>OX038873.1:8765630-10201169 GCA_943789525.1 Agriphila geniculea | reverse complement strand
TCTTAAGTAAAGTTTGAGCGTGGGCGGGGACTTTTATTGTCCATTTTAGCAAGTCTAGCGCTAAAATGAATGTTGCCTTCGTTGATTGATAGGACACTTTATAACCTTAGAAAGCTGCAGAACTGTATTAACCAAATTTTTCTGCTTGTTTTCTGGTACGCATTGTATTTCAATATTTGTTGAACGTGTCTGTAACTCAAGCTGTGCCAGTCTAGAAGAAAGGTTTTAATTAGCTGAACGTAGCGACTCATTTTCCTTGCAGACATCATTCAAAGTGGCCAACTGGGCGGCGTGTTGCGTTTTTATGCTATCCAGATCCTGGCTGAATGCCGAGAGAGATGATTCAAAGCCAACTATCATATTTTGCAAGGCAACAATTTTTGGATTAATAACATCCTCGAAAGCATTGTAAATCTCCTCTCTAATAATGTCCCTTAAATCATTGGCCGAAGGGCAGGAACAACTCGTTGGCGCAGGAAAACTTGACTTCAAGCGCTGGGTAACGAAGCTATCATTGGAAGCAGTGGGTAATTTAGCTCTCGTTGGTGTAATCGTGTTATTACCCTTTTTGGGCTCGCGAATGTGGCAGAAATCACAAATTCAGGCGTTTTTAGTATCAGCTGTCATCGCATTCTAATCTGCGAGTAAATATGCAGTGCACTGCAAATGATAATTGTCTTTGCAACGTTTACATTGCATGAATATTGCTCCATCCATGATATTAGGACATCCCGCGCACTCAGATGATCCTTTAGTCGACATTTTTTATTCTTATACAATTTCAATAATCTTATACCTTACTACGGCTTTGGTGAATGAAGATGTTTTAGTAAATCAAAATTAATTGAAAAGTAATGTCCAAAAATATCTTCAATACAAATTAAAAAAAAATATCTTTAAAAATAAATAAAATGTCTCTAAAAAAAATTTGGGAGAAAAAGTCTTTATAAGCGAGGATCGATCTTCGGGCCACTCACAGCTGAATTCAGTATGCAGCACTCAGTGTGCTAACGTATGCGCCAAAGCGACTTAAAGCGTTCAAAGTATTGATCAGTTAAGTAGGGTTTGAAACTTGATGTATGAGTTGGTTTGAGTATGAGGTCAAGACGAAAATAATAATTATTGTACTACCTCAACACTGATAATATCACTGATGATAATATTTAGTTTTAACACTGGAGATGAGATTTATTACGCAAATTAAAGCGCAGTTTTATCACTTTTCTGAGGATAATGCTCAGACTATATTCAGCAGTTTTTAATAATCCACTGATTAAAAAAGGCACTGAATATTTTTTGAGCACAAATACACACTTTTAAACCATAGGTATAGTTCTACAAACGATATCACTGGTGAATCACTAGACAAATTATTGATTTAACTTGATTCCAAATGTTAGAATTGTGATTTAAAATTATTCGGCAATATTTAACGTAGAGACTATGTTTACTACAAAGCGCCATCTGGCGGATTTAGATGAAACTCCGTACTATTTCTAACATTGCGTTGCTGTTTTGTTGTCAAAATAGTACCGAAAACCGAGTTTCATCTAAATCGGCCCACAAACAAAAAAGTTGGCCGCCATCTTGGGTTTTTTATATTTTAAACATTGTGTAGCTGTTTTATTGTCAAAATAGTACCCAAAACCGAGTTTTATCTAAATCGGCCCATAAACAAAAAAGATGGCCGCCATCTTGGATTTTTTATATTTTTAACATTGCGTTGCTGTTTTGTTGTCGAAATAGTACCCAAAACCGAGTTTTATCTGAATCGGCCCACAAACAAAAAAGTTGGTAGCACCTTGGGATTTTTTTATTTTTAACATTGCGTTGCTGTTTTGTTGTCAAAATAGTACTCAAAACCGAGTTTCATTTAAATTGGCCCACAAACAAAAAAGTTGGCCGCCATCTTGGATTTTTTTATATTTTTAATATTACTTTGCTGTTTTGTTGTCGAAATAGTACCTAAAACAGAGTTTCATCTAAATCGGCCCACAAACAAAAAAGTTGGTCGCCATCTTGGATTTTTTATATTTTTAACATTGCGTTGCTGTTTTGTTGTCAAAATAGTACCTGAAACCGAGTTTCATCTAAATCGGCCCACAAACAAAAATTTGGCCGCCATCTTAGATTTTTTATATTTTTAACTTTGCGTTGCTGTTTTGTTGTCGAAATAGTACCCAAAACCGAGTTTCATCGAAATCGGCCCCCAAACATAAAATTTGGCTGCTATCTTTTAGATTTATTTATTTATTATTAGTTTAGATTTATTACTAAAATTGTAATAATAGGCACGATCTGGCAACATTACCATGTGGTAAATACTGAGCCTGTAGGTGTGCGTTTTCATTCCATCGTTGGAATTGGAATTATCAGTATTTACCACAGTTGGACCACAGTAAATACTGTGTGTGTAGCCGTCGCCTTATACGTAATTATAGTGCGACTATCTTGAATTAATATTTATCTTGTTAATACAGTCGCACTAAAACGTAACAGTACCATCAACATTTCAAAAACGGTAATCAAGCATAAATCCCAAGTTTGTTCTTTTTCAAAACAGACTCTACTGATCTTTGCTTCTGAATGAAATATAGACTTAATCCGGGAAATTCCTTGAACATCAATGTTTGCGGGGACTTAACACCGTAGTTACCATAACTTTATAACCAAAATATACCGAAAATACTTACTTCCGCTAATATACCTACAAAAATACTGATGTTCGGTAAAGTCGATAAAATATACTGAAAAAGTATTAAAATACTGAATCTGGTCACACTGGCGCTCCGCGCTCCGTGTTCGGCGTGTTCGCATCGGATCCCAAATACGGAGCGCGCTCCGAGGTTCGCGGAGCGCGGAGCGCGGAGGTTCGCAAACCTGAGTGGGGACACACCCCGTTAAAGTTTCAGTTACTAAAAAAAAATACAAAATATTCATTTTCAAAAAATTACAGGTTAGGGTATTTTCATTAGACTCCTCTCTTTGAGTTATAGTTTTAACGTTAGGTACCTAATTGGTAGTAAAATATTTGTAGTTTTTCCTAAACTAAATAAATGAACTGAGAGTAGAGTATTAAACGACCAAATTTTTTTTGATGAGATTAATTCAAAAATTTTTTGATTGTGTCAATACTCTAAAAAATAAAAAAGTGGGTAGAAAAATATTTGTTTACTAATACCAAATCAATAGCCTTGAACCGAGGACATGACTATTGACACAGTCAAAAAATTTAAATTTCACTTTTTTGCTTGATAGTACTCACCTCATGATTGCAATCAAGTTTAAACCTTATTACTGTGGAGCAAAGTTCAATATTGATCGACAGCCTATATTCAGATTACTATGTAGAAGTTAACATTCGATTTTTAGAAAATAGCAATGAAGAATTCTCTTTTTATTTAAACCGTAAGAATCACAATTTCACTAACAATTTTTTGATATATTTATTTGTTTATAACTTGTACCCGTTTCTCTGGAATCGCCATTGCCAGAAACGTCAAGTTAGCAGCCCACTTTGAGATCGTAATATCTCGGCTTGTACTGAAGCAATATTATTGAAATTTTGCGTATACGATTCACTATTTCCTAACAATTTTTTGGCATATAAATCACATTGATACGAACTGTATTTCTTAAGGTGTCTGCTAGCTTGACGTCAAGATAGCAGCCTCACCAAGATACTCAAATATCTTTTGAACCATAGTATCACTATTTATATGCTATAGTTCACTATTTATAACTATTTACTAACAATTTTTTGACCTAGTCAAAACCTTCTAATTCCATGGTGAGGCTGCCAACTATACGCTAATGTAATGTCAACAATGGCTGCGGTCCGCATAGCGATAATATCGATTATGACGTTTACAACGCTCACGCGCGGTCCACATTCGATATCGCGCTTAAATTGACAAAATCGACAAATGACAGTTGGCGAATGCGAACCGCTCGTAAGCGCGCTAACGTTTCATTCTAACCTCAAATACAAGATGGAATGATTGCTAGATACTAATTTTGCTCTCTAGAGCGATGACAATGATGAAGAACGTTTGATTATTGAGTCGTGTGCACCCAACATCTTTTTTTTTCTTCTTTTTACATCAACCACCTTTTTGGATAAGCTCCAAATTAATATTAACAAAATATTAACCAATATAATGCTCTATCCTTTTGTTGTGAAGTGAGGAAAAGATCCTTCTATAACAAACTCTCTCATTTTTTGATTTTTTGACGAAATAAAATTGTGACACTTGTTTCATTTGACAGTCACTTAAAACTTTTGACAGGACGTTCACAGTGATTACGCTCCGAGGCATGGTCGCTGTAAGCCCAAGATGGCGCTGGTAATGGCGTCATGATGAGTGACGTCACGCTAGATATTGTAAACGCGCTAACGTGCTTGCGGACCGGCTGTTATCGCGATAATATCGATATTGTCGCTATGCGGACCGCAGCCAATGTCAAGTCAAACAAATGTCAATGTCAAATCGTCATCGTTTGTTGGCTGCTGGGCACGTCAGTCGTAGAAAAATTCGGATTTTTAGGTTAATTCTGAAAGCTTAGTTTAAGAAAATTTGCGTGCATCAATAATGGCAGAAGTAGCTGGCGAAAAATTGTCTAAAAAGTGAGTATTTTTGCTGAAAAACAATGTTTGCCATTAAAAGAATTGCCATCTTACCTGGATCATTTAATCGGACAAAGTTATGTCTTCAACGGTGCAATAACTTACTGTCCACATTGAGTAAACGGTTAGTTGGTTTTGTATTTATTTGTATATTCTTTAATTAGTACTTAAAATGCAACTTGCTCTTTTCTTAAAGCGAACTCAAACGGCGATTAAAAGCTGAACAGAAATTAAAGGAAAAATCCGAAAAGGCTGCTCAACAACCGACTCCTGTTACTGAAAAGAAATCAGCTAAACCCGAGGAAGAAATAAGCCCCAATGAGTATTACAAGCTGAGGACGTCGGCTGTTGCAGCTCTAAAGGCTGGCTCTAAAATAGATCACCCATATCCTCATAAGTTTACTGTTACAATATCACTTGAAGAGTTCATCGAAAAATATAGTAATATTAACAGTGGTGATGTATTGGAAAACGTTACTCTCTCAGTGGCTGGTAGAATCCACTCTATAAGAGAGTCTGGTTCTAAACTAATATTTTATGACTTGAGAGGAGAAGGTGTTAAAATTCAGGTCATGGCTAATGCCAAAATGTACGAGTCTGAGGAAATGTTTGCAACTGATACTGATAAATTAAGAAGAGGGGACATTATTGGATGTGTTGGGCATCCTGGGAAAACTAAGAAAGGAGAGCTCTCAATTGTACCTAAAAGTATTAAGCTTCTGGCACCTTGTCTACACATGTTGCCTCACTTGCATTTCGGTCTTAAAGACAAGGAAACTAGATTCAGAAAAAGATATTTAGATCTTATTTTAAATGACAAAGTAAGTATTAACTATCACCACAGTTTGCTGTTTAAATCTCCATAGTATAGTTAAAAATGTTTATAAATGTTTTACAGGTGAGGCAAACATTTTATACTAGAGCAAAAATTATAGCATATGTCAGGAGGTTTTTGGACAACATGGGTTTTCTAGAAATAGAAACACCAATGATGAATATGATCGCAGGAGGTGCCACAGCAAAGCCATTTGTTACACATCACAATGAGCTAAGCATGGATCTTTACATGAGAATAGCTCCAGAATTGTATCATAAAATGTTAGTGGTTGGTGGTTTAGACAGAGTGTATGAGATTGGAAGACAATTCAGGAATGAGGGCATTGATCTCACGCACAATCCGGAGTTCACCACTTGTGAGTTTTACATGGCTTATGCTGACTATAATGACCTTATGACCATCACTGAAACAATGCTAGCTGGAATGGTGAAAAGTATTCATGGAACTTACAAGGTACGTTACATCCTTTGTTTTGAGCACATAGATTTTTTCCCATAATTCATACTTAAATAATATCCATTGTGAAATGTTATCAATGTTAATTTCAGGTAAAATATCATCCTGATGGGCCTGAAGGTGAAGAATTAGAAATTGATTTTACACCTCCATTTGCCCGAATGCCAATGATATCTACTTTAGAGAAAGTTCTGAATGTTAAATTACCTTCTCCTGCAGAATTCCATACTTCAGAAACAAATGCTCTATTGAGTCAGCTTTGTGCGAAACATGAGGTAATAAATCGAGCGGTTTAAAAATAGTTACATTTAAAACAAAAATCACCAGTAAATTGTGTAAAACTAATAATTCATAATGATTTTAGGTAGAATGTCCTCCCCCTCGAACAACAGCTAGACTTCTGGATAAGTTAGTTGGAGAATTTTTAGAAGAGAAATGTGTGAACCCAACATTTATTTTGGATCATCCACAAATCATGAGTCCCTTGTCCAAATACCATAGGGATATCCCAGGCCTCACAGAAAGGTATAAAAATGTGATATCTCATACTTCAAACTTAAAACAGAGAAGAAAGTACTTGTCTTTGGCATTTGTGTTTTTTTACATTACACAATACCAGTGGCGAAGGGTCCATACATGTCGATTCCTATCGGCTTCCCTTTTAGAAATCCCACCCCAGCAATCCACCATACAGTTAAGAGAATTTTTGCCGAAATTATTGGTCCGGCTTACCTTTGCCATATTTTGACTCCTCGCCACTGCACAATACACAGGGTTGGCATGATTAAAAAAAAGTTGTTTTAAAACACGTGTTTAAAACAGTGTTTAAAACAATTTGAAAAAAATCAATGTTTTTTATTAAGTGCTTAAAAACACAGTTTATAACAAGTTTTAAACCTACTTTTAAAACTACTTTTAAAGGTTTAAAACTACTTTTAACTGAGAATGAATGGTGATTTTCGTAAATAAATGCACTTTTTTCCCAAAAATATGTTTAAAAAATTCAGCTGAAAATACATAGAATGACAGTATAAAAGTGTAATTTTATTGTATATGTTTTGCCAAGATGATAAATCTTGGCTAAGTATTAACTTTTTATCATTGATTAAAAAGAGTATTGTTGACTGGTCCTTTTCGAAAACTTGTTTCTCCACCCTATACAATATTGGGGTTTCCCCTATTAATATTGAACATTATATTATAACATAGGCATACCTCAGCGTTCAGTATTGATTAGAGATATAAAAAAAATGTTTGTCAATTTTATTAACCAATCAATACTTATTTGAAAATATTTACTAAGGATTCTAAGAAGAATTTGGAAATAGTCTAGGTCTAATTGATTTGAAATTGATGGTTTAAAGTAAAAAGTAAAAAAAAAACAAAAATAAACACTTGTTTAAAACATTTTGAACTGTTTGTTTTATAAAATTAAAAAAAACGTGTTTTTTTCCAACCCTGGCAATACATGAATAACCTTTGTACATGCACCTTGTAGATAACTTTATATCATTTTATCACCTTATTAGGTTTGAGCTGTTTGTTATGAAGAAAGAAATATGCAATGCATATACAGAATTGAATGACCCAGCAATACAAAGGGAAAGATTTGAACAGCAAGCCAAAGATCGTGCAGCTGGTGATGACGAGGCTCCGCCTGCCGATGAAGCATTTTGTACTGCTCTAGAGTATGGGCTACCTCCTACAGGTGGATGGGGACTCGGAGTTGACCGCCTTACAATGTTCCTCACAGACTCCAATAATATTAAGGTAAAAATAATGCTATTTTAATATATGAAATTGTCAAAATCAGAATTATTATTACCATTGGTAATAATCACTTAGTTATTGTAGTTTATCTTTAACAGCCTCACAAATAAACATGTTTCTTTTTATAGAATCTGAAATTATACTTATAAAAGTTAGTAATTCTATGTATTATAACAAAAATTGGAAATCTACAAAAGGGAAACGTTAAATTTTGTCTTTGTCTTACAGGAAGTACTACTTTTCCCAGCTATGAAACCCGATGACCCTAACAAGAATAATACTGATGAGAATGCAGAAGGAACCCCAACACAAAATGGGGAATAAATGAACTGATTTTTAGATTATCTGTACTGTTTTGGCTAACATCTTTTTCATTTTGAATTTACTAACCTGCTTCATATTTATTACATATTATGTTCAAGTGAGAAGTGAACTTTGCAATAGTTTTTTTTTTATTATATTAAAAACAGTAATTGACTTTTTTTGTTTTATTTATGTTCAAACATCTATTTAAATATACAATTGGGCTAAGATTTGTAGGTAGTAGAAGGATAATGACTTAATTTTAAAAAAAAAGCAATTATTCAACATCTTCATCTTCATTGAGACAGGTTGAATTGTAATGTTCACCTAAACGGTACATGTGGCGATGATAAGTAATGACGAGAGCTGGTCCTGGGAATTCACTCCCCTGCTCAATAGATTCGGGTCCTTCAGCTTGAATAACAGTTATAGGACACTTAATTGAATTTGACAAAGCTCTTATTTCAAGCTGTCCACCCCACATCTTAGTATTACAGATTCTATCACAATAACTTTCAAATTCATTATCTGTAAGCATCTGAAATGTTTCTGGATTGGTCATAAATGGCAAAAAATCATCTTTGTGTAGTTTCATGTATGAAGCAACTTCTGTTCTGAGTTCTTCAGCAGTATATGTTAGATTTTTTATTGTTAATAACTGGTGTGCTACAGCTTTATATAGACAATCGCCATCAGAAGGAATGGGATACATTTTGAGATTCCTTACTTTAAGCTTGGCTGTTAAATCTTGTATTTCTTTATTTCTAGGTCCATGAACATTCTTCTTTTCTTGTACCTTTATCAGTTCTTCCCTTTCTTTTTCTAACTGGTTCTTTTTGTCTCTCCTTTTCTGTGCTTTTGATATTTTCGTCATAGCTACATCATGTTCTAGACAATGGTGATCTTCTTCCACGTCATTATTCACAATATTATCATCGAACTCCAGACTCTGAAGCTCCTGTTTGTGGCGGTTATCCATTTCAATTTCTAACCTGGAGATCTCAGACAAAGTATCTTTTTTTTTAGATTTATCGTTTTTAGCTATCTTTTTAAGAGCTTGAATATGAGCCTGAAGTTCTTTCTTCTCTTTTCTGTGTCTACTTTCCATGGATAAATTAGTGTCAGCTGCATTCATTATTTAGGTTGGCTTTATGCAAGAATCTTAATATAATATGAGGTTCTTGGCTTTATGATAATGCTTTGACGACGAGCGGTCGAATAAACCCGGATGACTGTGACTTCACTACCGTAAAATGGATAGGTAAAGTTATTATTTACAAACTTATTTAATTTTATTTATGTTTTATTTAGATATTGTACCTATTTATATTTAGTACCTACCCTATACCTATAGTTCTTTTCAAATAATTTCTAGACAGGTATTTTTTGTTTCACTTTCCTGTCACTGTCACTGTCTTCTTCTTATTTTTGTTATGGCAATCTACTTTCCTCTAGGAAGTAATTTTTGCCAGTGTCATGTTTTGAATAGTTCAGTATTTCTAGATTTTCTAGTAGATTGTTTCAGTTTACATTAAAATGCGGGTGCATCACATTCCAATGCTGCTTGGAGCATTTGGCAGCAAGTATATCAAGACAGTTTACTCGGTAAATTTTGCCGAGGTAGCGACCACTACAATAAAAGTCTCAGCTTCACACAACCAAGATCGCGCCTATTTCGATTATCCCACATATTGTTCAGTTGCGTAGACACTTGTACCACAAAACTGCACCAATTTTAAGACACAATATCCACTATGAATCAATTTGCGAATAATTAAAATAGTCACCGAACTGAACTCGACAAAATCCCGCCAAAAACTCCCTTCTTCTTCTTATTTTTGTTTTGGAAATCTACTTTCCTCTTGGAAGTAATTTTTGCCAGTGTCAAGTATTTAATAGTTCAGTGGTAGATTGTTTTCAGTTTACATTAAAATGCGGGTGCATCGCATTTCAATGCTGCTTGGAGCATTTGGCAACAAGTATATCAAGACAGTTTACTCGGTAAGTTCTGCCGAGGTAGCCACCACTACAATAAAAGTCTCAGCTTTACACAACCAAGGTCGCGCCTATTTCAATTATCCCACATATTGTTCAGTGGCGTAGACACTTGTACCACAAAACTGCACTAATTTTAAGACACAATATCCACTATGAATCAATTTGCAAATAATTAAAATAGACACCGAACCAAACTCGACAAAATGGCGCCAAAAACCTCTGTCACCTTGATATACTTGGAGTGCCAAATCAAGGAACATTTATACTCACAGGAAGAAGAAATAACACTGGAACTCTATACAAAAGTCTGAGGTCATGAAAATGAAACTATGTATCAACACAAAAGGAAATCCAAACTTGAATATACTTTCAAGTATGAGTAGTAAAAACTTACTTTAGGATATTATCTTCCCGGGCTTAGGGAAACGATAGAATGGCATAGTTTTAGTGTCTGACCGAAACTGGAATTCCAGTTTCGGCCGAAACCGAACCCGAACTTTCGGCCCTGGTTCCAGTTTCGGCCGAAACCGAAACCGCAACTTATTTTCACACATTAAGTGCACGTTGTATTTTACATATAGTCGACGGGTCCCAAGAACAAAATCTTATGGACATATAAGACATACATTTTATTAATTAATGTATTTTTTATCACATTAGCTGTACCTAAAGGAATGTCCAAAAGCATTTTTTTTAACTAAGTATCTGACGATTCCAATTGCACGCAACAAAAAAGCTGAGTTCTGGCAACTAGAATTTTAGAAATGCGACTTTGTTTTTGGAACTTGTCGATACATGGTTGGTGGTATGGTTTGTATCAAGCCCGCTAACGGTGGACGGATAATAAAATTGGAAACACCAGTCGATTTTCATACAAACGAGGTAATTTTGAAGCTTTGGACTTGACTCTCCAGATTTCTAAAGCTTTGTCCAGACTTGTATCATCTTGACAATCAAAATCAGCAGTATCGTATCAAGTATTCGTCGGGCTGATTATCTAATTAGAAACCACCTAGCGACCGGTTGCAGTTCACAGATGATAGTGATCCATTGCTACTTCTTTTTGTATTTAAAAAAAACATACCAAAAAAAAGTAGCAATGTATGTGGAATGAAACCGGTCGCTAAATAGTTTCTTTTTAGATAATCAGGGTGCGTATCTTATGTATGGACGCTCATTTCGACTGCATCAAAACACTATCTCCATTGGCCCAAAATGGGCTTAATAACCACGTCCACACTAGACATGCGAGCCGCGCCGGCGCCGCCGCGCCGCGCCGCGTTTTTCCCGCGCCGCCGCCGCCGTGGCGTTTGGGTCGGCGCGCCGAATGAAGCGCAAGCGCAAGGGAAGGCAAGAGAGCGCGAGGGAAAGCAAGCGAGCGAGAGGGACAGGAAAAGTGCAGAAGCAACGCACAGCTGCTCACTAGCTCCATTTTTAATTTTTCCTTCTAAATTCAACCACGTCAACTAATTTTAAAATTCAATCTAAAATATTTGTATTAAAATGGAACTGCAGCTGTGCAATTTTATTACTTACGAATTGAAACCGAAACCGAAACTTCGGTCGGTCACTACACAGTTTTATCTTGAGCAGCAGTTGCACCACATTTACAACATTTGAACTGTGTTAACATGCTTGTGGAGCAACGGTAAAAACACTAAAGAATAAGAAACACTATATATTGTTGAATAATAATTTGTTATCATTGCCTGATGATTGATTAATAAGAACTTTTTACTCGATCACTTTCAATAGCAACGGTTCTTCGCTATGATTTTTTGAAAATGACAGTGTTGTCATCACAAAGTAAAAAAAAATTAAAATATTTTCTTTATACTGAGAACACTCGTCGTTGGTCAACGCACACAAAAGCAAAAAACAAGGAACCAATCACCCCTTGAGTTCACTGCAGGGGGGTGACAGCTTTAGTTCCATGTGATCCGTTTTGGCGCTGCTATCGCGACGTCACCAACATTTCCACCAATAAAATCGTCGACTTCACGCAAATCGCGATTTTATTGGTGGATATGTCGGTTACGTACTGTCATGTCATATTGTTCATGTGTGCGTGTGTCGATAAATAATTATATAATTGTGAATTATTATTTTCCTCGGTTTATAGCTTGAATTGAGATCCTTGTGACGCCTATTTATCTTCAGTTATTTCCTCTCTTCGAACAAAGTAGTTCGTAAACAAAACTTTTCATTGTGGGACTTCGGAAGTGCTATGTTGGTTGGTGGTTGCACTGCTACAAGTGAAACTCGCCAGAAGAGGTTTAGTTTCCCCAGGAACGATTTAACTTTCTAGGTGTATGTCTTTCCTAGTGCCTAGTAAAACCTTCCCTCTTAGGATTTAAGTACCAAAGAAAAGCTTTTGAAGAACGAGTAGATAGGTAAATTTTGACGAGCACCAGTTCGACATGGAAAGACGAAGAATTCACTTTTTCCTACCCTTGCCTGAAGCATGAAATAGCTCATGGAGTTCCGCTTGTTGTGAAAAGTAAGCTACTTTTATTATTTTAAAAGTCTTCATTGTCTTACATAATACTTGCTTACTTGATAAAGCAATAGGTATCTAAAACAATTATAAAGTCACGTCTACTGGTTAGGTTCTTTTAGTTACTCTGATAGCATAGTGACCCAAGGATCTTGGTCTGATGGCCTCATATATTAAATAGCTTAATTTTTCTAAATATTATACTTTGCCCGACAAATCTGCGGCTCTTAAAGTTGATGAAAGAATACTTTGTTACTAAATGCATATCATAAATTAAATTTTCTTTTACTTGCTAGGTATTGTCTTGTTACAGAAGATTTTGACTGTATGGAAATATGAAAGTGTTATAATTTGCTCTAAAATAAGTGTTTCTTTTTTGCAGTACATAACATGATGAATGAACATGATTAATTTCAAGATCAAAATAAGATGGACATCCCAGGGCCTTCTTATGCTGAGAGATCAGGTAAGTCAAATGGAATCAAAGAATACTAATTAAACACTATGTGGAGGAAGGTAAATGGGTAGTCTCGCTCTAAATAATTGAAGACGCAAGAAGAACAGGGAATATTTTTAATTTTTTTTTTACATTTTGTGAGAAAAAAACATTTATTATTCCTTGTTTTTCATTGCAATAACAGGAATGTCCTACTTTAGGCTCCAGTTCATCCAAATGTGTAACCTAAATAATTATATAGATTTAAACTGCGCTATGTAACTTTGTTGGATTTTTTCAAATTATTTATATTCTAACTTTTCATTATTGACGTTGAAATATAGTCAATATAAGAGTTATAATTCCATATCTGTCGAATGAATGAATGATTTAATAGATTGACTATGAACATAATTGAACGCTTGCTGTCAACTAGGATCTCATATCCATGATCATACTATATTGTAGTATCTTGAGTTTCTCCTATAAAAAATACTTGTAGATCTCGAATCATATTTCTATGATAGTGTATTATATAACTCTAGCTCTTAATTTAATATTTTTTTTAAATTTATAGATGGTGCTGGCTCGGAAGAACTTGGAACAACTTGGAACTTGCTTTGAAAAAATATTATTCATTCAGATTTGAAAGAAAAAGTTTGTCAAAATTGAAACCTTTATTAAATTGATAATCAATGCTTTCTGAAAGTGCTCGTTTCATTTCTGCCGATAACCTATGAATAAATTTACTAAAAACGCCAAGGGGCTAGCAAAATTTTGTCGATATATATGGTACATCACTATTTATCGATATCAATTTCGACGACAACCTCCGTATTTGTCATCCCTACCTGTGTGCGATAGCAGCGCCAAAACGGATCACATGGTAAACTTACGATAAAAAGCCACTGTCACATCACATCTGTTTTAACTAGTATATTTATCTGTGGTTCACTGGCTCTGAGCCAAATGCTCCAAGCAGCATTGAATTTGGAATGCGATGCACTGCCACATGAGTAAAAAAACGTAATTTACTCATGTGGCACAGCACCCTCATTTTAGTGTACAGCTTGGCCATTAAGAGTTGAAATTAAATAAAATGGAACTAACATTTTTCAGTACAAACTACTGTAAGTGTTGCCAAATTATTCGTGATTTTGACGTGTTTACATAGAAAGTGGCGCCCTCACTTTTGTCAACTCTTACTGTCTTATTCAGAGTGCGTTCGTTAAACTAGGGCCAAAGTTAACATGGCGTTAGACTGTGGACTAACGCCATTTTAGCGCAAATCGTATTCAGAGTGACAGTTTAACGTTTAGTCCCACCGTTTAAGGATTAAAAGGTGCACTGTTCTAACAAAACCTGGTTTAATGCTTGTAAACCAATCGGTTTACAAGCATTAAACCAGGTTTTGTTAGAACAGTCTTGCACCCCAGTTTTGTGAAACATCTCTGAATAAGACAGTTTATGGTCAAGCTGTAAAGCTAAGTTAACATTAGTCGAGTAGACGACCGAGTCGAGTAGCGAGTGATAAAAAGCAGGCTAACTCGACCAATGTAAACGAAAGGGCGAGTAAACTGGGCCGAGTACCGGGCGAGTCGACTTGTCTCGTGCGGAGCATAGTCACTCGGTCGAGTTGTTCCCCCACCACCTATTTTACTCGACCCGCCTGCCTACTCGCCCTATTGAAATCGTCGGGTCAGTTGGAAAGCGAGTCGAGTGGCAAGTGGGGCTTGGTTTGGAGGTTATGTTGTGTTGTGACGTGACTAACTAGTGTGTTTGTTTCTAGTTTTAACGTTTATTTTTAAATTATTGACAATAAAATAAGCTCTGATAATAAACAGATGAAGTGAGTGATCCAAGGAGGAAACTTATAGAGCTCTACAGCGAACACGCTTCTTTTTGGAACATGAGCAGTAATTTATACAGAAATAAAACTCTTCGGACAAAAGCAATCAAGGCTATTGTTGAAGCAATATTTTTCTCGTTTCATTTCCATTTTTTCAGTCAACGGCCCGTACGTAATCATGGAGGTTAGGCATTAAAATTGCTTTCAAATTGCTAAAGTTAATTACATCCCTTACTGTACTGTCCATCCTTGTCATTGTATTATGATATGACAAGGACGGATAGTGCATTGCTATCGATATAGCACAAGCGATTTTTTCAACGCGCGATATTTTTACCGCCGCGGCGTCGACGTTCCACGGGAAAAGATTCCTTATGGCGAGGCCAAAAGATACCTTTTTATTAAACTTTCATTTGGCGCGGGTTTGAGATGACACGACTCGTTGGCCAGGCTATCAAAATAATGAGCAATTTAAGTGGTTCAAGTGATGCTATGCTATCGGTACACAGATGACGAGAAACAAATTCAAAATAAGCGGAAAAAGAGAAAGTATGTTTGCAGTCATAAAAATGAATGGGAAACGAAATGTAGCTTAACAAAACAATGCTACCGTAAAAAAATAGAAAAAAACTCGTATTTTTTATATTGGTAACCTTTAAATCAAGTAGTGGCAGGTGGTAACCCTACTGGGCCCAGTTACTTTACCAATGTAAACGTAGTAAGGCGAGTCGAGTAGTGCCCGAGTTACTGGGCCCAGGTGGCTGGGCCGAGTAACTTGACTAATGTAAACATAGCCTAAACCTCTGAAAAAGGAAACCTATGGAAGTGGCATGAACTGCAATAACAAAGCATTCAGGCGACGTCAGGTGACGTCAGGCGCGTGCCGTGTCCGCCATATTTTGTTGCGTTTACATGTTTCAATTTCGACTCTATGCTGTTAACATAAGGTGTTTGTACACTAAGCTAAACCGCCATGTTTAGTTACGTTTAAATGGAGAACAATGAAGCACGCTTTTTTCGTAGGTATGACAGGGTCATCACAGGTCCATCTTATTCCTTCGTCAGTATACCACCAATAACGTATTAATTAAATTGCTGTTATTTTGAATTTATATTTAGTCCATGTTCCCGTGTAAACTGACCCTGAATGCTCTAAGGTCATTGCTGTAAACTGACTGAAACAATCTACCACTAAACTATTCAATATTTCACACTGGCAAAAATTACACCCTAAAGAGGAGAGTAGATTGCCAAACTAAAAATAAGAAGAAGAAGATTAATTTTTGGCGCCATTTTGTCGTGTTCGGTTTGGTGACTATTTTAATTATTCGCAAATTGATTCATATTGGATATTATATCTTAAAATTGGTGCAGTTTTGTGGTACAAGTGTCTACGCAACTGAAAAATATGTGGAATAATTGAAATAGGCGCGATCTTGGTTGTGTGAAGCTGAGACTTTTACTGTAGTGGTAGCTACCTCGGCTGACCTTACCGAGTAAACCGTCTTGATATACTTGGTGTCAAATGCTCCAAGCAGCATTGGAATGCGATGCACCCGCATTTTAATGTATACTGAAACAATCTACCACTGAACTATTCAGCACTTGACACTGGCAAAAATTACTTCCAAGAGGAAAGTGGATTGCCAAAACAAAAATAAGAAGAAGAAGATTAGAGTTTTTGACGTTAGCGTATAGTTGGCAGCCTCACCATGGAATTAGAAGGTTTTGACTAGGTCAAAAAATTGTTAGTAAATAGTGATAAATAGTGAACTATAGCATATAAATAGTGATACTATGGTTCAAAAGATATTTGAGGCTGTTATCTTGACGTCAAGCTGGCAGACACCTTAAGAAATACAGTTCGTATCAATGTGATTTATATGCCAAACAATTGTTAGGAAATAGTGAATCGTATACGCAAAATTTCAATAATATTGCTTCAGTACAAGCCGAGATATTACGGTCTCAAAGTGGGCTGCTAACTTGACGTTTCTGGCAATGGCGATTCCAGAGAAACGGGTACAAGTTATAAACAAATAAATATATCAAAAAATTGTTAGTGAAATTGTGATTCTTACGATATAAATAAAAAAAGAATTCTTCATTGCTATTTTCTAAAAATCGAATGTTAACTTCTACATAGTACTCTGAATATAGGCTGTCGATCAATATTGAACTTTGCTCCACAGTTATAAGGTTTAAACTTGATTGCAATCATGAGGTGAGTACTATCAAGCAAAAAAGTGAAATTTATATTTTTTGACTGTGTCAATAGTCATATCCTCGGTTCAAGGCTATTGATTTGGTATAAGTAAACAAATATTTTTCTACCCACTTTTTTATTTTTTAGAGTATTGACACAATCAAAAAATTTTTGATTAAATCTCATCAAAAAAATTTGGTCGTTTAATACTCTACTCTCAGTTCATTTATTTAGTTTAGGAAAAACTACTAATATTTAACAACCAATTAGGTACCTAACGTTAAAACTATAACTCAAAGGGAGGAGTCTAATAAAAATACCTGTAATTTTTTGAAAATGAATATTTTGTATTTTTTTTTGTAACTGAAACTTTAACGTTAGGTATCTATTTGGTGAGATTTATAATGAAATTAGTAATCAGTAGGTAGGTAAGTAGGTAAGGTAGGAAGTAGATGATATAAGTAGAAAATATTTCTAGTTTTTCCCGAATAAATAACTAAATAAATGAACTGCGAGTAGTATTACCACAGCCGAGAGATAGTCTTCATACAGTCGGCCATCGGAGGCGTCTAGACAGAGCAATCGTGCGGGGTGGTGCAGTATAGAAGTGGGGTGGGAGGGCCCGAGAGCCCATACTTTGGCAATGTATGCAACTCGGGCCCTATCCCGTCAGGGGTTACGCTTCTGATTGGGTTATATTATATTGAAAGTAGTGTTTGCAATTTTTTGATGTTGGTGTCATGAAAAAGTGTTTTTGGCACGATTTTGATATTAGATTTGGAATTCAAAATGGCGGCCGCACATTGATGTATTTGTTGATATTTGTGTATTTTTGTTTGATTATTGGGCCGATTTCGATGAAACTCGGTTTTTGGTAGTAATTTGGCAAGAAAACAGCAACGCAATGTTAAAATAAAATATTCAAGATGGCGGCTAACTTTTTTGTTTGCGGACCGATTTCGATGAAACTCGGTTTTTGGTAGTATTTTGACAAGAAAACAGCAACGCAATGTTAAAAATGAAAAAAATTCAAGATGGCGGCCAACTTTTTTGTTTGCGGACCGATTTCGATGAAACTCGGTTTTTGGTAGTATTTTGACAAGAAAACAGCAACGCAATGTTAAAGTGTAAAAAAAATTCAAGATGGCGGCCAATTTTTTTGTTTGCGGGCCGATTTCGATGATACTCTGTTTTTGGTAGTATTTTGGCAAGAAAACAGCAACGCAATGTTAAAAATGTAAAAAAAATAAGATGCCGGCCAAATTTTTTGCTTGCGGACTGATTTCGATGAAACTCGGTTTTTGGTAGTATTTTGGCAAGAAAACACAATAGTGTTTGGGTTTGGACTTATAAGCAAATAATAACAATGAGTGTGTTAACCAGTGAACAACAACAGTTAATTAATTTATTAGAAGATACATTTGTGCTATTACAAAAAACACAAACAAACTTAAAGAAATGTTCCAAGCAAAGATTAACGAGAGGTTATTTAGAAACAAAATCACTGTGTATAGAAGACTATTGGAAAACGTTTAAGGCCACGCATCAGCAATTAACGAAGTGTACTCCGAAGGAAATGAGAGGACAGATTCCTTATTTTCTAAACGAAGATTATTTTATTATGGAAGATTTGTACACATTTTTACAAGCAGATTTAAAGGACATGTTGACTTCAAAATCATCTTCGAGTAGTGATACGAATACGAATCAGTCTACGAATAGTACGAATACGTCACAAGTACACGAATCCTTTGTGAAATTACCGCGGATTGGACTGCCTAATTTCCATGGTAATTATGAAGACTGGCCTACGTTTCGTGATATGTTTACATCACTGGTACATAACAACACGTCTTTAAGCAAAGTTCAGAAGTTACAATACCTGAAGTCTAGCGTCGTTGGCGAATGCGAGTCATTACTGAAACACATAAACGTTACAGAAGATAATTATACAGAAGCATGGAACATACTTGCAAAACGATACGGAAATAAACGTTTGATTGTCAACTCGTCACTTAAGAAATTATTTAATCAGAAGAAAATTACTACTGTGTCAGCTACTCATTTGAAGAATCTTTTAGATACAACCAGTCAGTGTTTGAATAACCTGAAAAATCAAGATATACCTATTGAGTCGTGGGATCAACTAATCATCTATAATGTTGTACAAAAACTGGATATTGATACTCACCGTGCTTGGGAAGAATATTCTTACCATGAAGACTCCGAAGTACTTCCCACGTGGTGTGATTTGAAGAGGTTTCTGGAGATTAAGTTTCGAATACTGGAAATGGTGAATCATGTTGCTGTAAAAGAAAGAATATTAGTTAAAGAGAAAACATTTCATGCTTCATCAGACGAGAAAACATTTCATGCTTCATCAGACGAGAAAAGGTATGACTGTGATATGTGCCACGCCGACCACACTTTATGTCACTGCAAAGAGTTCTGCAAACTTCAACCAAGCGGGAGAAGCGAGTTCATCATGAAGAATAAATTGTGTTTCAACTGTTTGATGTCAGGTCATTCCGTATCAAGGTGTCGTAATCAAATGTCCTGTCGCAAATGCAACCGTCGTCATCATACTTTGCTGCACCAAACCAACAACGACGGTCAGTCTAACACAATAAGAATGCATCACAATCAAATTCAACAAGATGAAGGTGACCAATCAGCAGATCAGAATGAGAACCAAAACAGCAGTGAAGAACTAGTTACAATATCTACACACTTTGCATCCCAGCAATCAACAGCCTTACTGGCAACTGCATTAGTTCTTGTTAAAGACACCAGTGGGCGATTGATTACGTTACGGGCTCTGATCGATCAGGACTCTCAAGCCAACTTCATAAGCGAATGAGCAGCACAACTGTTAAGGGTGAAGAGGTCATCTTTTAATGGAGTTATCACTGGAGTTGGTACTACAAAAACTACAGTCAAGCAGAAAACGCAACTAGAGATTCATTCAACTTGTGATAACAAGTTCAAGCTTGCTATCAAAGTATATGTTATGTGAGCACAACTAACATCACAATTACCACCGAAGACAATACCGAGTACCCAAACCACTTGGCAGCACATACAAGGTATCTCCCTGGCCGATCCGAGTTTTAATTCACCAGGGCGAATAGACATGCTGTTAGGGGTTGAAGTTTATGCCCAAATCTTGAAACCAGAGATTCTAAAAGGTCCGCCTGGCTCTCCATGGGCCCAAAATACAAGCCTAGGCTGGATACTGTTTGGAAATATACAGGCAGAAACTTCAGATGAAAGAATCGTGGTAATGCATCATCAGTTCGACATAGATGACACGTTGAAAAACTTATGGGAGGTCGAAACTGACACAAAAGAGAAATTAGCAAAAGAAGAAGAGATATGCGAAAACATTTATGAAGAAACAACAACAAGAAATCAGGAAGGAAGATACATAGTTAAACTACCATTCAAAACTGAGAAACCGTTATCAACTGAAGGAAATACGAAAGAAAGAGTTCCAAAGAGATTACAAAATTTAGAAGGACATTTTCACAAAATTGAATATTGGAAGAATGAATACAATACACTCTGTAATGATAGGGAAGAAGTTCCACAAAATGAGATTAATAAACCGGCTGTCTTTCTACCACATCACGCATTAATCAAGGAGGAGAGTGAAACTACCAAGGTTAGACCTGTATTCGACGTATCCTTTGAAGACATCAATAATTTTTCACTAAATGATGAGGTTCTAGTCGGACCTTCACAGCAAAATCCAACTGATATTGCACCTCGAGCAATGCTATCTCACGAGCTGAAGAACTGCAGCATCTGGTGGCACCAACCGGAACATCTGAAACAGAAAGAAATCAACATGGAAAAATTATTAATTGAAAATAAAGATTTAGAGAAAAAGAAAACTATAAATACTTACCTTAATCTAGATGAACCACAGAGTAAAACAATGTATGATAAAATTGAAAATTTTGAGAATTTAACAGAATTATTGAAAACAGTCGCTTACGCAAAGAGGTTTTTACATTACAAGTCGATTGGTGAAAATAACATAGACTCTACTCTCACAACCACGGAAATAGAAAAGGCATTGACTTTCTGTATTAGAATCACACAAACACAGACATTAGCAGAAGACAACATCATACACCTGAAAGGAAAGAAAAGAGTCATATTAAGAAAGTCAATAAAAGATCTCAATCCGTTCCTTAATGAAATGGAGATCCCCAGGGTGGGTGGAAGGCTCACGAAAACTAATATGGAACTGGATCAGAAACATCCTATCACATTAAATGCTAAGAACCCACTTACCTTATTGTCCATCAGCCATTTTTGATGTCCCCACTGCTGGGGCACAGGCCTTCCTTATGGGTGGATAAGGAGGACGGGCCATAACCCACCACGCGGGCCCAATGCGGATTGGTGGGTATTAACGACTGCAAATGCAGCCGGGACCAACGGCTTAACGTGCCTTCCGAAGCACGGAGGAGTTCGCGATAATAAATTTTTGGTCACCCATCCCATGACCGACCCTTGCGAACGTTGCTTAACTTGCGCAATCGCTGGGCCAGGCGCTAAACCACTGCGCCACCGAGCTCCTCCTTACCTTATTGACTGCAGCCAATGCTCAAAGAAAAACTTTTCACTGTGGCAATCAGAAAATCTCACCAGATTCCAGCAGCTACCGATTTGAGTCAAGAGACAGGAGAAGTTCCAGATTAGGCAATCAGAAAATCTCACCAGATTCCAGCAGCTACCGATTTGAGTCAAGAGACAGGAGAAGTTCCAGATTAGGCAGATCGTGGTTATTACAACGAAAGGGTTTAGGACGCATTGTATACAAAAACACTCTGGTTTTGATGGGTTTACAGTGTAAAAATTTAGATGGCACTGAGGTTTATAGTGTAAAAATTTGAAATAGTCTAATAATCTATTACTAAATTATGTCATTTACTCCAAGATAGTCTCAATTTAATATTAAATAAATATTTTGTTAAATTTGTAAAACACATTCCATGATTATTATCATATTGTAATTGTAAAACAGCTCAAAATCGAAATTATCAATTTACTCAAAAATACAGTCCGCTTGAATAATCTTTAAAAATATAAATCGAATTTGCAATTAATTTTACTAGCAAAGCATTACTTACTTATATTGTATTAATTTTCTTGTAACTGCAATGTATTTAGCACATACAAAAACGTATCTACTACAGCTTATTCTTATTAAGCTATCTTGTGACACTCAATTTGTTTTTAATCAAACAAATGTTGTAGTCCATCATCTTATTTATTTAACTCAAGCATGTTATTATGTTTCATATAGCATAGCATGTTGATAGTAATTTGTTACTGTGTTATTTGTATGAAGTTGCATTGTGTTAACTGATCATTTTTACATTTAAGCTTTGTTAAAAGGTCTTTAAGTCCTTTTGGTGGGCGGTATGTTGATGCGTTTAAATACATGGTAATGCTGTCTCATAAAGTAGTGTGCAATAAACCCCGATAACGTAAAGACGTGTATCAATTCGCTCCTTACCCATACAAACAACATTCAACCTTAATCACTTGATCAGCCGCCATCTTGAATTTTTTTTAAATTTTAACATTGCGTTGCTGTTTTCTTGTCAAAATACTACCAAAAACCGAGTTTCATCGAAATCGGTCCGAAAAAAAAAAGTTGGCCGCCATCTTGAATTTTTATTTTTTTTAACATTGCGTTGCCGTTTTCTTGCCAAAATACTACCAAAAACCGAGTTTCATCGAAATCGGTCCGCAAACAAAAAAGTTGGCTACCATCTTGAATTTTTTTCATTTTTAACATTGCGTTGCTGTTTTCTTGCCAAAATACTAACAAAAACCGAGTTTCATCGAAATCGGGCCGCAAACAAAAAAGTTGGCCGCCATCTTGAATTTTTATTTAAAAAAAATGTTAAAACATTTCGTTGCTGTTTTCTTGCCAAAATACTACCAAAAACCGAGTTTCATCGAAATCAGTCCGCAAACAAAAAATTTGGCCGCCATCATATTTTTTTTTACATTTTTAATATTGCGTTACTGTTTTCTTGCCAAAATACTACCAAAAACCGAGTATCATCGAAATCGGCCCGCAAACAAAAAAGTTTGCCGCCATCTTGAATTTTTTTTACATTTTAACATTGCGTTGCTGTTTTCTTGTCAAAATACTACCAAAAACCGAGTTTCATCGAAATCAGTCCGCAAACAAAAAAGTTGGCTACCATCTTGAATTTTTTCATTTTTAACATTGCGTTGCTGTTTTCTTGCCAAAATACTAACAAAAACCGAGTTTCATCGAAATCGGCCCGCAAACAAAAAAGTTGGCCGCCATCTTGAATTTTTATTTTAAAAAAAATGTTAAAACATTGCGTTGCTGTTTTCTTGCCAAAATACTACCAAAAACCGAGTTTCATCGAAATCAGTCCGCAAACAAAAAATTTGGCCGCCATCTTATTTTTTTTTACATTTTTAATATTGCGTTGCTGTTTTCTTGCCAAAATACTACCAAAAACCGAGTTTCATCGAAATCAGTCCGCAAACAAAAAATTTGGCCGCCATCTTATTTTTTTTTACATTTTTAATATTGCGTTGCTGTTTTCTTGCCAAAATACTACCAAAACCGTGTATCATAGAAATCGGCCCGCAAACAAAAAAGTTTGCCTCCATCTTGAATTTTTTTTTACATTTTAACATTGCGTTGCTGTTTTTTTGTCAAACTACTACCAAAAACCGAGTTTCATCGAAATCGGTCCGCAAACAAAAAAGTTGGCCGCCATCTTGAATTTTTATTTTTTTTAACATTGCGTTGCTGTTTTCTTGCCAAAATACTAACAAAAACCGAGTTTCATCGAAATCGGCCCGGAAACAAAAAAGTTGGTCGCCATCTTGAATTTTTTTAACATTGCCTTGCTGTTTTCTTGCCAAAATACTACCAAAAACCGAGTTTCATCGAAATCGGCCGGCAAACAAAAAAGTTGGCCGCCATCTTGAATTTTTTAATATTTTCAACATTGCGTTGTTATTTTTGTATCAAAATGGTACCAAAAACCGAGTTTCATCGAAATCATTATCAATTATTATTAACCGTCACAATTATTTTATTTAGCACACTGCACAGCACACAACTCATAATCAATAAACATAAACCAACTCCACGCAATTTGTTTGTTTGTAACAATTTATGGGCATTATTTATTTATAAACGCACATTGAAAAATATTTTGAAACTTAGAAAATGTTAAATAATTAGTTTAGCACTTAGCAGTAACTAAACAATGTAAAATTGAAACAACAAATGTATCTTTTGTAATCTTAGAAGGAGCGGGGCTCTTAACACAGGTTTTATACTTAAAAGGGGCCTCAGCCATATAATATGTAATGTACTTAAAAGATACTGAATAAATATTTTTTCATTTTTCATATTTCCTAATTGAGTACTAATTTAAGATTTATTTTATACTTATTTAGCCCTAAATTAGTAATGATTTACAATTAAAATTATGATCATCATACATATAAATTCCTATAATTCCTCGCACTTATGATGCAAGAAGAAGAAAAAAAAGAGAAAATACTAAGAAAAACTTTTTCTTTTCCTTATTTTAAGAGCATTAAAAGAAAAAAAAAGAGACAAATTTGAAAAAAATATTCTTACCTTCTAGAAAAATGACAAAAAATAATTCAAAGAATAAAACAAGAATTTTGAAGTGTCTATCTTATTTTTCCTATATATTTTTAAAATTCGAAAAGGTAAATCACATCGTGCCAACCCTTACACTTTTAGTCATTGCGTCAACTGTCTAGACAAACGGCGGCTTTTGCGCCAACACAAAGGGCGATGTCCGACTGTAAGAAGAATACTCTCTAAGCTGTGGTATTACTACTGATGATTATTATTATTTGATTGTTAGGGGCTATGCAGCTCAGATAAAGCTGTAGTCACTGCGACCTAAAAGATCTATTGTAACTCGCCACCTATTTATAGTAACTCTTTAAGCCCAGCGGCTTCCAAGAAGTCTAGTATCTTCCTGGTTTAGAGTACTACTGATGATTAGAGTAGCAGTATTAATTATTATTAGAGTAGTATTACACAATAGAATTTTTTTTGATGAGATTTAATAAAAAATAAAATAAAAAAGTAAGTAGAAAAATATTTATTTATTTATACCAAATCAATAGCCTTGAACCGAGGATATGACTATTGACACAGTCAAATAATATAAATTTCACTTTTTTGTTTGATAGTACTCACCTCATGATTGCAATCAAGTTTAAACCTTATTACTGTGGAGCAAAGTTCAATATTGATCGACAGCCTATATTCAGAGTACTATGTAGAAGTTAACATTCGATTTTTAGAAAATAGCAATGAAGAATTCTTTTTTTATTTATATCGTAAGAATCACAATTTCACTAACAATTTTTTGATATATTTATTTGTTTATAACTTGTACCCGTTTCTCTGGAATCGCCTTTGCCAGAAACGTCAAGTTAGCAGCCCACTTTGAGACCGTAATATCTCGGCTTGTACTGAAGCAATATTATTGAAATTTTGCGTATACGATTCACTATTTCCTAACAATTTTTTGGCATATAAATCACATTGATACGAGCTGTATTTCTTAAGGTGTTTTTGCTTGATAGTACTCACCTCATGATTGCAATCAAGTTTAAACCTTATTACTGTGGAGCTAAGTTCAATATTGATCGAAAGCCTATATTCAGAGTATTATGTAGAATTTAACATTCGATTTTTAGAAAACAGCAATGAAGAATTCTTTTTTTATTTACATCGTAAGAATCACAATTTCAATAACATTTTTTTGAAATATTTATTTGTTTATAACTTGTACCCGTTTCTCTGGAATCGCCATTGCCAGAAACGTCAAGTTAGCAGCCCACTTTGAGACCGTAATACCTCGGCTTGTACTGAAGCAATATTATTGAAATTTTGCGTATCCGATTCACTATTTCCTAACAATTTTTTGGCATATAAATCACATTGATACGAACTGTATTTCTTAAGGTGTCTGCCAGCTTGACGTCAAGTTAGCAGCCTCACCAAGATACTCAAATATCTTTTGAACCTTAGTATCACTATTTATATGCTATAGTTCACTATTTATCACTATTTACTAACAATTTTTTGACCTAGTCAAAACCTTCTAATTCCATGGTGAGGCTGCCAACTATACGCTAATTTTTTGACGCCATTTTGTGGAGTTCGGTTGGTGACTATTTTAATTATTCGCAAATTGATTCATAGTGGATATTGTGTCCTAAAATTGGTGCAGTTTTGTGGTACAAGTGTCTACGCAACTGAAAAATATGTGGGATAATGGAAATAGGCGCGATCTTGGTTGTGTGAAGCCGAGACTTTTATTGTAGTGGTGGCTACCTCGGCAGAACTTAAGCTAGAAATATACTATTGTGTTGTGCGCGACACAACACAATAGTATATTTCTAGCTTAAGTTCTTGTTGTGCGCGACACAACACAATAGTATATTTCTAGCTTAAGTTCTGCCGAGGTAGCCACCACTACAATAAAAGTCTCGGCTTCACACAACCAAGATCGCGTCTATTTCCATTATCCCTCATATTTTTCAGTTGCGTAGACACTTGTACCACAAAAACACGGTACGTATCGGTTTCATACATTTTGTATGGTTAGAAACACATTATTACAGTGTGTCGTGTCGACACTACACAACACAATAATGTATTTCTAACCATACTAAATGTATGGAACCGATACGTACCGTGTCGCCGAGACGACACAACACAACACAATACAGTTTACTAGGTAACCTTAGAAACATAATATTGTCACAATATTATATTTCCAACGTTACCTAGTAAACTGTCTTGATATATTTGGTGTCAAATTTTCCAAGCAACATTGGAATGCGATGCACCTGCATTCTAATGTAAACTAAAACAATCTACCACTGAACTGTTCAACACTTGACACTGGCAAATAGGAGAGTAGATTGCCAAACTAAAATAAGAAGAAGAAGATAATAATATTATTCTCTTCTCTTCTTCTTATTTTTGTTATGGCAATCTACTTTCCTCTTTGAAGTAATTTTTGCCAGTGTCATGTTTTGAATAGTTCAGTATTTTTAGATTTTCTAGTAGATTGTTTCAGCTTACATTAAAATGCGGGTGCATCACATTCCAATGCTGCTTGGAGCATTTGGCAGCAAGTATATCAAGACAGTTTACTCGGTAAGTTTTGCCGAGGTAGCGACCACTACAATAAAAGTCTCAGCTTCACACAACCAAGATCGCGCCTATTTCCATTATCCCAGATATTTTTCAGTTGCGTAGACACTTGTACCACAAAACTGCACCAATTTTAAGACACAATATCCACTATGAACCAATTTGCGAATAATTAAAATGTCACCGAACTGAACTCGACAAAATCCCGCCAAAAACTCCATATTATTCTCTT
Source organism: Agriphila geniculea (assembly GCA_943789525.1). Taxonomy (NCBI): domain Eukaryota; kingdom Metazoa; phylum Arthropoda; class Insecta; order Lepidoptera; family Crambidae; genus Agriphila; species Agriphila geniculea. The sequence goes on along the minus strand of OX038873.1, from coordinate 10,173,720 downwards.
TGGTTGGACATGACATGACATGACAGCATTGACCTACTTAGAGCACTCTGAGCCGCTTACACGAGTCAAGCTATTAAGTAATTTAGTTAAAATTAAGTTGTCGACCAACTAAATTTTCGCGTGTAAACAGCCAATTAAGTAGTAAGTAGTAAGTTGGCCATTAAGTGGGCAAGTTATTAAGTAAATAAATTCTAGTCTATTTTTTGGACAAGTAACCGCGCCGCCCACACCGCATGCCCCCCTTATGGGCGTGGCCACGCGCTGTACTTGCCACTTGCTGACGATTTTCGGCATTTCTCCCGATTTGGGGAAATATGGACCGTAGTCGGGATTGAATCGGGAATCGACTTAATTCGAGACTTTTCGCTGTTGTAAGTTTGACAGCTATCATCTGTCAAATATAAAACAGCAATATCTCAAAAAGGCTAGAAAGACTGATGGTGTTCCTGAAGAAATGAAAGGTCTTGGTTAGATCTTCATTTTAGATGGCTGCTGCCAAATTTAAGTTTGTCATCTAAAATGAAGCTCTAACGACAACCTTTCATTTCTTTAAAGACACCATGAATTTAGGATGAGTACTTTTCGAGACATTGCTGTTGTAAGTTTGACAGCTGTCATTTGTCAAATTTAAAACAGCAATATCTCGAAAAGTCTTCATTCTAGATTGATGGTGTTTTTGAAGAAATGAAAGGTCTTGGTGATATCTTTATTTAAGATGACAAACTTTTTTGACAGCTGTTTCCTAAAATGAAGATCTTGCTAAGACCTTTGATTTCTTCAAAGACACCATCAATCTATGATTAGTACTTTTTGAGATATTGCTGTTTTAAGTTTGACAGATGACAGCTGTCAATCTCCATCGTTTTTTTAACTAATGAAGTTTAAAAAAACAGGTGCAAGTGATTTTCGACCTTATTTCTTGCTCAGCATTCGGATATTATGGCCTTTTTTAATCGCCAAAAATGGGCACACTGGCTACTTACTACTTACTATTTAAAACGTGTGAACGACTTTTTATTAAATTTTAACTTAAAATTAAGGTGCCCATTTAGTTACTACTTAACAGCTTAACTCGTGTAAACGGCTCTTAACCTGCATATAAATTTTTTTTCATGTCAGTGCATGACAGTCAAGAGTCAGACAAATTAGTAATCTGTGGGAAGTCAGTCCTTGTTTACCTAATCTGTGTTCTTTCTTGTTTTCTTGTAAGAGCGACCGCCAACCTAATTAATAAAATTAAGATATTTGGTTAATTACGTGAATAATCAATTAGCACGATTTTAGATAATGAATCCTTGTTCTGTTGCTGCACCTCAACTTGATGCAGAAGGCGACGGAAGGTGGAATAGTATTGTAAGTTTCTGTTGAATTTCTAATTGATTGAATTGTATACATCATAGAAGTCTGATTGAATTTCGTGTTTGCGATTGAGTTTCTACGTAAAATCTTGAATGCATTAAGTTGGTAGATTTTCTGATGAACGATAAAATACATAAGCTTTATAACATATTTAAATTTTAGCACAACCGATTTTTGTCTGATGCGAAAGGAAAAGACGCTGATGTCATATTCATAGGGGATTCAATTTTACAAGCCTTAGAACACACTGAAGTATGGAATCAATGGTTTGCTCCTCTTCACTGCCTTAATTTTAGTATACACAAAGATCAAACTCAAAATGTGTTGTGGCGTATCAAAAATGGTGAGCTTGACCATGTTGAACCCAAGGTAATTAATAATTATTTACAAGTAAATATTATACTTGTCCAATTTTATTTTGATTTTAATTTAAATGTAACTAAAAGAATTTTGTGTTATTTTGATTTTCATATGTCAATTTTGTATTATTCTAGTGGTAAAAAGACCTCAACTCACATACTCTTTATTGCATTGACCCTTCTAAATCAGATGTATCTATATGTAGTTAAGAGATTTCTGCGCACCTCCCTTGATGCAACTTTTCGTACCACTAATTGGGAAACACTACCTATCTGATAATATATTTTCATTCAACATCAGTTGCTCCTTCTCACTTGAATTTTTCTGATTTCAGGTGATAGTAGTCCATGTTGGGACAAATAATGTTGAGCATACTGCTGAGCAAGTGTGCGAAGGCATTTTAGAAATTGTAAGGACAGTTAGAGAAAAACATCCAAGTGCTTCAATTGTTCTTCCTGTGAGTGACTAATAATAATTATTAATGATTACTTATTTGCATAGTTAAATATTTTTCTACTTGATAAAATGTATATATTTTATTTCAGAGTTTACTACCTCGTGGGCAACATCCAAATGCATTGCGAGAGAAAAATGTTAAAATCAATCAGCTGTTACGTGAAAAGGTTGCAAATATGTCTAAGGTGGAGATGGTAACTATAGATAAGGGTTTGGTTCAAAACGATGGTACCATTAGTCATCACGACATGCACGACTACCTCATCCCGACCAATGCTGCATGTCGTAAAGCATTTGAACCAGTATATGATCTCCTTCAGCAGATTTTGTCAGAGGGTGAGCCTGAAAAAGATTTGACACCATCTGAATGAAGAAAGTTGTGGGATGAGATTTTTTAGCTTTTTATTGTCAGTGATCAGGAACAGTACTTACTTACAATTAGCTTTTTTATATAGGCTTAAGTATGTATTAAGTAATTATTACTTTGTTAACCTTTACATTCCAAATTAGGCTTAATGTTTCTTATTGGCTGTGTTGACATGTCCTATTTTTTAATGTCGTTTTTGTTGAATGCAGGAAATGAAATTTTCATGTTTTTTATTCTTCCTGTGGTTAAATCACAATTCTTGGCAGCTATGTAGTTAATTTTACCTTGTGTACCAATTACTTTGAAGACTTGGTTTAAATATTGGCTGTTCTATTTAAGTTTTACATTTAAGACCATTTTATAGTATTGTTTTCTATTTAGAACTTAGTCCATGATAAAGTACATTTAAGTTTAATTATTAAATTTTTTAAAATATCATGGTTCTATTATGGAATTGACTGTTACCAAAGATTTTCAATCACTCAACCAAAGTTGAATTAATTTTTAATTCACAAACTTAACTAAAATAATGACATCATTCAATATTTTTGATACCACTATTTGTAATTTCTGATGTATGAAAGAAGAATTACTACTACTTCAGTAATAGAGTGTCTGAAAACATTTAGATTTCATATACTGTTAGTAAGGGTTTTCGACAGGTGAGGTGAGGAGGGGAACTTTATTTTTTTAAAAGTTTTAAACACTAGGTATTCACGCAGCAACATAGTTCAATATAACATCAAGAAAATTTTAATTCTCTCCACAATGCATCTACATTTAAGTTTAAAATACTAAATTTGATTATACAATACAAACCCGTACCGCTGTGTAAATAGCGTTTATGACTTAGTATAAAGAATACACATGCGGCTTCACGCCTTCAGCGAGATTTGCAACATAGAACATCTTTCCCTATAATTATGTATTTATTAAGCATTAATTTAGTATCTTGAAATGAAGGGAAGGATTCTAGTATCTTAACTATTATTTGCCCATAAATAATAAGAAATATTACCTTTTACCTTGAGCTGGTAGAACTTAATCACTTACTATTATTTTTTAAATATTATGATGTGTTAATCTTAAATAACTTGTTTTGAACACTTTTATTTGTAGGTACACTGAAAATATTGAGTCCAAGTCTTGTTTATAAGAGATTCATGGTCATGGCACCTAGCAAAGTTTATGGGGAATATATAAACGCACTTTCAAAATGATGTAACACACTTAAAAATGTTTAATTGAATGAACTATAAAAATAATGGTTTCCACTATAAATATGCTTATCTTTAAAATGAATACTTTGCACTATACAATTTAATTCTAGTACTTGTAGACATTTAGTAAACAGACGATTAGGTGAAGTGGTTCGGTTCCATGGCGACCAACAGCGGCCAGCCTGAACCGAGCTGCTGGCGCGTATGCATTTAGGCACAAGTTGTTATCATCTTGCCATCTCTTTTTGACAGTTGCCAATTCTGAAATTAACTGCTTTCGGATTTGTTACACAGTTATAGTGCAAACCATTATTTTTGGAGTGATAATATTAAATTATAGATCTTTTGTTATTTTATAGTGCTGATAATACAATTTTATAGCTGTCTTCATCAAGTGCTATTAAATACATCCCAAAGTTTGTAGGCTAAAGTAATTGCAGTCACTCACAAACCCATAATTAATATAAATTTCTTGCACAGGCCTAACTGATATTCAATTTCTTTGCCAGTATATTTTTTTAATATTAATTCATTTATGCAAATGGATAATAATATGCTTTATAGTAAAACTTATGCAACACATTTAAATCTGAAAAATGAGATTGTATTTGTAGTTTAAAGTTATCACAGGTAGTATGAATTAGTTGATAAATGCCAGATTCTACAAAAATGTTAGATTCTAGTAGATATGGACAAATAATATTTTCAATTAATTTTTTTTTTCTTCGTAAAACAAACAAAATGTGTTTGAAAATTATAGAAGTTAACCCACTCTATATTCATATTATGATCCTGGTAGATTGGTGACATTATGAAGAAACGAAAAAATAATACCTATAAAAAAGTGACTAAATATTATTTTTCCATCTGCTTAACATCTGGCATTTGCGACTTCAGTAGCATTAATAATAGCTAGATATTATATTACTTATAGGTACTCCAGTTGCCAAACATACATGTTGCTTGAATCTCAAATTGTTATAAGTATTTATTTGCATGGAGGAGCTTGAGAGTAAACAGTGCAATTTTTTTAATGAAATATAATATGTTGGTTTTATTTCACATTCCACTATCTTAACTCTAAATAATATATGTAGGTATACATACACAATCCATTTGGAACTTTGAACTCATCCAGGGGCCTATTGCATAACAAATTACAAGCTAATATTATTAGTGAATTTGTATGGGAAATCGCTAATAATATTAGCTTGTAATTTGTTATGCAATAGCCCCCAGGTTAGGTTGTGAACTTGTGAATAAATTGTTTATGTAGGTAGGTATATTAAAGTCTTATAAAGTTGCATTCACTCTTAAAAAAATAAAACCATAACTTAATTTCTGAATATTATATTATAATAAATACTTAATCATTACTTTTAATTATAACAAATGCTTCAATATTTATTTAAAACCCTATTGTAGTAAAGATTGAGGGGTAACGTAGCATTTTGCCTCTGTAGTGTTTTGTCAAAAATATTGAAATTTTGTTTTTGTAAATTTACTAAGTATTTATCGACAGAAATTGCTGGTAAAAATATTTGATTCACTATTTTAGGAACCTTAATTTTCCTTGCCTGAAAAAAAAATACTTATGTTATAATAAGTTATCTATCGGGCAAGAAGTTAAATACGTGCCACGTGCCGACAAACTCTGGTTTTTGTGCGACAAATTCCGACAAATTAACGGCTGCACACACGAGTAATCAGATTTTCGCTACGACCTTCCATTTTCGAGATCTGTGTGGCTCAGCTGTAGAGACGTCTCTACAGCTGCGCCACACGTATCTCCTAAACGCAAGCCCGACAAATTCTGGTTTTTGTGCGACAAACTATCGTCTTCATCATGGCATAGTCAAAAAGTCAGATTTCCAACTTTTTTTTTGTGGCGCAGCTGTAGTCCGGCACGTATACGTGCCGGACTGTAGTCCGGTCAGATCTCGAAAACGGAAGGTCGTAACGAAAATCTGATTACTCGTGTGTGCAGCCGTTAATTTGTCGCACAAAAACCAGATTTTGTCGGTCTTGCGTTTAGGAGATATGTGAAGATACGCTGTGGAGACTTTTCTACCTGGATCTTGAGAAAGGAAGGTCGTAGCGAAAATCTGATAACTCGAGTGTGTAGCCGTTAGTTTGTCGGAATTTGTCACCAAGAATCAGAGTTTGTCGATCTTGCGTTAAGGATATTATGTGAGGATTCGTTTACGACCTTTCGTTCTCGAGATCCAGGTAAAAAGGTCTCCACAGCGTATCCTCACATATCTCCTAAACGCAAGATCGACAAACTCTGATTCTTGGTGACAAATTTCGACAAATTAACGGCTGCACACACGAGTAATCAGATTTTCGTTACGACCTTCCGTTTTCGAGATCTGTGTGGCTCAGCTGTAGAGACGTCTCTACAGCTGCGTTACACAGATCTCCTAAATGCAAGACCGACAAACTCTGGTTTTTGTGCGACAAATTCCGACAAATTAACGGCTACACACTCGAGTTATCAGATTTTCGCTACGACCTTCCTTTCTCAAGATCCAGGTAGAAAAGTCTCCACAGCGTATCTTCACATATCTCCTAAACGCAAGACCGACAAAATCTGGTTTTTGTGCGACAAATTAACGGCTGCACACACGAGTAATCAGATTTTCGTTACGACCTTCCGTTTTCGAGATCTGTGTGGCTCAGCTGTAGAGACGTCTCTACAGCTGCGTCACACAGATCTCCTAAATGCAAGACCGACAAACTCTGGTTTTTGTGCGACAAATTCCGACAAATTAACGGCTACACACTCGAGTTATCAGATTTTCGCTACGACCTTCCTTTCTCAAGATCCAGGTAGAAAAGTCTCCACAGCGTATCTTCACATATCTCCTAAACGCAAGACCGACAAAATCTGGTTTTTGTGCGACAAATTTCGACAAATTAACGGCTGCACACACGAGTAATCAGATTTTCGTTACGACCTTCCGTTTTCGAGATCTGTGTGGCTCAGCTGTAGAGACGTCTCTACAGCTGCGTCACACAGATCTCCTAAACGCAAGACCGACAAACTCTGGTTTTTGTGCGACAAATTCCGACAAATTAACGGCTGCACACACGAGTAATCAGATTTTTGCAACGACCTTCCGTTTTCGAGATCTGTGTGGCTCAGCTGTAGAGACCTCTCTACGGCTGCGCCACACGTATCTCCTAAACGCAAGCCCGACAAATTCTGGTTTTTGTGCGACAAATTCCGACAAACTATCGTCTTCATCATGGCATAGTCAAAAAGTCAGATTTCCAACTTTTTTTTTGTGGCGCAGCTGTAGTCCGGCACGTAAGTTAAATTAGTATGACAGGTATTAAAGTTTTCATTCATATGATAGCTTATTAAACAATTAAGTACTTATAATAACTAATGTAACTTAGAACATTTTATAGTTACCTTTTGCAAATGATTATTTGCACGACTGGCCATTTCAAAAGCAACATTTCTCATTTTTTCGCTATCAATTCCTCTTAAAACTTCTTCTTGACTTATTTCATTTTTCATGAGTAAATCCATCGGCAAGGAAACCATTTTATGTTGATTTGAGACAAATATGGACCTGTTGAAAAAAATATTATGCTTATAAATGAAGGGGTCAGGCGAAGAACAGATTTTGTCACATTTTTTGTTTTTTTTTTTTCAACTGGCAAAGCAGTCTGAATGGTTATAATATGTTTGCTGTTTTCTGTCAAAAATACAGGGCATTATCATTGAGCTGAGCTACCATGGTTTTAAAATATCAGATGAAAACAATGTCTGAACTGTTCAGGAAAAAAACAACCGTTGTCCCATACAAATTGACAAAAAGTAAAAAAAAATATATATAATAATAATAATAATAATAAAAGCCCTTTATTCAGACATTCACACATTAAATACATATTTTTTTTAACAATCATTTTCATATTTATATTATTTAATTATTTATAAAATCATTAGTTTATTATTATATTTTTAAATCTGTCTGTTTGCCTTTTGTAGGCAAAGGCCTCCCCCATCTCTTTCCACCTCTCCCTGTCCTTGGCTATTGTTGTCCATCCTCCACCCGCTGTAGTCCTTATTTCATCAGCCCATCTCCTTAATGGCCTGCCACGTTTCCTTTTTCTGTTTCCAGTAAACCAAGACATAATTGTTTTTGACCATTTTTCTTTTCCCCTAATTGTATGTCCCGCCCATTTCCATTTGAGTTTTCTTATTGTTACTGTAATGTCTTTTGTTCTTGGGTGTTTCTTTATCGTTGTAGTTCTAATTCTATCTGATAGTTTCTTTCCCATCATGCTCCTTTCCATGGCGTTTTGGCAAGTTTCAAGCTTCTTAATGTGGGTTTTGTTGGTTGCCCAGGTTTGGCAGCCATATGTCAGTACTGGTAATATGCAGGTGTCAAACAATTTCCTTTTAATGGTCATACTTACATCCTTGTTTTTCATAATTTCTTTAAAACTCCAATATTATTTCCATGCGTTTCCAATATGTCTATCTATTTCTTTTGAAGTGGGTTCAGTTGGAGAGATTACTTGTCCAAGATAAATATAATCATTGACATATTCGATGGTGTTGTTATTAACGAAAATTGACGTGCCGGACTACAGCTGCGCCACAAAAAAAAGTTGGAAATCTGACATTTTGACTATGCCATGATGAAGTCTATAGTTTGTCGGAGTTTGTCGCCAAAAACCAGAGTTTGTCGGTCTTCCGTTTATGAGATACGTGTGGCTCAGCTGTAGAGACGTCTCTACAGCTGCGCCCCACAGATCTCGAAAACGGAAGGTCGTAGCGAAAATCTGATTACTTGTATGTATAGCCGTTAGTTTGTCGGAGTTTGTCGCACAAAAACCAGAGTTTGTCGGTCTTGCGTTTAGGAGATACGTGTGGCGCAGCTGTAGAGACGTCTCTACAGCTGAGCCACACAGATCTCGAAAACGGAAGGTCGTAACAGAAATCTGATTACTTGTATGTATAGCCGTTAGTTTGTCGCACAAAAACCAGAGTTTGTCGGTCTTGCGTTTAGGAGATATGTGAGGATACGCTGTGGAGACCTTTCTACCTGGATCTTGAGAACGGAAGGTCGTAGCGATAATCTGATTAGTCATATCTATAGTCGGTAGTTCGACCGAGTTTGTCGCCAAATATCAGAGTTTGTCGGTCTTGCGTTTAGGAGATATGTGAGATTTTCGCTACGACCTTCCGTTCTCGAGATCCAGGTAGAAATATCTCTATAGCGTATCCTCACATATCTCCTAAACGCAAGACCGACAAACTCTGGTTCTTGGTGACAAACTCCGACAAACTACCGGCTACACACACGAGTAATCAGATTTCTGTTACGACCTTCCGTTTTCGAGATCTGTGTGGCTCAGCTGTAGAAACGTCTCTACAGCTGCGCCACACGTATCTCCTAAACGCAAGTCCGACAAACTCTGGTTTTTGTGCGACAAACCCCGACAAACTAACGGCTATACATACAAGTAATCAGATTTTCGCTACGACCTTCCGTTTTCGAGATCTGTGTGGCGCAGCTGTCGAGACGTCTCTACAGCTGAGCCACATGTATCTCCTAAACGGAAGCCCGACAAACTCTGGTTTTTGGCGACAAACTCCGACAAACTATGGACTTCATCATGGCATAGTCAAAGAGTCAGATTTCCAACTTTTTTTTTGTGGCGCAGCTGTAGTCCGGCACGTCGAAAATTGGTTCTTGCTTTCCATTAGTCATGGCTTTAGATTTTTGTATATTCATAGTCAATCCAACCTCACGGCTTACTCTATCGTAGGTCGTTAAGCATTGTTTCTAGTTCTTCCTTAGACGTTTTTTAGGATTCTGATATATTTATTTTCTACACCTTGGTTTTTGAGCGCTTGCCATATCTTGTCGTGATCAAGTGAGTCGAAGGCTTTGCTGTAATCGACAAAACAGCAGTAAAATGTCATATTGAATTCTTCTCCTTTTTAACCGACTTCAAAAAAAGGAGGAGGTTCTCAAGTCGTCGGTATTTTTTTTTTATGTATGTTTTACCATAACTTCGTCAGTTGTTAACCGATTTATACAACTCTTTTTTTATCTTAAAGAACATAGTTCGTGTGTGGTCCCATAAAAAAATTACAGAGATCTGGCTGGTAGTTTTTTCATAATCCTGAAAAATGACAATTATTTAGCTTGCCATCACACATGTTTTTACGGATTTTCGAACATAACATCTTTGTTTATGTACCGATTTAGATGATTCTTTTTTTGTTTGAAAGGGTATACTTCAAGAGTGGTCACATTTTAATTTCATCGGTATTGGACTTTGAACTTCGAAGATACACAAGGGAACACCTCAAATTCAAATAGTATATGTAAAGTGATTTGGATTTTGGTAGGTTTATGACAATCCAAAACAAACCAAACCATGGTCTGCAATGCAAGGTTCTGGACTTGACTTGGACTACGAAGACACAATGGAACTCCTCAAAAACAAACAGCGTAAATTGGGAATTTGAGTTGTGGGCATTTTACCATTGAAAATATTTTATAAAGTTAAAAAATATTTACATGCTTACATACCTGCCACTAAAAAGTTGAAAATAAAAAACTTTTTTAACAAAAAAAAAAACCTCCTTCAAAAAACCTGAAACAAAACAGCTTCAAAATTAAATATCTCTAAAAAAGCGAGAAATAATATTCAAATCATTAGTTACGCATAACATTATTAATAAAACACGTCTAATGAAGTCGGGTGGGGCTTTCAGAAATATAAAAAAAAATACTTGTCTTCCAGCCCCACCCGACTTCAATAGACGTGTTTTATTAATAATGTTATGCGTAACTAATGATTTGAATATTATTTCTCGCTTTTTTAGAGATATTTAATTTTGAAGCTGTTTTTGTTTCAGGTTTTTTGAAGGAGGTTTTTCTTTTTTGTTAAAAAAGTTTTTCGAAAAGTTGTTTCACAATCTGAATATGGTCCAGTGTCGAGTATCCAGTCCTAAAACCCACTTGCTCTCTCGGTTGATTCTCATCTAACGTTTTGGTTATTCTGTTGAGAATAATCTTCGCAAAGATCTTGTAAATATTTGACATTAGACTGATAGGTCGGTAGTTGTTGATGTTATTTTCGTCTCCCTTCTTATGCAATAGTATTATGGTTGATGTTGTCCATTGATCAGGTATTATCTCGCTCTTCAGCACCTCGTTGAATAGATAGGTAAGAGTTGGTACAAGATGGTCTATGTTTGCGATGAGACATTCGTTAACTATTCCATCGGAGCCTGGTGCCTTGTCTTTCTTTTGGGTTTTTATAGCCTTCTCCACTTCTGCTGGTAATATATCCGGTACGTCATCTCCTCCTGTCAGGTCGGTAGGTTGACTGCTATTTTGCTTTTGGTATAGCTCTCGGAAAAAATTAGTCGCTATCGAGATGATTGCTGGACGTCTGGTCTGCCGTTTGTTGCTCCTATCTATTAAATGGGGTATCCAATCTGTTTTTTCAGTCAGTTTCTTGGCAGCTTTTTTAGTACCTCCAGTCTTCTGAATGCAACTTTCCAGCAATTGTAGCCGGTGTCTTTGGCGGTCTTTTCTGACGTTAAATCTTATTTCTTTACTTAATTTGGCTATTTGTTTTCTTTCGCTCTTCGTCTTATCATGTACAGGTAATAGATCAGCTCTGAGTTTTAACAATTCTTGGGTCTTACTTGTAATCCAATTCTCCATTTTGTTTTCCGTTCTTGGTTTATTTATTTTCTTTGTATGTAGAATCTCTTCAAACCTTTTATATTTACTTTGAATATCTAGTTCCTTTGTGCTTTCTTCAAAATCTAAAAGTTTTTCTTGCAATATTTCGGAGTTTACCAGTGTATTACTATTAGTTTGGTTTATTTTAAAGGGTCTAGTTTTCTTAAGTTGTAGTTTTGCTCTGACCATTCTATGATTGCTGTTGAAGTTCAGGTTTTTGATAACTCTGCAGTCTTGAAATTCTTTGTATCTGTTGGTGAGAATAAAGTCTATCTCATTCTTGTGGCGACCATCAGGAGATATCCATGTCCATCTATTGTTCTCCTTATTTTTGTAGACACTGTTAAGTATTTTCAAGTTATGCTCGTATGCTAGTTGTATAAGTTGCCATTTCTTGTTCTTTTACCTGAACAAAAGGGACCCATTATCATTTCCTCTCCATCCTCTCTGGTTCCTGTTCGAGCATTAAAATCACCCATCACTATTAGGTTCCCGTGTGTGTGATCTTTGATTGCACGTGATAGCATAGAGCAGAAGGAGTCAATTTCTGTGTTATTTGATTGTTCAGTCGGAGAATAAATTTGTATGATTGACCATTTTTCATTATTGGGTGGTAATTTTAAGTTTAGTATTACAATGCGTTCTGATACGCCGATGAACTCTTCAATACATGATTTTAAGTGTTTTTTGACTAAAAAAATATATACTAACCAATAAATAAATATATTTTTAACAAAAAAGGCTTTTTTTACTTAAATAAGTAAGAAAAGCCTTAAAATATATACAAATGTATAAATAACACTATTTACTATGAACATCAGTTTCAATTCGTAATATCTCCGTTTGTTCCATAAGTGACAAAATCTGTTCTTCCCGTGATTTATAGATCTTATTGTTTTTAATGTTACCTCAGTATATTAGCTATTCCTTGTGCTTTCCCTAAGTGTGAAGCTGCATGATCAGCATGCAAATCTTTGACTTCTGCTACATTTAAAAGTAGATAGTATATAGGAGACACTGCATCTTCTGCATATCTTTCAACATCTTCTAAAGTCCGAAAATGTCTGTTTTTAAGTAAATTGCTCCGTGATGATATGAGTCTTTCAAACTGTCTTCTTGGCAAGGTGTAACAATTGCATATCTGTGGGTTGAGTATAAATAATATAATCTCTGGTTTATACAGGGTCAGTGACTGGGTACATGTAGACAGGATTGGCAGTGTCGTGCCCTAAAATAGAAAGGGAGGCTAGTCAGCTGAAAAGACTTGCGAGCGAGAAGTCAGCACTGGAGTGGGTTGAAAATAGTGTCTACACGAGCCCAGTAGCAAGTCCACTGGACTGGGTCATTACTGCCATGTCACTGACCCCATATAAAACAGGCATAATATTTAATAAGTAAATAAAATCTGCATCAAAATTGGTATAAACGTCATGAGTTACCTTGAATAACTCTTGGGCAATGGGATTCGCTGGGATATTCTGTAGACTTATGTCTTTTTTATAAATATCAGTAAGGACATTTTGCCAAAATTGTAGTCGGAAAGCAGCTGTTTGGGAGTCCGTAGTTTGGTCTTGTATTCGAGCCACCTCCACGTTAAAGGCTCTTACTACCAGAGCTGGAGATCTGATAGCTTTGGTCATAAGAAGTGTTGCTAAAAAATTCTCATAGTCGTGCTGCCTATCTGTAAAAAGTATGAAGTACCAGCAGATTGTTTTGATTTGAATTTAAACAACAGATTGCGACCAAATCAGGCAAGCTTTCATACGGTTTTAACAATTACCTAACAAGTTTAGCACAATAATTTAGCGCATTCAGATTTGAGAATATATTTGTAGCTAATGTCCGGGTAACAGGCAATTTGTAAAAAAATGCCGTTGGGCTACATAATTTCATAAGCCTCATATTTTAAAGTTACAGAGCTTTAAATAAATACAGAAGGTACACTTTTTACAATATCGATCTCTTTACGACGAATCAAAACAAAATTTCAAATCTGTTTTTGAGGTTATGTTGTTATGTACTCATTTGACACATGACACAGTGACGTTTCCGTTTAAACAAAAGTACTCAGGCTGCGGTCCGCATGGCGATTACATCGATTACGGCGTTTACAACGCTCACACCAAGAAGCTTATATCCCAAATTATTAACTTTTTACAGTTGAAGAATCACTATGTGGCAATAATAAACAGATTTGACTTAGTGAATTGTTGTTTATTTGTAGTTAAACTAAATATTAACAAGTGTTTAAGAAGTATTTGAATATGCGAAAAGATCACCGGTTGTCAAGATAGAAAAATCTATCAACAAGTAATTAGTGATTAGCGTATAGTTGGCAGCCTCACCATGGAATTAGAAGGTTTTGACTAGGTCAAAAAATTGTTAGTAAATAGTTATAAATAGTGAACTATAGCATATAAATAGTGATACTATGGTTCAAAAGATATTTGAGTATCTTGGTGAGGCTGCTATCTTGACGTCAAGCTGGCAGACACCTTAAGAAATACAGTTCGTATCAATGTTATTTATATGCCAAAAAATTGTTAGGAAATAGTGAATCGTATACGCAAAATTTCAATAATATTGCTTCAGTACAAGCCGAGATATTACGATCTCAAAGTGGGCTGCTAACTTGACGTTTCTGGCAATGGCGATTCCAGAGAAACGGGTACAAGTTATAGACAAATAAATATATCAAAAAATTGTTAGTGAAATTGTGATTCTTACGATATAAATAAAAAAAGAATTCTTCATTGCTATTTTCTAAAAATCGAATGTTAACTTCTACATAGTACTCTGAATATAGGCTGTCGATCAATATTGAACTTTGCTCCACAGTAATAAGGTTTAAACTTGATTGCAATCATGAGGTGAGTACTATCAGGCAAAGACACCTTAAGAAATACAGTTCGTATCAATGTGATTTATATGCCAAAAAATTGTTAGGAAATAGTGAATCGTATACGCAAAATTTCAATAATATTGCTTCAGTACAAGCCGAGATATTACGGTCTCAAAGTGGGCTGCTAACTTGACGTTTCTGGCAATGGCGATTCCAGAGAAACGGGTACAAGTTATAGACAAATAAATATATCAAAAAATTGTTAGTGAAATTGTGATTCTTACGATATAAATAAAAAAAGAATTCTTCATTGCTATTTTCTAAAAATCGAATGTTAACTTCTACATAGTACTCTGAATATAGGCTGTCGATCAATATTGAACTTTGCTCCATGGTAATAAGGTTTAAACTTGATTGCAATCATGAGGTGAGTACTATCAAGCAAAAAAGTGAAATTTATATTTTTTGACTGTGTCAATAGTCATATCCTCGGTTCAAGGCTATTGATTTGGTATAAGTAAACAAATATTTTTCTACTTACTTTTTTAATTTATTTTTTATTAAATCTCATCAAAAAAAATTGATTGTGTAATACTACTCTAATAATAATTAATACTACTACTCTAATCATCGGTAATAGCACAGCCTAGAGAGTATTCTTCTTACAGTCGGACATCGCCCTTTGTGTTGGCGCAAAAGCCGCCGTTCGTTTAGACAGTTGACGAAACGACTAAAAGTGTAAGTGTTGGCACGATGTAATTTGCCTTTTCGAATTTTAAAAATATATAGGAAAAATAAGATAGACACTTCAAAATTCTTGTTTTATTCTTTGAATTATTTATTGTCATTTTTTCTAGAAGGTAAGAATATTTTTTCAAATTTGTCTCTTTTCCTTCTTATAATGCTCTTAAAATAAGGAAAAGAAAAAGTTTTTCTTAGTATTTTCTCTTTTTTTCTTCTTCTTTCGCCATAAGTGTGAGGAATTATAGGAATTTATATGTATGATAATCATAATTTAATTGTAAATCATTACTAATTTAGGGCTAAATAAGTATAAAATAAATCTTAAATTAGTACTCAATTAGGAAATAATAATGAAAAAATAAGTTCCAAGATGGCGGCTGACAACTTTTTTGTTTATGGGCCGATTTCGATGAAACTCGGTTTTTGGTACCATTTTGACACAAAAATAACAAAGCAATGTTGAAAATATTAAAAAATTCAAGATGGCGGCCAACTTTTTTGTTTGCCGGCCGATTTCGATGAAACTCGGTTTTTGGTAGTATTTTGGCAAGAAAACAGCAACGCAATGTTTAAAAAAATTCAAGATGGCGGCCAACTTTTTTGTTTGCGGACCGATTTCGATGAAACTCGGTTTTTGGTAGTATTTTGACAAGAAAACAGCAACGCAATGTTAAAATGTAAAAAAAATTCAAGATGGCGGCCAACTTTTTTGTTTGCGGGCCGATTTCGATGAAACTCGGTTTTTGGTAGTATTTTGGCAAGAAAACAGCAACGCAATGTTAAAAATGTAAAAAATTCAAGATGGCGGCCAACTTTTTGTTTGCGGGCCGATTTCGATGAAACTCGGTTTTTGGGAGTATTTTGGCAAGAAAACAGCAACGCAATGTTAAAAAAAATAAAAATTCAAGATGGTGGCCAATTTTTTTTGTTTGCGGGCCAATTTCGATGAAACTCGGTTTTTCGTAGTATTTTGGCAAGAAAACAGCAACGCAATGTTAAAAATGTAAAAAATTCAAGATGGCGGCCAACTTTTTTGTTTGCGGACCGATTTCGATGAAACTCGGTTTTTGGTAGTATTTTGACAAGAAAACAGCAACGCAATGTTAAAATGTAAAAAAATTCAAGATGGCGGCCAACTTTTTTGTTTGCGGGCCGATTTCGATGAAACTCGGTTTTTGGTAGTATTTTGGCAAGAAAACAGCAACGCAATGTTAAAAATGTAAAAATTCAAGATGGCGGCCAACTGTTTTGTTTGCGGACCGATTTCGATGAAACTCGGTTTTTGGTAGTATTTTGGCAAGAAAACAGCAACGCAATGTTAAAAAAAAAAAAATTCAAGATGGTGGCCATTTTTTTTGTTTGCGTCCCAATTTCGGCTATGGCTAGATGTTACCATATTTCTAGACGCCATCACCGACTCTATTACCTCCTTTGATAGGTGCGATAGCCTTGTCCTGTTGGGAGACTTCAATGTTGACCTACTTGCGGTTGGGGGTGGTGGGCCACGGTTGCTGTCACAGTTCTTTGAGACAATGAACCTTACCCAGGTAGTCACTGATCCAACCCATTTTACTGATCACAGTCAAAGTCTAATTGACTTGATCTGTACAGACATACGCACATTAAAGGTAACAGTGGGACACTGCCCTGATGTGAGAGGTCATGCTATAGCCACAGCCAAGTTAAAAATAAAGAAAGACAAGATATGTCCCCGTTAGGTAGAATATAGGCCAATAAAAGATATTATTCAAAACTTATGGGAGTTTGATCTTAGCAAAATAGACTGGAGTCATTTCCATAAAGCGAAAAATGTCAACATATTAGTAGAGAATTTCCAATTGTGTCTAACACATTTATTCAATCTGCATGCTCCAGTAAGGAAAGGTAAGTTTAAGCACCCTCCTCACCCTTGGATCACTGACACCGTCAAATCCATGATGCATATTAGGGACGAGTACCGGCAGGCTCTAAAAACTAACAAATCTAAATCACAGAAAGACTGTGAGAAGTCTAAATCACAAAAAGATTGCTATCTTCAAATGAAGAACAACGTGATTGTAGCCATAGAACAAGAGAAGAAGTGTTTTTTGATAGGCATATTAACTCTAATATTAAGAATTCCAAAAAACTTTGGCAAAACATGAAAAGCACTGTATTACCAGATGGAAAAAAGTCTGAACTTCCTCCATGCTTTGATAATCCTGACACCATCAACTCTCATTTTCTCTGTGCACCCGGTCAAAATGATGTGTCAATATCACAGCTTACATATTTTGAGTACCTTAGATATGGCACAGCAACGCTTTCACTGCAGCCTGTAAATGAGGACAAGATACTCAAAATCATCAATGGTCTCAAATCTAACGCTCAGGGCTGCGATGTGTTAACACGGGACATGGTTCTTTTGTCTCTACCTGCAATTACTATTATAATCAACAGATCTATGGCAGAAAGTACATTCCCTAATGCCTGAAAGACAGCAGTGGTAAAACCCTTACCCAAAGTGAGCTCCCCAACGTCTCTTCAAGACTTCCGTCTCATAAGCATCCTTCCATGCTTGTCAAAGATACTGGAACGGGTGGTCTGTGAACAACTCACAGAGTTTCTCGAAGAAAATGAGATATTGCCTTGCTTCCGATCTGGCTTCCGTAAAGGACACAGTACTGCTTCTGCTATGGCTGATGTGGTTGACAACCTACTCTCGGCTCAGGACCAGGGAGAGGTCAGCATTCTGGTTCTCCTGGACTTCTCACGCGCTTTCGAAACAATAAATACCGCACTACTTTTATCCAAGCTCTCATATTATGGGGTGGACACGGCTACAGTTAAATGGTTTGAAAGTTATTTGGCAGAAAGGCAACAGTATGTGCAACTTGTGGACAGGAATGGTACCAAATCAAACTCCTCATTTCTCCCTGTAACGCGAGGAGTTCCACAGGGTTCTATACTTGGCCCAATTTTGTATATCTTGTACAGCGCTGATCTCATCCACAGTATTAAACACTGCAAATATCACCTATATGCAGACGAATTACAGCTGTATTTTTCCTTTAAACCAGAAAATATTGATAATGCTATCACAATGATCAACAGTGACTTATCTAGAATAGCTGATTGGTGCAAATCCAACTATCTGGTCCTTAACCCAAGGAAATCAAAATTAATGTTAATAGGTACCAACAAAAAGATTAAAAAATTTGATAATATTTGCCTCAATATGAAACTGGACAACTAAGTCATTACTCGTGTGAATAAATGCAAAAATCTGGGTTTAACTTGTTAAAGGAGATCGCAAAGCAAGCGAGTGCAACCTACTTGGAAACCTACATGGGTTTTTGTATTTGATATTTTAGATGTCAAATGTCACTCTCTCTATATGAAAAATCTGTACCTACACGAATAGTTTTTCTCAGTTGTAAATAAAAGTCTGTTTTATATTTCAATAAGCGTTTATTTCATTGCTAAATAGCTTCCACATCGTCTGCGCACTGCTATATCACAACAGGTTATGGTTTTGCTGCAATTTAGCTGAAAGATGGAATCGACTTTCAAGTACAACATTGCACCTCTCGAAGGTAAAAGTAACTGGGATACATGGAAGTATAAAGTGCTTATTGTGCTCAAGGGCATACCTCGCGCTCTCGATATAATCGAAGGCAGACTTACCGAGGATAAAGAAAGCGAAGCCATTGCGAACGGAACATCCGCCGCCGATACCGTGTCGGAATTCACGAAAGCCGACTCGAGTGCTCTTTTCTTTATCACCAACAATATGACTGAAGAAATGCTACGAAAAGTGATGATATTTACGTCCACTAGAGAAATCTGGTTAGAACTTCATCGAATGTTTGACGGAACAAACGAAGACAAAACCTTCCAATTATGTATGAGTTTCTTTGGACTGAGAAAGGATCCAGCTGACGACGCAGCAACGCAAAGTTGAAGAACGTTTGGACCTCATTGAACAAAGAGCTCGGCGAAGATAAGAAGCTTCCGGATCTTCTTCTCATATGCAAAACGCTCAATACACTGGGAGAAGAATACGTTCAATTCAAGAGTGGATTGTTAATGTGTCCAACGTCCGAACGAACCATTGATAACCTAACCGACCGTCTGTGCGTGTTCGAAAGGAACTTGATAGAATTGTCTAACGTGCCACCAGAACAAGAGGCCTTAGCAACAAAGACCACACAGAAAGGGACAAAGAAAAAGAATAAGGATGCAAAGATAAAATGCAACTACTGCTCCGTCAAAGGTCACCGCGTGAAGGATTGCAAAAGATGGCTTCAAGATGGCAAACCACCGAAAGCAGTAACCCGCCTCGTTCTGTTTCGTCTCAAAAGGAATCTCAAGTAGTGGAATCGATGTACTTACAAGCGGAAGTACTGACAACTGACCATGAAGTATCGACGACTTCATCGAGTACAGTCAACTGGTACGTTGATAACGGCGCAACATGCCATGTCAGCAATCGCGGAGATCTATTTCAAACATTCCAAGCTTTTGACCAGATGCACACCGTCTCTACGGCTAATGGCAATGCAATGCAAGCTAAAGGCAAAGGGAATATCAACATCGAATCAGAAGTACGTGGAAAAGTTTACGAGATCACCCTGAAGGACGTTTGGTGCGTGCCACAGATCACAAAGAACCTGTTCTCTGTTCTAGCTGCTCATGACTGCAACTCAATAAGCAAGTTTGAGTCCACACCAACGAGCTGCACTATGTCAACACGCGGCGAAGTTAAACTAACGGGTGTACGCAGCATAAGCGGAGGCTTAGACAAACTAAATGTTAAGAGTATCATCCCTAACAGAAACTTAGAAGTGAATCTTATATTAACAAAAACGCAGCTTTACCATGAGCGACTCGTACATCAGAACAAACGTCAAGTACGTCACTTTGTAAAACGGGAGTTAGGAGTAGACCTTCCTCAAGATGAAAGCAACTGCGAAAGTTGCATATTCGGCAAGTCCCACCGATTGAAGTTTGGTACCCGACCTAGAGCTTCAAGACCCTTGAAAAAATCTTGAATTTTTTACATTTTTAACATCGCGTTGCTGTTATCTTGCCAAAATACTACGAAAAACCGAGTTTCATCGTAATCGGCCCGCAAACAAAAAAGTTGGACGCCATCTTGGATTTTTTATATTTTTATTATTGCGTTACTGTTTTCTTCTCAAAATAGTACAAAAAACCGAGTTTCATCGAAACCGGCCCAAAAACAAAATAGTTGTTCGCCATCTTGGTTTTTTTATATTTTTATTTTTGCGTTGCTGTTTTCTTGTTAGAATTGTACCAAAAACCGAGTTTCACCGAAATCGGCCCGCAAACAAAAAATTTGGCCGCCATCTTGTTTTTTTACATTTTTAACATTGCGTTGCTGTTTTCTTGCCAAAATACTACCAAAAACCGAGTTTCATCGAAATCGGCCCGCAAACAAAAAAGTTGGCCGCCATCTTGAATTTTTATTTTTTTAAGATTGCGTTGCTGTTTTCTTGCCAAAATACTACCAAAAACTGAGTTTCATCCAAATCAGTCCGCAAACAAAAAAGTTGGCCGCCATCTTGAATTTTTTGCATTTTTAACATTGAGTTGCTGTTTTCTTGTCAAAATACTACCAAAAACCGAGTTTCATCGAAATCGGCCCGCAAACAAAAAAGTTGGCCGCCATCTTGAATTTTTATTTTTTTTAACATTGCGTTGCTGTTTTTATGCCAAATTACTACCAAAAACCGAGTTTCATCGAAATCGGCCCAACAATCAAACAAAAATACACAAATATCAACAAATACATCAATGTGCGGCCGCCATTTTGAATTCCAAATCTAATATCAAAATCGTGCCAAAAACACTTTTTCATGACACCAACATCAAAAAATTACAAACACTACTTTCAATATAATATAATATAACCCAATCAGAAGCGTAAGCTCTGACGGGATAGGGCCCGAGATGCATACATTGCCAAAGTATGGGCTCTCGGGCCCTCACACCCCCCTTCTATACCGCACCACCCCGCACGATTGCTCTGTCTAGACGCCTCCGATGGCCGACTGTATGAAGACTATCTCTCGGCTGTGGTAATACTACTCTCAGTTCATTTATTTAGTTATTTATTCGGGAAAAACTAGAAATATTTTCTACTTATATCATCTACTTCCTACCTACTTACCTACCTACTGATTACTAATTTCATTATAAATCTCACCAAATAGGTACCTAACGTTAAAGTTTCAGTTACTAAAAAAATACAAAATATTCATTTTCAAAAAATTACATGTTAGGGTATTTTCATTAGACTCCTCCCTTTAAGTTATAGTTTTAACGTTAGGTACCTAGTTGGTATAAAATATTAGTAGTTTTTCCTAAACTAAATAAATGAACTGAGAGTAGAGTATTAAGCGACCAAATTTTTTTTTGATGAGATTTAATCAAAAATTTTTTGATTGTGTCAATACTCTAAAAAATAAAAAAGTGGGTAGAAAAATATTTGTTTACTTATACCAAATCAATAGCCTTGAACCGAGGATATGACTATTGACACAGTCAAAAAATATAAATTTCACTTTTTTGCTTGATAGTACTCACCTCATGATTGCAATCAAGTTTAAACCTTATTACCATGGAGCAAAGTTCAATATTGATCGACAGCCTATATTCAGAGTACTATGTAGAAGTTAACATTCGATTTTTAGAAAATAGCAATGAAGAATTCTTTTTTTATTTATATAGTAAGAATCACAATTTCACTAACAATTTTTTGATATATTTATTTGTCTATAACTTGTACCCGTTTCTCTGGAATCGCCATTGCCAGAAACGTCAAGTTAGCAGCCCACTTTGAGATCGTAATATCTCGGCATGTACTGAAGCAATATTATTGAAATTTTGCGTATACGATTCACTATTTCCTAACAATTTTTTGGCATATAAATCACATTGATACGAACTGTATTTCTTAAGGTGTCTGCCAGCTTGACGTCAAGATAGCAGCCTCACCAAGATACTCAAATATCTTTTGAACCATAGTATCACTATTTATATGCTATAGTTCACTATTTATAACTATTTACTAACAATTTTTTGACCTAGTCAAAACCTAATTCCATGGTGAGGCTGCCAACTATACGCTAATAATTTGCCATGGTTACTACCATAGATATACAATAGAGAACTAAAGAGCTATCTATAGTATATAGTCTCTTTACACAAATGGAGGTTGCGCGACCTAGTGGCATAGTGAAGACAGAAAAAATGTCCTTGAGTGACGTCACGGCGTATTGCTATCGCTTTCTTTAGTGTGACAATACGTTTTCTTTTCTCTGGGACACTTTAATAAAAGAAACAACTGCACTCTGACTTTGTAACTTTGTTGCAGTCAACTCTGACAGAAAATCGCAGTTACCAGATCCCGAATTATGTAACTCTCTGTTGCTAACAATTCTCAATTGAAATCCATTGAAATCGCAGTTGCATTGCTGCTATAAGTAAGATAGTTGTCACAATGGTTCTCACTAAAGCAGCAATGTTACTGCGATTTCTGTCAGTGTTGATTGCAACAAAGTTACGTAATTAGGGGGCAGGTAGTAAAAACCAATGTGACCACTATCTTACTTAAAGCAGCAATGTAACTGCGATTTTAGTCGATTTCAATCGAGAATTGTTAGCAACAGAGTTACGTAAGCCGGGGGGTAATTATCTAATTTTGTTGCGATCAACTCTGACAGAAATCGCAGTTACATTGCTGCTTTAGTTAAGAACCAATGTGATAACTATCTTACTTAAAGCAGCAATGTAACTGCGCTTTCAATGTATTTCAATCGAGAATTGTTAGCAACAGACTTACGTAATCAACGGGCCGAAGGCTGATTGTCTAACTTTGTTGCAATCAACTTTGACAGAAATCGCAGTGACATTGCTGCTTTAGTAAGAACCAATGTGACAACTATCTTACTTAAAGCAGCAATGCAACTGCGATTTCAATCGATTTCCATCGAAAATTGTTAGCAACAGAGATACGTAATCGGTGGGCTAGTATAGTATTTTGATTTCTTAGATAGGTATCTTATCTTATCTATACTAAAATATATTTTTTTACAGATGATGCTACAAATTCTGCACAAATTCTCTACAAATATTTCATAAATTGTGCACTAATTTTGCAGAGATTGTGCACAAATTCTGCACAGATTTTGCACAAATTCTCTACAATTTCTGCACAAATTTTTAGAGAATTAGTACAAAATTTGTGCAAAATTAGTGCACAATTTATGAAAAAACTACTGTACGTGCAAAGTTTTTGCAAAATTAATGCACAGTTTATGTAAAATGAGTGCAATATTTGTATACATATAGTGCAATGTTTGTGCATAATTTGTGCAAAGTTAGTGCACAAATTGTGCAAATGTAATGCACAATCTGTGCAATATTTCTGCAGAATTTGTTCAAAATTAGTACACAATTTTTGCAGAATATGTGCTAAATTTGTGCCGAATTCTGCTCAAATTCTCTATAAATTCTCCACAAATTCTGTACAAATACTTTAAATTTTTTCTCCATAGACAGTATGTACATATACATTATTGTAGAATATAAAAAAAAACAGTAATCAAAAACGCACGGCGTGCGGTAAAATCAACTTACCGCACGCTTCACTCTCATCGTAAGCTCACATTTTCGAGCAACTTTAATGAAAAATACGATTTCGCATATCCTAGTAAGACCACCAAACTATATTTCGGAATTATTGATCAGATAATAAAAAATGTAAATAGCTCCTGAGTTCATTTACGTAAATTTTGATGTCAATTAAACTTTTTTTTTCGTTTCCTGTAAAATCGTATTTTTTTAGATAGGAGGTCATTACACTTCGCCGTCGATATGTAGCTAACTTCCGCAAACAATACATGCAAGAGGCACTGCCCGCCCGCTCGCAAAAAAAAATGCACACCACAACATATCAGTATTAGCAATACACAATACCTGCATTTAGCCAGACAGCAACACCACGGGCAGGCGGTGCATCTTGCATGTATTGTTTGCGGAAGTAAGGTACATTATTTCCTTTAAAAAAAAAAAACAGATAATTAGTCATATTTTATTTTTTTGCTATTAAGCCATTTATTGGATTGATTTATTTATCCATACTATCCATGATTCCTAAGACATAAATGAAAGATCTAAGTGGGTAAAATGTTACTGGACACAAGTAATTATGTACGGACTGAGTCCCCAAAGGTCCAAGAAGCCGCTGCAGGGTACAGTGGTTAATGTAAAATTCATTTCAAATATACGATTATGCACGTGTAAAACGTGCATGCATCGTGTCGTCATTTTATGCATCAGTCTTAAATTACACATGGTACTCATCTATGTATGAATAGCCTGTAACCTGCTTACTCATGGTCACCCTAGTGTTAAACAACAATCCTCTCGTGTACGATTTTAATTACATTTTTATAGCCTTTAAAACTGCCAGCTTGAGGCAATTGGCTCTTTAGCAACCTTATTAGGGAACTACTTTTATTTTATTGATATTTATTATGTACATTGAAGCCACAAAAAACAAGAAAAAGACGTTTACAAAGTGTTTGTTATACATGATCAAACTTAAAGATTTATGAAACTTCACACCAGAATTCGGGCTAATAACACTTTTACAGCCACGCACTACACAATTCATTATTATTTTTATTAATATTAAGACGAAAAACTTCAATTACGTACATTAAAACTGTTACGTGAACGAGTACAACGAGATAATAGTGACAGCTTGCATTTGACATTTATAATGTTGGCCATCGACAAATCTGGCGTTTACGGCGTATACTTGTTTCGCTCTGTCCCACATGACAGAGCGAAACAAGTATACGCCGTAAAGTTCAACAGAGTTCAAATTTTCTATCTTCACTATGCCACTAGGCCACGCAAACTCCATTTGGGATATAAGCTTCTTGGCTCACACGAGGTCCGCATTCGATATCGCGCTCAAATCGATAAAATCGACAAATTACAGTTGGCGAATGCGAACCGCTCGTAAGCGCGCTAACGTTTTATTCTAACCTCAAATACAAGATGGAATAATTGCTACGTACTGTTTTTGCTCTCTAAAGCGATGATAATGATGAAGACGAGATTTGATTATTGAGTCGTGTGCACCCAACATCTTTTTTTTTTCAACTTTTTACATCAACCACCTTTTTGGATAAGCTCCAAATTAATATTAACAAAATATTAACCAATATAATGCTCTATCCTTTTGTTGTGAAGTGAGGAAAAGATCCTTCTATAACAAACTCTCTCATTTTTTTTATTTTTTGACGAAATAAAATTCTGACACCTGTTTCGTTTGACAGTCACTTCTAACTTTTGACAGGACGTTCACAGTGATTACGCTCCGAGGCATGGTCGCTGTAAGCCCAAGATGGCGCTGGTAATGACGTCATGAGTGACGTCACGCTAGATATTGTAAACGCACTAACGTGCATGCGAACCGACTGTTATCGCGATATTATCGCTATGCGGACCGCAGCCTCTGTGTCACAGTGAGTGAAAGTGACAGGACGAGGGAGGACTTTGGGACGGATATAAATAACGATGCGCGATTATGAGTAATCATTCGAAAATCTCAACTCAATCATTCGAATAATCCGAATGACCATTAACATGTATTATTATTAATCATTAGCTTAGAGCATACAGAACGGGAGTAGGCATATACAGGCACCCCCTTTCACCAAAGTACATGACCAATTTGGTCGTGTCAGTTTATAAAAACTAGTTGGTCGCGAAGACTCGCCATTTTGAAAGACTACATATCGCCCAACGCAGCTCCGCGAAAATGGTGAATTGTGCGGTGATATTGTGCAAAAGGCGATCTGAAACTTCAAATTTTAATAAGGACGGGATTTCCTTTCACACGTAAGTATAATTTTATTAACAAACTATAGTATAATCACGAAGAAAACCCAGTTTGTTTAGTAAAGCCAACGACAGAGATTGCGATAGCAAAACGATATCAAACACCATGGTGGAAGTCTTAGTGCTGTGACAAAGTTGAAGAAGACGAATGAACGAAGTCAAAGAGAATGAATGTGATCTGATCAGTACATAAATTTTTCAATCATTAGTTTCTCTGATGTTGTCTTGATTTCAAAAACACAAGTGATTTATTGGCATTTTCAAATTTTAGGCATTAACAAATCACAATGCTATTTTTATATTAAGATAATTAATAGAAGAAACACTAGAAAAAATACGGGTGTCTATTTTTCTCTAGTGTTTTTTCTATTAAATTGAAACTTGTGCGATGGTATATCTATATGGGTAGGTATCAGAATGTCTAAACTTAAAATGGCAAAGTTAAAAATGTCAAAAATTTGGATGTCTAACGATTAAAATGTAAAAAGTTCAAAATGTCAAAAACGAAAATGTCAAACGGTCAGATAGTCAAAAATTAAAATGTCTAAGTTCAAATGATTAAAACTTAAAATGTCTAATAGTCCAAATACATATTATGACGTATAGAATTTACTCATTTTCTTTCATTTAGGTATCTTATTAATTAGGTTAAATAACTGTGTGTTAACCTCTGTGCCTCCGCCGCATATCAACATAGCCGCGCCACTCCCTGATTCGGTAGCCGGTGCCAGTCACTGATGCCGATGAGTGCCGGCGAACAAAATCCACCAATTGACTTTGAAATAGATTTTTTTCTGGCGCTTCGCCGGCCGCTGCCGCGGCACGCTCGCTTCGCTCGCTCAGCTCGCGCGCTGGGTTCATGTCAACCTAACATGCTCGTCGCTACGCTCCTCGCACCTATCTCGTGACCTGCGGTCTACGGTTTCTAAGTCCCAGTAGACTAGTTTAGACTCGTTTCCGGCAGCTAAATTTGCAAAGACACCTCCACAGACTTAATCAACCTCAAAGAAGATGATTCGTTTTAAGATTCAACCCAATTCAAATAAATCATTGTGAACTTAGACTGAATGACCATTGATATTTTAACTTTCAAGTATTTGATACGTTTGATACTTTGAATTTTGCTATTTTGAAGTTAGACATAATGATTTTCGACATTTTAAACCATTTGAATTTTAATTTTTGATATTTTGAACTTTGTCATTTTAACTTTAGACATTCTAACTTTAGACATTCTGATACGTACCCACTTATAATACATAGAAAATACCAAGGCAAACAGACATGTTCTTGCACACAAATGTTTGTCTTGTCTTCATCTTATCCAATGCGTCAACCGGGTTGTTTTTAGGGTTCTTTTATCTTTATTTTGATATTGTTTACCTTTCCTTTCTTGATGCCGCCTGATATCTAACAGTAGGCTACTTTTAAATTCCCTATATACGAAGAATAACAATAGTTTAAAAGCTGATTTAAAGTTAGAGGGGCGGCACACATTTTACTACTTTGGCAGTGTATATTATCGTTCAAACGGTTGACTTTGAGAAAAAATAGTCTTGGGAACCTCAATGACATTTTTGAAGACCTATCTACAGACTTTTATATATGCTTTTTTTTCAGTTTCAGTTCCATGTATGGGGAACCCCCTTTAATCTTTTGTTTTTAGGGTTTCGTACCCAAAGGGTAAAAACGGGACCCTATTACTAAGACTCCGCTGTCCGTCTGTCTGTCTGTCTGTCACCAGGCTGTATCTCATGAACCGTGATAGCTAGAAAGTTGAAATTTTCACAGATGATGTATTTCTGTTGCCGCTATAACAACAAATACTAAAAACAGAATAAAATTAATATTTAAGGGGGCTCCCATACAACAAACGTGATTTTTTTGCTGTTTTTGGCTCGATATTAATAACAACAACAGGTAGACAGTTGAAATTTTCACAGATGATGTATTTTTGTTGCTGCTATAACAACAAATACTAAAAACAGAATAAAATTAATATTTAAGGGGGGCTCCCATACAACAAACGTAATTTTTTTTGCCGTTTTTTGGTACGGAACCCTTCGTGCGCGAGTCCGACTCGCACTTGGCCGGATTTTTTTTATTTTTGTGTAAATATCGTAAGGCGGTTTACAGAATACATCTACTTATCAAGTTTTAACTGTGTAGTCCTAATACTTTCGGAGTAAAGTGGCTGTGACATACGGACGGACGGACGGACAGACAAACATAACGAATCTATTAGGGTTTAGTTTTTTGCCATTTAGGCTACGGAACCCTAACAAGCAATTTAAGGTTCAAAATTCATTGGAGATTTTTGACAGTTTTCTATAGCTTGATGTGCTGCTGACTGTACATAGATACTTGTAAATAAATGATTACATTATTAATCACATTTATTTTCTTTTTTGACAACCTACACACCTTTATACTTGCATCTTGCGCCAACACTCACTATCGGAATTTCATTTCTGTACATTATTTTAGGATAAAAGGGCAGAACGATGTTTTAAGTATGTTATTAAACAATTATTTGTAAGCGTATTTTAGTGATTGTTGGTGCAAATCACAAAATCAAAATGAAGACATTAATTTTTTTTGGTCGTAATCATAATCACTCATCTTCAAATCAAAGCTTCTAATCATTCAATTTCATCGGTCTTTTTATGTCCCACCACTAACCTTAACGCAAGGGCAAACTTATTTATGTCGGTAAGTTTGGCGCTGCCGTCTTCGTGATCTGTCAGAATTTGTACTAAGATGGTTAGTTCCGAAGTTGACCACCTGCCAATATAACTTTGTGGTCATTCTGTTTTTGGTGCGTGTGTAACAATATGACTTTAAGCTTCAAAAGTGTGCGTGAATATGAAGTTGTGTGCTGTGCGTGTGTACCTCGTCTCCCCCCAAAATTGGTGAACAAAATCTAGTGTAGGAGAGCGCTCTTGCTTACTCCCGTTCTGTATGCTCTAAGATCATTAGTAATGTAGATATTTTATTGATTTGATAATAGCCTCACGGCAATACTGCTCTACGTTAGTGTAAAGGGAGGCAACTTTTAACGAATAAAGAACTGATTGAGAAAGTTATTACGAGTTTAATTTGTAAGTAAATATTATAGACAAATCAATGACAGCTTGACAGAGAGAGTATAAAACACAAGGACATAGCATAGCATAACTTGTAATGTCACAGTACACAATCATAGACTCGACATTCGACATTACAAAGAAGGTGCGTAGAACTTTTTTACATCCCGTCTCGTTTTTCTAGCTCTATGCTAGGCCTATAAGAGCGCTAAGTTCTTTTATCCGTGGCTTGAATAGCGGCTTGGTTAGGAAGTCTGCTAAAGTTATTACGAGTTTAATTTGTAAGTAAATATTATAGACAAATCAATGACAGCTTGACAGAGAGAGTATAAAACACAAGGACATAGCATAGCACAAGAACCTTATATTCATATTCTATTGGCATAGCATAACTTGTAATGTCACAGTACACAATCATAGACTTGACATTACAAAGAAGGTGCGTAGCCTTACTTCTTTACAGCAACTGCCTTTTTAATTTTGATTTTTGTATAAACTTACAACTTTCTTTCAATGTCATCGATAATAATGAGTGTACTCATTTGGATTAGAGACTTTCGCGACCGCCAATCAGGCGCGGTCCCAGGGGGGGGGGGGACTTGACCCCCCCAAAATCGTACATATCACATAGATTTTTTTTCTAAAAATTACAAAAATGGATGGTATTATTATTAGTGACCCCCCCCCCCAAAATATCGGGCTGCGACCGCGCCTGCCGCCAATAAATAATACGAATTTCGGAGCATTTCCTTGCAAGTGCTCGTATATTTTAGTTCTTTAGTTGTCCGTTGGAGGCAGCACTCTTAGAAACTCGATTGGTGGTACGAAAACGAGTATGACAGCGACGATTCCGTAATTGATTAAAAGCATTACACCCCCGACAAAATAAAGATTACATTAAAACAATACTTTTTGGAAAGTGGAATGTAATGTTCTTTTTCTCATATTTTATGTTGAAAGAAATGATGTTAATAATGAATCATTGTTGTGCACACGAGTGCTAAAAAATGTAAGAAATAATCATAATTGGCTTTGATAACTTTTTGAACATGACTGGAAATCTCAAAACCATTTCGAGGAATAAGCTTTCGGTACAGTGTCTACTAATTAAATTTAAAAATAAGTCTATATTTTTAAAGATATTTATAATATTCAATAAAAAGCTTTAACCTTCAAATGACCTTCATATGACGTCATCACATACAGATCTCCCAGCCCATAGACATAGAAAATTTTTCGCTACGCTCAAGTAGACGGACAATGGTGCGAGTGAGAAACCCATTCTTACGGCTTATGCGATGTGCGAGAAAGAGTTAAAAGAAAATGACAGCAGAACCTAGTTTGACTTCATTTATCGTCTGTTATCATCTTGGTAAAAAGTGTCCACACGATTATTTTGTAATTTTGACCGCGATCGGATCGGTTTGGCTCATAAAGCTATATAAATCAATAATGGTGTCGTGTTCTGTACTGAATTGTAATGTTACTTACGACAACAACCCAAATAAACACTCATTTCACAGGTAAATAAGATTGTACAAGTACCATTTTCATATTTGATATTTTAGTTGAATATATTCCTAAACACACTAAGTAATACACTAATATCATGCTATTAACCGCCTATTTTCTAAATAAAGGCTGATTTCTAAACATTATGTGTTAGATAAAAAGATATTATGTCCGTGAACTTGAGAAAATAAGGCGTAGAGATTGATCAAAAATTATTATATTATCGATACTCACGTCGATGATTTCCAATATAACTTTGTTTGTCTTTGTGAACACTGATAGTTTTATCTAAAGCTGCTTTTAACCGACAGTTTTTAAATGGTAAATTATACCTACTTAAGTACTAATTTAACAATATTTCCAGGTTTCCTGCAAATCCAGTGATTAAGTTACTGGATAAATGTCATAAATAGAATAGGCTGGGAGCCTCAAAGGAGACTTTAAGAAATTATTTAAATAAAATTGTTCAAAATCTTGTTTGTGTTTTATTTATTAGAGCAATAATACATTATGGTTATCGACAATCTAAAATGGACTTCAAGGCATCTCTAAAGTTCACGCACACGTTTACAAATTTTCACACACTGGCTCATGTCACTTTTGGTGTCGCAGCCAAGCGAACTCTGTTCCTCTATTCCAGTGGAATATTAACTTTATGTCCCAGCCATAATAAAAAAAAGAAAAAAGTGCAAAGACAATTTTGACAATGAACTTGGCATTAGGGATGGTGGAAGGTGGAAGTGAAAAAATATCGATATAGGTAATATTTCTCAGAAAAAAATGGGATGAAATGGGACGATGACTAAGTAATGGATTCTAATTTTAAGGTATTGTAAAACATAAAAAATAGCAAAATAAACCCCTACGCGAAATTTTGGCTCGATTTAACGAATTTTACGATGATTTTTAAGACTCCAAAGTTGGAAAAAATCAAAATGATCCAGTGACAAAATAGTGTCGACTATTAGAATCCATACGTAATTACCAAAAAAATTTTTTGGAAAAATTATTGTAAAAACATCTATCGATATATCAGAGTATTTAATATCGCCCGAAAAATATCGATGAACTTATCTCGTAATTTTTTCCACATCCCTACTATTAAATGTTTGTAAATAGAAATAAAGTATGCACATATTTTCACAATGTTTATTATGTTATCCTGCAAATTTATCAGTCCACAAGCAATCGTTACAATTTCATCCATGTAGCCTACATCCAAAATAGACACAATACATACAATACATTTCGCAATTTGGGTAGATTGGGCGTGTCAGTTTTTACAAAGTTTTTCAGCAGAGTTTCCACTGGTAAGCATTTTTATTATAATTTTACCACCTCAAAAATTATTGCGGCAAATTAAGAAGGTAGGCTAGAACCGTCACAACTGGATTAAATGAATAAAATAGAAGAAATATTAACTATAACTTATTTGTTTACAAACAACCATAAAGTCATTATGACAGTTAATGACACTTGGCCTTTCTTTTTCTATAAGTAGATGGCAAAGGTTTTCTTCTTAAACTTTCATGCCACTAATGACGTCATTCCGGTTGACCATATCCGCTCGACAAATATATTTAAAAAAAAAAATACGGGACCAAATGTTAAAATATTCAAATTAGTTTCTTAAATTGGCCTAATCTGTAGTAAAAAAATATAAAAAAAATACCTTTTATTTTTTAACCAAAGCCAATTATAATAATCTCGTTGTAAAATCCTAACACATTATACCTACAAACCTTAGTGGTTTCCTTTGTGTTAGCTAGTGAATAAGTTCCACTGTAAAAATATTTATATGATAAATAAATGATAAGGCAGGTGTCCGGTAGTCTCTTGCCATAGCCCAAATTCTAGTCCACCTCAATCCCAACCAATAGCCCACTAGTCCTTAACCAGTAGATTCCATAGTTCCTGTGCATTTGCTGGGGATGGGCTCTGAGTATATCAAACTGATGTAGTCAGAGATTAGATCTAGCAGGTGTACCACACGCATATTAAAGTCGCTAAAAATGGCCTCTACGTGTTGGATCTATATCCCCACGCAAGCCTTAAAGGACCGGGTCACTTTTAGCCCGTGAATTCCTAAGCATACAATAATAATAATAATTGTTACTGGTCGCTAGGAGGTTTTTAATTAGATAATCAGCCTGCCGACTGCTGGGTATAAACTCAGTCAACGCCCAAAGACCATTTTGTTGTATTAAATAAAATCTTTAGAAATAAGGACGAAACCTTTGAATATTTTTCTGAATTCGTTTAACAAAAAATTGTTTCCATAGCAACGTCACATTTGACATATCAATAGTATTTATATCAATAGTATATTTCAATAAATAAAAAAGCTATAAAAAGTTTCTATAATATACAGTCTTTTTGGGTTTTAAACCAGTAGGCTGATTGTCTAACTTTGTTGCAATCAACTTTGACAGAAATCGCAGTGACATTACTGCTTTAGTAAGAACCAATGTGACAACTATCTTACTTAAAGCAGCAATGCAACTGCGATTTCAATCGAGAATTGTTAGCAACAGAGATACGTAATCGGTGGGCAGGGCTTCAAATACCGTTAAAAATTAGTAACGTAAAAAAAAATTACGTTAAAACTGGAAATTAATAACGGTAAAACAGAATTTATCGTTAATTTTTCGTTCCTTGATAACATTATTATGTCACTGTATAAAAATATTTAAAAGCAATGTGTAATGAGCGCTTTTTTAAGAAATAAAAATAGTTCTCTGTGGTTATACGTATTTTTCGTAGTTGTGGCGACCTTATTTAGCCTTTATTTTCTATATTGAAAATAGTAAGCATATGAGCACATATAAAACAGTCGAACAGCTCTATTAAAATCATTTTCACCGTTCACAAAATTGCAAGTAAAAATAAACATTCGTGAACAAGTGTAGGAGGTATGTAAACAGAGATGTGCAAAATACTTTATTAAAAGTATTTAAATATAAAATACAAATACTTGGCTATTTTTTGTATTTCAAATAAAAATACAAAATAGTTTTCAAAAAAGTATTTAAATACAAAATTCAAAATACGTATTTTCAAAATACTTTTTTCAAATAAAATACCTTTTTTCGTATTTTATTTTTTATCATTGTTATTATTTTTATTAACAGTTACAAGTGTACTACCACACTAGGTACTACACAGTCCATAATAATTAATTAGAAGACGTTATCTTTATCTTTTGCAATAAAAAAACACAAAGTTTCAGAAAGCGTTATAAATGTTTATACAGTGCCTTTGGTCTTGAACTAGCGATAATTTAAAAGCGTGACATATTCCATATTTTATTGACAAAAACACCCACATGGGGTCTATCCCCACTCCTGTTGGAATGGCCGCCATTTTAAATTTGACTTTTTTTTAGATGACCTTGCGGAAAAATATAAATTTCTCCGGATTTAGAAGTCCTACAGTTATAACAAAAATATTATTCGAAAGCTAATAATACCACCTATCAACCTAAAAAAATAATGTGTGAACTTTCAACTTAAATATGACTTAAAAAATTACTGAAGTAAAATTTTATACGAAATTTGTGTACTCTTTTTGAGTTTTTATTACATTTCTCAAAAACTAGGACATTTGCATTATTCAAATACACAGGGATATTATCTACAAAACGACTTCAAAATTTATTGCTCTACGTTGCATTTTTTGAGAGTTATTTTTGTTTGAATTATGACCCTTAAAATGGCGGCCATTTCAACAGGAGTGGGGATAGACCCCAACATGTTTTTGTCGATAAAATTAGGTATATTGTTATGAAAACAACTGCCTCCCTCATGCCTAATACATAACATAGAAAACAAAGAGCATGACTGTGGCCGACACTAGATCATTTAATGAACTTTCTTCTGAAGTAACAATAATTAACCGCAAAAAATTCAGTTTTCAAAAAACAACGCAATTAGACAATGCGACTGTTCCACTCTGTTCCCTTGACCTGTGTCCCGATTTTTAATAATGATACAGAAATGAAACTTATTTCCAAATATAGATATTATCAATATCATTCGGGTTGTCTTTTTTCAACAGACTTCAAAAAAGGAGGAGGTTCTCAATTTGATTGTATTTTTTTATAGTTGTTCGCGCGTATCTTCGATATTTATAGACCGATTTTGGTGGTTCATTTTTGTTTGATTGAGTTTTCTTGCGACATGGTCCCAATTTTCATTATTTTTTAAAACGTTCCAGTACTTTTCAAATAATCCTGAGAATACTACGATTTTGCGTTAACTACCTTGACGACTTGGTTATTATGAACCGATTTTTTGTTGGAAAAGGGATACCCTTAAGTGTCCTTTTAATTTAATTGACATTGGACATTGGACTTCGAAGATATTCAAGGGAACTCCTCAAACTCAAATAGGATATGTATAGTGATTGTGATATTGGTAGATTTGTGACAATCCAGAACAAATCGAGCTATGGTCTGCGACGTTTTGGAATAGACTTTGACTACAAAAGCACAATAACTTTAAAACAGCGTAAATTTAGAAATTGAGTTATGGGCATTCTGAAAATACATAAAATTAAAAAATATTACATGCTTAGACACTTACCACAAAAAAAATAAAAATAAAAAAGCTTCTTTAAAAAAGAAAAACCTTCAAAAACCTAAAAATAAAAACAAAAACAGCTTCACATAGCTCTAAAAGGCGAGAAGTAATATTAAAATCACTAATACGCATATCAATTTTAATAAAAAAAACGTCTAATGAAGTCGGGTGGGGATTTTAGAATAAAAAAAGTTTTCCTCCATCGAGCCCCAACCGAAGTTTTTTTATTATAATTTATATGCGTATTTGTGATTACAATATTATTTCATGGTTTTTAGAGCTATTTTAAACGATTTTTGTTTTTATTTTTAGGTTTTTGAAGGAGGTTATAACTTTTTTCACTGGGATACATTTTTTTGGTGCCATATTATAAGTCAACCCTAATGATAATAATATCTAGAGAAAGAAAATTTTAAATTTGTCGCGGGTTTGAGATGACACGACTCGTTGGCCAGACTCTATTCTTGGAAACATGTTTCGTTTTTGTACCATACTTTTTTTTAAATTGGGCCAATAACGGCAGACTAATTTTTCAAACACTCTAACTTGGGATCTTTGTAGCTTTAAAAAATATTAGTGTTAAAACTGGTCAAATAAATAAATATAATATAATATCTATAAAATAACTTCATATTATTTCACTGATTTTTAACACTAGCATTTGTTCAAAGAGATCATCCTTAATATTATACGCAGATCGGCATACGTGGCCCACGTCTGCCTAGTGTAGAACTTTTTAGCGATTAGTCTGCTGAAATGCACCCATTAGAACCCATTGGTATAGATAGAAATTAAACGAAGTGTCATGACAAATTACCGAGCTCTGTGATTGGTTGTTTTGTTTTGTTTGACATTGATTGACATCACATACCTATACCACAGAATACATATACCAATACACAGAAAAAAGTAATTTGTATTTTAAAAATACTAAATACCTCATAAAAAGTATTTCAAATAAAATACAAAATACATTTTGAAAAAAAGTATTTTAAATACAAAATACAAATAGGTATTTTGTATTTGTATTTTAAATACATGTATTTCAAATAATTCACATCTCTGTATGTAAATGGGTTCGCACAATTATATGCGAACCTATTCGCGAAGTTGCTGACTTTGCGAATGATTTTCTGACAGCCTCTCACATGCGTGCAAAGGTTCGTACAATGTACGAACCTATGCGCGCATGTGATGAAACCGGTCGCTAAATAGTTTCTTTTTAGATAATCATTACCCTGATTATCTAAAAAGATACTATTTAGCGACCGGTTTCATTCCACATACATTGCTACTTTTCTTTGGTATGTTTTTTTTAATCCAAAAAGAAGTAGCAATGGATCACTGTCATCTATGAACTGCAACCGGTCGCTAGGTGGTTTCTAATTAGATAATCAGCCCGCAGGGTGCGGGGTAAGACAAAAAATATTAATGTTTTAGTAGGTTTGCCTTTTTGATGCATAGAAAAAAAAAACATCGATGTATACTCGATGTTTAAGTTTAATACTTCGGTTTGATTCGATGTATCGATACAATACATCGAATCGAGTGTTTTCAAAATATCGATGTATATCGTCCACCCCTAAGCCGGTGTCAAAAAAAGAAAACGTCATCCATGACATTGACAATTGACAAAAATCTTGATAAATATTTCAATTTTATTCAAGGTCGCTTTGGAAATCTTATTTATTTATTTAGCTATGAAGTGGTTTTAGATTAAGTAATTTTATTTAAGAGATATAGACAGACAATCTAGTAACTACCTTTAATTAATTTGATTACGTACCTAGTGAAAATGATAAAAGAATTGGTATGTATTTGTATTGTATAAAATAACTCTTTTTACTCGTTTGTTTGTCAGTATATTAGGTTGTTATTATTATTACCTATTTTTAAAGATCGTGCGTGATCATATTTTTTAAGTATAGAAAGATAAGACATAAATAACTAACCCCAACGTGTCCCAAACAACATTATTTGGGTGGTAATTCAGGTGTCCCAAAACAAGACTTCATTTTGATTTTAAAAATAGTTTGAACTTTATTCATATATACTAAAAAGTATACGACTCTCACCCAATGATATTACAAATTATAATATCATTGCTCGCACCAGATCAGGATCAACTAGTGGCATCGTCAAATTTCTTCTAGTTTAGCCCACTCTTATGCTGCAAGCCAGCATTATTTCATCAATGTGAGGAATTACCTTGACATTTTCCTTCCAGAGATTTTGACAAATGATTAAGATGAAACAGCTACCTATATGTATAATTTAAAAAATTTGAGATTTTTGCATGCTCATGCTATTAAATTTTTTTTAGTTAGTATATTATTAAAACAGCATTGAGAATGCAAAAATCATAATTTAAAAAATGCATTCAAAGATTTAAAAAAAAATGTCACCTGCTCAAACCAGGAGAGCCCAACGTACCAAATATGAAAAAAAATTATACAATATTTTTACGAAGTTACCGATCGAAAGGGTTTGATTCGATATTTGATCAATATTGAAGGTACTTTCCTGGTTCATGATATGTTCATGTCACAGATTTCTCATTTCACATTCTCTTTGGTTCATGGGATATCATTATCACTTTCTGCCAAGGCACCGTTAAAAAATAATAATGCGTTTAAAATTAGAATGTCAAACTGGCAGTTAGATATGTCATTTGTGATTGAGTCATAGAAATTGATAACAGAAAATATTCAATAAAAAATGCCAGATTAACTAAATTATTTAGCAAACAGCCTCAGAAATTATGGGGGTTTTCTTTTCTCTGACGAAGAATTCAGTAAGTTAATATAAGTATTACCTTTGCATTAAGACTGGCAACTGGCTTCACCAGTAGTATCTGATATACCTACCGGCATCTACTTATTTTAAAAGTTATTTTGCTGTCCCGATGTATAAACTAATTTAATTGACCATGCTGTAAGAAAATCAATTTACTATGTAGCTCAGTGCTCATTTTAAATTTCAATAAATTCATGGTCCAACAACACAATTGATATTTTGAATTAGTATCTTTCTTGTTTCTTTTTTAATTAATTAAACTACTAGCATATACTCCAGCTAACTTACGGAAAGAATCTTTACTAACAAACCCCCATACTTAACCTCAAAAGTACTTTTTTATTACATGTTTTATAAATATATTAATATCATTGATAGTTTACAGATGCCAGCATATAAATTGGCAAGAGAAAGATGAGACACTTTTGCTCATCTTTTTCTTGCTAATATAAATGCCGGGCAGTATACCTTATAATATTAAGTTGTATTTATGGAGTATATTCACTGAAACTTAATGTATTGTTTACTAACATTTTTTCTGGAGTAGTCTATAAGAAAAAGAGGTATGTAACATCAGCATTATTGATTTTCAGATAATATTTGGCACTGGAATATACACTGGTGTATACATAGCACAAAATTACCAGGTTGGAATATACATTATTCACTTTTTCCACAAAGGAGGCCATGCCTACGTCAGTTCTATGGTCACCATTTGTATCTGAACATTGATTCGTCTTTCTTTACCTGAAGAATCACATTCATCATTAAGTTTTCCTGGTTCATAGTTCTTTTCTTTGATTATGGCCTCTTTTGTGTCTGTCACATTTCTGCCATTAGCAATAGCTAGGGAGGTTGACAAGATATTTTTCATGTTGATATTCTCTGATCCAGGATGCTGTACAACTACTTTGTAAGAAATCAGGAAAAGCTCAGGAATGTGACAACACTTTGGATAGAGAAAAATGGTTAGTTTCTTTTTATTTTTTTATTTTTCATGAACCAGGAATTCTTATCATTTATTTAAGAATCTTATTTTGTATGAACAAAAATGCCATTGTGGGAATCAAGGATAACAAAATATTGTTTCAGAACAGTTAAGAAAGTGATATACTTAGATACTTAAGTGTATTTAACCCCTTCGCTCAGGTTGCGCATGCACGCACATGTGCCGGATAACAATAAAATATCTATTGTCTCATTTTCACGAGTTAAAGGCTGAATAGATCAAATTTGGCCTGAAGGGAATAAAAACAGGGTCAAGTTGTTAGTTTAAAAAGTAAGATTCTTAAATAAATGGACTGTAATTATTTTATGATTAATTATTTTGTATCATGTTTTCATTCACTGCATAAAAGTTTATTATTGTCGGTATGTTGAATTATTTTGTTTAGAATATACACTGAACTTCACCAGACAGAAGCCCCTAATGATAGTAAGATAAAACTTTTTTTATTTCTTTACAGATTGACAAAGTAGAAGATCCAAAGGTCCTATTTGAAAAAGCACAAGCTTTTTTTAAATCAAAGTTTGGAGAACACAGTGATAAAGATGGAAAAAAAGGTGGCAGAGATTGTTGAAGTAACTCAAGGTGGATGAATTAAAGCATTGTTTTGTTACTGTAAATACCATATAATAGAACCTCACAATGATAATCATAATAAATTAGCAATTTAGTCACTACTGTGTTTCTTTTCCTTCATATTTGCTTAAAGTAGTGACATACCACCTCCAATATGTTCAACTTGTGTTTGGGGCTCTTCAAATGCTAACCAGTCACTCGAATGGGTTGGCAATAATCCCATACTTTGGCATTTATACAGGGCTAGGAGGATGTTCACTATATTTCCTATAAAGTACACGAACTTTTGACCAATAGCCTGTGTTCCTTCAACTATTTTAAACGTACTTTGAGTAGAAAATAAAGCTTTCACAGGGCGAACAATCAACATTCCAACCATCATTATTGGGAAAATAGAGATAGAATTTCCAGCCATGTACATTATAAACAGGTTCATCGGCACTTGTTTCAGAGGCCCTAGTGCAACGTCCCACAACTTCTTAATCAAGAGTAGATTCGAATCACTGTCCTTCGACGTCTCTGTATAGTTGGCATTCGCCGATTGACTGTAACCTGGAGGCGATGGCAAATCAGTAGATGTCTTCCTGAAAGCGCAACAGAACTTATAATATACCTACTTGTTAATACTAAAAACAGAAAAGGTAGGAAATTCAACTTACTTCTGATTATAGTCTAAAGCCCATTTGAATTTCTTATTCGACTTTATTTGAGACATTTTGCACTGTAGGTTTTGGAATTAATCTAGTGAAGAATATCACTAATAAATTCTCGAAATTTTAGGTAATTCAGGGTGAAAAAAATCAACAATAAAATTGATTTTATGATGTCCTTATTGGGCCACAGACTAAATACAATTTTACAATCACAGAGGCGCGTTCCGTACCTACGCCACAGCATAAAGAATTTCTTACAGTAGGCCATGTGCGTGTGGTGTGAGTGTTCCTGTCCTGGAAATTGATTAAACCATACGAAGATTTTAAGAAATAATTGTGCAAACTTGATGGTAAAAACGAAAAATTTGTGAAACCTATGTAGACTAAGTTATGGTCGATTATATAGAACACTCACACCGGCCGCCTCGCGAAAACGCCATACTTGGTATCATACAATGTACAAGACGTATGTTAAAACTATATATATGGAAAAATTGTGCTGAATTTGTGTCAACTATTCACAAATTAATCAATTCATTAGCATGGTTAATTTGGATTTTATAAGGGTTTTTTAGGAACACTCACACCACACGCTGTGTGGTGTGAGTGTTCCTAAAATCTCTAACTTTAACTGAATAATATTGAAATTTTATTACTGTATATTATAATTCGGATTCAAAGTAAATTTGTGACACATAAATCTTGACACAAAACGTGCTAGATCAAGAGCAATTAAGCATTTTGTTTATTTTTCAATGCTCGTGTGAGTGTTCCATATTTTGGTATTTATTTAATTAACCCATAGAAATAGAATGTCAAAGAACAACAATGTCAATAAACAGGTGATCCGAAAACGAATGCATACATTTTATATGAGATACGTAAAATATGACTTAGATACATAAAATATGACTATATTATGGCAAAGGAAATTAATAAACTATGTTCCATACTGTTTTCTTCGTCGATAAACTAATAGATGTAGAGAAATTTGGTTTTAGAGCAATGTGTGGCAATATCTTATTTACCTGTGAAAATTGTGATTACTTAAATTTTTTCTTTTTGTGACATCACAATTACTTAGAGCACAAGACACCATGGCTCCACGAAACCTTTATTTTAAATTCTAATTAAGATTAACAAATATTTTAAACAAAATGTGTTTGCTCATTTGCTAGGCGGGACGCTAGGGGCTCTTACTGTGAAAAATGTTGGCACATGTCACTTGATCCTTTGTCTCTTTTTTACATAGACCGTGTCCGTATGATGTTAACTTCTCTTTTCCACGCTTTGTTGGTCTTCTTGAGCGCAGCGAAAATTTTTCTATGTCTATGAATTAACCAGATCTCGTATACAAGTGGAGGCTGCACCCAAAATTGTGAAAAGTTTGATCCTAAAATTTAAAACATCGTCCATTTCCGTAAGTGTTATACTTTAATAGTTATCATTTTTTTTACTTTTTCAAAGGAATATCTTATGTAGGGTGGGTATGCTTTTTTATTTCGTCGGATACAATTTTCGTCTACTCGTATTGGCTAACCTTTACTCGTAGTTGTAATAATTCTATTTTTATTGCAGTCTGTTGTTAAATTCTCCAGTGTTTCTGTTTACTAATAACAAGTAATCATGTAAGTTATTATATTTTTCTGTACTTTATATTTTTTTTATCGGAAGGGAGTTCAGTAGTCTACTATGATTTGATTGTGTTAATGAATCCGTACTTTTTATTTGATTGTTAAATTCTTAATCACATTGTAAGTCGTAGCATCTGCAACTATGTAGAAAAAATCTTACCAGTTAAATTCCGGTTTCCGAATGAGCTGATATTTTACATGCATGTAAATCGAATGACAATACAATATTATTGTTATGACATGAAGCTGGGGCCCTACCGGCTAACTTATTAAACTTCAGCGGGTCTGCCGGGCTTCAACTTAAAGCTCAAGTCACACAGCCGGTAGCGTGGCGTGACGGGGCGCGGCGTGACGGGACGGCTGGCACGACGGTAGAGTTCACACTGCGGGCGTGATCATGCCTACGTCCCGCCCCGCCGCGCTTCCGATCTGTATTCACGCTCGGCGCGACGGAGGCGTGGCGGGACGGGACACGTCGCGCCACGCCGGCCTGTGTGACGTCGTCCATAGTATCTAGTACATTACAACTGCTCAGCGTCGCGTCGCCGTCCCATCCCGTCACGCCACGCCGGCTGTGTGGCTTGGCCTTAAAACAGACAAATTGAAGTAAGGTATTTAGTATTGTACCATTTACCGAAGTTATTTGGAAGATATCGATGTTTGTGTGTAGCGTAAGTAACAAAATAACCGTTACATAAAAAAAATGCTGGTAACTATAAACGCAACTTTTAATTGCATGTTATCAACCATATAGTATTATTTTTTTACTTTTCGTATTTATCTCTTTTTTTGTAATAAAATGCTGAAACCAATGTTTTTTCCCGCTTTTTGTTCATATGCATGGTCACCCTACATAAGACTTCCTTTGAAAATGTAAAAAAAATGATAACTATTAAAATATAACACTTACGGAAATGGACGATGTTTTAAATTTTAGGATAAAACTTTTCACAATTTTGGGTGCAGCCTCCACTTGTATACGAGATCTGGTTAATTAAATAAATACCAAAATATGGAACACTCACACGAGCATTGAAAAATAAACAAAATGTTTAATTGCTCTTGATCTAGCACGTTTTGTGTCAAGATTTATGTGTCACAAATTTACTTTGAATCCGAATTATAATATACAGTAATAAAATTTCAATATTATTCAGTTAAAGTTAGAGATTTTAGGAACACTCACACCACACAGCGTGTGGTGTGAGTGTTCCTAAAAAACCCTTATAAAATCCAAATTAACCATGCTAATGAATTGATTAATTTGTGAATAGTTGACACAAATTCAGCACAATTTTTCCATATATATAGTTTTAACATATGTCTTGTATATTGTATGATACCAAGTATGACGTTTTCGCGAGGCGGGCGGTGTGAGTGTTCTATATAATCGACCATAACTTAGTCTACATAGGTTTCACAAATTTTTCGTTTTTACCATCAAGTTTGCACAATTATTTCTTAAAATCTTCGTATGGTTAAATCAATTTCTAGGACAGGAACACTCACACCACACGCACATCAGTAGGCCGACGGAGACGTCTAGACAGGGCAATCGTGCGGGGCGTGAGGGGGGAGAGGTGAGTCGGACGAGCC
The DNA here is from genome assembly GCA_943789525.1 of Agriphila geniculea. Taxonomy (NCBI): domain Eukaryota; kingdom Metazoa; phylum Arthropoda; class Insecta; order Lepidoptera; family Crambidae; genus Agriphila; species Agriphila geniculea. Next base: position 10,130,274 of record OX038873.1, on the reverse strand, counting down.
CGAGCTGCATACTTCGCCGTTTTATGTAGCTCGGGATAGGGATGCGCGATCCGGGGTTGTCGATCCGATTTTTCGGATCGTAATTCCACGATCCGATCCGCGGATCGGATCGAATGCCTTCGATCCGATTTTCAGGAAATCGATCCGGATCGGATGCAAATAAGTAAGACGAAATTAATTTAATATCTTTTTTAAGTAAACCCATGCAAAACAATGTATAAAATAATGTGGAATAGTAATATTGTACTCAGAGAACTTAAAGGCGAATTTCTCTCAAAAGTTTATACTTGAAGACGCGCCTAACTACTGATAGTTAAGTACAATTTTTATAGGCGCCAGTTTTCGGCCAAGTTCTAAATGTAGACAAAGATAAATTTCGTAACAAATAAACCAAAGTGCTCATTTTTAGGGTTCCGTACCTCAAAAGGAAAAAACGGAACCCTTATAGGATCACTTTGTTGTCCGTCTGTCTGTCTATCCGTCCGTCCGTCTATCTGTCAAGACCCTTTATCTCGAGAACGCGTGGAGGTATCGAGTTGAAATTTAAACTATATACTAAGGTCTACGGGCCCTTGAAGCTGTAAAAAAATCAAACTTCTAAATTAACGTGAAAAAAAGATACTGCCGTTTAGGGCGCAAAAAACGCATTTTCGATACTTTCAAAGGAATCAAAATTCATAGGGTACTTCCCGTTGACCTAGAACTATGAAATTTGGCAAGTAATAGCGTCATAAACTACACTTACAGAAAAAAATCTGAAAACTGTACATTTGTAATTAAATCATAAAAAATATAGTCATTAAAATACGTAATTTTATCATCAAGTGAAACGACGGTATGCGCGGTCATAGTTTAACTTCTTATTAACTTTTGTGATAATAGCGCCACTAATTATTTTTAAAATATAAATATTTATTATTTTTAATTAATTAGACCCTTTCAAATATTGTTACAGTTAATTACTTTTAAAAATAATTAAAAAGGAATAAAATTGGCTCTAAATATTTCCGCAACATGGCGGTATGTCACTTGGTCACGCCGCGTGACGTGAGCATGCGAATCTCCGTGCCACTGAATAATTCCATTCTAAAACTACCTAGAAGTAATGTACCGATGATATACGTTCTTATTTCAGATATCAAATCGATTGTACCGGCTTCCCGGCAGAATGATTGACAAAAGCATGTGGCACGGAGATTCGCATGGTTTGAGGTTATGTTTTTTGTTAAATCGTCGAATTCCAGATCAATCGGAGCCTGTACCGCTGGGTTGATGTATTTGTAGCCGTTACATATTCATTGTAACAGCTACAAACACTTTCGTTGCTCATGTAACGCAACAGGGTCAAAGATATCGCGATCTAAAGTTTTAAAAGCATGCGACTCTCCGGCCCACACACTTAAGTCTAAAATATTGATGAAAATTGCATTAAGATTAAAAATAAGCAGGTTTTTGTAATCGTTTGATCACGATAAACGACCCGAAAACATATTTTCAGAATATCTTTACTCGTTTTAGAGAAATTTGCAAATTTATTTACTATGAACAATCACAGTGTAGGGTTACCATATCGTCGGTCGGTCAGAATCATTAGGCTGTTTCTAGAAAATAGACCGATCGGAATACGTTATTTTGAGGGTATAACCTTCAAGAATTCTAAAGTTTATGAATTCTTGCCTGTCGATACATTGGCATATAATTAGTTTATTTTTGCGTTTTGTGTCACATCTAGCCGATGCATCTTGAGAAATTCGATTATTTGTGGTGGTTATAAATAATTGGACTCTAAGGCGATTCTCCCACTGCCAACGCGCGCCGTCGTCGTGGGGCGCGGTTTGGCGTTTCACGCGCGCGGTGACGGCGCAGCGCAACGCCTGTTCGGGCGGTTTTCTCCGCGCCCCCGCGCCATTCGGCGTCTGACGCGTCCCCGCCGCTTGTTTTTTAGAGGCATTAAATTTTGAAGTTGTTTTGTTTTAATTTCCAGGTTTTTAGGGTTCCGTACCTCAAAAGGAAAAAAAACTGAACACATATAAAATCACTCATGAGATTAAAACGTCCAGACAAATAATTTAGATTTGCCATCTCGATATTAATGACGGAATTTTAATAACATACGAGTAGGTAGGTACGGTCAACGGCACGCTGGGCTTCCACGACAGCGTAATGATATTCAATCAAATAAATAACAGATTTTTTACAGTTTTGTATAACCTCATGTGCTGCATAATGTACCTACCAAATGGCACTAAAATGGGCGTATATCCAAGCCACGAAACATTTGAAAACCAGAGGAAATCCCGCCATCGTAACGAAACGATCATCGAAAACCAGCCGCGGGGCGCGTCGCAGTGTGTTGTACCCCGCGGTAACGCGCCTGCTGGCGCAAACTGCTCGCGGATCGCCGGCGGTACGCGGCGGTGCGCGCTCACGCGCCGTGGCGCGCCTTGGTGTGTTGGACGAGGCGGTTTTCTGTACAAATTAATGTACTTGCATACAACGTAAAAGACGCGCGTGGGTGCGCCGCGACCGCGCGCGTCGCCAGTGTGAGAACCGTCTAAACTGTCAAAATTGTTTTAAAGTAAAAAGAAACAATAGTATTGTATTTAAGATAGCCTGCGTAGTGTACAAACCTAATTTGTGTCATTTTCGTCCATGGAAACAGACGTGGGACCCGTACATTAATATCACCGTCAAAAAAATATTACAATTTGAAAAACAAGTACCATATACCTCAGATCACTTAAAAATCCCTATGAAATAAATTTGTGCCAAATTAAGGCATGGACTTTTAATATTTTTAAATTTTTTTGTTTGTCCGAGCCATTGATGCTTATAAAAAATATTAGTATTATTAGAGTTTACATATTTAATATCTTAAATACATGAGTGATGGACAGAATGAATTTGTGTCATTTTCATGCATGGATAATACCTAGGTAGGTAGGTATTCAAAAAGTTTGCGGTCGAAGCGAGTAGGCGCGGGCGCGTGGCGAGGGACGACGAAGCTCGTCCGTTTCGGTTGGATACTAAGTACGTACATACCTATAAGTCTCACGTCACGATACGAACGAACACGCACCTTTCGTTTGGTTAAGTAGGTACTCTATAGAATTACATCTCCTGTTTTAGAAATTCATACAGATGTACTATGGACAACAACGTCACTTAACCACAACTCTTAAGGTTAAAATCGGTTGCACGCCGCGCCGCCGCCGTCATAACATAATATATTTAGTTCGTGCAGGGGGATACATGCGCACACAATTTTTTTGCTAACTTTTTAAGCGAAGCTGTTGCCCATAGTACATACATATCTGTTCTGTTTCCATTCTAAAACAACCTAGAAGTAATGTACCGACGATATACATTCTTATTTCAGATATCAAATCGATTGTACCGGCTTCCCGGCAGAATGATTGACAAAAACATGTGGGCCGGAGAGTCGCATGCTTTGAGGTTATGTTTTTTGTTAAATCGTCGAATTCCAGATCAATCGGAGCCTGTAGCGGTGGGTTGATGTATTTGTAGCCGTTACATATTTAAGCATGTTCCAGACGGATTAAATCACGCCTCCCAACAGAGGTGACCTTGCTTGATTTAATCCATCTAGACGGCAGATTTAATCCAAATTTCTTCAACCAATCCAAATGACCTTCAACGTCCTTGGTGGAAGGGCGCGAGTTCCAATACAGGCACGGTAATGATATTTATCAGTACTCCAACTTCATATACTGCCCGGCATTTTATTGGCAAGATAAAAACGAGACAAAAGATGTGCAGCGCCACAAATTTTAGTGTTTGTGGCTATTGCGCATCTTTTGTCTCATCTTTCTCTTGCCAATTTATATGCAAGTGTCATCTGTACAAATAGTCGAAAAGCGAGTCGTACCTACGCGCCTCGGCCCTCGAGTTCAGTCTGCAGTCTGCACTCGGTACACAAACAGTCGCGAATGCGCCGCAGTGATGAACGAAAGATGTACGTAGGTCAGGTACTATTGAGGTAATAAATATAATAGAAAAAATACTATAAAATATCGACTCAGCCCTCGCAGTTCAGACGGGCTCAAATGGCTCGGCTGCTACGGGTTACGGGTGAGTCAATTTTTTCTAGTATTTTTAGGGTTCCGTAGCCTAAATGGCAAAAAACGGAACCCTTATAGATTCGTCATGTCTGTCTGTCTATCTGTCCTTCTGTCACAGCCATTTTATTCCAAAAGTATTAATATTACACAATTGAACCTTGGTTGGTAGATGTATTCTGTTAACCGCTTAACGATTTTAACACAAAAATAACAAAAATAAAGATTAAGGGGGGGCTCTCCATACATGGAACTGAAACTGCGAACGTGTGAGGTGTCAATAGATAGGTCTTTAAAATTGACATTGAAGTTTTTAAGACATTTTTTTCTCAAAGTCTAAGGTTTGAAAGATATACTCCTCCAAAGTGGTAAAATGTTTATCCTCCCCCCCCCTTTAACTTTTGAAATAAGAAAGTGAAAAATCTAAAAAACATATATGCTGCATGTAGGTCTTAATAATTACTTTCAATAAAAATTGGTTTAAATGAGATATAGTAATTAGTTTTTCAGATATAGCACATTTTCCATAACCGCAAATATAACTTTGTCATTCATAACAACACTGAAAAACAAAGTTATTTTTGCAGACGAAAAACTATAATGGTATTAAATATGGTGTGGTATAAGGTATCTACGGAACCGTACGGCGTGTTGCCCAAAACGCACTTGGCCGGGTTTTTTTCTATTATATTTATTACCTTAATATAGAAATAACATTCTGAATGCCAAAAGTCTAAAAATTCAATAGGTACTATTGATTGAAATATAAGTTCTTACTATTGCAAAGTGCAGATTGTGCTGTTTTTATTATAAATATAATTAACCAATAATCCAGAGATACCTTACATTTTTAAATACCTGGAAAGTCCGAAAGCTAAGATTAAGTATACTTAAAATATTATATAATACGTAGGTATTGTACTAAGGATGATTAAATAATTTGTTTCTCCCATCAATAATGTATTTTTTTTTATTTTTATTTTACCATTAGTTTTGTTAATCTAGTTATATTATTGCCTTAAAATTAATTGATTGAACCAGCGCGGGTTTATTTAGGTAATTATTTCAAGGACAGGGCCGAGTTACAGTACTGATAGATATCTTTACCGTGGAATGGGAAAGAGTGTCGGCGCTAGGGTTGCCAACATGTCTAAGGCGAAATACAGTATTTTTCAAATAAGGCTAAAAAAAATAGTACACTTTAATATAATATAGTAGTTTATGGAAAAGGCAAAAATTAGGCAAATATATTATTATATTTTACTTTTTATAAAAACTATATTTTTTGAACTTTTTGCATTTTTGAACAATGTTTTGGTCAAAATCATCAACCATAAATAAAACAATCATGAATCAAAATAAAAGTCTCATATTATTTTCTACCATCAATATTAATTAAATATAAGTAAATTAAAAACTCGTTTTTAACTTACTTACGATTGTATCAGTATTACTGATTAAGTTAAGACATGAAAGAAATTCGTCCATGGTTAAGATTAAGATATATTTCGTCCATGGATTAAGATTTAATTAAGTTGTCAATTTTATATTGACAAGTTTGGAACGCAATAAGACAGATAGATACGTTCAGAATTCAGATACAATACACTATACACATAGTATTTGTTATATGGTGTGACTATACACTACACGCTATAGAATCAGTCAAAATTCACGATCACAAATTAAAAAAAAAGAAACATTTGTTTCTTAGCGATCGATGTTGAAAATATAGTATTTTTGCGTACTATATATTTCTTCAATAGTATATAGCACGCAGACCCGAAACATAGTATAATACGACATATTATTATAGTATGGTTGGCAGCCCTAGTTGGCGGCGCTTGGATGTAAACTCGTGTAGCCGCAACACAATCCACGGATGGATACCACAGAGCTTTTTAATTTTATTTTATTTTATTTATTTATCACAATGTAAACTTACAGCTAAGCCAAAACATTCACATTGAACAATTTACTTAGGTAACAAAATAATTTACAATAAATATATCTAATAGGGTCAGTATGGATGTCGGCATCTTGGACATCATTTAAAAAACGATTAAAAAGAGTAATAGCCCTTGCTGTGGGCGCATTACGAGCATGCTGCGTGTGTACAGCAGGAGGTAGTGCCAACAGGTCGTGGCGACGACGTCGACCAACACGCACGTAATTCTGCGGGACATAATACCTTATAGAATTCAGCACTGTGGGATTGTCCACCTTATTTCGCAATAAAAAACAATAGTGCATTGCAAGTAAGAGTTTACGTCTTACTTCCAAAGTAGCAAGGCCTACCATTCCCGTTACAAATAATGACGGGAACAGGAAGGGATAGTACCCGAAAGTTCTTTTATAAAGGTACCTTGCAAACTTTCTCTGTACTCTTTCGACCATGAGGGTGTACTTCTTGGTTCTAGGATCCCAGATGATTGCACCAAATTCGAGCACACTGCGCACGTATGCGTTGTAAAGCATAACAGCGACGTTTAAGTTACGAAACTGAGCAGCGGTTCTAGAAATAAACCCAAGGGTCTTGTTTGCTTTCTTACAAATGGTCACGATGTGCTCTCGAAAACTAAGCCGACTGTCCATGATAACACCAAGATCTCGAATAGAATCGACTTTCTCTAATACAATCTGATCTAAAACATAGTCATATGCAATAGGTATCGGAGACCTGGAATAGGTAACCGTTTTACATTTTGAGATATTAAAGTTCAAATTGTTTGTCTTCACCCATTGCAAAACTGCATCAATATCACGCTGGAAGTCCATACAATCTGAGATCCTACCAATTCTGTGAAATAATTTCATGTCATCAGCAAAAATTAAACATTTGGCTGTGCTCAGAACGCTCGGAAGATCATTTATCATCAGTGTAAACAGGGTTGGCCCCAATATTGACCCTTGACTAACACCTGATCTCGTGTAGTAGTCATCCGAAACGTAATTGCCTAGCTTGACATATTGCCTACGATTTCGCAAATAGTCCGCAAGAAATTTAAGAAGCCTGGGAGAGAAACCAAAACAAGACAGCTTCGAGAGAAGAACATCGTTATCAACGACATCAAACGCTTTCCTTAGATCGAAATAGGCAGCGTCAACTTGGTAGCCCATGTCCATCTGAGTCGTGACGTAGTCCACAAACACAATCTGGTTCGTAGTAGTGGAGCGGGCCTTACGAAATCCATGTTGTGAGTCATCAATAAGATGGCTAGTTTGATTTGTAATGCTTATATTAATAATGGTTTCGAAAACCTTTGCAAAGATGGATAGCACAGCAACAGGCCTTTGACAAGTTACGTCTGCTGAAGAGCCACTTTTCGGCACCGGAGTAACACTAGTTACTTTCCATTTAGTGGGGTATAGGCAACATTGCAAGCACAGATTAAAAATATATAAAAGAGGAGATTCCATTGCACTTAGGCAGTCTTTAACTAAAAATCCTGGTATGCCATCAGGACCGACGGCTGAAAAAGGTTTTAGTCTTTTGATAGCTCTGCGCAAATCAGAAATAGTGACTCGATCAAGATTTACACATGTTGCATTCAAAGGATAAGAATGAGCCGAACACTCAGCAGCTTGAACATCAAGTTGAGGGACATCACTTAAAAATATTGAACTAAAATAGTTCGCAAAGGCATAAGCAGCTTCTTGACCCGCAACACTTGTGCCATTGTATGTGTATTCTCGAAGTTGCGTTGTGCACTTACGCTTATTCTTGATATGGGTCCAGAATTTGGAAGGATTATGATGAATATCACGCTCAATAGATTGCAGATAATGGTCATAAGCTACGTCCATTAAAGCTTTAACCTTGGTCCTATAGTATTTAAACATCTCTCGATTAAATTCGAGCCCATTTGATTTATAGCGCATAAGATGAAAATATTTTGTTTCAATACAAAGAATGATTTCTGAGGTAAACCAAATAGGATAATTGTATTTTGCTCTATTATTATAGTTAAATCTTTTTAAAGGAACAAATTCACTAATAATTAAATTTAATTTAGAATAAAATAAATCTACAACTTCATCTACACGATCTTCATTAAATATGTCAGTCCAATCCAAATTAGAAATCGCTGAATATAAACCATAAAAAACTGCTTTTTTAAAATTCCAACTAGGGAGATCCATCCTGCTATGATCATTAATGTCGGATTGAGAGAGACATTGATTATTAACAAAATACCCACAAGGCCTAGATAAAGCAACTGCCAATGCGGGATGGTAAGCATCGATCGGCACGAGAGGTTCGACACTTTCACTTACGTTCACAGTATCATCTTTAATATTCGTTAACACTAGATCCAAAATACCGCCATGCCTATTACTGACCTTATTGCATTGAATCAAGTTACAAAATTCAACAAAACAATCAAATTCATTTTTAACACTATTATTGCAAGAATTTAAATTGAAATCTCCAACAATAACAATATCTAGAGACGAATATTGACAAACAGCATTCTCAAGGCAAGCTAAGACATCGAAATATTGTCTCTCCGTAGAATTAGGTGGTAAATAGACCACTCCTATAAGTAGTTTGACATGCTTCCAGGTAATTATAGCAAATAGTAGCTCCTTATCATCGCTCAAGCCATCAATATCAGTAATCAATTGTACAGAAAAATAGTCTCGCACCGCTAAGAGAACTCCACCCCAACCAACATCCTCTTTACGGTCTTTACGGACTTACCACGCCCCCATCAAGCTTCCACCAAGGTGACCTTGGTTGGGAGGCGTGATTAAATCCGTCTGGAACGTGCTTTATTGTAACAGCTACAAACACATTCGTTGCTCATGTAACGCAATAGCGACCTAAAGTTTTAAAAGCATGCGACTCTCCGGCCCACACGCTTAAGTCTAAAATATTGGTGAAAATTGTATTATGATTAAAAATAAGCAGGTTTTCGTAACCGTATATGATAGGTCTTTACCTATGAAATTGCCGATTTGTATGGAGAATTTTCAAGAAGTTGCATTTTTCATACTAGCATTTTCTTTGTTCATTTAACAACCGTTAACACTCTTGTAACAAAACTTTTATGTACTAATGTTTGAACACTATGCTAACCTATTCCATTTACGATAAGCGAAAAAAATAAGTTTTGGCTAAGTTACAACCCCTCCGGTCACCCTTTTTTGGCTCACAAAAAAAAGAGTAACTTTCAAGATCTTTTTTTAATGCTATGAAAGCTTAAAAAAAGGACTTTATTTTTACTAATAGTTGACTATCATGGTCATAATTCGACATACGTAAATCAAGATATTGTTAAATGTTTTAAAACATAGAAGTTATTATTTTCTCTGTATGTGACAAAATATCGGCAAGTTCATAAGTAAAGACCTAATATTTATAGATATATATTGCGAACGATTTTATCCTAGCTTTCCGATGACCTAGAGACTTGAAACTTTGAAAATAGGTCAGAACTGGAAGGCAATGCAATATTATGGTGTCATTGAGCTGATCTGATGATGAAACCGGAAGAAGCCCACAGGAATTCTATGATAAAACCTACAACCCCATCGTGTTTGGGCTCGTTAGAATAGGCATGACGAAATTTTTTTTTATTTTATGTTACATAAATTACCTCTCAAAAAAAGAAACATTGGTAAAATAATTATTTCGCTAGCGTGAAAACTGCCCGAGATATCACAGTTTAAAATGCACACAAAATTGGACTCACCCGAAAACGCTCCATACTAACGGCTACCCTAGTTATGACGTCACGCCTAGGTGTTTGTATGCAACGCGTAGGAAAGTTTGGCAGCTATATTAAATATTGTGTTTATCAAAATTGTTTCTTATACAAATTTGCTATAAATTTTATGGATTAATTAAATGTATTATTTATTTTAATATATTTTAAACTTTTTAAATGGACTTGTCCGCCCAACTTTGAAGGGTAATAAAACAAATAATACGCAATATATAAAACCAAGAGGTATACAAGCTACTCTAAAAGTTCAATATGTTTACGGTTTTTATTAGTATTTTGTTATTTTATTCAGTAGTCGTCATCCCTATTGTTTTGACGAGTACTCTAATGGGAGACGAAGTCCAGGGTCTGATGATGAAGCTGACAGACAGAGTATGTTCATTACTTTTAGTCGGAGGATTTTTGTAAAAATATTAACTAAACTGTTTTTCAATTAGGGTTTTTCAAAATGACAAAAAACTGTATGCTCGATAGATAAGATGGCGTTGATAAAAATGTATGTGTCAATGTGATTTTTTTACTCAGCTTCGAAGAGTACTCAGGTAGGCAGGCAAATCTGATGTTACCCTAAAATGTTTCTCTTTGGCCAGATGTCAGCCAGCGAACGCTTATTTGCCTCTTTGGTACAGGCCGTTTATTTTTAAAAGCCAATTTTTACACTTCTCTTTCCATCAACGCCATCTAGAGGCAAATAGTTACTATTTTTTTAAAATGTCACTTTGTAAAGCCTTCATTAAGAATAATTGTCCTAAGTCGTGGGCTTTTAAAAAAAATGCTTTTTTGACAGTTGCCTTTCTCATCGAATGTGTTTTTTAATCAATATATTTGTACATGTATCATAGATTCACGTGGACTACATTACCACAGAATAACTTTGATACTACCTAATAAATTGTTCGATTTTGGTAGATTATTTTTTGATGTTATTCTAAAATACCCCAGGTGTCCAAGAATGTCACAGCTCAAGGGAGGACACAATGTAACAGTGTTTCCACTACTACTACCTAATATTTGTGATTTTCAGACTCATTAATCTTTTAGTATGTAGAATTTTACCTGAGAGATTAATGCCTATTATAAGTAATTGTTGATTTTAAATCGTTATTGCCTATAAAAGGTACATAACTACGATTTAAAAAAAATTAGACTCATTTATCTTTAAGTCACACACAAATCATTGTACCTGAGATAAACCTATATAGGTACTTTTAAAGTCTGAATAATTATGCAATACCTTGAGAAAACCTTTATCGGTTGGAATTCAACAGATTTTGTCATTTACTTGTTCCACTAAATATGAAAATGTCAAAATTAATAACAGTGTTTCATTGTTGGACAGAGGATGTTTCATTGTGTACACCTAGGTGGACACAATGAAACAATTCCCATTTTCTTTTAAAAGTCTTCTTATTGGTTTATGTATCTATTTATTAATGAAACTATAACTGCCATTTTATACCTAATTAAGTAGATTCCGTTCCTCTAAAAACGGAATTCATATCTTTAAAAATGAGAGAAATATGAGACTCAGAGCTTTTGGTGTTGCATTGTTCCACACTGCTCTACGTTTGTATGTATGTGAGTTTTTGTATTGTTACTTGGGACAAGTTTCAATGGTTGTAAAGTAATTTATGCTTACTACATAAGTCAAAACTTGAAAAATTAAACTTTAGTATTTACTTACCTTTTAAAAAAAACTAAAAACCGACTTCAAAAAACCTGCCTCTAAAAAGCAAGAAATAATATTCAAATCATTAGATATGCATTATCATTGTTATATAATAACAACACGTCTATTGAAGTCGGGTGGGGCTGGAGTACAACTTCGTTTTTTTATTCTAAAAGCCCTACCCGACTTCAATATACGTGTTGTTATTATATAACAATGATAATGCATATCTAATGATTTGAATATTATTTCTTGCTTTTTAGAGGCAGGTTATTTGAAGTTGGTTTTTTGTTTTTTAAAACATTTTATTTTATTTTTAAAACAATTTTTATTTTTTTGTTTTTAGTGTAAGTACCTTCTCTATTAGGTAGTGTAGTGTAAGTATATTATTTGGTAGAAAAATCGGCTCAGACAAACGTGAGATATTCGCGGAGAAACATACATTCATACAGGTCAAACTGAAAGAGAACCTTCTTTTTTTTGAAGTCGGTTAAAAAGACTAAAAGTACCTCTTACCCAACAAAAAGAATCATCTTATTCGGTTCATAAATAACAAAATAGTCAAGTTAGTTGATGCAAAATCATAGTGTTTTCAGGATACCTTGAAAACTACTGAACCGATTTGAAAAAAAATAAATGGGACCATTTCGCAAAAAAATTGAATCGAACAAAAAAAGAATCATCAAAATCGGTCCATAAATGTCGAAGATACGCGCGAACAACGATAAAAAAAAACATACAATTAAGGATGTAATAAAACAGATGCTTCGTTCGGAGTTATTTTATTAATAAAATACATGTAAAATAATTTTTTTTTTCTTACAAAGAGGTTATAAGAAAACTGAATTTCTTAGTGCTCATCACGGTTAGTTCAGAGCCATCACGCCTTATTAGTAAGTTTGAATAGACTAACATACACGTTACTAACATAACAAGTGATGTATAGGTACTTGGTTATTTATAAAGCTGTTGGGTTTTAAAGTAAATGGGAACGGGAACGAGAACGAAAACGGAAACGGGAACGGTACTTACCTACTAATCTCTGAACTAAACTTTTCAATAATTTATACCAATTCGAATTTAATATTTATAACTAAGACAGGACAACGTCTGTCGGGTCAGCTAGTAAAATAAATATTTGAGGGGGCTCCCATACAACAAACGTGATTTTTTAGCCGTTTTTTGGTACGGAACCCTTTGTGTGCGAGTCCGACTCGCACTTGACCGGTTTTTATTTCCTTACCCTCAAAAAATATTTTGTTACAGTAGGTAGGTAATCCTTTCTTTTTAAACTTTGCAAGAGGTAGAGTACAAGAATGTTAATGATGTCATCTCATCAATGAGACTGTAATTGACAATAATAACACATGCCTACTTCCAAATCACGCCAACAGCACTGTTAGCCTATAATCCATTAAATGAAGTAGGTACACAAATACCCTATCTGTGTAATATTTTGTGACTATTTAATTTGGTCGGATACGCGCTAACAGCGCTGTGAGCGTGATTCGGAACGCGGCCACAGTATCATCAAATGTATTTATATTCGTTCGTATACTTCTTACCTACCTACCTACTCGTTACTTCAAATGTGTCACCGAACTTCAGTACCTATGCTTAGGCGTCACTTAAGTCACTTACTTACTTTAAATTAGGCGAATTAATTTGAAGTGGGATATTGTGCTGGCTCAATACGAAATAGAGGCTACTTTTTACAAATTCTTTTACCCAAAGTCGCTCGAACGGCAAAGTACGTAGCAGCGGTGCTCGAAGTACGCAGCAAACAGCGGTGCCCCGGCTCCCACCCCCCCAACCCCCCCATTTTCTTTTGTGACTTTTACAGGGTGTTGAAAAGAAAAAAATAAAAAGCTGAAAATTCCATTGATGAATTTAGCACAAAACATTATGTACAACAGATACTATTGATCTAAAACATTTAACACTTATTTAACCAATTGTAATATTCTTTTGGAGTTACTAAGGTAACGCTTTAGGTAATAGTCAAATAACAGTATTCCCGTGGACAAAGATGACACAAAAAGCTCAAGTAAGTACATCGGTTACAACTTCATAATCATCATGAAAGTAAAATTTTCAACTTTAATTTTCTTTTCGTCCGATAGCGTTAAAAAAGACAAAAACCTAAATTGTTACTTATGCATCAAACCAAAATGACACAATTTCATGTATTAGGCTAAGTGAATGGTGCAGAAACTATATACGAAAAAAAACAAACTTTAATATTTTTAAAAGCTAAAAACTTATCCCGATCGGTCTAAAATGCAAGTTGAAGTGTTTTTAGATACCTATTTTGAAAGACTAATACTTCAAAAAACGAAGGAAGTTCTCAGTTCGGTTGCATTCAACCGAGACCTAAATTAATGGGTGACTGATACTGATGATGATGGGTGGGGTGACTGGTACTGAGTGGGCAATTATTATACCAATTATGACGTTCACATTTTTAACACGTTTTTATAAGGTTACCTACTTTCTCATTTGTTTGTTTGTATTTTGTCATCTCGATTAGGATAAAAGTCACCTTTTTACGTCCCCTAAAAAATATTGCAATATTGCATAGTCAGTAACAGTATGATAGTAGGTACGATACGTACGAGTATGTAGGCAAATCAACCCTCAACATTATGTAGTTCAACTTGAATTTTATTAGAAACAGCCTAATGATTCCTACGGACCGACGATATGGTCACCCTACACACTGATTATTCATAATAAATCATAGTAAATAAATTTACTTATTTCTCTAAAACGAATGAAGATATAGTGAAAATATGTTTTCGGGCCGTTTATCGTGATCAAACGGTTACGTAAACTTGCTTATTTTTAATCTTAATACAATTTTCACCAGTATTTTAGACTTAAGCGTGTGGGCCGGAGAGTCGCATGCTTTTAAAACTTTAGATCGCCATATCTTTGTCCCTGTTGCGTTACATGAGCAACAAATGTGTTTGTAGCTGTTACAATGAATATGTAACGGCTACAAATACATCAACCCAGCGGTACAGGCTCCGATTGATCTGGAATTCGACGATTTAACAAAAAACATAACCTCAAACCATGCGAATCTCCGTGCCACATGCTTTTGTCAATCATTCTGCCGGGAAGCCGGTACAATCGATTTGATATCTGAAATAAGAACGTATATCATCGGTACATTACTTCTAGGTAGTTTTAGAATGGAATTATTCAGTGGCACGGAGATTCGCATGCTCACCGCGTGACAGGGGGGTCAAAGAGTATACAGAGTGCATTCCAGCAGACCAATCGTTAATCGATCACTTGAGTAAATTTTAACCATCAGCGCGTTTTTCACACCGATGACGGGACTCGAACGGGATGGAAACAGACTTTCGGACCAAGGGAGGTGATGACTGGATGGCATTTGTTTTCTTTTCGGGTGTTGTTGGAAGGTCGAAATTGGCAAAAAAAGGAAGGAACCGAAGCGAAGCGAAAGCGGTTCGCTAGTAATAAATAAAATCTAAACATATAAAACTCTAAATTGATTGATTGATTGGTGATTGAATGGAGATTGATTGGTGATTGATTGTTGGGATGTGCCTAGATAGTGCCTAGATAACGGCTGAAATTAAAGACACCGGAGGGTAGATACCTTTCATGGTGTAGGAAAGCACTAAGAAAGGATTTTGGAAATTTCACCTAAGGGGATGAAATAAGGGATGAAAGTTTGTATGGAAGTCTCTTAGTTTCAAAGGTAGGATGTTCAAATTTTGTGTTTAGGCTGACGGTGACGATTAAAAATTATAAGGGGAAAGGGAAGGGGAGGAGGGACTGGGACGGAGGATGGCGATGTATAGATAAATAAAAAGATTGACGGTTTCGGTGACGGTAAGTGTAAGTGGACGAGGAAGCGGAAGCTGAAGTGGAAGCGAAAGTCAAATGTACCATGGGCAACAGTGTCGCTTAACCACTGCTAAGGTTAAAATCGCTTGCACGCCACGCCCGCTGTCACATACTTTTAGTTCGTGCAGGCAGGGGTGATACGCGCCCAAACGAATTTTGTTGCAAACTGGTTAAGCGACGCTGTTGCCCATAGTACCTACATCAATGAATATAAACAGTTTGCAATGTGGAGTGTCAGCCACTCGTTTTTCAGTCACCACAAGCGGCTGTGGTTAAGATTTGTAAATTAACTGTCCGCCTATTTGCCCTTTCACCTGTCAGGCGCGGTCGCAGCCTGAAATTTTGGGGGGGGGGGGGGGGGTCACTTATAATAATTATTGCTTTTCTGTAAATTTCTAGAAGCTTTTTCTATGTGACGTGTACGATTTTGGGAGGGGTCATGTCCCCTGTGACCCCCCCTCGGACCGCGCCTGCCACCTGTCCGCCTGGTCGCCCATCCACCTTTTTGCCTGTACCCCGTCTATCCTACTTTTGAAAGACTGTTCTACAGTAACATATCCAAATATTTATATTTATGATGGTACGGAACCCTCGGTGCGCGAGTCCGACTCGCTCTTGACCGTTTTTTTCTTAATCAAACCGCATTTTCGTTCATACGATCCAAGTGATCCGATCTTCCAAGCTTTGTATCGATCCGGCAAAAAATCGTATGGCCTCGATCCGATCCGAAAATCGCCGGATCGTATGCCCGCCGATCCGATATTTCAAAAGATCGGATCGGATCGGCGCATCCCTAGCTTCGGCGGCGGGACACGCCTTCTAGGGCTGTCGCGTCTTTACCGTTTTGATTTCCTATTAAATTAATAATTCGATTTCGATGAATCTCGGTTTTTTGTTCTATTTTGACAAGAAAACAGCAATGCAATGTTAAAAATATAAAAAATTCAAGATGGCGGCCAACTTTTTTGTTTGTGGGTCGATTTCGATGAAACTCAGTTTTTGCTACTATTTTGATAAAAAAACAGCAACGCAATGTTAAAAATGTCAAAAATCCAAAATGGCGGCTAACTTTTTTGTTTGTGAGCCGATTTCAATGAAACTCGGTTTTTATACTATTTAGACAAGAAAACAGCAACGCAATTTTAAAAATATAAAAAATCCAAGATGGTGCCCAACTTTTTTGTTTGTGGGCCGATTTCAATGAAACTCGGTTTTTAGTAGGTACTATTTATACAAGAAAACAGCAACGCAATTTTAAAAATATAAAAAAATCCCAGATGGTGGCCAACTTTTTTGTTTGTGGACCGATTTCAATGAAACTTGGTTTGGGGTACTATTTTGACAAGAAAACAGTTACAAATTGTAAAAAACGACAATAGTCAAGATCGCTGCCGACTTTGTTTTTAGGTTGATTTCGATGTAACTCTGTTGAAAAAAGTTGGCCGCCATCTTAGATTTTTCATATTTTTGACAATGCGTTGGTGTTTTCTTGTCAAAATAGTACTAAAAACCGAGTTTTATCGAAATCGACCCACAAACAAAAAAGTTGGCCGCCATCTTGAATTTAATATATTTTTAAAATTGCGTTGCTTTAATCTTGTCAAAATAATACAAAAAACTGAGTTTCATGGAAATCGGCAAAAAAAAAACCAAAAAGTTGGCCGCCATCTTGGATTTTTTATATTTTTAACAATGCGTTGGTGTTTTGAGTGTTTTCTTGTCAAAATAGTACTAAAAACCGAGTTTTATCGAAATCGACCCACAAACAAAAAAGTTGGCCGCCATCTTGAATTTTTATAATATTAATCTGGTTTCCGAACCCTGCGTGCGACACGACAGTGGCCATCAAGTAAGTTTCGTGAAACTACGAGCGAGTGCGGCAGCATTGGCAGGCTGCCGCACTCACTCGTGGTATAAAGAAAACCGTTTGAAACCTTTATGTTATAAAACCTTTATTTAATAATATGTCACCCCTAATTCATTATTTTATATAATTTCGCAATGCTTTTATGTACCCGGGGGTCGTAAAAGAAATCCACCTTCCAAATTGTTAATTTGTGACAACCCTTCCGTATTTGCGTAAATACCCTGCAGGCGGCGGTATCGCCCAACATTAAAGGCGTCGGCCTGCTGTAAGGAAAAAAATCTTTATGCTGTGCTACGAACAAAGATACTAAGGAAGTGTAATTCTGCTCAAAAAATAGCACCACGCAAACTACAACCGAGTGGGCGGGGCTAAAAAAGTACAACCGAAGCACTGTTTAGTCATGTCTGTCACGCGCTCGGTGACAGTCATTAGCGTAACGACAAAAAAATCATTAAAAAGTGGTAAAAAATGACGTCATGTGTGGTCAAGTGGTGTAAAAGACCAATAGAAGGCATCAAAACAAATACGGTCATATCATATCATTGGTAAGTAAAATATTTTTCGTTATTTAGAAATATCTATGAGCGTATACATGCAAACTATGGTAGCTATTATGCAACAAGTGTTCAGTCACTTTGTGGGGCAGAGTCAAATCTTTACGTTCACTGCTATCACAGATTTTAAACAAGAATAAAACTCTCTCATGAAATTCAGTACAACAGAAAAAAGGAAAATTAAAATCAAAATTTTGTAATGCTATAAAAATGGCGCGTCCTGCAATATACAATCCATAGAAAACGAGTAATCTGATGTAATCTCCTTGCTTTTTATCATTATACAGGGTGTAACAAAAACTCTGTCCAATCCGTGAAGGGATGATTAGGTAGGTACCCATAAAGATTCGATTCTATTCACGCAATCCTCTTTGATTAACAAGTAAAAAAAATCCCTGGTTAAAATAGAATAAACGAAAAATGGGGAACTCACATTGCAACACCGAAGGCAGCAGCGGCACGACAAGTAGTGACGTCATAAGGTCAAGACCGTCAGAACACAAAGTAATGACAATTTCCAGAAACTATGATTTTTATGCAGCTCTGAAAACAGCTTTTTAATATAGAGTTTGATTCGCGGATCGTTCTGCTGGAACCCCAATGTGAGATCTGCTGCGAAGATGCTACTCCATATTTCCACCACCAATAGCAATACATGCCCAGCAACTGTGCACTAGATTGTCTCGAACACTTTGCAGCACACCTGTATTCAACGTAATAAGTACAAAAGTGGCTATTATTTGCAAACGCATTACGGCTTCACTCTCACAAATGTTTTTAAACATCAACTGTTAACATGACCTCACAAATAAAACTCAAGGGGTGTCAAATCTGGCGAACGCGCTGGCTACGGAGTTGATCCACCTCTTCCAATCCACCGTCTCCCATATTGCTAGCTTAGGTATTCGCGCACCGGTCAATAAGCATATTAAAATAGTCTGCATTTGAAAAAGATTTTTGGCAAGAATAAATTTTGACTTGGTGGAATACGCTGCTATAAAAAAAAATATTCCGACAAACTGAGAACCTCCTCCTTTTTTGAAGTCGGTTAAAGAGATGTCGCTATAAGAATTTTGTACTGTCAATTAAAGCATGCTTTTTTATGTGAAAAATAAAAATAAAGCAACGTATTAATACGTTTTTCTTTATCAGTCACACCTCTAAAAGACGTATTGAGGCGTTGCTTTTGTCAATGTGATAATTATCCACATTATGTACTTACATGTTATGAAAAAAAAATCTACATAATACATTCTCTTTTATTTAGCATACCTATTTTATTTCAATACCTTACCTAATTTTAGTCCTTCCTGAAATCAAGTGTCTTACCAATTAATATGATCATCATTCATCAACACCATCATTTTATAATTTTCATAAAATAAAATAACAATATAATCATCACAGCCGAAAGACGTCGACTCCTGACATTATGTCTCTTTTATTTTTCCAGAGCGACTAGTTGCAGACGACTTACATTCAACGTATTCAAGCGATCTTTACCAAGTCGTCTGTCTGCATAATAAAACAAACATTATATCTAACAAATAATAATGTACTAATTTCATAAAACAATTTTATGATGCCGCCCACCGCGCCGGGCCGTAGTGATCTTAGCAGGTTAGGTGTACTGACTGCATTCTACATTACACCGTCCTCGCTTCAATGACAAAGGCACGACAGCGGCCCAATGAGTGACACGGCGCGAGCCAAATATCCAATCATGTTTGATCTGCGTTCAAACCCCAGCCAATAGAAAACGTGATATGCGTTAGAATACAACCTAATACCGATTATGCGTACATTGTAATAAGGTATGTTTTTACTAGTTCATTGTTGAGTTTGCGACCTTTTTGTGTTACAGAATATGCGAATGTGCCATTTTTTAAGCAATATTTGTTAGGAGTTAGGCTTCCTTAGTTCTTATTTCGTTGATGCTGTGCCTACGCTCCGACTGGCTCCGAGTGCAACCAAACGCTCTAACGCCGTTCCAAACATTAGAGCGTGACGTTCGGTTGACACAACTTTCCCGATCCAAACGTCAGAGCGTTGCAACCTTTTAACCATAAAAAAGGTGGTTGTAAAACGCTCTGACGTTTGTCTATAGAAAAAATGTCAATGTCATTTGACATTTATTACGAGAAGTACGGGAGACAGGGTTGCCAACTGTACGAGGTTCCTCGTACAAATACGAGAATTGACGTCTTGAATACGAGGCAAAATTAGGCAAAAATCACCAAATACGAGGATTTTACAATATAGTTTTCATACAAAATTGGTAATGTACGAGATTTTGAACAGATTTTGTGTGGAAATACGATAATCTCCACCAAATCTGTACGATTGGCAACCCTGACGGGAGAAGAGAAGGTTAGGTTTAGGTGGTCTAACTTGAAGAAAGGTCGATTCTATTGGAATCCTTAGATTTTGGAATCACAAAAATTCCTTCTAATTCTAACTGATCTCGGTTGTCTTTTAGAAAAACTTCTTCGTATTTACTTTCATCCATCTTTTCTTGAATTCGGTTTCCACATAAGAAAACATTTGCTACAATATTTTTTTTCATTTTTGTATCTCCGTAACGTATCAAAAGAAAATCTTCATAATAATCGAGATTTTCACTTAAACTCGGTAAATTTTGCTTTTGTATCTGGTCAAACATTTATTTCCAAGTCACTATTTTAGTACCCAAGGCACCAGACAGACCTAAAACTAAAAGTAAATTGATTTAATACAAAGTAGCACTAATATGTCATTTTGCTCAATTTCGACTCAAAATCTTCAAATGCTGTTTATTTTTAAAAGCGCGGGTTTCCGCGGCTAATTTTTTTGTACTTTTATAGAACAATATGTAAAGTATTAAAAAATAAAGAAATTATTGCTCGGACGGACTCTGAAGTTTGTTAAACGACATTTGTTAAATAGATAATACAAAAAAAAAACACATTTTAGATACAGCTATCTTTGAAAAATAAAAAGTATATTAAGTGAAACGAAAACTAAGTAAATAACAATTTGAAAACCTTAGGTTCTTACCTGAATTATTGCAATATATTACTATCACACGAAAATCATTATCTTGAAGGCAAATATGAATTTTACAAAAGTTGTAAGTTTAGGAGCGCTCGAAAACAGAAACTTACACGTTAAGGCCAGTATATTCGAAATTAACCTATTTTTGGTTCAATAGTAAACAATGAAACATTATTTATTTTGAGCAGATAAAAATATATGTTGTAGTTTTATAAACGAACTTGATTATTTTACGGTTAAAAACTTACGATTTTTTATCTTCACTCGACTTTAAAAATATGCAAAGACATTGAAAAATTTCATTGTTTTTTGGTTTGTACTTAAAGATTATTAATCTCTTACGCACAAATAATATATAGAAAAAAAAGTGATGAAATATAGAAGAATATTCAACGGTTACTTTTTCAAAAAATGACTTTATGTTTATTTAAACATTAATATATCGGGTCATTTTGAACTTACCATCCAAATTTTGAGGATGTGTTCAGTACATGAAACTGAACAACTTTTTCTAAGGAACACATGGTCAAAAATGTAAAATAAAAATCGACTTTTCATACAAATCAAAGAGATCACGTGATCAATTTAGTATGGGATGACCAAAATTTTCTGGCGAAATTTGACACATGTTTCTTAGAGAAAGTTGTTTAGTTTCATGGACTGGACACATCCTTAAAATTTGAACGGTAAGTTCCAAATGACCCGATATAATAAAACGCTGTCCGCGTCTTAGTTTTAGTTTAGTTTAGTAGCCTGCGAGGCGTCGTCGGAGTAGGACCTGCGTCGTTTTAGCTGCCGCGCTGTGTTCCCCCCCTCGCGTTAATCGATTGAGAATCTTTTAGATACTCAAAGAGTAAGACTTGGAAACGCAGTAGGTAATATAAGTGTAAAATTTTATTCAGTGTAAATAATCTATTTAGTTTGTTGTAAATGCATTGAGTACATGCAGTAAATGAATTTGGATAGAGCAACCGAGTACAAGCAAATGCGTAATTAATTTTAATGACTTTTAAGAAATAAATACTTATCAATAAATTTTATCAATTTTATTTTTTTAGTCCAGTTACCGAGTTAGTATTGAGAATTTAAAGATAATAATGTCCAATGTCCAACAATTGTGATTTTTAGGGTTTCAAACATCCGGAAAAAAACGGAACCATAAGGGTCAATTCAATTTGGCTCCGAATGGAAGCATAATTTTTTCCGGCTCAAAATAAATAATGTTTCATTGTTTACTATTGAATCAAAAATAGGTTAATTTCGAATATATTGGCCTTAAGCGACTATTGCATTCAAATTACTCAAGAAGCTAACTTGTGCATCGTTGAACGTTGAAGAGGGTATCATTGTATTCCTGGAGCTGTGTACTACCTGAGTAAATGGTTTATTTATCATTAGATTGTTTTTCGGAAATCGGACTTTTGGCCGCCTAAATGATTGAAATCTACTAATGTGCAATGGTTCTAGACTACTCCAAAACTTAGTAAAGTATCAAACCAAGTAACCTGAAAAACGCTTCCTTAAGATAGTTTTTTTGAAGAAACTGAAAAAAATGCTATCATTTTCAAGTTAAGTTATTGTTTTTTAAGTTTCTGTCAAAACTATATCATAAAAGTATCGTAATAAAATATATTTGAAATTGTCTTTTTATTAGTTTTCACCTGATGCCCATAATACCTTTGTATTGCTATACCTTAAATTTTTTTTAAATTTATTTTGTTTACGGCGCGCGTCGTTAAAATTTTTTTTTTCGCTATTTATTGTTGAAAAGTTATATTTAACTAAATTTGCATTAAATGGGCTTTGTTAGCATATTTTTTGTTTACAAATAAGAACATCGGTTTGCTATTTACGGTGATTTAAAGTAAAAAAAACATTTTTTTATAGAACTTAAAATTTCTCGCAAACTATGGTATTTACAAGATCAAGTGTAAGAACAATATTGTAGCGCATTTAATTTTGCTTTTTATGACACCTCATACAAGCTTACATGTTACATACTTTCTGTGGTATACGCCATATTCTGAACGCGGCAGCGGCATTTTCGATGACGTCATAACGGGAGAACCAACCACGTTAGGAACTGTCTGCCGATGGTTTTTTAGTCAGAATACCATGTCCAGTGCCGGTTTTAGCACTACCAGCGCCCCTGGGCGACATTTCTACGGGCGCCCCCCTGCGATTCCAAGATTTTCAATTTTGCCTGTTAGTTCAAATACAGCCGCGCAGCGCGAATTTTATTTAGTTTCATCTACTAATCTTGTATTTTTGCTTGTTTATAGTAAAAAAAATGGCCGCGCAGCGCGATTTTTAGTCAGTTTCATCTACTAATCTTGTAATCTCGCTTGCTTATAGAAAAGAAATGGCCACGCAGCGCGATTTTTAGTCAGTTTCATCTACTAATCTTGTAATCTCGCTTGCTTATACATAAAAAAGAAATGGCCACGCAGCGCGATTTTTAGTCAGTTCATTAACTAATCTTGTTTGCTTATAGCAAAAAAACAGCCGCGCAGCGCGATTTTTAGTCAGTTAATCCATTAATCTTGCTTGTTTTTACTAAAAAATGGCCTCGCAGTGCGATTTTTGGTCAGTTTCGTTCGTCGCGTCTCGTCGCTCGTCACCAGGCAACAATACGATTGATAATCGACCGGTGGTCGGGCGTTTTCAGCTCCCCACGAGGGCGCCCAGAGCAGTCGCACCGCTTGCACCGCCCTTGGGCCGCTCCTGGATTTTACAATGGCCAAATCTTAAATGGCACATGGTAGCAAGCGGTGAAATTTCGGCGTGGTATTGCCAAGTTATTCTGATGATGTGTTGCTTAGCCACCATAACGATTGTGTCGCTAAAAGGGAATTTACGATAGTAATTGTAGGACTCGCTCAATGAGCGAGTGTGTGTGTATAAAGGGACGCCTGCGGCGCCCCTTAATATCCGGCGTCCCGCGGGCTGATTATCTAATTAGAAACCACCTAGCGACCGGTTGCAGTTCATAGATGATAGTGATCCATTGCTACTTCTTTTTGGATTAAAAAAAACATACCAAATAAAAGTAGCAATGTATGTGGAATGAAACCGGTCGCTAAATAGTTTCCTTTTAGATAATCAGGGTGCCGGGCGGTCGCCCGTGCTGGCCCCGCCCGCGGCCGGACTTCCAAAGTTCGCGGGTTCGATTCCCGTCGTCCGAGAGCACTTACCTATGATCTGGTGCGAGTCGTATTTTTTCTAGTAAGTATTTATTTAGTATTGTTTAAAAGGAACGTACTAACTCCCAGTTAGCTGCCTGTCGATTTTGCCAGATTTTTATAATTTTAACACGGATACACGCGCGTGCATTTAGATTTTAGAGTCATGCCATGCGCTGACACTGTAAGTATCACTTAAACACTTCAATGTCGTTTTAGCAATGCATCACATTTTAACAGCGTCTAATTTAAACAGGGTTTTGTTTTAATTATTAGTTATTATTTTCTCTGTATGTGGCAAAATATTGGCAATTTCATATAGTACTAAGTGTACCTACGCAAAAAAAAAACCGCAAATCCATTTACAGCAAAGCTGTTTGGTACACGTATACTTGAGGTCAAAACATTATTTGGACCCGCAGTTCTTAAAAATTCTTCTCTTAGGAGAGGAGTTATGGTTCTTTTTTTATGGGGATTTTTTTTTGTTCTTGAACCTGTCGTGTGTGGTATCGAATGAATTGGCTTACTGAGCCGGTTCTAAAAATATACATCAATTTCAGCCACTTGTTTTAAACTAAAACATTTTCAAAACATACCAAGATTGGGCTCCTTCAGATCTGATGTGATTAAATTATTTAAATTACTAGAGTCTGCCCGCGGCTCCGCCCGCGTGGACAAAACTATACTATGACAAACAATTATTTATTCTTTTAAAACCCCAGTGATAACACTAAATAGTTACACTGTTTATTTATGCTCTGAAAAGATTTTAATGCATAAATTGTTATTTACATGATAAATTATGTACAGGTTAGTTACAGAATAGTAACGTAGTATTTAGAGATTATTTACAAATTAGAAACAATTAATTTACAGAAAATGAACAGTTTAGGATAGGTCCTGCGGCAGTACATGACCTCTACCATAGACGCAAATCTCCACCAAGCCTTGGTCCTTCCTACCTTCTTGGTGTATACGGACTATAAATCTTGGGAGAGTGCTTTCCCCGTTTGCACTTTTATAACTCCCCACAAATTCTGTTTCCGTCCTTTCTTTTTGATTATCTCTTAACTCTCTCTCCCCCATCTGGATCTAGGCTCCACAAAACGGTACTTCGCTTCGGGCTACTCTCTAAAATCATTCAGACCTATTCATACGATCTTCTGGGGCCGTACCGGCTAACGAATCGATTATCGAAAAATCTGAATCGGTTTCAACTTAGAACTGAAAAATCAAAGTAAGGAATTTCGTCTTGTACTTTCTGTTGACGTAATTTGGAAGATAACGATGTTCGTGTGACATCATGAAATGGGGTTCGCCATTTTCGCCCAATTGGGGCTCGATTTATCTGTTTTAATTTGAAACCCGGCAGACTTTTCGAAGCTCGATTCGTTAGCCGGTACGGCCCCTGATGGTGTGCTTCCCAGTTTTCACGGCAACAGATGAGGTTCTGGTTATTAACGGGTCCAGTTTCTGGATATTGGTCTCATTCAGCATAATGCTACAGATTCATCCAAGTGCTACAGCAAACAATCTCACAGTGCGTGATCTTGGCTAGCTTGGTTATTCCGGTGTCACACTTCCGAAGTCGTTGCCTGTTACACCCATGTCCGGTCAGTAGTTGAGAGACGATGGAATCTAGTTCAATCTCCGGAGAGCCTCACTGCGATATCGAGAATGAATCTATAGAGTTCGCATCCGCCTTCGCTCTAGTCCCATCGTTCCTGCCAAATAGCGACGGTTTCCTCTCTAATGGTTCTTCTTAGTCCTCGGCACTCCCTGGGAGCCTAGGCTCCCCTCCTCCACAAGTGGTCCCGCGCGTAAAATCTCAAGTTCAGCAAGGAAAACTCTAGCAAGCACAGGTAACGCCGTGGAACTACACGTCCTATAAGCTTTTGTCAATAAAATAAGCGCCGTTCTCTGTATACTGAGTTAAGCTCTCTTTACTATAAAAACTGAGGAGCATCGGTACCATACGGCTGCAGCGTAGCACAGACTTCCTTGCAGCTTCCTTGGTATAAATTCTGAGCGAACGGAATCGAATTCCCCATTTGGACGCAGATACTCACGAAACCTTGCCAAAATAGTGTTAATAGCGGTTTCGCCGATAATTTGCGCATCGTAACTTATTATCGTTGAAATACAAATTTTAATTGACACTGATGGCAATATTTAACCGACGAAATAAAAACGTGATTTTCCTCTCATATTTTATATTATTAAAAAAAGAATTTTGCATGCTCTAATGACAATCACATGACCAATCAGAGAAAATCAACAGGGGGCTAATTGTCTAATTTTAAAAATCTATCGCAATCGCTTTCGTTTGACAGGTGGATGTCACACATTGCTGCATTTCTTTGCAAATTTTTTATTTGTGCCAAAAAGAAACTTCAATGGATTACATCCTGAAAGCGATTGCGATAGATTTTGAAGTTAGACAATAGAAAGGCAGGTTATAGTAACTAAGCAACCCTGCGAAAATAATATTACTTATATTATTACGAAAATTTCCGATTTTATATTGCTTATAATTCAAAATTTATACACACAATGTCATATTTTCTTGGGTTTTTCGCGATTCCTGGCATCGAGAAATCGAATTACACACAATAGACTGAGCGGTCATGGGATTTTTGGTAACGATCAAGGAAAAGGTTAGATTCATTTTCATGGGTTGTAGAGTGGTCCCCTAATGTGAATGATCTCGGTCTGCCTGCTCTCAGTGGTTGCAACTTCGAGTTATAGCGCTTACAAGAGGTATCATTGTTACGGAAAAAAAACTATCAGAGAAATGGTCAGTTTTAGTATATATTCAAAGTATGTCCGACCAGTCAGACCGACATCATTCACATTAGGGGACCACTCTATAACCCATGAAAATGCATCTAACCTTTTCCTTGATCGTTACCAAAAATCCCGTGACCGCTTAGACTAACTGTGGTCCATCGCCATAGAGTCGATACAGTGAATTACGATCCATGGCGATCCGGAATATCAATACAAGGCAACGTTAAAGCCGGACGTGGGGGGGGGGGATGGGGGGTGCGCAGTGGCACAGGCATAAAGACCTCTCCATACTCACGCGCGAGTGTGTGGATTCGATTTAAATCGGTTTCACACTATGCTTCGCGGGAGGTTTGGGGCTTTTCGCGCGCGAGTGTAGAGATGCCTTAAGGTGGGGAGGGACTCATACAGTCACAGATACGCAAGCGACCGGCGTGCACTTAAAAATTCGCCTATTGTCCCGTTTTTCAAAGTTTTTTTAGGCTTTCTCTACAAATAAGCGTCTTGCGTACACAGTGATAGTTCTGAAATACAACCACTGAGAGCCGGCAGACCAACTTGTTTCACCCGTGGAGATACTATACTTTGAATAGGTACTAAAACTGACCATTTCCCTTATCGTTTTTTTTCGTAACAATGACGTGACTTACGCACGTCATAGCTCAGAAATGCAACCACTATGAGCCGGCAGACCAACTTGTTTCATCTGCAGAGACGACATACTTTGAATATATACTAAAACTGACCATTTCTCTGATCGTTTTTTTTTTCGTAACAATGATGCCTTTTGTAAGCGCTATAACTCGAAGTTGCAACCACTGAGAGCAGGCAGACCGAGATCATTCACATTAGGGGACCACTGCAACAACCCATGAAAATGAATCTAACCTTTTCCTTGATCGTTACCAAAAATCCCATGACCGCTTAGACTACAAATTCCCGAGAAATATTGTGCCGTAGTTTAATAGAAACGTGTCAAGAAAGTTTAGAGCGCCATCTCGCTTTTTGTCTCGTTCTGGTTTAACGATTTTATATATTAGATTTTTTGTAAAATACACCCTAAGAGATATAAAATATCCTCAAATCAAACCCCAAGAAACAATTGCAAAAATATTTATATTTCGACACGTGCAAGGAAAAACATCGTAACTCATTTTTAGGCGGTATTGAGTTAAGATGATATTCTTACTTAGAAAAAAATGCGGAATTTTTAACTCTTATCGTCGTATCTAAATTCGTTATAATATAAAAGTTACAGAGTGTGAAAACATCGTAAGTGGAGGTAAAATGCAGTTACTAAAATTGTATATTTAGTTACATGTATATTTTTATGCTTTCCATTATAAGTTGTCTGTTCTGTTTCCAAAATCAAGTATTACATGAATAAAATTGTAATACTTGATACAATTTTGTTCTTAGAAATTTTACTTCATATTAACAAAGTTTTCATCGTATCTTACATTACAATCTTATCTTCAGAAACAATTAGTTAGATTGTGACTACATTTCATCGCAACGTTAGATACAATGCTTTCATCCTATAAAATATGTCAAAATACTCAATTCCACATTGTAACGTGACTTACAAATTATTTTTTCCGCAATAGTTTGCATGTTTCGTGCATAATTATGTCTATGAAAGTCATACTTACAATGTATTCATACCCGAACGCCTGTTGTACACACGACAGTACGTCAAGTTATACAGTTAAGCTGCGAAAACAAATTTTATTACTTTGGGCATAAAGGCGGTCTCAAGCTCAACATGTATAGTCTGAGGTGCCGTCGTTTGTACAAACAGAATTTTCACTTAATTTATAATTTCAACACATTTATATTACTGGTTGTAATATTAAAGTAATAATAATATATATTATCAGGTGCCGTATATTACCGACGTAGAATAGAACTGCCCCATCTTATCCAGTGGGTGTCGTAAAAGGCGACTAAGAGAGCACAACTATCAGGAGACAGGCAGCAAAGTCTCTTAAAATCTTGGTCTTACAGAGATTGCCAATCCGCCTGCCGAGCATGGTGATTATGGCGAACCATCCCGAAATGATAAGACACCAAAGAAATAGGCCACCAGTCGCCGGCAGCTCAACTATTCCTAGTTACGTTAGCGGTTATGGTAACGGCGAGGCAGGGGGTGCTATTCGGCCACCAACAATGACGACAACTGCACTTGGTAACTTATAACACGCGCACACTGAGAACTAACGTGAAATTAACCGAGTTGAAAGAAGTTATTAGCGCATTGGGACATCAGTGGATTATCTGAAATCTGAAGAGAGGGAGAGGCCTCGATAACCCTTAATTCCGTTAACTTGCTTCTACCGGGAGAGGACCAACAGTCCCTAGGTGGTGGGTGTCGGGTTTATCTTCAACAAGTCGCTTGTTAAACCCTGGTCACCATTGGAATTGTGTCGACCACGGTAGTGTAAGTGATACTCAGAATATCTAAACGGTATTCGTTGAATGTTATACAAGTCTACGCTCCGACCTCGATACACCAAAATGACGAAGTAGAGGCTATGTATAAGGAGATCTCCAAAGCCGTGTATAGCTGCAAAACCCACCATACCATTGTAATGGAGGACATGGACATGCGGTGGTGTGCTGATAGTGGGGAAATTTGGAGTTGGGCAACGGAATGCCCAGAGGCCAGGTGCTGGCCGACTTTGTGGATAGGGAGAACCTCCTTGTGATGAACTCCTTTTTCATTAAGCTGGAAAGGCGGAAGTGGAAGTCCAGACGGTACCGTCAGAAATGAGATAGATTTTATCATGTCAACGAAAAATCAACTTTTCAATGATGTTACTGCGATAAACACCATCAAGACGGAGAGCAATCACTAATTGGTTTGTGGCACATTGAACGTACAACCTACCTGGAGAGATCTCGACTGAATAAATCCACTCTCTGACCATTACCGGCCCATATTCAAAGCCCCGAGAGCTTTCAAACCGTGTCCATCATCACATCTAGGACTGGAAAAGACTCGGCATTAACATTAATGGCCAGTACCTAACACACCTTCGTTTTGCCGATCATATAGTTCTTATGGCTGAGACCTTGGAAGCCCTGAACATAATGCTCGAAGATCTCTGTAGTGCTTCCCAAAGAGTGGGTCTCAGGAGGAACATAGATAAGACGAAAATCATGGCGAATGCCTATGTTGTACCCGTTTCAGTTCATGTTGGGAATACTACACTTGAAGTTTGACTTAGCTAGCTAGACTGCCTGTCCAACCAAGGACAGGCAGTCCAGCTAGGTAAGTCAAACTTCGAGAAAGTGATCTCTCGTGAAATCCAACTCGGATGGGCAGCATTCGGGAAGCTTCGAATAGTCGTCGCGTCCAACTTACCTCAGTGTCTCAACTTAAGACAAAAATCTATGACCAGTGTGTGTTGCCAGTGATAACTTAGGTCAGTGAAATGTGATCGCTAACTAAGGGTCTTATAAGGAAGCTCAATTCAAGGTCACCCAGCGTGCAATGGAAAGAGCTATGCTCAGCATTTACTTTCGTGATCGAATTAGAAATGAAGAGATCCGTAGGAGTACTAAATTAACTGACATCACTCGAAGAATTCTTAGCTGAAGTGGCAGTGGGTGGGACACATAGCGAAAAGAGCCAATGGTCGTTGGAGCGAAAAGGTTCTAGCGACTGGAAAAGGTGACCGCGCACTGGATGACGCTCCGTGAGTAGGCCCCCGACAAGGAGGATCGACAATCAGGTGAAGATTGCAGGAAGCCTCTGGATGCGGGCAGCGCAGGACCGATCGTTGTGCAGGCCCTGGGGGAGGCCTATACCCAGCAGTGGTTGGCGAGCGGCTGATATGATGATGAATAATAATAAATACTAATTAATAAAACTACATTTTTATTTCTAATTGTAACCCAAATAGACATGCGCGCCGAGGCCTAAATTGCCCGCGGCGGCGCGCCGACCATTTATAGTCGGCGTGGCGTGACCGCGCCGGCGTGGCACATATTTTCCCGGCATTTTAAGTCAAATTTATTTATTTGCGCAACAACAACACCGCCTATATATATCTTGCATTTTACTGTGGGAAAAAAATATTTTTTTCCTTGAAAACAATTCAAAGTGCCTCCTGACTGCCTAGCTATCCAAACTCATCTCAGATACTCATATTATGTAGATAAACTTGTTAACTTGCGACTAAATTCGGACACATCCTAAATTCGGCCACTCAAACAAAATATTAAATAAACTGTGAGTAGAGTATATGCTATTCTTAAAGGGTTTTTGTACGAAAAGAAGCTTTATGGCCAAATACTCAAACGAATCTTAAAGTTAAGGCCACCTTAAATTCAAAAAAAAATGTCAAATTTGACAGAATTCTATGAAACCGACAGCTTCCTTAAAGTTAAGGAGACCTTAACTTAAGATTTTAACTAAGAAGCCTTTGAGAATTTGGCCGTTAATATCACTAATTAGGAATTGTCAAAATGGCAGCAAGCTGTCATCTGGTTTGCGCTTTGCTTAGAGCATCGCGACTTCGTCGTCTTACGCTAAGGCGCTTTGCACTCAGTAGCAATTTGACCAGCGACCCGCGTGGTTGTGCCACGCATTGTGCAATTTTGTAGTTAAGTTCGAGGGACATCCAAGTTATGGGGTAAGTGATTTTAATTACTTTCACTGATATTATTTTTGCAATCTAATATGTAAATAATATCACTGCTGGGTATAGGCCGCCCCCATCGGTTCTTCTCGCCATGTGTCCAGCCCACTGCCACTTCAGCTGAGCAATCTTTCGAGCGATGTCGATTACTTAAATAAAAACATTAAAAGTTTCTGACACTGGTCATCCTTTATTTCACCTTTGCCAAATTTAGGGAAAATAATGGTCGAATTTAGGGCAAAAGCGTCCGAATTTAAGCCGTCAAAATTTCTTTGTTTATAATTTTATTATTATTGTTTTCTTGTTTTTTATGTTCATATGCTATTACTATAAATAACAAACATATATCAATCGTAAGTAATAAAAATTACACAGCTGTAGTTCCATTTTAATACAAATATTTTAGATTGAATATTAAAATTATTTGACGTGGTTGAATTTAGAAGGAAAAATTAAAAAATAGAGCGAGTGAGCAGCTGTTCGTTGCTTCTGCGCTTTTCTCGTCCCTCTTTTTTGCTTTTCCTCGCGCTCTCTTGCCTTCCCTTGCGGTTGCGCTTCATTTGGCGCGCCGACCCGAACGCCACGGCGGCGGCGGCGCGGGAAACACGCGGCGTGGCGCGGCGGCGCCGGCGCGGCTCGCATGTCTAAACCCAAAAGCGCATACTTAAACTATTTAAAAATTGTATCTCAGACATACAATTATTTCATTCAATGAATATAACAATTTCATACAATATATGATTGTATGTCTGAGTTACAATGTCAATTTATAAAGTATATATGGATGAATTTGATTGTAACTCAGAAAAACATACTATAGGTCATTAAATATATATATTTATGGCATGATACAGTAATTTAGGTTTAACCACGTTCAAATAAATGTTCAAGATCGATTGGCATTAGGACTAGGAAATGCAAATCAAAATCAGGATATTTCAAAATCCGGATTTTTATGAACGGATATTTTGCCAAATCCGGATTATCCGGATATTACGGATTTTTTATAAAAATATTTTCTTTTTTATAAGAATAAATCATTTCTGTCCATATAGGTTCACTAATGTGATGTCTCTTATATTTATTTAAGTGAATTCAATGAAAGGACAATATTAATCAAATCCAATACTTTTTTGTCATAAAATACTGCAATATTATGATGTTACCTGTTGCACAAATGTAATTAAAATAGTGTATGATTCGCTTGCGATTTGCGAGTAGGTGACGTTAGTGATCGTTCGCATGAGCGCTTTTGCGACGTTTTATCGCGCGATTTTTCTGAAGCTTCGAATAGAACACAATGTGACTGACTGTGAAACGGGATAAAAAATATCGCGCATTAAAAATTACTCGTACAAACACACTGTAGAAAAGTCATATATGTTCTATTCCGAAGCGTTAGAAAAATCGCGCGATAAGACGTCGAAAAAGCGCTAATAAAACTAAAAATCATAGACGCTATATAAGATTATAAAAATGCATCTATTCAGAAAAAGAAATATACCATAATAATATATTAACACAGTGTGATATTAATATGATTAAAAATGTACTTAAACTAAACAACATAATTTGTTGTTTAGTTTATGTGAATTTTAAATATACATGGCACTTAATGTGATAAAGCCCTGAGAGATTGAGAGACGCGCCGTCTTAACCACTCGTTCTTTAGGAGGTTAGGAGGAGAGTCACCCGCGCACCATCCGGAAGACTATACGCCACCACGCCAACGGGAAGAAGAGACCCTACGCGCGCCAGTGAAAATAACCAAGAAGTTCGCATAGAAGATGATGGCAATTTTACATCATCAGTCGACAAGAAGCAAGCGCGCCACACGCACTAATGGAAGTAATACGAAGATTAGATGCGCGCTCCGTACGATCACCAAGAAGCGAAGCGAAATGGAAGATGGTCCAGGTGCCCCTATCGCGCAAGTGTCATCAGTATCGCACACATTGCTTCTTCTTTTTGGCACAAATTAAAACTTATCACAGAAAAGTAGCAATGTGTCATACCTAGATAGGTATATAGGTATGACGAGGTAGATAGGCATCGCTATCTGCTTCATTTGACAGATGTCAAATGAAGCAGATAGCGATGCCAATAACACTTGCGCGGTAGACCCACTGGTCGAGCTAGAGACGCTGCAAGAACACTCCGAAATTGACGATGAAGAAGGAGAGTTGAATCGGCAGGAACATCAGGAGAGCTGGTTCAACCAAACGAACTTTTTGGGATCTAATGTGACAGACCTGAGACACAGCACTAGCAAGAAGCGTGAATGGCGTCATCTAGAATTTAGCATCTACCGTTTAGCTAGTGCGAGAAACAAGTGTTCCATTTATAGCAACTGAGTGAATAGCAATTGAGAGAATAACAACTAAAGTATTCCGCTTAAAGCAACTATCAATATATTTGTAAGTCATTTTGTTAAATATCGAAAGTTGCTTTAAGTGGAATACTTCAGTTGCTATTCGTCCAGTTGCTATTCGCTCGATTGCTCTAATCGTAAGTAAGAATACTTCCGAGAAACTTGCTCGTTTTAATATTTGTAACAATTTCTTATTATTCGAAAAATCCGAATTTGATTTTCAAATCCGGATTTGGAAGTCTAGTAAAAATGAGCGGATATCCGGATTTTTCGAATAACGGATTATCCGGATTGCATTCCCTAATTAGGTCTCATCCGAAATGTTTAAGATTTTTTTGAATCTTTGGCGCGCTCTCCTGAGAAAGAGCTAAAACTGAGTTACGATGTTTTTCCTTGCAGGTGTCGATTTTTTAGTATTTTTTTTCTAATTTTTGCCAAAACTTATGTTTGTAGGTAAGTATGGGATTTATGGAAATTAATTTTTGGTTTAATTTAAAAAAGGGCTGAAATGTAATTAAGTATGTGATATATTTCCCTTCGGAAATATATCACATACTCCCTTCAGAAAGCCCTTTCATTCGATATCACACACGATAGGTTTCAAAACAAACATTTTTAAAAATCATTACAACGTGTTACTGGAATATTAGCATATTCAGCATTAGGGGTTATTTTGTAACTATAGGGACTATCAAACTGAACAACTTTTACTATAGGACCAACTCTGAAATCGTGAATAAAAACAGCTGTTTCATACAAAAAATAATAACAAAAATACCTATCTAAATGTATCTAGGCTGTAGATAGATAGATCCAGTAGCAGGTGGGCATGTCTAAACCTATTTTCGAAGACATGCGATTTTTGTGACGTCAATAACGGATCTTGAGGCGAATAGGAGCGCCGCCATTCTTTGACCGAGTACCTTACGTACAACGACCAGTGCTATTAACAACAAAAGGACCTACTAAGCTACGCCATTAAAAATAAAACAAGTGTTTTGTAACATCATTTAATAATAATTATAATAAACGAAAACGATGTAGTAGGTACACCTACTGAATAGGGAAAAACACAAAATGAAATAACCTAATACTTAGATTTTACAAAATTAAAATATATTTCAGTAGATACCTAATTATATTATGCTAGGCTATGCTAGGGTAAGCTAGGCCCCCGTGCGGACGGTAGCACAAAAGCGACGACTGCTCCGTTTCTGTATCACACCACACATATGGTAAGTTACCTAGACAAAAGAAAGCGGGCAACATGCACGCGTTTATTGTCCGGGCAACGTGCACGCTTGTATTGTCAACCACACTACACCACTGAACCACAACACTTGAGTTGGTTGTGGTTTACATTTTTTAGGTAACCACACCCCCGAATTTATCATTCGTTAGATCACGACAGACATGACATGATCACTAGTCGGCAGTGGTGTGCTCACCTAAAAAGAAATGTAAACGACACCCAACAAGTGGTGTGGTCAAAGTGGTGGGATTGACAATACACGCGTAGGTGCAGGCCGACATTTCTGTATTTTTTGTTTTTTTATAACAATGTTTCTTCTTTTGCTCATGTATAGTTACTGCAAGTCATACGATTAGGTATGTACCTTACATATTAATAACCTGGCAGCTTTCACTTGGCAGTGCAATTTCATTACTGTCGATTTCCTTTATTTTGTCCCTAGATACAATGTGGTCTTGACAAAATACTGCTATCCTCTGACAGGCTTCTCTGAGTATGTCTTCTGGTACTGTCAATACGATGCGTATATAATTTGGAAAGCAGAAACACTGAAATTGAACGTTAAATCTAATGTTAGGTAGGTATGTATCTAATGTATCTGAGAGCAAAAAGGAACTAAAGTCTATTAATAAAATCTTTTATCTTTGTTAAGGAAATAAATCAATGCGATAGACAAAGAAGGTAGGTAATAGGGACCTTATCAGCTAACAGCGTAGCCTATAAGTAATTGATTGATAAATGCATTGAATCGTTCCACGATATGCCGTTGGTCCCAGCTACTTGTAGTCTTTAACAACCACCGCTTTCGCCCTGCGAGGTGGCTGGGTTATGTTTTGGCCCATCATCCCTTCCAATAAGCTATGCAGCTCAGCAGTGGAGACAATTGAAATGGCTGCTGATGATGAATTACAATAAACTTTACACTAGCAACCCATAAACATAAAATAAATAATTACCTCTCCAGGTAAACAAAACACAGACTGCTCGGAAACCATTCGTTCAACGAACTGAAGTTCATTTTCAAACTCCGGGAACTGTTGCATCTTTATCTCGATCATCATGTACATGGCTCCTTGTGGCATGATCGGTTTCAACCCAGGTATTCGGTGTAGTTCTTCATATGCCAATTTTGCTTGATTCTTAAAAAAATAACGATGTTTGTTAGCAAAACAACGACAAAAAAAACACTACGCAATTGTGGCAAAAAAATATAAAGTAGTTACTCGATGAAGAAGTCACAAAAGTTGCCCAGATAGAGAAAGTACGTGGGTTCGATTCCCATCTGATTAGAGACGAGTTATTTCTTGTTCTCGTGAAATCTTAAAAAATCTATACCAACCTAAGATAATTTTAGCTTCAAATTAAAAAAAATATTATTAGGTATAAAGAAACAATAAGGTAGGTAGGTAGGTACTCGATTATTTAAATGTTCCAGGAGTGCATCCAGAGATAATAAACTTATTAAGATAAGTCTGCTGTAGACACAAAATGTAAATTTCTCAATACCGGTTAGGATAAGTGCATGAATGGGTTCGAGCGCCGTCTGGAAACTTCCACTCACCTCGATAAACAGAACGACCTCATCGAAGAAACTTTGCGGTGTCGTTTTTAATATCGTTGGGAGAGCCCTTTGTATCAAAGTACTCGGTCCGAGAATTTTACTTGCTAAATTAAATAAACCTTTGCGCACTTCTTTTCCCAAAATATTTTGACGGTCGTGTATAATCAGCCATCCCATTCTCCAACCAGGCACTAAAAATCGCTTCGTCAGTCCGCCACATGTGAGCACAGGGACGTCTTTAGATAAAGCCGATATTGCCGTGAATTGATGACCGGTAAAAACGAAATGCTCGTATATCTCGTCGGCAATTATCGGAACACAATTTCTTGAAGCTATTTCAAGAATTTCTGCTAAATGTTCTTTAGGGAAAACGGAACCACACGGATTAGACGGGTTGATAACAACTATTGCAGCTGTGTCGTCATCTATTTGATTCTCTAGGTCTGCCAAATCTACTTTCCATTGTTTATTCGGCTGAAATAAAAAATATTTTATATTGAAAGCTTATATTGATATACCATACATAATACAATAATATTAATAATCATCATGTTTAACCTTTATCAAGGATTTTCCTACGCAGTTATCAAGAATCGAATACGTATATATATAAGCAGTATGCAAATTTATGTTGAAACTTGTTTTAGTCTAGAAACCTGTACCTACAATATCGCCTCATGACCCATTTATTTATATAAGTATCTAATTCGCGAAATTATGTTGATCAATTTTGCAGCACCCGACACATAATAATTATTATCTTCTAAAAAGAGCGTCAATTTCAGTAGCTTACTTACCAGTAAGTCGTAATGTTTAATTTCGATTCCTAAACCTTCTGCGACCGTTTTGTATATCATGAATCCAGGTCGTGGAACGAGAATATTCTGTCCAGAGTCGGCTAGGACGGTGACAGCCAGCTCTATGGCGTGTGAGCAACCGCTGCACAGTATCACATCATCGCCGGTGACCGCGCCCTGGTGGGCACTGTACTCCGCGACCGCCTGCCTCGCCTCCTGGTGCCCCACCATGGAACCATAACCTCGACTTGAAGACCATTCTATACTTTCCCGGACTGCTTGGAGCACTTGCTCTGGCGGATTCAAATTCCCAAATACTGTAGGATCACCTAAAATTTTCAAATATAAATATTTTTAGTGTGGTTGCCTATATTGCACTGTGACGTCTGTGACTAAAATTATACTATAACCATGTCTCTGTCTGTGTCTGACGTATCTTTGGCATAAGATTCCATAGAATGATATATATATGATATAAGTAGAATAATACGGCCACCTCCTCCGTAGCGGTCAAAGTAGGTTTTTTCCAAATGAAATGGGATTAGTATTAGATAAGTCTTAATTTCTCATTTTTAGGGTTCCGTAGCCTAAATGGCAAAACACGGAACCCTTATAGATTCGTCATGTCTGTCTGTCTGTCTGTCTGTCCGTATGTCACAGTCACTTTATTCCGAAAGTATTAAGACTACACAGTTGAAACGTGGTAGGTAGATGTATTCTGTTAACCGCGTAACGAATTTAAAACAAAAACAAGAAAAATAAAGATTAAGGGGGGGCTCCCCATACATGGAATTGAAACTGAAAAAAATTTTTTTCTTCAAACCAACACGTGTTGAGTGTCTATAGATAGGTCTTTAAAAATAACATTAAGGTTTCTAAGACAACTTTTTCTCAAAGTCAACCGTTTGAAAGATATTCACCGCCAAAGTGGTAAAATGAGTGTCCCCCGCCCTTTAACTTTTGAAATAAGAGAGTGAAAAATTTAAAAAAAAAATATGCTGTAGATTTTAATAAACACTTTAAACCAAAATTGGTTTGAACGAGATATAGTATTTAGTTTTTGAGATATAGCACATTTTCCAAAACCGCAAATATAACTTTGTCATTCATACCAACACTGTGAAAAACAAAGTTATTTTTACAGACGAAAAATTATAGGTGGTATTAAATATGGTATGCTATAAGGTAACTACGGAACCCTATGGCGCGTGGCCCGACACGCACTTGGCCGGTTTTTTCATTTAAGTTATTAATAAGTTTTATACCTCAACTGAAAGCTGAATAGATGGTAATGTTTTTTAAATATTTTGCACGCTTAGCTACTAGGATTTTTTTTAAAGATATTTGCTATTTCCGAAAAATCTGGAAAAATAAAAATATAAATGCGTTTTAAGGATTGAATTTTTCATAAACACCTGTGCTTTTTGTCATTTTTAGGGTTCCGTACCTCAAAAGGAAAAAACGGAACCCTTATAGGATCACTTTGTTGTCCGTCTGTCTGTCTGTCCGTCCGTCTGTCTGTCAAGACCCTTTATCTCGGAAACGCGTGGAGGTATCGAATTGAAATTTAAACCATATACTAAGGTCTACGGGCCCTTGAAGCTGTAAAAAAATCAAACTTCTAAATTAACGTAAAAAAAAGATACTGCCGTTTAGGGCGCAAAAAACGCATTTTCGATACTCTCAAAGGAATCAAAATTCATAGGGTACTTCCCGTTGACCTAGAACTATGAAATTTGGCAGGTAATAGCGTCTTATACTACACTTACAGGAATAAATCTGAAAACTGTATATTTGTAATTAAATCATAATAAAATATGGTCATTAAAACACGTAATTATTAATCATCTTGGTGAAACAACGGTATGCGCGGCATTGCGCGGTCATAGTTTAACTTCTAATTACTTTTGGATTAATCGCGCCACTAATTCTTTTAAAAATATCAATATTTATTATTATTAATTATTCAAATCCTTTCAAATATTGTTATAGTTAATTACTTTTAAAAATAAAATTAAAAAGTAATAAATTTGGCTCTAAATATTTTCGCAACATGGCGGTGTGTCACGCTGTATGACAGGGGGTCTTCTTCTTATTTTTGTTTTGCCAATCTACTTTCTTCTTGGAAGTAATTTTTGCCAGTGTCAAGTGTTGAATAGTTCAGTGGTAGATTGTTTCAATTTACATTAAAATGCGGGTGCATCGCATTCCAATGTTGCTTGGAGCATTTGGCACCAAGTATAATCAAGACAGTTTACTCGGTAAGGTCAGCCGAGGTAGCCACCACTACAATAAAAGTCTCGGCTTCACACAACCAAAGGGTCCTGTTGGAATACACCCATTTTCTCTAATAACATTGCGATAGATAAAACCATTTCACAGAACATTATACAGTGTACTATTGATATACAGCGCCATCTGTTGACAATCAACAGTACTTGTATTTTATACAGGTGCGGTGGGTTTGTAATTATTTTATTTTTTCTCAAAAATGCTTGGAAATTCGAACATTATTTTGACAACCTTCTTCGTGCTAAATCAGAGTTTACGGACAGACCTAAACCGCGCCGTCAATATTTGTATGAGAATCCATTACTAACGTGTTATAATGGATTTTCATACAAAATTGCCGGCGTCTGTCCAGCAATGTTTCTATTAAAACTCATTACACACGTGTAATTCAGAAATGGAGCGAACTTTTCAATTAAACACAAATATAGGTATCAAATGTCGCCTTGATGAGCGAGCACATTCCAAATTTTTTTTTTTAATATTCGGTATACTGGTATCACGTGAAAGGCCTTGATGAGCACATTCCAAAAAATTGAAAAAAAAAAAAAAAAAAAACTGTTTTGGTGCAATATTGGGTATCAAATGAAAGGCCTTGATGAGCGCATTCCAAAAAGATAAAAAAAAAAAAACGAAAAAAAATTTTTTTTTAATACCTATCAAATGAAAGTTTTTTGAAAAGTTTTTTGGAATATGCTCATCAAGGAGCATATTCCAAAAAACTAAAAAAAAATTAAAAAAGAAAGGTAATTTTTTTTTTGCAATATGGGTATCAAATGAAAGGCCTTGATGAGCACATTCCAAAAAAACTGAAAAAAAAAAAAAAAATTTTTTTTGCAATATGGGTATCAAATGAAAGGCCTTGATGAGCACTTTCCAAAAAACTGGAAAAAAAATGAAAAACTGGAAATAAATGAAAAAAACCGGATTTTTTTTTTCAATATGTGTATCAAATGAAAGGCCTTTATGTGCACATTCCACTTTCCATTTTCTTTTTTCAATTACTGTAAGTATTTTAAAATTAAAATAAAAAGCTTAAAACTTTTAAAACTAAAAAGTTAAAAGTTTAAAAGTACTACACAAGCCTTGGCCGCAACTAGGCATTGATGGACTAACGTATGTTCTTCAATGCCTGTCTTGAGTGCCGCTGCAGTAATGTACTATTCCATTTCAAACTTCGCCCGTGGTCAATTCTTTGTCGTAATCCCTGAAAGGGTTATTTTCTACGTGGCGACAAAGGATTTCAAATGGTTATCTATATATAGCAGTCTGCTGAACGGATTTTGATGGTATTTTTTTACAGTTTGGTAGCTTGGAGTCCAACTTATAAACTAAGCAATTTTTCACATAATTCCGGTAGGTAGAACCTGGGATAAAGCTTGAACTCTCCGTAGTACAGTTTTCATATAAAAAACTAATAACTACCAACCACTTTTTTTCAAAATATTTCCTTTGTACCGACACAACTTTTCTATAGCTGTATTTTATGTATAGATGTAGGTCTGTACGGAACCCTCGGTGGGCGAGCCCGACTCGCACTTGTCCGGTTTTTTTTTATTTAGTATCAAAACTTAGAATGTTTTCTATCCCAAAATGATAATAAAAACTGGAATCGAATGAGTAGTTATTTTTTGTTTTTTGTGTCTGAAAACGTACTTTTGGTAAAAAAACATTTAATTTCAATTAACTCAAAAACTCGGAGAGGAGCTCGGTGGCACAGTGGTTTAGCGCCTGGCCCAGTGATTGCAAAGGTTAAGCAACTTTCGCAAGGGTCGGTCATGGGATGGGTGACCAAAAATTTATTATCTCGAGCTCCTCCGTACTTCGGAAGGCACGTTAAGCCGTTGGTCCCGGCTGCATTTGCAGTCTTTAACACCCACCAATCCGCATTGGGCCCGCGTGGTGGGTTAAGACCCGTCCTTCCTATTCACCCATAAGGAAGATCTGTGCCCCAGCAGTGGGGACATTAAAATGGCTGATGGACAACTCAAAAACTATTAACTTTTCGAGAAAAAGTTATAAAACAAAAATATTTATTTTGACCCCATCTAATAACACTTTAGCAGGAATACGTCATATTTCCAGTAACCCTGGAAACACGGTTAATTTTTAACTATATCTAAAAATGAAATGGGGTATTTAGACCATAAATGAACAACTTTTACTATTATATGGGGCCAACCAAGAAAACGCGAAAAAAATCTGCTGTTCCATACATTATAGTCGAGTCGATGTTGTACTTTTCTATGCAACAGCTGATTTTTTTTTCGCGTTTTGTGGTTGACCCCATAGTAGGTAAAAGTTGTTTATTTACGTGGTCTGAAATCCCCATTTCATTTTTAGATATAGTTAAAAAATTAACCGTGTATACTGATCTACTTCGGTTTTGCTCAAATTTCAGTTTAGTAGGACTTGAAATTCATATTCTATAGGAACTAGTACGTATGTCGTGTCATAATTAATTTTGTTATAGTTTTAGATTTACTTTGATAAACTAACACGTAGGTACATAATAATTTAAAATTTAATTATACTCTGTGCGTGTTAAATTCTAAAATACTAAAGTAGTACCTACTAATTTCTATTGTGTGCTTAAGGCTGTAGACTCGCATCACGTTCCATTTTTAAATTTTCAATACAAATGATCAAAACGACTCTGCGCGAGCCGTAATGAGGGCGAACTTTGA
Organism: Agriphila geniculea; assembly: GCA_943789525.1. Classification (NCBI taxonomy): domain Eukaryota; kingdom Metazoa; phylum Arthropoda; class Insecta; order Lepidoptera; family Crambidae; genus Agriphila; species Agriphila geniculea. Next base: position 10,087,886 of record OX038873.1, on the reverse strand, counting down.
AAATTCCTATTAAATTATTAAATAGATATAAGTATCTATATACAAAACACGCAATACATTAGACAAATACCTCATTATTCCTAAGAAAAATTAAAAATTACTTTAGATTCTGTAAATACCAGTAAAAAAACATGTCAAAATGTACCAATTTGAGCATTTTTTTATATTTTATTTCTCTGTGATTAAAAGCATTTTTTAAATTTTCTTTCTATAGGGAACTCCTTGACAATACAAACAATAAGTGAAAAAATAAATATAAGTCGTATTCTTATTTGTTACAGCTGAAACGTTTTTGATAAATACCTCTGACAAGCTAATTTGAAATTCCACTTGAACATATTGTCTTTGTTTTAAAATACCTGACAATTTATTATGTTTTTCTCTCTATACGGCACTAATTTAAGAATTTTGCTTCCTAAAACTAAAGTTTACATCAATAATTATGCTTTCATTCTTTAGATAACTTCATTGGAAGAACACTAATTTCGTTGAAATGCAAATATACAGCCTTAATGTCAAATCAATACAATTACAAATTTATTGATTCTCAATTATCATACTTAATCCTTATAGTCAAAAAAGTTGTTTGAGTACACACTTACTTTTTTACACAAAAAGTCCTTTATTTTAACCTTTTACACCATACCATTTAAATAAATAGGTATCATTGGAGTTATCGCAAAAATTTATCGCGTGCGAAAATAAATTCAAGCGCGTTTCTTACATCACCCCGATGATGATGGGACGGGTCACGGGGCTCGAACGGGACGAAAACAGACTTTTGGAGCGAATGGGTAACGACTGTAAGGTTTTTTCTTTTTGGGTGTTGTCGGAAGGTCGCATTTGGAAAAAAACAGTGAAGGAAACGAAGCGAAACGAGTGCGGGTCGCTAGTAAAATAAATAAAAAAAGATTTAGTATTCACTTCTTGCTTATGCGCTCACTAGACTTGAAATAAAAAACCGGTCAAGAGCGAGTCGGACTCGCGCACCGAGGGTTCCGTACCATCATATTTACACCAGTAAACCACACTGCAGAAGAGAATAATAAAATTAGTATTGCAGTTTTAGGTCAGCGCCATCTCTTGACCGATAGTGGAACTAATGTTAACTTTTTTAGAAATTTTATAATTTCTAAAAAAGTGTGCTATATTGAGACATCGTTTTATTTTTCCTGTAATCTTTATATAAACTGCTATCAATAGAATTATTTCAGATTTTTCTCTTTGCAAACTTCGGAGATAAGGAGGGGAACGGTATTTTTTTTACATTTTTCAATTTTTCATTATAAATCGAAAACTATGCGGCCTAAAACAAAAAAAATAAATATTGAAAACGTGCAAACGGCGCTCTTTCATATGATACCCCACATGCCCTAGTAGCTCCACTTCAAATTTTTAAGACCCCTTTTCAGTCCCTGTGGTAAAAAAGATATTTATTTTTTTATTTATTTCTTATTTGCAAAATAGTTAGGCAAATGTCATCTCAAACTATTCTAAATTGCAAGTTGATAGTAGTTCTCGAGATATCCAGCTGTGACAGACAGACTGAGTCACACCATAAGGGTTCCTTTTTTACCATTTTGGTACGGAACCCTAAAAACACTTTTTAACGCGGGAACATCCCACTTTTAAGGGAAAACACAAAACATTTAGTGTTTAACTAAATATTATTTTATTATTATTTTTGAACTTTAACAAGATCCATAAAAACAAAAGTCTAGCAAATAGATGAAACACTTCAACTCACCTACGGAAAGTGCAATCAACGGTTTATGAGGATTCGGTTCCACTTGGAGGTTCTCAACAATACTCCTTACTAAGTTATGGGTGTTGCGAGCTAAAACTGATGCGCGCACATCCCATGATCGTTTGCCCTGTGATCGACGCGACATCGGCACCAAACGAGATTTAATACAACCTACTACGACGGCTAAATGTTTATTCAGAATATTGCCCACCTTCCAATACGCGTTACTTTTGTATCAGAACTGTGGCGTTTGACAAATACAAGCTGCCGTGTAGCGGAACTGGTTTGAAAATGTAGATGAGATGACGGTGGTGTCAGGTGGTAGTAGTGAGACTTGTTTTTCTATAAAATCGACGAGCTCCTGGATTATTCCGTGAGTGCATACGACCCTAGTGAAAGGGAAAACAAAATACAAAACATCGATGCAATACTATGGTCCGTCTTATAGCGTGCCGTTATAAAAGAGTATTAAAATTAGTAGAGGAATATAAAAAAATATCCTTGAACGATCTAGTCAGTTAATATTTTATCTATTTTACGCTATGAAAATACAAAATCTAAGTCTATTAATTTGTATTAGGTACCTACATAGGTCTAATTAACTTTACTAGACACATTTTTCCGAGACTGAATTACTAATTTTCTTTAGCAATGTAATTTAATCAACATTCATCTGAAAACCTGAAAAAATGTTCGAATAGATAGGTACAAGGAAAAATTATGCAGTCTCATAAATTTATGAATTATGGATTGCAATGAAAAATTGACTGCATTTGCTGGAGTTTGGGCCTTTCAGCAAGGCTACTAGTCCGATAGCTTTCAATGCGCTACTAATAGTCTACCCGCTAAATAAGAAAAGGTATATAAGAGCCTGTTTAAGTGGCAACTTTCTATTTGATTCAAGGTTATCGCTTTAAATTAAAAAAATAAATAAACATGCAATAAACTTATTCTAATCACAAAGATTGATATTCTCTTCTCTATGGGCGTCATGGAGATATTATCCAGAGGGGCTTAGTCCCCGTTCTCGGGGCAAAGTTAGGGGGGGAGGGGGTGTGATAAAGCCACGCTGGAGTTTTGAAAGGCAATAGATAAAATATCAGGTTTTTTCCCCCTTCTTACGTGTGTATTGTATGGAAATGGCAAATTCAATAGTCAATTTAGTGGTCTATCTATGCTACAGCATCTTCACTTGCAGTCAGGAAACTGGCTAACAGTCTGTATTTTATTTTGTCTCTTCATTTTCGCCAAATACCAATTCGCAAAACGGGTTATAAAAAACTGGTTAATAAAAACGACTAGTATACCTATAGAAGAACGGTCACCACTATCTACATAATTTACAAAAAAACATAAAAAACATAGGTAGGTATAAACTAAGTCGAGCCATGTCTATTCGAATACTGTTTAGAAAAGTTATCAATTTTGTTTGCAGAAATACATTGTAATGGATTTTTTAAATATTTTTATAATACCTAATTCTATTTAACCTACTAGCAGGCGTGCAACTTTTATCAGGGCACATGCTATACTTACAAAATTAAATGTCAAAGTAATGGTCAAATTAATCATCATCATCATATCAGCCGCACGACACCAACTGCTGGGTATAGGCCTCCCATAAGGATCTCCACGACGATCGGTCCAGCGCTGCCTGCATCCAGCGGCTTCCTGCGACCGCGCACCAGATCGTCGGTCCACCCTGTCGGAGGCCTACCCATGCACGGAGCGTCGCCGTCGTCCGGTGCGCGGTCACCATTCTAGAACCTTTCCGTCCCAACGGCCATCGGTTCTTCTCGCTATGTGTCCAGCCCACTGCCACTTTAGCTGAGCAATCCTTCGAGCGATGTCGGTTACTCTAGTTCTTCTGCGAATCTACTCATTTCTGATTCGATTACGCACAGGCAAACGCCGAGCATGGCTCTCTCCATCGCACGCTGGGTGACCTCGAGCCTCCTTATGTGACCCATAGTGAGCGACCACGTTTCACTGCCGTAAGTCATCACTGGCAACACACACTGGTCATAGACTTTTGTCTTGAGACACTGAGGTAAATCGGACGCGATGATTTTTCGAAGCTTCCCGAATGCTGCCCATCCGAGTTGGATTCGACGAGAGATCTCTTTCTCGAAGTTGGACTTACCTAACTGAACTGTCTGTCCTAGATATACATATGTTCAACAACTTCGAGTGTAGAGTTCCCAACATGAACTGGAGCGGGTACAACATGGGTCAAATTGATATGACAAAAAATTAATGCAAGCGTAACGTACACGACAGTCCACATTATGCTTTTCTCAAGAAATGCGAGAAAATTTTGCTTTTGTAAAAAAATAATTTTTAAATTGGTTCATGTGGCTCTCTGAAACGACCAGACATGCAGACAAAAAGTTTTATTAAAATTGAGCAAAACATCCAAACATTCAAACTTTCACATTTAAAATACATATAAGTAGGATAAGTAGGATTCAGGCAAAAAGTATCCATTCTATGTTACATAGTCCTCTTAGGTACCTATCCTATAACAAATGATGTCTTTTATGTATCAATGAACATGTAACGTAATTAATTATTTTTAAGTAACAAAAGATATCAACGCGATACAAATGTTCTTTGGAAATTAACATAATTTCAAAATAATTTTCATTTATCTCGTGTAGCGTGCAGTGCCTTTGTTGTCTGCGCTGACGGATAGGTAGTCATTTATTTAGACTGTGACCGGTACGAAGAACTGTTGTTGATTGAACTTGCGCAGGCATAAGATAAAACCTTAGAGTTAGACGGGCTTCTACAGACGAAACGAAGCCTTTGTTGCTCGAAGGATAAAACGGATAGCATTATTTAAAAGGAGATCCAGCTTATTAAGAAGATCCTATTCCTTATTCAAGTCCGGGTAACAGACATCAGTATAATCGATGAGTGGAAGAAGAAGAGAAGTCACGAGAGTGACCTTAATACGATTAGGGAGGAAATTTCTAAACAGTGATAGTCCTACAAGGTCCTACGCAAAAAACTGCAAATCGACGTACAGGGGCCCTATTTTTGAATCGTTCGACTGGCGTCGACCGCTCTTTTCGACTGATTTTCGTTCGACATATGACTCTATCTCGAACATATCTCGAACAACGAAAATCAGTCGAAAAGAGCGCTCGACGCCTGCCGAGCGATTCAAAAATAGGGCCCCAGGATCGCCCTTTGGCACATGTAGACGTACTTGAGGTGAAAACATAATGTGTTCTAAAACCTACCGTGTGTGGTATTGAATGAAATGGCTTTCGAAGCCGGTTCTAAAAATATTCACGTCATTATATTTCAGCCACTTGTTTTAAGTTAAACCAAAAATTTGGCCTCCTCCAGATACGATAAGGTTAAATGATTTTTCGTAAAATACCTCAAAGACATGTAATATTCTCAAATCTAACCTCAAGAAAGCAATTTGAAAATAATTACATTAAGAATTTATTTTATATTTATTTTTCATTATTACAAGGCTTTTACAAAGTGAAAACGAATGATAAAAAAATGTTCTGAAACTTATCGTTTATGATATAAAATAAAAGGGATCTCTGAGCCGTTTCTAAAAATATGTCTTATAATAAAAATTTAACATTTGTTTCGAAAACGAAAAATCATAATAGTGTAGTCAAATAAGTCGAATTTGCAAAAAGATCGAAAGTAATTCGTGTAGTTGGAATTTTTTATGGAATCATTAGAAGACATGAATATAAGTTTCTTCCGAGTTTGCACCATTCCTGCTATGTACGGAACATCGTTTAATGTTAGGTATTACCATTAAATTCCCAATATTTTTTTAAATATAATACCTACAAAAACAGTTTCTTTCCATGTTTTGTTACAATTTTAATTACCTATCATTTCATATCTAGCTTGCTTAAATCAGACAAAAAGTTACCGAGATAATTGACAAAATCTAAACCTAGGAGCGTCACCTTTGTGACGTCGTTCGTAGGTACTTGTTCCACTACTTTAGCGAGTGACAAAAAGTAATTTGATGATCAGTAACGCATGATAACGCAAGATTTTGCCCGCCTAAGCATCTCTTATTATGGCACCGAAGCTCTAGCACCGCTGTACTTGATTTTAATTGAGTTCAAAAATCTGTCGTTTCATACATTTTGGCACAAATTTGAATGCGCCGGCTTTTCGACTGAACAAATGAAAAATCTTACCAATTTAATAGAAAATGCATGAAAAGACGAGCACAGCGGTGCTACAGCTTCGGTGCCATAATTAGTCGGAAAAAATCTATCAGAATAAAGCACTTTTGTCTTTTGGCCGGCAATTTCATATTTGAACCAAAAATGTATGAAACATGGATGATGACCTTTGATTTTATCGGGTCATTATGAACTTACCATCCAAATTTTAAGGATGTGTCCAGTCCATGAAACTAAAAAACTTTCTCTAAGAAACATGTGTCAAATTTCGCCAAAAAATTTTGGTCATCCCATACTAAATTGATCACGTGATCTCTTTGATTTGTATGGAAAGTCGATTTTTATTTTACATATTTGACCATGTGTTCCTTAAAGAAAGTTGTCTAGTTTCATGAACTGAACACATCCTCAAAATTTGGATGGTAAGTTCAAAATGACCCTGTATACTTATGTCAGATTATTAATTAATCTTTTAATAATAGAGTAACTATAAAGTGCTCTGTAAAAGACATCAACGCCAATGCGAAACGCGTGTAAAAATAATGAAATTAAGAAAATTCGCTCTTTAAAATTAAAGAGCGAATTTTCTTAATTTCATTTTATATTACTTAAATAGGTACAACTCCTGGTACCACGAAGATTTATGTGTTTACCCTAGTACAGTGAAGAGTGAAGACGAAATAGTTGTGGCATTTATTCCCCTGTATTTAGGAAGGTAGGATAAGTATGTATATTTTATACTTTTTGAAAAACTCGTACTTACTCTCTTACTTTACTCGTTAGTACTTTTGCGATGTAGCATTGTATGTTGCTGTAACTTTAGTTTAGAGGTTTGAATTAAGTATTCAAATCTATTTAGATTACCTAACCATGTACCTACTTAATAGAATTCTTGAACAACATACACAGATTGTAAACAAAAACATTGCGTAGGATACGAGATAAACAATAATAAAGGTATATAAGTACTTAGTAAACAAACGACTGAATGAATACTCAAAAGCTTCTTAGCTACAATCTTAAGTTAAGGTCTCCTTAACTTTAAGGAAGCTGTCAGTTTCATAGAGTTTCTGTCAAATCTGACAAACTTTTTTGAATTTAAGGTGGCCTTAAGTTTAAGATTCCTTTGAGTATTTGGCCGAAATAAGTTTAACCTACCTCTGTTTTGTTTTTATATCTTCTTTTGATTTTATATGAATGCAGGGAGTCTATTACGAAAAGTTTAATGCGATACACGCAGCTGCGTACGTGCTTCGTTTTGATTGTTTCCTATTACAAATCACTTTCCTATGCGATATTGCGAAGTGATTGCAGTGAGTTTGACAGTTTCTCTCTAGCGTATCCGACATCGTTCGTTTAATAGTCTATGGATTACGATAGCCAAATTCAAAATGTTTGTTATAACTACAACCAACGAACTGCGGACGACTATTGTGGCCAAGTGACTGCGTTACGCAATTGCGTACGTTATTTTCGTAATAGGCCCCCTGGATTGGCAGGAAACGGAAAACAACATCCAGCCTGCGTAAAGCAGTTTTCACAGCCTCGACATGGCACCAAGGGATATTGTCACTTGGCCATTGCCAACACTACGTACAAATGAGATTAAATTGACAATAGACACTGATCCGCTGCAACTTCACTCGAGAATTTAAGGCAAAGAGAAAATTTTACAGATTTAATACGTCGTTTGTACCGCAAACGCTCTGAAGTATTGCTTTGTAGCGCTATGAATTCGCATATTAAATAAAAAACCGGCCAAGTGCGTGTCGGGCCACGCGCAGTATGGTTCCGTAGTTACCCTTCACAATATGCTGACTTATTTGATACTAGCTTTCGCCCGTGATTTCGTCCGTGTGGACATTCGGAAAATCCCTTTGACCGGGATTAAAAAATATATCATTATGTTTTAATCCAGGCTATTAGCTATCTGTGTGCCAATCCAAATCCATTCAGCCGTTTTTGCGTGATTTACGCGTTTAAATTAAAATACAAAAAATCAGGTAAACTCGATGTAGGTGTTGTGTTGTCTTTCAGTTCTGACCTGTGTTTAAAGTTTCAAGTCTAAAGACTTGAAGCTCAACGAGAAGCTAAGTAAATTAAAATCGTTTGCATTGCATTTTGTGGACAAACAGAGTAGCTAACGAGAATAAACCTAGTGAAAACGTGTTAAAATAGTACATTATGAGACAAGTTAGCTTAGGTTGCTTATTGCACACAAGGCTGTGGGTTGCAGTCCGAGCCGCAGGCGAGGGTGTAACTCAGCTGAGTGTGCAATGCAAAAGCCTGTGTGTGGCCAGGCTAAATAAATTTGAGCTACGCACAAAGAGCTGCATAGTATATCTTTGAAATTGGGGTCCAGTAATTTATTTAAGACATTTTAATAGACATTGTGGACTTAGGGGTCTAAATTATTTTGATAAACCTTTACGTGGAATTTTTAGAACCCATGGTCTAGTAACTTTAGAAGGTACCACTACATTCCCTCGTACTCATTCGTAGAAGTAGATAGCAAATGGGTCAAAACGGCCACTTTTAGCATTTTTGCTATCTACTTCTAGCAGTGACTACGAGGGAATGCAATACCGTCTTTTTCTTTATTATTCCAAAAGGAGGTGTTAGAAATTTTAAAAAACTTTACCTCACGCTGCGCTCGCATGCAGCAAAAATCGATTTTGCTACGAATTATTATGTGCCAAAAGGTCCATGCCCATGAGTCTATAGAAGTTCCGGCCCACGGTACACCGCGGTGTACACAGACGAATTGTGCATTAAATGAAAGCATGGCATGTCAAAAACTCAATAAACTGAATTTGGTTAAGAAAATAAGTCGCCTTTTTTAGATAAAACTACTTTTTTTTTCGTCAGTATGAGCACAATTTATGTCAACAAATTCATATCAGAGGCATTTGTTTTATCGTTTTAGTCACTCGAAGTCAATTTTAACTAAATGTAATGTTGTTTACTTTTTAATAAACTAACCAGAGCTGCTTCCAGGATTCAATGCATGCGAGCGTCAAGTGGGCAGTTTCCATTCCAGATTATCGTCATATAAAATAGCGGGGCTTAACTTGATAGTTCGGGATAGGGTCGGAGACTCGGGAGTCCATTAGTGTAAAATGTGTCAAAAAGTAAAGAAAGCACGAAAAAAACACACTCACTGCACACAAACACTTCCAATACTAATACTAAACAAAACAACAAAATACAAACAAACGACAATCAAACGTTGTGACGTCGCCGTCGTCGTACTGTCAAACTGACAGTAGACCAGCCGAGTATACAGTGCTGTCATTTTTCTATTGGAATCGATTACTAATTCGATTTTAGTCTTGTTCAATACTGTTATAATCTAAAAAATATTTTATCATATTACTGGTTTTAATAAAAACTATATTTTTTGAAGTTATACTCAGTCAAACAAGAATTGCCGTTACAAATAATGTTAGTAATTAATAATATATTTTGTTGGTATCGATTTTTATATCAAATCGATTGTTTACGAGATTTTTCTGTACCTAGAGCAACGTCACTCGGATAAAAATCTTTGAATTGTTATTAAAATGGTTTTGGTGATGGCGACTTCATTACGTATTAATTCCAATTGCATTATTCATATTAAATTAAATAATGATTTTTAAATTTTATCGTAAGTTTGTACACAGTATTTTAAAGTTGGGCCGTAGATGGGCGTAAGCCTTTTGCTACGAATTATTATGGGCCCCCAGCCCTTTTCGTGCTAGAGAGGTGAAATAAAAATTAACGTCGAGTGGAGCAAGTGAACCATACTTTTTTCAGTGCTTTTTTATTTTTATTCAAAGAGGTTTAGCCAAGCTGTACATTTCGATGGAGTAGGATTGTACTTTTGTATGGAACAGCAGATTTTTTTTGCGATTTCAAGGTTGGTCCCATAGTGAAACTTGTTCAGTTTGATGGTCTGATCAACCCTACGAGAGGTTTTGTATAAACTAAAAATAACCTTGTATAGTAACTAAATCCCTAACTAAAGGTAGGGAAATTGAAACTTTTTCGTTCTTATATGTACGACTAGGTAACAATGAAGGATAAAAATCTGAAATTGGAGTCATTTTGGCTGTTTTATTTTTTATTTGCCTCACTTTTGATAGTGCGCTTTGTATTGAACTGGTATTCTAGCCTAGGTTTTTATTATTCTAAGCATCCAGCGATAAAGATAGTAAGTTGTCTAACTACAAAGACAAGAGTTGAGAGAAGTTTCTAATGCGGAATTTTGCTTTTTACCAGGAAAGTCACATGAAAATAATTATTCTTACTTTTCTCGCTGGTAGAGGTGAAAAGTTGTATGTTTAACAGGAGACCAAATTTTTGTTATGTCTCTTGCCTATAATAAGTAACTTACTGTGTTCAGTATTGTCTATATTAGAATTTTCTTCGTTAGTACGTCAGTACTCGCAGCACACATTGACTTTTATCTCTAGTATGTATAACAAAATATAACTATTCTTCTTGATTTAAATATAAGTGATCTATAGGTTCTGCTAAAAGACGCTTTAAGAAAATCAAAGTAGAGTAGTGTTTTTTGAAAAAGTTTATTTAAAAATTTCTATAACATTTTACCTAATAATGATTTAACATTGGAGATATTTACATAACATTATTATTATACTTATTAATAATCTTCATGGAACGTATTTAATAATCACGTATTAAATGTAAATTATTATAAACTAGTAATATTTACATGAAATTAAAATATAATTGGTTGTATACCTTCTGAGTTTCAGTTAAGTAAATACAGTCCAAAAGTCCGATGCAATGTTTATTATTTTCAAGACGTGGCATTTGAAAACATACCAGCAGGGCTACAGAGGCCTACCGCCGAACTTAAAAAGCTTTCAAATCCTTTCTTACCCGTAACACAACCGCGTGACACTACCGGTGGTGCCTTGGGGAAGTGCTATTCCCTTCAGCACTACCAGTTGTGCCATTTTATGACGTCAGTGCACTCTGTCCATCCTTGTCATCGTGTTATGATATGACAAGGACGGATAGAGCATAGCTATCGCTTTGAGATAGGTGGTCTAGCTGCAGAAAGATACCATTCTATTAGTGGTGTGAAAAAAATAAGTAGGTATCGCCTAAGTTACAACGAACTGGGTAAGTGGTCATTTCTGCTAACGAAAAGAGGAGTCACTTTTAAGATACTTTTTTTAACGTTCAGGAAAAAAAAATCAGAAATATTTTTATTGCTGATAGTAGGCCGGTATGATCATAACTCAAAATAATAACACGTAAGTAACCAAAGCATCTTTAACATCATAAAAGATATGAGAGCCTCTGTGTGTGAGAAAAAAATCGTCAATTTCATACTTTAATTTCAATTAAATTTTATATTTAAATTCAAAATTTATTATTTCCATACGAATATTTTTTATTTCATACGAATGGTTGACTGGTGTTTGACTGAATAAAAATTGTTCATTCATAATAAATATAACAATGAAGTAGATAGATATTGTATTTGTGTGAAAAATCGAAACTTGGACTCTATTAGGTAAGTGTGGAATTGTAACTTTAGGATTTCATGAAATATGTAATGTACCTAATATATAAGTATAACCGGATTTTTTTCATCAAGTCAATAAGTTTTTTTAACAATAATAGATTTCAGATCAATAGCAGTGGCGACCAGCGGTGTCTGTACTCTTTGTGATTTTTATTGTTATATAAAACAATGCCCTTTTCTTACTTGTACTACTTCTACAATGGACTTTTTCTTTTCACTTTCACCTTTTCATATATTTACTACCACACATCCATTCAGCTTTATTCTAAGTGGCTCAAAATGAAACATGAAAGACGATGAACATGTAGATATTCAAAGCTTTCTTGTATGGCCACGAACACGAAGTTACCCATCGAAATGCTAAGTGTACAAAACGTGACGACGGACGATACGATGTATCCAAAATCAAAATACGAAATTCAATCATTTAAATTGAATGGATCTGAAATTAACATTGAAAAGGACAAACGGAAACTTTTAAGGCCTACGCGTACCTATAGATAAGGTAACTAAGTTTTTAATGTTATGTAATCAAAGGTATCGTAACTTATTTTAGGGGCGGTTTGAACACAGATATCTGTGTTCAAACCACCCCTAATATTATAGAGAGAGTAAATAAAATAACTGAGTGTAAACGCAATTATCGTAAAATTATGGCTGTTTGTTTTTTGATTGTTATTTACTAATATCACTTATTTTAACAATCTATTTACAAATTTAGTTGAGGAAAGTAAACGGAAACTTGTTGAAAAGAAAAATATTCAACTGTAGTTTTGTGACGTATTTTCTAATCATTACACTAATAGTTTTATATGCAGATAACAGTATTTAAAGAAAGCTCTTTATAATAAAAAAAACAAAGTAAGGGTGCGGTCACACCTCTCACGTGTTAACACGCCGTATTTATATTACGTGCATACATTTACTATGAAAACCGATGTCATCTGACGGCGTGTTAACACGTGGCGCCAGACAAATGTACCCACTAACCAACCACCACACCTTAAATCAGGACAAAGTGCAATTTTTTTTTAATTGTATGCTGTAGTCAGTCACAGACCATAAAACAATTCTGTGGCTGTAGTACAACTGGAAAAGGCGTGATTAAAGTTAACTATGATGCTTTACCTGCCACGCGTTGCTTGGATTGTGTATAAAACCGATCTTATCAGATATTCACAACAAGTTTGTATTAATTGTGGTATAAAAATAACTATTATGATGAATTATAAATAACATACAGAAAAATAAATAATAAATAAGTAATTTAAATTACATTAATGTCATTAGTTTATTTTTTCTTACCCTGTGTGATCGATTTTTATAATTAAAAAGGGTAAGTAAGGGTAAAGGCTTGCCAAATAATTGCAAACAATAAAGTAAACTTAAAAATAATATAAATATTACCATTATTACAAAGTAAGGCCGCATTCACAACAAAAATATTAACATCTGTCTGAAATAACTGAACCATGATAGAACATGAACAAAGTAATAGATAACTTAGTCTTTTAAATTTTCCAACTTTTATATGCGTAGTCGCTAATTCAATATTGACTACACGCACCTTATGGACGCCGGTAATCACGATCATGCTGCTTGATCCAGGGCATGATCAAATAGTCTGATCAAGTCATTTTGATCGTTTGTGAGATGAAATTTTGGAAGGACATTGCCACTTGACGGAAGCTTCGATTTTCCGTTTGATCGCGTAACCGACGCTGCTTCATGACGATTGACCGTGTTAACTATCTGTCATGCCACTGAATCAAGCGGTCTTCAGAGGGCCTACTGCGAGTTGATGAGTTACATTTTTTTTTCATTATCGAAAACCATGCTCATAGTCAATGCGAGTGAAAACGTTAGTTTTCGATAGCGATAAGTGAAAACATCAACTCGCACTAGGAACTTTAGCGTTAACGTGTGAACTTTGTTTAAGCTCGCGGTTGCCGACGTTATTACGTTTAGTGTAGGATGCAGCTTTACAACTTTTAGCCGAAAATCGAGGCGGTTTTGTATACATACCTACTAGGCAATTTATTTATTCAAATTTTTTTCCGTTCTTATTATTTCTAAAACTAAAAATATTTACACAGAGAACATGAACGTTAAAATTTTATCTAAATCAACGTAACTGGTAAGGTCTACCTATCTACCTATTTATATTATTACTAGCGGCCGCCCGCGACTTCGTCTGCGTGGAAAGGTTTTTTGCTATCCCTCGGGAACTATACATTTTTTCGGGATAAAAGGTACCCTATGTCCTTTTCTGTACCCCTGACAACGTGTATGCAAAATTTCATGATGATCGGTTCAGTAGTTAGGACGTGAAGGCGTAACAAACAAACAAACAAACAAACAAACGGACTTTCGCATTTATAATATTAGTAAGGATTAGTTCATCATTAAAAGTAACAAACTCACAGATAATGGAATGTTGTGAAATTAATAATATCTTATTGGTATTACTAAATTTTAGCCAATGACTATTACCTACTTTTAATAACACATTTATAAAAGAGAGAAAGAGGTGATATGTAACTAATCAACTTTATTTATACACATGGAAAATCTAAGTAGGAATAAGTTTTCCATGTCCAATTTTTACGATTTTTTTTGCCAAAATATAATATTTATATTTAAAAAACTGAATAATAATCCAATAAACTTACTTAACTAAGAGGAGAATGTAAGGGCGCTATTCACGTACATTATTGTGCAATATCAACAACCATGAGTTTTATCTTTTTATCACATTGAATGTGCACTAGAAAAACATAACTAGGACCTAATTTCATTGTTCCGCACTTCGAAAGAGGTATTGTATGGAATCTTCGTGTAAAGCAATGAGTAGCATTATGATACCACCTGCTAGAATTCCTACGATCGCTAAAAGTAGGTTTATCGCTTTGCCGTGATTGTTTTGGTTAATTTCAGGCACTAAATCAGCTAATGCTATGTATAAGAAAGTGCCCGCCGTGGCAGCGTATATCCACTGCGAGGCTGACTCGTGATCCTCAGCCAGCCATATACCTCCGGCCATACCCATGAAACTGAGCACTGACGACAAAAGGTTGTAGTACAAAGCTCTCTTTATTGTCATGCCGGACCGAAGCAAGACAGCGAAGTCCCCAAGTTCATGGGGTAGTTCATGGCAAAATACGGCAAGTGCTGTTGCGAACCCGGTCACAGGATCGCCACTAAACGCTGCTCCGATAGCCAGCCCGTCTGTCAGATTATGCAGCCCATCTCCTACTATCACCATGAGCGCTGTTGACGTCATCGGCCGCTCCACTGGCGGTGGGGGTGCTCCGGGCATCATCGCTCCTAATTCAATCGGCTCTATTTGTTTGCTAGATTCTGTTTTCATTTCTACGACGGTCATTCCTTGAGAATGATCATGGGAATGTGCGTGCCCACCGTTCACTACCTGCATAATAGCTTCTACAGTGTAGAATAGTAAAATAGTGAGAAATGTGACGCTGCATTTGAGTACAACTTCGGTTTCTTCTTGGGGTTCGGAAGAGGATCCATGGGACTTGAGAGCGTGAGGCAGTAGATGCAGCAAGGCGTCTCCACATAACGTACCCACCGCCACAGCAATGAGAAAGTGGAGTACATATCCGAATATAACGGATTTGAGGAGAGGGACGATCGCAACACCGACCAATCCTGTTGCACTAATAACCAAGATGCTTAAACTTGCGTAGATCCATGCTGAAAAAAATAAAAATGAGTCTTAGCACAATGTCAAAAAACAAAGAATAATTATTATGCAAACAGGTGCTACGATTATACTTACTCCAGTGTCTTTCAAGTTTTGGAGTAGTTGTCTCCGTTTTGTAGCAAGACCGTTGATCCAGCTGATAAACGAGTGCTGGACACATTTCCAAAAAGGTCTTTGGCTCGATAGTGATGACTCCTGGCTCATTTTCTATACCGTAAAACTCTAATATATCTCTCGGTGATAAACATGATTTCTTCAGAATTTGATCCCCTGAAGAAGAAAAAAATTATTAAGTATTAAAAGTAATAATAATAATAGTAATGATTTTTCGTGTTCATAGTATAAGCACAGCCTATTTTGTTTGATGTATATTGATTTTTGTTAGTATTTTATAATGATACTTGTTCGAGTCTCAAAAGAGATTTGCATTAGCTCTACACAAAAATTTTACTTGTTTTAGTCTGACAAAAGTTACATAGGCAGTGTTTCGGAGTAGGGATGTTGCTTATTACAGTTTTAGCATATAATGTTGTTGTTTTTTACAATATGGGTTATAAATTGAAGAATAAATAGGACCTTGCTCCCAAGGGTTTTGCTCCCGGCCTAATAGGATAATCGCACATGATGACAAATGACGACTAGGTTATCCGCCCGTCTTTTTGTATCCTATACCTACGATATCACCCACTCCTCGCAATTTAAAACCATGAAGTGATTCGATCCCATTGACTTTTAAGAGTTTATTTAAGTATTACCTACGTTATAATGGGTTCTAACGTATAGGCGTAGGTAATACTTAAATAAACTTACTATATTATTATTAGACTTATTATTTTATTGTTAGAAACACATTGTTTTATTTACAATAAAAGCACCTTCTTTCACTATTTTTTATTTATAGTTTATTAGCCGTAACCTTCTTCACGTTTCGAGCTCAATGGATAGATAAACAGCAACTTTCGCTTATTTTAGAATAGGATTTGCCACAGTCATCCATAATCCATAATAGGTGAAAAGTTGTCGTGTCCACTCTATTAGTGAGGAAAAGGAATCCTTTCTTTAGTCCTGATTTATATCAGTCACTCGGTCTCTCCTTTACTTACCTATAGATTTTGATACTTATACGGAAGTTTGAAAGTAAGTAAACGTTGTGTATCGTGTTAGATTTTATCGGTCAATGTAATTATGCACAAACGCAGAGGTTGAGTTCAGAGAGAGTGTTTCACTGCATCGCTTTCTACTGGACGGCAGGTTCCTGCTATACCGGAATATATTAAATTAAACTTAACAAACTTTTGTAACTTAGCAAGCAGCCGTTTCCGAGAACATTTACTATATAAGTACTCTTTAGTACTTTTCATAATAATTTTTTACGTTATGTTATCGTGAAGGCCTATTGATTAGCTTTTCAATATTGGGAACAAGCAAAATAAGGAGAAAATATTTGAGGTTTCAAATCTTATCTTTGTGGTGGAGTATGAATACAAATAAGTAAAGTAAGAGTAAACCAAAACTGAAATACTTATTGTGAATGTAATTGTCGACTATTTATGTCCATGTATAAAAATCATTGTACTGTTATATTTTTTATGTTACTATATCATCGTATTCATCACTATTCTCAAACTTGAACAAAATCCTAAATATTATTGAACAATAATATATATAAATGATATAGAATATTAAACTTTAACAAAGTCAGGAAAACACTTTTTTTACTCGTGATTATAAAATAAATTGAAATATGGTCGGCCGGCGCGATACATTGTGTGAAGCTTGGCAAGCTTACAAATTATTTGTCAATTTTATTACGACGCGACTAGCCGAGCTATGTACAAAAACATAACAAAGCAGTGACTAGACTAACGCGGTTATTCGTTGGAATCGTTACAAAAATAACGTAAATGTTGAATACACTCGCTTTAAAAAAGTATGAGACAGATCTAAACTAATCTCAATTTTATTCTAAATAGTAGGCCCGGGCCTAGAGCGGCCAGATATTAGGGGCGGCCAAGCGTGGCGAAAAATACACTGATGATAACAAGAACCGACTCAAAGTTGTAAGTGCTAGGCATTTTACTGTTTAGGCAGGCGTGCGGCCGGCACTAAGCTGAGACAGGCATTTTTGAATCTCGTGAATGAAATCACTTATTACAATATTAGTGGATGAAACTGTCTAAAAATCGCGCTGCGCGGTCGTTTTTTTGCTATAGACAGGCAAGATTACAAGATAAGTGGATGAAACTGACAAAAAATCGCACAGCTTGGCCGTTTTTTTATATTTTTTTAAATATTAAAACGTGGTCCGTGGCTAGAGTTACCATCTGACAGGCTTTTGCCGAATTTCACAGGCATTTTACAGTTTTTTTTATTTAACGAAATCCATCACACTCACACCACACACATCATGTGACTCATTGAGTGTTCTTAAAATCAGTAACTTTAACTGAATAAAATTGAAATATTATTTCTGTACTTATATTGTAATTCGGATTCAGAGCAAATTTGTGACACATATCTTGGCTCAAAACGTACTAGCTAGATCAAGAGCAATTAAACATTTTGTTTATTTTTCAATGCTCGTGTGAGTGTTCCATATTTTGGCATTTATTTAATTAACCAGACCTCGTATAAAAGTGGAGGCTACATGCAAAATTGTGAAAAGTTTGTTCTTAAAATATAAATACATCGTCATTTCCGTAAGCGTTATACTTTATTAGTTTTTTACATTGTCAAAGGAAAATCTTATGTAGGGTGGGTATGCTTTTTTATTTTGTCAAACACAGCTGTTTTCATCTACCCTTGAATTGGCTAACCTTTACTCGTAGTCGTAGTTGATTTCTGATCACTCTTTTGTGTAAGTAGCACTAATAACGCTAGTAATTAATACATTTTCAAACACATATGAGACATTACATACACAATCAATATTTTGTATATTCATCGACGTCGTTGTTTTCACTTTTGAAATGCTCAAGAGCTATGCGAGGCCGCCTATCCTAAAATATCATGAATGACTATACCATGTCTATACTAGACAAAAACTTAATGTTATTAGTAAAAGAAACATTGGAAACTTTAACAACAGACTACAATAAAAATATAATTACCTACTACTACAACCACCTACTTGTGTCGACAGCCTGAGTAAACAGTAGTTGTGTGTCATAGTGTTATTTTTTTACACCAAATTGATTTACTTTCAAGGCAATCTAAAAGGCGGATCTAAGGTGGCCTTCAAAGTTGCACATTGACTTATTTCTTCCCACCTTTTCTTATTTTCCTTGACAGGGCATTGACTTAAATCTAACTTTAGTTTCTGGTGGCAATTTTTGCCAAATTCATAAGGAGAATTTAAATATGCATAATACTAATACACCGCAAAATTAAATTAGTCACGATGGTGTTAAGTTCACGCTTTCAAATTTCACGCTTGATGAAATTCCAACATGTTTAATAATGTTATTTTATGAACTTTGGAACGAATAGAATACGAAAGTAAAGTAAATACAAACTTTATAATTCAGTCTTATAAGGTTGTCGTCATATTATGACAAGATTGCCTGGCAAAAATGGAAATAAGCTAATTTATATCACAAACAATTTTTTTCTTTGTAACGGATCGAAGTTTGTAACGACACAGAATCTCTAACGCGAACGTAACGATTAAAAGCGCGAAAAAGAGGGACATTCTGTAAATTTTTTATGTGGCACTGAAAAGTTACTGTAACTACGGACACCGTGTTGTAGTAGCTCTCCAGCACTTTTTTTATTGTTGTTTAAAAATATGGATGTACATACTAGTGATAAGTGATCTCTTGTGCCGATGTTGAGTATCGTGTAGCTTTTGGAAGGTGCCATTGATGCGATGTAGCGCCAGGTCGTGCGGGGAATTGAACACGCGACCGCCTAGGCCGAGGCTGTCCAGCAAGTGCTCGAAACCCTGAAAAATGCAAAAGGTACTTATTCAAAGGTTGGTTCAAAGGACATTAAAATAGATGATGATGAACACCATCATATATTTTATGTCTGCTCTACTGGAAGACAGGTTTGTCTTATGGATCTTAGGCTTAGTCTTAGTCCAATGAAAAGGCACAAATACACAGTTATTTTGTAGTAGTTTTAAGGTGAGTGTTCTACCAATGGAACTAAACATTTTTATAAGAATAAACTATATCAGGATTTACACCATGTACCTGTTTATCTTTGAGAATCCTAAATTTTTTGCCAAAAAACCATGAGTCGTCCAAATGAGTGGGTCATAGATAAAAATTAAAATGCTATAAGCGGTTTATAAATAGTCAGTGCACCTCTATTACGGTAATCACAACAAATCGATGTTAATAGCATGACAATGACAAAGCTGTGTAATGACATGGGAATTTTGTGTATATTACTTTAAGATTTTCTTATACCCAGTGTACAAAGGAACCGGTTTTCCTTGAAAATGTTAGTCATACCATTGACCAATTTTCGTACTTTTTAAGAGGTATTGGTATTTTTTACAGAGAAGAGTTTTTTTACGCTTTGATAACTAAACAAACGCTAAAAAGCGCTAAACAAACTTTTTGGTTACCTACCTATTCTAAGTATAAACTTATTTTTCGTTTATTTGTACGGCAGTAAAACTGTTGCAGCTTGCGGAGCTTGCTCGCTCAAGAAGTTACAGGAAGAACTTGCTAGTCTAACCTCACCAAGCTTACGTGCTCACTAGACGTGACATTAATCACTTTTTAAAGGATACTAGCGCGGTTTTATTAAAAGTACCTTGGTAATTAGTTGGTACTTGGTTTGATTTTTTATTTTCCCGACATTTCAGCACCTTTGCAACTGCCGTGGTCACGGGGGACTGAAGCTGCGTTCAGAAATTAATTTTTTTTTTACACTAAAAGAAAGAAAGAAATTGATTTATTTTGTCATCATCCAACGGTACACAACATTTTAGTGAGCCTAGAAAAAAACTTTTTTTTTTATAAAAATTTATAAATATATGTAAATATACCATTTATAAATGGTTTAAGTAAATGTTATTATTTAATTCTGTGAATTAATTAATTGATGCTAAAAAAGAGAATCTACTCTAAAAACTTAAATCTACTACAGCTGCAAAGGTGCCGAAACGTCGCTGGAAAAAAAATTAAACCAAATACCAACCAATTACCATAGTACTTTCAATAAAACCGCACTAGTATCCGTCAAAAAGGGTTTTATTTAAACCTAGTTTAACGTGTTATCTCTCTGGTGTTGTTTGTAACATCGCATTGCATCAAAGACAATAATGCCTAGAAAATATTATTGCCATAAAACAAAAAATAAAAGGTTTTGTTGACCAAAAATGATAATGAACCGGGCTTGCATTGAGCAATGCCAAGTTGAAGGGCATTACCGATGCATGTTATCACTTGCTAAAGAGGTGTACACGTTTCGAGGGAGTTACTAAGATTAGTTAATAGAGATATCGTATCATTTATTATCTTAATACAACCGCCACGTACTTGTATAATATAAAGACTGCCTGTGAATCTATTAAATTGGCGATCAATGAAATCCCTTGTTGTTACACACTTGAAGCTACAATTGTGTAACAACCAGGGAAACACGCTAGTAAGGACGAGTAAATTATAAGAAAGTAAGTATTTCTTTTCTATCTCTATAAGTACTAGGTGTCTTATTATTGTGTTATTACTTTCGTTGGTTTTTAATAATTTTAATAGGATATTTTTAATTGGGTGACTGGAAATAATACTTAAATAGTAAACCCGGCAGATGTTTATTTTGTTGGCGACAAAATAACTAAACGGGCGACTAACTGTGGATTACAAAAAATACGTAAAATGCGCAACTACATGTAGGAGATAAAGAATTTAAATGAGTGAAATTATTACTGAGAGAAAAATACTGAGTGGGCGACTATACCAAGTAGGTATACTGATTTAAGCTGCCCAAAATGGTATTTTTGTCATCTCGATTAGGTTAATAACCGCTTTTTTTTAAATTAAATATATGCCAAGTGGTTTTGTGTGCCCTAAGGTTGTCGCCTAAATAGAAATTTGGTTGCCCGTTCTGAATAACTAGTTACTCAATTTGTATTTTAAAGTAACCCATTTTTTATATTTTGTAATCGCCCTCAGTCCATCGTTTCAGTACGGTATGCTATATTCAGTATTTTTGATACCTACCCAAAATGGGAATTTATTATTACCCGATTAAATACATTTTCAATTTTAAAATGTTCGTAATAGTCTGATATGAAAGATTTCCATGGAAAAATTTTCGCGTAAATATTGAAGTCGGGGAAAACTGAAAGTTTTTTCACTGAGATTTTTGTATGAACTCAAGACCAAAACTCACGATTAGTTAAGCGTTATTCTTTTCATTTTATTTTATAAACTATGTGTAAGGAAAAAATGTCGGAAAAATAGAGTAACTCCAAAATCTATTGCAAAATTATCACAAACTGGACATGACAACTTCTGTTCAGTTCCGGGTCTCTTCGGTCACCGAAGAGAAGTTCGGTGTACAATTCAGAATCGCTCGTTGTTTTTCTAAAGTTAGTAAGTAAGTACTAGTTATCTTACACCTTTAAAGGAGCAATCATTGTATATGTATTTACATGTATATAAATTTATTTCTGTGATCTCGGAAACGGCTCTAACGATTTCGCTGAAATTTGGTATATGGGGGTTTTCGGGGGTAAACAATCGATCTAGATTATATATGTTAGGGAAAATGCGTGTTTTCGAGTTTTCATGCGTTTTTCTTTCGACGCAGAATATGGTCACTAATTTCGTCCTGCCGGCCACCGTCCGTCTGGTCCAGCGGGTTAAGACGCGGACGGCAAGAAACGAGTGTTACGGGTTCGAATCCCGTTCGGTGATTTACCTTTGTTTTTTTTATATGTTCAAGTTTATGATATATTTTTTTTATTTTTTATTGTTTTTAGACAAGTTTAAAAAAATGAATAGTTCATGTTTGAGATAAAAATGTTGATTATCAACTAACAATATAACAAATATTACAATAAATAGTAATAACCGAGCAAAGCTCGGTCGCCCAGATATTTATATTTTAAGTGCGTATATCGTGCGGCTGATATGATTATGATGAAGTGCCTATATAGAAAATATAGACGATTCAAAAGTACTTAATAATTAAGCTAAGCTTATTTGACTTTGACTTATATAGGGTGAGCACCAAATAATTTTATAAAGACGCAGATATCGCTGTTAAAATTATTTTATGAAACAACTAGGTACGTACGTCTAATGCTGTGAGTAGATAAGTATTATTATTTTGTAACAATATCTTCCTTTGCTGTTAGATAATTACTATCAGTTATTTAACTATCGTTAAATAACGGTTAGTATGCTTATCTTATTCCCTTCGATCGGTACTAGAATTTTGATCTTGAACATTATGTTTCTGATAAACAAGTTCCTTTATACGTGGTTACGTAGCATTGGTCTCGTAGGCGGCTGAAGCGCTGAAGGGTATTTTTCATAAGTAGGTACAGTCAGCGATGAAAGTCACTTAACACTTTGTCATAACAATTTTTTGACAATGATATCAACAAAGTTTTACTATGACAAAGTACTAATTGTTGACCAGACATTACAGGCAGTAGCTACTTCATGTAGGCAACTAACCTTAGTAAAATTTCAATGTGGGTACCTACTTAAATTCAAATAATTAGAACTTATCCAAAACATGCATTTTAATCCAATCACATTTTTTATTTTTTTACTCTAATTATGGTAATTTTTATGATGCTCCTATTTTATAAAATCATAATTGTTTGAATATACAATGTGTTACAAAATAACCAATAGTGTCGAATATGGTAGGACCAACTCAGAAATCGCGAAAGAAAAATCTGCTGTTTCATACATTGATAACGAAAATATCAAAATTAAACTGAAAAAGTGTGAGTAACTTTCATGTCTATAGCCACACAGCGCATTTCCCAAACTTTATTATGAACCTAAAAATTTGTACTCACTATTGTTTCTCTCAAGCCACAAATTCTCGTGAGTAGGTACCTATTACAAAAGGTTTTCTTGTGTTTAAATGAAACGTTGTGCATGATAGCTATGAGGCTATGAAAATAATTATTATTATGAAAACACTCGAGATTCTGTGATTGTATTATCAACAAACCTTATTGTTCACGTCTACACTGTCTTATTCCATTTAAATATCACTGAATAGATACGATTTAACAGTCGTAAAACCTTGTATTATTAATCAGTTTTTTCAGGGAAAATTTTAATTTTCTATTGCATTAGTTGTATTACGTATAGTAACGAGAATTTAACTCAGATATTCAGAATAACCTGGAGCATCTATCACGATTTAAAAGAAAACATTATTGTGTAATTACTATGACATTATTTAACAAACTTATGACATTATTATTTACCGCCTCTGTGGTCCGTTTAAGACGCAGGGGTTCTTGGTTCGATTCCCAGGAGGTTTGGTTGGTGTTAGGGCTTATTTCAAGTCCGTCTGGCTAGCTACCACCATCTTACCTAAGTCTGACGCCATAACAACAATTTAAAAATTGTTGTATTCCGGCAGCTAGAGGTAAGATAGCCAGTTCCTCAGTGATGAGGATTTCGGGTGTGGTGCGCTTCCACTTTCGGACTTATCGTCACTTAACATAAGGTGAGGTGAATGCTTTACCCCGTTGTGCATAAAAAAACGATTTTAATTTTCAAATGTATTTAATCAAATAGACTGGAATGAAGGTTATAAAAAATATTTGTTTTAATGCATAATACCTACCTATGTATGTATCTGTATAGCATTGTCTACACAAGAGGAAAAGTTAATGAAAAGATAAGAACGCGAACACTTTTCACAGCTAATTCCAATTATTGAAAGTGAGACACATGTTTAACCTAACAGGCGATTGAATTGATTAATATTTTCATACGTGGCCCACTTGTGTGCGTATTGTCGAAACATCTGTGGAGTAGTTAGGTTTTTTTTTTCTCGGAGAACAATACTCAAGGTGTAATTTTTTATGACTTTAATGATCGAGCTGGCTAATCCACTGCATTGAACATTACAGAAACACGGTAAGCATTCGCGAATAAATATTTTCCGTAATTTTAGAATTTGCCGCAAGTTTTAATAATAATTATTTTAATTATAAGGTTTGAAATGTAATGTAGATTGGCGAAAATTGATAATTCATAAAAGTTTTTTAGTAACTATTACCTATACAGGGTTAATTATTTGTATAACACCAATAACCTCGCAGGAGTAGATTACTAACATCACTAACAACAACATTTGTCCTACGACTTTTCCGAAAACAGCCAAATGAAATTCGACTTTTCATACAAAACTCGATCAGCTGTTCGGACATTTGTATAGAAAGTAGTTTTTATCTGTTTTCGGTAAAGTCGTACAACAAATGTTGTTGTTTATGATGTTTTATTTGTTTTTTTATTTTTAGTAGGTACACCAGCAGAACACTTATCGAACAATTGAAAAAAATAAAATGGTTACAGACAAACATAGACCAAAAAGTGCCCCATTATAGGTGACACAGCATTTAAGAAAAATAAAGTAACAAAACAAGCATCTAGAAGGAACTAAAAAGATATACAATTATTCATATGAAATATACATAATTATTATTATATTAAAACTAAGTACTTATTATACAATACTAGATACTAATTAAGCAAATCAGGCTGCAGTAATATGACTCACTCGGCTAGGCAGTACCTGACAAGTGTTCTCGTAAGATACGCCCAAAGGTCTCGTAGCAGTCGTGGAAGATGTCTAGACCCGGTAGATCTTTACAGGTGATATTGTAATAGCTGCACATTCGATGAAGCGGTGCATAGCACCGACATTTGTTCGGCAAGCTGAAGTACATAGATTTGTCAAAGGTTTTCTAGGCATGTTATATGGAACCGTTATTGAATTTTTCTTCAAGAGATGGCTATAGCTAGAGTGGCCGTGGAAGATCTTGTAAAGAATGTTGAGGTCATGGAGTCTACGTCTATCCCTTAGCGAGAGCAGAGCAAAGTGTCGAAGCCGAAGATGATAGGGACATCGATGTCAGATGTGATGATGTTAGTAGTTACCTAATCTACTCCTGCGTATCCTCTCTAACCTCTATTTTTCCTACTATCCTCTTCCTGTTCTTTCCAATACAATCGTCTCTTCCTCTCTCAAATCTTTTTCTACACCCCGTTGTGATACCCGCGGGCAACAAGCCTCACCAAGGGATGAGCCCAAAGGTATCACAACATTCAGATCCACTAACCCCCCACAAAGCCCTCTCACCTTCACCCCATTAAATCCTTCATGGATCCCCCAAAGCCAACTCCAATAAATAAAAAAAAAAATCTACTCCTGCGAGGTTGTTGGTGTTTTACAAAAAATACATCCCTGTGTGTACAGCATTGCCCAATCACAAAAAAGATTTGCTATTAAAATTTATCATTAAAATAATAACTAATACTAATTACTTATTCTTATTCATGTTGACGATTGATTGAAAATATCATATTCGTTGCTAGTTTAACCCTCTCCTCGCCGTGTATGATATTCTCAAACAAAACATCTTAAATTTGATTTAGGTAATACACAGATTCATTTCTCGTCTTTCTCGTTGCTTTCAAAACATTCATTAGGTAGTTTGCAGATTCATTTCACATTCCGATATTTAGAGGATCAAAATATCATTTCATTACTCATGATCCATGAAATGTGATAATTATTGTATCTGTTGGCGAATATTAGTATTTTATTGATGTTATTTCCTTGCATAACTATGTGTTACATACAACTGCTACTGTTGATTTGATCCATCCAGTATTATAACCAAGGTGCATATTACCTACCTTGCCGTGGTTATTTTTTTAATGTAATTATTCCAGAAATATCAAGCAGCTGATGGAGTTTTGTATGAAAAGTCGAATATTTTTTGTCTGTTTTTGGAAAAATCATAGAACAAATGTTGTTGTTTATGATATTAGTAATATACACCTACAAGGTGGGTGTTTTAAAAATAACCCTGTATATTATGAAATCATTGCCGCCCTACGATTTTTAAGATCGATTATATTTGTTGCCTGGTTAGAATTAGCTGGAAAAAATACCAAACCCCATAAGTATAAAAAATGTTTGTCCTTTCATTTTAACAACTCAATTTCTAAATGTTGGCGCTCAAAAATTATGAAAATTCTGATAGGTAAGTATCTTAATTCTAACCAATATTATAAATGCGAAAGTGAGTTTGTTTGTTTGTTTGTTACGCTTTCACGTCTTTTTAACCGATCATCATGCAATTCTGCATTCACTTGTCAGGGGTACAGAAAAGGGTACCTTTTATCTCGAAAAAAGTACTGTTCCCAAGGGATAGAAAATAGCTTTCCTAACCGACGAAGTCACGGGCGGCCCTTAGTATGTAACTATGTTCCCCGGGAGAAAATAAGGTACAGTCAGCAACGACAGCCACTGTACACTTTAGAACTTGGTCATAGCAACTTTCTTGACAGATGTCTCAAAGTTTGAAACACTGGTCGAAAATGTAAATATGACAAAGTACTAAATTGTTCAACGACTTTCGTTGCTGACCGTACATCTTTGTGTGATAGGTACCCATTCCTCGTTGCCCCAAAGTTGTATAAATCTAATCCAAACGCCTCAGCACATGTAATCTATGCTATTTTGCAAATAAAGAACGAAAACACTTATACAATAAAGAAACACACAGGTGAAAATGATTACAAAAATAAGGAATGACTTAAGGGTGTAGAGGCGCATCACGTTTCATTTTTAAATTTTCAATATAAATGATCAAAACAACTCTGCCCGAGCCATAATGAGGGCGAACTTTAAAAATTCCTATTAAATGATGAATAGATATAAGTATATACAAAACAAGCAATACCATAGACAAATACCTCATTATTCCTAAAAAAAATAAAAAAAAATTTAGAATCTCATTAAAAAAACATGTCAAAATGTACCGATTTGATAATTTTTTAATATTTTATTTCTCTGTAATTAAAAAAAAAAATCCTCTCTATAGGGCCTTGACAATACAAAGAACAAGTGAAAAAATAAATATGAGTCGTATTCTTATTTGTTACAGCTGAAACGATTGTGAAAAGTACCTCTGACAAGCAAATTTGAAATTCCACTTTAACAGATTGTCTTCGTTTTAAAATACCTTATAATTTATTATGTTTTTCTCTCTATACGGCACTAATTTAAGAATTTTGCTTTTTTGAATTGCGGATATACACTCTTAAATGCTGGCCCATATTGCGAAAATACGCCAGTGGAAATTGCAAAAAAAAACAAACTACGGACCCAAAATTATTTGATATAATCAGACTTCGAATACAAACAAAGCCGTCACGCCGGCGAAATGTTTACATAGCACACATTATTAAAATGGTCAATGAAATTGGAATATTCGTCGCAGGTCGCAAGTACCGAGCCCCGTTCATACCACTGTTGTGTTGATATGCTTTATTTGATCACTTGAAGTGATATCGCTGTGACCATACAGAGTAACTGGGACGGGACATAATATGTCGCAGGCCAGACTCGAATCTGCGACTTCCGCAATTAGATGACCACGGAACGAGATGTCCGCTAGATGTTCAACTAGTTGAAGTCACTTGTTTATGTTATAAATATATATATATATCAAAAGTTCCTGAGCCAGCAGTATGATGTGCTTTTGAAAAATGCTATTAAAAATGTATGAAAAGTTTCAATTTCTGATGGCAAACAAATGACGAAAAATGACACACCCTAAGTACATCTAAGTACCTGTTGAATTTAACTATACAACACTGATAAGAAAGTATTTCGATTGAGATAAGGAAACTAGGGCCTCCAATCTCGGTATACCGAGACCTCGAAATACCGAGATCCCGCGTCATTTTCTAGTCCCGCAAGGAGCGGGATTACCAGTGCGGGATCCGCGGGATTTGCGGGACTGGAAAGTAGCATAGAAACATCCTCTTGCAAGCGAACGCGCGAACGACCGCGCGCTTGTCCCGCGCTGTTGATATCGCCATGTTTATTGATTGCTAGATTTTGGTGACAGTACTTAAGAAGTAAATACCTTCTTGCATCGTTCATCTAATTAAGCTACATAATACGAGTTTAACTAGTTTTTCAGTATAATTTGGACTTTCTTTTAGTTTATCGACAAAGTTTTAACCAAAAACGCATCGTTACACAACACTTAATAAGCAGCCTTATCTGCATCTGCGGGATCCCGCAAATTCCGAGATCCCGCGGGATCGTAAATCATCGGTCCCGCAAATACCGAGATCACAAAAGACATGCGGGATTGGATACCCTAAAGGAAACTATCTTATAATAGTAAATAAACTGTATTGGAAGTTCGATGAACTTCCGTTTCAGGAACGAGGAAAAAAGTTCGAGAAATAACGGTTTGATGCGCATTACAGAGTATCAATTGATGGAAATAAATGAATGTTATCATGATTACTAATCAAGAGCTTATGATAATTTTGACACTAGTAGTGACCTTCAAAACTAAACTAAGTTTTCATGAAACTCAAAATTTAATAAAAAATAATATCTTAATTGTATTGTGTTGTGATAGAGCTACACTATTTACTGTTATAATAACATTCTCTTTATTGAAATTGGAGGGCGTCGATATCGAATATTGTTATTATTGAAGACTGTAAATAAATATTGTTTCTAATGTGTTTTTGATCAGTTAAATAAATAACTAGAAATTCATAACGTTGTCCCTTACCTCGAAAGTGATGATTCCTCTGTCGCCGTATTTGTCGAATATTTTATTGATGAAATATTGTTCGGCAAATGTTTCGTTTGTAGCCGAGGTGGCATTAGTATCCAATGTGTCATCGGTGAGCAGAGTGGCGGCGCTGGCTTGCCGTTTGCCGTCCAGGGTGTTGTTGAGGAGGTCCGGCGTGAGGGTGAGGTCAAGAGCACGCGCGGCGGGGGCGGCGGTGGCGAGCGCCGCGGCTACGACGACGCAGCACGTGAACATGGTCGCGACTGAGCGCCGGCGACGGTGCGCGCGCGCAGCACGCGGCGGCGGACCCGCGCCTCCGCAACACACTATCAGCGCCGCGGCACCCGCACCAGCTCGTCCGCCGATGCGATGACGCGCCTGCAGTTCGCGCATCATCAGACTCCTCACGCTTTTTGTTTGTTTATTTTCAGATAATTATCGGGCGAAATCGCGTATCGACTCGTTTGATAGCGAGCGTGCTTGTTACTTGAAGTGAAGTGTGCGTCTGAGACTTTCACCTGACGCTCGCTGGTCTCCTCGAGGCCGGTTCTGGCAGACCGTTACTGATAATAATACAGTATATTTACGAGGTGATCGGTGTCGCCAATTGAAGTCGCAGAAACTTTTTATAAAAAGTGGGTTCAAGGTGTGCAATTCTATCCAATTAACTTTTTTGTGAATAATCTAAATTCTAAGCTCACATAATACGAGTATTAGCCGGTAGCAGTAGATATCTTGGCACAAACATAAATTAAGTGAAATTAATACGTTTCTTCAGCGTATCTATATCAGTGTAAGCCTACGCCTTAGTTACCTCCCTTTTTATGGGTTCATGAAGAGTGTTTACTAATCCTATCAATAAGATCATTTCGGTCACTCATATCAAGGATATCAGTAAGTAGTAATAACCGCAAACAGTAGGCTGTTTGTTTACCAATACAAACAAGTTGTTACACGACGCCGGCACTCAATTAACTTTTTAATAAGCAATAATGAATTGATCACTGATCGGGCAAGCTAATACTTATAAGTATAAACAATTTACTGATAATGCAATGAACACAGAACTCATTCTCAAGAAGTCAGATGTCGATGTTGGGGCTTCTTCTCACACAAATGTAACTATTTTCCGTGTTGGTTTGCCAACTTTTTGTCCTTTTCCTACATAATTTAATTTAAATATTTGTCTTTATTAATCCTTCAAGCCCCGGAAAATGAGACACAATACATTTTCCATTGTTGGCGTTGACAAATTAAATTAACTCAATAAGTGGGTACTTTATTTACCGTCCTTTTAAAATATTTACCTAATTATTTTTATACCGCCAGTTCACAAAGTAATTATTATTATTTTTTATTTACAATTTTTTGTCGGAATGTTTGAAACGTTTTTATCTCGCATCATGTCGTATAATTTTGGCAATAGCATTACATTAACAACCGTGTCACACCACACTTCAAGCTATTAAACATTCACGAGAGCGCACACGCACGTGCGTTTCCTACTCAGCCGACGACGTCGTACTTCATCTTATATTTTAAGGCTCCTATATACATCAAAGTGGCGCCCTTATCTTAATTAAAATTGCTCGTTAAGTACATAATGTATCGAAAATTCACATACAACAAGTACTTAACAAAACATGTTTGTCGTTGTTTGCCTGTTTGTGTTTGTGTTGGGCAGTGTTCGGCATCGGTGTCGGTTTTTCTTGCCAGATCAAAGGATTTTTGGCAAACAGTTTGCGACGTATCCACACGTTTGGCAGCGATCAGTTATGCGCGCGAGCTTGCGGGAGGCACTAAATTTTTCTTCTAAAAATTGTCTGAAACGAATAAAAACTTTTAAGTAAAATTCAATAACACGGCAAATTAAAGCCCAAATAATAGGTCTAAAGCAGTACCTTGTACGATTTCTATGTATTTTAATCATCCACCATCGTCTTCGCTTTCTTCTTTTTTCTTTCTCTTGCTTTAATTTATAATAAAAATATGTCAACCCGGAAGTTATAGCTGCCACAAGCTCGTCGTCCGCCATGTTTGCCGATTCGGAATGTTATGAACGTTCGCCAAGCATGTGGATGGCTGTTTGTATTGGGTAATTGTGGTTGGTGTTTGTTTGCTGTTTACGGTGTTTGTGACAAACAGCCAGCGTGTGGATGGGGCTTAACATGTGCACATTGAAGTTAAGCCAAAAGTGGCCACTTTTTGCTCTTTTGCTAACTACTACTACAACGAACTATAATTTACCGAGGTCTGTAAAAAACTATAGAACCTTAGCTTTAATCTGAACATGTGAATTTTCGATACATTATGTAGGTACTAAGCGAGCAATTTTAATTAAGATGAGGGCGTCACTTGAAGGATGTAGTCGCCTTAAATAGATCTCTATACAAAAATTTATAATTTTCCAATACAAGACGGAAAGCCAATGTTTACATAAAGTCTGTAAGTTATGTAAGTCGCTGCTGTGCTATGTAGGCCGTCGTCGTCACCGTACCGGATAAGATGACTGAACCAAAGTTAGATAAGTGTTTTTGTAACTTTGATAAAATAAAAAAGCCTAAATATCGGATTATAATTGGAGCAAACTTATTGTTTATTTTGTTTGTATGCGATTCTAGAAAATGAGTCGTACTACGAATGATAAATGCGTGATTAAGATAATAATTACAATCAACTTATAAATATTATGTTTACGGTAGCAAATAAATATTTATTTAAGCAAAAATAAAGTAAACTAACAATAAACAGTGACATTTCTCACTATAGCTAGTAGTAAGCTTATTACGTTGATTATAAATGATTAACCTGCAAACTTATTACGTTTGCAGGTTAATCATTTATGTATAAAGTAAGTGTATTCATGGGTAAATACAAAAAAAAATCGGTTGGCACTCCGGGAGTGCCGGCAGAAGTGAAAACTTGAATATTAACGTTGTGCATTTTTGATATTTTGAAATTAGCGGCAAAGGATTAAAATTATTTCATTCCTATTAGTATACAATTAGAGAAAAATTCTAAAGATTTCACGCCAGTGGCCTTTTTAATTTCTACATGCACGCATTCTACGATTTAAACTTATAGTCACAGAGTATAAATAAGTCTATGATTTCACCGAGGAGATCGCTGCTATTAGTTCCATTTTCAAAATTAGCGCGTTGCTAGTGACACAAGTGTTTACGTCTTAAAAAGACGCGCCGCCATTTTTAACGCACCCCGTAGAAAGAAAGGGGGATACTTCCGCCGCCAGCTGCCATCCGTCACTTCTGTCTTACGAATTTTCGATCAGCCACGTGATTCTTACTGACGCGAGTTTAGCATTTTTTTCCCATACAAAAAGCGTACAACGCCGCTAAAGAAGTTTTCACTTCAAAAAGTGAATGCGCGTGTTTTTTTATTGTTTTTTTTATGATCACTATTATCATCAACATAATAACTTCCTGAATTATCTATAAGTTACCCTTGAAATAATTGTTAATCACAATTGTGGAGATACTTGAGTGTCTATTGAATTATTATCCACCATTGAAATACCTACTATTTAAATGACAGTAATTAATAATTTTATTAAACTGTTTCCAGGAAGTATACCGGTTAGTTTGTGTAAACTCTAATACTTACATCTATTTTCATTATGATTATTTTTCTTTAATTAATTGACACAGTGCTTAACACGTTATTTGCCGGAGAGTCCCCAACCAAACAATATAATTTCTAATGTTTGGGGGACACTTTGCATGGCGCTTTTAGAATGGTTATTCATCATCATCATCATCATATCAGCCG
This sequence comes from Agriphila geniculea, assembly GCA_943789525.1. Taxonomy (NCBI): domain Eukaryota; kingdom Metazoa; phylum Arthropoda; class Insecta; order Lepidoptera; family Crambidae; genus Agriphila; species Agriphila geniculea. Next base: position 10,055,123 of record OX038873.1, on the reverse strand, counting down.
CACGACACCCACTGCTGGGTATAGGGCTCCCCTAAGGATCTCCACGACGATCGGTCCTGCGCTGTCCGCATCCAGTGGCTTCCCGCGACCTTCACCAGATCGTCGGTCCACCTTGTCGAGGGCCTACCCACGGAGCGTCGTCCGGTGCGCGGTCGCCATTCCAGAACCTTTCCGCCCCAACGGCCATCAGTTCTTCTCGCTATGTGTCCTGCCCATTGCCACTTCAGCTGAGCAATCCTTCGAACGATGTCGGTTACTTTAGTTCTCCTGCGGATCTCCTCGTTTCTGATTCGATCACGCAGGGAAACGCCGAGCATGGCTCTCTCCATTGCACGCTGGCTGACCTTGAGCCTCCTTATGAGACCCATAGTTAGCGACCACGTTTCACTGCCATAAGTCATCACTGGCAACACACACTGTTCATAGACTTTCGTCTTGAGACACTGAGGTAAGTAGGACGCGAAGATTTTTCGAAAGCTTCCCGAATGCTGCCCACCTGAGTTGGATTCGACGAGAGATCTCTTTCTCAAAGTTGGACTTACCTAACTGGACTGCCTGTCCTAGGTATACGTAGTGGTCAACAACTTCAAGTGTAGTGTTCCCAACATGAACTGGAGAGGGTACAACATGGCCATTTGACATAATTTTCGTCTTATCCATGTTCATCTTGAGACCCACTCTTTTGGAAGCACTACGGAGATCTTCGAGCATTTTGTTCAGGTCTTCCATGGTCTCAGCCATAAGGACTATATCATCGGCAAAACGAAGGTGTGTTAGGTACTGGCCATTAATGTTGATGCCGAGCCCTTTCCAGTCTAAGAGTTTAAAGATATCCTCCAACGCAGCTGTGAACAGTTTCGGAGAAATAACATCTCCCTGTCTCACACCTCGCTGCAGTTGGATAGGATTTGTTCTCTGGTTCTGTACTCGGACCGACATGGTGGCATTTTTGTATAAATACCTCAACACCTCGATATACCTGTAGTCCACTTGGCACCTTTGGAGAGACTGCAACACCGCCCAGGTTTCAATCGAATCAAAGGCTTTCTCATAATCCACGAACGCCAAGCAAAGTGGCAGATTATACTCTTCGGTCTTCTGTATAACCTGCCGCAGCGTATGGATGTGGTCTATGGTGCTAAAGCCTTTTCGAAATCCGGCTTGTTCGGAAGGTTGGAAGTCGTCGAACTTGCGAGCGAGACGATTCGTAAGGACTCTCGAAAACAACTTATAGACATGGCTCAGAAGTGAGATGGGTCTGTAGTTCTTTAGGAGGGACTTATCACCCTTTTTAAAGAACAAAATCACCTCACTTATGTTCCATGCCTTCGGTGTTCTGCCCTCGACGATGACGGAATTGAAAAGCTTCTGGAGGACTTTAAGTATCGGCTTACCGCCCGCTCTCAGAAGTTCTGTAGTGATTCCGTCGTCACCCGCCGCCTTGTTGTTTTTCAGCTGTTTGAGAGCCATACTAATCTCGTACATGCTGACGTCCGGGATATCTTGGGTATAGTGTCGGGTAAGCTTGGCTCTGGGGTCTTTAGCCTTGCTTTCAACAGGTGTCTGCGTGGAATATAACTGCCCATAGAAACTCTCGATCTCCCTTAGGATTTCAGGTTTCGATGAGATGATGCGTCCGTCGTCAGTTTTCAGCTTCGTCATCTGGCTTTGCCCAATAGACAGATCTCTCGCGAACACTTTGGAGCCTTTATTCCGCTCGATGGCCTCTTTAATACGGTTTGTATTAAATTGGCGAAGGTCGCTCGTCAAAGACTTAGAAATCTGTCTATTAAGCTGTCGATAACGATGAGCATCCGCTGAACTCTGGAGCCTCATTTCTCGTCTCTGATCCATGAGTAGGAGTGTGTGGTCGGAGAGTTTCTTTAGCTTGGGACGGCGGGTCTTAAAGAGCTTGGACCCTACCGTACGGACAGTATCCACCACCATGTTGTTTAGATCGTCCACATCTATGCTGTTCTCAAGGGCTTCGAAGCGGTTTTGGAGTTCGAGTTGAAAGCTTTCGGGGTTTTGAGTATGGGCCGGTAATGGTCGGAGCGTAGATTTTATCAGTCGACTTCTTTCCAGCTTTGGGTTGATATTCAATGTGCCACGTACCAATCGGTGATCGCTCCCCGTCTTGACGGCGTTGATCACAGTGACATCATTGAATATTTGCTTTTTCGTCGACATGATAAAATCTATCTCATTTCTGACTTTACCGTCTGGGCTCATCTAGGTCCACTTCCGGCTTTCCGGCTTCCTGAAGAAGGAGTTCATCATAAAGAGGTTCTCCTTCTCCATAAAGTCGGCCAGCATCTGGCCTCTGGCATTCCGTTGCCCAACTCCAAATTGCCCCACTCTCAGCTCATCACCGCATCGTTTCCCCAACTTTGCATTGAAGTCCCCCATCACAACAGTGTAGTGGGTTTTGTAGCTATGCATGGCTTTAGAGATCTCCTCATACATAGCCTCCACTTCGTCATCTTGGTGCGTCGAGGTCGGTGCGTAAGCCTGTATGACATTCAACGAATACCGTTTGGATATTCTGAGTATAAGGTACGCCACCCTGGTCGGCACACTTCCGATGGTAATCACGTTGTTGACAAGGGACTTGTGGACGATGAACCCGACACCACCTAGGGACTGTTGGTCGCCCTCCCGGTAGTACAGCAAGTTACCGGAGTTAAGGATTATCGAGTCCTCTCCCTCTCTTCGGACTTCAGATAACCCGATAATGTCCCAGTGTAACTTGCTGATAACTTCTTCCAACTCGGTTAGCTTCGCGTCGGTCCTCAGTGTGCGCGTGTTATAAGTTGCCAGGTGCAGTTGTCGTCGTTGTTGGTAGCCGAGCCGTACCCGGGGATTCTTAGCACCCCCTGCCCCGCCGTTACCGTAGCCGCTACCGTAGCTAGGAATAGCGGGGCTGCCGGGGACTGGGGGCCGAGTTTTCAATCCATTGTGCATGAGGGGGGGTTTGCCATAATCGCCACGCTTGGCAGGCGGGTTGGCGATCGCAGTAGGCCAGGGTTTTTTGGAGACGCTGCTGCCCGTCTCTTGAAGGCTATGCTCCCTTAGTCGCCTTTTACGACACCCACGGGATGATAGGGGGTAGTGCTATTCTAGGCCGGCACATACACGGAATGGTTATTAATCATGATTAATTTAATATTTCTTGCGTAAGTCGGAAAGTTTTTCTTTCATTAAGCAATCGATATGCGATAAGAACATTTCAACTAAGTACTTATTTTTGATAAGGTGTATGTAATGGGGACGACATATAATTTTTGTTAATTTTCAGGAATATTGGTACCTACGCAATTTGAATCTGACAATTATTATTTGAATGATAAATAACTACAGATGTCTTCAGAAGTTTTCTATTATATATATATTTTCACTCTCAGATAAGAGGAGCGCTGAATCTAACACTGAAAACTGATTACATTTCCACAAAATTTTGTTCTAGAAAAGGTTTCAGTAATTTGCATAAATTAAGCAATAGCCGAGTTTAAATTTTTCTCCACAGCAGAAGCCGACCTCGGGGCCAGACGAGTTGTGTGGGGTGAGTATGACATAAGAATACTCGTAATTTGTGATACTAGTCTAACTGAAACCAATTACCTACTTATCTATCTCAATAATCTTTCTTATCGACGTCTCTGTTTATTGTTTTTTTCAGCACCTGCTATAGGAAAAAATACGTAAACATTTTTCAGAATAACCCATTAGCGTCTGAATATATCCGCGCGTCCTGAAGTTCTAGAAATCGATGCTGCAAACGGCTAGTTGAAAACAGTTGAAAACATGTTATTTGTAAAATTTTGAAAAGTGAAAAAAACAGAACGTCTGAAATAGCTATAGATATTTTTTTGCCGTTTTGATACACAAAGAAACTTATAGCCGTCAACTAGCGCCACCAATTCATTTATTTTTACTTAAAGTGGGTCAGTAAATAAGTCAATATTAAAAAAAAGGAAACAGCCATGCCCTCTTAAATTGTCTCTAATATTTTTTGAATAACCCTTCAACAGTTTTCATTCTTTCTGTAAGTTTTAAAATCCATTTGAACCAAAAGTGGCCACTGCATGTTAAAACGAGAAACAAAGAATGAAAAATATTAATGAGTAGGTAATTAAAAAAAAATATTAGAGACAATTTAAGACGCCATGGTTATATCCCACTTTTTTAACGTGGTTCACGAGTAATAGAAATAAATGTATTGGCGGCGCTAGTGGACCAATATTTGAGTTTTTATTATCACTATTTATGTAGTTAACTTGTGAAATAAATAGCCAATCGTCGTAATCACATTGTCTATTTGCCCACTGCGCCCAAAGCAAACGTTCCCAGCCACCGATACGATAGCGTGTGTCAATAAATAACTTCCCTAAGTAAGTCGATTCGGGAAATATCGAGTTCATTTTAAAGTTAAGCTCACGACATTCTTGTACGTAAAGTAAACAACTACAGGTAAATCATCTCATAAAAAGTGTTTAAAATATTAAATACACACGAAAAAAGCGATTAATTTACGTATTTGGTAATTATAACTAGAATCGAAAATTAGGTTTCTATAGAAAATTTTAGCTTTTCTATATTTTTCTGGAATCAACGCCAGGAATTGTTTGGTCAGTTCAGAGGCTCTATGCCGCCTTACTTACATTGTTACATTGCTATCGTAATCGTTTTGATTTGTCAGATGGATGTAATACATTGCAACTTTTCTCTAGCAAAGTTTTTATTTGTGCCAAAAAGAAGTAGCTATGTGTCACATCCATTTGTCAAATGAAAGCTTACCTGATTTTCAGTGTTTTGAGACGCTAGACCCGCAGGTCATCGCTCATACCAGTTGGATACTTACCTTGTTAAAAAAAAGTATTTCTTTAATTTTGTCTCTATTTGAAAATTGGTGAATATAGAGATGTTTTATAAAGAAAAATAAATAATATTATTGATGATTTAAGTCACGGCGGCGCGGCACCCGGAATTAAAGCTTACTCCCCGATTTTGGACAATCACGTACGGATCAGTGTAATATCTTCCGTGACCGTTCCAGAAGTCAAATTTTGCAATTTCCTCGGTTCGAACACAATGGGAGTGTTGTATAGTATATTATTATAATACCTTATCTAAATACCTATAATGTACGTGCGGACACCAGCGAACGCGACGGCTTCACGCATCACTTGGCCACCGTTGTGACTTCAAAACCAATCTCGCTGGACATTCGTGTTGGTGTCATGCTTGGTTTCTGCGAATAATAGTACTTTACTTATTTCTTTTTTTTTGCTAATAAATACACCGCCTGTTCTAAAAAACAGGTAGTAGGTATAGGTATTTCTTATTGCGGAATTCAAGATGGCCAGCGTTATATCCGATGCGGTTATTTTTTCAATGATGGTCAATGGTTAGCGGTTACCGAAGCTAATGGATGTGCGCGACACCAAGGGTATTTTTAACGTGGTGTGAATCCTGAGCCCATTTATCTATTCGTCACCTACAGGTTACAGGGGCCTTATTTTTTACACGACTGCCCAAAAATAACAGAGAGTGTAATGTGTTCAGGGTTAATGTGTGTTTACCTATGTGATATTTTCTCTTTATTCCACCATAACTTCTAAATGCTTTAACGCAGGGGTGCCCATACTTTTTCTTAAGGAGATCGAACTAGCAATAATTTTTGACTAAGAGAACGACATTTTGTCCGTTTAAGCCACCAAATATTTATTACTAATTTTAGCTGTCTTTGGCGAACGACCGTATTCCGACGACGGCACCTCTGCTTTAACGGATTTGGATGTATGGGGTATCGTTAAAATCCTCAATTTCAGAGTGATACTGGCTACTTATATTAAAAAAAACAATATGGCGACTGTACAACGCCACTCCCAAATGTGAAAAAAAAAATCTTTAAATATTACAATAATGGTATAAAAATAAACTAATAAAATATTAATAACACGTAAGCCCTTCTGCCAAAAACGAACTAAAAACTTATATAAAAAGTCGGGAGACCTCTTTGATTAAAAATTGTTGTACAAAACGGTCCCCCGACTGCGATGGCACTTTACTCATTTAACTTTTTAGTTCGTTTTTGGCAGGGCTGTCGTATTTTAACACGTTTTTTTTTAGGTTGCTTTCTCATTTGTTTGTTTGTGTGTTCGTTTCTCCGCAAAGTTTGTGAACGATTTTGTTCTAGCTTCCCAATGTGCTAGAAACTTGAAACTTTGAACATAGGTCAGAACTGGAAGGCAATGCAATATTATGGTGTCGTTGAGCTGATCTGATGATGGATCCGGAAGAAGGCCATAGGATCTCTATGATGAAACCATACAACCCCATCGTGTTTGGGCTCGTTACAATCGTCTTGATGAGTACTCTAATGGGAGACGAGATCCAGGGTCTGACAATGAAGCTGAAAGGCCATGCCATAGGAACTCAATATTGAAACCATGCAACCCCATCAAATTTGGGTTTGTTTGAATCGTCTTGACGAGTTCTTTGTTGGGAAATAGTTTTCAGGGTCTGATGATGGAGCCGGAAGAAGGACACAGGAACTCTTTAATAAAACCACGCCACCCCATCGAGATTGGGCTCGTTTGAATCGTCTTGACGAGTACTTTGTGGGGAAATAGTGTCCAGGGTCTGATGATGGACCCCGAAGAAGGCCATTGGAATTCGGTAATAAAACCATGCAACCCCATCGAGTTTGGGCTCGTTTGAATCATCTTGACGAGTACTTTAATGAGAAATAGTGTCCGAGGATCTGATGATGGAGCCGGAGGAAGGCAATAGGAACTTTGTAATAAAACCATGCAACCCCATCGAGTTTGGGCTCGTTTGAATCGTCTTGACGAGTACTTTGTTGGGAAATAGTTTTCAGGATCTGACGATGGAGCCGGAAGAAGGACACAGGAACTCTTTAATAAAACCACGTTACCCATCGAGTTTGGACTCATTTGAATCGTCTTGACGAGTACTTTGTTGGGAAATAGTTTCCAGGGTCTGATGATGGAGCCGGAAGAAGGCCACTAGGACTCTGTAATAAAACCATGCAACCCTATCGAGTTTGGGCTCGTTTGAATCGTCTTGACGAGTGCGAGTGCGAGAGTAGGAGATGATATATTTTTTTAGTTTTAGCTCGTTAACTAAAAATCAGAAAATAATAATTTACTGAAAAAAGACGTTTTTAAAACGGACAAAATTATTACAAAAAAAAATCGGACTAAAAACATTAAAACGGAGTAGTAACAACAAACTAAAAGTAAAAAATAAATTCTTCTGTAAATATTTATAACCCTAATACCCTATACCTACAGAAATTTTAAACCTATGCTATATAATATAGATTGACAATATAGATGATAAATTTTACAAAACGCGCCCCACGTTTTTAGGTTTAAAATTTTTAGGTTTAAAATTTCTGTAGGTATAAGGTATTAGGGTTATAAATATTTACAGGGGTGCGTTCGTAAAGCTCGCTCGACGACGCTCGATGACATGTACGCGTTCTAAAACCACCGGGGCGATCGCCCGACGATCACTAGGTATAGCCGTTCGTAAACGACGCCCGGCGAACGCACCGGTCGCCCCACGAAATAGGTGGGTGAAATTCCACTGTTGACCTTTTATTTGACAGTTGACACGTCTTCTTTGTTTATAAATATTAATTTTCATTTTATTGTTTGTTGCATTTCGCGCTTCATTAATATCAAAATTAACAAATCTAATAAGACAGTGACAGCTATGCAGTGTCGTTCGTAAACGTCGGATGACGAACGTCGCACGCCTTGGAGTGAAGGTCCGACTTCGAGCCTCGTTTACGAACGCACCCCAGAAGAATTTATCTTTTACTTTTTAGTTTGTTTTTACTACTCCGTTTTAATGTTTTTAGTCCGATTTTTTTGTAATAATTTAGTCCGTTTTAAAAACGTGTTTTAAAAAAGTTTTTTTTTTATATTTTTTCATTAATTTTTTAAATCATTCTGCTGGCGTCGAGCGCTCTTCACTACTTATTTTCAAAATGAGTAGTAGATGCCTTGACCTCGACGCCAGCCGAATGATCGTATAATGATTTTAAAAATAGGGTCCCTAGTTGACCGCTCGCCCTAGTCGATTAGTGTTATCGGGCCGGTAATATTTTAAAACTCCCCTTGATGCATAATCATAGTAGATTATGCATCAAGGGGTCGACCAACGATCCTAATTCAAATCACATCCCAACTTTATACCCCCTGGGAATGCCTTGCTTTTGAGATTGCGTGATTATGTAGGTAATGGGACATTGTCGAGCAGGTGGTGCGAAAATCAAATTTTACATCTTTGATCTTGGAGTTATATGCATCCACCTTTCAGAGCATGAATCATGAAAACATTTATTATTGTGTAGACTGTGGCAGGGTATGTATAGTTAAAGTAATATGGAAACGAAAATCATTGTCAGCTGGATGGAACCAGATGTGCGCAATTATTTACCAAGACAAGAATTTGTTGAATACAAAATTTCCATAAGCATTTTATCGTTGCTAAATAATGATAACATCATTATAACAGACACTTGTATAAATTATTTAATTGAGAATATTCAGTATTGAATGAACGAACGCTTTTGATTTGTAAGACATTAAATTTATTTATGTCAACAAGTATTACAAATTTAACCTAATATGAATAGGAATCATAACGTCAGTTTAAAATTAAACAGATCAACAATATTTCGAGATAAATTATACACAGCGCAAAATAATAAATATTGTACTTATCACTAATTAACTTAAAGTAATAAATGAATAGAATCACACTGATCCTCAGATAAAATCGCTCTGGGATTTCTGAGATCATAATTCCTTGGAATTTTCTGGTAGGCAGAGGAAGAGTTTGGAGCAGGCTACATTGAAAGAGTTGCAAGCGGATTGCAGCCACATGGGTTTGTTTTGCCACTGAATGAAGACGTAGTAGATGGGGACTCCTAGGGCTGTGAAGGCGACACCTATGCCGACTTCTTGGGGATGAGTGAAACAGGAGAAAACTACTAGGAAGGTGCAAATAATGAGGAATGCAATGGGAAGGAGGAGGCTGACTCGAATCGGTCGCATGAGAAGTGGTCGCTTGTACCGCATCCATAGCAGTCCGGCCACAGAGCAGAGCGTGAACAAAGCCTCCACAGCGGTCACGTACACGATCAAAGACTCCACGTTGTTGGTCAATAGTACGATGAGGGTGACGAGACACTGAAACAATACAAAAATAGAATTATACCCAATACATATAAAATTTTCAAGATTTAATGTAGTTTTGCTTGAGATCTTAAACTTTAAAGTCTCTTAGGTGGCGCAATACAAAATCCCATATAAACCCGCCTTGATTTTGATAGATTTTTCGTGATAAGTTGGGTTGAAGGGAGATGGTAAATACTTATTATACATTTTTATCAATAATTATTTCTATCAGTAAATACAGTTTTTGAATGGTTTTAAATCAAAAGTGGCCACATTCGTTCTAATACGAAAAAGTTGCTCCGTTTTCCCATACTGAAAGTGCCGCCCTCAGTACGTTGTTATAAGAAAATGATTTTTATAAAATTTTACATGGAATTTTTAATAGTCTAGTATTTTTAGAAGGTATCACTACATTCCCTCGTAGTCATTCGAAAAAGTCGATAACAAATGTGTCGAAAACGGCCACTTTTAGCAATTTTACTATCTACTTCAGAAATGACTACGAGGGAATTTAATGATAACTTCTAAAAATACTAGACTATGGCTCTTAAAAAAGCCATTACAATATAAAACTGTAAATAGAAAATTAAATTAGTACATTAGTAATAAAATGCAGAGTTCACACATTAATTTACAAACTTGATGAGTGGACTGTAAGATTGTAGGATGTTTCTTTTCGAAAGCAAAATCTGAATTGTCTAAACGACCTCCAACGCGAATTAATTTAACTTCATCAAAATAAACATTAAATTTTAGTAATGGAATCTTACTAGGCAGATCTTTATTTTTAATTAACAAGTCATAGTCCGGAAACGATTCGATCTGTGACAGTTTTAAAATTAATACTAAAGTGTTATTTAGTTCGTCAGAATTAAAAAAAAATAGTTTTACGTTCCGTACCTCTCTTTAAATTATTAACGAACCTTAGCACGTAAGCTACTGTACGCTGAAGCCTAGAAAGCTTTGAAAATCTACTGAAATCGATTAATTCGTGTTGAGTAGAATCAGTAACGAAATACGTAACGTATACGTACGTACGTCAGTACGTAAACATGTAATGAATCTTCATTTCGAGTTTCAGGTAACTTTTCAATAATGCTTGGAGTTGCAGGACAGTGCGACGAATCGAGTTTTAAATAATCTGCGGGTCTACCGCCTAAAAACAATGAAGTTAATGTTAACTGTAATTTGACAGATGTATATGGTACATTGCTACTTCGTTTTGGCACAAATAGAAAACTTACCAAAGAAAAGTAGCAATGTATCACATCCATCTGTCAAATTACAGTTAACATTAACTTAATTTTTTTTTAGTCGGTAGACCCGCTGGTCTATACATAACCATAAATTAAGCGACTGAAGAGAATCTACACTAGTTCCGCGCGATATCAAATCCGCGGGGTTCACATCAGTCGGAACATGCCTCCAAGTACAGTTACCAGTTTTTTCTAAAATATCTGCGACGTGGTTGCGCACAAAAGGTTGTAACTTAAAAGGCAACATCTTAAGCCAACCTAGGACGATCATAGTCTGTCCAAAAAGTAACCTGACTTATTTGCGCTCGTAGTGCAGCCTTAACCTTTACGTACAATTGAGCACCGATCACAGACCCACACGACTTGAGTCGTGGTATTGTCGTAAGCTTATCTGTGGTAGTATAAAGCGGGAGGGGAGCGACACAACCAGTAAACACTGTCGGCGCACTGCGTCCTCCTTTTTTAGGGTTCCGTACCCAAAGGGTAAAAACGGGACCCTATTACTAAGACTACGCTGTCTGTCTGTCTGTCTGTCCGTCCGTCTGTCTGTTTGTCTGTCTGTCACCAGGCTGTATCTCATGAACCGTGATAGCTAGAAAGTCGAAATTTTCACAAATGATGTATTTCTATTGCCGCTATAACAACAAATACTGAAAACAGAATTAAATGAATATATAAGGGGGGCTCCCATACAACAAAAGTGATTTTTTTGCCGTTTTTTGCTCGATATTAATAACGACAACAGGTAGACAGTTGAAATTTTCACAGATAATGTATTTTTGTCGCCGCTATAACAACAAATACTAAAAACAGAATAAAATAAATATTTAAGGGGGGCTCCCACACAACAAACGTATTTTTTTTTGCCGTTTTTTGGTACGGAACCCTTCGCGAGTCCGACTCGCACTTGGCCGGTTTTTTTAACACGTTTTTATTAGAGTTCTTTCTCTTTTGTGTGTTCGTTTGTTTGTTTCTCCACAAAGTTTGCGAACGATTTATACCACCCTGTGTTAGTATTATAGTCTTAGTATTATACCCAATACATGTTAAATTTTCAAGATTTAATAGTTTTGCTTGAGATCTTAAAGTTTCTTAAAGTTAGGTGGAGCAAAACAAAATTCCACACAAACCCGATTTGATTTTGATAGTTTCACCACAAAGTTTGCGAACGATTTTATACTAGCTTCCCGATGAGCTAGAGACTTGAAACTTTGAACATAGGTCAAAACTGAAAGGCAATGCAATATTATGGTGTCATTGAGCTGCTCTGATGATGAAGCCGGAAGAAGGCCACAGGAACTCTATGATGGAACCATACAACCCCATCGTGATTGGGCTCGTTAGAATCGTCTTGACGAGTACTATAATGGGAGATGAGGTCCAGGGTCTGAAGATGAAGCCGAAAGGCCATGCCATAGGAACTCAATATTGAAACCGTGCAACCCCATAAAATTTGGGCTCGTTTGAATCGTCTTGATGAGTTCTTTGTTGGGAAATAGTTTCCAGGGTCTGATGATGGAGCCGGAAGAAGGACACAGGAACTCTTTAATAAAACCACGCTACCCCATCAAGATTGGGCTCGTTTGAATCAAACTGATGAGTACTTTAATGGGAAATAGTGTCCGAAAATCTGATGATGGAGCCGGAGGAAGATCATAGAAACACTATAATAAAACCATGAAAACCCATCGAGTTTGGGCTCGTTTGAATCATCTTGACAAGTACTTTGTTGGGAAATAGTTTCCAGGGTCTGATGATGGAGCCGGAAGAAGGCCACTGGGACTCTGTAATAAAACCATGCAACCCCATCGAGTTTGGGCTCGTTTGAATCGTCTTGACGAGTGCTCTGATAGGATATGGTATATTTTTTAGACTAAGCTCGTTAACTAGAAAGCAGAAAATAATAATTTACTGAAAAAAAACTTTTTTTAAAACATATTTTCAAACGGATTAAATTATTACAAAAAATCGGACTAAAAACATTAAAATGGACTACTAAAAACAAACTAAAAAGTAAAAAATAAATTCTTCTGTAAATATTTATAACCCTAATAACCTACAGAAATTTTAAACTTAAATTTTTTTAACCTAAAAACGTGGGGCGCGTTTTGTAAAATTTATCATCCATATTGTCTATACTATAGCATGCGCCCCACGTTTTTAGGGTTCCGTACCAAAATGGTAAAAAAGGAACCCTTATGGTGTGACTCAGTCTGTCTGTCTGTCTGTCTGTCTGTCACAGCTGGATATCTCGAGAACTACTAATGGTATCAACTTGAAATTTGGAATAGTTTAAGATGACATTTGCCCAACTATTTTGCAAATAAGAAAGAAATAATAAAATTAATATTTTTTTTACAACAAGGACTGAAAAGGGGTCTTAAAAATTTTAAGTGAGGTGACTAGAGCATGTGGGGTATCATATGAAAGAGCGCTGTTTGCACATTTTGAAACAATTTTTCCTTTTTTCTTAGGCCACATAGTTTTCGACTTATGATGAAAAATGTAAAAAAAAAAATACCGTTCCCCCCCCTTATCTCCGAAGTTTGCAAAGAGAAAAATCTGAAATAATTCTATGTGATAGTAGTTTATGTAAAGATTACAGGAAAAATAAAACGATGTCTCAATATAACACACTTTTTTAGAAATTCAAAAAACAAACAATTTTTTTTAGTTTCACTACCAGTCAACAGATGGCGCTGTCCTAAGCATGCTAACCTAAGGGACAAAAATAGTTCCACTATCGGTCAAGAGATGGCGCAACCTAACATTACAATAATAAATTGGTGGCTGGTTCTAATATAATTACCTACTATTTGCCGTACGAATAAACGAAGAATAAGTTCCTACTTAGTAATATAGTAATATAATAATAACGAGGAGCTCGGTGGCGCAGTGGTTTAGCGCCTGAACCAGCGATTGCGGAGGTTAAACAACGTTCGCAAGGTTCGGTCATGGGATGGGTGACCAAAAATTTATTATCTCGAGCTCCTCCGTGCTTCGGAAGGCACGTTAAGCCGTTGGTCCCGGCTGCATTTGCAGTCGTTAACACCCACCAATCCGCATTGGGCCCGCGTGGTGGGTTATGGCCCGTCCTCCTTATCCACCCATAAGGAAGGCCTGTGCCCCAGCAGTGGGGACATTAAAATGGCTGATGGACTAGTAATATAAACATCTTGCAATGTGGAGTGGCTGAAACGTTTTTCAGTCACCATAAGCAGCATTTGTAAATTAACTGTCCGCCTGTTCGCCCTTCCACCTGTCTGCCGTTTATCCTACTTTTTTAAGACTGTCCTAAAATAACATATCCAAATATATTTATGATTGTACGGAACCCTCGGTGCGCGAGTCCGACTCGCTCTTGACCGGTTTTTTTGGTTTAACATTTTAAGGTTTAACCCTTTATAGGGCATAAGCAAATTAGTATAGCGACTGTAACCACATCACATGTCTAACCGTAAGGTCGATTTTACTGAAACTATTGTCCCTATGGTAGCTCTTATGTATTTTTTGATTAGTCCCTGAACGCTCGTAATGCACAAACACAACCACAAGCCCGAAGTTTGCGAATATCATTCGCAATAACGCCAAATACTTGTGGTTACATTTGTGCCTTGTGTCCATTTAGCGTTTCCAACATGCACGTGCACAGTGTTCTCCGCGTATTTAATTCAATAAAGAGGAATTTAGTGGCATTTGAGTAATTAAATGTATGTATATCATTAATTTTCCATTTCCCCATTATTTTGGTATATAAATCTTACATGTACTTTTGTTCAATAATGTTTTATAACGAGATAAGTATGACGAGCACTTGTTACCAACTTTTAGGTCAGTTTTTGACTCTCATAATAAGTTGAATCGTATATTCCTCTCTTAGATTATTTTGACTATATGTTAATTGTTTTTGTATAGAATATTAAATATATTTTACGATAATAACATTACAAAAGCTAGAGGTTTTTGGGAAAAGATGTTATTAACCATCAAAGTCAGACATTTTTTCAGAGACACTTTTGGTCATAATAATAATTGTAGATAGGAAGGGAAAAATACTCATTTTGAACCATATTATTTATTTATTAAAAACAAAAATTATTTGCTTTCACAAAAATAAAAAATCAATCTATAATAATACTATTATAATTTTATAATTGATTATAATAAGTTTTGATTGTTTTCGATGCCTAGATTAAAATACTGGATTTGGATGCAATAGAGGAAAAGGAGATATTTTTTAAACCTAAAATAGGTTATTGATAGGTACTTAGAAAAAGGGAATTTAAGCTTTGAAGTAAATATTTGAAAAATGTTTGATTGAAAAGTAATTCCACCAGGATGGAAAATTCCAGACTACCTTATGCAAGTGTTAATGGTGATTTTGCATGTGTTACTATTAAGTCTAGTAAAAATAATAAATATTTGCTTTTTTTAATTGAAAATGTCTAATTATTTAATTCTTTTTCATGGCCCTAATTACTCATACTTACTTAAAATTATTCCTCAAACGGTCATTAGTCACATATTTAACCACTTGTCTTATTCCCTAAACGGGCACGGTTACATATGTACAACAACCGTACAACCACGGCCTACAGACAAAACCGCAAATCACAAGTAGTAAATTTTCCATGATATAAGATCCTTATAGAGTCCTTAACAAAACCCCATGTAAAAAAAATACTATCACGCAAAAAAAAATTCTGCCCGTTAAAGGGTTAAAATTTCTGTAAGTATAGGTTATTAGGGTTATAAATATTTACAGAAGAATTTATTTTTTACTTTTTAGTTTGTTTTCACTACTCCATTTTAATGTTTTTAGTCCGATTTTTTTAAATAATTTAGTCCGTTTTTTGAATAAAACACTTATAGTTTTATAGAACTGTTAGAGGTTTTTATTTATATTAATAGAAAATTAAATAATAAAACTTTACGTAAAATTTTTAGGGCCCATAGTCTACTATTTTTATACAGTATCATTATATTCCCTCGTAGTCACTGCTAGAAGTTGATAGCAAAACTGATAAAGTGGCCGTTTTTGACGCATTTGCTATCTACTTCTACGAATGACTACGAGGAAATACAGTGATACCTTCTAAAAATACAAGAACATGGGCCCTAAAAACTCGACGATAAGTTTTAATAAAATCATTATTAAATAAAAACCTCTAAGGGCGCCACTTTCGGATGTTAAGTCTTATTCTTCCTATTCAGTATACAAAACGGGTACATTTTTTGCATTACGGCTCCACATAATGTATAAAGAGTAAGGACCATAGTATTTCGAACTGATTATTGCTTTACGTTCATTGACTTTCACTTACATCCAGTCTTTTATTTTTCACGGTATTGTAGGAAAATACAAAAACACATTAAGGGGCACACATCATCTAGTTAAATGAAAGAAAATTACATTTTCATCGATAAATGGTTTGATTTATGTTTCACGACGTTTCGCCTTTTTTCAGGGGCTGTGGTCTCGTGATTACCTTCAATCCTTTTTGTTCAGAAACAATAACTATTATCAACAAGTATTATTTACTTAATTTTATATCGAATCGGTGCTCAACTTATTTGACAACTGTTGTGATATGTCGCATTACATTTGATTATTTACAATCAAACGAAATTACTAATTGCAAATATATCTTTTTGATTTATGAATACCTATTCTATCATACATTTTTCGAACTAAGTAAATACCTAAATAATATACTAGAAAAAATAAGACTTGCACCAGATCCTACGTTCCTACGTTCAGAGACCTACGTTCTTTTTTTCAATATTAGCAAAAAATAATGAAGCAAAATATTTTCGTACTAAGTAACATTTAAGTTGATGTTATGTTTTTCCCCTCATATTTAATCTTACTTATTTATTATTGCATAAGATGTTTGAACATCATTTTATTATTATAATGTGACTTATTTCAGAACATCAAACTACTGCATAAGCGACCAAAACGGTTCCGTATAGTAGTGCTGGTCAATCTGGTGGCTTATTCCTGTTGTTCCCTATTGTTTGTCCACCACTGGTGGATATCGAAAAATGTATGGACGGTCTATTCCCGATGTTCACCATGGGGGATATCGGGGAGAAATGGATAAAAGAAAAAAACTTTTTTTTTCCGATACCAGTGGTGGGACTATGGTCAGATTTTCACATCGGACAATAACGATAACTATACTACTTAAAACTTACCATAAAAATTAGTGAAGGTACCGGTGTCAACCGCCTAATATCAATCAGCGATATAGCAAGTGGCAAGTGTCCATTCCTGGCACCCACGAAGAAGAGCCGAGAAGACGCATAGATGGCGCCGTTGAGCGACCCGAAGGTACACATGGCGACGAACAGGGGCATGATCCACGCCACCACTCCTAGGATCTTCTCGCTGAAGGTCACCGCCACCGCTTGGGAAGCGTTGATCTCGTCATTGGTCAGTACTGCGAAGTACGCTACGTTCGTCAGCGCATACACTAGGGTCACCACCGGCATCGATATACAGATGGCTCGTGGTAAGTTCCTGAAAAAAAGAGAAAATACATGTTAGCTCTTGCCTTATCCTATCGTTATGCTTAATTTGTCTTTTCTTCTTCGAAACTAATAAAAGAGGGGTTTCACTAATTTACTTTTAAGATATAAAATAGATTGTCTTATAATGTACTTACTTAAAAAAATACTCGCTATGAAATAGGTAACTACTTGGCAATTTTTTTCATTTGTTTACTGAATAATCTTTTCATGTTAATATCGACTTAATTTTTCAGTAAAAATGAAAGTAGTATTAGAACTTACTTATAAGGCTCCTTTAGTTCCTCCGTAACGAAGTTGAGGTAGTTCCATCCAGAATATGAGAAGAGGCCGGTGTAGAACGCGATAGCCAAGTCCCCCGGGGCAGTGTTGGTGCCCTGCATGATCCCCTGCAGATTCTCCGTATGCCCAGAGAATAAGTACCACAAGCTTGCAATGAATGTTATCACAAACGCCAAGATCTTCGCCGCCGTAAACGAATCTTGTACCCTCGTTACCCATTTCACGTTGTAGCAATTAATGACAGTCAAAAAGCCTGAAATAAAAAGAAAACTTCACTTAACACTCGGAATCAAAACTAAGAGTTTGTTTATCACCGGATATCCTTGAAGTCCCCATGTCTAAAAATACAACTGGAATGTGGGCTCTGAAAGTGGCAGTCAGGTCCAATCATTAAGTGCCCTTACATGGTGTGATAGCTAAGATAATTCCACACAAGAGTATGTGTCAGTGCGATGCGGGAGGAAGCCCTCATTATCCTGTCAGGAGCAATCAGCACACTGGGCCGCGGCACAATGCTCGTGTCGTGACCAGACATTTGCACGTAGAAAACAGGACGGAACTTGGTAAACGACTATTCTTCAAATATTAAAAAAAAACTCAATTCTGACAAGCTCTAAGTAGTTTAATTGTATTTAATATGTGGTAGCTTCTGATTTAAAGGATGTCCAATTTAATACGCAGAGCAAGAATTAAACCTGGAGTAACAGATTAATATTTGTTGTCTTATGTTTTGTCTAAAAATAACGATTACTAATATTAATTGAAGTAAGTCATACACACATTACCTATTATAAAAAAAATCGGGTTGCACTCCGGGAGTGCCGGCAGAAGTTGCAACGTTGTGCATTTTTGATATTTTGGAATGGTTAGGGAATAATTTTGCACGAATCGCCGTCTTACGAATTTACTCTGCATTTGAATTTACGAATACAGAACAATATTGTACGAAAGTCTTATCCATAGCTTGACAGAGAATCTAGAGTTTTTACATTGAATTAAAAAATTAGCGCGTTGCTGTGGTGACACAAGTGTTTACGTCTTGAAATGACGCGCCGCCATTTTCAAGAGAGGGGGATACTTCCGCCGCCGGCTGTCTACTCTTCATCCGTCACCTCCGTCTTACGAATATTCGATCAGGTTTACGTGATTCTGACTGACTGACGCGAGTTTAAGATTTTTTCCCCATTACAAAAAAGCGTACAACGCCGCTAAAGAAGTTTTTTTCACTTCAAAAATAAAGTGAAGATGTCTCAGTATTAGGCTATTGTAAGTCCAATTCAAGGTTCGATATCAATGGACTAATATTTATTAATGGCCATTGAGACTTTGTATGTGGGACTTGGCTTGAGGGTCAGTTATTATTACAATAATACCTAGACAAGGCCCATAATATTTACAGTGAATATTTATAAAGGATTGTAATAAATTTTCGCTTGTAATAAACTCCCTGCTGCCATGACCGGTGTCACACATTTGATGTTCCGTTTGACCTACATAAATTTAAGTTGCCTATAAACTTTTTCATGGAGGTACATGAATCTTTTCGTGTTTTCAGTCAGTCGTCACTGAAATATTACGTTATTATCATTTTCATCCTCTACGCGAGTTATTTTTTAGTTAAAAAGCAATAGGTACTCTACAAAATCCAAATTCTCTTTAAAAAAATCGGCAGTTGGGATTGGTAATGTGATAGTGATAGTATGTTTTATTTGATTGAATCTAATTTGTTTTTCAATTCATTGCTTCTTTCATTCAATATCGTTAAAAAATCATTGCGTTGTGGTATTTCAATATCTTTTACATCATTTCAGAAACTTCTTGTAAATATAACTTTTTTGGATACGTGTGCTTTCGATCGAATTCTTATTATAGCCTAGTCGCACTAAGTTATCTTGAGATTATACTTGAGATACCTCCTCGTCTTATAAGAACAGCATCTCAAGTATGATCTTAAGATAGCTCTCAAAGTTGAGAGTAAGCACACAAGAATAAATAAAACTGATTCTTATGGTAAGCATTGATTTGAGTAGGTATATTGATGCCTATGTGTAGTAATGGGCGTCGTCGTGGGCTGACGAGGTAAGGTAAGTATGTGAAGAAAGTAATTTTTGCCAGTTTTAATTTCTCAACCAGTCCAAAAACGGTAACAACCAGAAGGATGGTCGTAATCATACAAAAAAAGTCATTTAAAAGCTGGTTTTAATCCTTTCTTGAGAACGTAACTGTAAGAATAATAATTTGACAAAATGTATACCGGTTCTCGAGTCTGTTGTACTCCAAAAGGGGTAATGATTAATAATGCGCCCTTCCAGTAGTTGTTTGACGAGGGCCTTAAACCATAATAGTATTAGCAATAGATTCAAGTTTGCGTAACATATTATCGGTTTTTGGATACCACGGGTTATTGACCGGCAAAAAGTACTTTTTGTTATGCACGCAAGACGAGAACTGGCACAGTGCAGACGAAAACGTTTTCTTAGAAAATTATAATTATAACATACATACATGAATATTATTATAAGGAATTTATTAACTTTTATTGAAAATGCGAAATAAAATAATTCCAATAAAAAGGAATTTTGATAATTATGTAACTAATTTTCCTAATCTTTTCCAAATCCGCCTGCAGCAAGCAGGAGATAAACTATTCAAAAAAGGCCTACTCAAATCTGACCGGTATCTTGTACCTAACTTTGATCAGCCAGGTATGCGGTAACTCGCTGATCAAAGGTGTTACGCAACAGCTGCGGTAATGCCATACAAAATTCGGTCGGGATATCGGTCGGGTATACCGTTACCGCCACCGGTACAATATACCCGTAGGCCTTAAGTTCGGAAATCTAGTTGATAAAAATATAACATCATAAACGAGGCAATCGTTGCCACATCCACGCAAAACTAATATAATAATCTCTATCTCTTTACCTACCAACAGTACGCATCTGTAAATTATACCAATTGGATATTCTCTGTACTTTCTATTAACGCAGTTTATAATTGGCATTTGAGTATCTTAATGACGTGATGACTGCGCTAAGTAATCTCGTGAAATTGAATCTCGTGTTAGGTACTCTACCTACGCTACACGTGGAGCCGTTACCGTACCGACCACTTTCGATTGATACGAGTAGCAATCAGATATTGCACCATTCTCTACCATTGGAAAGCATGTAAATGAAATTAGTATTTTTATATTTGAGGTTTTGCATTCACAATACTATTTTTACATAAATACTAAATAATAAACTAGAAGAAATACGACTCACACCAGATCAATTCTCGGACGGGAATCCAAAGGCCGCGGGATCGATTCCCGTCGTATTTTTTTTAGTATATTATTTAGTATTGTATAATATCTAAGTCAATCATTAAAATTGATTGAT
The DNA here is from genome assembly GCA_943789525.1 of Agriphila geniculea. Taxonomy (NCBI): domain Eukaryota; kingdom Metazoa; phylum Arthropoda; class Insecta; order Lepidoptera; family Crambidae; genus Agriphila; species Agriphila geniculea. The sequence goes on along the minus strand of OX038873.1, from coordinate 10,034,450 downwards.
TTATATTTAAGATAAAAAAATCTGAACAAAAGATTTTTTTTTATCTTGTCGTAGCATGTCGTAGCAAAGTCGTAGCACTTGTAATTTTCGTAAAATTTCTACATTTTCTACACTAAAACTTTCTCTCACAACTAGATTTTCGCTGAATCATTGCCCATTTAAACGTTTTCTAAAAAGAATTGATTGTAAGTAAAAAAATAAATCTTTATCTATACCCGTACTTTCCATCCTATACTAACCATACTACGAATCGAAATGATGAAAACTTATGTGTGTCTACCATTTTAGTTACCCACTTTAGGTACCCTAGTTAATAAAGGATACAAAAGTGAGACGTATTCAGAATGAAAAATCTTGATGAACTTCATACAAGACAAGAGCAATAAGTACTTTTTATACCATATCCGATAGTACTAACAGGTGATAATGACCGCTATCAGTGTGTTAGCAGCTTGCGGTAGCGTAGTGCAGTCTGACCATAACAGCTCCAGGATGTTCTACGCAAAAGTGAGCGCTGTGATGGCGTTCCCAGTAGGCACCAGCACGCGACACCTCCGCAGTAATATTAATACTAATACTAACAGGTGATGATGGCCGCTATCAGAGTTTAGCAGCTTGGGGATGCGTACCGTACAGTCAAGCCATAACGGTTGCAGAATGTTCTGTGCGAAGGTGAGCGCTGTGATGTGATGGCGTTCCCGCGCGACGCCACCGCAGAAATGTTAGCAGTGAACATCTATTAGTCTAGACTCTAGTATTTAGTTATCTGTGGTAGTACCAATACTTACAGGTGATGATAGCCGCTATCAGTGTGTTAGCAGCTTGAGGAGGCGTGCAGTCTGGCCACAGTGGCTTCAGAATGTTTTGCGCGAAGGTGAGCGCTGTGATGGCATTCCCAGTAGGCACTAACACGAACAGAGCCACCCAAAGATACAGGAACGAGAGGAGGGGGCCGAAGGCTTCACCGATGTACGCGTAGTCCCCGCCGGACTTTGGGATCATTGTACCTGAAAAAAAAATAGTTAATTGTTTTACAAGAGTTGTGAGTGGTTTATCGATACACCCGAGATATTTAGGCGCACGAGCGAACAAAGTGAGCAAGGGTGCTTATAGTTCGAGGAGCTTGAGCATGTCTTATTTACTTTGCTTTGATGGAAACTACTGTTATCCCTTTTTAGGGTTCCGTACCAAAATGGTAAAAAAGGAACCCTTATGGTGTGACTCAGTCTGTCTGTCTGTCACAGCTGGATATCTCGAGAACTACTAATGGTATCAACTTGAAATTTGGAATAGTTTAAGATGACATTTGCCCAACTATTTTGCAAATAAGAAAGAAATAAAAAAAAAAATATTTTTTTTACAACAGGGACTGAAAAGGGGTCTTAAAAATTTGCACATTTTAAAACATTTTTTTCTTTTTTCTTAGGCCGCATAGTTTTCGACTTATGGTGAAAAATGTAAAAAAAAATACCGTTCCCCCCCCCTTATCTCCGAAGTTTGCAAAGAGAAAAATCTGAAATAATTCTATGTGATAGTAGTTTACGTAAAGATTACAGGAAAAATAAAACGAGGTCTCAATATCACACACTTTTTTAGAAATTCAAAAAACAAACAAGAATTCTTTAGTTTCACTACCCGTCAACAGATGGCAGTGACCTAAGAATGCTGACTTGCGAATTAAAATAGTTCCACTATCGGTCAAGAGATGGCGCAACCTAATACTACAGTAATAATTGGTGACTGGTTCTTATATAAATTACCTACTATTTGCCGTACGAATAAACAAAGAATAAGTTCCTACTTAGTAATATAAACAGTTTGCAATGTGGAGTGGCTGAAACGTTTTTCAGTCACCATAAGCAACTGTGGTTAAGATTTGTAAATTAACTGTCCGCCTGTTCGCCCTTCCACGTTTATCCTACTTTTTTAAAGACTGTACTAAAGTAACATATCCAAATATATTTATGATTGTACGGAACCCTCGGTGCGCGAGTCCGACTCGCTCTTGACCGGTTTTATTTATTTTTTTCTTGTAGATGATGAAGTACACATGCATGTTTGGATTTATATGTATATCTACTTACAATAAATCAATTACTTATCTCTGGTTTTTTTATGAGCATTAACTACCTAATTTTCTTATCAAGAACTATTGCTGGGTTTTAATTAAACACTGATAATACCTAATTAGTGGTACATAGTTGCATCCTCTGGGTTACAAATGTCAAAAGATTATCAATCGTTTACACCCATTTTGTTATCAAAGTAAGTTTTCCCAAATTAGTCATACGTAAATAACTTATTTACAAAGATATAATTAAAATAGAAGTTATACGTAGCATCTGCTCAGCAAGCTTTTAGTCTTTAAAACGTACATACGTTGTTGGTTTTACTGAGAATTCGTTTCGGTACAAGTAACTATAAATTCAAGTCTATTCAAAAAAATATATAATGGAAGGAAAGAAAATGAGAGCTCGTTTATCTCACAATTAAGAAGCTTTTCAGCATTTTTTTAGTTTTTTTTCGGGATTTTAGCATTTAATCCTTCGATCAATCAAATTTTCAACGATAACCAAAACTAAATCGTTACCGTTGAAAAAGCTAACCAAAGATATTTTAAACAACCAAAATTAAAACTTTTCAGTTTTCGTATTATTTGCAAACAGTGAAAATCTGTAAGCGAAGAAAAAAAAATTACATTATTCTTTTTTGTCAACTGATTTTCCTTTATTTTGTAACGATATAAAAAAATCTGATTCCTATGACGTCAAAAAATACTTAGGTAAGTATTTAGTATATTTTTTCCTCCAGTAATGATTATTATCTAACGAATTTCGACTAAATACTAGGTGAGCACTTTATGTTAATTCGGTGAGCATCTAAAAAAATTAAGGAAAACAAATACCCATATGTCTTACTTGTAAAATATATTTGGGTACATATAGTTACGTAGGTACCGTAACATAGGTAGACATTTTCTATGATTTCTCAATTTCAGAGGCTTTCGAATGATCGAAAACGATTAGCGAAGTGTGGGAGAAAAATAATTTACTTACTTATTTTCACTTAGGTATTACATAAGTATATACTTATGTAAAAATAAAAAACCGGCCAAGTGCGTGTCGGGCCACGCGCCATAGGGTTCCGTAGTTACCTTATACCATACCATATTTAATACCACCTATCATTTTTCGTCTGCAAAAATAACTTTGTTTTTCACAGTGTTGGTATGAATGACAAAGTTATATTTGCGGTTTTGGAAAATGTGCTATATCTCGAAAACTAATTACTATATCTCGTTCAAACCAATTTTGGTTGAAAGTGTTTATTAAGATCTACAGCATATTTTTTTTTTAGATTTTTCACTCTCTTATTTCAAAAGTTAAAGGGGGGGGGACACACATTTTACCACTTTGGCGGTGAATATCTTTCAAACGGTCGACTTTGAGAAAAAGTTGTCTTAGGAACCTCAATGTCATTTTTAAAGACCTATCTATAGACACCCAACACGTGTTGGTTTGAAGAAAAAAAATTTTTTCTGTTTCAGTTCCATGTATGGGGAGCCCCCCCTTAATCTTTTATTTTTCTTATTTTTGTATTAAATTCGTTAAGCGGTTAACAGAATACATCTACCTACCAAGTTTTAACTGTGTAGTATTAATACTTTCGGAATAAAGTGGCTGTGACATACGGACAGACAGACAGACAGACAGACAGACAGACATGACGAATCTATAAGGGTTCCGTTTTTTGCCATTTTGGCTACGGAACCCTAAAAATGGTAAGCATCAATAAACAAGTTTTAAGCCCAAAAGAACTTGGAATGGACGATATCGAAATGGGACAGAGGAAAAAATATTCGTCTTGCTTGCTACGATAATTATACTTAGGTGCTATAGTTTGTTTCGTAAAATTAATCATTTTTCACGTGCAAACAAAATTCAAAAGCTGGCGGAAGAATGTTTCTTATATCAAGCTAATTATGCCGTTGGAGTGTATTTACCGATCATCACCACGATCGACGATCTCAAATTCTAAGGAAAATACTCTATAAATATTGCCATTCATTTAATTAACGTCCAAGTAGGAGTTATGTTCAACTTTAGTACCTAGGTACCTATTCATAATAAAAGGTCATTAAAATTATGTCGTACATTAATTTATTTATATACAGACAGGGATACCTTTATTAGTTTCTCACATTTTAAAGCTCTTCCTCTGATGCACTTTTCAAACTTTTCCTAATACCTATAAGACAGGATGCAACAATCCTGTTTCAGTTTTAACTGTTATTCTATTTTTTTAACATAATTATTGTGTTTCCACATCGCACACGTGGTTACACTTGAATTGTATAATACCTATAATTAAGTATTATGTAGGTATGTATGATAACTGCGATGCTACGTATATTATAACTTTCAACATTAACCAAACCAGCAACGCAAAGTTGATTTAATAACAAAAATACTTACTTATGATAAATAAAAACTTTGTTTATTTGTTAATTGTTTGTAGGTAACTTTTTCACGCTATCATTTCGATGAAATTTAATTAAGAGATAGATATTGGACCTTGATAAAGAACATATGCTACGTTTATTAGCAAAATTTTTAGGGGAAGCGAAATCTAGTAAGTTATAAAATTATAAATTAGCTCAAAACTTACCGAGTTCTGCATAGCAGAGCGCTCCAATCATAGACAGGAATCCAGAGAGCACCCACACGATGAGGGCCATGCCCTTCGAGCCCGCGTACTTGAGCGCCAGGCTGGGGGACACGAAGATCCCCGATCCGACTATCACACCCACGATAATCGCCACGCCGTTCAACAAACTCAACTCCTTCTTCAATCGGACCCCATTCCCCGAGTCCCCGTCGCTGCTACCACCTGCCGCCCCGACGTCCATCGCCCTCGGCTCTAAACCCTCCGTAGCTGATACCTTCGCCATCTCAATATTTAACAGTAACCGAACGTAAACATTAACTATCCTAAGCACATGTTCAAATTATCATACTTATTTATTCAGCCCGTCTGAGTGTCTTCACGCAAACATTGCATCATTTTTGGGCCATGGCGGGAAATACCACGTGTTCTGCGTAATACCATGAAACTATAGCGGGTTTGATAAAGACTTTCTACTACCTATTAATAACACACCGTGAACTGATAACGTATGTAGTAAATATAACCGCATGTATTTTTTACAAACTTGTAGGTTAAAATATTCACCACAACTAAAATCACATTAAACAAATAATTACACGGGAGGAATGTTTACTTCGTAAAATGAAGCTACTGTTTAATTTAAATTGAGAGAAAATTTTAAAGTCTTAATCTATTTGCCGGCCGCGATCGAATAAATTGTCAGACGCAGGCAGGATGAGGTGCGTACGTACAGCTCGCGGCCGCTTCACTACATTGAGTTGACTGGAAGCAAAGTTAACCACGAGCGGCGGCCGTCTACCATCACACCAGTCGATCCTAAAACGACATGGGTGTATCCACAATTTAATCGGTAATCGACCTTACCGACAAAAAATTAAGATCGAATTTTAACAATCGACGGGCGGCATGTGAATTCAGTGCCAAGTTTGAACAACTGTTTTTTTTCTTTTAACTATCTCGCCCGACCCGAACACCACGTGTGCACGTTTGGCACACTTTTTTGACTTCAATACAGGTGATTTCTGTAAGTTTATCGTTTCGTTCGATCTATGATAATGCGGTATACATAACTGATAGATAAGAGAGCACAATGACATGTGAGCATAAGACGAATAGTGGCCTCTTCACACGGACAGGATATGAACGATTCATTTTATATCTCACTAGCTACTTAAAGGTCAATGACAGAATAGGTCTTAAAGTAGTACAAAAACAGGATAATAAAGGTCAAATTGAAATGGTACTATACCAAAGAGGATAAAAAAAACACTGTGGTGATGAGAAAAGGTGAGTTTTATGTGAGTAGGTATCACGCTTCTTTAGAATTTGGACATCGATTGCTTCATTATGTTCTTAGGAAACTCATGGCCTACTTCAACATCTGTTGTCTGGATTTCTTGAACAAACAGTTGTAACATTATTATCATATTAGGACGATGATATCATTGATTTCGAGCAGAGCTGAGCAGAATAAACCATTTTGTGTAAGCGACGACTATCAAGCATGTTTCTATAAATCGAAATGTTTACTTTTCATAAATTATGGGCAATTCTGATAATAAGTACCTAACAAATTGTTATTATTTTCAAGGAATTAGACTCACGCCATCTCAGTCCTAAGCCCGGAAATAGGTGATCAGAGCAAGTACTTGCATTGCATCTTGGGAACTGATAAATAAGTAACAAATATAATACTATATAAGAGGCGTACAATGCTTGAAGAAATTGTCATAGTAAAAATTTAAAAAATATTAAAAACACGACTGCCCTGCCAAAAACGAACTAATAAGTTAAATTTATAACAAGTGTCACTGCAGTCGGGGGACCGTTTTGTGGATCGATATTTAATCAAAGAGGTCCCCCGACTGCAATGACACTTGTTATTAACTTTTTAGTTCGTTTTTGGCAGGGCAGTCGTGTTTTTAATATTTTTTTATTTTGGTGTTATTTTAGTGACAAATTATATAGTTTATATTTGTCCATCAGCCATTTTTGATGTCCCCACTGCTGAGGCACAGGCCTTCCTTATGGGTGGATAAGGAGGACGGGCCATAACCCACCACGCGGGCCCAATGCGGATTGGTGGGTATTAACGACTGCAAATGCAGCCGGGACCGTGCCTTCCGAAGCACGGAGGAGTACGCGATAGAAAATTTTTGGTCACCCATCCCATGACCGACCCTTGCAAACGTTGCTTAACTTACGCAATCGCTGGGCCAGGCGCTAAGCCACTGCGCCACCGAGCTCCTCAGTTTATATTTATTTATTTATTATAGTTTATAGTATAATGTGCTCATCAAGGCCTTTCATTTGATTTGTCCATATTGTAATAATTGAAGAAAATCATATTTTTTCATATTTGAAAATGGCGTCGTACAGTCGCCATGTTAACTTTAAAAAAAATATAGCCAGTGTCACTAGGAATGATGTAAGGATTCTAACGATACCCTATATATTCAAATCCGTTGAGCCATTTAGAAGTTATGGTGGAATAAAGAAACTCACATACCCACAAACATACATGAATCCTGAACACATCATCATCAGCCGCACGACACCCACTGCTTGGTATAGGCCTCCCCTAAGGATCTCCACGACGATCGGTCCTGCGCTGCCCGCATCCAGTGTCTTCCCGCGACCTTCACCAGATCTTCGGTCCGCCTTGTCGGGGGCCTACCCACGGAGCGTCGTCCGGTGCGCGGTCGCCATTCCAGAACCTTTCCGCCCCAACGGCCATCAGTTCTTCTCGATATGTGTCCTGCCCATTGCGACTTCAGCTGAGCAATCCTTCGAGCGATGTCGGTTACTTTAGTTTTCCTGCGGATCTCCTCGTTTCTGATTCGATCACGCAAGGAAACGCCGAGCATGGCTCTCTTCATTGCACGCTGGGTAACCTTGAGCCTCCTTATGAGACCCATAGTTAGCGACCACGTTTTGCACTCCTTTTTGGGCAGTCGTGTAAAAAATAATATCGAAATTGTTGAAAACTGACTTTTTAAATTAATCACTATGTAGTATAACACATATACACTCCTTTTTGAGGCAGTCGTGTAAAAAATAAAACAAAGTCGCTTCCCACTGTCTGTCCCTCCCTATGTATGCTTAGATCTTTAAAACTCTATGCAGCGGATTTTGATGCGGTTTTTTTAATAGGTAAAGAGTGATTCAAGAGCAAGTTTATATGTATAATCCATGGTGTCAAATTTCACACCACACCGAAGCGAAGCGAGGGCGGGTCGCTGGTAAATAATAAACTATTTCTTATTTTGGAAAACTGTCAATCAATCGCATTTACTACAACTACAGCGAACTTTATCGAAACTACATAACCTTTGCTTTAATCAGAAAAATGTGTTTTTTTATTATGTACTTATAGCCAGGAGCGTTCAAGTATTGCGTAACGCAATTTCCGGAGATTTTTGACCCCCCCTCCTCCTCATGTAACGCGCCGTAACGTTTTTCTGTACCCCTCCCCCCCTAGTAAAACGTTACGTAAACATTAAGTGACAATTTTTACCTAAAAATCAAAATTATGTGGCGACTTTTCTGAAGGGTTAAAAATAATAATGTTACGACGTAACGCGTAGTTCAAACCCCCTCTTGTAACGCATCGTAACGTTTTACAATCCCCCCCCCCCCCCAAAATTCGTTACGTAATACTTGAACGCTCCCCTACTTATACTTACTTATAATAGCGTACTAGCGAATACGAGGCACAAGCAACATAGAAACAGTATAAAATATTTTACATAAATAAATTTTATTATAATAAAAATATACCATAACATAAACATTACAAAAATATCATAACTGATTATCTTTATAAGACAGAAAACATTTCCTAAACGCAGTATTATTGTTTAATCATTGTCCTTCTTCAATTCATATTTAAATATCCTGGCAGTGCCATCATCAGATGTGGTCAATAGTATATTGGTTTTGGCATTATAAGATATATCTAGCAGCTCTGATCTATGACCAGTGAGTACATTGCATTTTTGACCAGTTCTTCCTTCGTAAATTGTCACTGAACCGTCCAAGCCAGCAGTCACCAAGTGTTCTTTGATCCAAAGCATTTTCGTAACTCCTGTCACATTCTCATCACTAGACTTTGAACAGTGGTGACGGAGCATTTGTCTGCTGCAATCCCAAATACTCACAGAACCATTTAGAGTACCTGTAAGTACAGGAGGAAAAGTTTATTAAACAGTATTCTTATTGTTTTTTGTTATAATATAATATATTTGTTACGCAACGTAACTACTTTACAGTTTAGTTACAGTACGAGGCAAACTTTTGACAAATTTGGGGATAAGTTCGCGCATTTGCACTTCTGAGCGAACAATAGCGCGCGCCCCTTTCCAGCCGCCCGCGTACCTCACCGCTAGGCATACCCAAAATACGCGTCCTGCACAATCCTACCCGATTTCAAGATGTTTGCCTTGTTCTGTACATATTCAAAGGTGGGAAAACCAGTAACTTAACATTACCTATTGCAAAAAAGTCGAATTGAGGATCTTGTGAGAATGCTACTACTTCCAAGTCATTATCTGTTTCAAGCTGGTTAACAACTTTTCCACTGGCAGATGCTGCTAGAATTACCTTCCCTGTGAAACAAAATTATAATAATAAATGTAAGTATCAAACAAAGGGCACACTTTACATTTGAAGACCACGCAGGTAAAACAAGAAATGTCAGTCATAAGTTCATAACATTTTGTGGGAAAAAATATTTTTATGCTCTGTCTGAGCATAAAAATATTTGTCCTGTTATTAGCCAGTCTTTCAAACTAAATGCCTGGTTCATATAGGGTCAGTAACATGGCAGTACAGTAATCCAGTCCAGCGCTAGGGATGCGCCGATCCGATCCGATCTTTTGAAATATCGGATCGGCGGGCATACGATCCGGCGATTTTCGGATCGGATCGAGGCCATACGATTTTTTGCCAGATCGATACAAAACTTGGAAGATCGGATCGCTTGGATCGTATGAACGAAAATGCGGTTCGTTTACGAAAAAATGGGCACTTTGGTTTATTTGTTACGAAATTTATCTTTGTCTACATTTAGAACTTGGCCGAAAACTGTCGCCTTTAAAAATTTTACTTAACTATTAGTTGTTAGGCGCGTCTTCAAGTATAAACTTTTGAGATAATTCGTCTTTAAGTTCTCTGAATACAATATTACTATTCCACATTATTTTATACATTGTTTTGCATGGGTTTACTTAATAAAGATATAAAATTAATTGTGTCTTACTTATTTGCATCCGATCCGGATCGATTTCCTGAAAATCGGATCGAAGGCATTCGATCCGATCCGCGAATCGGATCGTGGAATTACGATCCGAATAATCGGATCGACAACCCCGGATCGCGCATCCCTATCCAGCGCTGACCTGCTACTGAACGTAGTAGACACTACATTGTTTCAACCCAGTCCAGTGCTGAGTTTTCACTCACAAGTCAGTCCAGCTGACTAGCCACCCATTCTAATTTCAGGCACAGTACGACTTACTGCCTATCCTGTCTACATGTACCCAGTTACTGGGTCCGAAATTTCGAGTCACTGACCCCGTTTAAACCAGCCCTAAAATGTGGCCTGTCAATTGTCATTGACTCATTGTCCTCTTGCTACAAATGAAAAGCGTTTTGGTAGAGGTTACAAAATGCTATTAGATGGCATTATTAGTTCGATTTTGTTGTTTTCTTGTGTGACCTTCATTTGTTTCTCAAAGGTTTTACCCCAAAAAATATGTAGGTTTACCATCAGTTGATATAGAAGCTATCAAGTTATTTTCCGGATGAGTATCCAGGTCTGTAATTCTCATTTGATGAATGCTTGAAGGAATATGATGAACTGTTTGACCAGTTTTAAGGTCCCATACTTTTAATGCACCATCTTCATATCCAGCAGCTAACCTTTTACCATCAGGAAACACCTGGAAATATATTATGAAACATAAAGGTATTGGACGACATTAAGAACAATTTTAGGAAATATTGAGCAAGAAAAAATATACCTTAGCACATTCAATTTTGATATTGTGACCTTGCAAAACTTTTGTTTCACCTGTGGGTATTTTAAAAATAAAAATGTCACCATTGACAGTGCCCACTATCAGAACTCTGGCACCAAAATGCCATAACCCAAGTGTTATATCATCTGCTTCATATTCAAAGACAACTGGCCAAGGGTTTCCGTCAGTATGGCATTTCCACACCTTGATAACACCAGACATATCTCCAGTAGCTAAATAGACTCCATCATTACTGAACTCTGCAAATATGACAGAGTCTTTGTGTTCACAACATTCCATGATAACTTCACCGGTCTCCGTTGACCAAACAAGTGCCTTGTCATCCTCTCCCCCTGTTACTGCTAACTTGCCTTCAGGGTGCAAGTTGCAACAGAAAACTGAACCTGTATGTTTTTCAAACACTATTGCTGCATGATCCTCAGGTGGTTCCATTTCAGTATAGTCTTCCTCTCCCTCCATTTCTTCATCAAACTGAACTTCTTCCATTTCCTCATAGTAGACGATTCCATCATCATCCATGCCAGATATTTCGTCTCCATTTAAGGAGGATGGCGGTGTATCTTCTTTATTATCTTTCATTTTCCTAAACCTGTAATTGAGGTTATAGTAAAGTAAGGTTCCCTTTTATAATGTAGCGTCTCACTTCAAATTCAAACTCAATTCAAATAAAACTTAGAATTAATGGAAAAGTTGCTGTTGAAAAGTGTATGTGATGTTATTATTATCAAGTTAATTAAATAATTATATATGATGTTGTTCAATAAAAGTAAACGGAATCATCACAAAATATTGCAAGACTTGCAAGAGTAGGTATGTTACCTGCTTGCTTCTTAAAATAACTTATCCACCTTGCTTACACTAGGTTGCACACTTGTTTTTGAGAAGATTTTAGGCTTTTTTTGGATAAACATGTGAGGCGGCATGAGATAATCTCCAACTTTTCACGTTTTTTTTACTGATTGTCAAAGAATCACAGACAGTGTTGCCAGTGGCCGATAGTCAAAAGTAACACAGGACAGCTCAAAAAGTAACATTTTCTTATTTTATGTAGAAATCGACTCTACTGTATTATGGCACTTTAATTCGATTATTGATAGCACACACAAGTCGACAACAAACAAACTAACCAGAGTGGTTGGTTTGTTTGTTGTCTGCGCCCTGTGCGAGCTTCTATAACTGTGCCCTTAGGTTTTTTTTAGATATTATTGGGTACCCTACAATTTTGTGGAGGGCCAGGTGTAGTATTTTTGGGTCATAATAAATGCCCTATAGTCAGGAGTAGCCCGAGACAAGTCTATAGTAAAGAAATCGGCCACGCAGCGTGATTTTTAGTCAGGTTCATCAACTGATCTTGTAATCTTGCTTGTTTACAGTAAAGAAAACGGCTGCGCAGCGCGATTTTGGTCAGTTTCATCCAGATAACCTGTTTGTAGCAATAAAACCGCCGCGCAGCGCGATTTTTAGCCAGTTTCATTCACTAATCTTGTAATCTAGCTTGTTTATAGTTAATAAAACGGCCACGCAGTGCGATTTTTAATCAGTTTCATAATTTCATTCAGTCAAGGTGATAACTAATGCACAAGGAACTTGGTGTTGGTGGACCAATTATTATCTAATATTTTGGAAGACAAATCTTTTTTCTTCAATTTCATTACACGTTTTTGGTGATACTGGCATGTAAAGTCTGTTCATCCTTACTTGTCTTATTTAGTAAACAGTTTTTGACAGTTGTCATACGTCTTTTAAACTTAAATCGTTATTTAAAAATATGTTAGTAAGTTTATGAAATTATTGATTATTTATTAACAATTTATTTCGTAATCTATGTGTGGAAAACCATTTGTTTTATTTTATAAATGATTATTTCAATAAAGAGTTGGGTGAAGATTGTTTACCATATAAGACAAGTAAGGATGGACAGACTTTACCTATGTGTTGGAACGAGCAGTAGGGGCGCAGGAGGAACTTATCAAGAGCAAACCGAACAAATAATTAGTCCTAGTCTGGCCATTCTTGCGCCCCCCAGAGTCTATGCCCTGTGCCTGTGCACCGGTAGCACCGCCTCATTTACGACACTGCGGCAACCACTTAACAAAACTCCACTATTCTGCTTCAAACTTTCGGTTGGTTGAAGATTATTTAAAAAAAAATTTGTCTTCAATCGAAGTTAGTGCTAATGCTATGTTCCCTTGGATGAATTAACCACTGGATACGTAACGTAGGAAAAATGTATGAAATCACGATCAACCAATTTTTGCGGGGTGAGGGGGGATTACACTTGTCAAATAATGTCAATGTTATAGGGTGATTTAGCCGGTTTTCGGCCATAATTGCCGGCCAAATATTATGGATTGTGAAACTCATACATTAGTTTTCGGCCAGGCGGCCGAAAAGCAAATGACCTCCCAAAAACGCATTTAGTTACCAGGCCATCAAAGGTGAATGCGCAGGCTACATACAAAATTACCCGAGCCCCGGCGCAAATTAAATCTATCTCAGGTTTAAGTACCTTTTATGTATATAACAAAAAAAAAATGGGACCTCTGTGATCGGTGACTAACATAAAAAAAACTGAATTTTTTTTCAGGCGTTAATATTTTACGTAGCTAAAGGTATATTTTCAAAAAATATTAGGTAATAATCATGACGGACCAGCTAGATAGCGCAGTAAGTAAGCGCATCACCCGGTGATTGCGACAGTTAAGCAACTTTTCCAAAGGTTTGGTCATGGGATGGGTGACCAAAAATGACCTCAAGCTCCTCCGTGACTTTGGGAGGCACGCTAAGCCGTTATTTATGGCCTCTGATATATCATTGTTTTTGGCTGTATTTTCAGTCGTTAACACCCCACCAATCCGCATTGGGGCCCCTTATTATTTACATAACTAACATAGTTAACTTACTTTAAGATAAACAGAAATGGGTAATAGCCGAACACCTTCTTGTATAGGTAACTCAAGACCTTTTGTACTTTTTGACCATCACCTTATATTTCGCTTCGTGTGGATTCCGCACACATGAACTCGTTTCTAATTTTTTATCTTAGTTATGGTCAGTCCTGTTTATCCACCCATAAGAAAAACCTGTGCCCCAGCAGCGGGGACATTATAAAATTATAAAAATAGCTGATGTGCAATCACGTCTGATAATAATATAATAAAAATAAAATTAGAATAACGTCATAACATATTTTTTTATTTATGGTTTTATATTATCCACATACAAGTCACAAGTCCTACAAATCTATTAAAAGATTATCCAAAAATGAACCTGAATGCGCAAATTCTTCTAGGTTATGTCAACCAAGAAAGTACAAAATGCTCATAACATGAGCGCAACATCCAAGCGTTCGGCGGCCATGAATGCATGAGCAATAATATTCATTTATGGCATAATATGTTTTGCTCCGCACATGCCTTGATTGAATTTTACATCTTATCAGAACATTTTGTTCATTATTGATATGAATTCTTTCTGGATGTCCATAGTATTCAATTTCATAAACTCCCGTCCTTTTCATATGCTCACTGCAATAAGAACGCGCGCGCCAACTTTAGGTGGTACGTTCCTATTGCGATTAAAATTAGTTGTTCGTGTGTGAGCTCGGGAAAATCTATAATATGTTGGTCATTAGCATTTAATCTTTGAAATGTGACTCTTTGGCGTTTAATATTATTTTCGATTTCTATGAATTCAGCTGTGTATTGGCTATCCTCAAAAGGCTCTTGGAAGCAGTTGATTAGAGCTCCCGCTATTTTAAAATCATTGAAGCTGTTTGGCGAGGCGCGGTTGAAAATTCTGTGCCTGAAGATTTTAAAGTCTCTTTTGAACTTACCGTTTACGGCCTCAATGACCCATCTGCAGATTGTAACTAGTCTTGACTTGTTAGCTTCTATAGTCGTCAGTTGACTTTCGTTTCGCCGTTTCGTTAGCGGCATATGTGCAGCATATCCATAGAATTCTATGACTGGTACTGCATCTCTAAATCCTCTGTCTAAAACCAGAACATCATCTTCTTCAAACAAATAGTGAAATGTGCAGTCTTCAATCGGCTGGTCGTCATTTCTAATATATTTTTCATAATGTCCGCATCTGTGGTTGTTGCGGCATATGGTCATTTTATATCTATTATATGACCATCGGCACTAACTATAATAAATGTTTTAATAAGATTTCGATATTTATGTGAGCTGTATGTGCGTCGCTGATACAGAAAGTTGGAGCTTTTCTCAATGAAAAGGTAAGTGCCATCTAATATAATGACTGCTTTAGGAGATTCATCACTTCCGAAAATGCAGTTCGGAAGAATTCTATTTTTTTCTGTTATCTCGCTCCGGGATGCATATAAGCAAAATCTAACTCTCGAGTTTTGATGGTGATCTCTGATTGGTCAAGAAACTCAGTAGTTAGGTTTTGCGCGCAAACTCTAACTCCCCAGTTTCGCGCTAGTTCGATAGTGATCTCTGATTGGTCAACAAACTCAGTAGTTAGGTTTTGCCCGCAAACTCTAACTACTGAGTGCGCATCCACCAATGAGCGAGCTTCAAAATTCAGTTGTCAATTGTCTTTGAACACAACTGTGGTAAAATATTTTATTTTTTAAAAATGATTTCTAATCTTCCAAGTTTTTGCGAATATAATCCAGTATACCCAGATCTGAACGCAAAAGCTTTTTTTTCTGCTAAACTAAATATTCCTTGCCTATGAAATTTACGTTTTGTATGGAGAATTTTTAACAAGTTGCATTTTCTATTTTAACATTTTTCACAATTTATTTAACATCTGTGAACGCTATTGCAACAAAACTTTTCTGTAAGTGTTCATTAAGATAATTTAGTTACAACAACCTTGCCTACAACATAACTTACTCTAAAAAAATAAGTTTAGGCTAAGTTACAATTACAACAGATTAAGTGGTTATTTTTGCCAAAAAAAAGAAGTCACTTTCAATGTATTTTTAGATGACTTTGCATTTCGTCGTCGGGATCGTCTCGTCCCCGTCCCGGCCCCGTCTCGTCAGGGGACGAGAGGGGGGGATTTCACGGGGCCGACCCCGTGTCGGCCTCTTCTCGGCCTCGTCTCGTCCCCGTCCCGGCCCCGTGTCGGCCTCGTCTCGTCCCCGTGTCGGCCCCGTCCCGTCCCCGTGTCGGCCTCGTCTCGTCCCCGTCCCGGCCTCGTCTCGTCCCCGTCCCGGCCCCGTGTCGGCCTCGTCTCGTCCCCGTCCCGGCCCCGTGTCAGCCTCGTCTCGTCCTCGTTCCGGCCCCGTGTCGGCCTCGTCTTGTCCCCGTCCCGGCCCCGTGTCGGCCTCGTCCCGGCCCCGTGTCGGCCTCGTCTCGTCCCCGTCCCGGCCCCGTGTCGGCCTCGTCTCGTCCCCGTCACGGCCCCGTGTCGGCATCGTCTCGTCCCCGTCCCGGCCTCGTCTCGTCCTCGTTCCGGCCCCGTGTCGGCCTCGTCTCGTCCCCGTCCCGGCCCCGTGTCGGCCTCGTCTCGTCCCCGTCCCGGCCTCGTCTCGTCCCCGTCTCGTCCCCGTCCCGGCCTCGTCTCGTCCCCGTCCCGGCCCCGTGTCGGCATCGTCTCGTCCCCGTCACGGCCCCGTGTCGGCCTCGTCTCGTCCCCGTCACGGCCCCGTGTCGGCATCGTCTCGTCCCCATCCCGGCCCCGTGTCGGCCTCGTCTCGTCCTCGTTCCGGCCCCGTGTCGGCCTCGTCTCGTCCCCGTCCCGGCCCCGTGTCGGCCTCGTCTCGTCCCCGTCCCGGCCTCGTCTCGTCCCCGTCCCGGCCCCGTGTCGGCCTCGTCTCGTCCCCGTCACGGCCCCGTGTCGGCATCGTCTCGTCCCCGTCACGGCCTCGTCCCGGCCCCGTGTCGGCCTCGTCTCGTCCCCGTCCCGGCCCCGTGTCGGCCTCGTCTCGTCCCCCCGTCCCGGCCCCGTGTCGGCCTCGTCTCGTCCTCGTCCCGGCCCCGTGTCGGACTCGACTCGTCCCCGTGTCGGCCCCGTGTCGGCCTCGTCTCGTCCCCGTCCCGGCCCCGTGTCGGCCTCGTCTCGTCCTCGTCCCGGCCCCGTGTCGGCCTCGTCTCGTCCCCGTCACGGCCCCCCATGTCGGCCTCGTCTCGTCCCCGTCCCGGCCTCGTCTCGTCCCCGTCCCGGCCCCGTGTCGGCCTCGTCTCGTCCCCGTCCCGGTCCCGTGTCGGCATCGTCTCGTCCCCGTCACGGCCCCGTGTCGGCCTCGTCTCGTCCCCGTCACGGTCCCGTGTCGGCCTCGTCCCGGCCCCGTGTCGGCCTCGTCTCGTCCCCGTCCCGGCCCCGTGTTGGCCTCGTCCCGTCCCCGTCCCGGCCCCCTGTCGGCCTCGTCTCGTCCCCGTGTCGGCCTTGTCTCGTCCCCGTCCCGGCCCCGTGTCGGCATCGTCTCGTCCTCGTCCCGGCCCCGTGTCGGCCTCGTCTCGTCCCCGTCCCGGCCCCGTGTCGGCATCGTCTCGTCTTCGTCCCGGCCTAACCTCTAAAATCTAACTCTCGAGTTTTGATGGTGATCTCTGATTGGTCAAGAAACTCAGTAGTTAGGTTTTGCGCGCTAACTCTAACTCCCTAGTTTCGCGCTAGTTCGATAGTGATCTCTGATTGTTAAAAAAACTCAGTAGTTAGGTTTTGCCCGCAAACTCGTTAGAGTTTGCGGCCCCGGCAGTAGTTATACTGAGTGCGCATCTACCAATGAGCGCGCTTCAAAATTCAGTTGTCAATCGTCTTTGAACACGGCTGTGGTAGAATGTTTTATTTTTTAAAATGACTTCTAATCTTACAAGATCTTGTGAATATAATCCAGTTTTATATTTATTTATTTATTTTATTATTACAAATAAACGTCAACAAATATGAAATTAATATCTATAGGACCACACGACACGACAACTATTCCGAATCCAATGCAAAAAAGTTTTCCAAATCGGTTCATAAAAATGACCCAGTTCTATTTCCGGTAACAAACATACAACCAAAATGAAAACCTCTCCCTTTTTGAAAACGGTTAAGAATATTTGTCCGTTGGAAAGCAGAAAGCCATAAAAGTGGAGTAATATATATCAAATAACGATTCTTAATTGTGGCTTGTGGGTAGGTAAAAACGTATTTTTATTATATCTGTTACCGTAGAACTCCGTAATTTATGAACTTTAAATCCAAAATACTTACCTACTCAATTCAAAATAAATGCCAACTACATTTTCTTCAGACAAAAGTGTAAATCGCGTTAATTTTTATTTGGTTTGTAAAGGTATTGGATTTTTTATTAAATAGAACCCTCTACAAAGACCTACTGTCATAATTCGAATAACATCACAAGAGTTAATTATGTTAAAATTGCAAATAATTTTGGTATTAGTAAAGGAAGTTTATTGTTCGCCGACCTGTTAAATAAAAAATTGTTGACGACAACCTCGAAAGATTAGATAACTAACATCATAAATAACAACATTTTGTTTTACAACTTTTCCGAAAACAGAAAAAAAGTTTTGTCATACAAATGTGCGAACACTGCGAGCACCTGATCAAGTTTTGTATAAAATATTTTTTTTGTCTGTCCAATTAGAGATGAATATCTATCAGTTTGTATCTACACACCACAGTCCTCCGAACTATTTAGTTTAGCAGAAAAATGAACCTTTGCGTACAGGGGACCTATTTTTGAATCACTCGGCAGGCGTCGAGCGCTCTTTTCGACTGATTTTCGTTCGACATATGACTCAAAACAATGGGATGTCGAACGAAAATCAGTAGAAACGAGCGCTCGACTGGAGACGAGCGATTCAAAAATAGGGCCCCAGATCTGGGTTACTGGATTATATTCGTAAACACTTGGAAGAGTAGAAGAAAAAATACGCTACCACAGTCGTGTTCAGACAGTTGACAACTGAATTTTGAAGCCCGCTCATTGGTGGATGGGAACTCAGTAGGTAGAGTTTGCGGGCAAAACCTAACTACTGAGTTTTTTGACCAATCAGAGATCACTATCGAACTAGCGCGAAACAGGGGAGTTAGAGTTTGCGCGCAAAACCTAACTACTGAGTTTCTTGACCAATCAGAGATCACCATCAAAACTCGAGAGTTAGATTTTGCTTATATGCCTCCGGGATATGTGATCAAGGCCTATATGCAATGGCACAAAATCGGCCAGTAAACATTCCCGAGTCAAATGGATTTTTCTGTCTATGCATCTTCTCGATAAGCAAAAAGCTGATCCTAGCCTATCGCTCGGCTCTCCTGTTCTTATTTTCGTCAAATATACACTTAAATCTAAGTCTGGTGTATTTAGACCGTCTTGTTAAAGATGGCGTTTGGTCCCTAAGTTGCCTGAATTTTTCATGGTTTAGACCAGTCCAAAATTGTAGGTCCTCCGGTGATATTTCATTAATATCGTCAAAATTCAATGATGCCCTTCTTTCAAGTGAATACGTGTAGATTTTTACCATGTCCCTGAAGCTGCGAGCATTGAAATTATGATGTTGAGTAGTAACATTCTGTGGAAATTCTTCCACAGTCATGGTGGTTAAGTGTTGCGCACAAATCCGAGCTCGATCAGGTACATAAAAATTAAAATAACTGAGGAGGTAAGCCTTGGCAGAGTTTGGTATATGGCGCAATTGTATGTTTCTACAATTGTTTATCATGCATCTGGAAGACGTATTAGCAGCTCGAGCTATTTCTGGTATAGGTATCGAAGATCTAGCAACTGCTTGATTGACAGGCACTGCTGGTCGATTTTCACGCGTAATTGCAGAAATTCTATGCCAGCATGGGTAACATATCGATCGCGTACCATCAAATGGCACCTGCAAATAATAATTATTAAAAATGTTAAATTCTGGAGGACAATTTTTTTATCATATTAAATAAAAATACCACAATCCGGTACTAAAAATAAGATTATGCTACTTTTTTGCTACTTTTAACGACACACCTACCCTGTTCAATTTTCGCCCTTCTTCCCCACGACACTACCAAGGCGCACTACTGGTAGTGTCGTGGGTAATTTTGTTTACCGTGGTAAACCACCTCGAATAACGTACTTTACCAAGTTTAAGTGTTGCCAATCTTTCATCACACTCGCCCTTGCTGACTGCTGGACACATTTCTAAAATATACAGTTGGTCTGTACTTAAATCATCACGGCTCTTCGTTATATCTGTGCAAACAATAGCTTACGGCAGTAAATGATTTGACTGGAAGACATTCAAAATTATTAAGTGCCTTCCCTATCGGACCACTAAAGCTTTTCGGCCCTGTAGTACTACCGTCTAAGTATTCAAAAAGTTGTCTTAAACTTCACTCATTTGCGTGCAGTTGACATATTAGCCATTGAAGAGGACGGTGCAGCTTGTTTTCAAGCAGTTTGATAATGCCGGCTCTATTACCAGTGTTAACAGCAGTTCCTCGCGCGAAATGACTTTCAAGACGAAAATTTACGGAAGTCAAACATGATTTTGAACAACGAAATAAGAACTAAGGAAGCCTAACTCCTAACAAATATTGCTTAAAAAATGGCACCTTCACCATACTCTGTAACACAAAAGGCCGCAAACTCAAAAATAAACAAGCTAAATCAAACCTTATAACAATGAACGCATAATCGGTATTTGGTTGTATTCTGACTATTTCTGACGCATATACTGTTTTCTATTGGCTGGGGTTTGTACGCAGATCAAACATGATTGGATATTTGGCTCGCGTTGTGTCACTCATTGGGCCATTGTCGTGCCTTTGTCATTGAAGCAAGGACGGTGTAATGTAGAATCCAGTCAGTACACCGAACCTACTACGGGCACTACGGCCGGCGGCGGGTGGCATCATTTAATTATTTTATGAAATTTGATGGCTAGTACATTATTATTAGTTAGGTATAATGTTTGTTTTATTAGGTAGACAGACAACTTGGTAAAGACCGATCGAATACGCTGGCTGCAAGTCGTCTGTAATTAGTCGCTCTAGAAAACTAAAGGAGACCTATGTCAGCAGTAGACGTCTTTCGGCTGTGATGATTTTATTGTTAGGTATATTATTTTATAAAAAATATAAAATGATGATATTGATGAATGATGATCATATATTTTGTCACAAATAGGTAAGATACTTCATTTCAAGAAGGTTTTAAATTAGGTAAGCTATTGAAATAAAATAGGTAAGCTTAATAAAAGACAATGTATTCTAGATAGTAATTGTTTCAAACATGTAAGTACCTACCTACATATCATATTATGTAGATAATTAACATATTTGTACGAGCAACGTCTTAATATGTCTTCTAGAGGTGTGGTGTGACTGATAAAGAACAACGTATTAATACGTCGTTTTATTTTAATTTTTCACTTATAATTTTTGCTGCCTTCTGTTGGTCTTTTACACCACTTGACCACACATGACGTCATTTTTTACCACTTTTATGCTATTTTTTTTGTAAGAACGCTAATGACTGTCACCGAGCGCTTGGCAGACATGACTAAATAGTGCTTCGGTTGTACTTTTTTAGCCCCGCCCACTCGGTTGTAGTTTGCGTGGTGCTATTTTTTGAGCAGAATTACATTTCCATAGTTCTTATTTCGTTGATTTTGAAAACGTTTTGTAAGAAAAATGTTGCTTTTTGTTGATTATTATTGGCTTTTGTGTATAAGTATCTCTTAATAATATTGACTATTAAAAAAATGTGATATGTTTTGTTTAAAATTATATTATGAAAATATTAATATTTAGAAAGTTTTTCGAAAACGTCAGCTCCTGGGGGCAGTACGTCTCGTAATTTGTTTCTAATTATATTTTGTATACGTAATAAATAAGTGTATGGGCAACTTTTAATAACACCGCGAAAAAGAAATTTCACGAAAAATTTCTTTCATACATTCTTACATTTTCCGTAATGGCCGAAAACCAAAGGGGGCCGGCAAACCGGCTAAGTCACCCTAGTTTGTTTACATACCAAATTTTATTTATTTTGCGAAAAATAGCTACTATAAGAGGTTGAAATTGTGCTTACGCGTGAAAAGAAACATTTCTTGATTGCCCGCAATTTTTTTTGCTGAACAATACGAAGCATTTTGCCTATTTTTGTACCAATGTTTCGCCACTAGCTCTAGCATCACACTGACAACGCGATATCGTTTACTGAGGCTATCGGTCACAGTAAGTGGCAGAGGGGTAAAGGCGAATATGGCTGTCATTTCGCATCCAGTGGTTAATTCATCCAAGTATGTTCCTCATTCTTCAAGTGTGAAAAGGAAAAAGAAAATAAACGACTGACGACAAGAGGGCCCAAAATTAAGTGTGTGTGCCAACACGAACGAAAACTTCCTTTGGTGCGTTCTGTCTCACGATTAGTTTTTATTTGCTGGAAAATATTTGAGTATTTTTGATTAAGTTTCAAAAGTAACGTAAAAGTAACATTTTGAGTCGTATAACATGGAGGTAACATGAAAGGGTCAAAAGTAACAGAAAATGTTACAAAAGTAACATTCTGGCAACGCTGATCACAGAACAAAGAATCATGAAATCGGCGGGCTGATTATCTAATTCGAAACCACCTAGCGACCGGTTGCAGTTCACCTTAGAGCACACAGAACGGGAGTAGGCATATACAGGCACCCCCTTTCACCAAAGTACATGACCAATTTGGTCGTGTCAGTTTATAAAAACTAGTTGGTCGCGAACACTCGCCATTTTGAAAGACTACATATCGCCGAACGCAGCTCCGCGAAAATGGTGAATTGTGCGGTGATATTGTGCAAAAGGCGATCTGAAACTTCAAATTTTAATAAGGACGGGATTTCCTTTCACACGTAAGTATAATTTTGTTAACAAACTATAATACAATCACGAAGAAAACCCAGTTTGTTTAGTAAAGCCAACGACAGAGATTGCGATAGCAAAACGATACCAAACACCACGGTAGAAGTCTTAGTGCTGTGACAAAGTTAAAGAAGACGAATGAACGAAGTCAAAGAGAATGAATGTGATCTGATCAGTACATACATTTTTCAATCATTAGTTTCTCTGATGTTGTCTTGATTTCAAAAACACAAGTGATTTATTGGCATTTTTAGATTTTAGGCATTAACAAATCACAATACTATTTTTATATTAAGATAATTGATAGAAGAAACACTAGAAAAAATACGGGTGTCTATTTTTCTCTAGTGTTTTTTCTATTAAATTGAAACTTGTGCGATGGTATATTTATGGGTACGTATCAGAATGTCTAACGATTAAAATGTAAAAAGTTCAAAATGTCAAAAACGAAAATGTCAAACGGTCAGATAGTCAAAAATTAAAATGTCTAAGTTAAAATGATTAAAACTTAAAATGTCTAATAGTCCAAATACATATAATGACGTATAGAATTTACTAATTTTCTTTCATTTAGGTATCTTATTAATTAAGTTAAATAACTGTGTGTTAACCTCTGTGCCTCCGCCGCACATCAACATAGCCGCGCCACTCCCTGATTCGGTAGCCGGTGCCAGTCACTGATTCAGTAGCCGGCGAACAAAATCCACCAATTGACTTTGAAATAGATTTTTTTCTGGCGCTTCGCCGGCCGCTGCCGCAGCACGCTCGCTTCGCTCGCTCGGCTCGCGCGCTGGGTTCATGTCAACCTAACATGCTCGTCGCTACGCTCCTCGCACCTATCTCGTGACCTGCGGTCTACGGTTTCTAAGTCCCAGTTGACTAGTTTAGACTCGTTTCCGGCAGCTAAATTTGCTATAACGCATTTTAGGCGAAGCCCAAAGACACTTCCGCAGACTCAATCAACCTCAAAGAAAATGATTCGTTTTAAGATTCAACCCAATTCAAATAAATCATTGTGAACTTAGACTTAATGACCATTGATATTTTAACTTTCAAGTATTTGATACGTTTGATATTTTGAATTTTTTCTATTTTGAAGTTAGACATAATGATTTTCGACATTTTAAACCATTTGAATTTTAATTTTTGACATTTTGAACTTTGTCATTTTAACTTTAGACATTCTAACTTTAGACATTCTGATACGTACCCACTTATAATACATAGAAAATACCAAGACAAACAGACATGTTCTTGCACACAAATGTTTGTCTTGTCTTCATCTTATCCAATGCGTCAACCGGGTTGTTTTTAGGGTTTTTTTATCTTTATTTTGATATTGTTTACCTTTCCTTTCTTGATGCCGCCTGATATCTAACAGTAGGCAACTTTTAAATTCCCTATATACGAAGAATAACAATAGTTTAAAAGCTGATTTAAAGTTAGAGGGGGGCACACATTTTGCTACTTTGGCAGTGTATATTATCGTTCAAACGGTTGACTTTGAGAAAAAATAGTCTTAGGAACCTCAATGACATTTTTGAAGACCTATCTATAGACTTTTATATAGATGCAGTTCCATGTATGGGGAGCCCCCTTTAATCTTTTGTTTTTTTTATTTTTGTGTAAATATCGTAAGGCGGTTTACAGAATACATCTACTTATCAAGTTTCAACTGTGTAGTCCTAATACTTTCGGAGTAAAGTGGCTGTGACATACGGACGGACGGACGGACAGACAAACATAACGAATCTATTAGGGTTTAGTTTTTTGCCATTTAGGCTACGGAACCCTAACAAGCAATTTAAGGTTCAAAATTCATTGGAGATTTTTGACAGTTTTGTATAGCTTGATGTGCTGCTGACTATACATAGATACTTGTAAATAAATGATTACATTATTAATCACATTTATTTTCTTTTTTGACATTCTATTCACTATCGGAATTTCATTTCTGTACATTATTTTAGGATAAAAGGGCAGAACGATGTTTTGAGTATGTTATTAAACAATTATTTGTAAGCGTATTTTAGTGATTGTTGGTGCAAATCACAAAATCAAAATGAAGACATTAATTTTTTTTGGTCGTAATCATAAATCACTCATCTTCAAATCAAAGCTTCTAATCATTCAATTTCATCGGTCTTTTTATGTCCCATCACTAACCTTAACGCAAGGGCAAACTTATTTATGTCGGTAAGTTTGGCGCTGCCGTCTACGTGATCTGTCAGAATTTATACTAAGATGGTTAGTTCCGAATTTGACCACCTGCCAATATAACTTTGTGGTCATTCTGTTTTTGTGTGCGTGTGTAACAATATGACTATAAGCTTCAAAAGTGTGCGTGAATACGAAGTTGTGTGCTGTGCGTGTGTACCTCGTCTCCCCCCAAAATCGGTGAACAAAATCTAGTGTAGGAGAGCGCTCTTGCTTACTCCCGTTCTGTATGCTCTAAGCAGTTCACAGATGATAGATCACTATCATCTGTGAACTGCAATGGATCACCATTGCTACTTCTTTTTGGATAAAAAAAAAACATACCAAAGAAAAGTAGCAATGTATGTGGAATGAAACCGGTCGCTAAATAGTTTATTTTTAGATAATTAGGGTGCGGACTGACAGTGACAGTGGGTGCATTCCAACAGACAAATATCTGAGTCACCGATCGCCATAGAGTTTTAACCATGGAAAGTAATTTTGTATAGAATGTTCAAGCAGGCCTCCTTCAATCGCTCAAGGTCGCGCGATAAGTACCTACCGCTAGCCGTGCCTACGAGGGCACAAGTGAGCAGCGGGCTGCCACACGCCCGCCTGTGTATCTTAATGCCTGCGTAGGTATTGTCTCTTTATAATAGTAACAATGTCGAATTGCCATTACTATGCCGTCCGTGTACGGATGGCATAGTAATGGCATAGTAATGGCAATTCAAAATCAAAAAACCAATAAACAATGGGGAATGTCCGAAAAAAATCAAATTAGCTGAATATTTTTCTATAGGTAGGAATAAGCTCCCTTAGTAATAGAAAAAGTTTCAGAATTTTCCGTTGCGTGAAAAAAGTTTTGACATTTTGTATTGAAACTTTTTTTATTAATACCATGTTGTGTAAATTGAAGCCCCGTCGTGCCTCCGCTACGTATGCATGCTCCTATTCATTTTGTATGAAACGATATTTTTTCCGCCCCCTGCCCGTCCCGTCCCCATCCCGTTTCCGTCCCGTATACAGCGACCTTTAATCCATCAGTATTTAATTAGAAGCCTATTTTATAAAGGAATGGTTAATAATTTACCATAGTTGTTATTGAGGTAAAATTATGTTTTTTATTTATTATGAAACATAATTCTACCCCAATATACTACTACTATGGTGAATAGGCCCTATTTCAAAATATTTTATGAAATAGGCCACTGATTAAATACTGATGGATCACAGTATTTACCATGCGTATGCATGTATGGTTCGCCTAGGCGACAGCTACATATAAATGCAGCAGGTACGGTACACAAATACCCTTAAGCTATTTGTGTAATATTTTGATGTCTGAACCCTTTTGGTCAGATTCGTGCTAACCATAAACATAATATTCCACTGGAATAGACGAACAGAGTTCGCTTGGCTGCAACACCAAAAGTGACATGAGCTAGTGTGTGAAAATTGTAAACGTGTGCGTGAATTTTAGAGATGCCTTGAAATCCATTTAAGGTTGTCGATAACCTTAATGTATTATTGCTCTAATAAATAAAACACAAACAAAATTTTGAACAATTTTATTTAAAAAAAATCTTAAAGTCTCCTTTAAGGGCTCCCAGTCTATTCTATTTATGACATTTATCCAGTAACTTAATCACTGGATTTACAGGAAACCTGGAAATATTGTTAAATTAGTACTTAAGTAGGTATAATTTACCATTTGAAAACTGTCGGTTAAAAGCAGCTTTAGATAAAACTATCAGTGTTCACAAAGACAAACAAAGTTATATTGGAAATCATCGACATGAGTATCGATATCAATAATTTTTGATCAATCTCTACGCCTTATTTTGTCAAGTTCACGGACATAATATCTTTTTATCTAACACATAATGTTTACAAATCAGCCTTTATTTAGAAAATAGGCGGTTAATAGCATGATATTAGTGTATTACTTAGTGTGTTTGGGAATATATTCAACTAAAATATGAAATATGAAAATGGTACTTGTACAATCTTATTTACCTGTGAAATGAGTGTTTATTTGGGTTTTTGTTGTAAATAACATTACAATTTAACACAGAACACGAAACCATTATAGATTTATGTAGTTATTAGAGCCAAAACGACCCGATCGCGATCAAAATCACAGAATAATCGAACGGACGCTTTTCCCCAAGATGATAAAAGATGATAAATGAAGTCAAACTAGGTTCTGCTGTCATTTTCTTTTAACTCTTTCTCACACATCGCATAAGCCGTAAGAATCGGTTTCTCACTCGCACCATAGTCCGTCTACTTGAGCGTAGCGAAAAATTTTCTATGTCTATGGTGCTAACAGGGTTTCGTTCAGAGGCTTAGAGTGCCGGTTGTTGGTTGTTTTTTAACTCACTCTAAGGTTAGGAACGACCAAGAACTTTAAATGTCAATGTCAATACAAAGTCTTCATTTTCCACTTGGAATAGAAATAATTTAAACTTTCCTTAATACAAAATCAAATAAAAACTGTTTTTTTGCGAAGCTACCATGATTTATTTGAAAATTAGACACAAAAACATCAAAATACAAAATAATGTCAAATGACATTGACAGTTTTTCTATAGACAAACGTCAGAGCGTTTTACAACCATCAATTTTGATGGTTGTTTGGTTGCAACGCTCTGACGTTTGGAACGGGAAAGTTGTTACAACCGAACGTCACGCTCTAATGTTTGGAACGGCGTTAGAGCGTTCGGTTGCACTCGGAGCAAGAAGCTTATACCCACAATGGAGATTGCACAGCTAGTGTCATAGTGAAGATAGAAAAAATGTCCTTGAGTGACGTTACGGCTTATTGCTATCTCTTTTTTTAGTGTTACAATACGTTTTCGTTTCTCACGAACGAACGAACGACGAACATCGAACACATATTGTCACACTAAAGAAAGAGATAGCAATAAGCCAAACGTCATTCAAGGACATTTTTTCTATCTTCACTATGACACTAGCCGTGCAACCTCTATTGGGGGTATAAGCTTCTTGACTCGGAGCGTAGGTTGAACGACCCCCAGAGCGTTGTCAGCGTGATTCGGAACGTGGTCTACGTCAAACTCAACTGTCACTGTCACCTGTTTACTGTCACTGTCTTTACGAGAGATTTGAGCTTGATTTTTGAGAGGTTATGTTATGAATGAAAAAGAAAAAATACGATTAAATCAAATAAATTAATTAAAGAAAAGAGTGTAGAGTAAACAAATAAGTAAAATTAAATTTGTGACAAGAAACACTAAACCACAGTAAAATGGCATCATTTAATAATGGTGGGTAACTAATGTACGCTTATAAAATCAGTAATGCCCTATTTAACTTAAATTTATTATTTTGTTAATTTTTCACAGCTTTACTACAGATACGATCACCCTTTTTGGTTGCCAAAAGATTTCGAGGGAAAATAAACATTCAAAGACCAAGGAAACCTCATTTTGAAAGACAGTTATTGATTGATTTCGCAAAACCAATATATGGTCCATCAAAATTTAAACTGCCTGAAATAACTCTATGTGATGCAGGAGTAAACAAAAAGAAAAAGGAAATAGATAACCCGTTTGAAAGGATTTTAGCTACAGAATGTTTAAATTGGTTTAATACATCAAAAATGGTTGTGTTTTTACACATGAATTCTATGAGTATGGAAGAGAAAACACCTATATTTTCAACATTAAAGAAAAATGACATGCACCTAAGGACATATGGCAAAAAAATTGTAAGCATGGCTACTAAAGGCACTCGATATGAAGCTGTCAATCATCTTTTTACGTCACATCAAAATATTATATTTGGTCAATCAGACCAAGCAGACAAGATGTTCAAAATTCTCAAAAAAGCACCTCAAATGGTGGTCATGGGTAGGTGATTCAAAAGCTAATTAAAAGAAGTTAGATTGCTTGTTTATTCAACTGTGGCTTTCTCATTATAATATTTAAATACTTTGTATCTCAGTTTCCAAGTGGATGTCTTCTTGTTAAAACTCTCTTCTCACTTCACTGTACCATACCAAAACCGTGCTAGGAACGTATTAGGCAAAAAGTATGTCACTATCCCCACTAGACCGTTTCGTCACGGGTAGAGATGTGCAAAGAACCCGGTTTAAATCCGACCACTGGATTTAAACCCAATAAAGACCCACATTGTATATTAAAGAAACTTTTTACAGCTTTTTTATTTCTATTAGTAAGTAAAATGTGACGTTTCTATGGAAACAATTTCTTGTCAAACCAATACAGAAAAATATTCAAATGATATATTATTTCTTATTTCTAAAGATTTTATTTAATTCAACAAAATTATCTATGGGCGTTGACTGGGTTTAAACCCATTAGTCGGGCAAAATCAAGTCCTTTGCCCATCTCTAGTCACTGGCCAATCACTTGTCATACTTTTCAATACAAAGAATATTTTTTTGTCTGACACATTCATAGCATGGCCATGGTATGGTACGGTGCAGTGGGCAGATACCTTAACACTTAAATAATTGCAGGGGGAATAGTTCATGACCAGTTATTGTCACGCAATGAGCTAATAGAATTCAGCAAACATCCTAACATAGACGTGGCTAGAAGTCAGCTGTGTGCAGTTCTGGAGAGTGCAGGGTCTTGCATTGTTGGTCAACTGAATCAGAGCCAGCAAACTTTAGTGTCTCATCTCCAGAAACATGTAGAGCTACAGTCTTCCGAACAAAAAAGTGAAACTGAACAATGAGTTTTTATGTTAAATATTTGTATATCTCTTAGTTAATATAGATTAATATGGTAAAGTTTATTATTGTATAATATTCCTGACCTTGGTAAGATGAGACAAAGTATAGTAGTAGTAGTACAAAAGATGGGTTTTAAAAAAAATATTCTCAGTGTGGTTGGTAAAACATTTGGCATTTTTATTGAACAAACATTTTGGCAGTTCATTAATTAATGTATTAGGTATGCAAAATCTTTGGTTAATTCGTTATCATAAGTACTGCTAAACTAATGGAGATCAAATAATTACATAAACAAATTAAACCTAACATATTATCTTAAATTTTAATAATACTTGAGCAAATTCATGTTATTCTGTAAATTTTATTTACTGACTATATTCACATTATAGTTAAGAGTGGCAATGCCCATTTTATATACTTCTTAATCAAACTGAGTACATAGTTCACAGTTGAGGACTATATAACAAAGAAAACAGGGGTGTGAACATTTTCTTGAGATGAGAAAAACGAGGATTAATCATATTTCTGTTTGGTCCTTAAGAGCATTACTGCGCTACGAGTAGCTACACTAGCGCCGCCAATGGAAAAAAAATCGTAGTGCTTAAATAAAGGCGAAATTGTGAATTGTGTTCTTCTAGTGTACTCCGAAGAAGCTTTGTTATACTTTTTATCGTAAACAATATTTTATAACCTGTCGTTTAGTTTATTGCTAAAAGTGGCCACTTTTAGCAATAAACGTCCATTAAACTAAACGACAGACTAGAAAACATAGTTAAAGCGATAAAAAGTACCACAAATCTTATTCGGAGTACACTAGAAGAACACAATTCACAATTTCGCCTTTATTTAAGCACTACGATTTTTTTACAATTGGCGGCGCTAGTGTAGCTCGTAGCGCAGTTATGCTCTTAATGCATTATGAAATTAAACCAGAAAATGAGCAATAGATACAGTCATAAAATATCTTCTATTTTGTTTTGGAATGACCAATCATTTTAGAAGGCTTAGTTTTGGTTATAACTTATAGTGTGACTGGTTTCAATAACTAAGGAGCAGTAACGCGGCTAGTGGCCCCCGCTAGCGTAGTCAACGCAACCGCTGCCTCTACTTCATCTTTGTCATGTTGCACTGCCCTTAAAGACAGTCGTTGAACTTTTCTTTCAGTTTTGTCCGCCTTCCGCCGTCTACCGTCTGCCCAACACGAGTAGTTCGTTTCGCTCGGTTGAAACCGCGCTGCACTTTCCAACCACTTACTAAGTAACAGTGGACTCGATATGGATTTTGTTTCTTTGCGAGTTTCTTCCACGTTGTTGTTAAATCCTTCACACTTGTCTCTAGATGACGATGAGGCATCTGAATCTTCTCTTTGATTATCCGTTGTGTCGGGACTGTCGGTGTACCTTGCTTCCATCATTTCCAGCGAATCATTGAGGCTGGCGTTTTCCGGTTCGCTCCATATGCTGTCGTCTGAGCAAATACTAAATTGTTCGACATTGCCTTGTGCGAGATCGTTGTAAGTACGAATAAGGTGTCCCCACGTTTGTTGGTTGCGATCTACGTTAACGTTTTTTAATTTTCGTCGCCAGTTAGCAAACCAGTTGCATATCTGCAAAGGTAGACTAATATAAATTACAAGTAAATTACATGGTTTTTCATAAAATAGGTAAGTACATTTGGTACTACAACGTTAAACATAGCCTTACATGGTGTTAGATAAAACACGATTAATAAAGTGTTAAGTATTAATGCACGTCTATTATTATTTTTTGGAAATCTCTCGATATCTTACTTTTGCAAAGAAAGGCATCGATTGAATTTTTTATATGCGCTCAGTCAAAAAAGGCTTTTCTTATCCGAGTATTGCGTTTAATTGGTTTTCTAATTACCGACTTGTAGGTTTATGAACTGTATTTGAGATATGTAGTAAGGGGGTGAGTGATCCGCGACTACGAAACAATTAAAATAAATGCTAGCACAAAATAACTAATGTGGTTAACAAAGCAGCGACGAAAATAGTGCCTATTTATGTAGGCACAATATAAGTAGCGATTCTTGGCAACTGTCCAATTAGGTTGTTGTTTAAACACCAATCACTTCAACTATTTGAAAAAGTATTAACTCGATTCAGTCAGTTATTGCCAACTTTTAACAATGTATTTCTGATACATACTTGAATGTAAGTAAGTCCTGTATCTTGAGCCAAGTGCTTTTTTTCTTCTCTATTTGGGTACGGATTCTCTCTTCGTCGCACGAGCCAGTCTTTCAAGTATCTCTTTATTTCTGGTGTGAAAAGCCGTTTCTGAGGCCTCTGTCCCGCCACAAAACTTCGCCTGAAACATGGATAGAAGAAAACATGATGCCTCACTATAAATCTTAACATGGCACGGATTGTGACGTGCTGACATAGAAGTTTACATAAAGGACACTTGTTGCAAGATTCGTGAGTGACGCACAAAGAAAACAACACAAACACTGAAACTGTAAGTCAATGAGTCATTTGTGTACCAACCGAGTGTATCGTCTGTTTCTGACAGGCCTCGATGATCTCCCACCGTCTTCCTTGGTATGTGATTTACCCAGAACGTCCATTAGTGATTCTCTCGCACTATCAATTAGAATCATCGGAGAAGTAGTGTTGTGATGTGGACTTGATTTCAACTCGTTAGTGGATGCGAGTGAATAGGGAGTGTAGCACGTGCGAAGGGCTTCGCAGCTTGCGACACGACTCGTGTCTCGCAACGCTGCCGCTGCGGGGGATGTTTGGTGATCTATTAAAAAATAAGGACATGATGACACAAATAGATTGTCTTCGAACAGCACTCTGTCGAATTAGTCTACCGAGTTAGTGCACTATTGTCCGCCTGTACGTTGATGTAACCGAAACATGACGGTCACATTCCTTAGTTCACTTTTAGATGTTATTAGCCCGCGATATTCTATGAGGGGTTTAATAGGTGTTTTTATAAATTACAAATAAACAACACGATGTTCACTTTGTTTTAAAAGCTTAACTTATGATTTTATATTCAGTTATTATGATTAGGAATAAAAAACATGCTAACTGTTACGTGTGCTCTTGAGGGTCAATGTTCTTGTTTTTGAGAGGTGATTGTGAAATTGGAGTGTCTATGTTTGTGGAGCTAAAATGAAATGTTAAGATTTTTTGTGAAGTAATATTCGCGGCATATAAGCGACGAAGAGAAATGACAATGTGTGGACAACCATACGTACCTGGTGAGGGAAAGCTCGCGGACTGTGTGAAAATGGCGTCGATTAAGCGCGCGACCGCAGCGCCACGGCGCGGGCGCATCGCACTGTAACTGCAAAATCGTGTTATTTCAGGATATCTCCCGCGATGTCTTCAAAAACACGATCACAATAGGTAACTATTAGCAAAACATCTTCCTAATGGTAAAGTAAAGAAAGGTAAAGTTTAATTAATTTAAGTAAGTATAGTTCATTTTATTAATATATCTACTTATAATTACGTAAAAACTTTTTATATTTCTTATTATTTATATTTTCAACAAATAACTTAAAACTTTAACTCGTATGTATTTATTTATATTACAAAGAACGAGCCAAAATGATCCGGTATAAATTAACTTCTCATGAGTCTTCGTCTTAGGTGAAATAAAACTGTATTTATCACTACCATAGCGACCATACCTGTATGATAGATAAGATTATATCGTGAGGAACCATAATCATCAACATCATTAAAGTAGGTCAGTTTGTTTTAAAGTTAACCCAGTTCTGGCTCAACTATCGAATTTTTTCTTGCTTTATTAAAATTTATCAACTCTGCTTCATATTTTCGAGATTTCAAAGTGGTTTTTCTTCTTAGAAAAACTCAATTATGATAATATTAGAATCATAATACTTATGTACAAGGTGTTTGGTAATAGCCTTATTAATTACAATAATTAATAACGAAAATATCAAAATATGTGAAACAGCTGATTTTTTTTCACGATTTCAGAGTTGGTCCCATAGTAAAAGTTTGATGGTCCCTATCTACCATATTCGGCTTTGTAAGGCTATTACCAAACAGCTTGTATATATATATATATATAGGTTCTCAATAATATAATAAATAACCTAGTGGCTCCGTGAGCTGTAGACCTCGCGTTGAAAAGTAGCTCAAATTGTATGTTTTTTAAAAACAAATACACAGAATAGATATTAGTTTTTTCAACTACTTAATATTAATAAGTATCTATGTATATCTATACTGTGATAATAATATACCCAGTCGTAGGTTCGGTCACAAAGTCACAACCTTATTTATTTTCTCGAATATTGGCCAGAAATGTTTTTATTGATAACCTTTTGAGTCTTCTAAAAATAAAAATAAAAACAAAATTTGCTTTGCACCGCAACTAAAAAGTTTTGTTACATTTTTTCAACACACTTTCTCGTAAAGTGAGCCATAGTACATCGCTTTTAGGGCCATAAACCGCTATAACCACCTATAACAAACGCGTGCAATAATATATAAAACACTAGTTAGTTATAGAATTATTCCTACAAAGTTAAATTAGTACCTTACTGCAAGTTCTATGCGAGTAAAGAGAGCATTCCCAATTTAACCGGGTAATACAGTTGTTTTTAGTAACAACAAAGAGGTTTTATTCCGCAAAAAATTCATATACATTTTTGGAATAAATAAAAACCAAACAAATATTTATTATTATCAAATTATTCATAATTCACAATATTTTGTTATAAAATATTAAAATATTTGCATTCTATCACTTAAAATTATAATTTAGAAGTAGGCTGTATGCTCACTCACCCTGTTGTTGACAAAATATTCTTGCATTGGGCGTGTGAAAAAAACAAAAAAACCTGCGCGCCTTTTCCCATCATATAATTATCATATTTTGTTTTTGTCGTATTTGTTGCTGTGTGGTAAATTACTTTATTTTTTCCTCGCCAATGTGTTGAAAAATATCGTATGAAACTCGTAAGCTCTTGCTTATTGCACACTCGGCTGAGTTACGCCCTCGCCTGCGGCTCGGGCTCCAACCCACAACCTCGTGTGCAATGAGCAACCTAAGCTAACTTGTCTCATAATGTACTATTATCATTTTGCGAAAGGACTGAAATATGTTTTTTTACATATCTTCGCCATTTTGAAAAATTTCGAAAAACTGGCTCGACTACAAAAATGTATTATTTATCGAATCTGCTCACAAAATTTCACAAGAATCTGTTGAGAAATGCAACCTGTAGAGGAGAACAAACGGACAGCCGGAATCCGGAAGGACGTAAAATATTTTATATGAAAGAATTTTTGTCCAAGCTGAAGCAGAGACGCTTTGAATGGCTTTGATTTGGTATTTATCAGAGACGCTTCGCGCTCACTCGGTCAATAAGCAGTAGTTATTAGAGATCATTTTTATTATATAAAAAAATCGGGTTGCACTCCGGGAGTGCCGGCAGAAGTGAAAACTTGAATTTTAACGTTGTGCATTTTTGATATTTTGGAATGGTTAGGGAATAATTTTGCACGAATATCTTTAATTATAAGTATAAAAGTACAATACAATATTTATTTATTGCGCTATCGTACACAAACATGACAATTTATATAACATTAAAAAGTTTATCTCTCAGAAAAATCAACCCGCCGATCACCAAAATGACGCGCCGCCATTTTCGCCGCACCGTAGAAAGAGAGGGGGATACTTCCGCCGCCGGCTGTCTACGCTACATCCGTCTTACGAATTTTCGATCAGGGTCACGTGACCCTGACTGACGCGAGTTTAAAAAAAAATTTCCATTACAAAAAAAGTGTACAACGCCGCTTAAGAAGTTTTCACTTCAAAAAAATACTTAAATAAATTCTATTTTATGATATTCTTGAAAAATTATTAGGATAGATACAATGCGATATTTCTAAAATATGAATCTTACTGAAATACCATTGGCAAAGTTCACAATTTTATTTTATTTAGATCGTCAAACTTTTGAGAAAACATACAATTTATTGAAATGCTGTATCTCTTGATATTGAATTTGGCTTAAAGCAGGTAGAGCAGCGGCAAAATTGTCAAAGTCACAAGTGTACGTAATGGTTAACTGCATGCCTGCAGCTTCTGCACTCATTTTCATTTCCATTATAATTAAGTAAAAAAAAACATTTTCCTTTCAGATTTTTAACGTTTGAATCGCTGTGATTACAAAGTGTAGAAAATATATATTATTCTGATACATTTTTGTTATTTTCTATGCTTAAATTGGGTAAATTAATGGTTCTACTTTTTCATAAGCAAATAATTTGGTGTTCTTCTGACCGAGTTGAAGAAGTACCTCAGAATATGTTTAATTTAATACTTATTACGTCCCGCACCATACATGTCGTTAAGGAATACGTGAGTATGCGTTATATCTTTTTATGGAACGACAAAGGCGAATTCTTAAGTTACATAATATGTATAACGAAATCATCGAGGAAATAATAATACTGAACAATTTTGTTCAACATTATTATTTCCGTTTTAGCTCTACATTTTTGGTTTGACAGTTCCGTCGATCTCTAATAATATTCTGTCGAGTGGGGATTTTAAGTACACACCTCTCGATTAATTTACATCTAACACAACTGCATTAATGCGATAAATTATTTACTTTAAGATCTAGCAGGTAAGTCGCAAGTGGTGCTTATGTATAAATAAAGAAATATTTTGTCACGTTAGCCATCAGAAAATAGTCTTTATACAAGGCGCTAAAATGACGTATTGTATACGAAATAGTAACACAGAATACTTATTAGAGTAGTAAATAGAAACCGAGATAATGGGTTTTTAGCGCCGTGTGTGTTACATTACACTCAACTTTTCACTATGATTGCGAGAAAATGAAATTTTATATTTGGGGCTTGAAGGATTAATATGTGCTCCAAAGCGTTGAACTTTGATATTTTTTGAATGGTTCATCAAAATAAGCACGTAAGAAAAGTTACTTCCATAAACGAATCCACTCGTTTTCTGTTCCCTAGGTACTTCGTAAACTTTTCGTATTTAAATAAATTATTTCTTTTCCTTTCACTTCCATCTACAATTCTAAAGATTTTGCGCCAATACGTTTAATTTTTTTCTATTATTTACGTCTATAATTCTACTAAAGAGATCGCCGCTTTTTGTTCCATTTTCAAATATAAAACTTTCCTCATATTATAGCAAACAGTCGAGTCCATGTAGAGTAGAGTCTTTATTCGTGATTAATGATTATTCTACATGATTCTACCTATAAATAAGTCTTTTTCGTTTTTGTCATAGACATAGAAAAAATTTCGCTGTAGGCTCGTTGGTAATACTTAGACAAAAATTAAAAAAACCCGGCCAAGTGCGTGTCGGGCCACGCGCCATAGGGTTCCGTAGTTACCTTATACCATACCATATTTAATACCACCTATCATTTTTCGTTTGCAAAAATAACTTTGTTTTTCACAGTGTTGGTATGAATGACAAAGTTATATTTGCGGTTTTGGAAAATGTGCTATATCTCAAAAACTAATTACTATATCTCGTTCAAACCAATTTTGGTTGAAAGTGTTTATTAAGATCTACAGCATATATTTTTTTTTAGATTTTTCACTCTCTTATTTCAAAAGTTAAAGGGGGGGGGACACACATTTTACCACTTTGGCGGTGAATATCTTTCAAACGATTGACTTTGAGAAAAAGTTGTCTTAGAAACCTCAATTTCATTTTTAAAGACTATCTATAGACACCCAACACGTGTTGGTTTGAAGAAAACAATTTTTTTCAGTTTCAGTTCCATGTATGGGGAGCCCCCCCTTAATCTTTTATTTTTCTTATTTTTGTATTAAATTCGTTAAGCGGTTAACAGAATACATCTACCTACCAAGTTTCAACTGTGTAGTCTTAATACTTTCGGAATAAAGTGGCTGTGACATACGGACAGACAGACAGACAGACAGACAGACAGACATGACGAATCTATAAGGGTTCCGTTTTTTGCCATTTAGGCTACGGAATCCTAAAAAGGAAAAGTACGCTATAATGACGGGCTTTTTGAGCAAGAGGAGTGAAAGTAAAATTTTCATACTCAAACTCTATATTTTTCTTGTGTTGTTGTAGAGAAAACACAAGAAAAATATAGAGTTTGAGTATGAAAATTTTACTTTCACTCCTCTTGCTCAAAAAGTCCGTTGTTGAAATATAAATTGTGTATAAGTATTGGTAATTTTAGTGGTAATTTTACTGTAGAGCTAAAGGTTCAATGTAGGAAAGTAGGTATGTACAAGATTTGAAATAAGAATAAGTACATACAAACGAACATCTCTTTCCGAGAAAATGATGCAATTTGCTTGCTTTTATCGTCAGGACAGTAGCAGGTAAGTAGTTTAATAATTTTGATTTATTTTAATATTTTTGGTAGGTACTATGAAAAATTTTGATTTGTTGAGTGTGTTAATATTTTAGTAATTTTTGTATATATGTATCTATAGTTAGTTAATTCAGTTTCAGAAAAATGATAGGCGTATTCGTCTTTGTAAACTTTATCGGCAATAACTTGGCTAGTAAATTTTGTCACACTGTCGCTTTCAGGGATTGTCGGCTACACTGCATCAGGGGAACAGGCATGAATGCTGTATTACGTCGTAATAAGGTTGAAAAATCCGTTAGCTAGTTGTCAGAAGGGGCTTAAACAATGCTGTCGATTCACGCGACGCGAGTTCACTTCACATGCGCTGTAGCGACAGATCGTGCGGCCGTGTGCTCCGTTTCCACTGACGTCAACAAGCTAACCTATTGCATTCTGGCTTGTGTATCGTAAAAATGGTAACAGAAAGTGATACAGTCGTTTAAGAGATTTCGCGAGAAACAGTTCTGTTGTCAGTTATTCATATTACCAGTGTCGCGATCGTACGTCTGCGTAACCCACGTGCGTTGATTTACCGGTCCGCGATTGATTTTTTGCGTAATGGGCGAAGAATCACAGGCCGGCGACGGAAAAGTGGTATTAAAACGTAAAATAACATTGTTCAATGGAGTGGGCATTATAATCGGAACTATAATTGGTTCTGGAATTTTTATTTCACCGACTGGAGTATTTCTGAACACCGGGTAAGTTTTCATCAAGTTTTCCCGCCTTTTTTATGGTCTCTAGCTCTAGTCTCTACATAGGTGTTAGGTTATTTCTCTCTCTCACTCGTTCATGATAAAACATTATGTCCGTTATCTTTCTATTGGATGTTTATATTAATCTGATAATGTTTCATTTTATCTTTTCGAAGTGATTTAATATGGTAATATGGTGATATTAACACGTTTTTTTTATTAGGTTGCTTTGTTGTTTGTTTGTTTTTTTTTTATAATAAAAGACTTTAGTTATTATAATCATTATAACGCTTCTAGATTTTTAGTAATATAAATAGTTCTTCAACTAGTTGATTATTTTTATTATTTTCAATTCATTTTTAATTATTTATATGTATGAGAAAAGTGGTGTTCCAAATAGGTATATTGTTTTACTTTGATCATAAAGTTATTTTTACAAGAGCAAGCTGTGAAAATTATTATTGTGGTATTACTTACACTTACTTGGTGGTTTTCAGTGATTTTGATATTTCGTAAGTAGGTTAGCTAAAAATTAAATTAAAAAAATATGTTCAGGAAGTTTTCCAGATAAAAAAAGATGTAAAACTAAGTATACTTACTTAAAAAACTTTGTTCTGGTGCAATATTTTTTTTGTGCATGAAACTACCTTGTCGAGATGTATCAATATAATGTGAGGCTTTGACATATTTTTTTCATTTCGTATTTTCAAATGAGAAAATATATCTACGTATCTACATACTTTCATTACTTTGTAGAGGTTTAAATTGATGAATACAGTTCACGAGGAAAATATTAATTTCAAATCCTACTTCCTACTAATATTATAAATGTGAAAGTTTGTGGGTTTGGATGTTTGTTCCTCAATCACATAAAAACTACTGAAGGGATTTGGTTGAAATTTGGCACACAGATAGTAGACAGCCTAGATTAAAACATAGGATACTTTTTATCCCGATATTACCACGGGAACGGGAACCACGCGGGTAAAACCGCGGGCGGCCGCTAGTATGATAATATATTGATTTTCCAAATAGGTATCTTTAGTATTGTTTACTATTATTTTGTAGTGCGTTTATTATTAATAGCAAACGTGGAACATTTTATTGCAAGAATCCTTTTGAATTCGAGCTCGAGCTACTCGAAATTTCGGGCTTTAGCGTATTTCTTAGATCTTATAACTATTATGATGACAGATTAGAATTCAGCCACTTGTTGTGGGCTCCAACAACTTGTTGCTCACCAAGCGTTTGACGGGCTATTTTATTTACAACTTCGAATGTACATGAAAAGTGACTATATTTATTTTAGATAACACACTTTTATATTAAGAGAATTAATATTCCATTAGAAAAAATACGAGAAAAAATCGACTCACGCGTAGCACCTCAGACGGGACACGAACCCGCACCTTAGGGATTCATGCCCAATACACTGACCAATTTATAATACAGAGTCGCTAGTGGGAGCG
The DNA here is from genome assembly GCA_943789525.1 of Agriphila geniculea. Classification (NCBI taxonomy): domain Eukaryota; kingdom Metazoa; phylum Arthropoda; class Insecta; order Lepidoptera; family Crambidae; genus Agriphila; species Agriphila geniculea. The sequence goes on along the minus strand of OX038873.1, from coordinate 9,994,432 downwards.
GCGAGGTCCCGTCTGAGGGACTACGTGTGTTTCGATTTTTTCTAGTATTTTTTCTGATATTTTATGAATTGTCTTAAGATAAAAATAGCATTGTGAATGCTAAAAAATCTAAAAAATCAATAACACACTTAGGTGTAACTTAGGTCTACAAAGAAGAAATAATGGCGTGGTGTGTACAGGGTAGGTACCAACCTATTGGATTTGTATAGAGTCATATAAAAGCAGAGGCAGCAGCATCATATTTATCAATAAAAGCAAACTGCTACATCAGCTTATTGTTTGACTTAATAAGTTTGCAGCAAAAACAGCAACAACTCCTATTAAAATCACCGTTAAATTGTAGATTGGCAGCAAAAACAGCAATATTCCCATAGTACCTAACTGCAGTACTTCTAAACCAAAAATACGTGTCCATCGTTCTGGCAGCGCCACGGTCTCCGATTTGCGTGAAAAAAATTCACCATGTAGGCCGATTTTTTGCCAGTCGGGAAAAAATAGATTTGATTTTTTCCCTCCACTGGATCCGAAGATATACGAGGTTTATTGTGGCGCTGCCAGAACGACGTCGTCCTGGCAGCGCCACGGCTATATCTCATTAATTACAAAAGCTAGAATAAATCTAATTACACACAGATTTTTGGCTTTTTTTTCCATTTCACACAAGCTAACATCCATCCGTGAACGTCAACAGATTCAGGAGTAATCGTGGGTCATTCGTGGCGCTGCCAGAACGACGTCGTTCTGGCAGCGCCACGGCTGAATCTCAGCAATTTGATTTTTTTCCTGGAAACGGTGTGGGTATATATTTAATACCTTCGTCATAAGGCACGTAAAAAAATGAGTTTCTACATTTTATCGTGGATTAAGGATTTTATAGGCATCGAGAAATTATAACCTCAAAATAAATTTTTTTCGCTCTAACGCCTTTAATTGATGTATTAAATAACATTCGCGCATTCCCTTATCTTCCTATAAAGGGAAAATAATAAACCACCATCGCAGCATTAGCCGTTCCAGAGAAATCATAGGTTTTGATTTGGTTCATACATTAGGCATCGTTCTGGCAGCGCCACACCCAGTGCAGCATGATCCAGAGCACCTGTCGCCAAACTGAGTATGCCAATATTTAGTACCACCATAGCGAACACGGAAAAAAATCTGATAACGTGTAAAACACAGCTACTTTCCGAGAAATAAGCCTTTGATTCAATATGCCATACAATTGGTACATTCGAGTAGAAAAGTTTTAAATTGCTTTTTATTTTAGCATTTTAAGTATCCGATCCGGTGCCCAAAAGCAGTTTTAACTATACAGGGTGTTTAGTAATACCCTCATAAAGCCGAATATGGTAGATAGGGACCATTATAGGGATATTTTGTTTATTAATTTTTGTATGAAACAGCTGGTTTTTTTCGCAATTTCAGAGTTAGTTCCATAGTAAAAGTTGTTCAGTTTGATGGTCTCTATATCTACAATATGCGGCTTTATAAGGCTACCAAATACCAACAAATATGAAAAGTAAAAAATAAAAATAAAAATGCATTTGTGATGAAAGCGGCAGGCATGCTTGAAAGCGGGCTACAGCTGGCTAGTCAAGCGGGAAAGTGTGAATGAGGCGTTAACTTAGTAAGCTGTGAAGCTGTCAATTAAATGTCATACATAAGTCACGCACGTCTGATGCTGTTTGCGCTACCTCACGACCGAAATTGCGACTAGTTTTTCGTATTTTGCGATAGTCTCAATTGGGCGACTTCACAAATTTTTGCGCGATTTTTGGGCTACTTCACTTCGCTGGCAATGGCAACATCCAATTAAGAAAACGTGCAAAAACCACCAAATTTCCTCACTCTAGGCCATATTAATACATTTTTTTTTGTTTAAGTATGGCAGTTTTATTTATCCAGTACGGCAACTCAATGTTACAAATAAAAAAACACATTGATTTTTTTGTTTTATTTTCTTGGAAAATAAAAATATTCCTAGTAATAATGAAAAGACATAGTTTATCGATCAGAAATATTTATTTTTAATTGAGTTTTACAAACGCACACATGAAAACAAAATTAAAACTAAAAAAATCAACTTTATCATACAATTTTTATTTTTCTTAATTGGATGTTGCCATTGCCAGTGAAGTGAAGTAGCCCAAATATTGCGCAATGAAGTCGCTCAATTTGAGACTGTCTCAAAATACGAAAAACTAGTCGTAATTTCGGTCGTGAGGTAAACCAAACAGCATCAGGGGCCCTATTTTTGAATCGCTCGACTTCAGTCCAGCGCTCGTTTCTACTGTTTTTCGTTCGACATCTCTTGTTTTGAGTCATATGTCGAACGAAAATTAGTCGAAAAGAGAGCTCGACGCCTGCCGAGCGATTCAAAAATAGGGCCCCAGACGTGCGTGACTTATGTATGACATTTAATTGACAGTTTCACAGCTTACTAAGTTAACGCCTCATTCAAACTTTCCCGCTTGACTAGCCAGCTGTAGCCCGCTTTCAAGCATGCCTGCCGCTTTCATCACAAATGCATTTTTATTTTTATTTTTTACTTTTCATATTTGTTGGTATTTGGTAGCCTTATAAAGCCGCATATTGTAGATATAGAGACCATCAAACTGAACAACTTTTACTAAGGAACTAACTCTGAAATTGCGAAAAAAAAACCAGCTGTTTCATACAAAAAATAATAAACAAAATATCCCTATAATGGTCCCTATCTACCATATTCGGCTTTATGAGGGTATTACTAAACACCCTGTATAGTTAAAACTGCTTTTGGGCACCGGATCGGATACTTAAAATGCTAAAATAAAAAGCAATTTAAAACTTTTCTACTCGAATGTACCAATTGTATGGCATATTGAATCAAAGGCTTATTTCTCGGAAAGTAGCTGTGTTTTACACGTTATCAGATTTTTTTCCGTGTTCGCTATGGTGGTACTAAATATTGGCATACTCAGTTTGGCGACAGGTGCTCTGGATCATGCTGCACTGGGTGTGGCGCTGCCAGAACGATGCCTAATGTATGAACCAAATCAAAACCTATGATTTCTCTGGAACGGCTAATGCTGCGATGGTGGTTTATTATTTTCCCTTTATAGGAAGATAAGGGAATGCGCGAATGTTATTTAATACATCAATTAAAGGCGTTATAGAGCGAAAAAAATTTTTTTGAGGTTATAATTTCTCGATGCCTATAAAATCCTTAATCCACGATAAAATGTAGAAACTCATTTTTTTCCGTGCCTTATGACGAAGGTATTAAATATATACCCACACCGTTTCCAGGAAAAAAATCAAATTGCTGAGATTCAGCCGTGGCGCTGCCAGAACGACGTCGTTCTGGCCGCGCCACGAATGACCCACGATTACTCCTGAATCTGTTGACGTTCACGGATGGATGTTAGCTTGTGTGAAATGGAAAAAAAGCCAAAAAATCTGTGTGTAATTAGATTTATTCTAGCTTTTGTAATTAATGAGATATAGCCGTGGCGCTGCCAGGACGACGTCGTTCTGGCAGCGCCACAATAAACCTCGTATATCTTCGGATCCAGTGGAGGGAAAAAATCAAACCTATTTTTTCCCGACTGGCAATAAAATTTTTTCACGCAAATCGGAGACCGTGGCGCTGCCAGAACGATGGACACCAAAAATACATATTATTTTCCGCCATTTTGGAAAAACTGGATGTTGGTGCCTTTGCTTTTGTTAAAATTGGAAGGTATCCTATATGACTCCTCTTAGAGACGGTGCTATAAGCTATAAATCGCGCGCATTAAGGTCATGTGGTAAGGCCTCGTATATCAAGCATTCTGAGCGGACATAAGACTCCACGTACCATTTATGGTAGTAGGGTGTCGTGATGAAATAGCTATAAATAGGAAAGTACTCCTAACATATTTTTTATAAACAGCATGCATGGCCTTAGCTTTAACCCCGATTAGCTAAGCTTTGGTATCCATGTAACATGATGAAGTATTAGTAAGTATCTAAGCTTACTGTGATGAATAAACAAAATTGCATACATTAGTATGCAATTTTTTTGCTAAAGCCGGTTTTTAAGTTCCAGTATTTAAATAATGAGGTTTATGTTATGTTAACTGATCCGCTATTTTATAAGTATTTTATTCTTTTAAATTGAAACCCAGTACCGGTAAAAACATGCTTTAAACTTAATATTTCCAGTAATTCCCAGTCATTTAAAAAGGGAGTTTGTTAATATATATTTTTAAAAATTTTTGCTAACAACTTCAAATTACTGAATCCAACTTTCAAACTTTTTGGAAAAAAGGCTAAACTGAAGATTTTTTTTTGTCTATAATTAAAAAAAGGATAATAGAATAGATTAGATTGATATACAATTTTAAAGACTCTACATACAATCTAAAGATTGTTTGAGTGCCTAGGCATTTTCTAGACTAGGTAACCTAGACCTATGCACTGTGACCTAGGTAACCACAAGATAAATTATTACCAGATCGTATAAGATGGGAGTGGTGAAAATGGATGTGATCAATTTTACTTGGTCCGTCTGGAATTTTATTTCCCCTAAAGATCCTTAGTGATTTTGGTAATAATAGCATACATTCTGCTTGATTCTCTAAGGTCAAATCTATCTACAAAAATCACTCATATTGATCAAAATATCAAAAAACAGATTGGATTTCGCATTTATTTCCATGGTGACTTCAGGTACCGAAAAATGGAACAATGCGCAATATACAAAGCTAAACCAAAATATGGTAGCTAGGGACCATCAAACTGAACAACTTTTACTATGGGACCAACTCTGAAATCGAGAAAAAAAAATCTGCTGTTTCATACACAAATTAATAACGAAAATATATGAAAACTAGCGGCCGCCCGCGACTTCGTCTGCGTGGAAAGTTTTTTTGCTATCCCTCGGGAACAATATTTTTTTCGGGATGAAAGATACCCTATGTCCTTCTCTGTACCCCTGACAACGTGTATGCAAAATTTCATGATGATCGGTTCAGTAGTTAAGCCGTGAAGGCGTAACAAACAAACAAACAAACGGACTTTCGCATTTATAATATTAGTAAGGAAGTAAGGATGTACGAAACATCTGATTTTTTTCGCAATTTCAGAGTTGTCCCATAGGTAATAGAAGTTGTTCAGTTTGATGGTCTCTATCAATCATTTTGTGGTTTAGCTATTAATTCTGTTACACGTTGTATACCTACCTACCTTGAAATCGGAATCCCAACAGGGAAAATCACAAAATAGTAACAAAGATAGAAGATCGGTGTGAAAAGGATCGAAACATAGTCCTTCGAAGCAATATCCAATAGCCTATCGAAGCCTATCGAAGCAAGAGATGTAGAGCGAAAGGATTTTAATATAATGTGAACATTAAACTTAAAAGTTTTTTCGGCGGTATACCGCATATGCAAGCATCTTTCGTTTATAAATAGGAACAGATGATCAAATCAACATAGGAACCGGGCTTCGAGTGCGGCTTGTCTTGTTCGTAAACCGGTGTTAATGGCGGGTTACGAAGTTGCCTTTCGCACGTAGAGCCGGTCAGTGAACGCTCTCATTTGAGTTAGCAACAGGGCCAAGGCTGAGCAAGCAAAACAAGAGGTCAGTCAGTAACTAAAAAATAACGCGCGTAAAAACATTCGATAGAGTAATTTTGTATGGAAAATTTGTACAGCGCTATCTACCGGCGAAAAGCGAAATGAAATTTTACATAGATCGAATCTCTCTCGAGTACTTTTACGCTCGTTTTTTTTTCTCGATAGTTGTTTGTGTTAAGGGTAGGTTCTACTCTCATTATTACGCGCTAAACTTTCGACACCGTCCTCTATGATCGAAACACTGAATCATCGTTATCATCAAGACCCAATGCTGTGCATTGGCCTTGGAATATGGTTAAATTATTGTAACTATTTTCGCGCTAGGGTCCATCATGATAGGAAAACATGGTTTGCACGTAGGGTTGCCAGATCGAAAGTCCAAAATATCTAGAGAAAATTTTAAAATGTCGGAATTTTACGGTTGTTGTCGGGAGAAATAATTATTTAAAATAAAAATGTAACTTAAATGCCTGTATATAGCAAGAAAACGGCTGCGCAGCGCGATTTTTAGTCAGTTTTATCCAATAATTTTGTAATCTGTGGTTTCATCCGTGAAAATGATTGCTTTCTAGAGAACTTTCGGAACAGCTGATTTTCCGGGAGATTTTTGGATTTTTTGGGAATCGGGAGATCACTTGAAATTGCGGGAGAATCAAGGCGAATGCCGACCATCTGGCAACCTTATTTGTATTTGTGTAATAGTAAGACTATGAAAAGTAGCCATACACAGATTTAAGACCAGATGAAAATGGATGGACTTTATCTATCTGGTCTTAAATCTGTGTATGGTCACTTACCATAGTTTTACTATTATCAGTGGCAATCAAACAAAGCTGTAGAACATGACAATAGCTAAACCATGTGGTAAACCTCAATAAATAAAAAAATATCATTTTTGGAGATATACAAATATAGGTTACGGCGGGTTGCGATCTGTAAAACTTGGGTTAAAGTATCTATAATTTCGTAATAAATAACAATATCACAACGGCAAACGGTTACCTTTTTCGTAATTTAACAGTACTACGGGCTACTGTACTATTTTTTTAAGAGATGCGCGAGCGCAAATGCGTAAACCATCACAACCAACGTACTTGTCGATTCCGTATGCAGTTTTTATTCATTAGTTTTATTCGTTAGTTTATAAGTAGTTTTAATTTTATAATATTAGTGTAAGTGTTTATTTATAAGTTTTAGTGTATATAGGTTTGTATTAGTATGTAAGTATTTTGAAGTTTTAATATATTTTTTTTATTTAATTATTGTTATTATTTTTTAAGAGTATCTTTTAGACAAAGTGCTACATTAGGTAAAATGAGTTTGACGAGAGATCGAACGGTGTGTTGCCTACAGTCTAACGGAATATTGCAATTCCAGACGTTTTGCTACTAGCTCATTCTGCTTGTATGTCGTCCGGCTGAGTTGACTCTCTTCTGACTGGGTATTCTGCTTTTATGTCGTGTAGCTGAATTGTCTTTCGGCTATCTTGGTATCTTGCTTTCATGTCATCCAACGTAAATGGTCTTTCAGCGACAAGGTCATACTGATAGAGAGGGGTCTACACTACACTTTGATACAGAGGAGGAGAGATATGTTAGTCCTTTTAATTTTATTGAAATTGGACCTAGGACTTCGAATACAAGGGAACTCCTCAAAACAATGGATATCTTAGAATCTGTCGCCAAAAATTAGCACGCGCAGAACCCAAGGTAAAGAATACATAATAGTACAAGTTCCATAGTGTCAAATTCCACTGTCCACGCAGACAAAGTCGCGAGCAGCCGCTAGTCCTAATAGATACGGGCGTCCCACATGTAAGTATTATAGCTACCCAAACAAAATTTAGGCTAAGTGCTTGTTAAGTATTTTCTTAATGACTCTCTGATAATAGACTCTCTTAATTATAAATAAAAAATTTAAATAATTGAGATGTATTCAAATTATTGCACAACAAGGCGAAAACAATCCTTAAGGACTGTTTTTGTTTTTAACGTTGGTTAGTTAGCGAAAAATAGTTTGTTGGTCAATAAGTACTTTCAAGTCATCAGATAAATGTACCTACTGCCCCCTACTCAAACTTTCTATTCGTTTGAACGCTATGCTTACTTTTAACGCTTAATTATTTTATGAGCAATAGATGATTAAATCACATGTCACAAACTTATGTAAATCACAGACTTCGATATATTGTATGGAATTCTCAAGCTTACGGCACGAAATTTTATAGTTTACTGCTTATTTTAAAGTTTTAATAGTAAGCGTAGCGTTCAAACGAAGAGAATGTTGGGAATTTGAGAAGGGGGCTGGTTCCCGAGGGAGAGTTAAATAACTGTCCACGCAGACAAACTCGCGGGCGGCCGCTAGTTTTCCCATATTTTTTTGCCGTGTTTAATGGAAAAATTATGGCGAAGTTTAGTTTTCGTAATATTTTCCATAAACCCTGCGTCTTCAGAATTGTTTCAACGTATATTTCTTTTGTAAAATAACATAAACAAATAATGTACTAAATTCCTTGCATTTTTCAATTAAATGCAAGTTAAAAATTAACTGAACTGAATAAACATTAAACTTTTATGTTTTATATTCTTAACCTGTTTGTAACCACTTAGGTCAGAATTATCCATGGATTTAGTACATCCCTTCGGTATAAACTTTGTTGTTGTTTGATTGTTCCTCGCATAGACATAGAAAAAATTTTCGCTGCGCTCAAGAAGACCAACAAAGCGTGGAAAAGAGAACTTGACATCATACGGACACGGTCTATGTAAAAAAGAGACAAAGGATCAAGTGACATGTGCCAACATTTTTTACAGTAAGAGCCCCTAGCGTCCCGCTTAGCAAATGAGCAATCACAGTTTGTTTAAAATATTTTTTAATCTTAATTAGAATTTAAAATAAAGGTATCGTGGAGCTATGGTGTCTTGTACTCTAAGTAATTGTGATGTGACTAAAAGAAACAATCCAAGTAATCACACTTTTCAAAGGTAAATAAGATATTGCTACACTTTTCTCTAAAACCAAATTTCGCTACATTTATTCGTTTATCGACAAAGAAAATAGTATGGAACATAGTTTATTAATTTCCTTTGCCATAATATAATCATATTTTATGAATCTAAGTCATATTTTACGTATCTCATATACAATGTATTGATTCGTTTTCAGATCACCTGTTTATTGACTTTGTTGTTCTTTGACATTCTATTTCTATGGTTCCTTGATAATTTAAATTTAAAATAATGAAGGAAATGTTCGTAAGTTCGAAATTCCTACCTTTAAACATTTGAAACCTCAGAAAAACATCGTAAGCATACTATTAATAGAATGCACAATAAATTACGCAATACTTTTTTTTATCCAAAACTTGTTTGAATAGTAAACAACACTGCCCTTTATTTGTAGCTGTAGGTACTTTAAAGGGAAAGCACTTATATAATATTGGAAATTAGTGAAAGTTTTTCACCTAGAATGCATTCTCAGCATATTTATAATATTTAAGCAATTATGACACTTATTGCAATCAAATATACAAGCTAATTTAAAAATTCATTCAATAAAAGTAACTAACATCGTAACGAAAGCGTAGGGAATGTATGGTAATTGTATGATGTGGAATGGGAAAGCTATAGATTGCAAATGTTACATATTATTAGATTTACTCATGACTGGAAACCGATTCACTTTCTATTACGTCTGGATAGATGTAATAACATCTTCTATGTTTGTCTTACGTTCAGTTTTAAAATGTGTAGTAATTAAATGCTCTCATTACGAAGTTGTTGAAAAACAAACTTTTTACTGCCAATCGTTTTATGTTTAGAATTTTTTTTGAGAAAAGTATTACCTACTTTAAGTTTTAAAAATAACCAAACTAAAAAGCTCGGTCAATAAATCATTGTATATTTATTGACTTCAAATTTCACAATAAACATTTTACCATTCGTCGCAAACCAAATGGAAATACTTATATGTTTTCTTTAAATTTTATATATTATTATTTTAATATTTTATTATAATATAAGGTTATAAATATTTACAGAAGAATTTATTTTAAACTTTTTAGTCTGTTTTACTAGTCCGTTTTAATGTTTTTAGTCTGATTTTTGTAATTTCTAGTCCTTTTTAATAGCGTGTTTTAAAAAAAGTTTTTTTCAGTTAATCATAATTTTTCTGCTTTTTATTTAACAAGTTAAGACTAAAAATATACCATCTCCTATCGGAGCACTCGTCAAGACGATTCAAACGAGCCCAAACTCGATTGGGCAGCGTGGTTTTATTGAAGAGTTCCTGTGACCTCCTTCCGGCTCCATCATCAGACCCTGGAAACTATTTCCCAACAAAATACTCGTCAAGACGATTCAAACGAGCCCAAACTCGATGGGGTTGCATGGTTTTATTACAGAGTTCTAGTGGCCTTCTTCCGGCTCCATCATCAGACCCTGGACACTATTTCCCAACAAAGTACTCGTCAAGACGATTCAAACGAGCCCAAACTCGATGGAGTAGCGTGGTTTTATTAAAGAGTTCCTATGTCCTTTATCTGGTTCCATCATCAGATCCTGGAAAATATTTACCAAAAAATACTGGTCAAGACAATTCAAACGAGCCTAAACTCGATGTGGTTGCACGGTTTCAATATTGAGTTCCTATGGCATGGCCTTCCAGCTTCATCAGCAGACCCTGGACCTCATCTCCCAATAGAGTAATTGTCAAGACGATTCTAACGTGCCCAAACACGATGGGGTTGTATGGTTTCATCATAGAGTTCCTGTAGCCTTCTTCCGGCTCTATCATCAGATCAGCTCAATGACACTATAATATTGCATTGCTTTCCAGTTCTGACCTATGTTCAAAGTTTCAAGTCTCTAGTTCATCGGGAAGCTAGTATAAAATCGTTCGCAAACGTTGTGGAGAAACAAACGAGAAAGCAACCTAATAAAAATGTGTTAAAAGAAACAAATAGAACATTATTCGTTATTTTTAATAGAATGTCACAAAAACCGTTTTAAGGGTCCCCCCAGACCTACCGGTTTCGTTTCTTTGCTTTGCTGTTCTACTTGCTGTTTAGACCGCCGGCCAACCAGGGTCATTTTCAATCTATCGCATATTTGGACCAGACCAAATTGGCAAGATAGCCATTAGCTTGGTGTTATCAAATATCATCGTCTGGGTTGCGAAGTAGGAAGCTTCTGGTAGATATGCCACCCTGAACATGGTTTCCGATTGCTAAAAATAAATCGATCGCATATTTATATAAATTGTGAACAGGGTTGTGGGTGTCATCATTACCTATCTGAACTATATATATCATACCTTCATAACGATCGTTTAAGGAACAAAGCTCACAAGAACATTCTTATATGTGAAATGTACTAAGATTGAAAATATGCGATAGATTGAAAATGAGCCTCTTGGCCGGCGGTCCATTGCCGAACAGCAAAGCAAGAACGGAAACCGGTAGGTCTGGGGGGACCCTAAGTCTTATAAAGAAGGGAAAGAAGCGAGCGAAACTCATTTATACACTTGTTTGTATTTCTTTTATTTATGTATGATGTGATTATCACGATTATCTGAACTAACGATTAATCCATCCAATAATGAGACTTGACGAATTTATTAGGCATATGTCGAGCTCTAATCCATAGGTAGACGGTAGAATGGTATCGATCAAATAACTTTCTCTTGTTGCAGATCAGTAGCAGCATCACTAATAATATGGCTCGTCTGTGGTCTCCTGTCAACTCTTGGGGCACTATGCTACGCAGAACTGGGCACCTCCATCACCAGGTCGGGAGGGGACTATGCGTACATCTATACAGCCTTTGGTCCCCTCCCGGCGTTTCTTAGGCTGTGGATAGCATTGCTCATCATTAGGCCGACTACGCAAGCGATAGTGGCTCTGACTTTTGGACACTACGTGGTCAAACCATTCTATCCTGAATGCGATCCCCCACAGAACGCCGTCCGACTACTGGCAGCTGTATGTCTTTGTGAGTATAAAATAATCACCTATTGAATTCAAAAAGTTTAGTAATTGCAATCAACACCGCATTTATACTTCAATATTTTTGAAACAGTGCATTAGTTTTTTTTAGTGAAGTGGTGGTTTAAGGGTTTTATAATGATTTTCAGTGGTTGTATGCATGAAGGGTATCATGCATACATCTATCTCTACCAGCATCAGGGGTTTTGCCGAACACCCTGAATAGAGGTAGTTCACTCCTCTTCAAAAATTTTTAAGCTCTAAGCTTAAAAATTGTTGACTTTTGACTTATGCCTATTTATGATTGTATTTTTTAAAGCACTTGGAAACAAAATCAACAACAGACATAAAATATACTTATTAGTCGTATAAAGTAGTTAAGTGATACAAAAACTTGGAAACAAGTACACCTACTTGCAAATTGACTTCGTTAGCATCGGAATGTATGATATCCCTTGTGCGGCTCCAATCACATTAATTTATTGTCTGATCACATTGACATTTGACTTGAGAGCGTTGAAAGCAGGCGTTCAATTTATAATGTATTTGATCATCGTACGTGTTGGCGACAATTGGCAATCTTTAAACAGAAGAATTTGTCTCATGGGAATGTTCGCCTAACAAGTTTGTTTTGTCTAGAATGTTGTTGAGTCGGGCAATCGTCCACTTCCGATTCCTGCGATTGTGAAAGATAGTATTTCTGTACTAATGCTGTTTATAGGAAGTTGAAAAGGTCTAAATTAAAAGAAACCTTTTAAATCTTATCTAGTTCTGATCTAGACGTGCTATGAATATACTGATATACTTTTCTTTGTATTATTTGCAGAAATAAGTCTATACTTATAATACCTACCGACCTATAAAAATATTTACAGTTTTTAACAAAGTCACAGCACTAAAAAATTAAAGCAACTACCTACTATTAGAATGTTTTAAAAGATCAAACTGAAAACATATTAAACATACATGTAAACATTTCTTATAAGAGACAGTTCATTAACGATATACTGTCGCCTACTTTCACGTCATCAACAAACATAATTTTCTAACGATAGAGATAATAAATGGGATCGATTACTTGCGTCATTAACCGCCTTGCTGGAGCTACATACATCATGATAGAGGATATTAATTAACCATGGAAATGTTGGTTTCCTTTTTTAATAATATTTTCTTCATAGATTTTCCACAACTGAGTACTTATAGTTTCTAAGATTTACGCTTTTCTATGTACCTAGCATTGAAATAAAATACATTTTCTCGTGAAAAAAAAGGAATAATTAAAAATTGACTTCAATTAAAATAGCAATCTAGCTCAGTTATATTGTTCTTATCGTAAAGCAGTTTTAACGTTCATTGATTAATACTATGTTTTCAATAAAATAATTATCAGGTTTTGATAATTAAATTGCACATTTATGTAATACCTCTGTTTATGGTCTTAATTTGTTTATAAGTTGTTTAAATGTCATTATTATCTGTGACAATATTAAAAGTAAATTACGTATATATTAATTTATGTATATGCAAATAACGGCTCCTGTGTCAAATAATTAACGTTAAATGTGCAGTTAAGAGTTACCTACTTAATTAAAGGTTGCAATCAAGATTATATTTGCATTTTGCATGCAAAAATTTATATCAAATGTTTTACTTACACGGTCACTAAACTTTGCTTGGTTAAATATGGTTATTATACCTAATACTTTACATAAAAAGGATATATACCTTTAACCTAGATGGTACCTTACCTAGATGGGCGCTAGTGAGCCAAAACAATAAGATCAGTCTGCGTATTTATTAATGTTTTAAAATATTAACACATAACTAAATAGTAAAAAAAGTGTTTAAAGTGCAAATATATAATCTAATTACCTTGTGACAGTGTTATCATAGCGGTCGAAGCGGTGACTACAAGTGAAATTGGAAAATATTGTTGGGATTCAATCAGCTGTTTCAAACCGACAACACAGAAACGTTTGTATACCTATTGGTGATCAATACTGCTAACATCACAATCATGACGAACTAGTGCGTGTTACGAAATCATCTAGTGCAGTTCTACAACGAAATACAATAAAACATTAGTTGTTTTAACTGTAATTATTGTGTGATAAAATAAGTGAGGTTAACTGTCAAAAAGTCACTCATATTTCAATCATCAAGTGTCGAAGTATAAATCATAGACAATAGAAGTCACACAGGGGAACCATACAATGGCGCTGTGCTGCAATAAATGTAAACAAAAGATTACAAACAAACAACTTTTGGCGTGCGCGGTATGTAAAAACCATTATCACTTAGATTGTACAGAAGTCTCATTCCCACGATACAGAATAATGACTAAAGAAAATAAAAACACATACAAATGCCAATTATGCACTTCACACGCACGAACATCGAATATACCTACCTTACCCCGCACACCTTCATCAGAGAATAACTTTGTCACTCAACGCACTGTTAAACATAGGGTAAATATAAACACGAGCAACTCATTTGAGATACTATCGGACAAAGACGAGTACTCATCACTGACAACGACACCGACTACGACACTCAACAGAAGCCTCATCGAATTACCTCTTGATAATAGCGACCAAATGGAGAACCTCAAACACCAAAACCGCAAACTAAAGGAAAAACTTGAAATTGCGGATAATGAGATAGAGAACCTATTAACCGAAAATAAAAATATGGCCAAACAGCTAGCTGAGTATGAACTAAAAATAAAGCAATTAACACATATATGTAATACTACACCTAAAAAGGCTTCACTCAGTAAAAATACCAAAAAAAACTCTATTACACTTCTGGATACTTCACGACCAGAGAAATCGATGCCTCCTTCACCAATAATTCCCCACACCAAAACAAGACAATGCAGTACACCAAAACAAGACAATGACTACAACACATACGAGAACTTCACAAAACGACAAACAGATGCTACTCAACCAAAACAGGACAACCATAACAAAACAAACGAGAACTCCACAATTCTACCAACAGAGGCCACGAGCAGCCAGAGACCACAAACAGATCTCAGGAAAATCCATATTTTAGGCGACGAACAATTAAGAGGAATAGCGGCAGCCCCAATTAGGGCACGTCATGGAAAATGGAATGATAAGTACATACCTATGGCCCATATATTATCTGGTGCCACTAGTACTGTGATATTAAATTACATAAATAGCATTATAGGAACCATTGCCTCAAATGACATTGTGATCTTAGGCTTCGGTAGTAATGATAGCGACATCCACATATTGCATTACAATATTTGTATAATTCTGAGTAAAATTTCTAAAAATATTGTATGTATGGTACCGATAAATAATAATTCTAGTTTAAATGTTAAAACATTAAATTATAATTTACATTTGTGGACGAAGCATTTCAAAAATTGCACTTGTATCGATAATAACTTGTATATTTCGCGAAAGCTTACATATATTGATTATGTGTGTAAAAAGATAAATCTATGCATCGACTATATTGAATATAAAAATCAATATTTATTACCTAAGAGCCTGAAAAATCATATAATGAGACCTGCGGCTAAAAAAACTGGTATTGACACGTCGCATATTTTTAAAAAGGGTACTATACCGTTTTACTTTGACAAGATGGCTAAGATAAAGCTGACCACAACAGTTCCTAAACAAGCGGTAACAAATGAAGCTTCCTTGCAACCTGATCAGGTACAAGCTGACACTTTTTTTCGACCCGAAAACTAGCTACACATTTACCGTATTCCACCAAAACATCAATAGCCTGCTAGCGAAAAAAGAATTAATAGAACTGACATTACTAGAATTAAAAAACCAGACAGACCCTGACGTACTATGTTTTACTGAAACGTTTGTGAAAAATACGGACATTAAAAACATACACATAAACGGCTATGAATTGGCAAACAACTACTCTAGGCAAAAGAAAAGAGGGGGAGTCTGCATTCTAATTAAAAAGGGAATAGAATATAAAAAAATTGATTATTTTGATGAACTCACCAGTACATACCACTTTGAATTTTGTGCTATAAATGTATTACCAAGTAACACAATCATCGTCTGTATATACAGGATTCCCTCAAAAGTAAAAAGGTACATTGAATATTTTTTAGAAAAAATCGACGTATTGCTTCATAGATTCTTCTTAAAATTTCGAAAAAAGAAAATTATTCTTCTAGGTGACTTCAACCTGAATATGTTGGAAACAAATCAGTACACCACGCGTTTAAGAGACATTCTAAAAAAATATAACCTCCATTCATATATAAATGTGCCGACTCGACTTAACTCCTGCTTAGACCTAATAATAAGTAATGTGAGTGACGGACAAGGAAGCACTATCCCTCTCGGTCTTTCTGACCACAACACCGCTCAAATCCTCAAATATAAGATTAATCAGTTTAAACCCATTTTAAAGGAGTTCTTTATCTTTAAAAGATCTTACACGAGTGAAAATATAGAAAAATTTAAACACTATTTAGAAAATATTTCTTTTTCAGACACATACAAACATACTGATCTAAATATTGCATTTGATAGTTTTTATGACCTCTTTCGGCTTCTATATGAACTCTGCTTTCCAAAAATCAGGGTAAAAATAAAACTAACACATAAAATAAAATGGACATCTAAAGGACTCTCTAAAAGCTGTAAAACAAATAGAGCACTAAGATTTAAATATTACTCAACCAAAACTACAAATGACCGTAAAAGTTACCTGACATATAATAAATTATTAAAAAAATGCACAACACATGCAAAAAAACTAGCAAATAGAAAATATGTTTTAAATAGTCAAAATACAGGAAAGGCGACATGGACAGTAATAAAAAATGAAATGGGACAAATCAAATCAAAAAAACATATAAATAAATTGACATGTAACGGAATAGACATATTACAACC
Organism: Agriphila geniculea; assembly: GCA_943789525.1. NCBI lineage: Eukaryota > Metazoa > Arthropoda > Insecta > Lepidoptera > Crambidae > Agriphila > Agriphila geniculea. Next base: position 9,977,927 of record OX038873.1, on the reverse strand, counting down.
ATCTGACATTGCCAATAAGTTTAATGACCACTTCACTGACAAATCTGACATTACAAAAAGGACATTGAATAATTCAAAATATAATTACAATTACAATAACCCAAGTCATTCTATTTTTATAACCCCTGTTGACGAATTAACGATAAATAGGATAATTATGACCCTAAAAAATTCAAAATCGGAAGGTTATGACTCTATTAATACCAAAGTTATTAAGGCCTGTAGCAAGCAATTGTTAGTTATATTAACATTCTTAATAAACCTTTCACTAGAAACGGGAACGTTCCCAGACAAACTAAAATATTCGGTAATTAAACCGATGCATAAAAAGGGAGACATATCCGATGTAGCAAACTATAGACCTATTACACTTATCTCCATATTAGCTAAAATATTCGAAAAGGTCATGTATGAAAAGCTCATTTCATTTCTAACAAAGCACAATATTATACAGAAAAACCAATACGGCTTCCAAAAACATAAAAGCACGGTCAACGCGGCTTTTCACTTGGTAGATAGTATTCTACGTAGTGCTAAAAGTAAAAAGAAAACCACGGTCCTATTTCTTGATATGTCTTCCGCATTTGATCTGGTTTCTCATGATATTTTGCTGGGAAAACTAGAAAGTTACGGGGTGAGAGGAACTGCAAATGACTGGGTTCGCTCTTATTTGAAAAACAGATACCAATGTGTTGAGATTGAATATTTAGATAAAAAAAATAATTCAGTACCAGTAAGATCAGATTTTAAGCGAAATATATATGGCGTTCCCCAAGGAAGCGTCATCTCTCCTTTGCTATTTCTGCTCTACGTAAATGACATTGCCCCTGTTACTAAACACGAAAGTATACTATTTGCTGACGATATATCCATAGTTGTAGCATCAGACATTAACGCCTCCATGGCACAACACGAGATAGACATAATTGAAACTTTGACATTAATTACTAACTGGTTACAAAATAATAATCTTAAAATCAATTTATCCAAAACTAATTTAATAAATTTCAATAATTTTAAAGATGACTCCATTGACATAACTTTTAACGGACAAACTCTACGGACGGCTGAAAATGTGACATTCTTAGGTATTATTATAGATTCAAAATTTAACTGGAAAGAACATGTACAAAAGGTATGCAACAAGTTAAATAGCTTTGCATATGCTTTACATAGGCTAAGTATGATAGCATGTAGAAACACCGCACTAACCACTTATTTCGCCTATGTGGAATCTGTTCTTAGATACGGCCTACTTATCTGGGGAAATGGAACAGAAATTAAAAAAGCTTTTATTGCACAAAAAAGGTGTGTTCGTGCAATATGTCACATAGCCCCAGATGAACCTTGCCGACCCTACTTTAAATGCTTAAAAATACTTCCATTACCATGCATTTATATTTTTGAAGTGGGAGTCTTCACATATCAAAATATAAATAAATTTACACAGTCTAAAGATTTGACAAGTAGAAGTAATAGAAATCCTAATAGGTTAGTATTACACAATATACCTAGATCAATGTGCTACTTGAAAAATTGTTATGCGATGTGTATTACCATTTTTAATCATATACCAGACACCGTAAAATGTCTACCCTTCAAAAATTTTAAAATAGTCCTGCGCGAATGGTTACTCGAAAATGTCTTTTACTCTGTCGATGAATTCTTGCAACATAAACAAGTAAAAAAATAAATATATGAGATTATGGTAGATGCATGGAATTTCTATCCCATTTTAGTGTGACCGAAATATAATTTTACATTTTAGTTTAAATATTAATATTTGCATGCTATCATTGTATGGCTAAATAGGTTTAAGCAACAATATATTATATCTGACCATCACTGTTACACCCTATTTATGGCAAATAAACAATTATGAATATATTATGAATATTATGAATTATTTTAACAAAAAGATAGCTAGAAGTAGCTATATCATGCTCGAGATCGAAGTATTTCACTGGCAAAAGAATAATCGTTTATGGATATGAAATTGCAAAGGCAGTAAGAAAAATTTGCTAAATTTGCGCTCCTTCGATCGCCAGTTTTTTGTGTGAGTTCTACAAACGTCTTCGCATCGGCGCGTCGTATCAATCGGTGTCTGAAATAGATCTGGGGGTCTAAAAAAATAAGATTGTATGAAACATTTTTACTGATTTGTTGCGGAAATCCTTTGACGAAATTTATTAATATAGTGACCTAACATATTTTATGATTCATAAAATAATTTTCATATTTAGGAAATGTATAAATAATATAACGAATGTAAATAGATGAATATTGGACAACATCACATACATCCGATTCCAAAGTAAACACTTGTTTTGGAAACAGAAACAACAATGGTACCACAAACACCCAGACCTGAGACAATGAACCGTACAATCTAGCGTTTTTAGCTCCCCAGTATTGTCTTCAAACGGAGCGGGTTCCGCTGTTGTACTAATTAGGTTAAGTGGGAGCGTCCGTACTACGGAGGAGGAGACGCAATGCAATCAAGGAGTTATCCGATACTGGCAACTTATCTGCCTGGGACTCTATAGAAAATGTAGTATAGAATAGAAACTTCTGAATTTGTCAGTAGTCTTGAGCTAAATCTGGGATATTGCTCTTCCACCCTGACGGCGAGAATCCCTAAGCATATTTTATTGATTTCATAACTAACTCATAAGTTTTTCACTCTGTTTTAGATTGAATCTAGACACTAGCTAGGAGAATACTAATCAGTAAATATTATGGGAATGGGATAAGGAAACATCAGTTTTTGTGGTTGTCCATAATATATGTGAATATTTCTATCGACGATTTTCCTGTTTTGGCGATGGCTATACAAATTATTTATAGAATTTGACCCGGCTCTACCTATTGCATCAATCTTCTTATGATTCCTGTTTCCTAAAACAAAAATTCTGAAAACCTATCTACAACTAGGATTGATCGATCATATTTTTTAAATATTGTCCAAAAATAATTCGTATCGCTTTTAAGTAGTAGGTAGCACCAATGATCTGTTATATGATACAGATTATAGGCACTTGCTTAATTAATATTCAAAGTCAAAGTCAAAGTCAAACAAGCTTTATTCAAATAAACTTAATAATTAAGTACTTTTGAATCGTCTATATTTTCCTATCACCCGTTCCAGACTTTTTTAGCTGACAAGAAGAACGGGCGCAAGAAACTTATCAGCTGTAACAGCCATAAGTAACGATATTTACAAACTTTATATACTTATTTTTTCCCTTATCTAACAATCGACGAGTATCTAAACAAGATCAGATAAATTTGATTATTTGTCTTGTCGTTTTTGAATACTAATCTCATTTAAGAGCGAAAGAGTTACAAAGGCATAAAATTTTTATAAACTGGATTAGGAGGTACAGTAAACAATTATATACGAATTAATTAAATCCTGCTATACCTACTATCGTGTGTGGCCTAAATGATACTTATTGTATTAACAAGATCTAAACAATGTCAATTTGAAAAGGTTAATTTAACTTAGGTACCGAAACCAAAACCTCGGTAGCATGAGATCCTGATTAAAATAAATCTTATAATTGTATGGGTTTCCATATTTTTATGGCATATCATTCTCGGCTGCAAAATCGCTGCGAATGCTTAGTCTTCACTATCATTTCGGTGTCAATGTAATTAGATAATGAGAAAACGACATAAAAATTAATTGATTTCTGCGAAGTTTTATCGTTGACTGATCACGAATATTACCATCATGCTTAGGCAATTTTTAACTATATTTTCTGGAATTTCTATTATAATAACCTTATTATTGCTACCTAGCAATCTATCGTAATGAACTTGGATATACTTATCTGTATGATATATTTATTGTTGCTAACATTTCAAAATCCTTTATTTTGCACAGGAAGTGGCAGATTGTCGTAGTCGATATTATTCTGTCGACTGTGCGTAGGAGGAGTAGGTTAAGCTAATCTACATGACAATTTAATTTGATTGTTTAGTGAATTCATTGTTTTATACAAAGCAATTATGGTGCGTAGAAATAAAAGATTTCTGAAGCACCTAGAAAATACCTAGAAATTTAATAAAATGTAATTAGTAAAACAAACGTTTAAACATTCACTACGCACTGAAAAGCGGTAGATTGCTAAACTAGAGTGGGATTAAAACGCTACAATTTTGCTATGCAATTTTCTGATTTCTACAATTTCCAAAGCTGTCCCTCACCAGCCGATCTGCCTTAAATAATATGGTATTTAGAGCTATTTTACATTGTCAGGTGTGCTAACTGCAATCAACTGCATAAGCGTGCGGTGGACTATGCGCATCCAGGATGTGTTCACCTCCTCCAAGCTGCTCGCCTTGGTGGTCATCATCATCTCCGGGATATACTACCTTTGTGCAGGTAAGATATTTACAAGTCAATCGGTGTACTTAAATATTACATACATAAAAAAATACGCCACGTATTGATATCCTCCTCCGTTTTTTAATTGTTTAACCTTTTACACCTTTATGGTGACCCGTTCCCAGTTATTTGAGCAACATTGATCTTTCCATAACCCCGTAAAATAACCCTGTTTCATCGGGTACTCTTGGTGAAATAGGTCTTTAATAAATTACTTTATGTTAAGTCAAACATAAATTTTCTCCTTTTTTTAAGATTTGGATGTATGTATTACTTATGTATGTAAGTTTAGTGCATGTGAAAAATATTTTTTACCATCGCCACTCGAAAAAGTGCGTTTAATTCAACGATAAGAGTGAATAATACGCGATTTTATTCTCCGAGTGAATAAAAATATTTTGAATTTGGAACAAGCGCGCATCATATGAATTATGTACAAAAAAAAAAAAACGTGCCCAACCGGCTGCTATGGAGCTATTCCATAAAGCCATTGATAAAAAAATAATCCCGCCAAATTTAATTTAGTTCTGTTTAGTGTCTTATCGTTAAGTTCTTTTTTATCTATTAGAGGTAGATAGATGTTCAGTCTTGCATCAGTCCATTACATCAGTATGGAACGTTCTTCAGTCTGAAAATTTTTAAAATCTAAGAGTTTAAATTTTTGTTTAGATACAGAATTATGAAATGGACTGATGCCAAACTGATCATGTAATCTCCTTCTTAACTTGGTTGTTTTATGTCATTGAAAAACTTCTAATTTAACTATTTTCTAATGTTTAAATATTTCCTAATATAAATACTATAATATAAATACTAATAAATAGAGCTCGTTGGCGCAGTGGTCTAGCGCCTGGCCCAGCGATTGTGCAGGTTAAGCAACGTTCGCAATGGTCGGTCATGGGATGGGTGACCAAAAATTTATTATCTCGAGCTCCTCCGTGCTTCGAAAGGCACGTTAAGCCGTTGGTTCCATCTGCATCTGCAGTCGTTAACACCCACCAATCCGCATTGGGCCCGCGTGGTGGGTTATGGCCCATCCTCCTTATCCACCCATAAGGAAAACCTGTGCCCCAGCAGTGGGGACATTAAAATGGCTGATAGACAATATAAATACTATAGTAAAAGTAGGTAAAGTATTGCTATAATTGTTTTCTCGCAGTCAATGGTAAAAAGTAGAGTACACAACTCGTAAAAAAAAAAAAACTCGGTCTTTGTATCCCTCGCTTTGCTCAGGATTCTACTTTTGAATCCCTCGCTACGCTCGGGATTAAACTCTAGAATCCTTCGCTGCTCTCGGGATCCAACTTAGTCCCTCGAACTAAATTCCCTCTTTTTTGACTTGTTGTATAATCTACTATTATTTGAGTAGGCATTTACATGCTTGGTAATATTGTCATTTATTACATTATAGGTATAAAAGTATAAAATTCCGAAAGCAAAACTAAAATAAAATATTTTCGCAGCAGAAATTAATTATGTTTTTATGGAAAACACAAATGACAGACTGAAAACGAAAAAGAAAAACAATCAAGCAAAGTAACATTGAATTCAAATTCAAACGTTTTTTCTCGTAACGTAGCTATCTATACTCTTAGAAGCTCTTATTCTGTGGTCGTAAACATGAAAGAAGATGTTAAGAAGGTATTGATTCCTCTATTACTAACCAACAGACCACTCTGTCCACCTAGTTGGATGGTTAGTATTTTTTTTAACCAACAACCAGTCTAGTTTATTGTTGAGTAATATTAATTTTTAGTACCTACTAACCGACCAACTTTTTACGGATTTATTAATAGTTTCTCGACACTGAAAAAAAATTGATTAACATGTTGTGGTATCGAGTCCAGCGTACAGATGACTGTTTATAAATATTTCTGTATTTTTTTTGTGTTTTTAGGATATTTCCTGATGCCACAGATAACTATAACTCAATACATAATAAATAGTACTCAACTCAATACATAACTCAAAACTCAACACTCATGCGAGCGAAACTCCATTCGCGAATGAAGGTCGCTAGAAAACAGTGTCTTGTATAAATATTTTTATTTAATGCAACTACGCAAACCGACAATACTAACACCGAAACAAAACTACAAAAAAATGCCTTATTTAATAGTTAAGAGCGTGCAGTCTGCACACTAGCGCCGCCATTGGAAATAAAATCATAGTGCTTAAATAAAAAAGAAATTATGAATTATCTCTCTGGAGTGCACTCCGAACAAGCTATGCGGTACTTTTTATCACTTAAGCAATATTTTCTAGCCTGTTGTTTAGTTATATGGACTTTTATTGCGAAAAGTGGCCACTTTTAACAATAAAAGTCAATTAAACTAAACGACAGGCTAGAAAATATTGCTTAAGTGATAAAAAGTACCACAAAGCTTATTCGGAGTGCACTCCAGAGAGATAATTTACAAATTTGTCTTTATTTAGGCACTATGATTTTTTTTTCTAATGGCGGCGCTAGTGTGCAGACTGCGCAGCCTTAAAGGTTTGTTTCTATTTCTAAAACCAACATCAGCATTATAATATAATAAACAAACATAGTTTTTTGAAAGTGTTTACACAATTTATTTGCTAAATGTCATTATTACGTATTTACATGTTAAGCTTAAATTGCTAATATTCGAAATCATAGGTGGGACAGAATCTTACATTATGTAATGTATTGCTAGTAAATGTTACTGAGAAAAAAGTTTTTTTTTAATTATTACGCACTTACTGCGAGTACTTTTACGTTTGAATTTGTATTCAATGTTACTTGACTTTTTTCATTTTCAGTCTGTCACTATCATTTGTGTTTTCCATGAAAACATAAATTAATTTCTGCTGCGAAAATATTTAATTTTTAGTTTTGCTTACTTACCTTACTTACTGAATTTTATACTTAAATATGTAATAAATGACAATGTTTGCAAGCATGAAAATGCACACTCAAATAAAAAAATTTTCACATGCACTAAACTTTCATACATACTTAATTAATACCAACATAGAATACTTAAAAAAATTGAATATTTATGTTCAACTTCACTTATCATTAAAGACTTATTTCACCCATAGTACCCGATGAAACAGATAATACTCGGAAAATTCCAAGGATATTTTGCAGTAAGAGTAAGTAACTAATAAATTATGCATTCACTTGTCGTGATAACAATGTAGGTAAATACGAAACAATGTTTTAATATCTATTAATATTACTCTACTGACATAAGAACTTCGAACTTCGTGTATCTAATAATAAGTAGATAACATTTGATGGCTACCCTACCCGATCAGTAGTTAGTCTGCTGGTTCGACACCCGGACAGAATTATTTATTAAATAATAATAATAATATTATTTATTAAATTAAAAAAGGGGGGTATATACCAATCATATTCCATTTTTTCAATACAAATGATTGGAACAACTCTGCGTGAGCCATTATGAAAGCAAACTTTGAAAAGTCCTACTAAATAGGTATATTATGGATAAATAAAACACGCAATACTTTAGACAAATACCTCATTATTCATATAAAAAAATATAAAAAACACTCAAAGCGGTACGCGATTTGAGTACTTTCTCTTAAAAGTTATGTATATTAAAATCATTTTTTATGAACTCTTTGACAATACACATAATAAGCGAAAAAATAAATGTGAGGCTTAATTCTTATTCGTCGCATTACATCTAATACAATCGTGAAAAAAAAAACTTTTTAGAAAAGGTCTTTTCTTTTTTTCTAAATTTTTTATTATTTTATAACTGGTATGTAATTACATGTAGTGTAATATTTTTTTAACTCAAAATATTATCAATGGTACAATACCCATAACTTAATTTTAAGGAGTTCCGTTGTGCCTTCGTAGTCCAAGTCTAGTCCAGAATGTCGCAGATTATAGCTCGGTTAGTTTTGGATTGTCTTAAACCTGGGTAGGTTTAAAACAATCACTATACGTCATATCGTAATTGACTTTGAGGTGTTCCCTTGAGTATCTTCGAAGCCCAACGTCCAATTCCAATAAAAATAAAAGGACTTACGTATCCCTTTTCCAAGAAAAATAATCATTTAAATCGGTTCATAAACAAAAGTTGTACGACGATATCATCGACGTAGTAAATACAGACATAATTGTATTTTCAGTATTATTTGAAAACTAGTGAATCGATATAAATAATAAATAAATGGGACCGTGTTGCAAGTAAACTCAATCAAACAATTAACTTATTTTTATAAAATTATCAGAGTTGCGAAGTTATCTGGGACTTAGCGTATTCTTGTTGCAAGTTCTTGCAATAAGGTATTTATGCATTGGCGTCTATAAATCTTGTGAGGCAGATTTCTTGACTAAGATTTATCACTTACCGTGGAAAGATACTGAAATGGGCATAAAATATGAGATCTCTTTACAAAGATGATCAGTGTTCACGGTTAATGAAATTGGAATAAAGATAAACTATGACCGACTCTATCATGAAAAGACTCTTATTTTGAATAGAAAACAATCTGTTGAGCAATCATCATTCGCAATTTTTGTGAAAAATATCTGTGGAATTCAAGAATGATTCATGCAAAATGCAGGCAAATATAAAAGACTCATTGCATGCAGAATTGGCTTTGATAACTTTTTGAACATGACCGGAAATCTCAAAACTATTTCGAGAAAAAGCTTTCTGAACAATGTCTACTAATTAGATTTTAAAATAGGTCTATATTTTTAAAGCTATTCAATAATAGTACATTATGATATAAGTGCGGTACGTTGAAAATTACAGCCGAGGCGATATTGCTGGCCCGAGCCGTAGGCGAGGGCTACAAGAAAGCAGAGGCTGTAATTATCAAAGCGCACGTACGTCATACGACGTTTTATAACATATTTGCGAGGAAATGAATAAAACTCGGACTTTGCACCTTTGCTTGTTTTTCATATGATAAAATTTTGATACGCTTGTAAGTATCTTATCGGTCAATTTTTCGGGCAAGAGGCTTAGAGTAGCCCTTTTCGCTGTCTCTGAGACTTCTGGCGGTGTTGAATTAATAAATTCATCAGTACTTGACGACATTTTCAAATAAAAACAATACAGCAAAAAAAATTAAATTAGCAATGCGCGCGCATCAGCGCTTTTTTTAAGGCAAAGGCATAAAAACAGCCAGTATTACTAATAAAGTAAATTAATATTTTTGTGTTTTTGTTATAGATAAATGGTTGTAATTTATTGTCAACATTAATTAAATTGAATAATTAAATGTTTATTTATTATATTTTATCTCCCAAAGTTAATTTTATCCATAAAATGTTGACCTCTTTTCTGACATAAAAACTCTTTGCTACGATTTAAAAAAGTACCGTTCGTTTTAGACGAAGTATGATAAACCGTGCGGTAATGTAAAGTAAAACGCACGGTTTATCAAGGAAACCGTGCGTTTTACTTTACATTACCGCACAAGTTCGTAATGAGATACAATACGATATTGAAATTGATGTAATAAGAGACACTTTACGAGCAAATATGTTATAAAAAGCTTTAACCTTCAAATGACCTTTCTATGACGTCATCACATGCAGATCCCCCAGCTATAATAAAAAAAAGAAAAAAGGGCAAAGACAATTTTGACAATGAACTACGCATTAGGGATGGTGGAAGGTGGAAGTGAAAAAATATCGATGTATAATATATAATAGGTAATATTTTTGAGAAAAATTGGGATGATGACTAGGTTATGGTTTCTAATTTTAATGTATAGTAAAGCAAAAAGAGAAGCGAAATAAACCCCTACGCGAAATTTTGGCTCAATTTTACGAATTTTACTATGATTTCTAAGACTCTAAAGTTGGAAAAATAAAAAAAAAATCTAAATGCTCCAGTGACAAAATAGTGTCGACTATTAGAATCCATACGTAATACAAAAAAAAATTGTTATGGAAACATTTTTGTAAAAACATCTATCGATATATAAGAGTATTTAATATCGACCGAAAAATATAGGTGTATCTACTTATCGCAAAAAATTTCGTATTTTTTTCGACATCCCTACTATGAAATGTTTGAACCTAAATAGAAATAAAAGTATGCACATATTATCACAATTTTTACTATGTCAGCCTGCAAATTTATCAGTCCACAAGCAATCATTACAATTTGATCCAAGTAGCCTACCTCCAAAATAAACACATTTCGCAAAATTTGGGTAGATTGCGCGTGTTAGCCTTTACAAAGCTTTTCAACTGAGTTTCCACTGGTAAGCATTTTTATTATAATTATACCACCTCAAAAATTATTGCGGAAAATTAAGAAGGTAGGTTAGAACCATCACAACTGGATTAAATGAATAAAATAGAAGAAATATTAATTTTAACTTATTTGTTTACAAACAAACAATATGTCATTGACAGTTATTATGACAGGTAATGACACTTGGCCGTTTATTTTTCTAAAAGTAGATGGCAAAGGTATTCCTTCTTAAACTTTCGTGCCACTAATGACGTATTTCCGGCTGACCATATCCACTACACAAATATATTTATAAAAAAATAAATACGCAACCAAATGTTAAAATATTCAAATTAGTTTCTTAAATTGGCCTACAGATTAGATAAAAAAAAAATAAAAAAATACCTTTTATTTTTTAACCAAAGCCAATTATCTGCTTTTTTAAGTGAGCTTCAAGTTCCTAAAACAATCTTTGATTATTTATTTAAACTCAGGATTCGTAAGTTTGCAAATCTAGTTTAATTATGTTTATCGGAGGTGATGTTCTTCGGCAGTTCAGTAAAGTGACAAAATTTGTTCAGGTCACACAGAAAACTTCGAAAATCCATTTGTAGGCGAGTACAGCGCTGGCAAGGTGGCGCTAGCGTTCTACTCCGGCCTGTTCGCCTTCGGGGGCTGGAACTACCTCAACTTCGTCACGGAGGAGCTACAAGACCCATACAAGTAAGTACCTAACTAGGCGATTTTACCAGGTTCATTGATGATATTATTTGTACCTATGTTTATTTACTTCGCTCTCAACCATTTGGGGACATGATGACAAAAATGGTCATCAGCCATTTTTGATGTCTCTTGCTAGGGCACAGACGGCACAGTGTCTATTAGCAGGACGGGCCACAACCCGCCACATGGGCTAAACGCGTATTGATGGGTTAAAGACTGCAAATGTAGCCGGAACCAACGGCTTACGGTCTTTACTAAGCATAAAGGAGCTCGAGATACTTTAGGCCACCCATCCCAAGACCGACCCTTGCGAAAATTGCATAACTTCACCAATCGCAGGGCGTATGCGCTAATGCGCGAACAGTGTGACTGGTTGGGAAATTTCGAATAAAAAGTCTCTCGAGTAACAGGTGTGACTCGTTGGGAACAAATTATTTTTTTTGTATATATTTCCTATTATAGTCTACTTACCTACCTTTTTGTCTCAAATAAAATTTAATTTATTGTTAATGATTCAGTAGCTATTGCAATTAAAATTCCACCAGTATATATTTTTTGTCACCTCATTAGATCTACTAATAATGTGTGTCATTAAAATATCCACATAATATTGTCTAGACGGAGACGTTTTGTATATAACTGTTATCAATAACAAATCGTTCTTGATTTACGAAATAATCTCCCAAATTACAACATGTAAATTATTTGATTGACTGTAAGTATATTAATATCTTATCTGTTTTGCAATGCGATAAAACTATTCCGTGATTATTTTTAGCGTCTTCTATTATTAGGTTATGAAAGGTTTCATTCAGTAATTGGGCTAGCCTACAGTACATACAAAACTAATTACATACGTACTTACGAATAAAATAAATCATTATTAATTTCAACTCTGATTAAACCTATTAAAAGTGTTTGTTAATACTTGATCTGTAATAAGTTTTTGTAGGTATTACTACAAAACTGTTTTACAATAAATTGGGTATTATCAACTTTTTTTGCCATTATTAGTAATTTTAAGATAATAAATAAGGTAGTAATCTAGAACTGACACATATACAATAGTTTAGAAAAAATGTGATTCATGTCAATAACCATCCGTTTTACTGTAAGAGTCGTCATAAAGTTTCAGAATCACGAAATTCGAGTAACATCGCCAGATTTTATCTTTTATCCTGACGATGTTCAAGCGCTTTTTTATTGGCTTCGTTACATGAAAGCACGTTGGCTTCTATACATTAGCGATAACGATTTTATATTTACTAGTATGTTAGATACACATAGCTGTAAAGGAATTATTCATTAGATTTTTTTTACTTTTTGATTTCAATGCGAGTTAAAAACCCTTTAATTTGTATAAATTACACTTTTAGTTTTAAGTCTAATTTAAGTGCTGATACAAAAGCAGATTATGAATTAGTTTCCTCTGAAATATTAAACCAGAAATAAGGAAAAACGACAACCTGTAAGAAAACCATAGGTATTGCTAATAAATTTTTTAATAGGTACTACAACTGTCATGTTCAAAACAAGTAAAAAAGACTGAAAAACTAGAAGAAAAAATAAAGTGTCTAAAATATTTGAATATTATGCGTCCATGATGTCCTGTAAATTATATAATTAGATAGGTACTTACCTTAGAAATTTTGAAAATAGAAAAACAATGGAATTAGGTCATCTACTGTTTGTAATGGACTCGATTTTCTCTCAAAGAGCTTCCCACTCCTCACTGAATCAGAATCACTTAGCAAATAGACAGTTGGACTTGAAAGCTATTGCAAATCTTTTATCTTTTCCTCACTAAACGTTCGAAGAATCACATTTATTCGCTAATATTTTGCTACTAATAAAAGACACGTTTGTAAGTAAAGATTTATTTTTGATATGTAGGTAATACAAACTTGTAGTTTTTCGGTCTTGTTTTCATTTACAAACCCGACTTCTAAAGGTTCCACTTGATATAAAAATATAATTTAATCTTTGTAAAACTTTGAGGGCCTTCTTTTATTCGAATCTCTGAAACTTCTCGATCAATTTTATTTTGCAGTAAAAGTCTTACAGGCTATTCATTACTTTTTCTTAAGTCAAGGAGGATATCACATTCCTTCTCTTACCCTATTGCATCTTTTATTCATGACCGAGTCCTACATAAAGATGGCTGAAGGAAATAAGGAGCGATGCCGTATCCTTAGAATATGCAGTACATTTGGGATGTGGTAAAGTGAGAATTTAATTATCTATTAATAGTTTTTATCACAATTGGCCAACTGCCAGAGTCAAACGATTCTTGCGCATTGGATTTATTTTTTTTGGTGTAATGTTATAGTGAATTCGGGTTGATCATGCTTTTGTATCACGATGATACGTGAAAAATAATGACACAGAATTTAAATATTGGCGAAGTGTTACATACGACGAAGTTTTTGAATGTAAATATTGCTCGGGGTTATTGTACTGAAAATAGTCAGTTATCTATTTTGTCCAATGTAAGATATTGTGATTCTTTTGTTTAAAATTAACAAGCCTTCTGATGGCACGACCCGAAAAATGTATATAACGGAAGGTCAACTCACGGAATCCACAGGAAATTGTAGAGTAGAAGACAAAATAAAATACTGCTTTACTGTATGCTTTGCTTTGGAGTTACTTCCCGGTGTGCAAGTAACTAACTTCGTAAAGTTGTTCTATCTAACATCTAAGTTATGAACTATCTTTCACCTTGGGTTCGATATATTAGAATGTTTCAATATAACAAAATTTTCCTTTCGCTTTATTAGATGACAAATAGATTACAATGTAGCTTGTCTTATATAATTTATCGTGAACTTACTAGATTAATTTACTTTGTTTCTTAATGGCATTATTTTATTAATTTAAATAATAAGTACCTGTTTTATTTTTAATACAATCACAGAATTAATTTTGTCGTATAAATACAAATAATTAAGTTAAGAAGACGAAGTATTAAAAAAAACAATTAAAATCTACTTTTTATGTATTATTTATATTGTTAGTTGTCTGTGCTAAAAATATTTTTGTTTATTGTTTCCACGTACAAATGTGAGAAAAGTTCTGCTTTACACTGCGTTAAAAAGACTCATCCCGAAAACGGCCATAAATTTTCTAACATCCGATTTCAACAAAAATATGTTCAATTCAATCAGCAGTTCTTCGCAGGTTGTCCAAAACATTTGAACTTCTATATTGAACTTTAAACTTTTCTCCTAATCCTTTAATTTTTCCCTTCCTTCTTTTAATCTCTTTTTAATCCTTTTAATTTAAATTTATTCAATTACCTACTGCAATGCAACAATGATATATGTATTTTATTATAATGACTTATTTTCGTGCTCTTTTGTAAAGAGACATTTTGTGGTAGGTATCTTGGTCGATCTATGTACACACAGGTAAAGCTGACTCAATTCTTTACTTGTACTTGTTTCAATTCTTCAGCAACGGTCTAGATTGTTGATTTCGTTGTGTGTATTAAATTTCGTCATAATCATTTGACTCTTTTTGACATCCAGGAACTTGCCGCGTGCGATATGGATCGCCATGCCGTTGGTGACCATCATTTACGTATTGGCTAACATGGCGTACTTCGCAGTTGTCTCCAAAATTGAGATGATGACCAACCCAGCGGTGGCTGTGGTAAGTTAAATTTATAGTTATGTATCATTTTGTACAGTCCATCTGTTTGTCGGTTTAAAGATATTTCTTAGGACCGCGTGGAAGTATCAAGTTCATCTACTTATTTCTAGAATATCACAGATACATAGATAATTATATTAATTTATTATTAGTTTTGATAACATTTGTTCGATATAACGATTCCATTTGTTTAAACAGTGATCTTCGACATATTGATAGTACCTACCTAAAATGTTTACGGTAGCAACACAATTAAGTGTCTGTTTGTATAACCTTTTAAAGATTATTGCAGACCTTATTTCAACAAATTATCAATGTAAATTAGTACATATTTATAACAACATTGACAAATTGATAGAAACTGCCCGTGGAATCGGATGCGGAACAGGAGGGGTATATATTGGAATGCCTATTTTTTTTGTCCTAACTGTCTTTGGCACACTAATTATTGGCCTAAAAACTTTTTGCACAATTTTCATTTGACCTAAATTTGTTTGGCCTATTTTCACTTCGCCTAAAATTTCTTCGCCGCATGTTTACTTCCCAAATCCATCATTAAGCATAACTATTCATAATCCCTAATGTTTAAAAGTACTAAATAACGTTTCGCACAATTGTGTAACGCCTAATAATTTTTTGCCGAATGTTCACTTCCCTTAATCATTATAGGAATAACCGTTCTTAATCCGTTTTGTTTACCACTTGTAAATTGAAAATTACTCAATTTAATTAAACACTTTTCAACGATTTTACCACCAATTAATAACAATTGCACATAATTTAGAATATGAATCACTAAAAATTATGTTTTTGTTAATTAAAAATAAAGAATGAGCAGATAAACCCGTCGTTGTCTTTTTAATTGCCTATCTTATTTTTTTCCTACACTCAAGAATGCAAGCATACAAGTGAGCAAGCATGTACGCATACAAGGCCATGCAAGCAAGAGCAGGCATGCATGCATGCAAACAAAAGCATGGAGTGCATGCATGCAAGCAAGCATGCAGAATGCAAGCAAGCATGCAGCATGCAAGCAAGCATGCAGCATGCAAGCAAGCATGGCTTGCAGCATGCAAGCAAACATGCAGCATGCAAGCAAGCATGCAACATGCAAACAAGCATTAGGGAGCTCCGCTCGCTTTGCTCGCTCCGCTGCAAGTGGTCAAAACACTAACCTAACCTAACCTATTGGTCTTCGCATTAAGAGTTTTTCTTTATAGCCCCCTGCACCCCCCGGCAAGCATTTTGCAAGCAATCATGCAAGCAAGCATACACGCATGCAAGCGAGCAAGCATGCATTGCATACAAGTGAGCAAGCATGCAAGAAAAAGCATGCAGCATGCATGCATGCAGCATGCATGCAACATGCATACAAGCATTATGGAAGTGTTCAAAACACTAACCTATCCTAACCTAATGGTGTTCGCATTTAAAGTTTTTCTTTATAGTGGGGGGCCTCAGGCCCGTTTATTGACGATTTGTTTCTGTCACTAACTTGTATGCAATACAATATTATTATGCCAAAAATTATGTATGCAAGACAATATTAGGGTTAACAATACTTCGGCGTAGTCATTATTATGTATGCTAATAAATTTTAGGACAATTAACATTAGTGGTTTTGATAATTAGGGATTTTAACGTTTAGGCGAATCGACAAAACCGCAAAAAAATCTATTAGGCCAAACAATAATTGTACCTAAGGGTGGGTACCCACTTAGGTTCGCGAACCTCCGCGCTCCGCGAACCTCGAACAGTGATCCATAGCAAAAACAAATATTTTTACTTTGGCTACAGTGTGTACCTGTGCGAACCAAGTTCGCATACGTGTTCGCTCACGTACACACCTGGGCGCCCTGTTCCAGCAGAGGATAAACGATTTTTTCGGTGCAGGTTCGCGGAGCGCGGAGGTTCGCGAACCTAAGTGAGTACCCACCCTAAGGAGTTTAGGCCAAAGAAATTCGGCCAAATGAAATTAGGACCAATGACTTTAGGCGAGTCAAGGGACACCCGAACAGGAGTTAGAGAAGATAATTTATTCTACATTATGATTATGTTTTATACAGGTAACAGGAGTATAAAACATAAATTATCTTATTGTAGAATAATTATCTTCGTTGAATGTGTCGAGAATGTAGAGCAGAGTCTGTCGATAGTTTTCATCATGATGATATTATGATAGGTGTTAAAGTTCAGTTACTGGGCGATCGATATAGATGTCTATTCTCGATCGAATATGTTCGATTACCAACAATATTAGTACCCTAGAGGCCCGTATTTATAAACCGATCTCAATTAAGAGCCATCTCGAGATCATATTTGAGATGCTCTTCTTATAGGAACAACATCTCAGATATGATCTCAAGATTGCTCTTAACCTTGAGAGCGGTTTATAAATACGGGGCCTAGTTTTTTTCTTTTCTTCCATACATTATCATACCTACATACCTAGTTATCTACTTATGATATGAAAAAATCGAACTACGTAACGTAAAAATTAACACTGCAAACTTCGTTGCCAATGCTTCGGTGAATTAGCAAAATAAATTATAGAGATTAACTATGTTTTTAAATAAATTAAGTTCACTAAAGAATCTCAAATTGCCAGAATCAAATATTAGGTAGTTACCCACCAAAGTATGTACCAAATCAACATAACTAAAAGTCACAGAATACATAATAGTAGTTACAAGTACAGAAGGGACACTCCGCAAGATCATTTAAATTAATAGCGACTCTTGCTCCGACACAATAAAGCGCAATTCAAGTCACACAGCGCTCCCTTTCACAGTTATATTTACCTAGAAGTTGCGTTCATCATCATAAACCGTCGATTTTACGCAGGTGTTCGGTGACCGCCTGTTCGGTGGTTGGAGGTGGGTGATCCCAGTGTTCGTGGCGCTCTCCACCTTCGGGGGAGTGAATGGAGTGCTGTTCACGTCAGCTCGGCTGTTTGCTACTGGCGCGCAAGAAGGACACATGCCAGCTTTCTTCTCGCTCTTCCACATCAAAAGGCAGACTCCCATACCTTCACTAATTTTCACTGTAAGTAGAAGAAAAAAATAAATTAATGTTATTTTATCAGATAATTAACTGTTTTTATCTACACCCATGCTTTAAATCCTCTGTATGGGGTTCTGAAACAGCTTACCGCCATCATTACAATATCCCGAGCGAGAGCTGTGTTCTGGGAGGCCATGACATATTTGGTAACGATCGCGTAAGTGGCTGACTCTGGGTTCACAGGATGGAGAGGCACTCTCTGATGCTAAATATGTCGGTCTGTTTGCGTGAAGTGGTTGCGTTCTTTTTATATGCAGGCTGAAAAATGTGTTATCGTTACCAAAAAAAAAACGATAATGTAAATGGCTGAAAATAGTACAGCTAGTAAGTACTAGTTGTACTCACTTGTATTACGGAAGGACTGAACAAAATTCGGTTGCGTTATGGAGCTACGCCAATTCAAAGATGCTTTATTGTTACCAAAAAAAAACGATAAGGTAAATGGCTGACAATAGTACAGTAAGTAAGTACTAGTTGTACTCACGTGAACTGTGTAAGGACTGAACAAAATTCGGTTGCGTTTTGTAGGTATAAGCGATTTAAGTTACAAGTATACAATTAACTTTTTGTTTGTTTGTAATGTATAAACTCAAAAAGTACTGATCCGATTTTGTTTTTTTTTTCACCTATAGAAAGCTACATTATTAGCAAGTAACAAAGGCTATAATTTATTTTCAAAAATATAGGAGATCCCTACAAAAATGGGCAAAAATGAAACCCATGGTATCAAAAAAATTCCAATCAAAGTAACTATTTGGCGTGCGCTGCGAAAACTATTAATGATACATAAAAATATTGTAGTGTAGGTTTATAGTTCTCATTATACCTACAAAAAAAACTTAAGAGGATATACGTCTAACTATTATAGTTTAGTCAATATAACCACTTTTTGTTCAAATTAGTCAATCAAAATGGGTCCAAAGATGTATTTGTTTGGCAGTTTTTCCATGAGAGCCATCTAGAATTTTCGCTTAGTGTTTATTTCCACGGTCTGCGCTCGACCGAATGCCCCTCGAAGACTCGAAAGAAAGCGAAGCGAGGGTGGGTCACTAGTCTATAAATAATTATAAAAAAGGAAGTTAATTCCATGTTTTATAATTTTTTATCTTGTTTGAATAAGTGAAGTAGGTTGGAATAAAGGGAGTAGGCATTGAGACTAATAATAATAAGAAATAGTATTACATACCTATGCCCTTTCCAAAAAGTAGAGTATTATACATCGCAATCGTCATCTTCGTCGCTATCAAAGCACACAGAAGAATCTGTTGTAGTTCAAAGATGCTTTATTGTTACCAAAAAAAAAAAAACGATAAGGTAAATGGCTGACAATAGTACAGCAAGTAAGTACTAGTTGTACCCACTTGTATTGCGGAAGGACTGAACAAAATTCGGTTGCATTATGGAGCCACGCCGGTTCAAAGATGCTTTATTGTTACCAAAAAAACCGATAAAGTAAATGGCTGACAATAGTACAGCAAGTAAGCACTAGTTGTACTCACGTGAATTGTGTAAGGACTGAACAAAATTCGGTTACATTTCGTAGAACAGATGATAAATATTGATACTGACATTTTGCAAAACTAGTACGTGTTTGTTTGTTTGGCCACCAAAGCTGTCCACTTGCGAGGTCGTCTCAGCTTTGACCACAGAAGCCTTCGTCGCTGCGTTGGATCGTTTTGTGTCGCGTAGAGGTCTACCCTCCCTTATTCGCTCCGACAACGGCTCAAATTATAAAGGCACTGTAAATTATCTTAAGGATGTTTGTGAATTTTTGGAAAGCAATTGTAATAGTTTAAGTCAAATTGCTGCCCAAAGGGGGATAACTTGGCGGTTCAGTCCCCCAAATTGCCCTCATTGGGGAGGGATTTTTGAAGCTGCCGTAAAGTCAGCTAAGACCCACCTCCGCCGCACTATTGGAGAAACGGCTCTTACCTTTGAAGAGCTCGCTACGGTGTTTTGTAAAGTTGAGGCCGTCCTCAACTCTTGGCCTCTCTGTCCACTTTCGCAGGATCCAAATGACTTGGAGGTCCTTACTCTTGGTCATTTTTTGGTGGGAGGGCCTTTGAACGCCCTACCCGAATACCCGTGGAGGGATGAACGCGTCAACCGCTTGTCGCGATTTCAAATGCTGCAGCAGATGGCCCAAAATTTTTGGAATCGTTGGTCACTTGAATACTTACATCTGCTGCAACAACGAGTAAAGTGGACGGATAGGACCGAGCCTCCCAAGGAGGGAGACTTGATCTTGTTAAAGGAGGCTAATCTGCCGTCCTTATTTTGGCAACGCGGTCGCATTTTGCGTTTATTGTTTGGGGAGGATGGGACTCCACGCGTGGCGGAGGTGCTGGTCGAGGGTTCCGTTTTAAGAAGGGCTGTGTCATCTCTTTCTCGCCTTCCGGTTGAGTGAGCTAGCGGTCTGCTTCTCAGGCCGGGACGGGGGGATGTTTAGAATATAACACTCGTGGCGCCATCTCGTTTGCGCTCCTCATTACTCGCGTGCGTTTCTTATTGTGAAATAGCAAGTATAACGTCGGGTTTTTTTGCGCGCGTGCTTTGGAATAGCATCAGTTTGGTGCTTTTTACTAATTTAGTTTGCTGGATATTTTGTGTTTGGGGCTAGTTTCGCGAGATGGCGTTACGGGTACTTTTAATATTGAAATTGCCGAAGCGAACTGGCAAGTTAGGCGTGTTCCTCAGTGAGCCGGACCACATTTAAGTACTCAGATGGTTTAGTTCCACATAGTTGCTACCTGAAGTCTACCTTCACAGGAATATATCATAATTAATAGTACCTCAACAGATAAGGAAATATTTAACAAATAAAGTGGTCCGGCCGCAGAGCAATGCTCTCTGGCCGCACCAACTCAAATTTTAAAAAGTGTGATACATTTTCAAGAAATTTATATCGCAGTAAAACCTACCTAAATAGTACCTTCCACACGACAAGTTTTGTAAAATAAAACTCATTGGCTTAGAAGTTACAAGCCGTAGTTTGTGGTCCGGCTGGGAAGCATTCTCTGCAGCAAGTCAAAATCGTAAGTATAATACATTTTCAAGAAAGTGATATCCCAATAAAAGCTACCTAAATAGTACCTTCCACACGACAAGTTTCGTAAAATAAAACTCATTGGCTTAGAAGTTACAAGCCGCAGTTCGTGGTCCGGCTGGGAAGCATTCTCTGCAGCAGGTCAATATCGTAAATGTGATACATTTTCAAGAAAGTGATATCCCAATAAAATCTACCTAAATAGTACCTTCCACACGACAAGTTTCGTAAAATAAAACTCATTGGCTTAGAAGTTACAAGCCGTAGTTCGTGGTCCGGCTGGGAAGCATTCTCTGCAGCAGGTCAATATTGTAAGTGTGATACATTTTCAAGAAAGTGATATCCCAATAAAAGCTACCTAAATAGTACCTTCCACACGACAAGTTTCGTAAAATAAAACTCATTGGCTTAGAAGATACAAGCCCTAGTTTGTGCTCAGTCAGGCTAGAGAATATTGCTCTTTTATTTCATCAAACTAATAATTTGTATAATTAAGCTCAAAGTAAAAGTTTAATCCGGCTAGGAAGGACTACTTTTCAGCGAATGGAAGCAACTTTCGCAAGGGTCGGTCATGGGATGGGTGACCAAAAAACTGTGCTTCGGAAGGAACGTTAAGCCATTGGTCCTGGCTGAATTTGCAGTCGTTAACACATACCAATCCGCATAGGGCCCGCATGGTGGGTTATAGCCCATCTTCTTTACAGTTCTTTATAGCAGTGGGGACTTCATTCGCGTGGACATTCGAGCATGATTCGGTAGACCAGAGCCTTCGGTGGACCAGATCATCGTCACCAATCAGCCTCTTTGCTCGACGCTCGATAGAGTCAGCGTGGATGGTCAAAATAAGTAGAATAGAAGACTTCCAGAAGCTTTTCAATTCCGTCATCGTCGAGGGCAGAACGCCGAAGACATGGAACATAAGTGAGGTGAAAGAGAGGTGATTCTGTTCTTTGTTCTTTAAAAAGGGTGAAAAGACCCTCTTGGAGAATACGAATCTTACGAATCGTCGCGCTTGACGTCTTCCAACCTTTTTTTTATATATGGACTGTCTGCGCGTTTGACCTCACTTTCACCTGATGGAAAGTGATAAGGAGGACTAATATGGAGCACGCGCAGTCAGTAAATGCCTATTTACTCTGGCTTTAAAGACGCTCAAGTTATATTGTTCGGGGAATACAGACGCAGGGAGGTCATTCCACATCTTAGCTGTTCGAATTAAAAAGTTGGAACCGAAGCGTTTTGTGCGGGTATGTGGAATGTCAACAACATAGGGATAGAAAGCCGCCCTGCGTCTGGTAGTCCGAAGATGAAACGGGGAAGGAGGTATGAGGTTGTGTAACTCCTGAGCACACTCCCCGAAATGTAACCTATAGAAGTCCGATAGGCAGGTCCCTACGTCGGTGCTCTAAACTTTGAAGCCTTCGGTGGACCAGATCATCGTCACCAATCAGCCTCTTTGCTCGACGCTCGATAGAGTCCAAGGCAGCCAACTGGTATTTGGCAGATCCATCCCAGAGGTGAGAACAGTACTCAATACACGATCGGACCTGAGCTTGATATAGAGTTAAAAGCTGTCCCGGCGTGAAATACCGTCTCACCCTGGAGAGAATACCCAGCTTTTTGGCTGCGGTTTTAGCTCTATGTTCTATGGAACGGCCGAAATTGAGGTCAGGTGACAAATCAAGTCCAAGGAGGTCTAGATGGTCACTAATGTCTATAGGTACATTCTGAAAAGTCGGAGTCAGGTTAAATGGACTCCGTTTGGCGCTCAATAGACACGCTTGTGTTTTTCCTCCCGAACAAGCCACGTTCTGAAAAGGCTTTGGCACCATAGACCACATCCATACGCTGCGGCAGGTTATATAGAAGACCTAGGAATATAGTCTGCCACTATGCTTGGCGTTCGTGGTATATGAGAAAGTCTTTGATTCGATTGAGACCTGGGCAGTGCTGCAGTCTCCAGAGGTGCACCAAGTGGACTAGATATATCGAGGTGTTAAGGCACTTATAAGAAAATGCCACCATGTCGGCCCGAGTACAAAATCAGATCACAGATCCCATTCAACTACAGCGAGGTGTGAGATAGGGAGACGTTATTTCTCCGAAACTGTTCACAGCTGTGATGGAGAGCATCTTTAAGCTCTTGGACTGGAAGGGACTCGGTATCAACATTAATAACCAGTACAGGTACTGAATCTGTCAGGGACAGACCTTCGTTTTGCCGATGATATAGTTCTTATGGCAGAAACCATGGAAAGCTTGAACACAATGCTCGAAGATATCCGTAGTGCCTCGCAAAAAGTGGGTCTTAGAATGAAGATGGATAAGACGAAAATCATGTCGAGTGCTCATGTTGTACCCACTCCAGCTCATGTTGGGACACTACACTCGAAGTTGTTAACCATTAAAAAAATATATATATTTAGACAATTTCACACAGCGTTATCTAGCCCCAAACTAAGCATAAAGCTTGTATAATATGGGTGCTAGACAACTGATATACTACTTATATACTTTTTAAATATATACTTATTATACATAGTAATACCCAGACCCGTCACAGAAATTAAAATTCAACACATCAATTTCTGCCCGGCCGGGAATCGAACCCAGGACCTCTTGCGTGGTAAGCGGCATGTTGACCACTGCACCACGCAGGTCGTCATTACGTAAACCTAGGACAGACAGTCCAGTTAGGTAAGTTCGACTTTGAAAAAGAGATCTCTCATCGAATCCAGCTTGGATGGGCAGCATTCGGGAAGCTTCGACAAATCTTCGCGTCCAACTTACCTCAGAAGACAAATGTTTATGACCAGTGTGTGTTGCCAGTGTTGACTTACCGCAGTAAAACGTGGTGGCTAACTACGGGTCTCATAAGAAGGTTCAAAGTCACCCAGTGTGCAATGGAGGGAGCCATGGTTGGCATTCCCTGCGTGATCGAACCAGAAATGAGGAGATGTGCAGGAGAACTAAAGTAACCGACATCGCTCGGAGGCTTGTTCAGCTGAAGTGGCAGTAGGTGGGACACATTAGCGAGAAGAACCAATTGCGGTTGGGGCGGAAAGGTTGGAATGGCGACCGCGCACCGGACGACGCTCTGTGGGTAGGCCCCCGACAAGGTGGACCAACGATCTGGTGAAGGCCGCGGGAAGCCGCTGGATGCGGGTAGCGCAGGACCGATCATTGTGGAGATCCTTGGAGGAGGCCTGTACCCAGCAGTAGGAGTCGTGCGGCTGATATGATAATGATTAAATTATAAAATCACAATAAAAAGACCTCTATAGCAACAATCAAACTAATACAAAAAAGAGAGGAAAAGAATATATGAGATATGTAGATGCAAGTTATTTTAGCTTTTGTACTTGTTTCTTACACATGTTACACTGGGATTTTGACGCCGATGACGCCGACGAAAAATTCGGCGGCGGCGGCGTGACTAAAATGACCGGCGGCGTGCGCCACGCCGATCGGCGCACACGTCTAATTCCAACCTACTTCACTTATTCAAACAAGATAAAAAATTATAAAACATAGAATTAACTTCCTTGTTTTTTTATTTACAGACTAGTGACCCACCCTCGCTTCGCTTTCTTTCGAGTCTTCCGTGGTTGTCAACCTTTGCAGCTCGAGACAAGCGGTGCGGTGCGATTCTTGCCTATATGCCATTCCGCTGCGTGCGGCAGTCGGGCGAGACGTTCCGAATGTACCTAACCTGCCACGTACCTATTGCGACGGGCGGAGCGGAAGGGGCATTCGGTCAAGCGCACACCGTGAAAATAAACACCAAGCGAAAACTCTAGATGGCTCTCATGGAAAAACTGCCAAACAAATACATTTTTGGACTCTACCCATTTTGATTGACTAATTTGAACAAAAAGCGGTTATATTGACTAAACTATAATAGTTAGACATATATCCTCCTGAATTTTTTTGTAGCGGTCGAGCGCACACCGTGAAAATAAACACCAAGCGAAAACTCTAGATGGCTCTCATGGAAAAACTGCCAAACAAATACATCTTTGGACTCTACCCATTTTGATTGACTAATTTGAACAAAAAGCGGTTATATTGACTAAACTATAATAGTTAGACATATATCCTCCTGAATTTTTTTGTAGGTAATAATGAGAACTATAAACATACACTACATTATTTTTATGTATCATCAATATTTTTCGCAGCGCACGCAAAATAGTTACTTTGATTGGAATTTTTTTGATACCGTGGGTTTCATTATTGCCCATTTTTGTAGGGATCTCTTATATTTTTGAAAATTATAGCCTATGTTACTTGCTGATAATGTAGCTTTCTATAGGTAAAAAAAAAATCAATATTGGATCAGTACTTTTTGAGTTTATACATTACAAACAAACACAAAGTTAATTGTATCCTTGTAACTTAAATCGTTTATACCTACGAAACGCAACCGAATTTTGTTCAGTCCTTACACAGTTCACGTGAGTACAACTAGTACTTACTTGCTGTACTATTGTCAGCCATTTACCTTATCGTTTTTTTTTGTAACAATAAAGCATCTTTTAACTGGCGTGGCTCCATAACGCAACCGAATTTTGTTCAGTCCTTCCGTAATACACGTGAGTACAACTAGTACTTACTAGCTGTACTATTTTCAGCCACTTACGTTATCGTTTTGTTTGGTAACGATAACACATTTTTCAGGCTGCATATAAAAAGAACGCAACCACTTCACGCAAACAGACCGACATATTTAGCAGCAGAGAGTGCCTCTCCATCCTGTGAACCCAAAGTCAGCCACTTACGCGATCGTTA
Source organism: Agriphila geniculea (assembly GCA_943789525.1). Lineage (NCBI taxonomy): Eukaryota > Metazoa > Arthropoda > Insecta > Lepidoptera > Crambidae > Agriphila > Agriphila geniculea. The sequence continues at coordinate 9,952,054 of OX038873.1, read as the reverse complement.
CCAAACTTGTCATGGCCTCCTAATCTACTGGTCCTGCAGCGCCGCGCGCTCACGCGCGAGCGTTGCATTATGAAATTCAGTACAACATTATAACACTCTTGTGGAAGACATAATGACGAGGAGGGAGAGGAAAGTCAAAGTCAAAGACAAAGTCAAAGTCAAAACCTTTATAGAGGATACATATCATGGGTTTAGATAAATATCATGGGTGTTTTTAATCCATATGTATTAAAATATTGTTTGTTTCCTTAATAAAAAAAAATGGGTGTAGATAAAGTCTTGTATGCAACTGTACATAATTAGGTATAGTACAGTTGCATAAATAACTATTATGTTTTGGTAGCTTTAGGTAAAGATGTAACATCATTCTTATGTTTCCCAGTGCTTATTCTCCCTCCTGATGTTGACGACGAGCAACGTGTTCGACCTAATCAACTATTTCTCGCAAACTTTATGGCTTTCCGTCGGCGCGTCTGTGGTCGGCATGCTCTGGCTGCGGCGGAAGAAGCCCGACATCCCGCGACCCATCAAGGTGAACCTCGCCATTCCTTGCCTCTTCCTCATCGCCATCGCCTGTCTCGTCATCATCCCGGCCATCACACAACCCATCGACACAGTCATTGGCCTCGGCATCCTTCTATCAGGCATCCCAGTATACTACCTCTGTGTTAAATGGCAAACGAAACCAGACACCTACAATGTAATTTCAGCTCACACCCTACGGTTCCTCCAAAAAGTTTGCTCATGCATATACGTAGAATCTTCAGAGAAAATGTCCAACTGAACTAACTTAATATGATGATATTTATAGGACCAATTATACGCTTAAATGTAAGTGATAGTTAAGTAAGGCATTTATTGGACGAGCTTAAATTGTAATGAAACGATGAAACTGAAAGTTTTCTGTGTTTAAAAATATGTAAAAACAACAAAAATACTTACAAATGGTCAGCAAAATATCGGTTTCTTACATGTAAACGAAAGAATATCGCATTCATAATTTTATATCATTTATTTTTTAATATTTATTTGTAATGTGTGTTTATTGTTATTTTATATGGTACCTATATTATTATATAGGTACACTGCCATTTTTATCTAAAGTTTTTTCTCTTATTCCCTAGTGATGTTTAGAAGTAAGATCTTGTAAGATTTTAATTGTAAGAATTTAAATATTGCCAAGATAATTTGTAAATTAGCTTGACAATACTTAAATATAATGTTATTGGTTTATTTTCGTGTTTTTTTTTACCAGTAATTTATAGTTTTGTGAGAGTAAGAGCAGAGTGGAATGAATTTCATACTGAACATATTCTTTTGAATATTTAAAAATACGGGAGTAAGAGAAAAATAGGTAATTAAGATTATACAGGGTTACTGGAAATATGACGTATTCCTGCTAAGGGTTATAGATGAGGTCAAAATATTTTTTTTTGTAATATAACTTTGTATCGAAAAGATAATAGTTTTTGAGTTAAGTAATTGAAATTTAGTATTTTTTTACCAATAGTGCGTTTTCAGACACAAAAAAATAAAATAAAATATAACTACTCATTCGATACCGGTATTTTACGTGTATTATTTTGGGATAGAAAGCATTCTGAATGTTGATTATAAATAAAAAAAAGTGAAAAAGTACGTGTTTATAAAAAAATAAGTACGTGTTTATAAAAAATTCAACCCTTAAATGCATTTTATTTTTTATTTTACCAGATATATTGGAAATTGCAGCTAATATTTTTTTTAAATCTTAATAACTAAGCGTGCAAAGTATTTTAAAAATATCTCTATCTATTTAGCTTTCAGTTGAGGTATAAAACTTATTATGAGTAAGTAATAACTTGAATAAAAACCGGCCAAGTACAAGTCGGACTCGCGCACGAAGGTTCCGTACCAAAAAACACCAAAAAAAAATAAAACACGTTTGTTGTATGGGAGCCCCCTCAAATACTTATTTTATTCTATTTTTAGTATTTGTTATTATAGTGGCAATAAAAATACATCAACTGTAAAAATTTAAACTGTTTACCTGTTGTCGTTATTTATATCGAGCAAGAAACGGCAAAAAAATCTCTTTTTTTGTATCGGAGCCCCCCTTAAATATTTATTTTATTCTGTTTTTAGTTGTTGTTTGTTATAGCGGCAACAAAAATACATCATCGGTGAAAATTTCAACTGTCTAGCTATCACGGTTCATGAGATACAGCCGTGACAGACAGAGAGACAGATAGATGGACAGCGGAGTCTTATTAATAGGGTCCCGTTTTTACCCTTTGGGTACGGAACCCTAAAAATGAGAAATTACTGCTTAACTTACAGCAATTATCCAGCAGCCATTTTCGTGGGACAACTGTCACAATCTGTAGTTGTGAGGGATAACTGGTTTTATAGCGCAGCGAAAATTTTTATAAGTCTATGGGTTTATAGACGCTATCATTCAATTTTTTTTTCATTGGAAGGCACAATGAGCCGTTGGTCCTAGCTGCAACTACAGTCGTTAACACCAAATGTGTGTGTGGGACTGTGGGCCCAATCCGCTTTGGGCCCACATGGTGGGTTGCGGCCCGTTCGCCTTTATCCATTCACAAGGAAGGCCAGTTCCCCAGCAGCGGGGACATTAAAAATGGCTGATATGCATTGTTATTTGTGATGCCGTCAGTATAAAATTTTGACTCGTCGACGGAAAATAATAAACTAACTAACTTTTTGAGAAAAAGTTCTATTACAAGAAATATTTGTTTTGACCTCATCTATAAACCCCTTAGCAGGTTAAGTCATATTTCCAGTAACCCTGTATAAGTTACGTTCACAAAAGGTATTGTAAAAAGATAAGTTAACTTTTTATTTAACTTAAGTTATTAATTAAGATAAGTGATAACTATGTGTAGAATCTGTTCAACTTTTAATTCATAACTTTTTACCTAGGTAGGTACTTAAATGGTATAAATTATTACCTTCTTGACGGACATAAAAATGCGTACAAAAATTGATCAAAAACTTGGGGTCTATTACGAAAAGTTTAATGCGATACACCAGCTGCGTCCGTCCTTCATGTTGATTGTTGCCTATGACAAATCAGTTCACTTTCGTATGCAATATTGCGAAGTGATTGCGTGAGTTTGACAGTTTCTCTCTAGCGTATCCGACATTGTTCGTTCAGTAGTCTATGGGCTACGATAGCCAAATTCAAAATATTTGTTATAACTACAACCAACGAACTGCGGCCGACTATCGTGACCAAGTGACTGCGTTACGCAATGGGGAAGGCAACTGTCAAAATGGCGCTGCGTACGCTTGTTCCACGAGAGCTATGAAAACAAAGGACTTTTACTTTAAAAAATCGTATTTTTAGCTTTAAAATGATTAAATTCTGTGTAATAGGCTTTAAAAATGTTGGCACTTACAATTTTCCGAAAAACCTGGATATAGAAAAAATTTATAAATTATGTAAGTATAAAAACCCCCTTATTTGGCTTTCAATTCCGGCATTAGCATTGTAGAATAGTCTTTTATATCAGGTTTGGGTCAATGGGTCTTTTTCGGTAAAAAAATACCACAAAATACATAGCTATTTTCCCATACATTTTGTTCTGAACGTCTACTGTCTTAGGAACAAGCGTACGCAGCGACATCTACAATTAGCTTTGCGTTGCCAACCCCATTGCGTACGTTATTTTCGTAATAGGCCCCCTTATTTGATGTGCACGTAGACGTACATACGTACCTAAGTAAAAAAACTGTTAAGTTTTCAATAAGTATGTACAATACTTTTGAACGATATGCACAAATCATTTGTGAATGGGTTGTCTGAAAAATAATTTTTAGACATTCCCATATTGAGTAGGTACATAAAGAATGTCCTGATGACTACCAATTAGGTCACCATTTCAGGAAATCTATTGCGTTTTAAAGTAAGTAAATGTCTGTATGATTTAGGACCTAAATTTTAGATAATCTATAAAATGTCGTATTTTATTTGATCTGTACTTGCTGCTGTTACTTTAAGGACTTTGCTCTCTTATAAATTACTAGCGACCCGCCCTCGCTTCGCTTCGGTGTAGTGTGGAATTTGAGACCATGTATTATATACATTAGGTATAAACCTTGTATTATATACGTATATAATGTATTATATACATTATATACATATAGGTATAAACCTTCCTCTTGAACCACTCTATATATTTAAAAAACCGCAGCAAAATCCGTTGCGTAATTTTAAAGATTTAAGCATACATAGGGATAGAGGGTCAGAGTAAGCGACTTGGTTTTATATACTATGTAGTGATAAATATCTACCTATAGTACCTATATCCCGGTCGAGTTAAATCGGCACTTGAATCGCGATAGACCCCCTTCGTTTTCTCCTTGCCTCACGCCACTGCCATCATGCCAGTAGCGTTAGTACATTTGTTAGCGAAAATTTATCGATAATCTATCGAAAACTTTCAAAAAATTTACGACGGTGGCGTGAGGAAAGGAGAAAACGAAGGGGGTCTATCGTGCTTCAGGTGCCGAGTTAACTCGCCTGGGTAGTAATTATATAAAAATTCATATAAAGAGTTCATCCATTCGATTGAAAGCAATAAATTGACCATAGTGCGTATGTATCGAGAAGAACTGACGTAATTTATTATGCGATTGCCACTGCGTTCAACGCAATCGATAAGTATAAGTACATAGTAAAAAACATACCTAATTTTTCCCTTTACACCGTTAATTTTTAAGTATGTTTATCTAAAAATGAAATGGGGAATACTCCATCGAGATGTAGGTTAGATGTAGGATGAAATCCCCTTTTCATTTTTAGATAATACTTTAAAATTAACGGTGTATACAAATTTTATGCAGAACCTCTCGTGGGATTGATCAGGGCCTGTATTATGACCTCTTATTTCCAGTCAGTTTTCTGACTGGCTATCAATCTATCTCTTTTATTTGCTATACGACGAGAAAGAGATGTCACTACAGCAATTTATAAACCTGGCAGGATTTAAGAGCTTGTAATACGGCCCCAGACCATCAAACTGAACAACTTTCATTATGGTACCAACCTTGAAATCGCGAAAAAATCTGCTGTTTCATACTTACATCGCGATGGAGTAGGATTGTACTTTTGTATGGAACAGCTGTTCTTTTTTTCGCGATTTCAAGGTTGGTCCCATAATGAAAGTTGTTCCGTTTGATGGTCTGATCAATCCCACGAGAGGTTTTGTATAAACTTAAAATAAACTTGTATTTGCTAAGCGCTAAAAACGTATGGACGCTGCGTTTACCGAATAAAACTAAATAAAATTAAACTGACCAAATAATAATATGTTTTTGAAAAATACACGGGCCATGCTGCTAACATGAAAAAAGCCTTCAACTAGGTACCAATATTGTAAGAATGACGAGCACTTGGATCTGATTCAGGGCCCCTTTATATTAGAAGCCCGCGCGCGTGCGACAACTGCCCCACGTGCGCGTTGAAAGGCCGCCCGCCCGCCGCCGCCCTTATCCGGTTTTCAGGTTTTCCGCTTGTTTCAAGCAATACAAACCAGCTATGCAATATGCATGCTTTGGGGACGCGGATATCGCATCGTTGCGATCGCATGACAGAAAAGGGCCCACCTATGTCAATGTCCTTAGTTAACGGATCGTTAGCTTATTATGAGTGTGTGAGTGAATATGAATGACTGAATTAGAAATCAACAATGAATGTATTTTGTATCTGATTTGTAATTTGTAACTACGTAAGGGGTACGTATAAGTAGTATAGTAACTTACTACGTGCGTGTGTAATTGACCGAGCGAGCACGAAGTGCGAGCGAAGCGTCTCTGCTTCAGCTTGGGCAAAAATTCTTTCGTATATCCTTCCGGCGACTGTCCGTTTGTTCTCCTCTACAGGTCGTATTTCTCAACCGATTCTCGTCAGTGAGCAGGTTCGAAAATTATATAGAATTTTTATGTCGAGCCAGTTTTTTGAATTTTTTGAAAATGGCAGAGATATGTAAAAATACATATTACAGTTCGACTTTCCGGAGCTGTTCTTTTTTCCTCTACAGGTCGCATTTTTCAACCGATTCTCGTGAAATTTTGTGACCAGCTTTGAAAATTATATATATTTTTTTATCAAGCCAATATTTCGAAATTTTTCAAAATGATGGAGATATGTAAAAAAAAACATATTTCAGTCCGGTTTTGTGCGCTGGCTGTTCTCCTCTAAAGGTCGCATTTCTCAACCGATTCTCGTGAAATTTTGTGAGCAGCTTTGATAATTATACAAAATTTTTCTATCGGGCCAGTTTTTCAAAATTTTTCGAAATGACGCAGATATGTAAAAAAAGACATTCCAACAATTTCGAAAAATGATCAAAAGTGTAACAAAACTTTTTTGGTAGTAGTAAATTTTGTTTTTTATTTTTCAAAGATTCAAAAGTTCATAAATCAAAACATTTCTGACCGTTATTAGAAATTTGAAAATAAAATAAGGTTGTGACTTTGTGACAGAACCTAGGACTGTGTATATTATTTGCACCTACTTATTAGTTGCAAAACTAATATCTATTCTTTGTTATTTGTTTTTAAAAAACATACAATTTGAGCTACTGTTTTCCGCGAGATCTATAGCTCACGGAGCCTCTAGTATTATTTTGAAATTTTTACTTAATTGCAGAAAGCCTTTACAAATATTGCTTTACCTCTCTTGGCTGTTAAACGTATGTAGAATATTTATAAGAACATTTGTTATATCATTCATGTCTATTTATTCATACTTATTATCCAAATAATGTACAGTCAGCAGCACGTTAGAGATGCCACAAACTGTTGGTTTTCGTACATCTAACGTGCTGTTGGTGGAAGATATATTAATGAATGTAGATATTTAATCATACAAAGTATTTAACATTCCGAAAGAAAATCATGTGGTATTTTTATTAATTAGCTGTTTAGCTGGTAGAACAGTTTTATAATAATGTTAAGTACTATAATGACAAGAAATAAGTTTATTTATATATTTTGTTTATGCTTAAGGCGCTAAGAAGGGTCAAATCCCAATATTCAATTCAAATTATTGAAAGATTACGCGCGTGAAGCTATCATGGAAAAAATATATAATGTACTTGGAATAATACACAATAGATTTAATTGAAAGCATTTGTAAAAATATTACCACCTTTGATGTAAAAAAATATTCCGTGGACCCTGTTTCTGGTCCTATTTGCAAAATTTCTCGGAAACAGAACATTCGTTTATGTTAAAACCAACACATAAAAATCGGCGATGTTAATACCTTCAATCTTAATTGAACAGATTTTTTGAACTAACTTGAAAGCGAAGAAATTTAATAAAAACATGTAAAAATTGAGAATTCGGTGCTAGTTCTCAACGCAACCGCCGCGTTGGAACGCGCACTGATTTGAACCCAAAGTGAGTAGAGTTACGTTCGATTTCACACCATCACGGATCGACACGCTCGGATTGAGGCATGTTAAAGCCTTAATTGCCACAGAACTGGGGACTGTTTTACGAAGCTTGCTTTTAAAGTACATTACTGTATTACTTACTTATTCTGTCCTTAAATAATGTTTTTCCATATATATAATCTTGGGGTAAGTTAGATTTAAGTTATTTATTTTGAATATACTTAGATTGAACACATATAGTGGGTTATTGAATCCTATTTACTTTCAGTACTGCAAGAACATAAGGTTTGTAAGAAATGTATTTCTTACAAAATGTAGCTAGAAAAGTAATGTATCATGGGCAACAGCGTCGCTTAACCACTCCTGAGGTTAAAATCGCTTGCAAGCCGCGCCCGTCCCGTCACAACATACGTTAAGTTCGTACAGGCAGTTTTATTTATTCTTATGGTACAGAGGCGATATTATCCCCGTCAATTGGTACGCGCTGGAACCTTGTCACATTAACATCCAAGTCGTCATGATCCGCAACTAAAAATGTCATGAAACAAGAAAATTCTAATAGGTAATCTAATACATGTCAGGTCATTCTATAACAGCAGTACCTATAATCAATTTATGAAGTAAAAAATTTTTTTTTTACATTTTTGCCCCAAACTTTTCTCTACACAAATTGAAATTGTTGTCACTATTTGCGCATCGTACGGTCGACCCGCACAAGCCCCCCTCTCGCCAACCGCCTCCCCCCCCTCGCGTCGCTTGCGCGAGCGTGCGCGCCTAAATTTTTTGGACATAAAAAGTGACTGAAAACTGTGAATTTAAAAAGAAATCCTACTAATATTATAAATGTGAAAGTTTGTGGCCCACAAACTTCACAAACACCCGCCACAAACATCCAAACCCACAAATTGTGGGTTTGGATGTTTGGATGTTTGTTCCTCAATCACGCAAAAGCTACTGAACGCATTCGGTTGAAATTTGGCACACAGATAGAAGATAGCCTGGATTAAAACATAGAATACTTTTTATCCCGAAATTCCAATGGGAACGGGAACCACGCGGGTGAAACCGCGGGCGGCCGCTAGTAATTCATAATTATCTCACCAATTTTTTTTTATTACTTCCTTGAACTTATATTTAATTTTGTAAAGAGGTCGCAAAATTACCCTGTATATTAATTATTGAATTATTATTTTCTGTAAGATAGAGTCTAGGTAAATAAACATTTTACATTTTTTTTTAGTTTTTGATGTTAAAATCATGGCCGCCAGGCATTACCAATTGACGAGGATAGTACGCGCGCACATGAATTGGTTGCTAACTGGTTAAGCGACGCTGATGCCCATACTATATGAAAAAACCTTATAGACTGTGCCTATCACAGAAAACAAAATTTGTGCTTAAACTATGGAATTAATTTACAAAGTGCAAAATGTGTAAATCGTCCTGGGGGCCCTATTTTTTGAATCGCTCGACTAGTGTCGAGCGCTTGTTTCTACTGATTTTCGTTCGACATCTCTTTCATTTGAGTCATTATGTCGAACGAAAATCAGTAGAAACGAGCGCTCGACTAGTGTCGAGCGATTCAAAAATAGGGCTCCTGTCAAAGAAACTTAAGTTTTTAGTGAAGAAGAACGCTACACATTTTGGACCAATTTGGACTATTTTTTTTAATCGTATAGTATTACGTACCTATTGGTTTGTTTGTGTTAGTTTTCGGTACTATGTTTTCGGTCTTTAATTGGCATTATTAACACTCTGTATATCAAGGGCCAATCATGTACCTACTGTTGTATGTATTGTATCATACAAGGTGATATTATCAAGTGAAAATGTTATTTACAATAAATTTTATAAAACCATACTTACTTATTTAATAACCATACCATACCGTAGTACTTACAGACTATTTAATTTTCTTAACTACCTATTAATTAACTAAAACTATTTGAACAAGTGGCGCCCCCCATTCAAGAAAACACCCCTAATAATTAGGTACAGTCAGCATCTCATCAAGTTATGCAAAACTGTCAAAAATCTCCAAATTGATTTTGTTTTGAACATACAAGTGTTTATTTTTAAGTTTGAAATTGATTGACAGGTTGTTTTATGTCTCAAGCGTGCCGTTGACTGTATTACGATCGTTCATTGTACTTAATTAATAAAAAAGTCACATGCATTTCACTGATGGAAGTAATAAGGTAATTTTTAGAAACATTAAACTCTGTAATTTATTTAAAATTAATTCGCAAATTGCTAATATGGCCTCTTTGCGTTCATTCGAATAAATGAAACTTTTCTACCATTCCATTGTGATGATTGGGACCTTTGGTGAGTTTTTCTGACGATACTTGTTCTTTGATATGTGTTTTTATTCTTACGATTGAGAGACGCACCGCAGGCAGCGTGGGCAGGGGGACGTGTGTGTCGTGTGCCACGTACACCCCACGATATAAGTACTCGTAATTGGACAGTACCACAAAAAATATTTTGCTAAAATAAAAAAATACCGTTTCTAGATTTGCCCCTCAGGGACCCTATTTTTGAATCGCTTGACCGCTGTCGAGCGCTCGTTTCTACCCATTTTTTTTTCGTCATTTGACTCAATTTCCTACATTTGACTCAAATGTCGAACGAAAATCAGTAGAAAAGATCGCTCGAAATCAGTCGAGCGATTCATAAATAGGGTCCCTGGACTGCGAGAAAGTTATTTTTAGAAATTTTTAAAGCAATATTTATGGAGAAAATAAATGAAATGTAAAAAAACCCTTCTTCCCCACGACACTACCGAGGCGCACTACTGGTAGTGTCGTGGGTAATTTTTTTTCCCTTCTACACTACCGGCCCATTAGTGTCGTAGGCAAATGAAAAATTCCATACATATGCATTCCCCACGACACTACCAATTTTTTACTTTTTTTCGTTAATTGGCAGATTCTGGAATTTTGTGACAACAATACATGTAAATACATAACTAAATCTCTATTTAGATCCGCAGGCTGATTATCTAATTAAAAACCACCTAGCGACCAGTGATAATTACGAAATCGTCGCTGTCAAACTCGATTTCGTACCACCAATCGAGTTTTGAAGAGTGCTGCCTCCAACGGACAACTAAAGAACTAAAATATACGAGCATTTGCAAGGAAATGCTCCGATTCGTATTATCTAACTCAGAAACTGCGACGCGATTTCTTCTGTCAAACAGAAACCAGAAAAAACGTAATTTCTGATTAGTTTTCGATAAATTCTTAGCCTCACCTTTAACCAAAATTAAATAAAATTGCTATAATTGTAATACAAAAGGCCTGTCCTTCAATACCTACGCGGAATTTGCAATTTTGTATACGAAAAAATGTAAACTAATTTCGAAGCGAAATCAAAAAAGGTTATGTTCACAGAGCACATATGGTCAGAGACATACACAGTCACAGACTACTTTCGGTAAAAAGACTTTTCAGTCGCTCCCACCGGTTACCAGTGGCGCTAGTTTCTATGGATATCTTAACGAGCATAAACCGAGCATAAACTAATCAGCGATCGCATACATAATACCAAATCAGTGACTCGGTCGCGCGACGATTTCGAAATAATTCAGGAATCGAGTGCAGTCGCTCATTTTAGATAATCAGCCTGCGGATTATTTAGCACAAATCCAACTTGAACTTAAAATTATTAAAAACTTAAAAATTATCTTCTTTAAATTACATTACCAAAGTACCAGGGTAGCATAGATTTAGAGGAGGTTAACTTTGTTGTATGTAAATACGTTGAATTTGTGCTAAATAAACCCGATCTAAATAGAGATTTAGTTAAAATAAAAATAAAAAAGGCTTTATTTATCTCATACTAAGAGGTACCTAATTACATAATGTCCGTAATGCTTTATCTTAAGTTTAGTATGAGATCTGGCGCACCGAAGAAAGTTTGAAAAAACCTGTGGTACGGGTCACCTCACCCCAGGGAAATTATAATCTACAACAATTACAGAGAAAGTATGAAATACCTAAAATTATAATATTATATAAAAAAAAAAATAAAAAAAACTTTTGTATAGTGTTAGTCCTCTCGGTGAGTAAGTATGTAGATGTATGTGTGTATGTTGAGAGGGTGTGAGTGGGTGTGGTGGTACTTAACACGTGTTGTATTACGAAAATAATAAAAAATAAAATCGATATAAATACAGAAGTTAACCTTCGTTATGTTTATGAGATCCTGGTACTTGGGCGAACTACAGAGTTATATATTATTTACATGTTGTCACGAAAAAAGAAATTGGTAGTGTCGTGGGGAATGCATATATGTATGGAATTTTTTTATTTACCTACGACACTACTGGTCCGGTAGTGTAGAAGGGAAAAAAAATACCCACGACATTACCAGTAGTTCGCCTTGGTAGTGTCGTGGGGAAGAAGGGTAAAAAAACCCTTAGTGACGTCACAGCTCGACATGAACAAAATCCTTAGAGATCAATCACCTTTACTCACGTTGTAGGCCACATAAAAAAATAATAGGTCACTCAAAATGTCACATTTAGAAATGGGCAAAAGACCAGTTTAAATCCGACCATTGGGTTTACCCATAAATTCCCGTGTAGGTTTTAAATTCGGGTTGAAATAGATTTTATGCAATGCGTAGATAATTCGGATTCAGAGTAAATTTATGACACATAAATCTCGACACAAAACGTGCTAGATCAAGAGAAATTAAACATTTTGTTTCTTTTTCAATGCTCGTGTGAGTGTTCCATATTTTGGCATTTATTTAATTAACCAGACCTTGTATACAAGTGGAAGCTGCATCCAAAATTGTGAAAAATTTGTTCCCAAAATTTAAAACATTGTCTATTTCCGCAAGTGTTGATAATTATCATTTTTTTACATTTTCAAATGAGAGTCTTATGTAGGGTGACCATGCATGTGAACAAAAAGCGGGAAAAAACATTTGTTTAAGCATTTTATTACAAAAAAAGAAATAAACACGAAAAGAAGAAATACACACGCACATGTATTATACACCGTTAATTTTTAAGTACATTAATAAAATCAAAAGGGGATTTTAGACCACGTGAATGAACAACTTTTACTATGGGGCCAACCACGGAATCGCGAAAAAAAATCAGCTGATCCATACATTTTAGTCGAGTCAATGTTGTACTTTTCAGCTGATTTTTTTTTCGCGATTCCGTGGTTGGCCCCATAGTCAAAGTTGTTTATTCACTTGGTCTGAAATCCCCATTTCATTTTTAGATATACTTAAAAATTAACGGTGTATTGTCTGTGCTAAATTTTATTGTGCCCACGACGATATTAGTGATAAGTTTAAACCCGCTATTATTTGGTCGAAATTGCTTTAATCCCGTAAAGAGCCAAAAGACCTAGTTTAAACCCTTACCCATTTCTAGTCACATTGTTTGACAGTGACAGCGTTTCTGCGTGTTTTCTGAATGAATCACTACAAAGAGCCTCAGAGCTACGTCACTTCCGGCAAACTTTAAACTTTTGAAACATTTTTATTTTAGTATAAAAAATATTTAACTAAAACTAAAATATATGGGTCATCCATATTTTCATTTTCTTTTCGAAAAGCAAATAAACAGTGTATGTTATTTTTTTTTCGTTTTGTCCATTGGTTGAATGCTCTAAGTAGGTACCAGTCGGGTCCGCTGACATTTCTTTACACTATGGCTTGTACTATTATATATTCTGTGACTATGTTAACGGTATCAAAACAATGCTAAGGGTAGGTAAGTATATCTTTTTGTATTCTTGAAAAGAGAATGTAATCACTACGATTTGATTTTGTTATTTGTCATTGACATATACAAAACGTACTTTGGTATTGACATTCTCTTGACAGAATCTTCACGAAACTAACAAAATATTTTAAAGTTTTTAAAACTACCTACTCAAGAGAATATCAAATTGTAATCAAAATGCAATTCATGAAATTACGAGCAATAAAAAAAATTATCATTCCAGCACGTCAGCTTACTATTTCAACACCAAACAGAGGGCACCGTTGGTATCCGGATGCTGAATTTATGAAACAGTATAACGCACCCGTTATCTTTCCGGAGCCTAGAACCGAGGTATACTATAAGATGATCTATAGTTCGAAATTAAAACCCGTCGAACGAAAGCTCAAAAATATGTGGATCAACTTTGGACCTCAGCACCCTGCCGCACACGGCGTACTTCGTTTGATCCTAGAACTAGATGGTGAAACCGTTGTAAGAGCTGATCCCCACATAGGCTTTTTACACCGAGCCACTGAAAAACTAATGGAGCATAAGCATTACAATCAAAGCCTACCATATATGGATCGCTTGGATTACGTTTCGACGCTAGCAAATGAGCAGTGCTTCGCTCTTTCTGTAGAAACCCTGCTGAACATAGAAGCTCCTCCTCGAGCGAAGGCCATACGTGTTTTGTGTAGTGAGTTGAGCAGAATCGCAAACCACTTATTAAACATATCGGGAACAGTACTCGATTCCGGTGGAATCACGCCATTTTTCTGGATGTGTGAAGAACGAGAGAAATTATACGAACTCTTCGAAAGACTATGTGGAGCCCGAGTTCACTGTGCTTATGTTAGGCCTGGGGGGGTATCACAGGACATTCCTATTGGCTATCTAGATGATGTGTACGAATTATGTATGAAAATGGGAGAGCGTTTAGACGAGACAGAGGATCTTGTTACTGGAAATAGATTGTATTATGCCAGGACTGCTGGCATAGGGGTAATATCCGCCCACGACGCTATAAACATGGGTTTCACAGGTCCTATGCTAAGGTGTGCTGGAGTGAAATGGGATTTAAGAATTTCTCAGCCTTACGACGGTTATGATTTATACGACTTTGATGTTCCTGTTGGTACTTTTGGTGATAGTTATGATCGTCATTTGCTGCGCTGTGAAGAATTGCGTCAATCTTTGAGGATTATCAATCAGGTAATCGATACTATGCCAGAAGGAGAAGTAAAGACTGATGACTCAAAAATATGTATGCCTTCAAGGAAGGAGATGAAAACGTCCATGGAGTCTCTTATACATCATTTTAAATTATGTACAGAGGGGTACGTAGTGCCCCCTGGGGCTACATATACATCAGTGGAAGCTCCTAAGGGTGAAATTGGATTATACATGGTCGCAGACGGTAGCTCTAAACCGTATAGAGTATATATCAGACCTTCTTCATATACTCATTTACTAGGACTCTCACATCTATGTGAAAAAATGATGCTTGCTGACGTTGCTGTACTTATTGCTACTATCGATGTTGTTTTTGGCGACGTGGATCGCTAACTATTCGTCGAATACAATAATGCGTGAATAAATGTGATATAACGCATATAAAAGATTGAAATGTGAAATGTTGATTAATGTCCGTAGGAATTTATTAAATTAATTTACCTACCTTGATTGATTGTATTTTTAAAAACGTACGCGCGTTTGCCTGTTTGTGCGTTCCGTACGATCTTGGAAACAAATTACAATGGCGTCAAGTTATTGTGGTGGGTTTGGTTGTAAACAATCCAAAAGCGATGCCACACTTAAGTTTTTTTTAGTATGCCCAAAGATGTTGATAGGTAGGTAATATTTTCTAAATATTATTTAGTTTTCGTACCTACCTAACTTATCAAAAGGACATGAACAGATCTTTTTCTGTGACCAATTGTTTCACCCAATAGTAAAATTTAGTTAAAGTAGGTACCTTCAGCAAAGATATTAGAATTTTTACCTACAGTATTTTTTTTATTTGTCGTCAAATTGTTTTCAGTAGCCCTGCCATCGGTCCTTGATCTCATATTTTGTAAAACTAGAATAAAATAATGACATCAAAGCAAAGAAAAACTTATATTTTAGCAATATTTCTAATTTAACTTCTTTAGACGTAAGCAATATTTAACAGTAAAGCTTGGGTTTCCTAGGATGACGGTGCCGTCATATTATGGCCCTAACATAATGATGTAGAACGTTGTCTATGTAAACCATAGAAATAGAATGTCAAAGAACAACAATGTCAATAAACAGGTGATCCGAAAACGAATGCATACATTTTATATGAGATACGTAAAATATGACTTAGATTCATAAAATATGACTATATACGGCAAAGGAAATTAATAAACTATGTTCCATACTGTTTTCTTCGTCGATAAACGAATAAATGTAGAGAAATTTGGTTTTAGAGAAATGTGTGGCAATATCTTATTTACCTGTGAAAAGTGTGATTACTTGGATTATTTCTTTTTGTTACATCACAATTACTTAGAGCACAAGACACCATGGCTCCACGATACCTTTATTTTAAATTATAATTAAGATTAACAAATATTTTAAACAAACTGTGATTGCTCATTTGCTAGGCGGGACGCTAGGAGCTCTTACTGTAAAAAATGTTGGCACATGTCACTTGATCCTTTGTCTCTTTTTTACATAGACCGTGTCCGTATGATGTTAACTTCTCTTTTCCACGCTTTGTTGGTCTTCTTGAGCGCAGCGAAAATTTTTCTATGTCTATGATGTAAACATTACGGCGCGTCGGCGTCGCTGTTCTACGCCGGCGCGCCGTAGACAAAGTTCTACGCCGTTATATTACGGCCGTAATAAATGACGGCACCGTCATCCTAGGAAACCCCAGGGTTTCCTAGGGTTGGGGTTGCTTAAGCCAGCTTAAGCAACCCTGGCAACACGCCCGGACGACAGTAGGGCGTAACGACGTGAAGGGGGAAGTACATAAATAGCGGCGTTTGGGACTCGGTTAAAGAAGAGTCTGTTCTACCCAGTTTTATTTATTCTTATGCCCGCAGTTCGTTTTTATGGTTATGTATGATTAATGTAAGATGGCGATCGATGACTCAGCGATTAGTCTACCGGAATACACCCTTTTGACACTCGTTTGTGTTGTGATGAATAGTCTGTGTAGGTATTCTAGTCTGTCTAAGATTAGAGAGACGGTAGGTCTGCTGTTAATTAGGAATTGAATCCGGATATGTATCCAGTTCTGGTGATCTGCATCCAGTACCGTGATCGTCGGATCCATATGGGTCCGGTAAACTAACCGTCGGTCGTCGATCAACCGTGATCCGCGATTCGCGAAGTCCCAAAGGCGCAGTCGGAACTATTTGAAATGAATTGGATTATACCGGCACCCTGATTATCTAAAAAGAAACTATTTAGCGACCGGTTTCATTCCACATACATTGCTACTTTTCTTTGGTATGTTTTTTTTAAATCCTAAAAGAAGTAGCAATGGATCACTATCATCTGTTAACTGCAACCGGTCGCTAGGTGGTTTCTAATTAGATAATCAGCCCGCCGAGCGAACGAACGATACATATCCCCACGCGCGCGTCCCACGCTAGACCATTCCAGCCCGCCGCCACCACCGCCTCGCACCGCGCCGTTCCCCCGTGGCCCGATATCCATGATTCAGTTCCACAACAGCAGCGCTGTGTGAACCGCTCCGAGGTAATTGGTATCCAACTGGTCGTTGGATATACCGGCGGGCTGATTATCTAATTAGAAACCACCTAGCGACCGGTTGCAGTTCACAGATGATAGTGATCCATTGCTACTTCTTTTTGGATTTAAAAAAAACATACCAAAGAAAAGTAGCAATGTATGTGGAATGAAACCGGTCGCTAAATAGTTTCTTTTTAGATAATCAGGGTGCGGGTTACTAGAAATATCACGTATTCCTGCTAAGGGATTTTAGATGAAGTCAAAACAAATGTTTTTTTTATATTTGCGATTTTTTCATTCACAATGCTATTTTTATACAATACTAATAATAAATGTTTTTTTGTTAGATAACTTTATCTCGAAAAGTTAATAGTTTTTGAGATAATTGATATAAAGTTATTTTTAAAATTACGTTTTCAGGTTCATTAAAATAAAAGAAATACAACTACTCATTCGATTCCGTATTTATTATTATTTTAGGATAGAAAACAAAACATTCTGAGTGTTGATTATGACTAAAAAATTGTTTAAAAAACAAAAAACAACTAAAAAACCTACTTCTAAAAGGCAAGAACTAATATTCAAATCACTAGATACGCATAATCAATAGCATATAGTCTGTAGCGTGCTGTTGCTTTAAGGCCTGGGCACACAGGCTGCGTAGACACGCGCGTGGTCACGCGCACGTAGAAACGCGCGTAGTTACACACGTAACCCCCTGACACACCGGGTTACGCATACGTCTACGCAGCACGCAACGCAACCTGCCTGTCCCTTGCGTACCCAGCCGCTGCGGCAGCCATCTTTGCGACTCTAGTGAGCGATGTCAGACGAAGATTGAGTAAATGGACTAATTTTTTCGTACTGATTCAATTAGTTTTTCTTTAATGTTGTTATTCATTATTTAAAAACAAAATAAAACACCACTTAGTATACAAATAGTACTGGTACTATTTGTAAACAAATACAACTGAATGCGTAGTCACGCGCGTGGTTACGCGCGTAGTGACGCGCAGCAAAAATACGTGCGTGTTCGAAATTGTTTAGTGTGACGTCCAATAGGGAATGCCATTGACTACAACGTCATCAATGCGTTCCGCTCTGCGTATGTACGCAGCTTGTTTGTCTCATGGGAGCTGCACTGCAATGCGTAGGGTTACGCATCAGTCTACGTGTACGCGTACGTTACGCAAGCGGTGTGCCATGTCTCGTAAAGTTTCAGACATTACAACGTCATGGTACATTTACGCGTACGTGCACGCTTACGCATCCGGTGTGTTTCGCTTCTTATAGGCGTTTTGAACAATTCTATTAGAAGATACGACATATTTCCAGTATAGCACTGTCGCATGCGTGCATCATGCATTCACTGATCCGTATCCAACGGAATTACTAATTACCAAACCTACCACCTCTAGTCTAGTCTGTCTAATCTCTCTATCTGTTGACTTTCTTTGTGTTGTGATGTGACTTTATTGAATTTTGGTGTGTGAATTTTAATTTTTACTTTGTTTGTTGTGTTGTGTGTGGTCGAATAGAATAAACGCATTCCCATAATTAACTAGGTACCCTATTTCTTTCTTCCAATTATGTTAAAGTTTGAAATAGTGTCGTCCCGAATCGTAGAGGGTGCAGAGAGTGAAAAAAAGTTTGTTGCATATATGTTGCAAGTTCGAAAAGACGATAAAGAAGCCAATATTTACGATCAAGATCCGTCCAATGTGGAAAGAAGATATACGCATTTCCTAGACCTTTACAACGGAATAAAAAAAGATCATGGTCATGTGATAAATAACTTGTCATTTCCTAGGAAGGTGAGCAACTAAAAAATCATTTTGTTGTTTTGACTGCGGGTTTTCCCTTTATCATAAACATAACGATGAATCAGAATGTGTTATTAGTTGTCTAATTGAATCCTATTTATTTAAGTGTGGGAAATGAAGTGATCTTTTGTATGGAGACCCCAACATTAAATACTCAGTCGATGAAACTTTGCAGGGATGTAATATGGTATGAACCTAACCTGAAATATAATATAGTATGTAAGTGTCGTGTGAGGCGGGTCGTTACGTTCCCTGAAATATGGTTGAGCGAAATGATGGCTGGTTCATGCGTCATGCTCGTGGACGGGTGCTGCCAGCGGGAATGGGTCTGCTGTCTGCTTATATTTAGGGGGGTTGTATATAAAATATATATATATCTGTTTTATATTGTCTATATGTATGGCACTTCTTACTCAAAACATAATTCATAACTTGTTTTAATTATTTAATTGCAATCTTTTTACTTTCTATAGTCAGTAGTTTTGTAAAAAGCCTATGAAAAGCTTTTGAATATAAGTTTTCAATTCGATGCCTTAATATGGGTAGCTTTAGTATGTCATGCTCTCTTTAATCATTTCTGCGGTGGTGTCGTGTAAGGTGGGTCGTTACGTTCCCTCAAATATGGTTAAGCAAAGCGATGGCTGGTTCATGCGTCATGCACGATTCACAATGAGTGCTGCCAGTGGGAATGGGTCTGCTTTTGACTACCTATCATAACGCATATTGAATTGTATGTTGATTGTAAACTTTGAATTTAGCTTGAACCTTGTATTTGATTAAATAATTTGAAATTCATTAAGAAATGAGCTAATTAAATAATGTTATTTTTTTGTTAATCTTTGTTAATATAAAGCCTGGAAACGATATACATATTTGTAAATATTGTTTCATCTGATAACGGTGACAAGATTTTTGCATCCATTTTTCTTGTCAGTTGAAAGACGTCATAATGGGTGGCATTGGGTGGTAAGGTAAAAGATTTGACGATTTAAAAATGCTTATTATGTGAGCTCATTTAAATAAAGATATTTTCATTTTCAACCAAAACATTATGTATATAAATATCCAAAAACAAAAAAAAAACGATTTGGATTATTTAAAAAATATGTTTCATATTATGATACTTTATTATACTGTAAAGTTTCGTCTACTAAGGATTTACTGTGGAGGTCCACTACCTTCCTTTCCTAGACTATTTGTGAAACTGATCGTCACAACACAAGATAGATAAGAGTAAGAATAAGAATATAGTAAACTTAATTGTACATTGACCGACGATCTGGTGAAGGTCGCGGGAAGCCACTGGATGTGGGCAGAGCAGAACCGATTGTCGTGGATATCCTTAGGGGAGGCCTATACCCGGCAGTGGGTGTCGTGCGGCTGATATGATGATGATGATGAATTGTACATTTGGGGCTTCTTTTCTTGTTTTACATTGTTTGTTTACATTTCTAAAATTAAAACAATTTACAGAAATAAATGTAAAGTAAATAAACCTTTACAAATAATTTATATATTAATAGTAGTAAATTATAGATAAATTATTTTTTTATCAATTCCAGATGATGGTGGGAAATTTTGAACCAAGTTTAATATCATCAAGGTGTTTCGCCTTTGAAGCATTGGTCAGAACTGTTACGAACCATTACCAGACCAGAGATTCTCTAGCAACTATGACATTTTTCCAGGATGTTGAATTGAATGAAGCAAAAAGGCTAATTGAAGAAAAGAAGTTCGACCAAGCATTATCTGTACTAGAAAACTGTTATAAGTTATTAAATAAGGTAAACTACCATGGGAGCTGTGCTTTAGTCATTCAAACCATTAAAGTTCATAAGTTCAAAACTTTAATTTCAATAATAGAGTTTCAGTATAATCTGGTAAATTTGTACTTAAAAACCTTAAAAAACACAAGTATATATTTAGAGTAGTTAACTATTTATGAATGAAATACATTATCTCAAAAGCTTAATTATATAAAAATATTTAACAAGTCATATTTCTATTTCCAGTTATATACAGAGAGATCTCGTGTAGTGCTTGCTGCCCTTTGCCGGGTGGTAGCGATCGCTGAGGCCAGTGGAGGCGCACTCGCCGGCCCGGTGGAGCGGTGGGCGCAGCTCGCTCTGAGGCGATATGAGGGTGTCAGCGATTCAGACCTGCTACTTCTATATGTTCCACTATTACATGTGTGCATATCTATATGGTTGGTATAGCTATTTTTTTTTCTGTTGTAAGTAGTATTTAGGGTGAAGTGTACTTCCACCATTGAATTGGACTTACACCTGTATTCAAGAACAACACTCAAACGACTTTTGGCTACGTGAATGCACTGCATTGAAATAGAGCTCTATGATTGGTTTATTTGTTTTACATATTAGGTGTGATTGGTTCGTGAGACACTGTGCGTTCGCGGGAACTGTGAGATGTCATAGTAATATTTGTGGATATGGGTGTTATTGTCACTTAACAAGGTGAGATGAAAGCCAAGTAATTACCTGTAGTAAATAAAAAACAATAGTGATAACATTGTTTTGGCTATATTGCTGTAGTGAAACTCGCATAGCTTAATTTTATAGAAATGATTTGCTATCTTAGAATGGATTTGTTAATAACATTAATACATATCTAAATTATAAAATAACAGTTCAGTAATCATTTACCAAATAATTGTGAGGGGAATCTAAATAAAGTATTTTCCTTATTTGAATAAAAATATTTTTAATCATAATTCATGTTGTAATCAAAAATAGTATGAAATTAATTAAGGTGATAATAGGTGCTTGATATATATTTATCAGAATATTTTTCCTGTCGGGTTTATAAGAGGAAGGTTGTTGTTTGTGAAGCGTGATATTCTTCGTGCAATATTACACTTCATTTTGCAATAAAGTTTACTCTAGTATGTATCTGACTGACATGTACCAAATGTTTACTTGACAAAATATCTAACTGAACAAGCATTATAGTTTGTGAGACAATGTACAAAAATATTCAGCTACCTTGCATGCAGACTGGACATGGTGTGATTAATTTTTATTGGTGGCAAGTTTAGTGTAACTTACTTCTTTCGGGATGAAAGGTACCCTATGTCCTTCTCTGTACCCCTGACAACGTGTATGCAAAATTTCATGATGATCGGTTCAGTAGTTAGGACGTGAAGGCGTAACAAACAAACAAACAAACGGACTTTCGCATTTATAATATTAGTAAGGATTTTTAATCAAAGAGGTCCCCCGACTGCAATGACACTTGTTATTTAACTTTTTAGTTCGTTTTTGGCAGGGCAGTCGTGTTTTTAATATTTCTTAAATTTATTTATTTTTATTTCACACATTTTAGTGACAAATTATATGGTTTTGAAATGTACTCATTAAGGCCCTTCATTTGATGCCCATATTGTAATAATTGAAGAAAAAAAATTTTTTTTCACACTTAAAAATGGCGTTGTACTCCCGCATATTGGCTTCTTAAAAAAAATATAGCCAGTGTCACTCGGAATGATAAAAGGATTCTAATGATACCCCATACATCCAATTGGGATGTTGACAACTTTTTTTATTTTATATTTACATAAATTACCTCTCAAAAAAAGAAACATTGGTAAAATAATTATTTCGCTAGCTTGAAAACTGCCCGAGATATCACAGTGTGAAATGCACACAAATGGACTCGCCCAAAAACGCTCCATACTAACGGCTACTGAATTATGACGTCACGCCTCAGTAGTTTGTATGCAACGCGTAGGAAATTTGTTCGGCAGCTATATTAAATATTGTGTTTATCAAAATGGTTTCTTAGACAAATTTGCTATACATTTTACGAACTAATTAAAGGTATCATTTATTTTAATAAATTTTATACTTTTTAAATGGACTTGTCCACCCAACTTTGAAGGGTCATAAAACAAATAATATGCAATATATAAAACCAAGAGGTATACAAACTACTCTAAAAGTTTAATATGTTTACGATTTTTATTAGTATTTCGTTATTTTATTCATTAGTCAACATCCCAATTCCGTTGAGCCATTTTGAAGTTATGGTGGAATAAAGAAACTCACATACGCACAAACATAACATGAACCCTGAACACATATACACTCTTTTTTGGGCAGTCGTGTAAAATAGGCCTCAGTTTACTTCAGTTTCTACTATTACTAGAATAATGTTATTTTTATGCAATTTTTATGTCACATTAATAGTAGTAAGGACATCAGTAATTTTGTTAACCATAGATCTGAGATTTTTGTTTATATGCGTTTTTCTATTTCAGGGAAACATTAGGCAGAGACAAGACAAAATTGATTGAAGAATTGAATGATCTCCGTAGACGAGGTATGAAAGTCGACAATGCTCCTAGACTCATCGATGCAGTTGACCAATTAAATATTACCGTATGATTTGCGCTAAGTCACAAAAGATGTTTTATATTGACAATCATTACGAAAATCATAAATAATATCAAAAGTTTTAAAGTATATTTTAGCTTAGGTACTTGTGAAATGTGCATACAAAGTAAGAAAGAATCGATTAAGTGAAAACAGTTTTAAAATGCATCTACTTTTTTTCGGAGAGCAGGAACAAAGTTTTTTCATAACTTTTATATAATTATTGATCAGTCTATAAAGTCAGGACATTAAAAAGTAGCAACACTGTAGTGTCGTCCCTTTCAAACCAACGTAATGGTTGAAACGAGACGACACTACAGTTTTGCCACTTTTTAATGTCATGACTTTATAGACATACCTACTTACTGTACTTGTATATTTTTTATACACATTATTGATGTGACACTGAAATGCTTTTTTTATCACAACTATACAAGATCATAATCAAATTATTTAATATTTACTGCTTACGTTAAAACAAATTTTTATTTACTACTTAGGTTTACGTAACTGATTCTATGCTGCTATATTATAGTACATACAGCCAACAGCAAAGTGCATTAAATCTAGAACCCTGGTAGGAGTACCTACATAGTTTTATTGCAGTTTGTGAAATACCTTACCATTCTTCTTCTTATCGAATGAGGAATAGTGGCCACCTCTGGTGTTAGGGTTTATCAAGCCGCCTGTAAGGCCTCTAACCTTACCATTGAGTCTCGTATATTTTGAGATCTAAGAAAACATCAACTACAGTTACGAGGCATATATCTTGAAATCGGGTGGGGATTGCGCTGAACGCGTATTTTGGGCATGCGGAGCGGTGAGGGGCGCGGGCGGCGGGAGAGGGGCGCGCGCTATTGGTCGGTCACAAGAGTACATGCGCGAACTTATCCCCACTAAGTAAAAAAAAAAAAATCAAGATATCTGCCTCGTACTGTACTTTTGCTGTTGACTGCACGGTCAGCAACAAAATTAGCTTAACATTTTAGTACTTTGTCATAGCAACTTTTTTGACAGAATGTCTCACTCAAATATAATTCAAATCAAGTTGCTATGACAAAGTACTAAAGTGTTAAGTGACTTTTATTGCTGACTATACATACTACAAAACAAATTGTATGGAAGCTGCTATTTTTTATATTCTTCACCTAATTATGGCACTCTAATCGAAAACCATAGATATGGATTTTAATGATGACTTTATATGCAACACTAGCGCCACTCCCGCAAAACATATTTATATAAAGTACATAGTAAAAGTTTCTTTTACCCCATAGTAAAAGCAACTTTTACTATGGGCCAACTCTCCTGCTCGCAAAAAAAAATCAGCTGTTCCATTCATTAAGGTCGAGTAGGTACTGCACTTTTGTATGGAACAGCTGATTTTTTTGCGAGCAGGAGAGTTGGCCCCATAGTAAAAGCAACTTTTACTATGGGGCCAACTCTCCTGCTCGCAAAAAAAAATCTGCTGTTCCATACATTAAGGTCGAGTAGGTACTGCACCTTTGTATGGAACAGCTGATTTTTTTGCGAGCAGGAGAGTTGGCCCCATAGTAAAAGTTGCTTCTAATCATGAGTGGAACCACCCCACGGCGGGAACTAAATGATTAAAATTTCAGCGTGTATACAATTTATTAAAAATCCAAGCTTGTGGTCCCGTTGCAAAATATGAATAGTTATTTATAAACACACAAACTTAATGATGACAGTTAATTTATTGTGGTTTTTCTTGACGAAAAACAAAACGACGGCCGTTTTTAACGTTTGGCACCACCAAAACTGCAAACAATTATTTGTCACTGAGTTAGTGTGTTTATAAATAACAATTGTTATTTTGTGAAGGGACGCTTGGAAGTTTGGATTTTTAATAAATGGTGTATTTACACGGCAATTTTTTTTTTTGCGGCCGTGGCGCTAGTGTTGCATGTATAGGCGCCTTAAATTAAAAGGAGCTTATATACGGTCCGTTCGCTTAGATAGTGTCGGTACACCCGCAAGCATTTGTGTTCAAAGACAGGAATACCGGTAACAAACACAATCTTTCACTACGGCACTTCTATGTAAAATGCCAAAATCCAAATTGACTTGCGGGTGTACGCCGCACGCGGTATCTTTTGTTTATGCGGCGGCATCCTTTGACAAGAAGCGGCACGTGCAAAGGCGGCGAGATAAAAAGGTGACACTATCTGAGCGAACGGACTTTACCTTCCGACTTTGGTTCGTAGCTAGAGTATCTGCCATAAATAAATATAATTATTGTACAGAAGATGTATATTTTGTCTGAAGTTGATATTTTATTCTATAGAATTGTAGAACTACTTACCTGTCTTTTCGCAAGTAGTTGTTTTATTCTATTTATTTTAAGATTATTTAATCTCATTAGTAAGTAAGTAAAAATGAAATATTCAAACCTACGATCATATAAAATTGAAGAGAAAGAAATCATTTTCCAGTTCTTACTTTTCAAGGAAAATTCACTCGCACTTGCAATGATCATGTATGAATTTTGTATAGGTTGCTACACAATTTTTTCCGTTATATCTACTGTTAATAATTTTATATGTGATTATTTGTTGCTAGTATAGATTAGTTTACTTCACATTTTATTTATTATGTTGATTTGAAATGACGTGTGGCCAAATATTTTATTTACAATTTGGAGCAAGTCAAGAAAAGGATAGATAAAGTAATTATTGTATATTAAATTTGTAAAGTAAATAATAAAAATGTCTATTAGGTATATAAGAATCAATAAATTTCATTGTAGATGCCTTCATATCAATAATCATTGTGCTGTAACTAGGTACTTGGTTATTGTGTATAGTGCCTAATTTTTTATATTGCCTGATACCATAATACAAGGCGGTATAAAACTATGCGCCGGGACTTCAAAGGGTGGTCAGGTCACGTGTTTAGAACACAATTATAAATGATATCTTTTTCAGTTTTTAGGGTTCCGTAGTCAAGTTGCCAAGGAACCCTTATAGTCTCGTCATTTCGATATTCTAACTTAAACATCGAGAAACCTAAATTGAACGGGAAATAATTACTATTGTTTTCCAAACACTTGACCTAAATATCTTCAGATTCAAAATGTACCTACACTTCCCATAATGTACACCGGTCTCAAAAGGTACATTTTCCGAAATGTCCACTTCCCAAAAAGTTCATTTCCCAAAATGTTCACTTTCCGTAATGTACATTTCCCAAAATGTATCTTCCCAAAATGTACACCCTTAGAACAAATAGGCATAACTGATTGTAAAAAAAATATATTTAATAAAGTTATTTTAAAATAATAGAAGTTAACCATATTTATTTATGTGATCCTGGCACTTAAAAATGTATCCAATCAGTTATTACTATCTAGTGTACATTTTGGAAAAGATACATTTTGGGAAATGTACATTTTGGGAAATGTACCTCTTGGGAAGTGGACATTTCGGGAATCGTACCTTTTGAGACCGGTGTTACATTATAGGAAGTGTGCATTTTGAACCTCAAGGCCTAAATAACTATATTACTGAAGTCCTGGCTCATAATTATATGTCTCCTTATTATGTTGTCCTACCTACCTAGATATTTTATTCCATCAGTCTTTGTAAATTATAAAACATTGTCAATTTACGATAATAGTGAGACTATTTAAGCTAGATCAATTGTTTAGAAAGAATTGGATCACAAAAATATCGTATCATTATTTTATCTGAGTAGGCTACCTACATTGTTTTAATTTGTGATCTAGTCTCGACGTTTATGCTTGAAGTAATAAAGTAACGGAAAAAGTATGGAAATGGATAAAACATATCCGTGATATAATAAATTATTTGATAAGTATTAACGACATACAACTGACGTGATTAAGAAAAAAAATAATTAACTAATCCATAAATTGGCGGTTGTTGGCTATTTCTTGTTAAGGTGGTACCCTGAGCGAAAGTGGAGCCGCGGTGAATTTTATTTAATATTATAATTCTAATACACAATTTTGATTATGTTTATCGTGGAGATTTTAGGGCCCACAGTCTAGTATTTTTAGACGGTATCGTTACATTCCCTAGTAGTCACTGCTAGAAGTAGATAGAAAAACTGCTAAAAGTGGCCATTTTTGACACATTTGCTATCTACTTCTACGAATGACTACGAGGGCATGTAGTGATACTTTCTAAAATACTAGACCATGGGCCCTAAAATCTTCACGATAAACATTATTAAGATCTTTTTCTATTAATAACTTATTAGATAAAAACCTCTGAGGGCGCCACTTTCGGTCATACAACCGCCTTAAGAGCGCGTAGTGTGTACACTAGCGCCGCCATTGGGAAAAAATCATAGATTTTCTAGACTGTCCTTTAGTTTAATGGAGTTCTTTTTGCGAAAAGTCTTAGCAAAATCTAGTACTTATAGCAAAAAAACTCCATCAAACTAAACGACAGGCTAGAAAATATTGCTTAAGCGATAAAAAGGACCACAAAGCTTGTGCGGAGTGCACTACAGATAGATAATTCACAATTAGGTCTTTATTTAAGCACTATGTTCTTTTTCAATGGCGGCGCTAGTGTGCAGACTGGTTTTTATCCAAAAATTGTTGTCAGTCAAAAATGGGCCCAATAACGTGTGATTGAATAGAGCAATACTTATGTAATTAGTGGCTAAAAGCATGAAACAGTTTGATGAACTATTATTTGGTGTAATACGCAGCATAATAGGTGCGCACTTAATTCTACCAAAGTAGTACCAAAGTACCACCAACAAATAACGATAAATCGTTTATCGCTCCACTTTACTATCTTAGAATAGACACGAATAGATAAATTGTGTATTTCACCAGACACTTTATTATGACCTAAGTACATTGTTTTATCTCGAATCAATAATTTAAACTCTCTGCTAAGCTAATAAAATATAACAATTACGCTGAAATAATTCCGAAATTATTATATTGGCTTAGGTTTACTTTATTAGCATTATGTACCTACTGTTTGTATGTCTGGTATTAAACAAAATACTGTTAAGCTTTAAATAATAGATGTTTAAGTATATTAAAATGATATTATAATTTACAAAAGTAATTAAATTGAGATATTTGGATCATTGTTTTATACTTTGTCTTGAAATGGTTTTATGTATGTACACACAACAGCACATCACGTTTAACAGTTGAACTGCGAAAACAGCTTTTATTACGTAGGTCACAAAAACGATCTCATGGTCAATATGTAGTCTGATGGGTTCCCTATGTATTTGCATAAAATTTTAAGGCATAATATGTCATAGCATAATATGATTTCGCCGAATGATGTTTACGCATAATATTATTTAGTCATAACAGCTTATGCATAATTTTTTTAAGCATAACTACTTTAAGCATAATCATGTTTAAGTATAATATTCTTTAGCATAAATTTAAACACGCATAATGTTATTTACGCATATTTTTATAAACCAAAAATCACGACGTTTAAAATCACGAAAGGACATTTTACCTAAAATACAAAATCCCAAAGCTTAAAAAACCGAAGGTTAATTGAGGGTTACATGCCAGCAGGTCGGTTCTGGCACTTCGCCGGCCGCTGCCGCGGCACGCTCGCTTCACTCGCTCGGCTCGTGCGTTGTTGGTTGCAATGGAACCTTACCTCCTCCTCGCTCGCTACGCTCGCTCGTCGTAGCACCTAATAGACCTAAACAGACTTTCGGGATTTTTAACTATCGGCATTTTAACTTTCAGGGTTTCGAACTATCATCAGTCATTTAATAATCGATCTTTTAAGTTTCGGTCTATTGGATATCGACATTAAGGATTTTCGGTATTTTAAAAATAAGTGTTTTATGAGTCGATATTTATGTCGTATGTGTTATGAGTTTTTGGCATTTTAATGCAATACCTACCCCTTTTGCATGAAAATAAATAAGTGCGTAAAAATATTTATTCTTATTGTTTTTGATTTTTATGTCTAAATAATATTAGGCGAATAGACAATATGCCTAATAACATTATGCGAAAACAAATTAGTCTAAATGATAATTATGCTAATATAAATAGTATGCCAAAAAATAATTATGCGAAAGTATTACTATGACAAAAAAGATTATGCCAAATCCGTTATGCCAAATCAAATTAGGTATAAAACAATTATGCGAAAACAAGGGATCCCAGTCTGATGTGCCGTCGTGTGTATCTATAACTTTTTTGTTCAAATCGATACAATAGCATAGCATACAACTGTATCGACCATACTCATATTTTTAAACGATTTTTTTTTATTCCACCTATGTTTTATGCACTTACATATTTCTATATTTTTTTACAGAACTGTGTCAAATATTAATATTTTATTGTTAAATTTTATAATATGAGTTTCCTTATGATCATAACTTCTGCAAAGCAAAATATTGCCTATGTTAAAGGAATAAAGGTCAAGAAAAACATATTAGAAATTTGTTCATCAATATTTTTAATCAGATATTTTGCTTTGTACCTAAAATGGACTTCTTCTTTGAAATTCTTGATCGAAGTTTGATACAGACTACTCAATGTTTTTATCTATGAGTGGGGAAAGTTGAATATTATCTTTTAACTTAAAGATTTCTATTGTTTTAAGAAGGGTAACTCAAACACTTTAAATTCATAAAATTCTTGGGGTTACTTCTTACCAAGAACTTGTAATTAGATATTAGAATATGAATTTAAACTTCTCACTTCTTACCAAAAATTTAAAATCTCAAGACAGCTAGTTTGTGTTTTAAGGTCGCTGTATACGTAACGTGTTTTTCCCGGATGGAACGGAACGGGGCGGGGCGATTTCTGTTGACATCGTTGCTTATAAAATAGTACATTATGAGACAAGTTAGCTTAGGTTGGTCATTGCACACAAGGCTGTGGGTTGCAGCCCGAGCCGCAGGCGAGGGCGTAACTCAGCCGAGTGTGCAATGAGCAAAAGCTCACGAGTTTCATACGACGTTTTTCAACACATTTGCGAGGAAAATACAAAGTAATTTACCACACAGCAACAAATACGACAAAAACAAAATATGACAATTATGGGAAAAGGCGCGTAAGTTTTTTTTGTTTTTTTCACACGCCCAATGCAAGAATATTTTGCGAACAAAGGGGTGAGTGAGCACAGCCTACTTCAAAACTATAATTTTAAGTGATAAAATGCAAATATTTTAATATTTTATAACAAAATATTATGAATAATTTTATAATAATAAATATTTGTTTGACTTAATTAAAGACTTACACATTTATTTATTTTAAAAATGAATATGAACTTTCAGCGGCATAGAACCCCTTTGTTGTTACTAAAAAAAATAACTGTATAACCCAGTTAAATTGGGAATGCTCTGTTTACTCGCATAGAACTTGCAGTAAGGTACTAATTTAACTTTGTAGGGATAATTCTATAACAACCTAGTGTTTTATATATTATTGCACGCGTTTGTTATAGCTCGGTTTATGTCCCTAAAAGCGATGTATTAGGGCTCACTTTACGAGCAAGTGTGTTGAAAATATAGTAACAAAATATACGCGACGAGAACACGGACGGGATTACGGGACTGGGAAAAACGTATGGTGCACAGCACCCTTTATTCACAGCACCGGGGTGGTTGTTGGCACTAATAGGTGGCGTTCGCCACCCCAGTGGTCGATGGTACGTATTTATTCCCATCTGTCACCTTCGAGGGTGCCATGAGGGTGGTGGTTGGCACTAATAGGTGGTGTTCACCACCCCGGTGATCGACGGCACCCATTTATTATCGTCTGTCCCCTTCGAACTCCATTAATATACATTTTTATTGCTCATGAATCATGATATCCAGTGATGTTTTTATTCAATTTCCATTTATAATGTCCAATGCGAAATGCGAATAAACCCCTGTACTATAACTACGAAGGGGGTAGATGGGAATAAATAGGTGCCATCGACCACCGGGGTGGTGAACGCCACCTATTAGTGCCAACCACCACCCCCATGGCATCCTCGAAGGTGGCAGATGTGAATAAATAGGTGCCATTGACTACCAGGGTGGTAAACGCCATCTATTAGTGCCAACCACCACCCCATGACACCCTCGAAGGTGGCATATGGAAATAAATAGGTGCCATCGACCACCGGGGTGGTAAACGCCACTTATAAGTGCCAACCACCACTCCCATGGCACCCTCGAAGTTGGCAGATGGGAATAAATAGGTGCCATCGACTACCAGGGTGGTAAACGCCATCTATTAGTGCCAACCACCACCCCATGACCCCCTTTAAAGGTGGCATATGGAAATAAATAGGTGCCATCGACCACCGGGGTGGTAAACGCCACTTATAAGTGCCAACCACCACTCCCATGGCACCCTCGAAGTTGGCAGATGGGAATAAATAGGTGCCATCGGCCACCGGGGTGGTGAACGCCACCTATTAGTGCCAACCACCACCCCGGTGGCGGAGCTTGAAGGGGCAGATGGGAATAAAGGCACAGCATATCCCTGTCCCGTTCGGGGTTATTTCCCGTTACGTATACCTACAACGACCTTTATAATAGTACCAAAATGTTTGTTATGTTCGATATCAGCTTTAATGATGTGATATAGTAATCATTGCTATGTAAAATGCTGCTACTAACATTTTTAATGCTGTAATATACTTATTTTTTATGTAAAAAAAAACTTATTTTACCCTCGTGTACCTACTCAAGTTAACTCAAGTATGTAATTGCTATATTACTAAGGTGACTGATATTTTATACATTTGTAGCGTTTAGAGAATAAATAAATACTATATTATTTTATCGTCATAAGAATTTTATTTTTATCATGTTTAAATTAGACTATAAAAATATATAGGAAGCAAATGTTTCGTGAAAGTAATGTTTGGGTTAGAAATCTTTGGTTTGGGTGGGCTGGGCCACATTTCAACGTCAAATACTTAAGACTAGAGAGCCTAGAGACCCATGCTGACACTGAAGCTTGTAAGGCGGCGGCTACACGCATAGTAAATACTGTGATCCATCGCCAAGAGTAAAATTTAACCATAGAAAGTAATTTGTATGGAATGTTCAATATTTTACTTTCCATGGTTAAAATGTACACTATGGCGATGGATCACAGTATTTACCATGCGTGTAGCCGTCGCCTAATTAGTATCACGCAAATTGCTAATACGATGGAACCTTGTCGCATTAACATCCACGTTGACGTCATCCGCAACTAAAAATGTCATGTAACAATAAATTCTAATAGGTTATTTGCTAGTAATATAATAAGTCTATGGTTATTTGATTTAAAATTATTATTTTCAATAAGCTAAAAATTTTACAATTGTTTTTCGTTTTTTAGGGTAAAAAAATGGCCGCCAGGTCCTTTAGCAATTTGCGGAGTACGTCACGATGATAGTGTATTCTTGCTACATACTACCTTACCTCACGTAAGTATATTTATATTGACTGAATATACAAAAAAACTGCAGATGAAAAAAGCTACTTCCTTTCCCAGGTCCATTGGATTGTAACATCACCGTGCCGAACAGTTTCATTATTAAAAGTAATCAATTTACGAAATTGATCAGGCAATTTTCCCTTCATAAAAGTAAACGATTTGGGCTTCAATCGTCATGCAATGGCCGCATGCATGCATGCATCGACATCGAGAAACATGTGGCTACCTACTTAATGTTATTCGTGACGGAACATTTCTTTTTAGGGTTCCGTACCAAAATGGTAAAAAAGGAACCCTTATGGTGTGACTCAATCTGTCTGTCTGTCTGTCACAGCTGGATATCTCGAGAACTACTAATGGTATCAACTTGAAATTTGGAATAGTTTAAGATGACATTTGCCCAACTATTTTGCAAATAAGAAATAAATAAAAAAATATAAATATCTTTTTTACAGCAGGGCCTGAAAAGGGGTCTTAAAAATTTGAAGTGAGGCTACTAGAGCATGTGGGGTATCATATGAAAGAACGCCGTTTGAACGTTTTCGATCATTTTTTCTTTTTTTTCTAGACCGCATAGTTTTCGACTTATGACGAAAAATGTAAAAAAATGACCGTTCCCCGTTCCCCCCCTATCTCCGAAGTTTGCAAAGAGAAAAATCTGAAATAATTCTATGTGATAGCAGTTTATATAAAGATTACAGGAAAAATAAAACGATGTCTCAATATAGCACACTTTTTTAGAACACACTATCGGTCAAGAGATGGCGCTGACCTAAAACTGCAATACTAATTTTATTATTCTACTCTGCAGTGTGGTTTAATGGTGCAATTGTGATGGTACGGAACCCTCGGTGCGCGAGTCCGACTCGCTCTTGACCGGTTTTATTTTTTAAGTTATAGTAGGGACAATAAGTAAACCATTTAGTTAATATTAATACATACTATCTAATAGACCGCCGGCCAAGAGGCTCATTTTCAATCTATCGCATATTGGGACCAGACCAAATTGGCAAGATAGCCATTAGCTTGGTAATAGTAATACCTACCAAATATCATCGTTTGGGTTGCGAAGTAGGAAGCTTCTGGTTACAATCTAATTTATTTATTTACAATACATGGTTATAATCTAATTTATAACTCGTATTGTAATGTAGAACATCAAAGTACCTACTTAACAATAAAATCTGAAATAACCTTCTAACTTGACTTACGTAAATTAGCCCGAACTATAAAATAAAATAAGATTACCTAATTGCAACGAATTTAAAGTGTCGTTATTATTCGAACTAAGTTAATCAACAAAATGTTTTTATCTTCCCATAGGTACTTAGGTACTAACAATATCTTGCACTAACCTGTAATTTTTTTCGGCGTTAATGTAGTTTCTTTGGGAAAAATGTTTCGCATTGATAAAACAGATTTCGATTTTAATTCTAAGTAATATGTAAGTAAGTAATAAACTATGATTAATTATAATAAAATATTAATTGATATCATGCTGATATCATGATATCATGCCGAGTCAGATTGATTTGATATCATCATGCCCTGTAGTCAATGTGACATTTGATATCATGCCCTGTCGCCAATGTCACATTTGATATCATCATGCCCTGTACCAATGTCACATTTGTCAATATCATGTCATGCCCTGTAGCTAATGTCACATTTGAAATCAGCATGCCCTGTAGCTAATGTCACATTTGATATCATCATGCCTTGTAGCCAATGTAACATTTGATATCATCATGCCCTGTAGCCAATGTCACATTTGATATAATCATGCTCTATAGCCAATGTCACATTTGTCAATATCATGTCATGCCCTGTAGCTAATGTCACATTTGATATCAGCATGCCCTGTAGCCAATGTCACATTTAATATCATCATGCCTTGTAGCCAATGTAACATTTGATATCATCATGCCCTGTAGCCAATGTCACATTTGATTTATTCATGCTCTATAGCCAATGTCACATTTGATATCAGCATTATCCCTGTAGCCAATGTTACAGTTGATATCATGATGCCCTGTAGCCAATGTCAGGGTGGGTACTCACTTAGGTTCGCGAACCTCCGCGCTCCGCGAACCTAGAACAGTGATCCATAGCAAAAACAAATATTTTTACTTTGGCTACAGTGTGTGCCTGTGCGAACCAGCTCCGCATACGAGTTCCCTCACGTACACACCTCGGCGCCCTGTTTCAGCAGAGGATAAACGATATTTTCGGTGCAGGTTCGCGGAGCGCGGAGGTTCGCGAACCTAAGTGGGTACCCACCCTTACATTTGATATCACCATGCCCTGTATGTAGCCAATGTCACATTTGATATCCTCATGCACTATAGCCAAGGTAACTTTTGATATCATCATGCCCTGTAGCCAATGTCACATTTGACATCACCATGCTCTGTAGCCATATGTCACATTTGATATAATGCCCTGTAGCGAATGTCACATTTGATATCATGCCCTGTAGCCAATGTCACATTTGATATCATGCCCTAGCCAATGTCACATTTGATATCATGCCCTGTAGCCAATGTCACATTTGATATCATCATGTCCTGTAGCCAACAACGTTTCATTTGCAAAGCTTCGCTATCGAAAAAAGTTTTCATTAACCACCGATTATTATAGCGAAGCGACAGCGCAGATTTGTAAATGTTAGATACTATGTTGGGGGGACAGTATTGACTCAGTGGTCGGAGTAGCACGCGAAGCCACAACCCTCAAATTAGCTAATTGAATCGCGTGGCATGTCTTCTAAGTAGACTTTGGCCGTCTAGAGGGACTGTTTGCGATCCAGCTTTAACTTGCCTTGTTAATTCCGCGAGGAAATGCTTAGTGGCACGCGATACACTGTTTACTGATTTATCGATATTAATTTCAGCGACATAGGTATATTATGTTACTCGTTTGGGAAAATTGTTTTTGTCTTAAAATAAACTTCTTTACTAAAGGAAATGGTAACTGCGGTTGCCAAGATATGCAGCTTCAGTGCATAATAATTATGACCAGGTTTTTCTGTAGGGTAGGATCAATAGTTGAATCATACAATAATTTCAGTTAGGTAGGTCATATAATAAAAAAAAAATACTTTTGTATCCAGCTGAAAATTCTTTCATTTCCGTTATAATAGGTATATCTATATCTATACTTCTCTACGTAGAGAAAGATTGAGTTGAGAATATATTTTACCATTTTCTGAAATCCTCAGGAGTAACGAAATTCTACGCCGAGCCGAAGGCGACGCAAAGGCAAAAGCCTATTGTAGACTTAGGTATAAAAACTTATAATACACACAACAAACCTACGAGTATTTGTGTTAAGGAAATCGGAGACAATGATGGTACTATAAACACCAAGACAATAATAATATACTTAGAAAAAATAGTTTTTCTACTTTTACCCGGCCGGGGAAACTGAGATGACGAGTGACGATGACGACCCATGAAAACCAGCGTGCAAGCTATTCGACCATGAGAGTCGTCTCTATACATCTATCTATTCAGAATAAAATAATTGTATTATTACCATAATTTGAAAACAAAGACATTGTGTCGACAAAATAATCTCATTTTAATTTGTGCGCCGGCGTACTAAGAGAAAAGTGCAAGAAAGTTTAAGACGCCGCTCTGTTTAAGCGCGGCCTGTAGCCGCTATAAATCAGCCGTTCAGAATTTACGAGGGCCCTCCGCAAATCGGTTTATATTTTCGATAAATAAAATTGGCGCGGGTTTTGCGAGGTAAGCAGAGGCCGTTAGGAGAGCATCGTGCCACCAGCTGCTGCGAGCACATAAACCCGACTACCCTCGCGTTTTCTTGCTGACAATTTTTTCCTGCTCCGGTCATTACGCAGCTGGGCCCGAGACAAAACGGCGAATCGTTTAAGCCCTCTCCGGAGACCGTCCAATTTTATTGTGTGTACCTAGTCGAAATTGATATGCCGCGCGAGTGCCGACCGAATGCCACCTCCGACGGACTCTGCGGCCTGCCATTTGCTGCCTCGCAGGTTTCGGCACTAAAGTTTTGTGCTGGTTTATTTTATACGACATCACACAATACAGCACTCATAAATGTGTATTATTTATGGAAGCCTTAAATCATATTCTAGATAATGTCAATATTGTAAGTACTTAATTCTGTCTGTTTGAGTGAGGGGACTATTTACGTAGCCTTTACGTGTGGTCTACAACCAATGGTTGCCAATTAGGAAGCTTTCCATGCGCATCACCGTGGCATTAATAACTTATAAAATAATGAATTGAAATTTATGAGGAAGATATTAAAATACTGTCGATAGGTACGTTTTTTACATTAGATTAAGAATGAGAACTAAGTACCTACCTATATTAGATTAAAAGTTATGAAGTGAAGGATATTCTTCAATTCATAAGCAGTATAATACTGTCTTAAAAAAGAATGGTGGATATCTTCGAAACAATAGGTAACTTAATTCTTAGCTGTTGGCTTCGTTAAAACCATATCGACACCTAATATCCATATTACTTACTTAGAAAAAGTTATGGACAAGTGGGCACAGATTTTCAGGATAAGTTAAGAAAGACATCATACTATTTATTTTGTAGATAGTAAGCCATCGAACTCAAACCGAATGCAGCACAGCGCGTTACGTTGCATTGGGTACCTAGTGTGAGGTGAGACAGACAAAAAGAGAAAGACATTACATGAGTAGGTACAAGATATTAGATTTAATCATGCCTTTTTGTCTGCCTGGGATCTCTATTATTTCTTAAGTAGGTAATAATGATTATAGCAGGTAGCAGGTTCTACTACTTGGGTATAGTGCGAATCACGAAAGATGACGCCACAAATGGCGCCCATCTTCGCATCATCACTCATGAAGAAAAAACTTATGATAAAATAATATTTAATATACATAAAGATATAAATATTATATAATATTATATGAAATATTATTTTGTCATAAGTCTTTTCTTCATGAGCTATGGTGCGAAGATGGACGCCATTTGTGGTCATCTTTCGTGATACGAACTATAAGTACTACGGTACACAACTAACACAACGCATGATAAAGGTACCTCTACATTTATCACAATTTTAAAGTTGACCTCGCGATACTTGAATTTTTTCAAAACTTTAAGTAGTAGGCACTTGTACAGGGTATTTCGAAGGGATCCTAAGGCTTTATTTTTTTTGTATAAAGGTGGGCTGCGCGAAAAGAGTTTTTTTCATAGACATAGAAAAATTTTCGCTGAAGGTTTTTTTATAGGTACACATTTATCATCAAGGTGTATACACAGTGTATAAAAATATCAAGAACTGTAATGACGTTGATGTCTTTACCAATGTCTTTATTTAGTGTTTATAAAAAATCTACTCTTTTGATTTGGATATGCTCTTTGTAGAATATTAGCCAAACTGTCACAAATATCAGTGTTTTGGCATTCAAGTTATTATAATTAAAATGTTCCAATGTCGAACGACGAATCCGACTGTGATGCGACTGTGGTGATCGGCACGCTCGTAGTTTTTGCAATCCCACTCACTCTCCTGATACCAGGATTCAGCCTATGGGATGTGATCCCGAAGGTCCAGGTCATCAGGTTCCATATACTGAGCCAGATCCTCACTTGGCCACAGATTAATGCGGCAATCATCGGCTTACTGTCTCTATTATTCTGTCTTTATCTTGAGATTCGGAAGCGAAAGTAAGAGTTTTCTTTGTGACTTTTTTATATTAGATCACACTACCCGACTCCCGATGAAATTGTATGTCGGTTGCAGACCTCAACAGCATACAGTTGAGTTGTGCGGTCCGTTTGATGGAAGCCTCATGCAGGGTTTTTTTTTTAAACACAACTAGCATCATAAACAACAAATTTGTTCTACAACTTTTCCGAAAACAAACTAAAAAAAATACTTTCCTTACAAATGTCCTGAACAACTGATCGAGTTTTGTATGAAAAGTCGAATATTTTTGTCTGTTTTCAGAAAAGTCGTAGAACAATTGTTGTTTTTATGATGTTAGAAATCTAAGCACTCCTGCGAGGTTGTTGGTGTTTTATAATAGTACATTATGAGACAAGTTAGCTTAGGTTGCTCATTGCACACAAGGCTGTGAGTTGCAGCCCGAGCCGCAGGCGAGGGCGTAACTCAGCTGAGTGTGCAATGAGCAAAAGCTCACGAGTTTCATACGACGTTTTTCAACACATTTGCGAGGAAAATACAAAGTAATTTACCACACAGCAACAAATACGACAAAAACAAAATATGACAATTATGGGAAAAGGCGCGTAGGTTCTTTTTGTTTTTTTTTTCACACGCCAAATGCAAGAATATTTTGCGAACAAAGGGGTGAATGAACATACAGCCTACTTCAAAATTATAATTTTAAGTGATAAAATGCAAATATTTTAATATTTTATAGCAAAATATTGTGAATTATGAATATTTTTATAAAAATAAATATTTGTTTGATTTAATTAAGGACTTACACATTTATTTATTTCAAAAATGAATATGAAATTTAAGCGGCTTAAAACCTCTTTGTTGTTACTAAAAAAAAATAACTGTATTACGCGGTTAAATTGCGAATGCTCTGTTTACTCGCATATAACATGCAGTAAGGCGCTAATTTAACTTTGTAGGGATAATTCTATAACAACCTAGTGTTTTATATATTATTGCACGCGTTTGTTATAGCTCGGTTTATGGCCCTAAAAGCGATGTATTAGGGCTCACTTTACGAGCAAGTGTGTTGAAAATAACTTTCAGTGTCGAACGATTTGATAACGTGTGGTAGTAGTTAAAAAAATATTTGTCAGATAGGTACCTATTTTTATTAAAATACCTAGTTAACAAGAAACGCAAGTGGTTTAGCAGTTCATTTCCTAAACTGCTACATTTATATTTTTAATAACAGGTTATTTATTCACTGATTATGATTAATGTGTACTGTACTTACCAATATTTCGATCTCAAGGAGAAAACCCGCACACAATATTATGAAGCTTAAACCTATATTATAATTAGATCTTACTCTTATCACTATGCTCGTTAGGTACGAGTCACAGACCATACAATAATACGCGTGTTCCTCAGTGGCCGGACCACATTTTAGTACTCAGATGGTTTAGTTCCACATAGTTGCTACCTGAAGTCTACCTTCACAGGAATATATCATAATTAATAGTACCTCAACAGATAAGGAAATATTTAACAAATAAAGTGGTCCGGCCGCAGAGCAATGCTCTCTGGCCGCACCAACTCAAATTTTAAAAAGTGTGATACATTTTCAAGAAATTTATATCGCAGTAAAACCTACCTAAATAGTACCTTCCACACGACAAGTTTCGTAAAATAAAACTCATTGGCTTAGAAGTTACAAGCCGTAGTTTGTGGTCCGGCTGGGAAGCATTCTCTGCAGCAGGTCAATATCGTAAGTGTGATACATTTTCAAGAAAGTGACATCCCAATGAAAGCTACCTAAATAGTACCTTCCACACGACAAGTTTCGTAAAATAAAACTCATTGGCTTAGAAGTTACAAGCCGTAGTTCGTGGTCCGGCTGGGAAGCATTCTCTGCAGCAGGTCAATATCGTAAGTGTGATACATTTTCAAGAAAGTGATATCCCAATAAAAGCTACCTAAATAGTACCTTTCACACGACAAGTTTCGTAAAATAAAACTCATTGGCTTAGAAGTTACTAGCCGTAATTTGTGGTCCGGCTGGAGAGCATTCTCTGCAGCAGGTCAATATCGTAAGTGTGATACATTTTCAAGAAAGTGATATCCCAATAAAAGCTACCTAAATAGTACCTTCCACACGACAAGTTTCGTAAAATAAAACTCATTGGCTTAGAAGATACAAGCCCTAGTTTGTGCTCAGGCTAGAGAATATTGCTCTTTTATTTCATCAAACTATTAATTTGTATAATTAAGCTCAAAGTATTTAATCCGGCTAGGAAGGATTACTTTTCAGCGAATGGAAGCAACTTTCGCAAGGGTCGGTCATGGGATGGGTGACCAAAAAACTGTGCTTCGGAAGGAACGTTAAGCTGTTGGTCCTGGCTGCATTTGCAGTCGTTAACACACACCAATCCGCATAGGGCCCGCATGGTGGGTTATGGCCCATCTTCTTTACAGTTCTTTACAGCACTGGGGACTTCATTCGCGTGGACATTCGAGAAAATCCTTTGGAAACCTTTAATCAGGATAAAAAGTATTATATGTTTTAATGTCCTGCCTCGCAAGGCAGCGCGCACAGTGTGGACGTTCAAGAAAATCCTTAGGGAACCATTAACTAGGAAAAGAAGTATTCTATGTTTAAACGTCCACACTGTGCGCGCTGCCTTTCGAGGCAGGACATTTAAACATATAATACTTTTTATCCTGATTAAAGGTTTCCTAAGGATGCAAATGCAGCCAGGACCAACAGCTTAACGTTCCTTCCGAAGCACAGTTTTTTGGTCACCCATCCCATGACCGACCCTTGCGAAAGTGGCTTCCATTCGCTGAAAAGTAGTCCTTCCTAGCCGGATTAAATACTTTGAGCTTAATTATACAAATTAATAGTTTGATGAAATAAAAGAGCAATATTCTCTAGCCGGAGCACAAA
Organism: Agriphila geniculea; assembly: GCA_943789525.1. Classification (NCBI taxonomy): domain Eukaryota; kingdom Metazoa; phylum Arthropoda; class Insecta; order Lepidoptera; family Crambidae; genus Agriphila; species Agriphila geniculea. The sequence continues at coordinate 9,910,930 of OX038873.1, read as the reverse complement.
TGAGGGCTTGTATCTTCTAAGCCAATGAGTTTTATTTTACGAAACTTGTCGTGTGAAAGGTACTATTTAGGTAGCTTTTATTGGGATATCACTTTCTTGAAAATGTATCACACTTACGATATTGACATGCTGCAGAGAATGCTCTCCAGCCGGACCACAAATTACGGCTAGTAACTTCTAAGCCAATGAGTTTTATTTTACGAAACTTGTCGTGTGAAAGGTACTATTTAGGTAGCTTTTATTGGGATATCACTTTCTTGAAAATGTATCACACTTACGATATTGACCTGCTGCAGAGAATGCTTCCCAGCCGGACCACGAACTACGGCTTGTAACTTCTAAGCCAATGAGTTTTATTTTACGAAACTTGTCGTGTGGAAGGTACTATTTAGGTAGCTTTCATTGGGATGTCACTTTCTTGAAAATGTATCACACTTACGATATTGACCTGCTGCAGAGAATGCTTCCCAGCCGGACCACAAACTACGGCTTGTAACTTCTAAGCCAATGAGTTTTATTTTACGAAACTTGTCGTGTGGAAGGTACTATTTAGGTAGGTTTTACTGCGATATAAATTTCTTGAAAATGCACACTTTTTAAAATTTGAGTTGGTGCGGCCAGAGAGCATTGCTCTGCGGCCGGACCACTTTATTTGTTAAATATTTCCTTATCTGTTGAGGTACTATTAATTATGATATATTCCTGTGAAGGTAGACTTCAGGTAGCAACTATGTGGAACTAAACCATCTGAGTACTAAAATGTGGTCCGGCCACTGAGGAACACGCCAATAATACTACGGGTACGACTATACTGGTCAAATCTTTACTTGTAGGTATACCTAACCCCCAGATCCAATAATCAATCCACAGATAGCAATGCCTAATCCAGAAGTTGCTAAGTAACTGTCGTTTATTTTTTATTAATATCAACCGTTACATAGCAACTAATCTGGATTAGGCCTACCCCTATCTATGGATATTAATGGACCTGGCCGTAAGTGAAAAGCCATATACACGGTTAATTTTTAAGTATATCTAAAAATGAAATGGGGATATCAGACCACGTAAATGAACAAGTTTTACTATGGGGCCAACCACGAAATCGCAAAAAAAAAACAGCCATTCCATAGAAAAGTACAACATCGACTCGACTATAATGTATGGAACAGCTGATTTCTTTTTTTGCGATTTCGAGGTTGGCCCCATAGTAAAAGTTGTTCATTTACGTCGTCTGAAATCCCCTTTTCATTTTTAGATATTACCTACTTAAAAATTAACGGTGTATAAAAAGCTATTAAAAATGGAAGTTAAACCTTCCACATATTAATGTGATCCCTTTGATGACGTAATGTTTTACGAATAAAAGTCAACTTTCTTTGTAATTTTTCATGTCAGGCAAGGGTGAGTCGGTGTGACTCTGGTGAAAAAAATCCCCGTAGTCACACTAGTGTGGTAAGACGGTGTGACCATGGGTCTGTCGTGTATTTTCAGGTTGGATGACATGGTGGAAAAAGTCCTGACAGTGAGTCAAGCGACAGACGGCACGATGGAGGTGGAGCGTGAGAGGCAGTCGGCGGCCATGCGCGTGTGCGTGGAGTTGCTGGACACGTCGGCCGAGCACTACGAGCACTTGATGCTGCTGCGCGAGGAGCTGCGCAAGCGCGACCTGTCCGCCAAGCAACAACCACCCGTCATCGAACCTAGCGGGAGTGATATATGAGCATTTCAACAAATTTCCAAGGGCTTTTTTTGTATTAAATTTGTTTTTGCTAATGTTACACCGAAAATAAATAGAAGGTGTTTGCGGTATACGTGTTTTAACTATTTTATAGCTGTAGTACCTATCTAAAGATTTTTTCAGCTGAGGGTCCGCGGTCCAACGTCTAACCGATCTTGGTTTTGTATAAATGGGTTATTGTATAGGTTACTGTTTTTATTATGTTGGTTTTGTATAAATACTTATTCGAGATCGCTAAGAAAACTCCGTCAGCGAGATGTGGGTTTCCCTACTATTATTGCTATTCCACACCGTTTTGTGTTGGTGTATCTTGAGTACTTATGTACCGTGTGTTGACTGTGTTGGTATGTGCGACGTAGAAGATATTGCCGCCACAATGTACATACTAACTAAAAGGACGATAGTGGTTTTGAAGCTCTTACGGGAAGAAATGGCGCAATTAAACGAGCGCGGCTAATTATTGCAAATTTCTTAATTTGAAATCGTCGCCGTTTCGTCTCCAGTTCAGGAATTCCTTCTCCCATTCAGTGTTTAAAAAACTCGCATTTTTTTTTCAATATAATAAAAAAACATGTTTGAATCCACTCAAATCATGAGACATTTTTTGGCATGTAAATTAGTTTAATTTTGTGATAAATAATATTAAATGCTAATGAAGGAAAAGAAAACAAATTTTTCCTTGCTTGAATACGATTTAATCCAGAATACGTAGGTAGGCACAAAATACATGTGGGGTAAGTAAATTATTTATTGGATTTGCGGTGCAAAATAATCGTATAATTAAAACCCAGGTATTCACATCCATAGAAGGCATGCCACGAATAAAAAAATTGTGCGGTTATTAATTGTCTTTATTGAGCAACTCTTAATTCAATTTGCCTCGATCTAATGTGCTTACTTAATACCTTGGTTTACACACACAAATAATGACATGTACATATTATCAACTGAATGTAGATAAGCTTTAGTTTTTAGTTCCGAATGTTTTCTATACTTATAAAAGTTTTCAATAAAAACTCTTACCAAAGAATATTTTTATACAGAAACTTATTGAATTTTTACAAGTCCTGGACGGTTGCTTAATTATCGTGTTTCAATCTAAAATAATTGTCTCTGCTAATATCATTAATATTCTTTACATGAGGAAATGGTCTAAGCATAATAAAACCATTATGCATTTTATAAATCGTATCAGCTGGGATTGTCTGGCAAACGGATAAGCCGAGGCGTTTGGAGCTCCGCGCACTCGAGTCTCGCGAGTCTGCACGCCTCTATTTCATTAGACGGATCCAGCCGGATCAGCTCCGCAAAAATAAATAAAACTGTTATTGAGATAAGCATCTGCGCGGCGAGGCTTTCCGCTAAGTCCCGCTGTGTCGCGCTGAGCAATGTACCGAGATATGTCGGGATTACGGCCGCCGCAGCTCTCCGCCCGCTTTTCTTCTGTTTTGCAGCTGAAACCTCTTAACGTAAACGAGAATTACGGGAAGAGTTTTTTTTCGCTTGTCGGATTGTGTCACAACTGTTTCTCTTGGATGCTGCTCACTTTTAAGTTATACTTTACGTGGATTCTTATATTTTTATGTTTCGGAAAGTAGGTATACCTGTTTTATTTTACAGGTATTTAATATGAATTTTGCTGATATACACACTTTTTCGTAGCAACAACTTCGCCACCTACGTTTTATCCTATAAATTGTGAACTGTTTTTTCATGAAAATAGAAAAACTTGCCTTACTATATTTCAGACAATTAGCTACCACCAGTAACAACATTAATAAAAGCATAATGTGTTACATAACAGCACTTTTCTTTTCATAACACTTACAAATATTATTCATCTTAGAAAAAGCGTTGATTCTTCAAGGAGGAGCTACATGCCCTAAACCAGTTTTTAAGAAAAATAATGTCCTTTTCTCCGTGTAATCGCAGTAGACGTGGTGGGCCCGAAGACGTCGGTTTATCAGCAAATTGGTCGGCGGCACACCTGCCTCACCTGCGCCGGATTAATTTCTCATCATGCCGCCCGCCGCTCGCCGCCGCCGCCCGTAATGAACACGACATCCAGGGAAAAAACTAAGCAGGACGCACTAAAATGTTAGAGAGAATGTCTGGTTTATTCCGTTGATCTTGTTTATATTCTTTAAAGATTAAGTTTAAGTTACGACATCCAGGGAAAAAACTAAGCAAGGACAGGCAAGGACGTACTAAAATGTTAGACAGAATGTCTGGTTTATTACGTTGATCTTGTTTCTATTCTTTAAAGTTCAAGTTATTAGTTTACATACATCGTGGAATTCTATCATTTGGTTCCCGCAGTGGGGTGGTTCCACTCATGATTACAAGCAACTTTTGCTATGGGGCCAACTCTGATATCGCAAAAAAAAAATCAGCTGTTCCATACAGAATTTTAGCGTGTATACCTAGGTACTGGTGTGACAGGTAGGTTCTATACCTACAGAAATTTTAAACCTTAAAACGTGGGGCGCATTTTGTAAAATGTATCATCCTTATTGTCTTTAGCATGCGCCTCACGTTTTTAGGTTTAAAATTTCTGTAGGTATAGGGTTATAAATATTTACAGAGGAATTTATTTTTTACTTTTTAGTCTGTTTTTACTAGTCCGTTTTAATGTTTTTAGTCCGATTTTTTTTGTAATAATTTAGTCCGTTTTATAACGTGTTTTTATAAAGGTTTTTTTTAAATTATTATATTCTGCTTTTTAGTTAACGAGCTAAGACTGACAATATACCATCTCCTACTCTCGCACTCGCACTCGTCAAGACGATTCAAACGAGCCCAAACTCGATCAAGTTGCATGGTTTTATTACAGAGTCCCAGTGGCCTTCTTCCAGCTCCATCATCAGACCCTGGAAACTATTTCCCAACAAAGAACTCGTCAAGACGATTCCAACGAGCCCAAACTCAATGGGGTTGCATGGTTTTATTATAGAGTTCCTATGGCCTTCCTCCGGCTCCATCGTTAGATCCTCGGACACTATTTCCCATTAAAGTACTCGTCAAGATCATTCAAACGAGCCCAAACTCGATGGGGTTGCATGGTTTTGTTACCGAGTTCCAATGGCCTTATTCGGGTTCCATCATCAGACCCTGGACACTATTTCCCAACAAAGTACTCGTCAAGACGATTCAAACGAGCCCAATCTCGATGGGGTAGCGTGGTTTTATTAAAGAGTTCCTGTGTCCTTCTTCCGGCTCCATCATCAGACCCTAGAAACTATTTCCCAACAAAGAACTCGTCAAGACAATTCAAACAAGCCCAAATTTGATGGGGTTGCATGGTTTCAATATTGAGTTCCTATGGCATGGCCTTTCAGCTTCATAATCAGACCCTGGATCTCGTCTCCCATTAGAGTACTCGTCAAGACGATTGTAACAAGCCCAAACACAATGGGGTTGTATGGTTTCATCATGGAGATCCTGTGGCCTTCTTCCGGATCCATCATCAGATCAGCTCAATGACACCATCATATTGCATTGCCTTCCCGTTCTCACCTATGTTCAATGTTTCAAGTTTCTAGCTCATCGGGAAGCTAGTACAAAATCGTTCACAAACTTTGAGGGGAAACAAACGAACGAACGAACGAACAAACACACAAACGAGAGAGCAACCTAATAAAAAGGTGTTAAAATATTAAAGAGTTATTCAAAAAATATTGAGACAATTTAAGAGGGCATACTTACTTAGTTGATTCCTTTTTTAGGGTTCCGTAGCCTAAATGGCAAAAAACGGAACCCTTATAGATTCGTCATGTCTGTCTGTCCGTCTGTCTGTCTGTCTGTCTGTCTGTCTGTCTGTCTGTCCGTATGTCACAGCCACTTTAATCCGAAAGTATTAAGACTACACAGTTGAAACTTGGTACGTAGATGTATTCTGTTAACCGCTTAACGAATTTAATACAAAAATAAGAAAAATAAAAGATTATCCCCATACATGGAACGGAAACTGAAAAAAAATTTTTTCTTCAACACGTGTTGGGTGTCTATAGATAGGTCTTTAAAAATGACATTGAGGTTTCTAAAACAACTTTTTCTCAAAGTCAACCGTTTGAAAGATATTCACTGCCAAAGTGGTAAAATGTGTGTCCCCCCCCTTTAACTTTTGAAATAGGAGAGTGAAAAATCTAAAAAAAATATATGCTGTAGATCTTAATAAAAACTTTCAACCAAAATTAGTTTGAACGAGATATAGTAATTAGTTTTTGAGATATAGCACATTTTCGAAAACCTTCAAATATAACTTTGTCATTCATACCAACACTGTGAAAAACAAAGTTATTTATGCAGTCGAAAAATGATAGGTGGTATTAAATATGGTATAGTATAAGGTAACTACGGAACCCTACGGCGCGTGGCTCGACATGCACTTGGCCGGTTTTTTGTTTATTTAGTAGACTCAAAGGTTTCTCTAGGTTGTATCACTAAAATTCATCAAAATCGAAATCGATTGAAACCGCAGTTACAATGTCAAAGTCAAAGTCAAAGTCAAAAATAGCTTTATTCAAATAAACTTAATTATTAAGGACTTTTGAATCGTCTATATTTTCCTACCACCCGTTCAAGACTTTTTAGGGTTCCGTAGCCTAAATGGCAAAAAACGGAACCCTTATAGATTCGTCATGTATGTCTGTCTGTCTGTCTGTCTGTCTGTCTGTCCGTATGTCACAGCCACTTTATTCCGAAAGTATTAAGACTACACAGTTGCAACTTGGTAGGTAGATGTATTCTGTTAACCGCTTAACGAATTTAATACAAAAATAAGAAAAATAAAAGATTAAGAGGGGGCTCCCCATACATGGAACTGAAACTGAAAAAAATTTTTTTCTTCTAACCAACACGTGTTGGATATCTATAGATAGGTCTTTAAAAATGACATTGAGGTTTCTAAAACAACTTTTTCTCAAAGTCAACCGTTTGAAAGATATTCACTGCCAAAGTGGTAAAATGTGTGTCCCCCCCCTTTAACTTTTGAAATAGGAGAGTGAAAAATCTAAAAAAAATATATGCTGTAGATCTTAATAAAAACTTTCAACCAAAATTGGTTTGAACGAGATATAGTAATTAGTTTTTGAGATATAGCACATTCTCGAAAACCTTCAAATATAACTTTGTCATTCATACCAACACTGTGAAAAACAAAGTTATTTATGCAGTCGAAAAATGATAGGTGGTATTAAATATGGTATAGTATAAGGTAACTACGGAACCCTACGGCGCGTGGCTCGACATGCACTTGGCCGGTTTTTTGTTTATTTAGTAGACCCAAAGGTTTCTCTAGGTTGTATCACTAAAATTCATCAAAATCGAAATCGATTGAAACCGCAGTTACAATGTCAAAGTCAAAGTCAAAGTCAAAAATAGCTTTATTCAAATAAACTTAATTATTAAGGACTTTTGAATCGTCTATATTTTCCTACCACCCGTTCAAGACTTTTTAGGGTTCCGTAGCCTAAATGGCAAAAAACGGAACCCTTATAGATTCGTCATGTATGTCTGTCTGTCTGTCTGTCTGTCTGTCTGTCCGTATGTCACAGCCACTTTATTCCGAAAGTATTAAGACTACACAGTTGCAACTTGGTAGGTAGATGTATTCTGTTAACCGCTTAACGAATTTAATACAAAAATAAGAAAAATAAAAGATTAAGAGGGGGCTCCCCATACATGGAACTGAAACTGAAAAAAATTTTTTTCTTCTAACCAACACGTGTTGGATATCTATAGATAGGTCTTTAAAAATGACATTGAGGTTTCTAAGACAACTTTTTCTCAAAGTCAACCGTTTGAAAGATATTCACCGCCAAAGTGGTAAAATGTGTGTCCCCCCCCTTTAACTTTTGAAATAAGAGAGTGAAAAATCTAAAAAAAATATATGCTGTAGATCTTATTAAACACTTTCAACCAAAATTGGTTTGAACAAGATATAGTAATTAGTTTTCGAGATATAGCACATTTTCCAAAACCGTTGTCATTCATACCAACACTGTGAAAAACAAAGTTATTTTTGCAGACGAAAAATGATAGGTAGTTTTAAATATGGTATGGTACAAGGTAACTACGGAACCCTATGGCGCGTGGCCCGACACGCACTTGGCCGGTTTTTAAATAGTTACTTAGTGCACAAAGTAAGTAGTGGAGGCGCTCCGCTTGGTGTACGAGTAATAAAAATAAATGTATTGGCGGCGCTAGTGGACTAATATAAGTTCCTTAAAAGGCGCTTTATGAACAACTTAAGGCGCCGTACTACCTACTACTAGCGCCGCCAATACATTTATTTTTATTACTCGTAAACCAAGTAAATATTTTAATTAATAAAAAAGCTAAGATCATGCCCTCTTAAATTGTCTCTTATATTTTTTGAATAAATCTTCAACAGTTTTCATTCTTTCTGTAAGTTTTAAAATCCATTTTAGCTCAAAGTGGCCACACTTGGTTCTGTGTTTCACAGTTTGCATTTTTTAACAACTAGTTTTCTGGATTTATACATTTTATCGTGTTATTTCTAGAAATATCAACTAAATACGAAGATATTTGATAGTGCGACATACCTAAAGTAAACCTTCTGTTTTCTCATTTCTATTCTACAAAGTTGTCTTTCCGCTTGATTAATAAACTCAGCGGCACTTTTATGACACCCTCAAATTGAAACGAACTTGTTATTCCCTGAAAAGTAGGTTTCCTTGATTAACAATAGAGCCAGCTCTACATTTTCTTTGGTTTTTTTGATATTATGGAAGGCAAAGTAGCCTATTCAACAAAGTATTAGTTAAAAATTAATAATCAACTCTTAGAATTTCTTTACAAACGAAGTAAGAACTTACAATTTTTTTTAAAATATGGCATTTTGAAAAAAATGACAAGTTCTAATTTCGAGTGGGAGGCATAATTTTATTGAGACCAAGTAAATCTTTTCGAAAGCAGTAAAAGCTCATTATTCTTTAGTTAGGTGTACAAGTATGTAGATTCAACAATAAATCAACAAGATTCTTGAAAGCTAATATTTTCAGCCTTATTATTACCCCCTAAAGAACTTAGTGGGATAGAGCTCCCCAGAAAATGCGAAAAAAAAGACTTATACTTAGATCTAACATGTATGTAGGTACGCAAGCAGTTAACAGCGATCGCAGAACAGATGCCAATTTCACGCCTCGTGGCTCTTTGCCTTTAGTCTTTTATTGTTTTTTTATTATTAGGTACTTATCTACCCTAAAACATACTTGCTAACTTCACATGCGTTTATAAATTTAATGATCCTGTTACTTTGTTACCGCATGCGTTATAATTATTGTGGTAGGTATGTACAATGTTGCTTTGCTGGTCATAAATAGATCATTTGCGTAACTGGTTATTGTTTATTTTAATGATAGATTAGAATAGGTACCCAAAATTAATATTTTCTTGTTATATTTTTAAATACTAATTTTCAAATTTAGTTTGACAACGAGGAAGGAAATTCGATAGGGTAATCACCGAGAAAACATACTTTTTACAGTACCTAGCTGTTCATTTAGTTCTCCGTATCGATAACAGATGTCGGTACTAGTAACGTTGAACTGAATCACCATTGAAAATATTTATAAAAAAAGCTTTAAAAAAAAGCAAGACCTTCTTCAAAAACCTTAAAAAACAGCTCTATAACAAGCAAGAAATAATGTTCAAATCGATTAAGAGCGTGCAGTCTGCACACTAGCGCCGCCATTGAAAATAAAATAATAGTGCTTAAATAAAAATGAAATTATGAATTATCTCTCTGGAGTGCACTCCGAATAAGCTTTGCGCTACTTTTTATCATTTAAGCAATATTTTCTAGCCTGTTGTTATATGGACTTTTATTGCGAAAAGTGGCCACTTTTAACAATAAAAGTCAATTAAACTAAACGACAGGCTAGAAAATAATAATATTGCTTAAGTGATAAAAAGTACCGCAAAGCTTGTTCGGAGTGCACTCCAGAGAGATAATTTACAAATTTGTCTTTATTTAAGCACTATGATTTTTTTTCTAATGGCGGCGCTAGTGTGCAGACTGCGCAGCCTGGTAAAAACGGGACCCTATTAAATTACTAAGACTCCGCTGTCCGTCTGTCTGTCTGTCACCAGGCTGTATCTCATGAACCGTGATAGTTAGACACTTGACATTTTCACAGATGATGTATTTCTGTTGCGGCTATAACAACAAATACTAAAAACAGAATAAAATAAATATTTAAGGGTGGCTCCCATACAACAAACGTGATTTTGTTGCCGTTTTTTGGTACGCAACCCTTTGGGCGCGAGTCCGACTCGCACTTGGCCGGTTTTTTTAAAAGCTTTTTTATTTTAAACTTTTTTGATGATTTTGTAAAATAAAACGTTTTGTTTAATGTTTGTTTAATGTTTTACAGTCTTCAATGGTATATAAAACTAGTAACTCGTAACTCAATTTCCACAGGAGTTCCGTTGGGCCTTCACAGTTCCACTCTCTTTCCGAACGTCCTTAACAATAGATAGGTACTTAACTTGTTTTTGATTGTCATAAACCTACTAATATTTCAATCACTGTACAGTTCCTATTTGATTTTGCGGAGTTCCCTTGTGTATTTTCATAATCCAAAGTCTAATACCAATTAAATTAATATGGTATCATTCTTAAGGTGTCTTCTTACAAACAAAAAAAGAATCATCTAAATAGGTTCATAAACAAAAAAGTAATGGTTGAACATCCGTCTGAATTCGTATAAAATGGTAACGAAAACGACAGTAATTATCAAGATTGCTTGAAAACTTTACTGATGAACTGATTCCAAAATTTCAAAAAATGGGACCAACTTGGAAAGAAACCTGATGTTATAGCGTTTGAATCATGTCAATCGGTTCAGCCGTCTTTGAGTAAGCGGTGTACATATATATAATAAAAAAATAAATATACGCGACGAATTTTGAAGTCGGTTAAAAATATGATTAAACTCTTTAACTTTATCTTGACATAGAATAGACAAGCAAAAAAGTGTTATCAACTAATATAAAATATTTGCTACAACAAAAACCGTAACTAAAATTAAATAAGGTTATTAAATTAAACCAAGTTGCGAGTGCAGAATTAGCCAAGTTTTTAGTGCCATTTTTTAGGGTTCCGTACCAAAATGGTAAAAAAGGAACCCTTAAGGTGTGACTCAGTCTGTCTGTCTGTCTGTCTGTCACAGCTGGATATCTCGAGAACTACTAATGGTATAAACTTGAAATTTGGAATAGTTTAAGATGATATTTGCCCAACTATTTTTCAAATAAGAAATAAATAAAAAATAAATGTCTTTTTTACAACAGGGACTGAAAATTCTACTAGGGCATGTGGGATATGAAATGAAAGAACGCCGTTTGCGATTTTTTAATCATTTTTTCTTTTTGTTTTAGGCCGCATAGTTTTCGTCTTATGATGAAAAATGTAAAAAAAATACCGCTCCCCCCTTATCTCCGAAGTTTGCAAAGAGAAAAATCTGAAATAATTCTATGTGATAGCAGTTTATATAAAGATTACATGAAAAATAAAACGATGTCTCAATATAGTACTCTTTTTTAGAAATTATAAATTTTCTAAAAAAGTTAACCATAGTTCCACTATCGATCAAGAGATGGCGCTGACCTAAAACTGCAATAATAATTTTATTATTCTACTCTGCAGTGTGGTTTGATGGTGCAATTACGATAGTACGGAACCCTCGGTGCGCGAGTCCGACTCGCTGTTCACCGGTTTTATTTCTTATCTTGATCTTGCTGTTATTATGACGTCACGCAATTGACAATTTAATTAAAGACGGCCACTAAAAAAGATAATGACAGCCATTCGTTTCAGGCACTTGACACCACAGCCGCCACCTTCAACCGCCGACGTTGCGGGCAATTTCAGTGGTATTGTTGTACCGAAATTTGATTTTAAAAGGGGACAATGTGACCACAAAGTCACGAAACCAGGCGATGCCACAAATGGCCGGGAGCATCTGTCGCTTTGACGCTGTTCCCTTAAATAACGCCACTTTGTGATACAATTATTTGGTTTTGTCATTATTGCTGTGGTCGTCGCATACGTGAACACTTTCGTTGTAACCGACATCGCCTGGAGGTATGTAAATAGGTCTTAACTGTGGTATGTGTGGTGAGCATTACCTACATCTGGGTTTGCGTTAATTTTGAAGAATTTTGATGGATTGTGATTAGGGAATGCAAATCCGTATATATTTCAAAATCCGGATTTTTAAGAACGGATATTTGGGCAAATCCGGATTATCCGGATATTACGGATTTTTTATAAAAATATTTTCTTTTTATAAAAATAAATTATTTCTGTCCATATAGGTTCACTAATGTGATGTTTCTTATATTTATGTAAGTGGATTCAATGAAAGGACAATATTAATCAAATCCAATACTTTTTTGTCATAAAATACTACAATATCATGATGTTACCTATTGCTCAAATGTAAATAAAATAGTCAGTGTATGATTCGCTTGCGATTTGCGAGTAGGTGACGTAAGTGATCGTTCGCATGAGCGCTTTTGCGACGTTTTATCGCGCGATTTTTCTGAAGCTTCGAATAGACTGACTGTGGAACGGGATAAAAAATATCGCGTGTTAAAAAAATCACTCGTACAAACATACAGTAGAAAAGTCATATATGTTCTATTCCGAAGCGTAAGAAAAATCGCGCGATAAGACGATGAAATAGCGCTAATGAAACTACAAAAATCATAGACTCTTTATAAGATTATACAAATGCACCTATTAAAAAAAAAATATATATATATCATAATAATATATTAATATGATTAAAAGTGCACATAACTAAACAACATAATATATTGTTTAGTTTATGTGAATTTTATATATAAGTTGCCGGCAATGTATGAAATGCAGGCATTGTATTCAATGCCTGGCCCTTTTAGGCAATGTATGAAATAGAATGAATATTATTTTCTATTTCACACATTACCTAGGCAGTGTATACAATGACTAGGCATTGTATAGAATGCCTGCTGGTCCACCGGTAATGTGTAAAATAAAAAGATTTTGATCTTAGTTGGTTAAAGGGCAGACACAAAAGCTCTTGGGTGGGCTCGGGGGGCCCGAAGGGACTCCAGGCAGGCTCGAGGGGGGACCGAGGGGTGGCTTGAGGGGGAGCTCGAGGTGGCCCGATGGGGTCACGAGGCGGGCTCAAGGGGGGCCCGAGGGGGGCTTGAGGTGGGCTCGAGGTGGGCTCAAGGTGGGTTCGAGGTGGGCTCGAAGGGGGCTCAAAGGGGGCTTGAGGGGCCTCGAGGGGGGCTCGAGGAGGACGTGAGGGGGCTCGAGAGGTCCCGAGGGGGCTCGAGGGGGGTCATTGAGTTTGGAATCGAACCTGCTTTACTCCTGTAGGTTCCGCGTATAGGTTAGAAATTTAAGGCGAGCGTGAAGCGCAGCGGAGCGTGAGCCTTAAATTTCGAGGTTATTTTTTTTATAACAGACAACAAAAATGATCTTAGTTGGTTAGAGGGCAGACACAAAAGCTCTGGGGTGGAATCGGGGTCTCGAGGGGGGTCATTGAGTTTAGAATCGAACCTGCTTTACTCCTGTAGGTCCCGCGTATAGGTTAGAAATTTAAGGCGAGCGCGAAGCGCAGCGGAGCGTGAGCCTTAAATTTAGAGGTTATTTTTTTATAACAGACAACAGATATATACTTATTTTACACATTGCCGGTGGACCAGCAGGCATTGTATACAATGCCTAGGCAAAGTATAAAATGAATAATATTTCATACATTGCCTGATCGTTTCAGGCATTGTATACAATGCCGGATTATACACATTGCCGGTAACATATACATGGCACTTAATGTGATAAAACCCTGAGAGATTGTGAGACGCGCCGTCTTAGCCACTCATTCTTTAGGAGGTTAGGAGGAGTGTCACCCGCGCATCATCCGGAAGACTATACGCCACCACGCCAGCGGGAAGAAGAGACCCTACGCGCGCCAGTAAAAACAACCAAGAAGTTCGCATAGAAGATGATGGCAATTTTACATTCTCCAGTCGACAAGAAGCAAGCGCGCCACACGCACTAATGGAAGTGATAGGTACGAAGATTAGATGCGCGCTCCGTACGATCACCAAGAAGCGAAGCGAAGCCGAAGCCAAATGGAAAATGGTCCAGGTGCCCCTACCGCGCAAGTGTCATCAGCATCGCACACATTGCTTCTTCTTTTTGGCACAAATTAAAACTTATCACAGAAAAGTTGCAATGTGACATACCCATCTGTCAAATGAAGCAGATAGCGATGCCAATGACACTTGCGCGGTAGACCCACTGGTTGAGCTAGAGATGCTGCAAGAACACTCCAAAATTGACGATGGAGAAGGAGAGTTGTATCGGCAGGAACACCAGGAGAGCTGGTTCGACCAAACGAACTTTTTGGGACTTAATGTGACAGACCTGAGACAAGGCACTGGCAAGACGCGTGAATGGCGTCATCTAGAAAATAGCATTTACCGTTTAGCTAGTGCGAGAAACGAAGTGTTCCATTTATAGCAACTAAGTGAATAGCAATTGGGGGAATAATAACTAAAGTATTCCGCTTAAAGTAACTATCAATATATTTGTAAGTCATTTTGTTAAATATCGAAAGTTGCTCTAAGTGGAATACTTCAGTTCCTATTCGCCCAGTTGCTATTCGCTCGATTGCTCTACTCGTAAATGGAATACTTCCGAGAAACTTGCTCGTTTGAAATTTTTGTAAAAATTTCTTATTATTCGAAAAATTTGATTTTCAAATCCGGATTTGGAAGTCTAGTAAAAATGAGCGGATATCCGGATTTTTTGGATAACGGATTATCCGGATTGCATTCCCTAATTGTAATGTGAACCTGTGGAGAGAAATTTCCGAAATATTATAACAAAAAGGCTGTTTGACTTTTAAATATAATAAAAAAAAAAACAATGAAGAATTGATATTCAAAGACTAAAATGACGATTACTTATGTGCTCATAATTTACAATTAGTTACCTAATTAGTATTATTTTTTTATTTGACCTATCATATCGAAGAAGATTCCATACAGTAGTGCGTAAAATGTAATAAAAGTTAAAATACTACTTAAATTTCATTGACAGTATGACATATTAAAAAAATGGTTTAATAAACAAAATGACAACCCTAATTCTAATCGGCAGTTTGAAAGAATATGTAGACTTTAACAAGGTAATAAGTTAGCCGCAAAACTGCGCGCTTTCGAATGTCTGTCTCAAATTGTCTTCAAATTTGTCTGAATTCTATTCATTCGTAAGTTTTAAATTTACAGAGGAGCATTTATTTCCTCAACTTAAAAGCAAGTTTTATATAATTGGCGTAATTTTCACCTCCATCTGTTACAGTTAAAGTAAGTTGTAAGGTACTTTCCACTTTTTGAGTGTGATCTAAACAGCATATCCTGTTAGTAGTAAGTACCTACTTATAAAGAACTTTGAAAATAAGAAAATTTTCAGTGAATGTAGATTTACATCATAATAACTGCAATTACTGGGTTCCTTTATGTATAAACTAGCTTCCGCCCGCGACTTCGTCCGCGTGGACATTCGGAATTTACCCTAGGGAACCTTTGACTGAGATAAAAAATGTTTTAATCCAAGCCACAAACTATTCCAAATCTGTTTAGCCGTTTTTGCGTGATTGAAGAACAAACATCCAAACCCACAAACTTTCACATTTATAATATTTATAGGATAACTGTAGTTTTTGAAAATATTTGATGAATATTGTCGGTAAAAGTACTTATTCAAAGTACTTAGACTACTTAGGTAGGTACTTATAAACTAAACATGTAAAACTCAACATTTCCTAGGATCATTTAATTACATATTTTGCCTTGTACGAAAATATAGTACCGCAGATGGATCTTATTGAAAGAACTCTGTATAAATAATAGGTACTGACGACGTCATAAAATCTATAAAATATGTAACCATAATTTATCCATTATTTATCATAACATTTATCATTATTTGTTAATTGGCCACCACTGAAGTGCTTAGGACACAAATCTTTCAATTCAAGACGATTCCAAAGACAGGGGCTGTTATGTGTATAAATTGAAATTGTCTTGCCTCAACCCACCATTATTTATGTTGGTATTTATTGTATTAACATAAATTGGACATGAGTTATTTTATTGCCCCGAATGCAGTGGACAAAGGTCATGATTGTAATTCAGATTTGTCATAGCTCGTAAAGGTTGCATTTGGGTATTTTAAACGATCGTAATGATTTTTGGGTTACGAAGAGTTTTTAAAGGTTTAATGGGAAAAATATGTCAACACCCAAGTAACACAGATAGCTGTATAACTACTCACTTTTAGACTTATTTAAAACTCTGTGCTTATTAAGACTCTTCTAAGAGTACACTGGTGACCCTACAGCTGCATAATAGCAGTCAGTGATATTTAAACAGTTTAGGCTAATTAAGAGCTGCATTAAGGCTTATTAAGACCGACAAAACCACCATTAATACGCTAAGAGTGCTATAAAGGTATATTTTCTCGACTCTATTCAGCTTCTAACATATTCTAAAGCCTAAACCCTAGTAAGGACTGTTTAGTGGATAAAATTTCGCCAAATGCTGTATAAGAAGGTATTTGTGAACTCCTATTACACTAACTTATTAAAGAGGCACGTGTGAACTATTATGAAGTGAATAGCTGTATAATGGATGATATGTGACGCATATTTCAACTTATAGCTGAATATGTCTACCGCTAATCAGCCTTTATACTGCCATTGATAGTATCTGCATAGCGGCTGTTTATACATTCACTAGATGCCTCGCAGCTGCTTAGAGACTCATTAGTGTATCGAATTAACGGCTTCTACTTTATAATGGTTCACATAAGTACCTTAAAACAGATGTTATCTGAATAAAAGAACATATGTGGTACTGTAATCAGTCAATGTAATTAGTAACATAATCCACCATTTTTGTATAACCTATAAAAATTCTGATTGATTTTTCAACCTTTACGATGTATTGTGCAAGAAATAGGAATGTAATGTATCAGTTTTAACTTCGAAATATCTTAATAATAACTTTTTAT
The DNA here is from genome assembly GCA_943789525.1 of Agriphila geniculea. NCBI lineage: Eukaryota > Metazoa > Arthropoda > Insecta > Lepidoptera > Crambidae > Agriphila > Agriphila geniculea. The sequence continues at coordinate 9,894,089 of OX038873.1, read as the reverse complement.
CTTATAATTCTTTTCAAAGCACTACATTTTTTTTGTCAAGATTACATCACAGCATATTTATATCACAAAACTAATTCAAAACAGAATATTTTCGTGGCGCACTAAAATTTTGTTAGATAATATATATGTATAATGTCAGTAAAATTACGATCCCAGTCATTTTCCCTTTATAATACATCAAACATAGTATGAATATGAATATTATCCACCAATGTATCGTTAACTCTAATTCATTCACGTAACATAAAGTGTTCCCGTTTACACTTCAAATATTAGTTCACTTAATTTTACACAGGCCGTAAACAGCCTTGCGCGGTTCAAAATATGTATTAAAGCGTACATGTGACATATTTTCTGAATAAAGAGTAACTTGTGATCTCTTAGTCAGTCGAATTTCAGCGCATAGTACTGTCGTTACCCTTTATAACACTCTTAAATTTCTGCTACACAGCCTGTTACCCTTTATTACACTGTTAAGTTGCTGCTACACAGCTCTTAAGCAGCTATGTGAACTTAAGGCTGAATAATTTGTGCCCATTTAAGAGGTGTAAGAGCTGTATAAGGTCGTATACAGCCTTTATGCAGGTTCCTTATTTAGCTTTAGGCGTGATGGAAATCCGTTATTCGGCTGTTAAGCAGCTTTCGTGTGTTACTTGGGCATGAAATCATATTGTTCCTATGGTTATAAAGTTCATTGACTTGATATGAAGGTCCTTCCAAAAGGTACTCTATTTAAACGAAATTGGCATAAATGGTATCTATTGCATCAATATCATAGGGTGAACATATACCGCCTTTGTAGTCTAGTGGTTCACCCACCCGTGTAAGACGCAGAGGTCCCGGGTTCGATTCCAAGGGGGGGTACAATTTGTACTCTGTTTGGTTGGTGGTAGGGCTTATTTCAAGTCCGCCTGGCTAGCTACCACCATCTTACCTAAGTCTGACGCCATAACAACAATTTAAAAATTGTTGTGTTCCGGCAGTTAGAGGTAGATAGCCAGTATTCCGGGTGTAGTGCGCTTCCACCTTCGGCCTTATCGTCATTTAACATTAGGTGAGATGAAGGCCAAGCACTAACCCGTTGTGTATAAAAAAAAAACCGGCCAAGTGCGAGTCGGACTCGCGCACGAAGGGTTCCGTACCAAAAAACGGCAAAAAAATTACGTTTGTTGTATGGGAGCCCCCCTTAAATATTAATTTTATTCTGTTTTTAGTATTTCTTGTTATAGCGGCAACAAAAATACATCATCTGTGAAAATTTCAACTTTCTAGCTATCATGGTTCATGAGATACAGCCTGGTGACAGACAGACAGACAGACAGACAGACAGACGGACAGCGGAGTCTTAGTAATAGGGTCCCGTTTTTACCCTTTGGGTACGGAACCCTAAAAAGTACCTTTTAAAAGTTATCTATACCAATTAGATACCTATTGTGTTCTGATTTTGCAATCCACGCAATGTTGTTATGTGACTTTTTAACTTATTATTTTTATTTTATTAATGTCCTTTTGTTAATAATGTTTGTTATTTACGACGATGATTGATTACCTACCTCTTTTAGCGAAGTTCCATTCTGTTAAATATATGAATATAACTAAATATATGAAAATATTTCATAAACAAATGAAAAAAAAAAACAAAGAGGGACGTCATTATAGGACGAACTATCAAAGAGTATGTAGTAGAAAGCTCATTTAGCCGTAGAGAGGTCAATTAATCAGCGACCCACTACGCTTCAACAGACCATCTGTCCCGCATGGACCCCTGTCCACTGATCTCCTCAGAACTCATGCCCATACGTTACGATACCGTGACTTGTGTTTCTTGATACATTTGAACATTAAAAAAAATCGGGAATGGATTGCAAAGATTGAAATTCTTAATTTAAAAAAAAAACAGCCAAATGCGTCGGACTCGCGCAGGAAGGGTTCCGTAAAAACATCACGTTTGTTGTATGGGAGACCCCTTTAATATTTACTTTATTTTATCTTAATTATTTATTTTTAAAGTTAATATATACATGGTTATTTGTAAAACACCTCGCAGGTACAGATTACTAACATCATAAACAACACAACATTTGTTCGACAACTTTTCCAAAAACAGACAAAAAAGTCCGACTTTTCATACAAAACTGGATCAGCTGTTCGGACATTTGTATGAAAAGTCGTTTTTTTTGTCTGTTTTCGGAAAAGTTGTTGAACAAAATGTTGTTGTATATGATGTTAGTAATCTACTCCGGCGAGGTTGTTGGTGTTTTACAAATAACCCTGTATAGTTGTATATTCATTATAATCACATATTTAGTTAATTAATATTCTGAGAATATTTCAAGCGTCTACCTGTTGTCGTTATTAATATAGAGCAAAAACGGCAAAAAAAAAATCAAGTTTGACCCTCAAATATTTATTTTATTCTGTTTTTAGTATTTGTTGTTATAGCCCCAACAGAAATGCATCATCTGTGAAAATTTCAACTGTCTAGCTATCACGGTTCATGAGGCCTGGTGACAGACAGACAGACAGCGGAGTCTTAGTAATAGGGTCCCGTTTTTACCCTTTGGGTACGGAACCCTAAAAAAATTACAATAGTTTTAAGTTCTATTCTAGGTTCGGGTTTAGTAGGCTGTTTGTTCATTTAATTTTCTTTGGGGAGCTAACAGCACTACGTGAAAAAAGTAAAACTTAAAAACTAATTTCAAGCCTTCACAAATTAAGCTTACTGTAGTAGGTACTTCTGATGTCTAGCTCTGAAATTCAATTATACTGGAAAATAGAGCGTAGACGCATTAAAGCTCTCTTTTCGCATAACTAAAGGTTTTGTTCAAAATCGGTATTTTAGTGCTTTGATTGTATTAGGCGGTGGCTCGTCGTTCGATGTTCAATTCTACTTACAAATACCAAGATTTAATGGGTAGTACAAAATGAGCGTAGTTCGGCCGGTGGGCGCGGGGAGCGTACCGGAGCGGCGCGCGGCGGGGCGTCGATAGAGCCTGATTTAATTTAATAATCGCATACAAAACGATGCAGTAAAACGTGTGTCTCTATTGGACAGCAGTTGTCCGTACAGAATGTGTTCGTGGAAGCTATTTAGCTACGCGGCACTCGGAATGAGAGTGATTGTGACGGCAATTGTAATAAATGCACGGTTGCGTAGTTTCTTTTTTTAAATGTCAATGTAACCGATTGTTATTAACTTTTTGTTATTTGCGAAAACTTTTAGTTCCACCATTAAGTTTGCATTTAAAACACATAAAAAGCTTTAGATATTCTATTGATTAATTAAGTACAATTATAATTTTAATAAATGTTCTGAATATTAATGAATTCCTCTGTAATAGTGTATTGTTTCTGTGTAGAGTGGCGCCAGTCGGCGTGCGCGCAGCTTGTACTATTCTATCATGTTATGACAATGTCACATTCTGTCTCCACCATTAGTCTTGATTGATGATGGTTTTGAACATGGCCCTTGGTTGACTTTGATGAATTTGTCGACATCAGACACTTTTATGAGATAGGTAGATTAGACTTTTTCAGGAAAATTACCCAAAATGCCTGAAAATAAATGAAAAACTACTTATAAACATTCTGAACCTATCCGATTAATTTAGCGAGTATACTTAATTGTGAAATTAATTGACATTGATTGGACTAGTCTAGTCAAGTGATCATAATATGAGGCAGGTATAAAAAAATCATTATGCCGAAACATTTCACTGAGGACTCAGGAGAACAGATTATCACGTGGAATAGGCGTATTATGTTGAAATAATGAATAGCTAAGCCCGAGGGTGACCACGACACGAAACCATGGTTTAAAACCATTAAAGGGAACTGAATAGTTCACGTCAATGGTCAAAACAATGAAAGCCCAAATAAAACCGTTTCACTCGCCTAACATTAAAATGTCCTACCAAAATTTTACAAAAGCTGAACTGACCACATCTCATAAACAAGCAAACACGTTAATCATCTCCAAATGTTACCATAAAGTACCCTCATTGTAAAGTTAACGATATCGCTCGGTCAGCTCAAACCTTTTCATCTGTCAAGTCTTAACAGCCGTGCAATTGGGTTATAATTTACGATATTATCTAAGAGATGGGGGCAGCGGTCAGTGTGGTGAAAAAACGCACGGTGGTGCTAGGGGGACACTGGCCGGGACAGTGGTGACCGGCGGCACGCCTCCCTGGTTGTGACTTGCCAAAATAAAGCCGTAATAATGAAAGATGACCCGCGTAAGTTGGACGTTATTTAGAGCGATCTTTTATGACCAGGGGCTGCGTTCAATTCGCGTGCATCATTTTTTTTGTATATACATACTATAGCTGAATGATTCACGGAACTGTTTTTTTTAAAGAGGAATCTTAGAAATTTAGTGAACTTAAAGGCTTTCTAATACTAGTCATATAAAAAAGTCAATTGTAATTTGAAAAAAAAAATAGATTTCAAATATCATTTGCGCTTCGTCTTGAAATTCGTTCTTTAAGATTAATAATATAATTGAAAAATATTTTAATCGACTCACACGTAGCAAGTTCAGACGGGATTCGAACCCGTACCCTTAGGAATCCGGCCCAATGCACTAACCAATTATGCTACCGAGTCGCTAGCAGGAATGGCGAAATTTTCTAATACTTTTTACGTTTCCGCTGTAGGCCAGCGCCGTTCGTTCTTTAATTTTAAATAGTTTAAGTATATGTAAAGTAAAGAAAGTTTTTTACTAAATATAATAAAAAAAATCATTTTTTTTTTAATTATTATTATCGTTATTGTTGACGTTGATAGGCAAGGCAGTAGTTACAACTATAGCACCTGCAACCTGCTATGCGATTTGAGTTTTCCCTAGCGAAAAACGATAAAAGCGTGTCCCTAGAATCTGGAGGCTGTTTGTTTAACAGGCGCATAGCCAGGGGCGATTCGGTTTCACTTTTGTTGGTCACTTTATGTCTGAGCATTGTTAACGGCACCAACGCGACTAAATAACGGCAGATAACTCTGTCACTGATACAAAGGGAAGTCGGTCGTTTCGACGCGGTTACGACTAAGTGGCGAATTGGCGAATGAGTGTATACTTCCTAAAGCGCAATCGTTGACTGCCCAAGTAACAAAATTTGGTACTATAAAAGTCCTGAGAACGCTTTAGGACGTGCTAATTAGTTTCATGATAAGCACTATAATGGTATTGTAAACCTTTACAGAACCCCAAATAGGCCCTAGTTTTATCACTGATTAATTCTATAAACATTACATAAAGCCTCTCACGGTAATAAATCAGCTCTATACTTGAAAACCAAAACATTTTATAGTGCTATTTTGATCTTTTTATCACACTATTGTTCGCCATTTTGTTCGTGCTGTGCTCATGTCATCGTGAGTGTTCCCCAAGAAAACAAAATGTCATTCGCTATTACAATTTATAATACAAAAGGACATTCTACAAAACATCACCTTTGATCAACCATTGACCGTAACTCCACCGTAACTTGCACTTGCGAAAATAATTGTATCGATAAAATCACTATGCTGATTTCAAATTTGATAATGCGCCCTCATAATTATCGTGATTTAATTAAATTTAAATTAATAAAATAAGGACTCATCCCGACTGAGGCTGCTATAGTACACATTGGCTCCAGCCGTGCTACTAATGTGCTATCATGACATAAACAGCAGCCATATTTTCATCGAAAACGGATTAGTCCATTAATTATTCATTTTAGTGCTTTTATCTCACGCTTTAGTCAGGTAGCAGTAACACAAAAAGTTTAAGTTATTTAGCAACTGCACCAGAAGTCGCTATGATACTATTTAGTACCATAGAAGAGTTTTCATGACTTTTAAAGAACTAGCCCCATAGCGATGTTGAGGGAGCATTTAAGAAGCTAAACCGTGACATGATGGTTGTGCAAAGTACTTTTATAGTGCAGATTGATTCTGTAATAGTGTTTTCGATACTGCTACAATACTAGTACTGTAAAAGTTATTTTGACGCAATATTAGTGCAAAATAGATACATAAAAGTGACAGTAAAGTCGTCTTTAATACTAAATAGTACTATAATAACTTTTTTCATATCTATTACAGTGCAACACTTTAAAGATTCTTTTGTATGTCCTGTAATTGTTCTAAGAGCTGCACCATAGAACTTAAATGCTCTTTAATATTATAGAACCAAAACGCTCAGTGGAAAACCTTTATAGCACAAGCAGTCACAACGGTTACCATTTAAGGCCTACTATATCACTGTTTGGTGATAAAACCCCTTAGTTATAGAAACTTTTGTTACTTGGGTGTAAAATTACGCTCTTCAAGAAGTTACTTACATACTCACAATCATAATAGATACTTATAGGTAACCAATAAAACAATGTAGGTAGGTACTATCAAATTAAAATATGTTACTGCTACAAATATAATTTCATTCCATCAAAAGAAAATAATAGGAACCGTTAATTCAGCGCATCATTTTCAAAAGATATAGTAAGTACTTACCTTTAGTGCGTTTTTTAAAGGAAGGTAAGCTATCTATGGTATAAAGAGTTTAATTTTGTTGTTTAGGTAAGACTCATTTGGGACATTTGTGAACTCAATGTTATCAAAAATGGATCTTCAGAGACATTATTGCCTGTTATGTCCTTGAAAAGGCTCGTATAAGGAGGTCTGAATCAATCTATGTTGATGCCGGCACGGACTAAAAAATAGTCAATCAGCAAGGATACCTATAATACCCTGCTTTACGCGAGAGATGCGTTCCAGGGAAAAACGGGGTCTGTTAAGGGGCCATGATAGGAAAACATGGTTTGCGCAGGCCATATTTTTATATAGAGAACGTAAAGTTGAAGCCACAAAAAAAAAAACATACGATAAGCTAAAGCGATTATCTAGTAGCTACAACTATTAAATTGCGTATAAACCTTGTACGGGTGCGAAACGTGGACATTGACACTGAAGGAAGAAAACAAACTCTCAGTGACGGAACGGAAAATCCTACGTAAGATTCTGGGCCCAACCAGGGGAGAGAATGGGGAGTGGAGACAAAGATATAATCAGGAGATAGAAGACCTAGGGCCCTATTTTTGAATCGCTCGAAGCCAGTCGAGCGCTCGTTTCTACTGATTTTCGGTCGACATCTCATACATTTGAGTGATATGTCGAACGAAAATCAGCCGAGCGATTCAAAAATAGGGCCCCTGGGGGGCTACCTACTCAAATGGCCACTTTTCTAATCGTTCGCTAATTTAAAAATTAAAAATAAGCCATAAACTCTAAAATCACGTATCGTAGGCTTGTCAATTCCATACAATACAACAATGTCTGTGATTTACATTAACTTGCGACATATGATTTGATCGTCTAATTGCTTATTTGTAGGCTTTAAGTTAGCGAACAAATAGAAAAGTGGCCATTTGAGTAGAGGGGCAGGTGTCCGAACCGCACATCATCGGGGAAATAAAAACCGCCCGCTTTCGCTGGCTGTAGGACATGTGGAAAGAAAGGGAGAGGTTCAAGCTGTAAAGAGAGCATACCTTGGTCAACCTTCCGGGCGTCGTCCGATGGGCCGACCGAGATATCGCTGGAAGTGCGAAGTCGCCAAAGATATCTCAAAGAGCTGGAGGTGCCCGACTGGTCAGATCTGGCAAAAGACAGGAAAGAATGGCGCACTTTGATGTCGGAGGTTAAGATCCACTTCGGGTCGCTGAGCCAGCGAAGTAAGTAAGTAAGTAAGTATAAACCTCACAGATGATTGTATAATCAGAATATCATCAAAACCGCTTGTCGCGGGTCATATTTTTGGCGTATATAATATCGGAAATGTATTGAATTCTACATCAAAATACACTTGAATGTACTGTGCAGTAATTTTTCTATTCTGGAGGCATTTTAAACACACTTATTTTACTTAAAACACTCAATAACGTAATCATATTTAAAGCTAGAAGGTAGATAAATAACATCCGAGGTGGCGTGTTCTGCTGCTCGTAAGATAATATTATTTATTGGTTATATAAAACCCATAAATATTAATTCGATGACCAATCAGTGCACTTGCGAAAAACTAGCAATTTAGTGCGAAAATTTAAAAACCGCGTTATAGCGAATTCGCGTTACACGGTGTAGCGTAAAGCGGGGTGTTACTGTATTATTATTTAAAAACCGGCCAAGTGCGTGTCGGGCCACGCGCAGTAGGGTTCCGTAGGTACATTATACCATATCATATTTTAATACCGCTATCATTTTTCGTCTGAAAAAATAACTTTGTTTTTCAGTGTTTGTATGAATGACAAAGTTATATTTGCGGTTTTGGAAAATGTACTATATCTTGAAAACTAATTACTATATCTCGTTCAAACCAATTTTCCTTGAAAGTGTTTATTAAGATCTATAGCTTATATTTTTTTTAGATTTTTCACCCTCTTACTTTAAAAGTTAAAGGGGGGGGGACACACATTTTACCACTTTGGCAGCATATATCTTTCAAACGGTTGACTTTGAAAAAAAATAGTTTTAGGAACCTCAATGTCATTTTTAAAGACCTATCTATAGACACCCCACAAGTATTGGTGTGATGAAAAAAAATATTTTCAGTTTCAGTTCCATGTATGGGGAGCCCCCCCTTAATCTTTTATTTTTTTTATTTTTGTGTAAAAATCGTAAAGCGGTTTACAGAATACACCTACCTACCAAGTTTCAACTATGTAGTCTTAATACTTTTGGAATAAAGTGGCTGTGACATACGGACGGACAGACAGACAGACAGACAGACAGACAGATAGACAGACAGACATGACGAATCTATAAGGGTTCCGTTTTTTGCCATTTTGGCTACGGAACCCTAAAAAGCAGACAGACAGTCACGGACAAAGCTCCTAAACGCATCTTTAAGGAGGCTGGTAGGGGCTTAAATCAATTCTCAAGATTGATACTCGTATGGGCTGACAAATAGTCGGTCGGCGAGGCGTCGCTGGGCGTCTTGCCATAAATTAGGATTATGCGAGTGACCACGCGGTCTCGGCCGCCGTCTCAGGCGCCGGACGGACGTCACCGACTCCGCATCGTTTGTAAGCATTACAAGCTTGCTCTAGGAACTACCGAAATGAAAACTAAGTCAGCTAAATGTAAAGGAGTGGTGATATAATGGATCGTTTGTTGAAATATTAATGGGTCCGACAAAGAATTTCAGGTTTTTCCCTTAAAGTGGTTAATTCGGTGGTTAACCACCGAAAGTGGCACCCTCAGAGGTTTTTATTTAATAAGTTGTAAATAAAAAATAATTTTAATAAAACTTTACGTGGAAGTTTTAGGGCCCATGATCTAGTATTTTTAGAATGTATCATTATAATTCCCCTCGCCGTCATTCGTAGAAGTAGATAGCTAATGTGTTAAAAACGGCTACTTTTATAAGTTTTGTTATCTACTTCTAGCAGTGACTATGAGGGAATGTAATGATACCGTTATACTATGGGCCCAAAAAATACATGTAAAGTTTAATAAATTGTGTATTAAAACTGCAATATTAAATAAAATTTAACGCGGCGCCACTTTCGGTCATACAATCGCCTTAAATGTTTTTTAGCTCCACATTGTAAAGAAGCAAATCAACCTTAGTAGTACCTCGGCTACAAATGTTACGTATTACCTTACTTTAAACTTCTTAGTTTGCTTGGAAGGAAAAAGGTAGTAAGTAATAATTACTACCCTAGCTGTGCTCAACAGAATTTAAATAACAAAATGGGTTGAAAGTTCGAACGGGGTGGTAGAAAAATATAGACGATTCAAAAGTGGTTTATTTGATTAAAGACTTTGACTTTGAATACTTTGTTTTGATCACGGGCCTCTTTAGGACAGTATTCTTCTTGTGTCAAGTCGATACCATGAATAATTTTTATCGCCTCCAATTTGCAGTCTTATCTTCCCCACGAGCGCGTATTTGAGTCGTGAATTTGCGTTATTTCGGCGCCTAAGATCCGAATCACAAGTTAGAGAGGGGGTATTAAGTTCGGCGCGAGCGGCGCTAAGCCCGCCTGTTTTAGGCTCCGCGGCGGTGTTTCAATAGCGATCGCGAGCGGATTACGACCTAACCCCCTCGACGTAACGCGTCGAAATGACATCAAATACCCATTTCACTTATCCTTTGCCCCTATAACTTCTGCGCCACATCCTAATTGAACATCAAACTGTGACTTTGTTTACGACTGAAGTATGCGGTATGATGGCAATGTTGTTTGTGCATGCTGGGAGTTGGGCGTTTGTATTGTCAGGACTATGATGGTCTACGTACATACATGATCACTATAAGACATAATATAAGTAATTATCAAAAATTTACTTCAGAATCATAAGATATCAGTATTATAAGAAATGTTGGTCAAAGATACGGAGGGTATTAGGTAAAGAAAGGCACTTCTTGTGCTTTAGGGAACGGGTGAAACTTGATGACTCTGTCGTCGCTTGTTTTCGGAGTCATATAGAAGCAAAGGCAGCAACATCGAGTTTTTGCAAAATGGCGGAAAACAATGTTTTTGGTTTCGAAGCAGTGCAGTTATTATGGGATATTGCTGTTTTTGCTGCAATTCTATGATTTTAACAACGGTGATTTTATGAGTTGTTGCTGTTTTTGGTGCAAAATTATTAAGTCAAACGATGAAGCTGATTTCACATTAACATACTGCATTCAAAGTTGCTATAGTGAATAAAATGGATGATGCTGCCTTTGCTTCTATATGACTTTGATACTTAAACCAAACTGCGAGAATTCCACTGTTGCTTTCACAACATAGATTTGAGTTGTTTGAGTTCTGTAAGAACTAATGGGTATCCGTTGATGTAGCTGTTGTGCACTCGCTAAGCAGGCTGTAAATTAACTTCAGTTAAACTGCGTAAGTTTAGAGACTTGGCTTAGGCGACGATAATGATGTCTAATTGATTGCTGTAGTTTACTGTTTTATCCGTTTTCCTAGCTGCTTTTCTTATATATATTTATTACTGTTTCTTAAATAGTTTTCTACAATTTACTTCCTAAATAATTAAGTATCTGAAATCATCTGAAAATGGTCAACAGACGTATTTTAGAATGGTACATCATACAGATGAAGATCATGAATTCCCAATTAATTGTTGCAATGCCGTTAGATGGAGCTACTTACTTACGGATTCAGTGGATGCTCTATATTCCATAATTAGGGTAGCATAGTGTTATCTCGCGAAATCTCCAATTAGACAGATACGCAGGGGCCGGTCGACTTGGTCAGTCGCGTCACGTTGCCCCCAGCCGGTTCAATTAGAACAAGCCGCCTCTCGGAATGACAATATTGGTTTATTACGCCTTGAATATGGAGCATCACTTATATTGAGAGATTTTATGATATGTTTTAACGTTGATGCTGTCCATTATTTAGTACTGAACAGAAGAGAAAAAATTAACTAACCATTATGAAAGTTGTTGCATGTTGCCTTTAAGGCAAACACCCAAATGTTCAGGAGTTATGGACTCAATCCATGTACACACCTAAAGATGCTGTGATAAGTAACTAAAAGATGATATTGATATAAACTATTTATTATTACACAAACTGATATATTTATATTGATGCTACTATGCTAAGTGATTGATATATGAGCGCGCGTCCGCCGCGATGTGTGTGGTGACGTGAACTGTTGCAAAATTATAATTATTTAGTACTTAATAAAATAATGATTCTGAGAAATGCACGGTTGCACTGTTATACCTAGGTTATCGAAATTGCTTCCTCTGTTCTAAATTGGGCAACGGTTCTTCCGCTGTCGACAAAACACCCTTTTTGTCGAATTAAACGAGTTCCAAATAATAAACAAATGTAAACCCTTCTTTGTAGATACAGGAAATGTAATGGGAAGATAAAATACTCAAGTTGACACGCCCCCACGCCTGACACTCGGAAAAAACACGTCAAATTAAAGGGTTATGTTAATGTTACACCTACATATTGTGAATTCGTTATTTTTTAAAAAGCTTTAATCACGGATCTACATAATAATGCGGAACGGGCATTTCCCGTCCATCCAACAACTTGATTGATGTCCCTTGCTAGATTTGTTTGTCAGAAAAAGTAGCCCGATACACGTCCGCAGGGTTTTTGTCACACAAAATGGCACTCATAATACCTTTTGTTTCATTTTTAAATACGAGCCTTTCATAATTAGCGTAATAAATTTTAAAATGATAATGCGAGTGCCATCTTTTAAACCGCTTACGCGCGTCAGGGGGCGCCGCCGCCAGCGACCGCACGTCAATCGTTCTCCCGAATGTAGAACAATTCTTATTTCGAAAATAAATAAAAAGAGTATCACTTTGATTTTCTGTCTCTTTTCCTTGGTGATGCGGTGTTGGGGTGTGAAGAGGACGGAGTTAGAAATCGGTCTTGTGGTAACATCTGTGCTTTATAATAGATGCTTACGTAGTAGCCTTCTTTTCGGGCCCGCGAGCCCGGTGGGATCGGTTTAACATGATTGATCTGTTTATTTTACATTTTAGAGGAGCATTTTTACGGTTGCTTGTCAACTTAATAACAAAGTGTTTTATATCGAGACACGTTAAGTTCAGTTTTATTGATAGGTTTCTTTTAACATTTATGTAAGTGACGGGAGGGGTCGGGATGCTTTAAATGTTTTAGTAATGATTTCATACGTTGCATTGTTAAGCCAGCGCAGCGTTGGAAGGCAAATATGTTAATGACATTTTATCTCAAGAATAAGATTTATATTGTAAACTTTCAAATAACTAAATAGGCGAAAATTTTTTTAGTTTCGTCAAAGAATAGAGAATATAAAAGGGTTTAGTGTAAGGCAAATCTGTGGCGTGGGGCATAAAACTTATTATGCAGAATGAGCATTTCAAAATACATAGGTATAAAAAACCCTTAGATTATTTTACTTAAAACCTTAGAATAATAACACCTAGAAGCCGTGTCCTCGTATGCAAAGTGAGGCAGCTAATACCAAGCCAGAATGGCTTAGTTTTCAAATTTATATCCTTCATACCTGTTCATTACAATAATAATTTGCCTATTTCCGCATACGAAGCTGGCTTTCCAATTACTGTAGCTACCTAACCGTAAACATTGTATTATCATACATTATTTTCCACTAATAAACCATAGCCACAAACAACCTATAAAAATACCTGCTTAAGGCTCCTATAACCCTCAAGTGGCGCCCACATCTTAATGTAGAAATAGAAATAAAGATTATTTCTATTTCTACATCTTAATTAAATTTATTGCTCGCTAAGTACTTAGGTACAGTCGACCCAACTGAATAATAACCCACTTTGTCGATAATTCCTTTGAAATCATAAAAATAGGTTTTCTTCTTTATCGTGTACGTTGCACTTAGTACGTTTTAAATATGAATAAAAATGCACAATCACGTGTGAGAGATCTATGCAATTTTAACCTTTAATATCACTGCACTAGATTATGTTTTTAAATAAAGCAGTCATGATTTAAATATCGAATAAGATATGGTTCATAATCCTAACTCTTTTTACTGTAGAAAAATTACAATTTTAAAAATAAAATGACACTATATTCAACACTTGACACTGGCAAAAATAACTCATTGAAGAGGAGAGTAGATTGCCAAACCAAAAAAAGGTAGAAGAAGAAGACATTATGACACTGTGTCAGATGTCAAGTAGTAGTCAGTCATGAGAAAAAATATTATGAGTGACAGAGACAGTAGTAGGATTTCTCTGTTGTTGTCACGAACGAGTATAGTCGAGTCAATCCGATCTATTCACCATAGCCACTGACGTCAATTTTACATGTATAATGGACGTCAGTGACCATAGCCTAGTCAGTGACTGTCAGCACTGTCAGTGTCTGATAAAATGATAACAGGTTCGTTACCAAGGTAATGAATGTTCAAGCTAATTTCAATCCAATATGGAATGTCCGAAAAAAATCAAATTAGCTGAATATTTTTTCATAGGCAGGAATAAGCTCCCTTGGTAATAGAAAAAAAAATCAGAATTTTCGGTTACGTGAAAAGCTTTTAAAAAATTAAAGTCTCTTTGACTTCACAAATATAGAAAAGTAACAGCAGAATGGAGATTATACCTTTGCCAATACCTGCCATTATGACAACAAGATTTAAAAAAAAAGTTTTGACAATGTGTTGAAATTTTTTTTAATACCATGTTGTGGTTGTGGCAGGCTGGCAGGTGATGGTATAATCTCCATTCTGCTGTTACTTTCCTATATTTGTGAAGTCGAAGAGACTTTTATTTTTTTATTTTTTCACGCGACCGAAAATTCTATTTTTTTTTTCTATTACTAAGGGAGCTTATTTTTACCTAAAAAAAAATATTCAGCCAATTTGATTTTTTGGGAACATTCCCCATTGTATTTGAAAATTACCTTAAGGTGGGTCATGATACTCATGATTCAATTTGGTTGACTGTACATAAAATTCATATGCCGGTACAGATTAAAGCTAGGGCTCTATAATTTATTCACAAACAATAACCTCAGTAAAATATAGTTCATTGTAATAGTAGTAAGTATATAATTTATGATTCAATCTGTACCTACATGTGAATTTTCGATTATGTACTCAGCGAGCAATAAATTTAATTCTGATGAGGGCGCCACTTTGAGGCCTATAGGACCCTTAATAATTTAAAACTGTTGGCGCCAACAATTAAGTACAGTGCTTAAATGAGTCTCAGTTATCACCAGACTTTGTCTGTTATAAGCTTAGAATAATAACACCTAGAAGCCGTGTCTGCGTATGCAAAGTGAGGCAACTAATACCAAGCCAGAATGGCTTAGTTTTCAAATTTATATCCTTCATACGTTAACTAATCGTAACTGAAACCCAATAATATAGTAACTAGTCTTATAAATGTGGGAAAATTGAAACTGTTTTGTACTTAATCTGTATAATTAGGTAATAATGTAGAATAACAATCTGAAAACGGAGCCATTTTGGCTGTTTTAGTTGCCTCACTTTTGACAGTGCGCTTTGTAGAGAACTATCGTTCTAGGTGTTATTATTCTAAGGTTATAAGATAAGTTATAAGTGATGAAGCTTTTGAAGAATAATAAAATGTAAGATCACGGTAGTCGATAGGTATGTAATTTTAGTAATATAATAAGTCTATGGTAATTTTCTTTAATTTTGTGTTTTGTTATTGAAACAAAACAAATTTATTTTATAACTCTTCAATATTTTAATTATAGTTTTAAAATGGTTTTAAATAAAAAGTGGCCACTTTTGTTTATAAACCGTGTTAAGACTAAAGTATTATATTTATTAGCTCTTATTTCGTGCAAAGAGGGACCAATATTCAGTCCCATCCCAACCAACATTTTGGCGCTAATTTCCACCTTTCTTAACGTTTGTATTGGTTAAATGGGTGTATAAAAGCGTCCAGTAAAACTTTTGTTTATTCAATGGTCATGACTATAACTAAATAACTCATCAAGATGAGTAACAGCAGCAAGAAGACATAATATGACTTAGGTAGGTATAAAAGAGAAAAGCTGAACCACAGTAACACTAGGTATTGTAACTTCAAGTAACAATAAGAACCTAAGGTAATAGTAAGGTTTCTAGTAAGTCTCACTATTTCCAAGTGTTCTTAAAGAGTGCTAAGTAAATGTTTTATACCACTTAACTAAATTAGGAAACGTAATATTACTTAAGGAGGTATAAACGGTATAGTCGGAACCATCATAGCACCTGCTTTTATAAATTCAAGTATCAGAAAATACTTAAAGTAATATTATAGTTTCTTATAACTCTTTCTACCGACAAGAGCTCTAGAAAGTAGTTAGAAATTTTTTTTATCACCTAAGTTGATCTAAAAGTGTCAATCGCAACCTATTTACAGCTACTTAATTTAGTAATTAGAAACCCCTATATTGGTATTATGGAGTTACTTTTAGAGCCCTTATTGTTACAGCGGGGTTCAAATTTACTTTTATGCTATTCTAAGCAATATTAACATGCAATTTAACCATTGTAACTCTTATTTTCACTTGATGTCATAAAACATATAAAATATTACTTTTATAGATGTATAATGTCTCTAACCTCTAAATGTTATCTTTTCTGATCTGATTACATGCAGATTACAGTGATACCTACAAGTAGTCAGAATTTTGTGATTTTTGCCATGAGTTCGTGGATAAAACGAAAGTGTCACTGTCAGTCAGTCAGTTAACAGAAACGTAACCCTAAAATACCACTACCTTTACATCCAAGTTGAACCATAGTAAAACCAAACACCTTAAACTTGTACTCTTATTACCTTTAAAACCCTGTTCTGGTATTACAAGTGCAACAATAGTTCTAATTACAGGCAATCTAGCACTTTTTGTTCATTAACAGTAATAATAGGAACCTAGGGTAATAAGGAATAGACGCCATGCTAAATCAAACATAACCTAAAAATAATTCAGAAATAAAACTAGTTTAAAAACCCATTTTTGTATAATTTTCTCATTTTAAAACACAATATTATTACTACATGTAACGGTTCAAAACTGAACATGCTATTTTATCTCAAATATTTTTCGAATTTTGTTTCATATTGAGCATAATATTATTTAACTATCGAACAAGTTATTATAATAAAGAGTAGTTCAGGTTTTGAGTTAGCAATAATGCAGGAAGTTCTTTTAATCTTTCACGGCGCTAAAATTCAAATATTAGTCTCTGTGTAGGTAACGACGCTAATAGGCTTAAAATTTATTTATATTTATTATTGTTTATTTATCAAATTTTATTAGAGCCTCTCGAATATTATTATAATAATTTATTTTAGAAGATTACTTAAAAAAGGATTGAATTCGGTGTTAATTATTTCTGTAAGTTGTCAGTAGTGTCACACCACGTGATGTGTTTTAGCTAAAGTACGAAGAAAGATTGATATGAAGTTTCTTCGAAAGCAAGATTTTATGCTGCAGGTTTATAACTCAAATGAGGGTAGGCATTTAAAAAAATGTAAAAGTAGTCCGATGGGTGTTGGGGTTAGGGTTTTTAAAGTACCAACATTGTGATGCTAAATTGATCGGAAATTTTAGGTTTAATTGGACCGAATATTTAATGGAAAATGTTGTAATACGTATTTTAGCAAATTGATTCTAGAGGTTATGATATTTTGGGGAAGGCGAGATAAAAAGATTGAAAAGGGTTGGATTCAAATTGTAGCATATGGGAGGTTCAATTTGTTGTGAATATAAAATTCGTATTAATCAGAGTTCTATGATTATAGTACAATAATTTCATATGATTCTGGGTAAATATGCTGAATATTATTCAAAGTTGTTAGTTTTGTTAGAAATGATGTAAGGGGGAAAACTTGTTGATTTATTTATGATTGAAACGTTGTTTCATACAATTGTATGAATTACTTAAATCAAATGTAGCTGAAATGTCAGTATAGAGAAATATTTAGGTAACAGATTAATTTTAATTTGGTTACAAATTGAGTGGCATTGTGCGCTTGAGTATAGAGAATCTTGAACATAGGAGGTTATTGGCTAGTTGAATTGTACGTTGAAATTATTGATTAGTATAGGGGTTCATTTTGTAAGATTAGTAACTTAAATATTAACCCCCTTACTAATAAAGATTGAATAGCAGATGTATAGTTACACAATGGTTACTCTCTGTCAAACTATTTGAATTTGACATTAAAAAGAGAGTGACAAAACACTGTGTAACTATGCAGCTGCTATACAATCTTTATTAGTAAGGGGGTATATTTATAAGTTGAGTAAGACAAAATTGAATTCTCCCCATTTTTGAAGGAGAAGGGAAAATTTTAGGAATAATTTATGTAAAGTAGGGAAATGAAGGTAGAAAAAAAAGATGCTTAGATCGTGTGGGGTGAGTTTCCTGCAGAGAGTGAATGATTCTGGGGGATTATAAAAGGCGAAGTTGGGGGGAAATCGCTCTCTTTACTTTCTCCGACCTCAGCGAAGCATCAAGTGGAACTCAGAAGAAGCCGTCGATACCCTCTCTGTAAGAAACTTCAATCAAGTAGTATTTTATTTTAACGCAAGAAACATCAAGAAGTCAGGAAGATAGTGTTTTTAATTGAGGTTTTGACGTATAGGTCCGCAACCGGGTGCGAGTCTTTTGCTTATATGCTTTAATTAGGGCTTATATGGTATAAGTAAGCTTGAAATTAAAGTATGTAGATTTTGCTTGCGAATTTTCATGAAGTAAAGTAAATTTCCCAATAGTTTCAAGAATTTTCATGGTTTAAGGTTGTTCGAAATTTGTTTAAGCAATCAGGGGGAAATAAAGGGGGGGTAGATTTCTCTTTAGTTTTGTGTCTTTATTGGGCGTTCGGTCAATCCTCAAAGGGGTAGGTAAAATAGCATTGCTCTGTGGCGTGCAATGCGGGTTTCTGTTGAAAGATACCTAGTTTAGTCACTTAAGGTTACCAAGCTAGCCAACTCGCTCATCAACCAACGGTCCGAACGGTGTGTGGATGTAATCCCGTTTGAACGTGGAGGATATGGCTTGGTAATGTTAATCCTCTTCTGTCAGGACTCAGCGCTGTCCCGTCCCACCAGCGCTGAGCACGTCCAAGCTGTTAGGGGAGTTTAGGGGAGTCATGCTTGCTCACGCTGTACAGGATCGGGGCGTCGGGGATGATGGTAAGCATCCCAAATATTGCATAGGAAATCGGAATTTAGTCGTTGGTAGGCAGGTAAATTCATTAGGTTTATAAATTCATTGTTAGGCGCGTAGGAACAGTAGCTTAGGTTAGCATCTCAAGGCGGGAGGGAAACTTGGATGCTGGTAAAAGGTTAGACATCCTCAAGAAGGTCGTGTTGTCAGCAAGGTAACAGCAGGAACGGTAGACAATCTAGGAGCTTTTAGGTAGGCGGTGGAGAGGTAGATCACTTCGTAGTGTATCGGATTTAGGTAGGCCGCAAATAGGTAGGCGTCGTCAAGATGGCCGCCGAGGTCAATAGGTAGTGATTCGAAATTTAGGTAGGCGGTGTTGAGAATCGGGTCGACAAAATGGCCGCCGTGGGTCACCAAGTGGAACATTCGAATTTATATAGGCGGTGAAGAGGTAGGATGACTTAGGAATGGAACATGGTGAATGCGGAAGTGTACAATATAATGGACGAAAGTTTATGTGGAATTACTGGATATAATCCAATAGGATAGTATCAATCTTCCATAGAATCAGTGTTGTGAATGATTACTACAGTGTGCTAAATTGTGTAGACTTTGCAAGCTTCAGTAAGTACCCACAAATTAATTTACTCTTAATTTAATTTAGATATCTTTTTCAGTTAATATTGAATAATGATTTAATAGATGGAGTAGAATCATAAATAAAGAATAGATTATTTATCTTTGAATTGGATTGGTTGAAGGGAGCTATGGTTGAACCGATTGTTTATAGATAGAATAAACTATTTTGGTAATTTTGAGAGGAGTGCTGAAACAAGATCTGAGTGTATGGAATAAGCTCGTGTCTCTAGTAAGTTAAGGTCGATTCACAACTTCTAGGTCACTAGATCAATGCTTTGAGTAAACCTTTCAAATTAACAGAATGATGTTTATGATTAACCGAGAAATAATACTTTGAAAAGTATCTACCAACTATGAAAGTATCATATTATTTAGTGAATATATAAAATTCACAAATAATAATGACAACATATCTTTTATCTGAGTTCAAATATTTAAACTATGTTCCACCAGCCAACTCAATTGAAAGATGTTAGAAATAGAATCTAGTTTACAATTGAGAACAAATATTGCCAAGTCTACTCAATATTAAATCGAAATACTGCTTTAACCTTTAGTAAATGACCTGAAGTCAATTCAGTTTATGGTTGTATATTTATAATTTAGTTGAGATTGAAGTATGGAAATCCCGTCATAGAATTTTACCTTGTTTAGAATTGTCTTTCCTTCAGAATTTGAGAACTATCAGTGTCCCAAGTATATGGATAGTAATGTTGTGTCCATCTGTTATAATGTTAAACAGTCATACTAGAACTAATTATTTAATTATTCTAAATTTAAATTCGTAATTCAGCCATCGCAATTGAAGGAGAATTCTTCATTGTGAGAAACTGGTAGTTCGCTTGAAAGCATTCTGCTTGCCCTCTTTTATTAAAACTGACTGACAAAGACTAAGTACTATAACTTAAAAATATTCATTAATTAAATTTGTCATGAAAGAATATGGCTGGCCAGAAGGGAGTTGACCAAGTACGGAGACGAGACTCATTGTATCGGGCGGGGAGCGGGCCCATACCTTAGCTGGCAAAAACACAATTGCATATTCATTACTTGTACAATAACTTCAGAAAGTAAAAGAATTCTTATTTAATAGCGCTGAAAATTTTATTATACTTTGATCTCAGGCGACTAAAACTTCTTAACTTACCTGAAATAATCTCTCTTATTTTAATGAACTAAGTTGACAATAGATAATTTACATTATTTGGAATAACGTCATACATGGCATATAATTTGACACTTGGCAGCGGAAGAGAATTGCTCAAATTTAACTTTTCTCTATAACCCGACTTACCTCTTTTTACCTTGCAGTCTATTATGGTTGAACTTACCCTCTTTTATCTTATAACAATACTCCATTTAACTCATAAATTCACTTTGATCATTTCCTATCAACGTAGGTTTATTTCGCTCATACTTACTTCATCTACGGAACGTAATTGGGAACGCTTTCCTCTTTATTTATAGTATTCCCATTTTTGACACTAAAGAACTATGGGATTTCCCTTGGTAGTATGACAATTATTAAGAATTAATATGAAAGTAAAGTAAACTCACTTAAGAAAAATACAGACTTAATTTCTATTTTTCTGGTTATATCAATAGAGCAATATCTTTCATTTAGTGGTATTTTCTTTTAGAAATAAATGTAATAGCAGGAATAATTAAGACCTAGTAATGAAAGCGAATACTTCTATTGGAAAATGAAAGTCAATACTAATCACACTTTTAAAAGAATTTGGGTTCACTAATTATCACATCCAGGGTTCCTCCATTAGACTTTCACAGGCCCTCTCAGATCACACAAAGCTTGTTAGTAAGGTTCTTTGTAGGTTAGTTAAGGTTGGATAAAGCAAACTTAGTAAATTGTATTTTGGAGGTTATTTAATCCAGTAAAATTTAGGTTCAATAGTTTAGTTATAATCAACGGTAAGTAGTAAGCGGATTTTGATTGTCCTCCTGTCCTGTAGGTCATTAGGTTTCCACTTAGGTTTTAGTCTCTTGCATAGGCCGTGATCATCTAGATTCATTGTAGTTAGGACGTCGGTTACATACAATACACAATAACTGTAAAAGACAGAGCCAATATCCTGTTTTTATATAAATGTATATTGTGTGTATGCCCCGCGTGATAAAATACAAATTATTTTTAATTCAAATATCACTTATTTTCAAGGCCCTTCAAAATTGAGATGCAAAACATATATTATTTTCTCAATAAAGTAGCCCTCGCAAAAAATGTTAGCCATATGATGAAGAAATCAAACTTGACTGATGAAGTTATTGACAATCTTAATTACACTTCCTTAGTTGGCCATCAATTTTTACACGATATCACACATCACACATCACCAGTAACACTTTAATAACTAAAATAATGAAAACTAATAGAAGAAGAAAACGCGCTACAGCTCTGAGTTGCGAATCAGCACTGATCAAGATACATAAAGTAACTCCAAGAAAAAAATGAACCTAAAAAAGAACTAATATATTACTATAAAAGTTATACCAGCAGACTTAAGAACTTGTGTACCACCTATAGTTTTTATTAAAACCACAATACAGACTTTAAAGTGCTTGAGGTAGCAACATTTATATTATACCACCATTATAGATACGAAAAATTGTTTGCCATTAACGCCACTCTATAACTGTAATGTAACTCTCAATGTTAAAAGAGTGAGCATTATAACCATTCTATTACTTATAGCGCTATAAGACGTGGGCCCAAATTAGAGGTTGTAAGGGGTTAGAGCGTGCTCTAACACCAATTGCTAAAACCTTTGTATAACTCTTGCTTGCCAAAATCACTTTTAAATAACTATTTTAACACCAATTCTTATTACCAAAATTCTAGTTGGGATTTAATTGCTATAAAACTTAGTAAAAAGTATAGGTACTTACAATTTTAATAGCGTGAAAACTTAGCTTACTCATGCGATGGGTAGAAAGAACACAATAAACAACATAATCTCTTATAAGATTGTTTTTCTATAGAAAAAAATACGAAAAGATCTCGATCTCGATCTCGATAGAAAGCACTCTATCAATTTATAGACGTTTTGAAACTATTAATTGTGTTATAAGAATTAACAATTTTATAAGGAAATACTATATAATATAATAACTTTTGCAATGGTAGGTCGTTAGAAAGATTAAATAAAAATAAAAAATGTAACCGTTTTTATTAAAATTTCTTAATTTTTCTTGTGTTTGTATTTGTTGCAGTTGCTGGGCACAGATTTTTGTATCTGGAGATAGTAAAAACGGGAATGCTTGAATACCGGTAAAACGACTCCAACAGAAATAACGTTAACCATCATGGCGAACCAAATTAAATTTCTCGTTTACAATCTCCGATCTCTGTATTTAATTACTTGGAACCGTTTAAGACGTGTTTGTATTAGTCGTCAAATGGCGGGAAAAAAGATGATCCCGCGCAGCGTCGCTTATCGGAAGCAATTACTTGTTGTTCGCTTTATTAATTTTCATAACCACCCCCGCGACATCAAAGGATACCGCGTGCGCGTGCGCCGCGGCCACTGTGGTGCAAGTCATGGACTTCTACCTGATTTTAGAACCATTAACTAAAAAAACACTTAAGTTGGCATTTATTAAAATCATAACCCGATCAATTATTATTTACTACAAGTAATCTGTGCCCCGGAAAAATTAAAATTATTGAGACCTTTACCTAGTGAGCGTAGGATACCAATTTTGAACATTTTCATAGAGAATACTAAGAAATAAACGTGAAGACCTTTAATTGGCTGACTGTTAATATATTGAAGATATTATTATGTTTGTCTTGCTGTTGGTCTTCCAAAGATTAAAAAATAAAATAAAAAAATCAAAAGATTATTGGTAAATGTAACCTAAATAATTTAAAGGTAGCGGTTTTGGTTATATCGTTCAGCCCCCGTAGCATGAACACCGAAACGCGATATGATACTTATAAGCTTAGAGCATCGTGGTTTCGTCTCGAAGAAGCGCGTCTTACTCTAAGGATATAGGGATTCATCACGTTTAACTGTCAAAAGACTAGTTCTAAGCAGTTAAAACTGGCATTAAAATATTAGTTACGCCAAAATGTCAGTTCCGTCGTTTAGTCAAGCAAGCGACGATAATATATCGTGTTTCAGTAGTCATGCTAGGTAGCTGAAATACTGCGATCGGGCCCCAGTATTTTCCCGCTTACAACTTGTTCCACCAACCAGCTACTGTTTACCGGCAAACCCTTGAAGACGTTTTAACAACTCTTGGGCTGGCTCGTCCCTGCTTTGATCTTCGCGACACTTCAACTTTCGGAGTACACTTCACCAGAACTTTGTTTTTACCAGAAAGGATAAAAACAGACTTAGCTTATCAACGAACTGCTTGTGGGTCGAACGAAAAAAATACCAGTTTCACAGGTTCAGTTATTAGAGCCTGTAGCGAATGTCACATTTACTTTTCATTATCTCTTCGCATTCAATAGATGTAGAGGGTATTGACACAAATATAAAACGTCAAATCCATACATGTTTCGACAGTGAAGCGTTACCGAAGAATTGCAAATGTTACTTTGGTTAGGGGATCGCAGACTTGATAGAGGATTTCAAACAATTGTGTTCCATTTTTTA
The DNA here is from genome assembly GCA_943789525.1 of Agriphila geniculea. Taxonomy (NCBI): domain Eukaryota; kingdom Metazoa; phylum Arthropoda; class Insecta; order Lepidoptera; family Crambidae; genus Agriphila; species Agriphila geniculea. The sequence goes on along the minus strand of OX038873.1, from coordinate 9,870,195 downwards.
AATTAAACGCCTAAAAGCCATGATTAATTGTAATAATAGTTAAAACGGCGCTTTAAACTCTTGGATGATTTAAACTATTTCCATGCGGCGCTTATAATCATTAATTGAACTTTTTACCTTCCTGAAATAGTTTTCAATAGTTTTTAACACCCCGCTGCTGTGAAGTGGTTTTTTCAGGGTCGAAGAAAGTTTTTCTTATTTCTTGCTGAGCTGACTTGCTTGGTTGGTCATTATTGTCGAGCTTGTTTTATATGTTTGTATTGATTAATTTGTGTTTTTATTTTCAAGTGATCTATGAGTATTTTGAATCATCATTTATGGTCACAATTTATAAAGTCAGCATTAACGGAGGAAATATATTTCAAAGTCACCGAAGGATATAAACATATGCTTATCTTCAAAAGCTCGCAAGACATCAGGTAAGATAAGTTAGCCAACGGATAAAATAAATCAGTATTCCAAAACAAGCAAAATTTACATGCATCGCGAGAGGTGAACACTGAGGCAGAGAAAGACTTATCTCGCTAAAGCGATTCCCACATAAATAAAGCTCATCGGATATGAAACCGTATTTACATAGGAAAAATATAAAGAGGCCTAAACGATAGGTAGGGCGGCGTATCGGTCGCCGAGTCGTATGCGGCGCACGTCCGGCGGGGCTCCCCGTCTTTAATAACAATACGAAATATCAGTTCGTTCCTCCGATCGCAAATCTACGTCAATAACATATCCAATAGTAGCGCTCAATTCATTTCGACATAATCTAATACGGAGGAGCACGTTTGCCGCCTAAATCTCCCGCCACATGTCGCCAAGATGGCCGCCGGGCGAAACGCGAAACTAAAGAAAAAGGAGATCACGAATCGGTAATATCTTTCGAGTCCATAAAGTTAAACGTTTATTTGCAGCGATATTTTGTCCTTTTGCAGATATTGTTTGGGCTATGTAAGTATTGGAAGGTTATAGACCTATGTATGTAAGTTCGTAGGTACATAAACTTTGTTTGCTATTACTTGAATTAAATAGTTAAAATGAATTAAATCATTATGGTGACTCAAAGACAATTTTCTTGGAAGAGCGTCGTTTATAGTACCTACGTAATCAAATCGTTCCTAGCGAATTAGCTCAGCGTACGTTAGTAGAAGCTGCATAATATACTCGTATTTGAAGGTTTTTAACTATGGATATGAAGCGATCTTTTGTATGGAGACCCTAACATTAAATCCTCAGTCAACGAAACTTTGCAGGGATGTAATGTAGTATGAACCAAAACCTATGTACAAATATCAAAAAAAAAATGGTTTGGATAATTTAAAAAATATGTTCAATTTATGATACTTTATCATACTGTAAAGTTTCGTCTACTGAGGATTTACTGTGGGGGTCCACTACCTTCCTTTCCTACACTATTTGAACTTTATTAGCAACTGAAAACCTTTCTTATTGTACGAGTAGGTACCTTCTGAATTATTATTATATTTACCATAATATGAATAATTAATTTTATTATAATATTTTTAATAGCGAGATCAATGAGCATTCATTTCACTGATTCAGGGAAAGTAATTTAGACTAATATATGGCTCATTTAGTGCAAGATATTTAACCGCCCCTGAGGTCTTGTGGTTCAGTCACCCGTGCAAGACGCAAGGGTCCCGGGTTCGATTTCCAGGATGGGGGGTATAATTTGTATCCGGTTTGGTTGGTGGTAGGGTTTATTTCAAGTCCGCTTGCCTAGCTATCACCATGTTACCTAAGTCTGACACCATAACAACAATTTAAAAATTGTTATATTCCGGCAGTTGAGGTAAGATAGCCAGTTCCTCAGTGATGAGGATTCCGGGTGTAGTGCGCTTCCACCTTCGGCCTTATCGTCACTCAACATCAGGTGAAGCCAAGCACTATCCCATTGTGCATAAAAAAAGACAATTAAAACACAGTTCCTAAATTACTGGGAACGTAGGTATATACCTACTACAATACGAACAAATTAATAATCATACAGATCGGTCCTTTTATCTAAGCCAAAGTCAAAGTATTTTAACTTTATTCAAATAAACTTAGCAATTAAGCACTTTTAAATCTTTTGCTTTACCCCTTGCTTTTTTTTAAATAGGTAAACATTCACAAACTTAGGAATGTTCGATAACGGATTAAACAGACTAAAGCTGAATTTAAAAAAATATACAAAACAAAAGCGTACACATAAAAGTAAATGAGAAAGGACCACATAAATAATGTAGTCCCTATCAGATTTCCCCCAAGACAAAGCATGAGTAATTCGGCGACCCCACAGTACAAATAAACGGTGGATCGCAATTAAGCTGCAATTGCACTGATTGATCAATCATCGGGCATCGACAATCGTAGGTAGTGCTGCTTTGTTGCCGCCGCTGCGACGTGTGCACGTACTACTGGCTATAGAGTACGGTCACAAGATATAAAGTAGGCAGACAGAATCGGAACACTTGCGGTCTTCCGTGAACGCACACGTAGACATTAAGTACCGGCAATTTCAGGCCAAACCGGGCTATAGTCGGTAACTTTTTTACATTTAAATGGGCTTTTGACTACATACTAAAACCATGAGGCTAAGAAAAGGTCGAAGATGGAGCGAGTTTGCCCAGAAGAAGCCTAGTCACTCGGGCTTTAAATGTCACTGAGTTGTATGCTTGCGGGAATACAGACGCAGGCAGGGAATTCCACTTCTTGGCTGTGCGCAATGAAAAGCGCTTCGGGAATGTCAACCAATTAGGGCTGTACCTTAATAACAAAACACAGACCATACATACAATAACAGAAGTGTTTTAAATATGGCCAGAGAAAAACACACAGATTTAATATTATGTGCTACGAATCTACGATTCAGTCGTTGCGTAGTTGATTATCTTGTAAAAGAGTAATACTTTATTTCAGTTTTTCCGGGGCCCTTATTTTTAGCGCTCAACGCCAGCCGAATGATTGTCGACTGATTTTAAAAACTGGGCCCCTGTATACCTGAAATTTTCCCGCAATGTGTATAAACGATATAGGTAGGTACCTATGATGTTAGTTGTTGGTAATTTGTAAAATAGAAAAAGTAACAAATACTTGTTTCAACCAAAGATCTTTTGATTTAGAATCATTATCTATTCTAAGTCCGAAAACGAAACAGATTTTCCTTTCCATTCGGCAGAATAGGTGATTTGTAGATTTTGTTTTTAGATTTGTTTGATAAAAAATACTAGTTTGCAAGAAAAACAAAATTGAATTGCTTTTGTCTGTCGATATGGAAAATAATAGGTAATTCAAAAAAAAAAATAAGAAATTATTTGTCTTTATCAAAGATATACAATAGAAAGGTTTTTTACAAAAACTCCATAACTGAATTGCTACAACTTTTTCAGAAGAGACAAAAATCTTCTCCCGTCTTACGGTTTAATTTTATCGTCACAAATATTTGCATAACTGTTTTTGTGGGTATATAAAATAGAAATCATAATCAAGAACATTAATTTCTATTAATAATATTCCAGACATTGTGAAAATGTAAGGTTAAGTTATGCAGTTTTTGTGGAAAAAATCACAAGATCATCAAAACAATCTTCCAAACTTAATATTACCCAAGTCTTATTTTTCTTCGTTGTTAATTTCCACATCACCTGTATCTTTATCTTCTGCCGCTCCAATTATATTATAAAAAAATCTAGTTTTGAAGTTATCAGAGATAGGTATTTTGACAGTTTGATAAATCATTAACTTTATTGGGATTAAGTGAGTAGGTACACTAAAATCTATGTAGGAAATGACTTTTTGAAAGAACTTTTCCCTAAAAAGTACCAAAACTTCGGCACTTGATTTCAAGTTGAATACGTATTTTTTGTAAAATTTTATTTCAGTAGCATGTAGAATTTTTTGTTAGCATTCAAAGAATATTTTGATACCATGAACAAGAAATTGCAAAAAGTGTCAGTTACATAGTTTTTGTAAAAAGCCCGATTATCTACCCATATCTTAATTGTTCGTGGAACAAAGCCTACTGGACGGCACTGGAGCTGCGACGGTCACGTCTGCGTCTCATATTGATTTCCATTTAATTCGACGCGTGCAGTGCTGCCGCTGCCGTGATGATGGCCATCGGCCAAGATAGCTGCCACATTACCTCTGATTGGAGGACGAGTAATGGCCATTGGTAGTCTATTTTGAAATCAGAAAAAAAATCAGCGATTGAAAGCGTTATTTAGAAATGAACATGATGTTTTATTTTATTTTACGTGAAATAACGTCAAATAAAATCATTTAACCGATTATAATACAGTTAAAAATAAAATTACCATTAAAACATTAGCTTACCGATATTATACCGTTAAATATAGTAAAAAACGTTCACAATAAAATAAAGTTAGAGGTTTTTTTTCCGTTATTATTTTTCAATCCCTTCTTTAAAGGGCCGCTTTCATTTATTTAGGAAAAGTTCGAATATAAGCCCAGTCATACAGTCACAGTTTTCACAAAAAATAGTAAGGCGGTAATAAATTGCTACATTGCTTAGTAGACATTATGCTCTTTAGACATGAACATTAGGCATTTTGCTTCGTAGACACTTTGATTTTTAGGCAGCGTAATCAGGAAGGCAGAGTTGTTGGTACAGCCTATTGAGCCATATTTAAAATGTTGGGAAAGAATATGTACTATTTAGAGTGAAATGGAGCTCATATAGCATCAATGATGAAGAAGAGATAATTCGCGATATCTTGAATGAGCGAGATATACACACATGATGGACTGTTCACTACTGCGGTTTTATAGTCAATATTATTGAGAATTTATAATGTCAAATAAAAATACAAAAATATTATAGTTTCTACAAATTTTGTACAGCTCTAGCTACCTCTGTTAAAGGAACTAAAATGTCTAATCAATTAATTTTAGTTCTCGATACAAATTCAATTCGCATTCGATAGTTTTTCGTGCTACGAATATTCATTACTATTAGGTAGGTACTCGAATTCCGGTATAAGATGAAGTTTTCTATGCTTCCGACACGATGTTGTTTTCTTTCTTCTTCTTATAATATCCAGCTTTAAACTGATGCAATTTATGCGCATAGAGTAAACAAAGTCCTGATATTTTAATATTTATATTTTTAATGCATTCAAATAAGCGATGGTATTAATATAGTTTTAATATAATGGCATTTGGTACAGACATGGGGAGCTCGGTGGTGAAGTGGTTTAGCGCCTGGCCCAGCGATTGCGGAGGTTAAGCAACGTTCGCAAGGGTCGGTCATGGGATGGGTGACCAAAAATTTATTATCTCGAGCTCCTCCGTGCTTTGGAAGGCACGTTAAGCCGTTGGTCCCGGCTGCATTTGCAGTCGTTAACACCCACCAATCCGCATTGGGCCCGCGTGGTGGGTTAATAGCCCGTCCTCCTTATCCACCCATAAGGAAGGCCTGTGCCCCAGCAGTGGGGACATTAAAACGGCTGATGATGAGGTACAGACATAAACAAATGAGCATAGGTACGTCGGCACAGATGTTCCCTTTTACATTACATAAACAACTACTTATGCCTCTGACTTTGATATCCATTAAATAAAATTACTAATGAAGCCGCTAACTAAGGCTATAATAATTTGTGATTTCAGTTACTCACGTTTTTGCGTTGCTGTTTTTGTCACAAGATGACATCAGCAGCTACCTAAATCTGAAGAACATTATCAATTTCAAAATTCCCTTGATTGAACGATTTCATATTCTGATTGTTTTGAATTTAATTTACTTAGTTTTTTATGCACAACAGGGGCCGTACCGGCTAACGAATCGATTATCGAAAAGTCTGCTGGGTTTCAAATTAAAACAGATAAATCGAGCCCTAATTGGGCCAAAATGGCGAACCCCAATTCATGATGTCACACGAACATCGTTATCTTCCAAATTACGTCAACAGAAAGTACAAGACGAAATTCCTTACTTTGATTTTTCTGTTTTAACTTGAAACCCAGCAGACTTTTCGATAATCGATTCGTTAGCCGGTACGGCCCCAGGATAGTGCTTGACCTTCATCTCACTTGATCTTAAGTGACGATAAGGCCGAAGGTGGAAGCGCACTACTCTCGGAATACTCGTCACTGAGGAACGCTATCTTACCTCTAACTGCCGGAACACAACATTTTTTTTAATTGTTTTTATGGCGTCAGACTTAGGTAAGATGGTGGTAGCTAACCAGGCGGACTTGGAATAAGCCCTACCACCAACCAAACCCCTGGGAATCGAACCCGGGACCCCTGCGTCTTCCACGGGTTGGCGAACTACTAGACCACAGAGGGGGTTGAAATTGCGTACTTGTCATGACCTGTACAATAGGGTATTTGACAACATTGAAAATATACTACAAAATTGTGGTCATCCTAACAGATATTGGCGTAAAAAAACATATTTATTTATATAGACTAAATTAAGACAATAGAGGCGTCCTCTAGCGCTAAGCCGACAGTGGGAAAGCCAAACTGTTTAAGAATTGTTCACCAAAATATGCAAGGCTTTTCTGGCAAAGATTTAGAAATAAGCTTATTCTTAAACTCTGAAGATATTGATGTGTTATGTGTTACTGAGCATTGGTTGAAAAAGCACGAATTAATTTTGAGTTCGGATAATTTTAGAGTTGTTAGCTCACTTAATAGAAAATCTGCTATAAGAGGGGGTTCACTTATTATTCTACACAATAGTTTGCAATGTAAAGAGCGCAAAGATGTAGTATCCCTCTCAATTGAACGAACCATTGAGTTGTCTTGTGTGGAACTTGATCAAATAATTATAGTATGTGTATATAGACCCCCCAGCGCGAATTACTCTGAGTTTGAGTCCACTATGGAGGAAGTCTTAAAAATAACTTGTAAGAAAAATAAAAAAGTCGCGATTTGTGGAGATTTTAACGTCGACATCTTAGATCCTAAATTAGCTAAGTTGTCGAGTAGGTTCATAAACCTATTTAAATCATTTAATTTGCTACATACTTTTAATGAACCGACGCGAATCACACCCACATCGGCAACTTGCTTAGATAATATTTTCTGTAACTGTAATGTACTTGAAAAATCAATTTTGAATTGTATTAAATCCGACCATAGTGGACAATTAGCCTCTACTGAGCACCATCATGTTCCGTCTAAACGGAAAATAATGTGTAGGCCAATAAAAAAAAACTGTATAGAAAAATTCAGAAACAATGTCACAAGTAAAATTGAAACTTTACCAGAACCAAATTTTGAAGCCAATAACTTATATAACCATTTATTTAGCGTAGTTAAAACTGAATTTAGTAAAAATTTTAAACAAAAAGTCATCATGAGTAATGATAGTACGAAATTTAGTGACTGGGCCACACCCGGTATATATAAAAGCAGAAGGAAATTATACGAACTTTATGCAGAGAAAGCTACTTCCTGTGATCCTAACTTCTTTGAATTTGTCAAGAAGTATTCACAAACATTCAGAGAAGTGTGTATTCTAGCAAAGTCGAAGTACTTTTCAAATAAAATTAAATCAGCTGATAATAAAATTAAGGCTACTTGGAACATTATTAACAAAGAAACGGGCAAATCAAAATCCAATATAAATTCCTTCTGTTTAAAAATTGGTGATCAAACTATTGAATCTGACGATAACGTCGCTAAAGTCTTTGAAGATTTCTTTGCTCGAATACCAATAGAAACTACCAGTACTCTTAGTGCTTGTCCCAACATCGCTGTCTCCCTCCTAGAGTCTAGTGTTGATAAGTGCAAGGAAACCTTTTTCTTTAAATATATAAATGAAGATATTATTAAAGCTTTTAAAACAATTAATGTCAAAAAAACAGAAGATCTTTGGGGCATATCAACAAGCATTATTAAATCAATAATTGATATACTAGCCCCTTACTTGGCTTTTATTTTTAACAAATGTATTGATGAAGGGGTTTTTCCTGATCTAATGAAAAATAGTCAATTGATTCCTCTTTTTAAATCTGGGGATAAAAGTGACCCAGCTATCTTTAGGCCAATATCTATACTACCAGCACTTAGCAAAATATTTGAAAAAATTATATATTCCCAATTATTAGATTATTTCACATCCAATAACATTCTTCATAAAAATCAGTTTGGATTTTCCAAGGGTAAAAATACTACTGATGCTGGAATTGCACTTCTCAAACATATTCTTGACGCTTGGGAAGAAAAGCAAGATGTGATTGGCATTTTCTGTGACCTTTCTAAGGCATTCGATTGCGTTGATCACCAAACACTATTAAAGAAGCTAGAACATTATGGTGTCTCTGATAAATCAGTTAGCCTTATGAAATCATATTTGTACAATAGAACTCAGAAAGTAGTGATTAATAGAACTGAATCTACTGGAGCCCCCACCAATATGGGTGTGCCGCAGGGATCAATATTGGGCCCATTGCTGTTTCTAATTTATGTAAATGACCTTCCCAACTACGCGAATAATTTATGTGAGACAGTACTATTTGCGGATGATACTTCTTTAGTTTTCAAAGTAAACAGAGGTAATAACTGTTCGGACGAAGTAAATAGTGCCCTCTCTAAAGTTTCACACTGGTTTAATAGCAATAATTTAGCACTTAACCCCAAAAAAACTAAATGTGTAAAATTTTCATTACCTAATGTTGAGCAGACAAAATTAAATATTAATTTAAATAACGATGAAGTCGAGTTTATTGAGAGTACAAAATTTCTAGGTATTACACTAGATTCTCGACTGCAATGGGATCCACATATTGAAGCCTTGTCAAGTAGACTTAGTTCAGCGGCATTCGCTGTTAAGAAAATAAGGCTTTTAACTGATATTGAAACGGCAAGGTTAGTATATTTTAGTTATTTTCATAGTGTAATGTCCTATGGACTGCTTTTGTGGGGCTCAGCTGCCAGTATTGAAAATATTTTTGTACTCCAAAAAAGAGCTGTTCGCGCCATATACAATCTTCGGCGAAGAGATAGCTTGAGAGAATTGTTTAAAGAAATAAATATTTTAACTTTGGCAGGCCAATACATATATGAAAAATTAGTTTATGTAAGGAAACACTATGATTCATTTGCTAAAAACAGAAATATTCACCAGTTTAATACAAGAAATAAAGATAAACTTGCCGTTCCAAGATTTAGGCTTGCAAAAACTAGAGGTTCATTTATGGGGAAAAGCATAGCCTTTATTAATAAAGTTCCGCAACAAGTGATTGATCTTCCTTTGCATGAATTTAAAAACCATGTTAAAAAAACGCTCATGAGTAAAGGTTATTAGAAAGTAGATGATTATCTTAAAGATCAAAATGCGTGGAAATGATGTAACACATAACTTGCTACTATAAGTACTTTGTTGAAGTAATATAATGTAATAAGTCTATGTTGTTGCCAATAATCCTGTCACCCTGTTGTAATTATTTGGTAACGATATATTCAAGTTTGTAAATATCGTTACTTATGGCTGTTACAGCTGATAAGTTTCTTGCGCCCGTTCTTCTTGTCAGCTAAAAAAGTCTGGAACGGGTGGTAGGAAAATATAGACGATTCAAAAGTACTTAATTATTAAGTTTATTTGAATAAAGCTTATTTGACTTTGACTTTGACTTAAGTCTATTAGTTGATTAATTTTACCTAGAATAATGCAATAATTTTTGTTTTATTTTCTGTGGCGAAAACGCTCTAAGTTGACTTATGACGTCACTTGCCTGTAAATAAATATGGCTTCGGGCGTTTGACACGACCATAGACTTAGGATCCGTGATTGATGGCTGTCAAATGGCTAAGGGTATTACCATAGATATAGAAAAATTTTCGCTGCGCGGTATTACACATAAAGTTAATATACCTGTTAACTTTATGGTATTACACAATGTTTACAGGCTAGTGACGTCAACAAGTCACGTGTCCACCGCCATAGCGTTTTTGGCGCGGTTTTGAAATTTTAAACTTTAACACTGTTTTTTTTAATGAAATACTTTGATTTGTCCTGAAATATGAATGTGGTGCAATGTGGCTTATTACATAATAAGGAATAATTTAAAATGGTTTCCCAAAATTAATCAAATAGCCTATTTATGATACGATTATCTGAATGACACTGATTTCAGCGTTAAAATTGCTAAATTATTCATCCAACAATGACATAACTGTAACCTATATAACCCCTTTTTGCCCAGTCTAATTAATTTTTATTCCGTTTCCAGGCTTTGTCGCAAGAACTATGACAGATGATCGGGCGTGATATTAACCACAGTAAGAATTTATTAAATCTGTTTCAAAGGGTATGGAACCAAACTTCAATTTATAATAATAGAATAGAATATGAACAAAACGGTAATAACATTGAATCAAACGTAATAGCGTCGGCTGTGTCAAGCAAGTAGCTATTTCGGTAGTAAATAGTAATTGCAGGTAGGATACGTATTGTGGTAGTGTACTCGTATTAGATGAAAGCGGCTGTCCCCAAGACAATGCCGCGCGTGACTCCATCACAGCACTTCTGTGCCGCCGCCTCGCTGATTGCCCACAATTTACTACAACACAATACTATTTTATTAGGACAATATGCTATATGATTGCCCCACGCGAATTACCCCAGCTACAACCGACTTATAACAAAATAAAACTTTAACGGGAAACTTCCACGTAATTTTCTCTAAACCTTTATTTTGATCAATTACTTTTTGATCACCTTTTTTCGGGACAAATTGTTTTTATTAAGCCCGGTAAACTCTGAAATGGCTTACGCCGCCCAAAAATTAATTGATCGGATCTCGTTTCTCGCAGGAAACAGCGCGGAAGAGTTTTAATTAGCGAGAAAAAAAGCACCGCAAAGTTCCGACGTAAAAAACCGGGAGACAAGGGTGGGCGGACTGCGGAATAAAAATCTCCCGGTCGTAATGCGGGCAACATTTGTGTGAGGAAGACGCTCAGTAATGGAAGACAAATTTCAATATAATTTGCAATACATAAGCGTGTTACTTTAATAGCCCAGAACCACCCTTCAAATTAAACGGGGCTTAAGTTTTATTTTATTTTTTCCTCGTCGGTTCGATCGCGTTGCGTCGGGCGGGGAGTCACCACTCGCAGGGCGCCGGGAAAAAATATAATCCTGCCAAATTAATTGCTCCTAGAGGCAATAGTGTCGGCCGCGATGCCGCCAAATCAAATTAAGGACGCGCTATAAAAACCAAATTAGTGCCCGCTTTAACCGTGAGAGGGTATTTAGTTACAAGACGTTAGTTCAAATCCCGCCATTTTCATTAACAATAAATATCCCCTCGCAGCCGCGCGGAATCCTTATTGTTTTACTTTTTACACCCTTGTGTCCCGAGCGGGAGATAGCGCGGACGACGTCTTGCCGAGGCTAGCTAATTTGTTCTTTTTGTTTACTTACCGGGTCGAGGTAATAAAAATTTGTGTTGCGCGAATTGTATGGACTTTAAATTTTATATAGCCACTGTTGGCCCGAGTTTTGCATTTAATTGGGAAAAATTTAGGGTCGGCGTAACGCTTCTGTGCGGATTCTTAAACTAATTGGTCGGCCGTTACAAGTTTTTTTTTGGGTTAAACGTTTGCGCTATTAAATTGGGGGCAAGGAGTCTTATCAGGCTCGGGATGATATTTGGGCATAAATCTTATTTAAACCGAAACAAATCCCTTAATAAGTTCCTTGGTGACCGTTATCCGCGTAAGCCGCGCATGTTTCAAACACAGATGCAGTTATCATGAAGGGGTGAGTTTGATGCGTTTTTTTTCGTGGGTGGCTTAATAACAGGCGATGCACTAAATTAGAGGGCGGCGGTGATCTAAAACAATATGCTTGCACCGTCATTAGAGCGGCTCGCTGCAGATTACTGCTCCTTCGTAATGTGACGACATTTGTACATATTTTAATTTTATTCTGGGTTCGCAGGTATAGGAAGGGTAAATTCTCAAAAAAAATCCGAGGGAGATCAAATTGTCACGTACCGTGCCTGATGACAATTGACAATATCTCGTTGTTTAATTGCCCAATCTAATGAAATTGGTGTAGGAAATTCAAATATCTATGGTAGCAATATATCTACTAATATTTATTTGGCTTAACAAAACTTTTCAACAACAATGTATATAAAAAATATAGTATGAATTCGCAACTTTTATTTATAAGAATAAAAATGTGTTACAAATGTTACAATAATATATTACAATAACTGGCAGTGATAAACGCGTGTAGGAAATGAGGTTTTAAATTAATTAAATCTATTAACCGTTCCCTAACGAGCACATTTACGGCAAATTAAAATCAATTCTAAACCATTTAACCTCGCTTGGCAATTAAAAAAAAAGAAAACGATCCCTCATTAATAAGAAAGTAAGCTGAAATTTCGTTGGTTATGTAAAAAATAATTATCATCTAAGTATAGTGGGCAAAAATAATAAAAAACAAAACCTCCTTCAAAAACCTTGAAAATAATTTAACAAAAAACAGCTTCAAAAATAAATTAATGGCTCTAAAAAGCAAGAAATAAAATATTGAAATCTGCATAATAACTAACTCGAAAGTTTGTATGCATATCTTATATTAAACAACGCCTTTTGAAGTCGGGTGGGGGAGGGGGGGGACGGGGACGAAGGATATCTTTTATCTAAACTAATATATCTAAACTTTAATCATGGGTTTAAACCCCACCCGACTTCATAAGACGTTGTTTAATATAAGATATGCATACAAACTTTCGAGTTAGTTATTATGCAGATTTCAATATTTTATTTCTTGCTTTTTAGAGCCATTAATTTATTTTTGAAGCTGTTTTTTGTTAGATTATTTTCAAGGTTTTTGAAGGAGGTTTTGTTTTTATTAAAAAACTTTTTTATTTTAAACTTTTTTGTGATAAGCATATTTGGTGATGATAATATCTAAGTTACAATAGCCTTATGTCAACGGCTCATCACCTTTTACATAATACTGATTTTCTCGGGGCGTTTATTGTTGAGGAGTTCTCCTGGTACTTCACTATCAGCTCCACTTCACCATATGAATTATGATGAGCATAAATAGCCTAGCAACCATATTAAAGTAATCGTATCGTACCAGTGAACTACTTAGTATTGAATAGTTCCGATGATCATCTATGCTGGTCTTCATCATCAGTTCCACTTCACCAAAATGGTACTTTTCGAAAGCAAATGCACAAGTTACTTAAGAAAATACTAAAATCGCGATAGATGTGCCTATAATATTTGAAGAGTTCCCTCGATTTCTCTAAGATCCCATCATCAGATCCTGATTTCATGACAATGGGACCAACTTGAAAGTATATACTTTCAAACAAAAAAAGAATTTTTCAAATCGGTCCAGCCGTCTTCGAGTAATCGAGTAACATACATAAAAAAAAAAAGATTCTGACGAACTGAGAACCTCCTCCTTTTTTTGAAGTCGGTTAAAAAACAACATCAACAAATTCAGCACAGGATGTAATGTTTATTTCGCATGTAGATTTATGTAAAGTGTAGCTGTTAAAAAAGTGCCTATATAGAATACATACCAAATGCCAAGGTTATTTTAAAGGCCTCAAATCGATCGAATATAAACACAACATTTCCTAATAGCTGGGTGTTTGTGTAGCTGTCATTACAGGACTGAAAGGCCGAATATCGTAATTATTATATTAAAATGAGCACGATGATTGCGGGAAACGTGTTATTTAACAGTAACGATAACATCTTATCGGCCGATCCTAATACTCGACGTGTGGATATTATCGCCGAAATCGGCCGGATATTCGGGGATATGCGACACATGTCCGTTTTAACCCATACGATATACAGGGTAGTGTTAACTGTGTGTTTTATATTAAAATTTGATTAATGAAAATAGTACAACCTAAAACAAAAACAATCTTAAATGGAGAGTAGGGATAGGACAATCTAAAATGAGATATGAAACTTGTAAAAGTTTGAATAATTACATTACAAAGTTATTAACCACGGAACAGAGTTTTTTTTATTACAATCAATACTTGTTATATTGATGACATAGCTACTATTCGTCATCGTAACAGTAAACAACACCCTCTGTAAGGCGTTATTATCGAGACAAAGCGGTCTGTTTGTCATAATCACGATATCACGATAATCTGCGGCTGCTCATTTCAATTCCGTGTTGTGTAAACGCCCTAATGGACGTTGGTAATGTGACACGCTTGACGATTTTACTCACAAATTGTTGTATGAAACTCTATTACTATCTAATGACAGCCACCGACTAATTGTGAGGTTATTATATATGATTATTATTATGTTACGTAGCCTTAATGATAGTGCCGGGTAATTATTGGGCGAGGTGAAACCCTGAAGATGTGTCGAATTGAATCGTCCGCGTTGTAATGTGGCGGATGCGCGCTCACATTACATATCAATGAACGCATAAGATTATTTTTTAATTATCCCCTCCCTTCGGGCTAATTTCAAAATTGCTAGTTACGTTTACTGGCATTTTTATATGATATGGAGACGCGATAGAAGAATTTATGGCTTAAAAATGATAATTTTCGTAGTACGTAGTTCGTAGCAGAATTCGTAGCTATATTATGTATAAATACTGACACAGTTGTTGATAATCCTACTTATATTAGAAATGTGAAAGTTTGTGGGTTTGGATGTTTGTTCCTCAATCACGCAATAACTACTGAACGGATTTGGTTGAAATTTGTCACACAGATAGTAGATAGCCTAGATTAAAACATAAAATATTTTTTATCCCGATATTCTTACGGGAACGGGAACCACGTGGGTGAAACCGCGGGCTGCCGCTAGTATCAGATAAATTATAACTGAGTTGTATAGAAATACTTGATAGAATGTAACGTTATTACTGTCTCCCTGGTATATCAATGCCTACAGCAGAGAAGCGTACTGAAAAAGTGTGCACTAAAAATTAGGCGAACACTTATTTTGTTGCGTTTTAAAATTACAGACAAAATAATACTAAATTATACTTTGATAATTTTTTGCTTTATGGATAGGTTCTACTTTGAATCCATCAGCTGTACTAACTAGTTAAGTCTGTATAGTAGCGTTTGATGTTTTCTATGTAAAATTCTATCATTTACCAGCGGAAAAATGGGTCTGTCACGACTGTCATCAGCCACCACCACCGCCATGAAATATTGTTACGCGTGTAATTCCCCATATCGCGTAATCTCGCCGAAGATCTCCAGCGACGAATAGATTTCGTGAATAATTTAACACACAATGGACTGACAACTGTTTTTATTCTATTATTTCGGTACAACCGGCGCGTTTCTGTCACGAGAAAGTGGCATTTGGCCGACAATAACTTTGAAAACGTGTTTACGTTGGCTCCGTTACTGTTTACGCTTCAGGTAATTTAGAGGCTTCGAAAGTACACGGAAATGACTGAACACCAACCATTATGAAACGACCATGGCTTGATGATACTTATTTAGTTACAACAGTGATGAAAGATTATAGTGAAATATGTATTCAGCGTTATTTATTCTAGGGAAAAATTAATAAACTACGATTTTTTTTCAATTAATGATAATACTATAGTAATTAAACTTATTTGTTTATTTTTACTTCAGTTTTCATACTCTTCGATCATATCAAAGATAAGTAAACTATGATTAAAAGGGTAGTCCCGATTCATTTATCAACAAACAAACTTATAAGAAGACTAGCTTTTGCCCGCGACTTCGTCCGCGTGGATGTTAGAGAAAATCCTTAGAGAACCTTCAACCAGGATCTGACCAGTCATTTTTACGTTTCCGGTTCCCGTCCCCGTCCCCGTCCCCGTCCCCGTCCCCGTCCCCGTCCCCGTCCCCGTCCCCGTCCCCGTCCCCGTCCCCGTCCCCGTCCCCGTCCCCGTCCCCGTCCCCGTCCCCGTCCCCGTCCCCGTCCCCGTCCCCGTCCCCGTCCCCGTCCCCGTCCCCGTCCCCGTCCCCGTCCCCGTCCCCGTCCCCGTCCCCGTCCCCGTCCCCGTCCCCGTCCCCGTCCCCGTCCCCGTCCCCGTCCCCGTCCCCGTCCCCGTCCCCGTCCCCGTCCCCGTCCCCGTCCCCGTCCCCGTCCCCGTCCCCGTCCCCGTCCCCGTCCCCGTCCCCGTCCCCGTCCCCGTCCCCGTCCCCGTCCCCGTCCCCGTCCCCGTCCCCGTCCCCGTCCCCGTCCCCGTCCCCGTCCCCGTCCCCGTCCCCGTCCCCGTCCCCGTCCCCGTCCCCGTCCCCGTCCCCGTCCCCGTCCCCGTCCCCGTCCCCGTCCCCGTCCCCGTCCCCGTCCCCGTCCCCGTCCCCGTCCCCGTCCCCGTCCCCGTCCCCGTCCCCGTCCCCGTCCCCGTCCCCGTCCCCGTCCCCGTCCCCGTCCCCGTCCCCGTCCCCGTCCCCGTCCCCGTCCCCGTCCCCGTCCCCGTCCCCGTCCCCGTCCCCGTCCCCGTCCCCGTCCCCGTCCCCGTCCCCGTCCCCGTCCCCGTCCCCGTCCCCGTCCCCGTCCCCGTCCCCGTCCCCGTCCCCGTCCCCGTCCCCGTCCCCGTCCCCGTCCCCGTCCCCGTCCCCGTCCCCGTCCCCGTCCCCGTCCCCGTCCCCGTCCCCGTCCCCGTCCCCGTCCCCGTCCCCGTCCCCGTCCCCGTCCCCGTCCCCGTCCCCGTCCCCGTCCCCGTCCCCGTCCCCGTCCCCGTCCCCGTCCCCGTCCCCGTCCCCGTCCCCGTCCCCGTCCCCGTCCCCGTCCCCGTCCCCGTCCCCGTCCCCGTCCCCGTCCCCGTCCCCGTCCCCGTCCCCGTCCCCGTCCCCGTCCCCGTCCCCGTCCCCGTCCCCGTCCCCGTCCCGTCCCCATTCCCGTCCGGTTCCCGTTCCCGTTCCCGCCCCATCCCATTCCCGTTCCCGTTCCCGTATCGTTCCCGTTCCGTTCCCGATCCTT
The DNA here is from genome assembly GCA_943789525.1 of Agriphila geniculea. Lineage (NCBI taxonomy): Eukaryota > Metazoa > Arthropoda > Insecta > Lepidoptera > Crambidae > Agriphila > Agriphila geniculea. Next base: position 9,853,281 of record OX038873.1, on the reverse strand, counting down.
TCCCCTCCGTTCCCGTGCCATTCCTTTACCGTTCTCGTCCCGTTTTCGTTCCCGTTCCGTTCCTGTATCGTTCCCGTTTCGTTCCCGTTCCATTCCCATTCCGTTCCGTCCCTTTCCGTTCCCGTTTCGTTCCCGTTCGCGTCCCGTTCCCGTCCCGTACTCCTTCCGTTCCTTTTCCCGGTACCGTTCCCGTCCCGTTCCTGTCCCTTTCTCTTTCCCGTTCCATTCTCGATCCGTTCCCGTTCCGTTCCCGTTCCTATTCCGTTCCCGTTTCAATCCCGTTCCCTTCCCGTTCCGTTTCCGTTCCAGCCCGTTCCGTTCCCGTCCCGTTCTCGTCCTGTTCCCGTTCCTGTTCCCGTGCCCGTGTCTGTTCTCATTCTCGTTACCTGGATGTGCATGTCCAGGTACAGGTCCATGATGTGTCATGTCCACCGTGTTGGACTTCAAAATAAATGTCATTTTCGCAATCACCATCCCATGAAACCTCAAGAACGACATCCACATCGATTTTCATGTTTACTTACCCCATTTACACCCTAAGGGATGATTTTCAAAATAACAAAATGTGTGTTTGCCTATTTATTTTTAGACATGCTCCTACGAATTTTAAAGTTGTAATGTCTATTTTATATTCTATTTCTATACATTTGAACCTCATTTTCACATGTTAAATCATGTCCACCGTGTTGGACTTCAAAATAAATCTCATTTTCGTAATCACCATCCCATAAAACCTTAAGAACGACCTCCACATCGATTTTTATGTTTACTCACCCCATTTACCCCCTAAGGGGTTGATTTTCAAAATCACAAAATATATGTTTGCTTATTTATTTTTAGACATGCTCCTACGAAGTTTAAAGTTGTAATGGCCATTTAATATTTTTTTCCATACAAAATTTGAACCCTATTTTCACCCCTTGAGGATTAAATCATGTCCACCGTGTTGGACTTCAAAATAAATGTCATTTTTGCAATCGTCATCCCAGAAAACCCCAATAACGACATCCGTATCTATTTTTAGGTTTACTCACTCCATTTACCCCCTAAGGGGTTTATTTTCAAAATCACAAAATATATGTTTGCTTATTTATTTTTAGACGTGCTCCTACGAAGTTTAAAGTTGTAATGTCCATTTAACTTTATTTTTCCATACAAAATTCGAACCCCATTTTCGCCCCTTGAGGGGTCAAATCATGTCCACCGTGTTGGACTTCAAAATAAATGTCATTTTTGCAATCGTCATCCCAGAAAACCCCAATAACGAAATCCATATCTATTTTTAGGTTTATTTACCCCTTTTCACCCCCATTTCATCCCCGTAGGGGTTGAAATACTAACAATAACAATATACGTTGCGTTAGATTTCCATCCATAAGCCTAAATTATATATTTAGCAATTTTGACTTCGCAAATAAAGGATTTTCTTCATTACACAACTTCATCCCCCTTTTGACCCCTTCGGGGGTAGAACTTTGAAAAACGCTGAGACCCGTATTTATTAATTTTCAATCGTCAGCCTAAACACAAAATTTGACGATCCTAGCTTTAAAACTGAGGGACTTTCATACAAACTTTCATCCCTTATTTCATCCCCTTAGGGATAGAATTTTCAAAAATCCTTCCTTAGTGGATGCCTACACTGTATAAGGTATCTGTGTGCAAAATTTCAAGTCTCTAGGTCCAGCGGTTTGGGCTGTGCGTTGATAGATCAGTCAGTCAGTCAGTCAGTCAGTCAGTCATTCAGTCATTCAGTTTACGATTTTATATATTAAGATAATTAATATACTAGTGGCTCCGTGAGCTGTAGACCTCGCGTTAAAAAGTAGCACAAATAATAATATACGCAGTCAACTGAACAATATGTGGGATAATTGAAATAGGTGCGATCTTGGTTGTGTGAAGCCGAGACTTTTACTGTAGTGGTGGCTACCTCGGCAGAACTTACCAAGTAAACTGTCTTGATATACTTGGTGCCAAATGCTCCAAGCAGCATTGGAATGCGATGCACCCGCATTTTAATGTAAACTGATACAATCTTTCACTGAAATATTTAACACTTGACACTGGCAAAAATTACTTCCAAGAGGAAAGTAGATTGCCAAAACAAAAATAAGAAGAAGAAGAATATACGCAGTCAAAGGTTCTGTTACAAAGTCACCTTATTTATTTTCAAATTTTGTATATTGGCCAGAAATGTTTTGATTGATGAACTTTTGAGTCTTCTAAAAATAAAAATAAAAAACAAAATTTACTTTGCACCGCTAACAAAAAAGTTTTGTTTCAATTTTGATCTTTTTTCGAAACTGCTGAAATATTTTTTTTACATATCTCCGCCATTTATTTTAAAAAACTGACACGACTGAAAAATTATATATCAAACCTGCTCACAAAATTTAACGATAATCGGTTGAGAAATGCGACCTGTAGAGGAGAAAAAACGGACAGCGGGAAGGACATCTGGAAGGACAGCCACTGGAAGGACATACGAAAGAATTTTTGCCCAAGCTGAAGTAGAGCTAGAAAAAATCGACTCACCCGTAGCAGCTCAGACGGGATTGTGAATGCCTAAATCTAAAAATTCAATAACCTTACTGAAGTCACGAAGTAGTAGTGTAGTCACCCAACTGATGATCGATTCTAATATGCATTATTTTTTTTGATCAAAATCAAAAGTATAATGCGTGAAAAAATCACCTGTAATATTAAAACTTTTCTCTTGCGTTTTTTTCTCGTAATACACCTAGTTACTTGAAGTTAGCACGCAGCAGCACCCGCCAAAAAAGCTCTATACAAAATGGTTATCATTTGTGACGTCACCGGTTACGTTTCAGGTGCGTTTAATATGGAGTTAGCCAAGAATTTTCAATTATTTCTCTAAATTTTACGTTTAAGTAGGTACATACATATATGTCATACAAAATATTATTTCTTATTCGATATTCTATCTGACTGTTAAGTGCATTATATCCGAAAATAAAAAAAAAAAGTTGTTTTTTACTCCTGATTTCATCGTGTGATAAAACTAAAATTTTTATTTTTTTATTTTTCTGTTTCAACATGTTTTTTATACGTGTCCGCAGCGATCAAGCTCAAAATCAAAATCGATGACTTATGCATATTCCCTATTGTTGCTAATGTGGGATTTACACGAGTCTACTTTCCAGGCGATTTTCTGGTCGATTTATGTCAACTAGCGCTTTTTTATCGACAATCGCTTGAAAAATCTAATCGTCACCTCATTGAAATTAGCGATTAGATTTTACAAGCGATTATATTGATAAAAAGAGTTAGTTGACAAAAATCGGCCCAAGTCGCCTCGAAAGTCGACTCATGTAAATCACATAAAACCATCGAGATTCTTGAGTATTAATAATAATAATAATAATAATTAATAATTTATGTAGGTATACTTTAAATCTAATACTTCGTATTCATAGTTCAGAATTGATGATTTGTATAGAGAAATAGTATAATATAAGCACACCCAGCGGTCCGTTGCGAAGTGTTGCGGTGACAGAGGTTCACTAGAGATGGGCACAATATTTGTCCCTTTAGTGAGAAAGCTATTAACAACCTTTATTGTGTTGTTGTAACCAAGTTTTATTTCAGGGGACAAAGCAGGCTCGGCCTTCAATGTCAAAAATTTTCTCAGCGTCTATTAAGTTACAGCAACTATGGAGACAACTGGTGTTGCATATTTCAGTATTTGGTGCAATATGACTTCTTATACGGGGTGTCTTTATATCCACTCTCCAAATTTCGCGTTTCGTCCATTTAGTCCATGAAACTGAACAACTTTCTGTAAGAAACGTTGGGTAAATATATAAAAAAAAAAATCATATAAATCAAAGAGATCACGTGATCAGTTTAAGAGATAACCAAAATTTTGTGGCGTATTTCAACACATGTTTCATGGAGAAATTTGTTCAGTTTCATGGAGTGAACGCATCCTTATTTGAAGAGTGAATAAAAATGCAGCCTGTATATAATTGTATGTTTTACAGATTTCAACAGAAACTCACTAAGGCTTTTATCGACCATCACCGATAGACACCGATATATAGTTGATGTTGCTGTCGTTGAAGTGGTCGTCTGAAACTCTCTCTCTGAGGTCTTAGTTAGTGATGGAAAATATTAAAATCAAGGATGACAACACGTGACTAACTGCTGCAATACTTCGGGATGTTCCGGGACATCTCAAGAGCAAGCACTACTCTACGACCTCTTATTTTTGCCGCGTCGTGAGACCCGGATTGATTTACGGGACGAAGTGCGAGACGACCCGACCGCCCGGCCGACCCGGCTTACACCTAACTAAGCCTTATTCCGGATTACGCAAAACACACGCCGCCCGACTGACGTGTGGCGAATAGAGAACAGACCTAGTGGAGGATTTGCTACATATTTGTTCTTAAATTGAGTAAGTTGGAGCTTGTAGCGATGTCTTTAATGATGGATTGCAGCATATTATTCGAAATATATGAATAAATGAATATGATGAAAGGTATCTAATTGTTACAGTAGATTGGGGAAACTAGATCGAAATTAAGAAAGGCTTGTTTGTTATAGTGTCCATTTCTAATTTGATTTTTTTTGACTTTGACGACATGATAGAGTTAGGTACACGTTTCTTCCAGTAAATATCATCCTTGAATATCTCTGTGGTCGAATAGCGGATAGGTTTCAGTGGATGCTTACGAAACTTTCAAGTGTTGTTGCTGCTGCGTCTCATTTGGGGAAATCGATAAGACGGCTGGATAATTCGGAGGCTTGCACTTTTGTTTAAGTTATTACACCTATTAAGTGGAAGTAAGAAGACACGTCCGCCATTAAGGCCGCGGCGAGCCTGAAGCGAGGTGTATTATCGCGCCGCTTGTGGTCCGCGTAAAATAATAATGGCCGAACTTCCGGCGCCGGCGGCGCGGAAAACTTAAGCGAAAAACGTAACTTTGTTAACCGCCCGGATGTGACGTCACTTAATTTATTAACACGTCCCTGCCCCGGCGAGAGGTGATTTCCACGTTTTACGACACTTTTTCAGTTCTCACCCGACGTGCCACAATTCCCGCCGCCCGCCGCGCCGGCGATAAATAGTTCTCTCGAGAAAATTATCGTATTTTTTACGGTTTATACCGATTAAGGAATATTTATGAATAGTATGTACCTACGTTATACACATAAATGAATATTACTCGGTAAATACTAATAACTTTCTCGAAACAAATATAATTATAACACATTTTTTTCATTAATGCTAGAAAATGTTTAGTCGTGTGTGAAGTTGAATTACCGATTACCTATCTTAATTATTGAACACCAAACATTCGAGTAAGTATAACTTAAACAACGTCCAACTAGCGCCAACATCCGAAAATCAATAATGAAAACCGCACGTTCCCAATCGAATAAATACAAGCGGACTATCCAATAAAACACGGTGGATCGTTTACAATTAAAGCTTTAAATCGGCAATAGGTGTTGCCATAAATTCGAGAGAAAACAATCAACATGCTGCACAGTTCGCAATTAGCGCGCCGCGGCCCGATAAATTTGCATTAATGCCTTCGAAAAATCCGTATGCCAATAATTTACACGTACCATGTGGATGTAGTTTGTATGTCGTGTAGTTTTGTGTCGTTCTCGTTTCCGTATCGATGTCGAGAGGGTTAAGGTTAGGTGGATTAATTGACCCGGCGATGACGGTAGAAAATTGTGGATGTTCTGTTCTGGGTGCACAATATGAACTACTAAAAAAACAAACTGGTACTGTTATTTCAACATATTTTATTTAAAAATTAAGAAAACTTACATCTGTAAATGTTGACTATAATAAAGATAATTTGGTGATAAAAGCATTATTGGTGATGGGTATCTATGATCAAAGATAGAAAAAAAAATTCGGGTTGCACTCCGGGAGTGTCGGCAGAAGTGAAAACTTGAATATTAACGTTGTGCATTTTTGATATTTTGGAATGATTAGGGAATAATTTTGCACGAAGATGAAGTTGCCGTCTTACGAATTTACTCTGCATTTGAATTTACGAATACAGAACAGTATTTGTACGAAGGTCTTATCCATAGCTTGTCGGAAAAACTAGAGTTTTGACACTGAATTAAAAAATTTGCGCGTTGCTATGGTGACACAAGTGTTTACGTCTTGAAATGACGCGCCCCCATTTTTGCCGCGCCCCGTAGAAAGAGAGGGGGATACTTCCGCCGCCGGCTGTCTACGCTACATCCGTCTTACGAATTTTCGATCAGGGTCACGTGATCCTGACTGACGCGAGTTTAACATTTTTTCCCCATTACAAAAAAAAATATACAACGCCGCTAAAGAAGTTTACACTTCAAAAACTAATCAAGTCATATAACACATAATTAAGACGCGAGGACACTTAAAATACTTTTGTAACATTATAATATTGATATTTCTACGAATCATTTTAATTCATACTTCTCTTTACTAGTAGTAGTAGACAGGGGGCCTATTACGAAAATAACGTACGCAATTGCGTAACGCAGCCACTTGGCCACGATAATCGTCCGCAGTTGGTTGGTTGCAGTTATAACAAACATTTTGAATTTGGCTATAGTAGTTTATAGACAAATAAACGAACGATGTCGGATACGCTAGAGAGAAACTGTCAAACTTACGCAGTCTCTTCACAATATCGCATACGAAAGTGATTTGTAATAGGAAACAATCAAAACGAAGCACGGACGCAGCTGCGTGTATCGCATTAAAGTTTTCGTAATAGACCCCCAGTACTGTCTGTCTGTCTAAGTGACAACATATTTTTATGTAAAAATTCAGAGCTGTTAATCACTCACTCTACATAAAAACTATCTGTTTTGACGGACTTTTAGATTTGAGACGTTATTTCTAACATAAAAATAAATACTTATGCGTCGCACTCGAGTACTAAAAGTACTACCTATTTTGCACTTTTGATAATAATGCGGTTGGCGCCCGTCTATGGTCCACAATCCACATGTGCAAATACAAGTAATACGGAGAAACAATGTAAGATCACTTTACAGGCTATAACCCCTAAAAACTGAAATTGCAAATCCAACCCAACCACAACTTTCAAATGTTTTGATTAGCTTCCGTTATCCACGTGCCTACGTATTTGTGCCGCGTAAATTTCAGCGCTGTCGATATCCCCGCTCCCGCCCGTGATTCACGTATCGCGCGGATCGTTGCACTTTACACTTTTGCAGCTCCGCGCGCACCAACGACCATTAATTGATATTGGCTGCGACAACCGACGTTTTTTGTGACGCTATCGCACGTCTCGTTGCTGCTTTAATACTGTTAAAATGTCAAATCGTAACGGGTTAACTGATAATTTATTAAAATGTTCTATCATTATTGTTTTCCACGTCACTTGGTAGATTTCGGATAGATGGATTTAATTTCCGCTGTACGTTGTGTTGATATACAAAATTAAAAAAAAAAAAAAAATATTTTGCAAAGTTTGTAATCGCTGTTTCGAAATGAGACTTTGTTAATGAGGCTGATGTGGTGTGGTGCCTGTTAGCATTGCGTAGGCTTTACAAATTTATACAACATTTTCAACCGTAGTCGAAAAACATGAATAAAACCAGTTTTTTATTACTAACAGTATCATCCGAAGACTATAAATGGTTCATTAATCTAACGCAAAACAGAGAGCTCACCGTAAATGATGCAGTTTAAGGCTCCCATTGGCTCTTTATACCTTTTTAATAGTGTATTTATTTAAATGGATTATTTTATAGATTAGACTCGAAATAACATATAAAACAAATAGGTTTGTTGGACGACTTAATCTTTTTTAAATCAGTAGGTGGGTTTCACAATTTGATAATGTTTATTGATAATATGATATTCCACATTTTATTAATAATATTGAATATAAATCGGAAGCGATATGATTAAACGCATTTGACTGTCATTTTTACTTAATATTATGTTTATAACTTGACTAATTGGGAGTTAAATTGTTAAGTTAAAAGCCCAATGTAACCGCATCTGTAAGCAACACAGAACAGAGATTTTTTGAAATGTTGAAAAATATGATCCAAAAAATACAAACAATTAGGAAACAAAAATATGAAGACGGCAATAAAAATAAAAATATATAGCTTATACATATATACGAGGATATAAATAGTAGAAATCACTAATGGCAGTGCTATACATATTACTTGACAAAATATCAAAAGTACATCAAAACGCACTCTTACTCCATAGAAGTGTTTTCATTCAATGAACATATCGTGCGGATGTTTAACAATGGGTTCCAGAAATAAATATATACACATACAGTCAATTGGACCGTCGGCCAAGGAGCTCATTTTCAATCTATCGCATATTGGGACCAGACCACATTGATAAGATAGCCATTAGTTTGGTGTTATCAAATATTGTCGTCTGGGTTGCGAAGTAGGAAGCTTCTGGAAGATATGCCACCCTGAACATATGGCCTCCCATACAATGATCTCCAATCGCAAAAAATAATCGATCTAATATTGATATAAATGTTGAACAGGGTCGTAGGTGGCATCATTACAAACATGTAAGATATCGGCTTGGTTAGTTTTCAGGAAGCATGCGCGCGGCCAGGGTAGAAACATAGAGACTTTTATTCCAAAAAATAATCGACTACATATTGGCATGTAATTACATTAAGGGGGTGAGGCAAGTCCCAGGCGTATATAAAACCACAGTCTCGCGTCGCTTTCAAGAAGCGTCTAGGAGGTCAGGCCAGGTAAGTACATTTCGCATATATGCTCTTGTGAGCCTTGTTCATTATTCGATCGATATGAAAACACAAAAAATAGTTCAGGTAATGATGCCACCCACGACCCTGTTCACCATTTATATAAATATGCGATCGATATTTTTTTAGCGATGGGTGACCATGTTCAGGGTGGCATATCTCCCAGAAGCTTCCTACTTCGGAAAGCAGATGATGATATTTGATAACACCAAGCTAATGGCTATCTTGCGAATTTGGTCATGCTGCTGCTGGTCATGGTGGTGCTAATATGCGATAGATCGAAAATTACCCTGTTTGGCCGACGGTCCAAATGGGGGATACTTGCGACTACAGTATTACAGGACATTTCGAATGATAATTTTTGACTAATTTTATGGCAACATTTACATAGTGCTGGAGAAGAGAAGGCGTTGTCAACATCACGGAAGAGATAAAGTTTTAACAGGGTACGTAAAGCGTTAATATTTATGGTGTCTTAAGTAATACTATAGTCTCAAGTATCCCCCATTGACGGTACATATAGTTTTTCACGCAATAAACCCAAAAGTGCTTACTTAATAAAGTTCATTATTAAGTAAATTAAATCAAAATTCAATCACTTAAACCAACATCAGTGTACCAATGTATGTTTACGACGCGTAATAAACTTGGGTAACATCTGAGTATTTCTAGAATAAAAAAACTCCAAAATATCACGGGTACGTTGTTAACAGCGATATTAAATAACGTCTCTATTGTCAATAAAGGTTGTCGTAAAACGGTACGGCAGTGATGCTGGTCAGCGCCGGAAGATCGCCGCAGGGGCATAGTAAAGCCTATTTGTGCTGCTACAGTTACTGTGACCATGATGCGGAGAAATGCTGGACAAACAGACAAGACTGTGAAAAAGAGCGTCATAAGAATCATTGTCTCTAACAACGTACCGTAAAAAATAGAGATGCAACGAATATTTTCGGTGTTCGGCCTATTCGGCCATTTTTTAGTTATTCGGTATTCGGCCGAATACCCAAAAAATATAAAAATAATGACGTATTTTAATTGTATTTATTTAGAAAGATAATATAGTAACTTTGTACATGTTTCTGTACGCGTAGAAATACATTGCCCTGCCGCTTGGCAAAAGCCGAATATTCGGCTATTCGGCGAAACTAGTATTCGTTGCATCTCTAATAAAAAAACTGCGTCTATAGACGCAGATAATTACTTACCTTACTCGCACTAAGCTCTACTAAAATGCGCCAAAGACTGTGTCAGAGATATTATAATACAATAAAAAAAATGTTACGGGGAAAGTATATAGCTAATAAATACAGTAAAATAATCACGTTCACTGCCTTAGACATTTAAGTTAGAATACCAATAGGATTTCTAGTCAATATAAAAACAGTCTTTCTAATGTATAGTATAGTACCTTCTTAATTATTAATAAGGAGTACTTATTAATACTAATTATTAATACAGTTAATATCACAAAGACGTTATTTCAAAGTAAAGAACGGAAGAAAAGCTTCTGCTCGATACCAATAATTTCCAGTCAACGATGACAATGATAATTGTGAAATATATTTAAAAAAAGTACGAACTTTTTTTATTAATATTAGAAAATTTTACCGGAGGCTTTTAGTTTTTCAGGTGAGCAGATGCAGAGCAGAAAGCAGATAAACTTTTTGGCTGCGGATTAAACCAAAACGTGGACACTTTATTATTATAATATATGAAAATATTCAATTTTATAACATTCCGTAGCGATAACATCTTCCTGTCGATTTGATATTTTCGGCGGTAAGGTAATATTATCCGTGGCCCGTGAATGGCCGTGGCTGCACGCTGCGCGCGCGCCGCGAAACTCGTAACTTAACACTTAATCATTTAAACGGACACTTTATAGTGTCCTGGCTTAGCCATTAGGTGTTGGTTACAGTGACATTTTCTTCTTATTTTTCAGGAGACACCTCAACATACATCGTAAAATTGTAATAAAAATAAAATAAATGCTAGAACTGCAGTAAATGTACGAGTCAAAATAATAAAAGGAAACATTAGAATATTGGATTTATTTGTTACTAACTTTTCCTTGTGTCTGCAGCTGTACGGGTCTTAAAAATATAATAGATGTAATAATATAAATAAAAGTAGTTAATATTTTTATGAATAAGTATGGACGTGTAGGTTCTGAAATATCCTTTTCCATATAAAATCAAAGTTGGTATTTTGCGTAAGTGGTATTTTGCGTTTATGGCGTATTGCGTAAAGGTAGTATTTTGCGTATGTGGTATTATGCGTCTAAAGGTAATAAAGAAGGCCCGTGCCCCAGCAGGCAGTGGGGTCATAAAAAGTGGCTCGCGATGACGATGACTTGCAAATTATAGACACACCTAAGTGAACGCATTACTATTAAAGCAGTTATATCCTTTCTAGAAAAAAAAGATGCAATTTATTTGTATTCCTTCACTCTAGTGACTTCTAAGTCACGCAGCACAATATTACTTACACAGAGTCCAGCAGATGTAAGTCAGCTGACTGCGCATAATTTTGCGCCACTGCCAGCTCCGGCGGCCGTGTGTCAACCAGACAACCCGTTTTAACTACTGGTTTAACATTATGAAACATTACATGTTGTTCTCTTAGAACATTATTTTTCTTGTTTCAACTAGATGCCCATTTGATGCATATGTAACTTTATATAAAGTAAACAAGTATGACATCTTGTACGAATTGTACAATGTTTCCTCTTTACAAACAACGACTTTGTCCATTAGTTAAATACAAGTAGTCGACAAAAGGTACTCGTAAGTGCTACATTTTGACATCATTATTAAAAGTATACTTTTGACATTGATGTCAATTGATATGAACTGCTTTTTTGAAGGAGGTCGGTGGCACAGTGTTTTAGCGCTTGGTCCTGCGATTGCGGACGTTAAGCAACTTTCGCAAGGGTCGATCATGGGATGGGTGACCAAAATTTTTTAATTTCGATTTCTTCCGTACTTCAGAAAACGCGTTTAGCAGTATGGTCCCTGCAGCATTTCCAGTCGTTAACACCTACCAATCCGCATTGGGACTGCTGCATGGTGGGTTATGGCCCATCCTCCTTATACATCCATAAGGACGGCCTGTGCCCTAGCAGTGCGGACATTAAAAATAGCTGATGTCGAACTGCTTTTATCAAATCACCTTGTTTAAGAAAGTTAAAATATATTCCAGCATTTCACACAAAAGACGGGAGTACAACAAGCTTGTTTTGCAAAGTCTGTTTATAAGACAATTTATGTTTAAAATAAGCCCAATATGATACTGCTTCATTGATTTGAATAGGGATGAGTCAGGAGCGACGCCAAAATACGGATAATTTGCGCTCGAGTGGCAGCGCGGCTGCGAGCGCGACTTACGAGAGGCGAACAAAGCGGCTGTTACTCAGCGGCTGCCCACCGCCCGCCATAACGCAGTTCATTATTTATATTAACAGTTTAGCAGCAGTGGCCAGCCCAGCCCCGACTTATAGCCGCGTCAATGTGCGTGGGCATTATTTGTACCCTTGTTAAGCGCCGAGCATATTATAAAAATGATTCCTTTATCCGTGCTGTGACACTCGCTGGAAATCGGTCGACTAATTTATGATCATCATAAAAAAGGATTCGAACCCGTGCAGGTTGGAATTTCATTCATAACGCGCAGGCGTTCGGGTCTTTATGGATGGATGTTTTCATTAATTTAACGCGGATCGGGGAATGCCACCGAGGTGTCGGGTGTCGTATGACGGTGGACAGATCTCAGATAGCGGCTCGTGCTGTCCGACTACTGTTCTGTCGGGCGTTTGTCATGAAGGATTTAGTGACGTCACTACGTCACACCGACAACACGCGCACCTTAATCGCTGAATTAATAACGACCCGATGGTATCGCTGCTCCTACAAATATGCCGGATTATAAATAAGTGCAACTCGTGATCGATTCTCGTTATGGTTATTAACATACTAAATCAAAAATTCTTCGAGAGTCGACTGCGTGACTTAATTTATTGCTGCGATCAGTGAAGTATAATTCTTAGACATTTTTGAAGAACGCTCATTAGTCAAAGGAGAAGCCGGTGGCGAAGTGGTGGGAGGCGCCGCGAGCGGCCGATGTCCGTCATCAGATAAGCGACAATAACTCGGTGCGCTCCAAATAAGCCGCAGCAGGCATTAGTCAGTGGCGACCGCCGACCGACAGTTCACCTAATCCACTCAAAACATTCGGAGACATTGTCAGGCGCTCGGGCTCCGTGATCGATACCGCGACTCGCCACAAAACGATAGATAAAAGCCGATAAGTCAGAAGAAATATGACGCGAACAAAATCGGGAGATGTACGTAATAAGATAAAAGTCAAACAATGATTCGGCCGCGGATTCGCCGCGGCATAATTTATGTGACAACGCGTGATGGACGAGCGGCGACTTTCGGTAAACTATTTACATACGGCGGCGGCGGGCGGCTGTCGGATTGGGTTCTGTTGTGACAGAGGGTGGGGCTTAGAACCGAAAACAAATGTCACTGTTATTTATTAGGTTACGCTACTTACTATTAAGCCTAAGACGGGAATATGGTTTCGGGAAACAATGTTCTTCATTAGGATCAGATCATGCATGAGACATCGAAGCACTTATAAGCAGTTTCTTCTCAACATATTACATTGGAATGTCGTTCTACCCTTGGCAATCTCGTCAGTTTGTTGTTCGTCTACATCTAACACCACCAACAAACTGAACTAATAATATTGCTTCTAAAAGCTACACGTGTTAGTCCCACGACGTTAGCCAATTCTCGAGCAAATCCCGCAAGAGTTGAATCTAATTGAATCAAGCCATGGCATTAGCAGACACCTCCCTCGCCGCGTCGACTTAGATTGCTTCAAGTTCTTCTCTATCCTGTTACCAGCATTGTTACTAATCGATCGACTATACAAAGTTTGCGTGTGAAAACATCTACAATATTTGTGGTGCTGATTGCATTTGCGAGTATTTTCCACAAAAAAACTATTGCTTTTTTATATGAATTGATTTTTTCAGACCATTCACGTTATGTATTAAAGGAAATTAAGTTAGACTTCCCATAATGTTTTCGATTTCAAGATTTTTCAACTTTTAAGTCAATAAGAGTTTTGAAAATATACATATCTAGGTTGTGCTCGTGTAAGTTATAATGTAATGGACCCATAAGAAACAATTTTACTCTCGGCAAAGACTTCATTATTTTTTTATCGTTCGAGTGTAACATTGTTTCGTGAGATGGCACAAATTGTGTTTACAAAGGACGGGTCGTAGGTGAAAACGTTAGCCGAGCGACAATCCCGGCGGAGACAGTGCTCGCTCCGCTTTTTATCTGCGCTCGCCCGCCGTGGCCGCTCGACCGTGTAATTGGATGAGAACGGCGCGATCCCAATAGCGCGTCCTTATCTGTTCGCGGCAAATCCGCCCCCGCCACACCCCGCGTACACCCGCGCTTCCCTCCGACACCCAGCAATAAGTTTTTAGTGAGTAATTCAAGATAACCCCTTGATGTTGTTCATTTTCACACTTCCTTTCGCGAGAACAGCTCTTTATTGCGTAATATGTAACTGTCTCGTCGGCGACGGGTGTCCCGGGGGCGAGACTTGGCCCCCTTTTATGATGTTAATGCGATCGCCTCCGACCCTCTCCTATCTGGATAATGATAATTGCTTTTTCCAAAATTATTGTTTGATGTTGTCGCTTTGCGTAATTTAGAGAAGTTTGTAAATGGAGTTGTAACAACTCTGGTTGATAATTGATTTAATGTCAATGTGATTATGATGTTTATCTAGCATTTGTGTTATATTTTCGTAACAAAACCTATGATTGCGCAGCATAAAACGGTTCATTTCATACAGCAATTTTTATCTACTATCAAGAAGGATCACCCATTTCAATTACTTAACTTTTCAAATCTTCGCTGCAGTAAAAGGGAATGAGCATGGATTCTTTTCGTTTTATCGCAACGAGCGGGGAGGTCGCGAATTGCCGTCGTATTAACCACTATCTGATGGCCAGCCGCTCCCACCCCCACCTATGGATAAGGTCCGCCTTACATTTGCAACGTCAGCTGGAAAAATCTCGAGAGAATGGTGTTTGCTTTGACCTTTTTAGACAAATAAAAACGCCGTCCACATTAAGGTAGCCTAAGTGGATGGAAGTTATTGCCTTCTGCGCTACCAATGAAATATTTTTGCTCGAGCTATCTATAACAATCACAAACTAAGAATCCGTTTAGAATGCATTTGACGTTCAGAATAGATTTGAATTGATTACATAATTATCTTTTGCTATTTCCTAGCGTGAACTTCAAGGCTTACACGCTTATTCGAACTTCATTCTTTTCTGAATAATTCCAAACAAACAACGTTATCTATAACGCTCAGCTAACAATAAGGTACTCTTATCTTAGTCATCCCGGGACGTAATATTTGCCCAGAGCCGGGAGCCTGCGAACTGTCGTCATATTCCAGGACTATCAGATTGGCTCCCTCGGGACTTCCTATCTTGCCTAACCGTTCTACGTGCACATTGCCATGTTTACCTTTTTAAATATTTTACTTTGAGTTGTGATAATCGTTTCTGCAAAGCAAAGTTAAAAAGTATATAATTTATTTAGTTTTCAGACGGATAATCTTTCTATTCCATTCGTTTTGAAATACCTAGTCTATTATGATATAATGTAAAACATACAAAAAAAAAACCTTGAAGCTGGTATGTCCGCCAGAATTCCTTCTATCTGCACTTACGCTCTTTTACAATAAATAATTTTTCGAAAATGATTTAAAAAATGGAAAAAGAAAAAATACGTATCTCTTGTTTACATTTAATTTTTTAGTATATAAACAAATAAAAGCACCGTACAAAAAACCATAACAGTTTGGCAAAAAATGTTACATTGGGATGACTCGATATTTTGTTCATTTTTGATATTTTTTTTTATACTTAGACCAAACCCTCTCGCACCATGACTTGAACTTTTCACACCGACAATTTTCCAACAAGTTATTCCCCAACGTAACAAATATTTATTTTGTGGAAACAGATAATTAAATAGCTTATCTAAGAATGAAACTAAACCTCTATTGTATTTGGATTACTGTAAGGCCACGTAACAAATTCGTTTAGGTGATCGTGTGTATCAATAAAGGTGAACACGGAGGCAATTTAGTTGTTCGTAGAACAATTTCGTCAGATCGAAGGTTGTGCAGGGATCGACAGCAAGGAGCAGTAGAGCGCACGTCGCTTCTCATTTTAAAATCAGGGCTGTCAGAAGACGTGATTTTTAAGCTAGTTACTTTTTTGGATTTTCCGTGCGAGATCCCAAACGGGCTTCCATGAGAAATTTCTGAATCGGAGGAAATTACGAAAGGAAAACTATCATATATAGATGTGTTTGCATTTGCTGCGTTCGGAATCCCGAATCGATATTCCGTTTCGGAATTCCAATTCGGGATTCCGTCTGACGGAATTTTGATTCTTAAATCCGAAACGTAATCATTCCGTACGCAGCGTACGTAGCTAATCCATACAAATATTTGACCTACCACACACATGCGGTATTTTTCCGTTTGGAATTCCGTTTTGTTATTCCGAATCAGATTCCGTCTGTATGTGGCCACGCTAATAGAGAGCTCTAGATTTTAGAAATACGCTTTTAGATCTTTCTTGATGGTGCAAAAAGGGTGGGAAAAGTTGTGATTATTCTAATATTTTTGTTAATATTTTACTTCTATAAGTTTTTGCTTTTGTCTAGTACTACTTATTATTTATTAATTTTAATCAGTTTGAGTAAAAATATTGACCAGACTAGTTGTGTTATGGATTTTACTATAAGTTTTAAATTATCAATCTTTAAAATTTCTTGTCATAAATCATCGGAAACAAATTTGAAGTCATAGGGTTACTCGCGTGAAGCTTAGTTTGTCAAAAGCTTCGGTATTCATAGCCAGCCCTAGTGAACCGAAAACGTCTTTTTTATTGTGTTCATTATTTTGAGTGAAATTGCGAGAGCATTAAGTTGAGTATAGGGTGGGACTCACCGGGAATATTACAGGGACTTGTAATCATGAGCGCCGCGGCCGCGTAAACACCTAAACATATATTAATTTGTTGCGAGACCCTCAATGACGTCGCCGACGAAACATCTTTGAAGGCAATCATTTCATCGTTAATATGGGATCTGAAAATATCATGTGTCTTAATTAGCTATTAATAAGCTGGGGTGGAACTTTGTGGACAAAATCAAATCAACCGACTCTTTATAAAGATTGGTAGGTAGTACATATAACGGGTTTTCAGAAGCTTTCAGATGTTTTCTACTACCCGGTCGAGTTAACGTTTCCTCTCGCCAAAGTCGTAAATTTTTTGAAAGTTTTCGATAGATTATTGATAAATTATCGCTAACAAATGTACTAACGCTACTGGCATGACGACAGTGGCGTGAGGCAAGGAAAAAACGAAGGGGGTATATAGCGCTTCAGGTGCCGAGTTAACTCGACCAGGATGTCCGGGATATAGATCTCTAAATGGAAAAGTGAATATTTTAAAAAGTTTTTTTTGTATCGTATTTTTGGACCTCCCATAAAATTATTAGAATATTAATAATATTTAGATGAGAGTTAATATTAAATATCTCGTAATGCTGTCATTACCAATCAACTTGAAGAGTAAAGGTGAAGACTGACTATTATTCAGAAAATAATATCTAAAAACAACAGGGTGATTGACTCACCTATGCAAGCGAGTAACTGACACAAAACCAAGCTGTTATATTTATGGGTCTTTTTGCTTAACCAATATCTACTCTTATATAAATATTTTGAAGCTTTTCTTCAAACTCTGAGACCCCAAATCTTGGACGAATCAACCACTCATCCAAGCCCCAAATATACTCGTAGATACCATTTAGCGTCCATGATATTATAAGTTGATTCAGTCCATACCGAAATACGTTATCTTAACCCGAAACCCATGGTTACTCGATCAGTTTTTACTATCATCAAGCTCAGCAATCAAAAACTGTACTTACACCAAATTACACAGTGTCTATATTAGAAAGCTACCGTCCAAATATAATGTCAGAGAGTCAATCCACTGTTTTCCGTTTGAGCGACCTCAAAGTATGATTCCGATGTAAACAGTATTTATGATTCAATAAGAACGATAATCGTATAAAATCTGCCAAAATAGAATATATAGTCGGTAGTGATTTGAATGAACTTTTTCTAAATACAAATTAATCTCAAGTTATTCGATTATACAATAATAAACCTCAACGTTGTAACATAAGGAATATGTTCAGTGTGCAAGTGAAGTGGCGTAAAGCACACGCGTGTCTTAAGTCGGCATCCGGCAAATTATAGACAAATCTCAAGAGGTATTATTTTTTCAACGCGCTTGGGTGAGAAATGCGTGATTGGAGACCGGCCTGAGATTACAGAGTAGGGGACACGCCACCAGCTCGGCCATCTCACCCACTTATGATCATTATTTGGTCTATAATAAAGTGTTAGTAATTATTGCCACCCAAGGTTTAGCTTTGGGTGTTCAATTCCAATGGAAATATCAATGAAAAATATAGATAAAGAACTAGCGGCCACCCGCGACTTCGTCTGCGTGGACAGTTATTTCTCTATCGCTCAGGAACAGTAATTACCTTTTTTCGGGAAAGGTTCCATATGTTCTTCTCTGTACCCCTGACAAAGTGTGAGCAAATTTTCATGATGATCGGTTGAGTAGTTAACTCGTGAAGGCGTAACAAACAAACAAACGAACTGACTTTCGCATTTATAATATTAGTAAGGATATACACCGATAATTAGGGTTCCGTACCAAAATGGTAAAAAAGGAACCCTTATGATGTGACTCAGTCTGTCTGTCTGTCACAGCTGGATATCTCGAGAACTACTAATGGTATCAACTTGAAATTTGGAATAGTTTAAGATGACATTTGCCCAACTATTTAGCAAAAAAAGAAATTAGTAAAAAAATAAATATCTTTTTTACAACAGGGACTGAAAATGGTCTTAAAAAATTGAAGTGGGGCTACTAGGGCATGTGGGGTATCACATGAAAGAACGCCGTTTGCACGTTTTTAATTATTTTTTCTTTTTGTTTTAGGCCGCTTAGTTTTCGACTTATGATGAAAAATGTAAAAAAAATGACCGTTCCTCCCCTTATCTCCGAAGTTTTCAAAGAGAAAAATCTGAAATAATTCTATATGATAGCATTTTATATAAAGATTACAGGAAAAATTATATTAACGATGTCTCAATATAGCACACTTTTTCAGAAATTATCAAATTTCTGAAAATGGTAACATTAGTTCCACTATCGGTCAAGAGATGGCGCTGACATAAAACTGCAATACTAATTTTATTATTTTACTCTGCAGTGGGGTTTGATGGTGCAATTATGATGGTACGGAACCCTCGGTGCGCGAGTTAGACTCGCTCTTGGCCGGTTTTATTTTTAAGTATAATATCTCAACATTAAATGGGGATATCAGACCACGTTTCTGAATACCTATGATCGTGCAGTTAAAAGTAAAAAATTAATAGTTTGAAAATATCGGGAAAAAATCTTGATTAATCGACAAACTCACAAAACTAGCAAAACACGTGCGTAGCGTAGATTCACTCTTTTCATTATTTACGTAGGTAAACAAGATAGTCTCTTTTGATTACGCGCGTGTAAGTCTATGAATGAGTTCTAAATCCAGAAAACAGTAAAATTTTGGGACATAATTAAACCTCAATATCTTGGCCAATTATTAAATATTGAAACTTTTAACTCTACATACTCGATTAGAACAGGGAAGAGATACACTCATTTAATTTTAAGATATTATTTAAAAATTAACCGTGTAGATATAGATAATTTTCGAAACCAAGCTAAAAGCCAAGTTACATGCGCATTTGATAAGAGAAAAAACAAGATATTGAAATCGATCGAAACTCGTTTCTAACTTGATTGCATCTCAGATCAATTTGTAAGGATCTGAGCGTTAACAGACCATAATAAGCCGAAATAGGCAGAAGGCAAAGCAATTTTGACACGTCGGATGCCAAGTTAACTGTCATTAACAATTTTATGCAAATTCTAATTTGGATCACAGGTTCAAAGTGGGGAAATTAGAGGGAAAATTACAGGGCTGGCGTGCCGATCGGCGTTTATGACGGTGCGCCTGCGCCGCGTCGCCGCCCGCGCCGCGCAGGCTGCCTGCAAGTTCGCAGTTTATGTTTGAGGCTCAAAATTCTAAAAGTAGGAACAAAAGCGAACGAACGAATCGTTTTTGAAAGCTTATTTTCTTTAAAAAATAATAATTTTACAACGATCGAATCGACTGATGGATCTTATCGAAAAATCGTTAACCGAAACTAAGGTTCGGTGCTGTTTAGTCGACGAATGCCAACTTCTACAAATACCAACTTAGGTAGTTTAAAACGCCAGATTCTACAAATGTCCAATTCTACAAATGCCAACTTCTACAAATGCCCACTTCTACAAATGCCTAATTCTACAAATCCCAACTTCTACAAATGCCAACATCTATAAATGCCAACATTTAGTTGTAATATTTTCAATCACTTTTATTATATATATTTTTGCGTTTCCGTATTTTTTTATTTACTTTCTCCATATCTATGTGATCCTGGTACTTTGGAGACGTTTTTATTACGAAGGAAAGACAAAAACAAAAAAAAACATATCCAAATACCAAAATTGATTGAAAATACTATACTTAAACGTAAAAATATATATCAAGTCAGTCACCTTCGTAAGTAACTAAAATACAACAGCTTAGCTTTAGGCCTTCAGTCTTGGCTTTTAGCTAGACTCTGTCTCAAAAGTCAGTTTACCTGAGAAATTATTAAATTATTAAAAAAATATACTGGTAACCCTGTTGGTGCTGTAAAAATTCTATGTTGTATTTCAAAATTCAATGTTTACAATTAAAATTTTGACAGTATTTTTTTAAATAATTTAAAAATTTCTCAGGTAAACTGACTTTTTAGACAGACTCTACCTAACTTGTGTTGTGTAATCATGTTAAAATTTTAAATTATGTGCATATTTTCATATCTATCTTAACTATCAACATAAATAAAAAAAATATTAGCGTAATATTCTAACAATTTTGGGTCACAAAGGAGATCATTCAAACTGGTCGTTTCTACATCAATCCATCAAACACAACACACCGGTATATTGTATTATAACCATAATAATATCAAAAAAATCTAATGCTATGGGAAATTAACCGCGAAATTCATACAGCCTGTTGGTATTTTGACATTTGAGTGACAGATGCTTTCAATAAAGAATTATACGGAACCGACAACCGGCGGAGAGTGCCGATCAATGTCATTGTTCCTTTTAACAATGAAATAAAAACTGTTTTGGTGTAAAATACCACAAATACATTTTTGTATTAGTAAGTAGCGTATATTATTTTATTTTACAACGTGTTACAAAAATACCCCTAATGCCGAATATAGTAGATAGGGACCATCTAACTGAACAACTTTTATTATGTGACCAACTCTGAAATCGTGAAAAAAATCAGCTGTTTCATACAAAAATTAATAACGAAAATATCAAAATGTATGAAACAGCTGATTTTTTTCACGATTTCCGATTTGGTCCCATAGTAAAAGTTGTTTAGTTTGATGGTCCCTATCTACCATATTCGGCATTAGGTGTATTTTTGTTACACGTTGCAAACGTTAGAAGCTTTTTTAGAGATTCCTTGTTACTTGCAGTCCGCCGGTGAATTCTCTTCTAACTATGTAGTCATTTGTTTGAGCATTTCACAAACAAAAATTCAGTCCTTTTGCAGGCATCTAAACTTTAAGGGGATATTCGAAGATAATTTATTATAAAACTTGTTATGATTTACATTTAGGTCACTACAATTCAAACATTACCACTTTTTACCCGACTGCAAGAGGGTTATGTTTTTCGCGCGTATCTTGTATCAAAAATCAAAATCAAAAATGTTTATTTCGTAACAATAGAACTACAGACTATAACAGTGCGTGGAGATCCTCTTTTAAGTATAGAGTATACTTGTATTAAAAGATCTCGCTCCTTCTCAATGTTCTTACAAATACATTTATGTTACAGAAATACAAATTGGTAAAAAAATAAAACAAAAGAAAAGATTTAGTGCTAGTAATTGACTGCGATGTGATGTGTGTGTGTATGTGTGTGTGTGTGTATGTGTGTGTGTGTGTGTGCGTGCGTGTGTGTGTGCCCATGTGTGTGTGTTCGCGTGTGTTTTTTATTTTTTTATTTATTATTATATTATATTGTATTGCATTAACGATATTTTATTTTAATATACTTTCTATTTCCTCATAGTTTTTACCCTTTAGCCACTCAATGACAGCCATTTTACACTGCTTATTTGTTTTTGGGTATATATTTAAATGTTCATTCAAGAAATTATATACATAAAAAGTCTGCGAGGCCTGTTGCCGTTTAGCGAACGCTGTTTCTACAGGAACTCTAGGAACTGCAGGTGCCTTCCTTCTTTTCTCTTCAGATTCAGGTTTGTAGACTAGAGACTTGTGCTGTTTAAGAACTAGATTAATAATATATAGCTTGCGGACTGTAAGAAGATCACAAAGAGAGTATAACTCATGTGTTGGGAACCTGTATGGTTTATAGTACATTACCTTTAGCACTGATCTCTGAGCTCTTTCTATATCCAAAAATTTTGTTTTTGTGGCTCCTCCCCATACGCTTATGCAATAAACCAAAACTGATTGTACTAACGACACATATATCTGTTTTAATAATTCGGGAGTTGTAAGATGTCTTAAGCATTTGAAAAACCAGATGAATTTTCTTAATCTTGTCATTAAAAGTTCTATATGCAAATGCCAGGACAATCGCTGGTCGATCAGAATACCGAGATACTTTGTACTACTTATTTGGTTTATTTGAGGACAGGAGCAGTTCGAGTTGTCTAATGTAGAGCAAGTATGAATTTTAATGTTGAGATTAGGTTGACTGTTATTATAATTTGTGAAACATATAAAGTTTGTCTTAGATGCATTGAGTGTTAATAGGTGTATTTCTAACCACTGCGCGACCTTGACTAATCCCATTTCAGCATTGTGTCGAACTTCTCCCCAATCCCGACCACAAAATACCAGAGCCGTGTCATCTGCATACGAAAATATATGTCCGTTTTGCAGAGACATGCTACAAAGGGTGTTAACATATATCAGGAATAGGGTTGGCCCTAAAACACTCCCTTGAGGAACTCCATAGGTGATGATAGAGTCTTGACTGCAATAATTTCCTATTTTTACCCGTTGCTTTCGATTTGTAAGGTAATTCTTAAACAACTCAAGCGGAATACCTCGTATACCAATTTGTTCAAGTTTCAGTAGTAGAGTGGGGATAGAGACACTATCGAAAGCTTTTTTTATATCAAGGAAAACAGTCAGACATTTGTTTCCTTTATCTACCTGTTCAATAATTATTGACGTCAGAGCTGTAACAGCATCCTCTGTGCAAAGTCCTCGTCTGAAACCGAATTGTGATTGTGAGAGTAAATTAAATTTATTCAGGTAAGCTATCAAACGGTTATTTAATAATTTTTCTAAGATTTTTGATATTGCAGGAAGGACGGAGATGGGTCTAAAGTTATTTGGATCGTCTCTATCACCACTCTTATACACTGGGCTAATAATTGCCAACTTAAGAGCATCCGGAAAAACACCTTCTCTGAAGCAAAGATTTGTTAGATGTGTTATGAGTGGAACTAGTAGAGTGTTTGCCTGTTTCAGAAACTTCGTAGTAATATTGTCATATCCAGGGGCGCTCTCTGTTTTAAGATTCATTAGCACAGACATAACCTCTGTCTCATCAGTATCCAGTAAAACAAATGATGAGGCATGGGAAATTCCCGTTCTATGAGCTGAATCAGTGGGTGTTGTATTGTTTTGAGAGCTTTTTGAGATAATATCCTGAGCCAATGATTTTCCAATATCTGCGAAAAAGTTATTAACAACATTAACGGATTCTAGTGGAGTTGTATGTAAGTTTGTTTGTTTGTATGTAATATTCTTTATTACCTCATATCTTTCAAACGGCTGAACGGATTTCCATGATTAACATATCGTTAGATTTGTTTCGTCAGCCCAAGTGTTCTTAAGAAAGTGGCGTTATAAAAAAACCAACATGGCGGCTGTACGGTGCTATTATACGTAGTGGAAAAAACATTTTTTTTAGAATACCGCAATATGGGTATCAAATTAAAGGGCTTATTATAAGGTTATCAAAAAGGTATATCATATAAATAATAACTAAAAAGATATAAATAAAAAAAAATAAAAAAAAAATCCCGCCTGCATAAAAAGACAAATCAACTGAAAAGATGGAAACAAGTTTAAATATTAAAGCCAACAATTATAACATGCAGTCGGAGGCATATAGTCTCAAATCATTCATAATGTCACTTTCTTTATGCATGCCTCCGACTGCATGTTATAATGTTGGCTTTAATATTTAATCTTGTTTCCATCTTTTAAGTTGACTTGTCTTTTTATGCAGGCGGGTTTTTAATTTTTAAATTTTTTTTTTACAATGTTTTCCTAAATAAAAACGATACCTACGAGAAGCATAGAGAAAAAAAAGCAAAGATTATTCAATTTTGATTTTCCATAAACAGTTAATCCTTACATATAATAAAACAATAAAAACAGTGTGTCTGCACGCACATTACATTTATTAAAAAAAATATCTGGGGCGATGGAGACATAGTAATATAGTAAGAATTTTAAAAAAATGTATGTCTGTTTGTCTGTTTGTTTGTCTGTTTAATCTCCGTAAATACTGAACGGATTCGAATGAAACTTTTTTGTTATATAGCTGTTAAGCCTGAGCATGGGCAATGGGCATGGGCAAAGGAAACACCTTATGCAGAACCTAGTTTAATTTATTTGCATAAACATGTGTTTACAAAAATTCGAAGATCATCTGATAAGGAAATCTCAGAGATCTGGTTAAAGTTGTTTAGCATAATATAATAACATCAGCTGGGAGTACCACCACGTGGTGAAGGCAAACGTGGTGAAGGCAGTAACAAAACTGTCAAAAATTAGGCCTAAACGGGCCTAATTTTTGATATCGACTTGCCTACATACGGGTCAGACGCTTAAAGCCGCTGGTGTCGGTCTAGGGACTGGTTGTTTTTCGCATGGCCAACTTTATGTGGCTTTTGCCAGGGTTAGTAACACTTCAGGTCTTTTCATATTGGCTCCCAAAAGAAAAACCCCGATCATAGTTTATAAAGATTTTTTTAACTATGTTTACATGTTTACAATATAAAATATAAAAAAAAAAAAAAAATAAGTTTTAACATTATAACACTCCTACAAGTATTTTCTTAGGTAACTACATTAGTTCATATTTATATGCATATACGCCGGAGTCATAAAGTCCACGCGTACGAAGTCGCGGGCATCAGCTAGTTTTCAAAATTGTTTAAGTAATGATATTTCCATAAATTGATATTTTTAAATAATAGTATTTTGAGCATCGTCAAGTGTTAAACAACAACAGTACCACCGGCCACACACAAGCTGCCTGTCAGAATGTGACTGATCGGCTACCTACCGGCTCTCGTCCCGGCCGGTCCGTCCGACGCGGCGGTACCGATGCTAATCTTGTTAACAAGGCGAAACTTCGCTTTTTACGTGCCATTTTTATTGATCAGTAGTCTACTTTACATTTTATTGGACGAGGTAAGAAAGTTCTCAAAAAATCCGTGTATTGTCAACGACACCATTAGGCAACACCACTGGGGTAGGTATCGTTTACAAATATTTTTTTGGTAATCACACCAGTGCCGACTAGTGAAGTCTAATATAGCGAAGTCTCATGTCATGTCGTGAACTTACGAATGGGAAATAAAATTGATATCGATAAATGCAAGTTTAGTATTAGAACTTCACTACGGTGGTGTGGTTACCAAAAATTTTTGTAAACGACTCCTGATTTTTATCGTTCAATGGTGTCTTGACAATAATTGAATTTGTGTCTTATTCTTCATAAAGTTAGTTCTACACACATCAATTTTGTCTAGGGATTCCAGGTGTTATTTTCATACGAACGAGGTAACTTTAAAGCCTTGGTTTCCTGCCAAGGATGTACTGTGCTGTGATCTGATGACGGCTATCCAGGGAGTGAATAGAGGAGATTCAGATCGCAATACATACCCGACTGATCTGACCAGCATTCTAAAATTCGTGATCATTTTAGATTAAAATACGCGTTGTAATCCGTAAAAGTGTTGTATTTCACTTCAATTTGTCTCTTACACGGAAATGAAATGATTATGAAAAATTAGTCTTGAAGATCGGGCGGTCCCCATCGAGGGAGGTACCAGGATCGATTCCCTACATGACATCATCCTATTATTCGCAAAGTCGTGTCAAAGACGCGGCGCGACTTTTGTGACGGATTACTGACTCCTCATCCGCTTATTTAGAGCAGCATCATTGTGTCAGAGCATTATCACTAGCCGACATGAACACATCGTGATCTTTAGGAAATATAAGTAGGGATGAATGATACTTTTGACATTATTTTGTTCGAAAAGTAAGAGTTCGAAAACGAAAAGTAAAGAAAGTTCGTTAAAGCGAAAGAAAAAATGTTTTCATTTCTCATATTCGGAAAAAGGTGTATATTTAAACTGAGCAGCGGGTTAAAAAATTCGTTCCACCCTAGGGAGAAAAATAATTTTAAAAATAGAACTGAATTTGGTTACCCAATCAACCATAGATTTACCTCATCGGCAATGAAAAGTTTACAATAATTAAAAACAAATGCCAACAACAGCCAGTGGAAAATTAAAAACATTGGGTGTAGCGGCCGGCGACGTGGCGTGTTTCTTTAAAATAAGAAAAACTAATATTGGCGGGCTTCGAGCAACAAAGGCTTCGTTTCTGTAGAAGCCCGTCTTACTCTAAGTTGGCGGGATACCTATCTATGTAACTTTGTGTGCCGTTTTGAGTTGATTTTGTATTTACCTACTATAAATTAGTTTAAAAATAAAATAAAATAAAGTCTAAATATCTCGTATGGGAATTACTTCCTTTTGACCCTTGTTGTTATACAAGGGTGTAAGGTTGTGTTCTACTATTTTTGACCATAAAATGAACTTTATGGCAGCGGTTCCCGAAAAGGGTTCCGCTGAACCCTGGGGTTCCGTAAGAAGCTGTCAGGGGTTCCGCGAAAATTCAAGAGTTTATAAATTCAGGATATACCTATACTTATCTTGTTCTAACTAAATAAATATATTGTATATCTTAAAAGTCCTTCTTTTAAAGTCAAACTAACTAACTAGATGTGAACACCAAGCCTATGTACAATGTTACAGTTAGTTAAGTTAGTTTACTTTTTACTTAAGATACGGTTCCGCCCAAAAACAGTGAACCAAAAAGGGTTCCGTAGCCAGAAGAATTCGGGAACCGCTGCTTTGTGGCATTAAATAGTAGTGATAAAAAAATATATCATATTATACCACCGATATATTCGAACCTTCAGTAAATGAATATAATACTTCCTATAGTAAAGGTATTGCCATTTCACATAATTTTCATAAAAGACTTCTTACAAAAGTTCACGAAGAAAACTAAAGCCCTATAAAGGAACATAGTCACGTATGTGTGGGGCAGATTAGGACCAGCAATGGGCGCGATTAGAGCTGTAGCCGGGACGCAAAGCCGCCGGTAATTGCGGCTTCCCGGCTATCCATGCCGATCCCTAACTCATCCAGGCGTTTGTTAGTCCTCTCTCTTTTAAGACTGCTGAAATACAATGGTGGTTCCACATAAAAAGAAACACTAGATAATTAATTTATAGAGTTACAAATTGCAGGCTGTATTTTAACTTAGATATGCAAGCTGTTTCTTTTTAAGCAGTGTCTCTATCATAATCTAGTTTAGTGATCATTTCAATCAATTCAGATAAAGTTTATGTAACTGATTTAAAATTCATTTGGGTACCTAAATGTTAAGAAGTAAAAGGTTTTACAAGGTGTACTATACAATTATCTGTTATTTCAAGAATTTCGTTGAGTTCCAGCAGTGAGCATGATTTTAGGATGTTTGTATTATTACCAATTCATAGATTCTTGAATTGATTCTTATTTTTCCTAGATTAATCTAGGAATTATTATTAATTCTAATTAATTAATTATTATAAATCTAGGAATTTAAGAGTTTGATAGAATAACAAATTTTATTGAGCAGATTATTATTCTTGATCACTATAACGAGTAAAATGTTTTAACACTTATACGTAAAGATTTTTTAAGCATAAAAAGCCCAGTCGATCGTAATAAATCAGCAGACATCATACCGATATCTCCAAAGCAAACAAAAGTCTCAGCCATCGATCCATTAGTAACAATCGAGTTACCGTCAATTCGATTAGCGTTGCCGAGCACTCATCAATAGCGTATTTTCCACGGTTAAAGGAACACTGATACAAAAACAATCTGATGAATTATCCACCAACTAACTAACTGCGCTGACTCCCGCGCAAGTCATCTTGCTATTCGGCGGCAACCACAAATTACAAACAGAAAGGTAGGAGCGTCCTAATCTGACGTCGCATCACGTCTGATCGTCGGTGATCATGATTTACGAACACGATGAACGGTGATAGGTGATCTCCTAACAATTGATTCTCGTTTGGGACGGGGCGCGAGCATGCCGATTCCTGGGTATTCTTTTCGACAATTGATTTCGTAAGCTGAGCAGCAATGACGCCACCAACTTTGTAAGTAAACTCAAAAGTCACCTTTAGGAATGTTAGGATAGTTATTACAACTCGACCAAGATAGTGAGGCCAACGCGAATGAGAACTTCATGACAGCCTAAGTTCATGACGCCGCCGCTGTTTTAATTTGGTCGACTTGTAGTTAGGAAAAGACAGTTTGGTACAAACTATAAAGTTAATATACCTGACAAACGGGTGTTTGAATTTGATTTTAACGGACTTCGATCATCTATTTAGATGATCGAAGTTAACGGAGAAGGAGGAGGTTATTTATGACCCATAAATTTTGACTGTGACGAATTTTGTATGCTGATCTCAGAGTGTGAAGAACGATTCAAAAATATTA
The DNA here is from genome assembly GCA_943789525.1 of Agriphila geniculea. Taxonomy (NCBI): domain Eukaryota; kingdom Metazoa; phylum Arthropoda; class Insecta; order Lepidoptera; family Crambidae; genus Agriphila; species Agriphila geniculea. The sequence continues at coordinate 9,824,327 of OX038873.1, read as the reverse complement.
TATTTAATTATCTCCCTGTGTAAAAAATTACATTTTATAAAATTCTTCTATATTTATTTTATCTCAATTATCAGTTGAGCTTTCAAAATTTGTTTTACAGGTAGACAATTCTTCAAGTAACGAAATCCCTAAATTATGAATTAAAAAAAACGAAACCACGTGAAAAAGTTGTTGATAATTACAAAACATTTAACAAGCTGCAAAAAATCTGTGATTGTATCATAGCGTCGTACTTCACATGTAGAAATCTCTTAATACCATCTAATCAGATAATGTTAAATATAGTGCACAACAGCATTGCAATCTCGTCACACTATTTGCGCCGTGCGTATTTGAGAAACAAACTGATTTCGTAAAAGGTCAGTCGTTTTACTAATGAACTATGATTTATGGACGCATTGTTCACTTTTTCATACTCGTTATGTAGGTCGGTATAATGAAATTGATAGATAGCTTTTACATAATAACTTTCAATCCCATATCCAAATAAAAAGTAGGTACCTAGTTGTGAAATTTTCATGTAACAACTGAGTTATAAAAAAAACCCCGTAATATAGCATGATTCATCAGATGAAGGACGGGAAACCGAATCAATCATTCTTTTGATTTTATCACTTTCATGCATATTGTATTCTGAAAAGGCAGAAGTGAAGAAGTTAAAATACCAATCGATCACAACACGACCTTTCTGGTTGGTGCGAAGTCTCCGAAAATGCGGGAGATCTACAACGGAAGATCGGCGCTGTACGCGATTTTAGATTCTATTACATATTACGTAGAATCGTAAGTATGCGCACATTCTGTTAACGTCGGGCCACCTGTCCGATTAGCATCACTTCCCGCGGGTCACTCTGACGGCACAAACGAAATCTGTTTCGTTATGCCATGTCAAAGAAACTAGCTGACACCGAGGTATGCCGGATTAGGAGCTGACTAATAGTAACAAACATTCCAAACTTGAGGGCAAGACATTGCGTGATCAGAAAATCAATCTACGTGATGGCACTCGATAAAGTGGCCTTTATTGGTAGAACAATCGACGTCTAATTGATTACAAAAACGATATACTGTCATGAGGGCTCACTTCCTGAGTTGCATATATTAATCGAAATTAAAAGCAAACGTTGAGCATTAAACAGCGGCCCTAGAGACTCCATTAGGGGCAATAAAATGCCTATTATTATCGAGGGCCGAAAAGCCGATGCACGCGATGCAATTACTTGATTGGCGGTGTTCTGGCGGCTCTGGATGCCCGTGATTGATGGGGCACGTAATTAGAAAACACTTCAGCGTGTGTCTTCATCGGACGATCTTAATTGCGGGCCGCACTTACTCGCTGAGTCAAACAGCACGCGCCGGCGCAAGCGCGGCTGCTGGTATCGCGGCATGTGGGTATACCCTTGCTGATAACACGATGTTGATGGATCATTAAATCTTCGGGAATATCAATGTAATAATAAAGGATGATTAAAACATTATTCGAAGCTCCTCATAAGTCATTGTGAGAGGTAATTTGATAATATTTATGCAATCGGCTTCACTTACACTCTTTCCTAATTCAATTATTCTCAAACTATTTTCTGTCGATATTAGCGTTACACCTAATTCTTCTGCCAGCTTTGTATGAGTAGATCTAAGGGCCACACTCACATGAACATTCTAGAAAATTAACGCTAGTAGAATAGAATGACAATGTATGAGTTTGACAGGAGCTAAGTGTTAGCTTATGTCATTCTCATACATTTGTAATTCTATTCTACTAGTACTAGCGTTAATTTTAGTAGAATGGCCATTTGAGTAAAGGGGCTGGTTTGTTCTATAAACGTTGTAAGTACAATTTTTTGCTAGTTAGACACGCTCTCAGTTTTGTTCCATGAATATAATGTAAGTAGTAATAACATGGTTTCACTCAAAATGAGCGGCATTCCCGGCATCTGAAAACGATTCGAACTTAGCTGATATTCTGTAACGAATTTGCTCCCGTCAGTTAGTTTCATACTGGCAAAGCTCCTCGAAATACTTCCTAAGCTGATTCGCAAATGATACAAACCATCAGGCGGAGAGTATCGGCCGATAGCGGTCGACAATCGCGGATTTATGGCCGGGCAGATACCGCGGGTATTTCCGGACGAAGCCGATAATTTCGGCTTGCTACGTGGTTATGGACTTCAAATACCGAATGCTCAGGAAACTGAACTGTAAAATGCGATGCGTCAGCAAACATATGGCTGCTAACATTTTATTCGCTTTAGATTTTAAAGTTGTTAAAAGATGAAACTACAGTCAGCGTCAAATTAAAGTTAAATTGTTCATTCATATAATTGGAAAGATTTAGACGTTAAAATAAAATTAAATCATAAAAACTAAAATGTGTTGATTCTTGAAGCTTAATGAAATTGTTATCCATTTTAAACCGAGTAAGTATATAATGGATAGAGTAGGTAAAACTTGCTATTTTCAAATGCTTCTATATTATATTGACATGCAATTTAAAGTACAATTAATATTAAAGCAGTTTTAGTGCAGTTTTGGCGCATTTAAGATTAATTTATACTTTTATTTGCATGTGAATATAAAATATTATATTAGTATAGAAGCATTTGAAAATTGCAAGTTTTACTGAAGTCATTACTTACTCGTCTATAGATACGAGAGAGGGTCATTAGACAATGTTTAGCAGTACCCAAATATTTGACTTTATTTAAAGCAGCATGGGTATAAGACCCATGTCCTATACCGACGGCCTATACCCAGCAGTGGGTGTCGTGCGGCTGATATGATCAAAGCAGTGTCCTAAGGAACATAAAAATAGAATGATAATTATTTGTATTTATCTACCTACATATTATGTAGTTTCTTTAGCAGCTATAAGATGCAGAGCTGAGTGCCGTCCGCTGCACCGCAGGCCGCGTAATCAACCTATTAATAAGGGGATCACTCCTAATGCGACCAATTAAGGCATCGTCTTGAGATGCTCAGTTTTTGGGCTCGTTCCAGCGGATTACACCGACACGACCCACGCTGCATTTTATGCGTACTTAAATCGCGCGATTTTACTCTATCCCATTTCATTGGAATTTTATGTAAATTCGGAGTATTAATATTCAATTGTCGATAACACTCATCGCCCGTAATTTTATCTGGAGGCAAACATTTAGTATGGACCGTGACCGCGTTGACAGGGCGGGTGGGGCCGGCGGCGGCTTTGTCGGAGCGCGCTTTGATGGTGGTGCGCGGGCGCCGGTAGCGTCGTCGAGTGCCGGTTTACGACCAGCCAGTTTTAATGCTCGTCTGCTTTATTCAAAGAATGAATAGTGATCTAAGGAGGTTCCCGTCGATGTCTTTGATGGCTTACAATGTCGAGCGTAATTTCAAATTTCAACAAAACTATTTTCTTTAAATTACCAACGCTCAAGTACCGTTTGCGGTATCTTCGCTAAGCACGTTGCTGGGAGGAGTCTACCTACACGCGTATTCTGAGAATAGTTTGTTAGCAAGTGTTTTCAGGAAAAGTACAAATTTAGACCTAAAGTGTTCTATAGATAGAGTTTCATCGTGCTGAATAACATTCGGAACTTAATGGCATATGAATTCTAGGAACTATTCTAGTAGCACGTGTAGCTTTACTTACATAGCTTTCATCATATTATCGAATTCAATATTATCTTCAGTTTATTAATAAAACTAAAAACATTCGATATAAAATGTTGTATGCCAACAGATAAATGAAGTTACCCATCGACAGGAGTTCAGTAATTGAATGTGTATCTGAAAGTGATGGTAGTAGCTGGCGCGATATATTTAGCGTCATTAGTAGGCGCAGGCGCAGCGTTTATGCGCCATAACGCGACTACCGCGAATCAGCGCAAAAACGGCGTTTCATCAACACCAGCCCCGACACGACGGTAATTAGTTTCGGCTGCGAATAAAAAGCGTGCAATCCGAGAGGGAAACAAACATCAAAAATAATACTGGAATTCACAACTTATTAAATTTAGAAGTGTATAAAGTGTCATTGATGATCCAATTGTTGTTTTATGTTAACTGATTTTTTCGAATTATACATTTTCATAGGTGAAAGATGTTGATCATTATAGCGCAAGCAGTTTGATAGCACTTATCTCGTCTACACAACACGGTATAAGAATTGCTATCCATGTAATTTTTCGCTAGTCATACCTAATACCAATAGGGAATTACACCATTTTTTGAAAACTGTTTTAAATTAATCCTGAGGTCGAAATAAGCCAGCAGAATTTTTAATTTAATTTTATAAAACCATTAAATGCCCTAAAACACGTTTTTAATTTATGATTTTGAATTTTCGCGCGGAAACACTAGCCGCCATGCTGTTTAGGCTCGTGACGTCACTCCGTTAGTAAACAAACAATAGTGCGAAAGATCACGTATAAAGTAACAAGAATTAATGAGTTATAAAATGTAAATCTTTGGTGTCTTGTGCCTGAATTCAATAATACAAGTGTAAAAACGCCACAAAATTGTGGGTTCAAGTGCCAAGTGATAATAAAATGAGAAACACTAAACTGGCAAGAGAGATAATAGTATCCAAAATCATTGTCCCCAAAAACTACACTAGAATGTATTTCTGTGAAGACCACTTTGATATAAGTACCTATGCGCTAGAAATGGTAAATTAACTATGGAATAAACAAAATAAAACTTCATGTTAGTATTACAAAACAATCGTCATATTTTGTGACCTATGTATTTATAGGTTATGTTTTGCTATATTGTGATTTGAAAATTTCATAAATACTTATTATATTCTATATTTTAGCTAAAAAAAATGATGTGAAGAATTATACACAGTATAAGGTAGTGGGTTCTGCTTAACTCAGATGAAACCAAACTGCGTACCATCCAGATTTGATTGCCAAGCTATAGGAAACACAAGTCCACAGAGTCCACTCCAAGTGAACATCCGCATGCCTTTATTGAAAAGCAAAGAATGTCTACAATACAATTAAGAAGATTGAAGAGACCATACAAAATGAAAATTATGGTAAATCAAAGTACCATCTTGTAATCAAGGTAATTTATTTTTAGTATTTTATGCAGTTGTAATAAATTATTAACATTATCACTAGGCTAGGACAGATATTATACTAATCATATTGTATTATTATTTCTAGGTTTTTTGACACCTGAAATTAAGAAGTGTGATGATAGAGCGGTCCAAGTACTACAAATCTGAAGTGCGGCAGGCGGCAGACGAAACAAATAGCCAGTTTTGTAGAGGGTCATTCAAATATTGAGAGAGTTTGCCATGTTTTAAAGATGCGTTCAGTGATCTGGTGACTTATTTTAAGTAGAAATTGTGTTTCTTTTTTTGTTGATATTTTTAAATGTGTGTGTGTACGCCTGCAAAGTTAGAAACTAGCGATACCTCTATTTGTAATTAACAAGATCCGTTTTTGTACCTTGTTTCTATGCACAATAAAGCACTTACTTACTCACCTGCCTCGCTCGGCCTAGACCAACTAATTACACACACATTATAGTCAAAATATCAAAACATTGATTTTATAAAATGTAGTTATTATTAATATAGCGGTCAAATAAATATATCAAATATTATGTACAGTTTTTTTTATTTCCATTGCGCACTGTATAAAAGATGATGTTGGTGAATACATAGCTGAGTTGATTTAAAGAATGTAATAGATGTGTATTTATCTCATGTGCATGAGTGCAAAATATGTGAAAAAGTACCTACATAATATGCACTATCTATACTATACATAAGGTAGGGTACAGTAGGATACTCCGAAGCAAAACTCATTTCTTTGATCTGTGGTAGGATAGGAGTAGAGTAGGTAGGCTTAAATTATAAAAAAACAGTTATTTTTATAACATAAAAAATGTATTTTCAGTAGTTTACAAACTTTAAAGTTGGAAAAATAGTCCTGAGCTGTTTTTTCACTACTACACTTAATTTAAAAAGTAGGGTTGTTATTAATTTGTAAATGTTAATGCCTCAGAAATAATATACATAGTCTGCATTTTTCTATCTTCATTCCATTTTCTTTTCCACTGTTGTTTCTTACCTCTTGATATTGCTGAAGTTCCTGGAATTTTTGCACAAAAATCATAGCGACCCTCTGGTCGCATCTGGTACCATCCACTGTTTTGCACTGGCTCACTAGCATTTCGAGGCTGTGATTCTGCCATAATTTTAGTTAATGCCACAAACAAAAGCCACTTTTATTGTTGATGTCTAGTTTTAATTTCTAGGAATGATATGGTTTTTTGATTGAAAAGATGGGAGATCTTACTTATAAAACATCAGTCTTCATCATTATTTTAATTATTAGGTGATACAGCCCTAAAGTTGACTTTCTCCGTCCTCCCAGGAGCTGATAACAAAAAAAATAGGTTATGTTAGAATGTTATAGATAACACAGGGAATCATCGTGTTGTATTGTTATTGTGCTTATTGTTAGACAAAACTTGATATATGCTAAGTACTTACATTGCTGTTTTAACATTTCTCGACTCTGCAGAACAGAAATCGGGATTGGATTGGACGCAAAAAATTTCGCCACCATGAATGAATGTATTTATCCTTGGTAGATTTGTACTTTCTGCTTTAACAAAACTGTATTTCATGATGCTATTTAATAAAATAAAGGATAATAGTCCACAGATGTAGTAATCACTTATAAGATTTCAAAATAAATCGATGAAAATCTAATTTGTTTATTTATCACAATCACAGAGAGAAGAGAGCTGTCATGTTTGTTTACTATCGGAGTGACGTCACATCGTAATCCAATATGGCGAAGGGCGTTTTTAACATTTGATGAATAGATTAAAAAAGACGATTTTTAAAATTGAATTATAAAATTTATATTGCATTTTTATGAATAAATATCGACGTTTCTCGTTTACTATTTATGAAATCTATCTTAAATATGCATTTTTATACTTTATCTTACATGGTGTAAAATAGCCTATTATTAACACGTTAACTGCCACCACACTAAATATTTTTTTACAATTCATGAATGAAACACTAAAAATAAATTAACAATAAGAAAAACGTTTGTAGAAAATTTCAGATTTCATACTCAATATCAAAAATAAGCGAGAAATTCCTCTGGGCGCGGGGTGTTTAACGTGTTAAATAAGTATCAGCTTAAATCGAACTGATTTAATTAAAATTAAATTTAATTACTTTCATAAGTTTATTAAACATGGCATTATTTGGTCCACTCGCGCGTGAATACATCCGAGCAATAAAATGATATCGTTCCAGCTTAAGGTTCGCAGTAATAGGCGAGACCGATCGGATGTCGGCCAAATTTGCAAAAAAAACTTTCCTACATCGAGTGTTGTTGCGGTACCGATAGCAAAATATCGAACAAATTCACTTCAATCAAAATTCCTGGAGATTTTCAGTATTTTGTACAATAAAAAGAAATGGAAAGTTAATAAAGGAACGTCCATTATTTTCTTGAGAATAACTCTATATTGTTTTTTTTTAGATTGCTGTTTTACTATTAGTCCCCAATAAAATAAATAATAAATAAATAAATCATTTATTTCCTCATCACACAGTATTAATTCAGTGAAATACATGTAGACCTTGAGATATGTATAAGATTTTTAATTAATGAATTTGATCTCTCTTCAGAGATGAAGGAGGAGGAGTAGGCTCTACTGCTTCTTTTTTGAACTGTACCTACCTATACCTAATGTTATGCACTTACAGTAGTCCGACTCCTTTGCCATTGCCACTGAGTATACCTAAGCACAGAAACTCAGAGTTGTGACAACAAAAACTATTTAAATATATTTCCTACATAGAAGTCTTAATTTGAAATAACGAAAGAAAAAACATGCATCTAGTCATATAATATAAGAAAATATAAAAATGCGTAAAAGATATAGTATATTTCCTACTAATTATATTTTTTGATGTTTTAGAGTTCTGTAATTAAATTATACTGTTAAATGAATTTTCATACGAATATACAATTTATATATACCATTAAAAATATATAATACAAATACTGTAGACCATTATGGGTGTTCAAGATAGGAATGGCAGATATTAAATTACGTTACGCTTAACACGTAAACATAATATTCAGATTAGCCGCGTACCCTCCATTGTTTTACCCTGCGCAGGCGCGCAAGTCCATGAGTCGGACGACTATAGTAGTACCTAGTAAGACTGTGGCTCTACTCACCTACATGTACTCGTAGATTAATTTTTCTAGCAGTAATAAAACATCATACTTATGTGTTTTTTTGCCACCAGTCCGTGTGAGCGGCTTCACAAAGCGTCGGGTTACAGGTGCTTAAATCGCGATCAAACTCGATCGAGACGAGCTCATCGGTGTTGCTGCGTATAATCAACTACCCGCGCATATGCCAACCTGGCTGCCAGAAATTAGTTTATGAAAGAAAGGGGAAGGGGAAGGGGCTTATGCCAGAAAGTAGTTTAATGTCAGTTGCCTCCTGTTTCGTACACTGTGACCAGTAAACACTCTATATCTAAGTACTTTGTAGGTTATTATCTGAAATAGGTATAGTGACCTCTAAACTAGGTGTCCCAAGAAAGGTGTACCAAGGGGCGTCCCTTGGTACACGTTTCTTGGGACATCCTGTATTCTATTTTGCTCTATTATGTCCATCAGTCATTTCTAATGTCCCCACTGCTGGGGCATAGGCCTTCCTTATGGGTGGATAAGGAGGATAGGCCATAGCCCACCACACGGGCCCAATGCGAATTGTTGGGTGTTAACGACTGCAAATGCAGCCGGGACCAACGGCTTAACGTGCCTTCTGAAGCACGGAGGAGTTCGAGATAATATATTTTTGGTCACCCATCCCATGTCCGACCATTGCGAAAGTTGGCAATCACAGGGCTAAGCGCTAAACCACTGCGCCATCGAGCTCCTTTAGGTATTAGTGACCTCTAAACTACGTGTCCCAAGAAACGTGTACCAAGGGGCGTCCCTTGGTACACGTTTCTTGGGACATCCTGTACACTATTTTGCTATATCATGGCGATATTATATTTCTACTGTACCCATAGCTATGCTAATCTAATGTCTTCCCCAGGCAAAATAAATCACGAAACCGTATTATCTAATAAAGAGCTGATTAGATTAAGCTAATTGTTTGAAAATAATTATTTTGTGGAATGCACAGCTAAACACATATTTGACTGACATTGCCTATTTAGGATAAAAGTCCTTAAATTATTATTTTTTTTATTCCATATTATGAGCAAACCTTAATCCAACGGTTATTCAATAAATACACGAATAGCGTGCCAAACAAGCCTATAGTCATTAATTGTTTTGAAACTTTTTTTTCTAGCGCCTTAAATAGCATCAAACAACCTCTTGTGTCGAACTTTCGGTTAGTTAAGTGGTCTATATAAGTTTGGCGCCAGATATACGAAGACGGTAGCTGAGAAGTCCTCAGTAATCTTCAGTGATGCCTAGAGCACTTTTACAGGACCTTTTGATGCTGCCGAAACATAAGTTGTCTGTTGATGTACCGAAAATAGACTCGAAAATGCATATGGCCCAGTTATCGGCCACGCGCTATACTTTTTTGATGCTCTGTAATGGAACTCTTGGCGGTTTCAGACAAAAAGAGCGATAAGATTTATTAAAAGCTAAACTACGTAAAATGAATAAACGTTTATTGTAAATCAATCACACACAGATAAAACTCCATCTTAATATTAAAGTTAACAAAGAAACAAAGAAGTTTGATTGGAGCTTGTCACTTTTTTTGAATATAAAATCTATACTTGTAGAGTTTGGAAATAGGTAGGTTACATTCAAATTGAGTAAGTATAACATTTACTTGGTTTTTATTTATTAAAGCTGCGTTTACAATTTGGTATGAGAAATCATTTTTAACAGTCAAGAAACCGTCAGTTATAAAACTTATATTTGACCATCAGCCATTTTTTAATGTCCCCACTGTTGAGGCACAGGCCTTCCTGATGGGTGAATAAGGAGGATGGGCCATAACCCACCACACGGGCCCAATGCGAATGTGTGGGTGTAAACGACTGCAAAGTGCAAGCAACGGCTTAACGTGCCTTACGCAGCACGGAAGAGCTTGAGATAATACATTTTTGGTCACCCATCCTACGACCAACCCTTGTGAAAGTTGCTTAACATTCGAAACAGCTGGGCCAGGCGCTATACCACTACGCCACTGAGCTCCTCGGTAACGATATAGAGCAAAATAAATATAAAAACTTATATTTATTTTGCTCTACATTTCACTCAATTAATGTCAGAACTCTCTAGGAACTTTTATAGTACATTTTAGTATGGTGATAAAAAAATCAACAGCTTCTCCAATTTTATAAACACATCTGTTGTAGGAAACATCTTTCTTCACCCAAACGGTTGGTGATCACTATTGTCACCAATTAACAGTGTGCGCGCCCACAAAAACTAGACCACCATAGAAGGAACACCTTGGTTAATGTGCCAGTTGACAAACTAAGATAGTGGAGCAAAAAGTGGCGAAAAAACTGTGTCGTTTTGCGAAACCACAGGACACCATACGTTGTGGACGAGTGTCCAAACATAGACCTCCCTGGTGTGCACGTGGCGATGGGCCTTTTTAAAGTTCTTTATTTCTAAAGGAGTTTACTCCTTTAGAAATAAATTCCCTGTAGAAAGAAGTTTTTCCTTGCACATAGTTATGTGCAGGGAAAAACTATTTAGACACTTTCATTAAATAATTAATTTAAATGAATTATTGAAACAAATGAGAGGAAGAACGAATTAAATATTTTCTTGCTATTTTTTATTTTTATGTTTTAAAATAAAAATAAATTCGATAGATATCGCAGTTATTGGTTGTGATGTAATAGTTAAAACTGTTTATTTAAAAGTCGAAATAAGGTGGGCTTAATTTTACTGTTCAACTGAGTCTGAATCTATAAATAGAAAAAAATATTTAAATGTAAACTTTTGAACGGTGTACAACCTAATTATGTATAATATTTTGAAACAAGACCACACAAGTTAGTCTAGTAAAGTTGGCCCATAATTTTTAGCGCACAATAATAATTGACACAGTGGGTTGGTGATCGGTGACATTTCAATAGCGTTGCGAGTGAGCGATATAAGTGAGCGAGTGATGAATGAGCGAGTAACGAGCGAAGGATGACTCTGGCAGATGTCGCGGTTGCGGTCGCTGCTTCCAACATTTTCGGTTTTGTGTTACAGGGTGTGGTATTTTGTTCAAGGTATTATAACAAAAGTTTTCATCAGCCTAGATAGTACCCATTCCCTACATTCAAGTTTCAAATTTTCCTTTATGCCATATACAGTTGTAACTGTTCTATAAATATGAAAAAAATTGTGAGCAATAAATTATATTTCTCGTAAGAAAAGAAATGTCATTACCAGCATGGAACTATAAAAGGCGTCACAAAATTCTACATATTATAGTAGATAATAAAAGAAATATGGATATCTGTTGCATCAAGGCATTAAACTACTACTACACTACACTACCCCCACACCTACTCAGTTACAATATAAACAAATGAAGGGCACACGGGAAGAAGTGGCTCATCGACGTTTTTGATCAATTTGAACTAACAATTGCATTCGAGAGCCTTTGAATGGGTCTTTCAAAAGACATATTCAAAACAAACTAAAAGGGGCCCATTTCTCGTTAAATCGTCCCAGTAAAAATAGAATAGGTAAGTAATAAAATCTTTAATTAGCAATTTCTTGTATTTTGCTAATTGTTTATTTCAAACTAACAATTGCATTCGATGGCATTGGCATACTCAGAACAAAGTAGGGTCCATTAAATATTCAAAAATTGTTTAAAAAAACAAAAAACCGACTTCAAAAAACCTACCTCTAAAAAGCAAGAAATAATATTCGTAATAATAAAAACACGTCTATTGAAGTCGGGTGGGGCTGGAGTACAAATTCCTTTTTTTTATTCTAAAAGCCCCACCCGACTTCAATAGACGTGTTTTTATTATTACGAATATTTTTTATTTTTTAATTTTTAGTGTAGGTACCTTTTGTATTAGGTAGTGTAGGTATATTATTTGGGTAGAAAAATCGGCTCAGCCAAACGTGAGTTAATCGCGGAGAAACATACATACATGCGGGTCAAACTACGAACCTCCTTTTTTAAGTCGGTTAAAGAACTACACTTAAGATATCCCTTTTCAAACAAAAAAATAATTATCTTATTCAATTCATAAACAAAGAAGTTATACGACTGATCATCGAGGTAGTTCACACAAAAATCATACTATTTTCGTGCTTTTTTCAAGATTACTTGAAAAGTACTGAACCGATTTCAAAATTTAAAAAAATGGGACCAACTTGGAAGTTTACCTAATCTAATAACGTTTGAATCATTTCAATCGGATCAGCCGTCTTTGAGTAATCGGTGTACATAAAAAAAACAAAAAGAAAAAAAATACGGGTCGAATTGAGTACCTCCCTCCTTTTGAAGTCGGTAAAAAGAGGCCCATTTCTTGTAAAATCGCCTTATTAAAAATAAGCCATTCAACTTTAAACAAACTCAACTTCAACTTCAAATGCTTATGGCAAAAAATACAGTTATGTTTTAGAAATCTTTATTCCCATCCTGTATATCTAATAATTCAACCTAAATAAGTTTCTGACAGTCGAACTTTCCACATTGCCTTAATTTTATGTCGTTCAAGACGTTTAAGAATAGCACAAATCAATCTTGTTTTATTGAGTCACAACCAGTTGTCACAACACCACAAGGGCCCCACACAAAATCCTTTAACCACAATGGAACTTAGGAATCACAATGAATATGAAGTGGTGCACATTATATTGCAATTTAGGCGACTTAAGAATTATAGCTTCTTGTAAAGGTACCTTACTGGTGGTAACTATTGAACAATCATTAGTTTCACGTTTGACAAAGATACCTTCCTACTGCAAAGGTTCAAATGAAAACCATTGTGCAAAATCTTTAACATACATTGAGATGAGAAATGAAAACTTAACTCAAAATAGTTAAAGCGAAAGCGGCTGGGCAAAATAAGAAGCACTGGCAGTGTAAGAAACAACCAACTTAGACTCAACTCAAGATAAGTTTGCCCGATAATCAAACTCAGAACATAGGTAAAAAAATTATACTCCACATTATAAAACAGCTTTAAAATTAAATATCTCTGAAAAGCAAGAAATAATATTGAAATCATTATACTTCATGATTCTTCCTCGATATTAGTACTATTAACACATGTAGTATCGCTTGCATGTATCACCACTTAGCACGTTATTTTAGAGTAATAACCAAAAAAACCTAAAAAGAGAAGGTATTTGATTTAGAATTGACAGATATTTTGACATTTCCGGCTCGAACTCTCCCCGCCGCTATTACGCGCCAACCCTTCATTCGCTTTTCGTGCTTCGCCACGGACGCACGCATACAATCTCAAAGTGAGAATTCTTCAGAATTATATTTTACAGTGAAAATTTAATTATACTTAGTTAAAATGCTTCGTGCAGAAAGGAAAAAAGTTTTCAAGACGGAAGAGGACAAGAAGAAGAATACAAGATGGAGAAACACTATTAAATGCGTAACTGCCATTTTGGGCTTTTACCGTTTACTTGACTTGAACGCGTAACTGCCAGAACTGGGCTTTTACCGTTTACTTAGCTTAACTGCATAATTGTTTGCTTACCTTTATGAATGCGTAACTCCCATACTGGGCTTTTACCATATATATTTATTTTACTTCAATGTACATGAGTACAAAAAGAGCGGACTTAATGCTAATAGCATTCCCTCCCAGACAACATTGTTTGCTGAGATTTAAAAATGCGTAACTGCTACATTGGGCTTTTACCATTTAATGATTTAATTTTGTCTGACACGAACTTACTATACTGGGTACTTTCTGTCATAAGGCATGTGTCTAATAAGGCATGAACCAAATATCTATTGCACTCGAAATATTCACACTGGACTATTTCACCGCATAGATAGGTCAGACAACGCAACTGCAACAAGTGCAGCAACTCAAAGTGCCCCTGATGACGCGACAGTGTAAATAGCAAGCTGCCCTCAAAGGTTACCATGTTGGAACCGTTGCCGAGCACCAATCGGGTGACTCCGCCGTCCGCCGAATTCGCCGCCATCCGCCTTCCAGCCAGGCGGCTGCTCTGCTGGAGCTGCAACAGCAGCCCTGACAACAGCTTAGTTCATCAGGTATGAATTTTGATATCATAGATATCCTTGGTGTTGCGTTGATCCCAACGGAATAATAGAGTACCATCGGTACTGAGATAAATTTCTGGCTTGAAAAATTTATATAATATAATTATGTATGATTTTATTATACACATTGTTACAACTGTAACGCAAAACTGCCAGTATAACGTTCATAAGCAGAGCTATAAATAAACGCTAAAATTTATCAACTTCATGGAACCAGAGAATAAGTTATAAAGCAACTAGCTGATACCTGATATTTCACGCTTTTTCTGTGAAATAGCTTCTATTAATATGGGTACGCCTAACATGGGCCTGCTGATAGAAGTTTCAATAAGAAATTGAATAATAGAATCCATACATTTTGTTATGTATAAATGCAGTAAGTGTTTATTACTGTGTACCAGTTTTAATAAGTAAAAACTTTAAACATTTGCCTTAACTAGGAGATCCTATGTTTCAGGCTTATTATTTATGTTTAATCACTAACTAATTAGTATGTTTATTTCTAAGCTATGCCCTTGTAAAATGTAAAAATTACCTTGCTAATTACCTGTCTATTAATTTTCAAATTGAATTTGTGTGTGTAAAACATAAATTGATCGATCTTAATGATAATGATTCTGATATGCAGAAATTATTAGCCAAGTAGATATATAGTAATAATGAAGCTTATGGAGCAGCTTTCCAATATAGAACACCTTTTTTATGACAGTAATTTAAGACAGTGTTTTGCACTTTATACATTATACAATGGGGCATTGCAACATTCATTTGTTGTGCACAACATACATTTTATTATAAACAGAAGGTATATGGTCAACTCAAGTGTAATTGATGCTGTCCACTTAAAAGGCCACCAACAGTTGAGTCGAATATGAATGATGCATTGGCCACAGGTCTGAGGTTAACGATATTGATCAACGAAAAAACTGTAAGTAAACCAGGCGCAGTACTTAAATAAAACATAAATTTAAAACTGATTTATATATTTATTTGCTGGTACATTTTGTTTTAAAACAATTTAAACTTGAAAACAACAAACGAATCATGCAGCCAGGTATACCATATGCTTAATTCCGACGGCAAACGAATATCGAGACGCGGCGACGAAGCCCCATCAACGATTTCTTTCGTCGATAGCAGCAGACCCGCAGGCGGCCGTTACGGTCCATCGAAATAGTTGCCGAGGATACATTCGTCAATATTCACATTCGATCATCGTACGCGGGGTAAGGATACTCGTAAGGATCTTGTGCAGCATTTATCTGTATCAGCGAATACAGGCAGTGGTCGCCAACTATATGCACATAGGCGTCTACATAGTTGTTTGGTCTAAATTCGACATGTGTAAAAATACTATTTTCACTGCGCTAGGAGGGCATCAAGATTATTATTATTTTCTTTTATACTCACTCTTACTCACTTGTGCCATCTCCAGAGATATATATTAAATTCTAACATTAATTTACTAAAATTCGGGCGAAATATATAACAGCCACATCATACGTATGTATTTTAGTCACAGACAATAATTTGTCAACTACACATTAAGTTGAAGATTCAACATCTCTGTTCGAGAAAAAATGTTTTATCAGGTTGTCATATCAGGTTTAGTAAAAATCTAACAGAAGTCATATTATTATAAACTGTAAAAATGTTATCCTATAATAACAACAAAAAATGCTTATTGTTTATAACAAAACACATTCTAGAAATCCCAGAAGTCGCATTATTATAAACAGTATAAAAGTTAACCTATATTAAAAATAAAAAATGGTTATTGTTTGTAAGAAAACAAGAATACAACATTGAAGTCTTTGCATTTTAGAAATCCCATCAACTTTATGGTTTTAATATTGGAAAAGTAATAGAAATATACGAATTTAAATTCTTAACTTTTGGGTATTGTAGTGCCCATATTTTTACAAAATTACCGCCGCCGGCTACGACATATTAGACAGCATTATCTCCCTGTTATATTGGATTGGACATAATATTTACTCTAACAATGTGTCTCAGAACATTTTTTAAAGAATTGAGATATAAACACAATTTTTTTATACAGCTACCTTCACAAATTTCCATTACAGTCTTTTACAAGAAAAACATCCACAAAACTGCAAATTAAATTATGTCTATTTTATGAATGGATTAAACCTGTAGATACCGGTATAATATTATATTTTACTTTACATAGTTGAATGTCATCGATACTTACACCGAATTAGAGAAGACATAGTTGTGGAATATTTTTCTATGGTACCTCTCAACAACGGGGTAGACTGGGAGACACTTGTGGCCAGGAATCAAAACATAGAAAAATAATTGCATATAAATTATCTAGCTAGAACATGTAACTTATTATATTTTCATTGCCTTTTTTATTATTGTATTCGGTGTAAAGTATTCTAGTCGTTATTATTTGATTCACTTATTCAAAAAAATATTACCAGTTTTGGTATTTTCGGATTGAAATTGAGTAAATTCGAATGCAAGTCGAATTAGGTAGTAGAATTAAAATATAGTAGAAATATTTTTCTTGATTCCTAGCATTTGGATCCCAAAGACGATTATTTTATTAATTTTAGATTTTAGCATTCACAACGCTATTTTTGTTTAGTGCCTATTTTATTTACAAAGACAATTCTGTCACAATCAACCGGACAAGCTACTATTTTTATTCTTTTGTACCAGTTTCTTAGTGTTACAATTCTGCCATCATGATCGTCACAATTTTAAGCCTCGATACCCATTGTTTACATGTAATATAGTGTCTATTAAAGTACTAACATCCTATAACTTCCAATTCCAGGGACGGAAATTCATCGCACAAATAGACTGGTTTGTACAACATTATCAAGGTGATATTATTTTACAGGTATATTACTATGTTATTTAAGCTTGTATGTCTGCTGATACTATCAGAAAGTACAGAGCTTGGTTATAAAAATGGTTCGTTTATTCACCAAATAACAATACATAATAAACACAGAAGTGTGTAACACAATTATTAGTATTATTTAATATTGGATTCATTATTGATTGCACAATATGAGCTAATCTCAAGGTTTGGTATCGAATTTAACTACGCCTTGGCGTAGACTTTTATAGCTCAAATACAATGGATATCTTAGATTTCTTATTACTATTTATTAAATGGTTTCCAATTAGTTTTTTTTCCAACTTTTCTAACTTAAAAAAAAAAAAGTTTCACATTGAGGTACCTTGCCT
The DNA here is from genome assembly GCA_943789525.1 of Agriphila geniculea. Classification (NCBI taxonomy): domain Eukaryota; kingdom Metazoa; phylum Arthropoda; class Insecta; order Lepidoptera; family Crambidae; genus Agriphila; species Agriphila geniculea. The sequence goes on along the minus strand of OX038873.1, from coordinate 9,806,849 downwards.
ATTGCACATAGAATGAAAACAATATAATCAATTAATTATTTGTTTAGTTCAAGTATGAAACATGAATTCTTCTTACTTTGACACAAACCATTCTATAATTACCTTCTTTTTCGAGAATGCTACATATTATTATCATAATAAACATTTCATAATCACTTCTTTTTATTTATAAATATAAAATAAAAATAGTAATACATATTAAAAAAAATAAAATAAAAATCTTATATGTAGAATAGATAATGGATTACTGAAATGTAAAATTCAATGATAGTGGAGTAGACTCCATGGTAAACAGTTTTAGCACTCGACGTACGCCGATACCTATATAGGTATGTTATGGCTATATAGCCATAACATTTATTTTTTATTATAGAATTCCACATAACATGGCGGAATGGTAGATGATTTCAATATCTTTGCAAGATATCATCGATTAATGATAATTAAACTGAACAAGATTCGTTTTCCTAACGAATCTTGCTTATTTATTTTTTGGTACCAACCATCTGTTGGTACCATGTTTGCTTCCAAAACTTTAAGAATTATGTCAAATGTGACTGATTTTCTCTTTTAAATTTAAAAGACTAATTACACAAGTGATGATATTTCCATTTTCTTTTATAATGCTTTAAACATCTACATGTGTTAATAGTACTAATATCGAGGAAGAATCATGAAGTATAATTAATGATTAAACGAACTTACCTGTAAGTGAAGTTCTATCATAATTATACGAAGGATTCTTCCGAAGATATTAGTATAGAGTCCCACCCTCCCTACTGCTTATTGTTAATTACAATAAGTGTTCACCCACTGAAGAAAATGAGGAAATATGATACGATTTGGACTTTAAACTAAATGAAGGGTTGGCGCGTAATAGCGGCGGGGAGAGTTCGAGCCGGAAATGTCAAAATATCTGTCAATTCTAAATCAAATACCTTCTCTTTTTAGGTTTTTTTGGTTATTACTCTAAAATAACGTGCTAAGTGGTGATACATGCAAGCGATACTACATGTGTTAATAGTACTAATATCTTCGGAAGAATCCTTCGTATAATTATGATAGAACTTCACTTACAGGTAAGTTCGTTTAATCATTAATTATACAGGGTTATTTGTAAAACACCAACAATCTCGCAGGAATAGATCACTAGCTTCATAAACAATAATATTTGTTCTACGATTTTTCCAAAAACAGACAAAAAATATTCGACATTCCATAGAAATGTCCGAACAGAGTTTGGTATTAAATGTCGAATTTTTTTGGCTGTTTTCGGAAAAGTTGTAGAACAAATGTTGTTGTTTATGATGTTAGTAATCTACTCCTGCAAGGTTGTTGGTGTTTTACAAATATATAACCCTGTACGTATACGTATAATAAAATTGATATATTTTAATAAAAAAAACATCTAATGAAGTTGGGAGGGACTTTTAAAATAAAAATAAATGATTCTCCAGACCACCCAACTTAAATAAATATTTTTTATTAAAGTTGATATGCGTATCTAAAGATTTGAAATTGTTTTTTTATGCTTTTTAGAGCTATTTAATTTTGAATCTGTTTTTGTTTTTATTTTCAGGTTTTTGAAAGTGTTTCTTTTTTTTAAAAGCTATTTTCATGTTAAAGATGGCGATGGTTGATATGCACTGTACAATACAAGCCTTTCGATTTATAGGTAGATAAAAGTGGTACAAATAGGTATGTGAATATCTTGTCCCATATATTCTTTAACTTAGGTAGGTACTCTACTTACTCGTAAGTAGCATTATGTTACAAAACTTTAAAAAAGAATGTTACATTCACTTACCAACATGTGGTCCTATTTATTCCATCTATCGTGACAACTGGACTAGTGATTTAATGAGCGGTGACTATTCATTTGTGGATTTATTTCACTACAAAAGTATAATAACTGAGACGGAATGGCCGTCGCACGGAGCCGAGCCGAGCTAGATATGTCTTCGTCACAATTTACATAAATGATATATGCGATCCGCCTAATACTGCGCGTTGGTCATTTATTAAGCAGTTAGGAGCATGAGGTACTCTCGCGCAGCCGCATAGCGCGCGTGCCAGCCGCATGCGCCGACAGCGCCACCACGCCGGACCACACAAAAGTCCGGCCGGAGAATGGCATCTCCGCTCGGGGTCAAACCTGTTGACGCATTTAAATCATCCAACAGATCGATATCTCGAGTACTCGTCTCGTACACATGTAGACCATAAAACATTCCAAACGGTCGTTCATCGCCAGTTTTTTCTGACTTGAGTCAGTTTAGTTGTGGCTATGCAAAAACTGGATCTCATCAGAATTGTGTCCCTTCCATGTGTGTTGTGCACACGCCCTCCAGTCGGCGGGCGAGCGCGGGTGGTCTGCACGCGCGCCGTGCGCAGGAGGCGTCAGTTTCACACGTCTACCGCATACATTTTCTAGAGTAGGCACCCTGTACCAAACATAAATAAATCCTATCGCTACACCACAAAGCTCAAATTTCCTTTACAATAACGAATATTAGATGATACCTTTCAATTTCCACTGCCAGATTGAACTCATTACACATGATGGTAAGTCTACCAAAAGTAAAGATTTGGATGTAATAACAGATGGGTGTTAATTGCTATCATGAGGAGTCAATAATTGTTTTTTTATGCATTAATGGCAATGGAAGTTCCGGGCTATGAAAGTTTTTGTAGGGTGTAATCAAGTCGTAATCAGTGGGTTGGCTAGAGCGTGTGAGCTACTCCGCGCGGACTCACCTCAGCGTTAGGAAATTATTACTTTGGTGGCGCTAGTTTCGTGTCGAAGCGTTTGGAGCGTCGTATGAAGACATTAGAAAGATCTTTATGGCCCGTTGCGTGTGGCTCACCGTAGGTAATTCATGGCGCAATCACAGTTCTGATGTCTGTGCAATTTATGACTAAGCACCGAGTTGGTAACGCTTTAGGAAGGAATCATGTTTTTGCCTTTGTTATGCGGAGAACCGTCCAACTCTGTCGGATGATTTCTCACCCACGTCATTAAATAATCCGTGAGCAATAAATTTAGACAACACCACGGATACGAAACAATTTGTAATGGACCAAAATGGTTAATAAATCAAATTTTGGGCATCTTGTTTCACAGAAACGGTGCATTGCCGAAATACTTTGTATCGCATCTGTCAACTCGTGCATGGGTAAGTTTTTGTTGCCTGATGTTTTTTTGCGCCTATAGCTACTGGAAGTGCTAATGAGGTAGAAGAACACACAAAAGTAATAAATTAGATGCATTACCTTAACTAAGCAAATTGTCAAAGTAAGTTATGTATTAGGTTTTACAAAGTTGGCTTAGTTAAATGTGGCGCCATTTGGTCTTCACATAAACACCCAAATAACTACTGAAAACCAACTATTCCTTTTTAGTATGTGTAGTAAAATCAACGTGCCGCTTGATGCCCTATTGAATGATCACAACCAATCGTGAATAATCTAGCCACATGAGAATAGGTCGTGACCCCATCGCCACCCACCTATTGCCGAGGAGATGAACCGTGACGCGCTAAGACACCCTCCTCGTGGTATCACTTCCTTACGACATTTTATTATGAGACCTGCTTAATACTATGCAAAATGCCATAAATCAAAAAACCAGTAAACATTGCGTAAGCAACGAAAAAAGTGGTAAACAAGAAAATTATCTCGCAAGTGAAATTTCAGAGGGCCCCCGATCCGGCAGATGCTATCGTAAAACCCACTATTTTCCATCGGACTTGGCCATATTTTTGTCAATTTTTCGTCTGACATATCCCATTTCCTATTCAGAAAAACACGGAGCAGACGTGGAAAACAAGGGAATGGAAAAAAGAGCGTCTCGCCCGAAACGACAGATAATCGTGTTAGCCGGCCGCTCGGCGAATAACTGATGCCAGCCACTCGCTGCACCGAACTCAATGAGATTGCGGTGTTTTTTCCGCCGCGGCTCCGCGGAGACAAACAACGGATGCAAATTCGTGTTGACACCGCGATCCATCTTGTTCGCCTCTCCCGAGACCGGCTCCGAGCAAATAGAGCCGTGATTGAGACGTCCCAGCGGTTTATTCGTACGTAACAAGGATACACTTGTTTTTCCCGTCCGGAAAAATAAGAGCAGACCGGCTGTATCGTTGGAGCAATAAATAAGTGTGAGGTCAGTGAGTAGTGTATGCCAGCAGTTTAGTTTCGCTTAATCTTGGAAACAAAACTGGCGTGTGTCGTAAAACAGGAGCGCGACAGTGGCGCGGGCGGACAGTGCAAACTGTGACCTCCTCGAATGAGGGACGGCCAGCGCCCGCCGCTCGCCGCAGACTAATAAACATCTGCAATATTCACCACCACTCACCCACATTTTATTTTTCCTTTCTTAATAAATATTGTTGACGCGTCATAATTTTATTAAGTTACTTATTTTATTAGAATAAACTACCTATATCGGGATTTACACCATGTACCTGTTTGTTTTTGAGACTCCGCTATTTCGGCGCAGTTGCATGCGCCATGATCACGGAGAGTTCTTCCGTGATCATGGGGGTAAAATAACCTGTTAATTTTACGCCATGATCACGGAAGAACTCCGTCTCTACATGGTGTAAATCCCGATATAGTTTATTCTAATAAAGTTAATAACCATGGAAACAATTATTTTTATATAAACATTTTGGTAATCAATCAATATAAATAAGACATAGGTTTGAGTTTTTTTATCCACAACGAGATAGTGCTGTAGTTCTTGGCCTTTACCTCACCTGATGTTAAGTGACGATAAGACCGAAACTGTGTAAGCACACTACTCTTGGATCCTCATTGCTGAGAAACGGCGAACTGGCTAGGTATCTTACCTCTAATTGTGGAACACAACAATATTGAAATTGTTTTTTAATTGTCGGACTTTAAACAAACCCTACCAACCAAACCGAGTGCAAATGTAGCCTCATATAGGAATCGAACCCGGGACCCATGCGTTTTACAAGTGTGGGCGCACCACTAGACCACAGAGGTGGTTTTATAAATATTTACCTTGTTATATTTAAAAGTATTCAGAAGGAAACTAAGAAACTACATAATTATCAATTTATAATGCCAGCTGAAGTGGCAGTGGGCTGGGCACATAGCGAGAAGAACCGATGGCCGTTGGGGCGGAAAGGTTCTGGAATGGCGACCACGCACCGGATGACGCTCCGTGGGTAGGCCCCCAACAAGGTGGACCGACGATCTGGTGCGCGGTCGCGGTGCGCCGCTGGATGCGGGCCAAGCAGGACTGATCGTCGTGGAGATCCTTGGGGGAGGTCTATACCCAGCAGTGGGTGTCCTGCGGCTGATATAATGAATGAACAGAATATCCCAAAAAATCCAAATGTCACCAAAAATAGGTCAAAATAAATTGTCTCTATATTTTCCAGCAATTTGAAGCCTCTGTATCCCTCTTCCTCTATGGCGGCAACGTAAGTGTACAGTGAATAGATCATCCGCCGGATCGGCCGCGCCGCTACTGTCCAATAAATATATTGTTTCGCGCAGAGCCAGCGCAGATAAAGCAAGCTCGCGCCTCGCTTTGCCTCGCTGCCTCCACGCTGGGGGCGTACTACGAGCGAGAATTTTACAAACTTTTGATATTATATAAGTCATAATAAAGTTACAAATAGACATGCTCTATAATAGCATGCTTATGACCATCAGCCATTCATTTTGATGTCCCCACTGCTAGGGCACAGGCCTTTCTTATGGATGGATAAGGAGGATGGGCCATAACCCACCACGCGGGCCCAATGCGGATTGGTGGGTGTTAACGACGCAAATGCAGCAGGGATCAACGGCTTAACATGCCTTCCGAAGCACGGAGAAGCTCAAGATAATAAATTTTTGTTTACCCATCCTATGACCGACCTTGCGAAAGTTGCTTTACCTCCACAACCACTGCGCTATTGAGCTCCTGCTTATCAGCATGCTTAAAATGAGCGTGCTCGAATTGCTTCGAAATAAGCATGCTTAATACTAGCAATATTTAGACACTCATGCTACTAAGTAGCATTTTTCGTGCTACTAATGAGCATGTCTATGTAGCTTAAAGGTTTCCATGGTTTCCATATTCAAAATCAAAAAACAATTTGTTATGACGTAAGCACTTAGAAATTATCAAAATATTACGCCAGAGCATGCGCCAGAGGTTTTTGCAGCAGTATTCTGTGTTTTTACGCTAAAAATCATCACAAAGAAACGCTACTTTTCACAATGTTGTAATTTTGGAAACGAAAGTAAACAAATATTTATCTGTATTTCAAATACTGTTTTTCTTTATTTTCCGCTGTCAGTGGGACCGTATCTAGGCGCTTTTCTCCGGAACACTGTCAGCCGAATGCGGAGAGCTTGGCGTTTGCACATTATGAGTATGTGGACGGTGCTCAGAGACCGCTTATTTATTTACTAGAAATTCCTTTTGAAATTTCTTTTTAAAATTTCTCTATTTGAAAAATTTCGAAATAAGTGAGGAAACTGGCTACACTTGATATGAATTGCATATATTTGAGTTTCCTTTGAATTTTTTTTCATCTATTTCTGTTCAATAAATGGTTTTGACTATTTTTGTAACCTATAATTATAAAAGGTATATCTTTTAGTACAGCCAACTACAAACATAAAGCATAAAGTGTATTCTTTAAAAAATTGATAAAGTTATTGTGTTAAATTTTAAAGTGCAAGGTATTTTTTACACCAGTCAATTGTCTATGCTTTTCTTAGGAAAGTTTGAATTTTATTTCAAGTCAAATATTTTATTTGTTTGTGGTACGAAATTAAATATACAGAATTTACTTAGTATAAAAACAAAAGGAATAAGTTCAAATATTTATGTTTTAAAGAGAAAAAGAAATAACGCATACCTAATTAGCTAAGCTTCAATTTATTCTTTTGTGGCTATAATAATATAAAAACGTTTTTGTTTTTTCTACTTACAAAGTTATACTTTAAAAAGATCATCAAAAACTAATTGGTTTTTAGTCTTTCACTGTTTAGACTATAGTACATAGTTATTTAATATTGAAAATAAAACGATAAAAATAATTAGGTACGGAACATTTTAAAATTTTTTCATGTTTTAAATCTGAATGCCAAATAGCAACCCTTCAGTATCGTAGCCAGAGAAAATGGCAAAATAAAACAAGACAGAAACCAATACGATTTAGCGAGTCCCGGAGGACCGACGCGCGGCGTCTGTTCGTTCAACGCAAGTGTATTGTCACCCTAAGCTGGGTCGTGATACATGGACACAAATAGATAGATCACTGTTTTTCCATCATTTAATAGCACACACATCCATGCTAGCAATTATAAATACAAAATTATAAAGAAAAAATGTTTAAAACTGTGTGCCGCATCGATAAAAAACCGGTCAAGAGCGAGTCGGACTCGCGCACCGAGGGTTCCGTACAATCCTTACTTATCCTTACTAATATTATAAATGCGAAAGTCCGTTTGTTTGTTTGTTTGTTTGTTTGTTACGCCTTCACGTCTTAACTACTGAACCGATCATCATGAAATTTTGCATACACGTTGTCAGGGGTACAGAGAAGGACATAGGGTATCTTTCATCCCAAAAAAATGTATTGTTCCCGAGGGAGAGAAAAAAAACTTTCCACGCAGACGAAGTCGCGGGCGGCCGCTAGTCATAAATATATTTGGATATGTTACCTTAGTACAGTCTTTAAAAAAGTAGGATAAACGGCAGACAGGTGGAAGGGCGAACAGGCGGACAGTTAATTTACAAATCTTAACCACAGTTGCTTATGGTGACTGAAAAACGTTTCAGCCGCTCCACATTGCAAACTGTTTATATTACTAAGTAGGAACTTATTCTTCGTTTATTCGTACCGCAAATAGTAGGTAATTTATATTAGAACCAGTCGCCAATTATCACTGTAGTATTAGGTTGCGCCATCTCTTGACCGATAGTGGAACTATTTTAATTCGCAAGTCAGCATTCTTAGGTCACCGCCATCTGTTGACGGGTAGTGAAACTAAAGAATTTTTGTTTGTTTTTTGAATTTATAAAAAAGTGTGTTATATTGAGACCTCGTTTTATTTTTCCTGTAATCTTTACGTAAACTACTATCACATAGAATTATTTCAGATTTTTCTCTTTGCAAACTTCGGAGATAAGGTAAGAGATAAGGAACGGTATTTTTTTTACGTTTTTCATTATAAGTCGAAAACTATGCGGCCTAAGAAAAAAAAATGTTTTAAAATGTGCAAACAACGCTCTTTCATATGATACCCCACACGCCCTAGTCACCTCACTTCAAATTTTTAAGACCCCTTTTCAGCCCCTGTTGTAAAAAAAATATTACTTTTTTTATTTCTTTCTTATTTGCAAAATGTCATCTCAAACTATTCTAAATTTCAAGTTGATACCATTAGTAGTTCTCGAGATATCCAGCTGTGACAGACAGACAGACAGACTGAGTCACACCATAAGGGTTCTTTTTTTACCATTTTGGTACGGAACCCTAAAAAGGCAAAAACTCATTGTAGAGTTGCTTTGCAGCAAAGCACAAATCTAATGTTATGTATGTTTGCAGAGGTTTTGTTGACAAACAATACTAATATTAACAATAGAAGGCATTTTAGAGTTACTAACTTATCTTGGACAAAATAAGTTCGGACACTTTGTCCGAAATGACTCTTTATTTATTTTTTTTCACTGACAATGCGGGCACTTTTAAAGTTAAAGCATTTTTGTACAGTCAGACTATGACTATAAAACTTTCCGAATCGTCAAAGTCCGATCGTCATTTCGGACAGTGTCCGAAATTATTTTATCCAAGACGTCAGTAATTCGCATTTTAATAACTTTTACGGAAACATAAGGGTTTTTTTTCCAGTTCAGTTAAAACTATGTTCTTAATATTTTCATTACAACTATATTTTTTGTCTATAAACTGTCTAAAATATTTTGTCATTTATTTAGAAAAATAATTTACTGAAAAAAATTTACTATCACATAGAATGAATAATTTCTCCTGAAAAGCTTAATCCTATACTTACAGAAGTTCTAAACCTAAAAACGTGGGGCGTATTTTGTAAGATTTATCATTAATGTTCATGCGCCCCACGTTTTTAGGTTTAAAACTTCTGTATGGAGTTATAAATCTTTTCAGTAGAAATGATTTCATACTTTTTAGTTCGTTTTAAAAACGTGATTTTTAGGAAAAAGGTTTTTTTTTTCCAGTAAATTATTATTTTCTGCTTTTTAGTCAACGAGCTAAAAATATACGATCTTCTATTGGAGTACTTGTCAAGACAAATCATGAGCCCAAACTCGATGGGTTTGCATGGTTTGAATACTGAGTTCCTGTGGCATTCTTCCGGCTTCATTATCAGACCCTGGAAAGTATTTCCCAACAGAGTACTCGTCAAGACGATCCAAGCGAGCCCAAATTCGATAGAATTGCATGATTTTGTTACAGAATTCCAGTGGTCTTCTTCTGGCTCCATTATCAGACCTTGGCTACTATTTCTCAATAGAGCACTCGTCAAGAAGATTTAAATGAGCCCAAACTCGATGGGGTTGCATGTTTTCAATATTGAGTTCCTATGGCATGGCCTTCCGGCTTCATCATCAGACCCTGGACACTATTTCCCAATAGCCTACTCGTCAAGATGATTCAAACGAGCCCAAACTTGATGGGTTTGCATGGTTGGAATACTGAGTTCCTGTGGCATTCTTCCGGCTTCATCATCAGACCCTGGAAAGTATTTCCCAACAGAGTACTCATCAAGACGATTCAAACGAGCCCAAATTCGATGGGGTTGCATGATTTTGTTACAGAATTCCAGTGGTCTTCTTCTGGCTCCATTATCAGACCTTGGCTACTATTTCTCAATAGAGCACTCGTCAAGAAGATTTAAATGAGCCCAAACTCGATGGGGTTGCATGTTTTCAATATTGAGTTCCTATGGCATGGCCTTCCGGCTTCATCATCAGACCATGGACCTATCTCAATCTCCCGTCAGATGGGGTTGTATGGTGTCATCATAGATTTCCTGTGGCCTTCTTCCAGCTTCATCATCAGATCAGCTCAATGACACCATAATATTGCATTCCCTTCTAGTTCTGACCTAAGTTCCAAGTTTCAAGTCTCTAGCTCAACGGCGAGCTGATTATCTAATTAGAAACCACCTAGCGACCGGTCTCATTTGACAGATGAATGTGATACATTGCTACTTCTTATTGGGGTGAAAAAAAAAAACATACCAAAGAAAAGTAGCAATGTATTTCAAATGAAACCAGTCGCTAAATAGCTTAGTTTCTATTTAGATAGTCAGCCTGCCGGAAGCTAGTATAAAATCTTTTGCAACATTTGTGGACAAACAAGTAAGCGAGTTCTTTTTTTTAGGACTCATAGTTTTCGACATATGATGAAAATTGTAAAAAAAATACCGTTCCCTCCTTATTTCCGAAGTTTGCAAAGAGAAAAATCTAAAATAATTCTATGTAATAGCAGTTTATATAAAGATTACAGGAAAAATTAAACGATGTCTCAATATAGCACACTTTTTTATAAATTATCAAATTTCTAAAAAAGTTAACATTATTTCGACTATCGATCAAGAGATGGCGCTAACCTAAAACTGCAATAATAATTTTATTATTCTACTCTGCAGTGTATTTATTATGATGGTACGGAACCCTCGGTGCGCGAGTCCAACTTGCTCTTGACCGGTTTTGTTTTTGAGAGTTTTTGTGTGCGTAAGCTTTTGATTTTGATTTGTGAGAAAGAAAAACTTTTTACTAATCACAGAGTGAATCGACTGCTGAGCTATTGACATTAGAACCCAGCGTCATCGCATGTGCAAATGAGGACCCATGCATGACATTCGTAGCAAACATCTTTTCAAATCAATGAAGATGAAATATATGTAGTTTTTTAGATATTTGCATTCACAATGCTATTTTCACTAGGTGTGTAAAATTTTATCGTACAATAAAACAAACTCGTCTCTAATTCGCCTAATTTTCGAATTTCTTTAAATTGTTTGTTTCGTAAAATATCAGCTTGGGTACAGTAATATACAATTCTATTTATTTTTAAAAAGGTAGATCTCTTAATCAAGGTAAAAGTAGTAGCGTTTGTCGGTCATTAATTAGGCAGGGATAGCTGATTTATTCAGGTGCGATGGTCGCAGCGGCGACTCGTCCGTGTTGCGATGCGACGCAGGTTGCCACGTCAGTCACGACCATAGACTTAGAAATTTTCGCTTCGCTGTCATGAGCGACGCTCATTTGGGACTTATTATTACTTGTACTATGGGTAACAGCGTCACTTAACATAATTATGCAATGTCTTTGGTCTTGTACTAGCGATAATTTAAAGGCTACACCAAATTTTATCGATAAAACACACTCATGTCGGGGTCTATTCCCTCTCCTGTTGGAATGGCCGTGACTTTTTATTTGCCGAAAAATATTAATTTCTCCGGATTTAATAGTCTTAATCTCTATTTAATAGTCAAAAAAGTAAATTTTAATCCGAATTTGTGTTTTTTTTTGTTTTTCTTACATATCTCAAAAACTAGGACTATAATGTGCAATTTTTTTACATTATTCTAATACACAGGAATATTATCTACAAAACGTAATCAAAATCAGTTCTCTGAGTTTCATATTTCGAGACTTATTGTTGTTGAAACTTACGACCCTCACGTAACCCAAAAAAATACTTTTCGAAAATTGACAAAATTAAAAACATTTTTTACATTTAAACATGTTTTTATTAGGTTTCAAATTAAGTTGATAATAATGACCATCGGTTCAGTGGTTAAGACGTGAAGGCGTAACAAACAAACAAACTGACTTTCGCATTTATAATATTAGTAAGAATAGGTAAGGATGAATTTGAATTTAATTATTTTACTTACCATTTTAGCTTATTTGTTTTTAGTTTTTACTTATTTTCATAAGCAGCGTTACCGTGTCTCCTCGCCACACAAACACACCATTGCGAAGAAGATGGATCGAGCAACGCCAGATGGCATTCTCGTCTTGTTGCCTCCATCAGATCATACTTAGACAGTTATGTTGTTTAACTTTTTCGCTGAACGGTTTTCTGCTTACTGCTTTTCCTTAAATTGCTTAAATTTCTGGTGAAAAGCAGTAAACAATAAAAAAATCTTTACAGGAGAAGTAGTGGTAAAATTAAAGTGTGTCATTTCATCACGCTATGTTTTTGGATTCAAATACTAAACGTAAAATTCTATAATGATTGATAGTCGGGAGCTGCATTGTATAATATAAATGATAATATTCGGAAAACAAGCAAACATTTATTCATTGCGTATTACAGATTTTCCGAAACAATTTTTGCGCAATGTAAAACCATTTATCTTTTTAATGAAAGCGTTTTTTTTTTCAAAAATTTAATTGTAGAGCAATATTAAAATTTAATATTGCTGTATGTAGGTACAATTGTTTTTTTTGTAAATCTTTTCGATTTTGTTGCACTTAAAAAAAAGTGCTTTAAATTACGATTTATTTCTGAAAATCTGTTACGCTACTATGTATTTGATTGAATAACCATTAAAAGGTTTGAAATGAATATTAGTTTGAAGTTATTGTTAGAAAACGTTATTGTATCCAATATTAGTTTTTTATGTTTGTAGCAAAAAGATAAAGCACAATTACTAAGCGAATCCCCACAAGTGTATTCCATATTGTGTTCGGATTTGAAATGACTCGAAGCTAGATACTATTTGATTTACTAGTTTCAATAACACAGCAATGGTACAGTTTATGTTAACAAGGTGCGCTACGGTACGGGATACCAGGGGGCCTATTACAAACAAGAATCACGATAGTCGGACGTAATACGTCGTTCAATTTACTTGAAATTGAACCTCATTCGTGAGTCAATGATACCACGGAGTGGGACGTACTCTTATCGTGATGCTTTTTATAAAAGGCCCTCAGATAACTTAGTTTATGAAATATACTGAAGGAAATTAATGTGTAATGGTAAATTCTTTTACTGCAGTTACCGCTGTTTAGATAAAATGACGAGAGTTTATTTAATAGAACCATTCAAATAGTTGTGCAGTATTTGAAAATTATATAGAATTTTTTTGTCGAGCCAGTTTTTTAAAAATTTTCAAAATGACGGAGATATGTTAAAAAAACAAGTTCAGTCCGACATTCCAGCACTGCCTGTTCTCCTCTACAGGTCGCATTTCTCAAACGATTCTCGTAAAATTTTGTTAGCAGATGAGAAAAAATTATGTAATATTTTTTTGCAATCCAGTTTTTAGAAATTTTTCAAAATGACAGAGATATGTTAAAAAACCTATTTTAGTCCGGTTTTCCAGCGCTGTCTGTTCCAGGTCGCATTTCTCAACTGATTCTCGTGATATTTTGTGAGCAGGTTAAAAATAATATAGATTTTTTTATCATGCCAGTTTTTTGAAATTTTTAAAAATGACCGAGAAATGTTAATAAACATATTTCAGTTCGGCTTTCCAGTGCTGTCTGTTTTCCTCTACAGGTCGCATTTCTCAACTTATTCTCGTGATTTTTAAGCAAGTTTGAAAATTGTATAGACATTTCTTTCTTTCTTTCTTTTTTAAGGCGGAGGTGTGGAAATAAAACATATTTCAGTCTGGCTCTCCAGCGCTGGCTGTTCTCCTATACAGGTCGCATTTCTCAACCGATCCCGGTGAAATTTTGTAAGCAGGTTTGATAAATATATTTGTCAAGACAGTTTTTGAAATTTATTAAAAGGACGGAGATATGTAAAAAAACATATTTCAGTCCGGCTTTCCGGCTGTTTGTATTCATCTACAGGTCGCATTTCTCAACCGATTCTGGTGAAAAGTTCGTGAGAAGTTTGTGAGAAGTTCGATAATTATATAAAACTGTTTAGTCAAGCCAGTTTTTCTAAATTTATTAAAACAAATATTCACCCATTTCGAAAAATGATCAAAATTAGAAGCACCATCAAGCTGCGAATCCTCACGTACTGTATGTGCTTAGAAAACTTCATGGCGACATTTTATTAATTTTAACGTGAGGTCTACAGCTCACGGAATCACTGTTAAATACTCAGGTATTAGTATACCTGAGTTATACAAGGGCACATCTTTCTCCCATAGTGTTCCACTTCTTTTCACTTCATCTAAGTAGGTATATATTTCTTTCACTTCATCTCTTTAATTACTATCCTCATTATTCAAGCTATCGAGTTTTGGTAGTTTTAAACTAAATTATCTATAAAATATTTTCGATCTGCTCGACAAACGTTCCTATTGGGTCTTTCCCATCCTGTAAATCGTCCCATTTCGTCTATCTCCTTTCATTATTGATACATTTATTACTATGTAATATAACTAGTGGCTCCGAGAGCTGTTCAAATTGTATGTTTTTTTAAACAAGTAATATGGAATAGATATTAGTTTTTTCGACAATAAGTCTATACTGTGCAAATAATATACTTACGCAATTCTACAGTCTCATTTCCTAGGTTCTGTCACAAAATCACAACCTTATTTTATTTTTAATTTATAATATTGGGGAGAAATGATTTGATAAAGTTTTGATTGACAAACTATCCGCTAACAAAAAAAGTTTTGTTACATTTTTAATAAGTTTCCAAAACGGCTGAAATATGTTTTTTTACACTTCTCCGGCATTTCGAGAAATTTCGAAAAACTGGCTCGTCTAATAAATTCTATTATCGATCCTGCTCACAAAATTTCACGAGAATCGCTTGAGAAATGTGACCTATAGAGGAGAACACATGGAAAGCCGGCCGACATTCTGACGACATGCCGGAAGGACATACGAAATAATTTTTGCCCAAGCTGAAGCAAAGACGCTTCGCTTGTGCTTCATGCTCACTCGGTCAATGACGTACCAGTAAAACGTCTTCTTTTTAGGGTTCCGTAGCCAAAATGGCAAAAAACGGAACCCTTATAGATTCGTCATGTCTGTCTGTCTGTCTGTCTGTCTGTCCGTATGTCACAGCCACTTTATTCCGAAAGTATTAAGACTACACAGTTGAAACTTGGTAGGTAGATGTATTCTGTTAACCGCTTAACGAATTTAATACAAAAATAAGAAAAATAAAAGATTGAGGGGGGCTCCCCATACATAGAACTGAAACTGAAAAAAATTTTTTTCTTCAAACCAACACGTGTTGGGTGTTTATAGATAGGTCTTTAAAAATGACATTGAGGTTTCTAAGACAACTTTTTCTCAAAGTTGACCGTTTGAAAGATATTCACCGCCAAAGTGGTAAAATGTGTGTCCCCCCCCCCTTTAACTTTTGAAATAAGAGAGTGAAAAGTCTAAAAAAAATATATACTGTAGATCTTAATAAACACTTTCAACCAAAATTGGTTTGAACTAGATATATATTATATATTTTTATATATTAGTTTTTGAGTTTTTGAGCACATTTTCCTAAACCGCAAATATAACTTTGTCATTCATACCAACACTGTGAAAAACAAAGTTATTTTTGCAGACGAAAAATGATAGGTGGTATTAAATATGGTATGGTATAAGGTAACTACGGAACCCTATGGCGCGTGGCCCGACACGCACTTGGCCGGTTTTTTATATTATAAGTTTTACGTCTTTAGTTCTCCAGAGTATCCGGAATACGAAGAAGTCAGTATAATATATTTAAGGAATATTTATTTATCCGACATCTCATTACATATGAAGCTCAATAACGGATCCGATGTACAGTTAGCCGCACGCCGGGTGCAGCGTTTGATTTAGTCGTTTCAATAACAGGCTGGTGGTAAAATTTTATTGTTCAAGCGAAACGCTGTACCTAGGCGCAGCTGCGTGCCGTCTTGACGTGTATAAGCTTAGGTTATTAATACAGAGAGAAAGACATAGGTAGTCCAATAAAACTAGCTTTATCTGGACATAAATAATAAACTCGTTGTTTTTATTAGTTTATCGGATATTGATATTAAGTGTCAAATATTAATTAGATATGTGATGTAAGAAATCCGGGGTGGTAACCGTTTCATACAAAAATCATGCGATTTTGTACATTACCTAGCTTTTTCCTAAAAGCAAAATAGTTAACTAAATACGTTGTTAGTATAAATTTTATGGTACATTAAAATGCTATCACCTAATAGCAAAATTAAACTAAATCCAATTTCGCATGTTCGTCGTCACATTATATACCATTCAGTATGACTTATTAAATTACAGTTACCTATAATTTCTGGTAAGATAAGCCAAAATATCTGCCACTTACTGAACCTTCTTTATTAACAATAGTTCCGATTGATCAATGAGTTTAATTTTGATTTATTTACCTGAAATGCAAGCGTCATAGCATAATACATGTACATCTACTAAGTTATTTATTATGCTGTAATAATGAAATCAAAATTTGTTGAAAATTTAGTTTTTATTTTTTTTTAGTTTTATGCGAAGTTTCGAAATGTTTAATTTCTTTTATTTTAACTAAAATTAACACTAATTTATGACATAGAAAAAGAAAATTTCAGTTATCTAATTATGTCCAGATAAAGCTAGTTTTATTGGACTATAGTTTTTTAAAGCTTACTTTACATGCATACAGGCAAAATGTTAACAGCTAGGTATACACTTTGAAAAACAAACGATATTTTAAAGATTTATGACAGAAAACATTGCAGTGTTGTCTGTGGATTGCATTTGGTAACGATAAAATGTGGGTCTTTAGTTAAGCCGATAATAATGTTACTATTTCTTTACATGACTGTTTGCTGCCGTAAATAAATAAATGAAGAAATGCATTCTTTTTCGTGTTATCAGCTAAACAAGTCCTCAATTGATATTAAATTTAAAATACTTACGATTCACAATCACAATTCAATATAAATAGATTTATATAAATAGCATTTCTCCATTCAAAAGAGCTTAATTTTAAAGTTCATTTGAATAAAGTTTATTTGTCTATTACCTATGACTATCATACGGTAGTTTTATGTATATCTATTCTGTGCTATCGTATTATTCGTAAAGAAAAAAAAACCGGCCAAGTGCGAGTCAGATTCGCGCACGAAGGGTTCCGTACCAAAAAACGGCAAAAGAATTACGTTTGTTGTATGGGAGCCCCCCTTAAATATTTAAATTTTATTCTGTTCTTAGTATTTGTTGTTTTAGCGGCAACAAAAATACATCATCTGTGAAAATTTCAACTGTGTAGCTATTACGGTTAATGAGATACAACCTGGTGACAGACAGACAGACGGACAGCGGAATCTTAGTTATAGGGTCCAGTTTTTACCCTTTGGGTACGGAATCCTAAAAACGGTATGTTTAAGTCATTTAAGAATTTGGTTAGCATTTAGCTAGGCACAAACAATGTTTAATCTTTAATTAGTATGTTTTAGATTTTTTTTTATTTTCAGTAAAATGTCTAGGAGAAGATTCCAACTTTAAGGCATTTTCGAATTTTAGGCAAAACCTCAGTGAATGTATTATAATGAACTTAAGTTACAAATATGTCTGCCTTAAACTAACTTTTACTTGTAATATTTGCAAAAACCATGACTTGAAAAATTTATACTCTTTTCCTAAAAGTTGCGTTTCTAAATTGAGATATACAAAAGGATTTGTATTGATTTCGTTATAGAATTTTAATAAACGTAAGGAATAAAGTCCAAAGTGAAGTTGTACTAATTGATTGTATTACGAGTAAAATTAAACACAGTCAAACAGAAGGGGTCCCCCGAAAAACGTTGCAACCATCAAAATAACGTAACAACGTTTTTCGAGGGACCCCTTCAATTTTCGTTATTGAAAACCCTTAAAAACTTTGTCAACCTAAATTTCAATAAGACTTTAGTTTGTTAATGTATTTCGGATACAAAATTAATAAAAAAAATAAAGAAATAGATACTTGTTTGATAGCTATCAAACAAGTATCTTTTTCTTTATTTTTTTTAGTTGCTGGAATAGGGTGATGAAAATATGTTTAATGGCGACCTTGTTAGTTTCCCAGTCACTATCTGAAAATGTTATGAATGCAAAATGGTTAGAATAATAACACCTAGAACGATAGTTCTCTACAAAGCGCACTGTCAAAAGTGAGGCAACTAAAACAACCAAAATGGCTCCGTTTTCAGATTGTTATTCTCCATTATTATCTAATCATACCGATTAAGTACAAAACAGTTTCAATTTTCCCACATTTATAACACTGTTACTATATTATTGGGTTTCAGTTACGATTAGTTAACGTAGGAAGGATATAAATTTGAAAACTAAGCCATTCTGGCTTGGTATTAGTTTCCTCACTTTGCTTACGAGGACACGGCTTCTAGGTGTTATTATTCTAAGGCAAAATGTAGAAAATAACAACGAAACTAATTGATTTTTCTTGTTTATTTTATAATTTTAAGAATTAAAAACCCAACATACAAAATGTAAAAATTGTTTGACGGAGAATTGAACATCGCAAAAGCTCTGATAATAATCATTAAGTATTCTGACGAAAAAACTTGAAGCGGCCGAAAGAAGCTCGAAAGCTGCTTAGCGAAGAATTACTTCACTCCCACACTTGCACTAAATGCATTCAGACACTCGCTAGGAATATAATCCCTGGTGCTTTGTGAACAGAGTTTGTTTTCCCTTAGCAGTATAGTGTCCCGCCTACTTTGGGCGGTCTCCCCCCTATCTTTGTTCACATTGAGTGCGTTCACACGATTTGCTTACTTTTAAATTTTAATCACAACTTTGCCGTTGATTTGTAGAAAGAGAAATGGTTTCGAGGCATAACAATAATTATTGTCCCATCGATTTTTTTAACTGTCTCATATAAAAGAGCTTTTGTAATTGAAATATTGGACGGGTTTTGACAATAGAAAAACGCATTTTACAATTCTGAAATTAAAGAGAAAAATATTAAAACAATTTTTTAATTGACTTATGTTATTAAAGTGATTTTTTTTGATGTCGGTAGGCATTTTGAGTAACACATGAAGAATTTTACAAACAATTTAAGTATTTCTGATTTTCAATTTTATATTTTTTATTTATTTTAAATACTAACTATATTTTTATTTAATGACTTGCTAAGTTTATAAGGTGTTTTATCATCAACTAAAATGAATATTGATCAATGTTCATTATTAAATTCCCTCGGCTAGGTATATTTTTGTAATTGAAATATAAAATATTTGTATAAATAAAAAAAAAACAAATTGTACTAAAACATCGACTTATACAACGTGTCACAGAATTAATGGCTAAACCAGAATATAGTAGAAAGGGACCATCAAACTAAACAACTTTTACTATGGGACCAACTCTGAAATCGCGAAAAAAAATCAGTTGTTTTTGACATTCTCTAATTTTATTTTTTTCCAACTAACTTCTATTGCGATACTACGATTCTATTTTAATACAGTTTTGAGACAAATAAAAAACAAAAAAAATACTTTCCTAGTTTAGAATTATAAAAGTTTAATTTGAAAAACAGTCATTATGTTTTTTTTAAATCAACATTCGCTGTAGGTAATTTTAATTAAGGTTTATTATAATTTTCTTAAACATCGTTATTTTATCATTATTTTTATTAAACGCTTAGGTAGAAATTTTATAAAGGCGGTTGCCTGACTGAAAGTGGAACCGCGGTGAATTTGATTTAATATTGTAATTCTAATAAGTACACAATTTTAATAAAATGCTACGTGGAATTTTTAGGGCCCATAGTCTAGTATTTTTAAACGGTACCATTACATTCCCTCGCTCTCACTGTTAGAAGTAGATAGCAAAACTGCTAAAACTACTAGACTATGGCCCTAAAAATTACACGTGAATTTTTGTTAAAATCTTTTTCTATTAACAACTTATTAAATAAAAACCTCTGAGGGCGCCACTTTCGGTGGGCTAACGACATCGATCCTTAGTCAAAATCAAATCAGATGATGTTTCCCTGATTCCAGTGTTGGTTTCATTCAAAATTTGGTCAGAATACTGAACTTCAAGTGGAAAGTGGATGGAGTAGTGAGTGACTGCATTGACTATTGAGACATTTTTGTAAAAAAATCTTAATTCGTTCATTGTATTATTATTAAGTTGGGAACATCTTATTAAATCACATATTATGAATACTAATATCACTCTTTTATTTTCATATTGAAAATAAAAGAGTGATATTAGTATTCATATCTTTGATATATATCTTTGATTCTAATTACGCCATTTCCGTAAAATGAACTTGCAGGTTTTTTGTAAACAAAAAAATACGCGTTGTACGAATACATATTTGTAACGTTAACTTCAGTATCAATGGTAATCTGATAAATACAATATTTATTTTTGAAAAAGTACAGGTTAGGGTAATTTACATTGGACTTCTCACTTTAAGTTAAAATAAAAATAACCTTTTTTATAGAAGGAGGAATGTGGTTATGTGATAAAAGTATCAAGCCAACAATCATTTTAAGACAATCGCAACTAAAATACTCTCAACTTAAATAAAACTTTAAGGATGGCCCATTTCAATTCCGTTACGGGTTTTAGGCACTATCAGCACCAAAATAATATTATATGGGAAAATATCATTGTCTATGGTTCAGTTTATTCGGTTTATTTAAATTAAGTTCCTAAGTCGTAGTTTTGAAAATATTCTTAATATCTAAGTCTTCGTGATTGATTTCAAGAAGTATATACTTACTTACCTAAGTCCGATTCCCCATTCCCCATAATTTTAGTTCAAAATTTAATTAAATATTGTAAAGAACAATGTTGTGTTTGTAGTGCATTATTTTTATTATAAGGTATTTTTATCAAATAAATAAGTCTTTAAGTATCAAAACTACTTAGTTACAAAAGACTAGGTTGATTCCAGTTAGGTTTTTCCCTCAACAAAAGTCGTACCTAAGTAGGTACACGTAAGTTAAACTCCTGAAATCACTAAGTCCAGTTTAATGTTCCTAAGTTCAGTTTAAAAGTACCTAAATCCGAGGATTTTGTGACTTAAATTAGTGTTTTTTCCGATTATGTTCAACAAAAATAAAGAAATCATATTTAATTTAAGTCTATACGAAATAAGACCTCCCGGAGAACATTTTAGACAGGTACTTACCACACATATTTTTTTATTTCTTTATTGTTGTTTCAAAGGCAAAATAATAATTATCTTCGAACTTTTCACAAAAGTGAAAAAACAGACTCGCGTATATTGAAATGTTTCATTCTTTGTAATTTTGTCGGAACTGCATTTTTTTTAGAGTGCTGTGTTTAAAAGAAGTTTGTTCTTAAAAGTTTGTTTTTCAAATAATGTTTACAGTGGCTTGATGTCGGATTAATTTCTGGTTTCAAATGAGCCTGTATATAAAAATATTTTAGTACTCAACAAGCTAAAAAAATACAATTATAAAAACGCTTTAAAAAGGACTGGAAGTTGCTTATATTGCTTAACGTGATTAAAAGTGAGAAAGTAGTTTTAATTTTGAACGCAAACAAATGAAAACTGCCGTACTAATACTGAAAATATCAATCAAGAATTTAATAGCTTATTTCAATCGGCTTTCGCTGAAATCGGCAAAATAGTTACATCGATTCGTCACAAGTTGCGTATCGGCGTATCGCCGGGCATTTGTTGGCCATTACCGGCTCTCCGTCGATAAGCTTTACTGCCTCGCGACATGCTTAGTTTCAGCTCTCGCACTTCATAAATTATAATAAATACGAAAGTCTGCGCGTTCAATTTTCCGCAAATTTGATCTAGCGCTATAAATTCGCGATTGCCGGATTGAGGCATGGTTAGTCGACGATTGTTAGGCTATTTCGATAGGTCACTGAATAATTTAAAGGTTGATTTTATTTTAACTGGTTTTTTCTTGTAGTTTTTCACGAAATAGTTGTTTATTGTTTGTATATCAAAAAGGTAAAGTTGGCATAAATATATTTCAATTTGATGTTATATTTATTATTAGATAATCTGGCTGTATATCGATCAAAGTATTATTTTTAGTTTATCTCGGTAATGAAGTTCACTTTTTAATTCACATGAGAACGGGTTTATGCCATGTAAAAAAACTTTCTGGAGTATAGCGCCGGAGACAGTCTATTAATGTTCTCATCTCGTAATAGCCCATTCACTTGATACGTTTTGCATCGTGTAATAAAGTAGAGGCTTATTTATTTATTCATAACATTATAACCGCGAATATTCTCATGCAAGTACGTAATTGGTCGGCCCATCCCATCGGCGACGAGCTTTCAGTGCATAAATAGTGATGCGAAGCGTCGGCGCACCGAGTAATGCGAATAAATACTTCGATACGATCAACTTACCGTTTAACGAGAGAGCCTTTTCCGCGCCGCGGTGAGCCATTTAGCGAATTTCAATAGTTATCGCGCGGAGAAAAACTCGCCTAGCGAGCGAGAAGGCGCGAGGAGTGCGGTCGGCGCGAGCGGGACAGTTGCAATAAGAAAGAAGTAATAAAAAAGTGGTTGTGTGTGCGTGGTCGGAGTGTGGTGGCACGGGGCGGCGATGCAAGCCCCTCCCTGCGACGCCCGCCTCGCGCTGCCGCGCCTCAGTCGAGTCGACATCGCGCCAACTCGCACCGGTCCGCTCGACGCGTCACGGGCTCGCGTAAAAAGTTTCACAGCCTCTACGAAACTTGCGATCTTCGCGTCGACAACAAACTTATGCTAATCATTGTTCTGCTCTATCTATCTAGGTGTTTTATTGAGACTATTTTATATTTGTGTTCATTTTTGTGATATTTACTTTTTAATGTAAATAAATTAAAGTCTTAAAAACTTTTTAGAACAATACGTTAAGTATTAAAGTCGAAAAAAATATAATAATTAAAGTAGGAGTGAATGGTGGAGGAGGTCAGCGTCGCGTGGCGGGATCAGCTGAGTTTGCGGGTGCGCAGGTTATACGAGTCGCATATGGGATGTTCGGACGGTGACGCGCGCAGGCTGGGCTCGGAGGCCAAGTTGATGCTGGTGCAGGCCGAGGGCCGAGGGCCCGCCATGGACGAGGACTGCTCCGCGCGGCCTTGCGCCACTGACTTCTCCATCGCAGCCATCATGGCGAGAGACCGCCAGGAGAGGAGAGAGCGGCGGAGACATAGAGACCCGAGGGAGGACACGCTTATGCCATTAGGTGAGTCAAGAGATTAGTTTCATAACTTTTACCTGATGAAGCTAAAAAGCAAAAAGCTTTCAAAACTTATTTGCTAATCAATGTCAGAAAAAATACTATTTTGGAAGTATTACAATTCAAATTCAAGTTTCTCAATGAAACTTATAATGAATGAATTAAGTTTCTGTAGGTAAAGCTGTATCAAACACGTTGATCTAAATTATAACTTGTTTTTTTTTGCATTAATTAAATAAAACCAGAAACTTGAGACGTCTTAACTTAGTTATCATATAATTTGGGGTACAGAAGTAAATAATCTTATAAATATATTAGCAACTAAATAACAAGTTATTGTTGTTAGCTCTGCTTTAGGTACAGAAATTAATTTACTGCGAATATGCAAATAAGAAGTAAACGTTTGTCAAGAAACAACAATAAGTAATTTACTATCAACTAACTTATTCTTACTACTGTAAGTTAGGACTTATAAAGAGTAAATTCTTTAAAATGTCGTTTAGTACACAAATAAGCATCAATGAACTGACGATATACTGAAGAATTTCAAATGTCAACACAAACAATGCGATTAAATTGACTATAGACAGTGATCCGCGGCAACTTCACTCGAGAATGTACGGCTAAGAGTAAAAGAACATGTCCCATCGCGCCTATGTCATTTGCCTCACCATTATCAAAAAATGAAAGTCTATCGCGTCTTAATCAAAGTAGTATGTCAGAGTAGGCATTTTACTCTAGAATCAGATTAACAATTAAATCACAATTTTTTATCATGATAGTACTATTTACTTACATTTTTTTCACAAAATACTTCAGATTACAACTTAATGTTTTTGTAATTGTTTTTCTAAATATAAAACAATTCTTGACTGATACTATACCTAAATAAAATGTAATTAGCATTTTTTAATTATAAAAGTAATTAAATAAAATGAAACTGGGGCAACGCTGGGACATCTCCTTTACAGGTTAAAAAACATCGTTTTGTATCACAAGCGTTCTGAAGTCGGTTACTTCTGTGGTACACATAGTTATACATTAATCGCAGTGTATAAAGATGTACAGTCAGCAACGGAAATTGTTGAACATAATTTTATTTCATTTTTCCTAATCATAATTAAGTGCCATAAGTTACTGATGAAGATATATTACAAAATAACTAAACTAGAAAAGTCGCTGAACTCAGTTATACCATAAAGTGCTATACTTTTCTAATGACAAAATTAAATGATGTCAATTATTTACAAAAGTCGCTGAACAAAACTTGTTTTCGACCTACATTTTCTGTATGTTACACTCAGGATTGTTTGGTAGCGAATCTAGCGACGCTTCGCCAGATTTGCAACCATTATGTGCTCAGCATTTTTGACCGTTTAGTGAAGTTTTTTTATTTCACTCTTTGTATTTTCTCTTTTTATCTATACTCACCGACATTCTCGACATGCAATCGCGGACCGATTAAAATACCTTTTTGATTCTGAAGTTGATGGTACCATCAACTTGGCTGGCTCTGTAACCAAAGTATTCAAAACAAGAAAACTTTTCTTTTTAAATCTAAAAGATTACAGATTTTCTAAATCAGTGTTTCCCAATTAGTGGTACGCGTACCCAAAGGGGTAGACGAGGGTACGCTGGACAATAAGTACTATAAGTACTTTGTTGCAAATGATAGTAATATAATAAGTCTATGTTTGTTGCCAATAATCCTGTCACCCTGTTGTAATTATCTGGTAACGATATATTTAAGTTTGTAAATATCGTTACGTATTGCTATTAAAGCTGATAAGTTTCTTGCGCCCGTTCTTTTTGTCAGTTAAAAAAGTCTTGAACGGGTGGTAGGAAAATATAGACGATTCAAAAGTACTAAATAATTAAATTTATTTGAATAAAGCTATTTTTGACTTTGACTTTGACATTGAAACTCTTACCTAAGTAAGGTATCATATCAAGTAACCTTTTTTATATATCATTTCTGCTTTGGGGGTGCAATAAGGGGTAGCGAGCTTGAGGTCTTTCTTGGAGGAGTACGTACAATAAACTAATTGGGAACCACTGGTATCATAGACTTAGAAAACGCTATGGTCTTAATACATTTCTTCAATGTATTACAACATCTTATTAAAAACTGACTTTTATTTAAGTTCAAGATTTTCAAATTGATTGACGATTGTTAATTGTCCGGCAAATTGTATTACAAAGTATTACATTTATGGAAAATTATAATAATGTTTTTTTCATTTTTATAAGTAATTTTCATTTTTTAAGGAATATGAATATGATATTGGATTTTAAGGTTATTAAAAAAAAATTTTCATTCATAAGTAATAAAAATTTACTACGAAACAATTTTAGTATCGTATTGTTTTTGAGCTCAACTCATCAAAATTTTTTGACAAGTAACTAAAAACGAAACAGTAATATTATAAAAGTTTTTTTTTACATTACAATATAAATTGTTCTCTAACGCTCACAATAAATGTTTGCAAATGAATAATTATTTACAAACCAATAAAATAGCAAAGAAATAACTGTACAGAACTTTCAACGTTTCATTATTTATTACGTTACGTGGGTCATACTGTCGAAATATTACTCGTATGTATCTACAAACAACTGGGTAATATTAATAACTTTGCTGTCCAAATTGTATGGATGAATACAAGTTTTATGTATTAAGTACTGGCGGCCGACCGCGAGTTCATACGTGTGGACATTTCGAAAATCCCTAAGGAACCTTTAACATGGATTCAAAGTACCTATTCT
This sequence comes from Agriphila geniculea, assembly GCA_943789525.1. NCBI lineage: Eukaryota > Metazoa > Arthropoda > Insecta > Lepidoptera > Crambidae > Agriphila > Agriphila geniculea. The sequence continues at coordinate 9,780,948 of OX038873.1, read as the reverse complement.
TTTTTTATTTACAACCAGATAGTGCTTGGCCTTTACCTCACCTGATGTTAAGTGACGATAAGGCCATAGGTGAAAACGCACTACACCCGGAATCCTCATTACTGAGGAACTGGATATCTTACCTCTAACTGCCGGAACACAACAATATTTAATTTGTTGTTGTGGCGTCAGACTTAGGTAAAATGGTGGTAGCTAGCCAGGCGGATTTGAAATAAGCCCTACTGCCAACCAAACCGAGTAAAAACTATACCCCCCTTGGGAATCGAACCCGGGACACCTGCGTCTTACATGGATGGGCGAACCACTAAACCACAGAGGCGGTTAGAGTTGAGGTGAGTGAACGACACATCACTACCTCTAACTCTAACCGAGTTAGAGGGTTACAGTCTTATCTATCAAGTTAGGGATTATTAAGAGTAAATTCTTTAAAATGTCGTTTAGTAGGTACACACATTAGTAGGTACCAATAGACTGATGGTAAACTAAGAATTTTCAATTTACTAAATAAATATGTAACATCAACTATGCTGGCTCTATAACCAAAGCATTTGAAATAACAAAACTTTTTAAATTACTCTAAAAGATTACAGATTCTCTAATTATACATTTTCTTCAATGCATATATTAAAACTGCCTTTTTCAAAGTTAAGTTGGTCAATCTAACCGCCTCTGTGGTCTTGTGGTTCGCCCACCCATGTAAGACGCAGAGGTCCCGGGTTTGATTTCCAGGGGGGGTACTATTTGTACTCGGTTTGGTTGGTGGTAGGGCTTATTTCAATCTGCCTGGCTAGCTACCACCATCTTACCTAAGTCTGACGCCATAACAACAATTTAATAAAAATATTGTGTTCCGGCAGTTAGAGGTAAAGATAGCCAGTTCCTCAGTGATGGGGATTCCGGGTGTAGTGCGCTTCCACCTTCGGTCTTATCGTCACTTAACATCAGGTGAGGTGAAGGTCAAGATGTCACAGACCATGCAACAAACAAATAGTACAGTCTGTGACTATTGCCAATCAAATGTATTACAAAGTATTAAATGAAAAATATTATCTTTATAACACATATAATAATATATTTTCTTTTGTCACAATTTTCATTTGTAAGAAATATGTATTTGATACTAAATAATATACTAGAAAAATTCGACTCTCACCAGATTAATACTCAGACGGGAATCGAACCCGCGACCTTTGGATAACCGGTCCAATGCTCTGACCGCTGAGCTACCGAATTTTTTTTAGTATATTATTTAGTATTGTTTAAAAATAGCATTGTGAATGCAAAAATCTCAAATTAAAAAAAAATATGAATATAGCAGCTCAGACGGGATTCAAACCTGCACCCTTGAGATTTCGGCCCAGTGAACCCTTCTCGAGTATCCGGAATCCCAAGGGCGCGGGTTCGAATCCTGAGCTACTACGAGTGAGTCGATTTATTCTAGTATTTTTTCTAATATAATTATCTTAATATAAAAATAGCATTATGAATGTCTAAAATCTAAAATTTCAATAAGTATTTTTTATTCATAAGTAGGTAATAATTTTTACTATGAAACAATTTTATTATTATAAAACATAGTTTAAAAATCCTATAGTTTTTGAACTCACTCGTCAAAATAAACTTGAGAAGGAACTTGAAACAGCAATATTATTATTGTTTTAAAAGGTTTTTCACAATGCGCTCAAAAGAAATGCTTGCAAATCAATGATTGATTATTTTCACACCGACGAAACAGCAAAGAAATAACTGTACAGAACTTTCAACGCTACATTCATAATTTATTAAGTTACATGGTTCATGCTGTCGAAATATTTGTATCTATAATTAACTGGAATAATAACACTGACAAAATTGTATGCATGAATACAAGCGTTGGAGTTTTGAAGAGCAAGGTTTTTCTGGGGTGGGCACCAGACTGTTCTGGGGTGGGCGCCCCCCTCCCCCCTTCCTACGCCAATGACTAGCGGCCATCCGCGACTTCGTCCTTAAGGACATTCGGAAAATCCCTAAGGAACCCTTAACCAGCATTCAAAGTATTATTAAAGAATTCTAAGTTTTTTTACAACATCAAATACCTACATTGCTATGATTTCAAAGTACCTAAGAAGCAAAAAAACTTGCGTTATGGAAATCAGAGTCAACGGTCGGTGTGCTAAAACAAACACGCAGACAATATAGAAAAGTTTGTTTTCTAAATTGACCGGCCGACCGACCAGCCAGAACCCCGATTAAGATAATATACTAATGATTCAGTTTTACTTTAAAGCAACACAGTTTATTGATTAATATTCCTATTTTTTGATGTTAAGTATAGGGGGCCAATAAATTGGGGGCAGGGGGGGAGGGGGGGGTCAAGATTGGGGCGATTTACCCCTACTTTTTAGTTCAAATACTTTTTAGGGCGCGATTTTTTGTAAGTGAAAAGCGAGTTGGGTTTAAAATTATATTATGTTACCTAGCCATTTTTATTTTTACATAACATTTTAATAACATATAGTTTTACTTTTGCCACAACGCATTTGCACTTACTCGCGTAACTCTATGTACTACTTATTGTTATCAAATACTCTTATTTGCTTTTGATGCTAACTATGTAAACAGTCAGTCAGATTATAAAAAAACTGTCATTGAAATATGTATAATGAAATAAGAACGAAATTTTTGGGCTAGGTACTTACTATAGAAAATAGGCAAAAACATAATTAGACCAAGCGAGCGCAAAGCGCGAGCGTAGCATCTCCGTTTCAGCTTAGGCAAATGTTGGCAAATGTTTTCGTATGTCCTGGACAGACATACAAAAACATTTGCTTACTTGCTGTCCGGCTGTCCGTTTGTTCTCCTCTACAGGTCACATTTCTCAACCGATTCTCGTGAAATTTTGTGAGTAGGTTTAATAATCGAATGTTTTTTTGTCAATTCACTTTTTTTTTTTTTCAAAATGGCGAAGATATGGGGGAAAATCAAATTTCAACCAGTTCGAAAAAATGTTATAAACACGAGATCTACGACTCTACAGAACCATTAGTTTTATTATGATTCCATAAATGTTTTTTTCACCTCTCCAGCACGAAAAGGGAGCAGGCGCATTACAGCTTGCAGCAAAATAAAATAAACCAAAGACTTTTACAAGGATTGTTGAAAAAGAAGGTTGATCATTTGAAATAAAGAGTATGGATGAAATGAGGCCGCATTTACAAAATGAATCTAAAATAAGAAAAAAATATTTATTAATATATTAACAAATTCGTGTTTAAAATTAAGTCAAACAAATACTTATTACTATAAAATTAATCATAATTCACAATATTTTGTTATAAAATATTGAAATATTTGGATTTATTACTAAAATTATAATGTTGGTAGGCTGTATGCTCACTCACCCCTTTGTTCGCAAAATATTATTGCATTGGGCGTGTGATTTTTTTTCCATTTGCCTTTTACCACAATAATTTCATATTTTGTTTTTGTCGTATTTGTTGTTGTGTGGTAAATTACTTTATTTTTTCCTCGCAAATGTGTTGAAAAACTTCGTATGAAACTCGTGAGCTTTTTGGTTATTGCACACTCGGCTGAGTTACGCACTCGCCTACGGCTCGGACTGCAACTGCAACCCGCAGCCTCGTGTGCAATGAGCAACATAAGCTAACTTGTCTCATAATGTACTATTTCAGCATAGGTTTGATCGAACAATTTTGATGATATATTACAAAAAAATTGTTGTTTAACTCCAAATCAGTTGAGAGAACAAGTTTCTAATGCTGAATTTAGCTTTTTACCAGGAAAGTCACGTAAAAATAACAGTTCTTACCCATTTGACTTTTCTCGCTGGTAGAGGTGAAAAGTTGTATGTTTAACACGCAACCAAATTTTTGTTCTGCCTCGTGTCTTTGAATCACTCACTGTGCTCAGTAGGCTATTTTAGATTACTTACAAAGCTTGTGATTCAATTCTAGACTATTTCCCTAGTTTGTGATTTAAAGTCGGCACTCGCAGCACAAATTGACTTTGGTCACTTGTATAACAAATAACTATTGTCAAGGAAGCTTTGAGAAAACAATGCAAGATTAGCAATGACATTGTGACGTCATTGTTGATATGCCTTATTTATTTTTCAACTAGCTTTATAAACATTTTAATACTGCAGTATGACGTCGACCATTGTGACATAAATACATTATAAAATCTGTTGTTCTTCTTCTTCTTCTTCTTATTTTTGTTTTGGCAATCTACTTTCCTCTTGGAAGTAATTTTTGCCAGTGTCAAGTGTTGAATAGTTCAGTGGTAGATTGTTTCAGTTTACATTAAAATGTGGGTGCATCGCATTCCAATGCTGCTTGGAGCATTTGGCACCAAGTATAATCAAGAAAGTTTACTCGGTAGGTAAGGTCAGCCGAGGTAGCCACCACTACAATAAAAGCCTCGGCTTCACACAACCAAGATCGCGCCTATTTCCATTATCCCACATATTGTTCAGTTGCGTAGACACTTGTACCACAAAACAGCACCAATTTTAAGACACAATATCCACTATGAATCAATTTGCGAATAATTAAAATAGTCATCGAACCGAACTCGACGAAATGGCGCCAAAAACTCCAAATCTGTTGTTGGATTTTAATTATCGAGTGCAGTTTTTTTTGTTTGTATAGTAGACAATTTGTTTGTATATGTATTTAAAAATTAAAAATTTATTTTTTTTGTGCAAAAATGAGTATGATCGACATTCACTGCCCAATACACGGCACCGTGGAGGGGCTGGAGGTATTTTTGATATTTATAATAAAACCGAGACTTATTATTTCTATTATCCTCAAAAATAATACAAAAAGTAGGAATCAGTCATTAGTAGTGTAGGTACAATCTATACTTTTAGTGTGACAACTCTGCTATTCACGGCGCCGTGTGATTTGGCACACACTATTCGGTGTGCTCACTACATGGCGCCGTGGATGAAGGTTTTTTTTCAGTTTTGACCTATATCACTAAATTCATTATCAGTACATCCAAATCATAGAAATAGAATGTCAAAGAACAACAATGTCAATGAACTGGTGATCCGAAAACGAATGCATACATTTTATATGAGGTACGTAAAATATGACTTAGATTCATAAAATATGACTATATACGGCAAAGGAAATTAATAAACTATGTTCCATACTGTTTTCTTCGTCGATAAACGAATAAATGTAGAGAAATTTGGTTTTAGAGAAATGTGTGGCAAAATCTTATTTACCTGTGAAAAGTGTGATTACTTCGATTATTTCTTTTTGTTACATCACAATTACTTAGAGCACAAGACACCATGGCTCCAGGATACCTTTGTTTTAAATTATAATTAAGATTAACAAATGTTTTAAACAAACTGTGATTGCTCATTTGCTAGGCGGGACGCTAGGGGCTCTTACTGTAAAAAATGTTGGCACATGTCACTTGATCTTTTGTCTCTTTTTTACATAGACCGTGTCCATATGATGTTAACTTCTCTTTTCCACGCTTTGTTGGTCTTCTTGAGCGCAGCGAAAATTTTTCTATGTCTATGATCCAAATAGTAAGTAATATAAACTATACCAACAATAAAAATATTTGGGCAACAGCAATGCACCTCAGATCAAGTACTTACAATTTCCTTGCCTCAGAAATCTTCTTCTTCTTCTTATTTTTGTTTTGGCAATCTACTTTCCTCTTGGAAGTAATTTTTTCCAGTGTCATGTGTTGAATATTTCAGTAATAGATTGTTTCAGTTTTCATTAAAATGCGGGTACATCGCATTCCAATGCTGCTTGGAGCATTTGGCACCAAGTATATCAAGACAGTTTACTTGGTAAGTTCTGCCGAGGTAGCCACCACTACAGTAAAAGTCTCGGCTTCACAGAACCAAGATCGCGCCTATTTCAATTATCCCACATATTGTTCAGTTGCGTAGACACTTGTACCACAAAACTGCACCAATTTTAAGACACAATATCCACTATGAATCAATTTGCAAATATTTAAAGTAGACACCGAACCGAACTTGACAAATGGCGCAAAAAAACTCCCTCAGAAATCTTATGGCAGTGAATGTGTTAAAACTTAATCTGTGGTGATCAAATACTTAGCTATTGGTCTGCTGGAATGTACTACTTGCTTATTTTACTCTTTGACCCTATGTCACGCGGCGTGATATTACCGCCATATTGCGGAAATATTTAGAGCCAAATTTATTCCTTTTTAATTATTTAAAAAGTCATTAACTATAACACAACTATAACAATATTTGAAAGGATCTGATAAATTAGTAATAATAAATATTGATATTTTAAAAATAATTAGTGGCGCGATTATCACAAAGATAAAATATTTGTCAGTTAAAGAACTTCAGATACTGACCTGCATTTATTTACACTGGACAGGCTTATGTCAAACTGTTTTTGTGCCTATTTGATTTCCGCCAGTTTGGCGCTGTAGGACGTAGCGTGAGCATAGCGTGCGTACGTGGTACTAAAGTTTGAAGTCTGGAGAGACCATCACGGCAACTATTTTCATATTGTACGTCAAAATAAGTTCTTTAGACGCACGCTAGTTGCGTTTCAAATAGGCACAAAAACTTAGCTGTCAAATCATACAGACAGCTAGTCCAGTTAAATAAAAAAAATTTTTTTTTCATGTCAGTGGATATTATAGACTCTCATAACATGACTAAAATTACTTTTTATTATAATAACTCGTTTGGTAAATTAAATAATAATGTGATTATTATGAAAAATAATTAAACTAATTTTTAAAGTAACCTAACAATTTGATTAGTTAATCTCAAAGGAATTATGCAGCGTTTTCGATGAATGCTTGGGAGCTTACCTGGGGGTAAGGCGGTTTGAATTTTTCCGATACTTCCAACAAAACGTTATATTTCAACCAATTTACACAAAACCTTGACAAATTATATTCATAAGAGGGCTCTACACTCGCGCCGCGAACCGCGTCCGCGAATCACGGGCGCAGTTTGCGCATGAAAGCGGTACGAAAAATATAGCCTCCCAGACTCGCGCGTGAACCACGGCCGCGAATCACGGCAACATTAGTTCGGCACACAAGTTCTTTGACGCGGACCAAAACACCGCCACCGGACGGGGAACGCCGCGAAGCGCGAACGCGAAGCCGCCAAGCCCATACGCGAAGTCGCGAAACCATCCACACTCGCGGTTCCCGGCCTTCGCGGGCTTTCGCGGCGCGAGTGTGGAGCCCTCTATAAACCTTCCTTATGAATCACTCTATCTAATGGAAAAAACCGCATGAAGATCCGGGAATTCCGAACGCAGCTAATCCATACAAATCTATGGACCTACTTACCACACACATGCGGGATTTTTCCGTACGGAATTTTCATACATTATCGATAGGTATTTATTCCGTTCGGGATTCCGAATCGAAATTCCGTCGTGTATGTGGCCGGGCTTTTAAAAAATATATTTAAATGATTCCATAGAAATTAAACAATTAAATTTAAACACAAATAAACAAAATACTGTTTTCAATTAAACAATTACTTAATTGTAAACAGTATTTGTTCTACATTTGAATAAAACAGACAGGCGAAGTAATGATTTGATTGATACCTTGATACTTAGGTTTTTTTTACTATTTTTTGTTGATATTCGAGATTAAAGGCCAGTTTCACAGGTTCCGGCAAGACTTTAAATAGAACAGCAAAAGTTTTGTGGTTATGTCAAGTAAGATATTTGACACTTATGCAGTATCTGTGAAACAGCCCTTAGTGTTTTTTTAACTAAAATGTAATATTAATTCTTACACATGACATAAATAATCCTTACTTGCTTTCGAATAATATAAATGCGGAAGTAAGTTTGTTTATTTGTTTCGCTTTCATGTCTTAATTACTCAACCGATCATCACGAAATTTTGCATTGTCAGAGGTACAGAAAAGGACCTAGGGTACCTTTTGTCTCGATAAAAGAAATACTGATCCCGACTAGGGAATGCAATCTCGCGAGATTTTGGGGATGCCGAGATCTCGCGAGATAGGAAATATCAATCTCGCGTGATCTCGCCATTTACGAGATCACGCGAGATTGGTGAATTTGCTTTTCGTAGGCTTAAGCTTGTGAATGATGGGGTTCCAAGCTGGTGGAATTTTCCAACCATCATCCCTATTCTTTTTAGTTATTTAAGTCAACATTTTGGAGTAGCTTCGCAAAATGCATAAAATATTTAAAGAGTCGTCGTCGAATCTTTATGAAGCCGCATTCGACGACTTATTAATTATTTTTTATTTATTTAATACGATTTTTTTTTATCAATGACTCGCAACAAATTTGCAGATGCTATTGCTTTCACTTTTGGCTCTTTTAATGCAGTCAAAGATCTTTTAAGTTCTTCTTGTAATTAAATGATTCTTCGTTCCTCGGTATTCTCGAGCTCGGCTCTCTCGCGAGATCACGCGAGATCTAGGCCAATCGAGATTTCATCCCCTAGTCCCGACCACATAAGAAATAATCACTAGTCCCGACGGATGGAAAAATAACTGACTACGCAGACAAAGTCGCAGGTGGCCGCAAGCTAATTTATAAGAAATGTTATTTTAAAAAATGGGAATTAATTTATTAGGTGACTGGAAATAATTATAGGCGACTGTTAATGAGATATTTAAATACTAAACCTGGTAGCGGGTTTTATTTGGGCGATAAAATAACTAAACGGGCGTCAAACTGTGGATTACAAAAAAAAAACACGTAAAACGGGAGAACACATGTGGGAGATAAATAATTTAAGTTAGCAGTGAAAATTCTAAATGAGTGACAAAAATACTGAGTGGGCAACTATTATTCCAAGTAGGTAACTATATAAATGATTTAAGCTGCCCAACGTGGTATTTTTGTCGATTAGGATAATAATCAACTTTTTTTACATAAAATATTTGCCTAATGTTTTGTTTACCCTAAGGTTGTCGCCCAAATAGTAATTTGATCGCCCGTTCAGAATAACTAGTTACTCAAATTGTATTTTAAAGTCACCCATTTTCAACATTTGTTGTCGCCCTCAGTCCGTCGCCCACTTAGTATTTCAGTATCAACGCTATATTCAATATTTTTCATACCCAAATACCCGATTAAATACTACCCTTAAAAGTTACCAAGTTAAAGTGGAAATTTATATGCGAGACTGTTCAAAGAACATTTTTGTTGATTTGTAAACATTTTATTTTCAGAAAAGTTCGTAGACGCCGCTGCTTCCGCGTCAGTGTCGCCATCACCACCCCTAGCGGAGTACGAGAGAGACTCGCCAGTGGATGTGTCATCCACATCGGAAGCGGGGTCCGCAAGCGGGGCTCCCGGGGGCTCCCGGGCGCTGTCCCCCGCCCCCCGCAACCCGCAGCTCACCGAGCGGTGGTCTAGTGAGGATATGCGCCATATTCAATGCCACCTGGAGACGAAGGAGCTCTGGGACAAGTTCAATGAACTCGGCACGGAAATGATCATCACCAAGACTGGGAGGTGAGTTGCAGTTTTTAAGACAAAACATACCCTGAGTACGAATGTGACCAGTCGTAGGCAAGTTTTGTTTTTAAATGCGTAATTATTTTGCTTTATTGGAGCAAACAAAATTAGAAGTTAGTCCCAGTTCATAAGTGCTAAAATCTTCGAGACGAAGCCGCGATGCTCTAAGTTTATTAAAAACAAATAACACAGTATCACAGACCATACAACAAGTAGTGCACAGTATAGATATTAGTTTTACAACTAATAAGTATCTATACTGTGCAAATAATATACACAGTCCTAGGTTCTGTCACAAAGTCACAAACTTATTTATTCTTAAATTATGAATCTATTAAAAATAAAAAACTAAATTTACTTTGCACCGCTTACAAAAAAGGTTTGTTATACATTTGATCATTTTTCGAAATTGTTGAAATATGTCTTTTTTACATATCTCCGTCATTCCGAAAAATTTAAAAAAACTGGCCCGCTTGAAAAATTTTATATAATTATCAAACCTGCTCAGAAAATTTCATGAAAATCGGTTGAAAAATGCGACCTGTAGATGAGAACAGCCAGCGCCGGAAAACCGGACTGAAATAGGTTTTTTTTTACATATCTCCCCCATTTTGAAAAATTTCGAAACATTGGCTTGACTAAAAAAATCTATATAATTTTGGAAGCTGCTCACAAGTTTTCACGAGAATCGGTTGAGAAATGCGACCTGTAGAGGAAAAAAAACAGCGCCGGAAAGTCGGTCTTACATATCTCTGCCATTTTAAAAAAATTCGAAAAATTGGCTTGACAAAAAATTTTATATAATTTTCGAACCAGTTCACAAATTTTCACGAGAATCGGTTGAGAAATGCGACCTGTAGAGGAGAACAAATGGACAGCCGCCGGAAGGACATACGAAAGAATTTTTGCGTTCGCACTTCGTGCTCGCTCGGTCAATAAGTCATAAAGGAATCTGATTATTTGTACCTTAATATTTCAACACTTACTTGTTTTCAAAACTCGTCTGCTCTATAAAAACGACCTCCACTGGTGGTAACAAGGTAAGGTAGTACGATTGCAAACGCGTAATGGATGTATCGAATTGGTTAATAGGCTTTGTCGAAAGTTGCTGAGAAATTAAAACTCGGTGGTCGGTAATCGAATCACGATCGGTTAACGAGATCAAGGTAATGTCAGGAGTCGATAAGGTAGGTGGCACAGTGTCGCGGAGCGAGGCGTGTCGGTCGCGCCGTGGCCAACAATGGGCAATCGCCCGCCGCCGCGCCATTGCTGCCAGTGGTGGCCGGATTTAGGGCTACCAATATTGATGTCAGATAAACAATTTTCTTTTTGATAGACAAATTGTATAAGGAGTTTATAGATGACTTGAAAAAAAAACATTTTTTTAATGCCTTAGGTACTGGTAGTCTGTTGGGAAAATTTGACTGCAAAATTGGCAAAATAACTGCTTACTTAGGAAAAATAAAAAACCGGCCAAGTGCGAGTAGGACTCGCGCACGAAGGGTTCCGTACCAAAAAACGGCAAAAAGATCACGTTTGTTGTATGGGAGACCCCTTAAATATTTATTTTATTCTGTTTTTAGTATTTGGCAACAGAAATACATTATCTGTGAACAACTGTGTAGCTATCACGGTTCATGAGATACAGCCTGGTGATAGACAGACAGACAGACGGCGGAGTCTTAGTAATAGGGTCCTGTTTTTACCCTTTGGGTACCCTAAAAAGGTACGTAATTTCACATGAAATTAAAGGTAACCGGATAGTATTTTGGAAGAGTGGCGTTCGGCTTGCACTGAGGTAAAGAAAAACCTTCAGAACAAGAAGATTTTCACATTAGGTATTTGAAATGCTAACCCTATCAAAACGTGTTCAATTCTTATAAGAATTTTAATGTGAATGTTATCCCTTTCTGGCCCTTCAGCCAATTGTGCCTTATGCAGGGCAACATTAATGACGCGTGCGACTCTCGCCCTGCATTTTTATTGTTCACATAATTCGTGTCTTGGCTGTTTCTCTAGTTAAACAGCTTTGGCCCACCATAAATCTCTTTAATATGCCCAAGCTCTTTTTCGTTTCCATAATTCTATCGCGAAAATATTAACGAGTATTCATCTTTCGTCAGTATAAATTTTACCGACTGACACATATCTGTTGTTCCTTTTTTTACTGTTTTACGATAAAAATAATAATTAATTTAACAATAGTCAACAGCTTGAATATACAATCTCAGAGCTGTTCTGCCCCCCTACTCAAATGGCCACTTTTCTATTTGTTTGAACGCTACGCTTACTATTAAAACTTAAAAAAAGTAGTATACCATGAAAATTACGTGCCGTAAGCTTGACAATTCCATACAATACATCGAAGTCTGTGATTTACATAATTTTGCGACATGTGATTTAATCATCTTTTGCTCATATTTAAGCTTTAAAAGTAAGCGTAACGTTCAAACCAATAGAAAGTTGGCCATTTGAGTAGTGGGGCAGGAGCTGATTTATGATACCTTAAGCTAAATAAAGTAATAAACAATATCCCTAAATGAATTTATCAATGGATAAAATTTACTACCTACATGGGCATAAATTTAATTTAAACTAATAATTTAAGGGTAGTATTTAATCGGGTAACAATAAATTCCCATACCCATACAAATTGAGTAACTAGTTATTCAGAACTGGCGACCAAATTACTATTTGGGCGACAACCTTAGCGCACACAAAACATTTTTTTATTTAAAAAAGGTGACTATTATCCTAAGCTGGATGATAAAAATACCATGTTGGGCAGCTTAAATCAGTTATATTAGTTGTCTACTTTTCATAATAGCTGCCCACTTAGTATTTTTGTCACTTATTTAGAATTTTCACTGCTAACTTAAATTATTTGTCTCCCATATTGTAGTCGCCCGTTTCACGTATTATTTGTAATCCATAGTTTGTCGCCCGTTTAGTTATTTTGTCGGCCAAAAAATAAATGGCTGTCAGGTTTAGTATTTAGGTATCCCATTAACAGTCACATTTTATTATTTCCAGTCACAAAATTCATTAATTCCCATAAATCGATTAATTGAAAAGTCGTACTCAAACAAAAATTTTGTTCTTTTATAAACCTGTAACTGAGTACCTTAATTATACTTCCATTTTCGAAGGTGATATCAGTATTATAAGGTGTTATCGAGTAGCAACGCTAGGCGCGACGCGGGCGCGTTATCGCGACCAGTGTAAATCAAAGCGCGACAGCTCGCCGATCGTGACAAATTCCCAGACCTAATCTTTTGATAACGACTTTTGCTTACCCACACAAATATCCTCCGCTGGCCAAACTCCACTCTCCCCTCGGTAAATTACGAAGAATAAACACCTATAAAATAAACCGAGTCCAGCCGCTAATTCATTCCACGGCCTAATTAGAGAGCCCTAGCGCATTTCACAGTATGCTCTCAAATATGAATTGCTGTATGAATACGTCACTTCGAAATAAATTTTAACAAAAGCCGGGTACAGTGCGCAAAACAATGAAGGTTCTTTCACGGACTATAAAGCCGTATTAATACCTCACTTATTTATTCCTTATAATGTTCTCGAGTTAACGACGCCTCGGGCATTCAGTTTTTTCCACCACGCACCATAAAATACGACATCTGGAAATATATGCCAGTCGTATTTATTTCCAAACTTAGCGGCCCAGAACCGTCCGCGTGCATGTTTAATACTGTGTTGATTCGTATTAATTCTTTAACCATAAAACGGACGTGTCAGCACAACTTTTAACAAGTTTCATTAGAAAATTAAAATGAGTTTCACATAAAATTATGAACTGACACATTAGCTCCGGTCACGTGAAGTCATAGAAACTCGGTCGCGATAGTAGTAGCAACAAAGGACTTTGGGAAGTCGCAATGGGAGACAATTTGCCACACACCGTCACGCGAGCTTATCCGAGTCGGCCCCGTCGATTAGCATAAATCTCGCCAACTAACCGTCACAAATGCAGCGGGCGCGGGCACAGCTAAACAAACTGACGCAAACGCCGATGCTGATGCGATCGCGCGACGCTAGCATGTCGCCGCGACGACGCGCGTCGAATCGCGAACGTCGCCCGCTCGTATAAATCAGAATTATCTCGCGAGATAGCCGCGCGCCTGGACCCACCCCGCCATATCACGCAGAGCCCCGTGTCGTTCGAAAAAATTAATGACTCGGAAAAACGATTCGCTTATGAGGGATCTTTCACTGTAATTGAATTGCCCCACAGAGATCTGCTCAAATTGTCAAATAATGTTGCGAGAACGAACGTCGAATATTGAGTCAGATGCATCCGAAGTTATTAATTTCTTCTGTGCTTTAAGGTGAACGAATTGAGTATTTTTTCGGTTTTAGCTAAGCACCGTGACAAATGTTAGTGGTGTACGTAAATGGTTAATCATTCTAATTAAAATTCATCATTGAGAGGCTGTTGGCACTATGATTATGGTAAACTTGTGAAGATTCTTATCATTATGTTAGCATTTTTTGTTATTTTAACTTTGCGTAAATTGTAAAGTTTTTATTCTCGCAATCTTTATGAAATATTGAGTGCAATCTGAAATTAAAAAAATGAGGACACTGTAAATCCGAGTAGATTCGTTGCAGTAACCCCCCGGAGATTACCATAACAGGCGTAATAGAATAATGCAAATATTTCATCTGTCTGTCCACCACTAGTTGCCATGCTAATCGCGGAGCAGTGTGCAGTTATAAGCTTCGTTTTAAAACCTGTCCCTTTGTGTACACTTCTTTTAGTTATTCATCGGGGACCCATTTTTCATTCGCTCTGCAAATATTTTGATGCTTGTCGGGTAAGCGATTTTTTTACTTTACGATCGAACACACTGATGCTATAGATTGTTAATTTAAAAACAAATACTATTTTAAACACATTAGTAATTTGCCAAATACTTACCTATTGCTCATAATTCAAGCCACAACTAGCTTCTCCAATCGTTTGAAATTGACGAATGGGGCTTTTCTCTGTCTTTAGAAGTTGGATAGAATCTTTTATCTATTACCGCTTTATGATGACGCAGCCGCGCGTGCAAATAGTTTTAAATTAACATGTATTCTTAATAGAACGCTTACATCGTTTATCTGGGACGGGCCCGCTGAAGATGTTTCTGCGGATCGCGTTGCCAACACTTTGATCGTAGCGGCCCCGACTTGGCAGACAACAGCCACTTTGATTTACTTCTCACCACCATTCTATCCATCATAAATCTTACCCATAAAATATTACAGTAAACATCTCCCTGTGTTCTCTGAACTCTGCAAATTCGGACAAATCCCAATAAATTATCAAGATTTAAAATATTAACGTGTCGTTGTGGTGAGTGCTATAATAACTGTCTCTTAAATTGTGTTATCTCGAGAGATGCTTTGATCTACAAATTAGATTAATTATGATTGGGTTAAATGATTCGAATAAAGATATTTTTTTAGGAAAATAAAAACTCCAATGAATTTATTTGATTGTGGTGTGTTTCAATCTTGAGGAGGTAAAATATTTTGATAATGTTTTCGGGCGAGGTATTTGCGTGGAATGATTTAAGTAGTTTGAACAATTCTGATACAAACATATACCTCTATCTTTTTAAGTATTTTAAGATAAATGTCTATAGTTGACGATAAAAGGTAGAGATGTAAAAATTTCAATATGCAATTTTTGTTCTCCTTTCCTGTCTCTTTGCTGTTATTTATATTCTAGTAACCGTCTAGATGTAATTTTATAAAGTATACTTAGATATACAGGGTGTGCCAAAAGTACCTTAAATATTGAAGATAGGAAATTTTACTGAAAGAAGACTTCGTTTTGTTTTAAAAAATAATGCGAACTGCATTCAAGGATTTTTTTAAAAATCACATTCATTCCTATACAAATTGATACAAAACGTAATAATTAAAATTTAAATGTTAAATTTCATGGTCTTCTTTTTGTTTAAGATGCTGTGTTACTTATCAAAAAATAACTCTAATGAGTATCCCTTTCGATCGGTATCGTAAAAATAAAAGAAGAATAAAAAGATTTTTTTTTCTAATTTGGTGGGTTCGATTCTTGGTTAAGGCGTGCGATTTTTCGAAAATCTTTGAAAGCAGTTCTAATTATTTTAAAAATCAAAATGAAGTTTTCTTTCAGTGAAATTTCCTATCTTCGATATTTAAGGTACTTTTCCTCCATGTGGCAAAGTTTTGGGACAACATGTATATTATATTAGTTGAGGCAGGCAGGTAACACGGGCGCACACCGCGCTTACACGTGCTCGGCCAGCGCGGCCGCCATTTGTCGCACTCGCGCGATAATTGTTGATATACGATCGCGATCCGACCCCGTAATTGTCAACGCTTAATCTTCTAATTGGCTCGCATTTACCAATGCCAGCGTGTCGCCTCTGCCATAGTTCGCGTGTGAAAAATCAACGGCGCACAATCGTACAATCATCGTAAAAATGGAGGCGAACACGGCCAACTCGAAAAACAATTCGCAACGCCAATTTCAAGAACAGTAAAAAGTGCGATTCACAAGTGCAACTTGAAACGGCGTTTAAGAGCGAACCGAGGGCGGCGCCCACCGGGGGCGAGAAAACAATTTGGAATTTTATCGGCGGGCAGGGGCTGAGGGGTACGGGGGCGCGTTACCTCTGATTTATAACCGACATTAGACGCGAAGTGGGCGAAACGCGAGAAATGCACACACGGCGCGTGGACCGTTGCCACTCACTCGCCTTTTCACCTCACCACCCACATACGTCACTCTGCCTAGTCGCGTAGCCTCCGAACCTATTCCAGTTTACTGACACTGGAAAAAGGAACGGAGATTTACAGTCTCGTAATCTCTACAAGAACTCTTAACTTCAATTAATTGCAAAGTTATTAGAAAATTTAGTTTATCTTACAAAAAGTAGAAATACTTTTGTATGTTATTCGAAAAGGACAGGCATTGCAAATTTTCAAAACTTAAAGACATTTTCTTCAAAACGCTTTATTTGTAAGAAAGTAATAACTTCATTCAAAATCTGAAGAATTTTCTAAACAGTTAAACTCGAAAGACAACAGTCAGATTATAATATTCAAAGCTCAACGGCTGATGCCGCGGATGTTTCAGTATCATTCGAATTCAAAAGCTAATTTCACTAAAACCTTAAATGAATCGAGTTGGCCGGAGCTCGCACATTATTTAACTTGCGCAAAGTTTAAATTGAAAACGCCACCGAACTCTTTGCAGAGTCGGAGTCAAATTTTGAACTTTGCCGCTGAATCGGAAATTTCTTTATAAATATCTTATTAAGCTTAAATTCAGTTGGTGTCACGCTGCCGACACTAATTTTATTCCTGAAAGACGGCGTCGGGTGCGGCGTGGGGTGCGCGGGGCGCGGGAGAGAGTGCTAGTGAAAATGTATGCAAACGGGAAACGCGATATTTGACGGAGCCGAAAACGACAAAAGAATTAAGGAGGACGCAGGGCCTCCCCGCCGCCCCGCTGACGCGCCGACACCGCGCCCGCCCGCGCCCATCACATTGCAAATTCACTTTGCCCTGTGCCATGTTAAGAGATTAGACTGTCACTCGAGTGGCAGTACCAACTTGAAGCCCTTTCATTTAATTATGTACGTACTTTCGATAATACACTTCATTATTTATTCTACACGATACTACGTTGAAATTCAAAGAATACACAATTAAGTTTTGCATTATTAACGATGATGGTATTGATATGCAAAGAATCGTTCTTCATAAAGCATTTTATTCTTAATTAGACGTATTTGTAATGAGCAGTTAGTGTAATTTGTAATTATAGGGTTGAAAGGAAAGAGTTTTTCAAACAGAACATTATGTCTACGTTCTTTCTTACAGATCTGTAAATAAATAATCAAAACACGCAACCCTATCGGCTATCTGGGTTATGTGAAGAGAACACATGCAGTCTATTTGAATACAGGGTGTAATGGATGTGTGATTCATGTAAATGTACCCTTAGCGCGTGTATCGGTGATCTCCCCCCGCGCCGCAATATGCCGTGGGGAGGGGGCGGCTGGAGAAAACGTGTAAACTAATTATGTACATTTTCGTAGCCACTTATTTACATAACCACGGCTGAACCCCGCTTTCACCGTGAATATTTCATTTGTAATCTTTACTTTGACTGTTTAATATGACAGCTGTTGTTTTGTTTGTAGGAAACTTTTAATTTTCGTCGTTTTCTTCCGGTGCCAGACACCCTTTGTATAGCACTAGCAGACGCCTCCCGCGAGTAATGATAGGTGATTATCGAACAACTTTTTTTTTGGATAAACGTCTGGGAAACTTCGTGAGGTGTAATTTGAAATTTTCGCTGAGACGTGTTGTCTGACAGAAGGAAGGTGCTTATTATTCTGATGACTGTTTTGTGTGGCCGCGACACCGTTTACGTGTGATGTATTATGAATCGTTCGCTACCGTAATTCGAAGGGTGAAGAACGGGGAGCAGCCGAGTAAGGCGCGAAGCTCCTCAGGCGTCGGCGGTCTTGTTGTTTTGAAATGTGCAGGAAGCCAATAAATAAAACTATTAGTAGGTAATGAGCAAGTGGGCCGTCGTTTCGCGGGTATTTATACCGCGCCTTCGCGGGAACTAATTTATGGAAGTAAGTACGCGGAAAATGTTTATGTTAGGTACGTACTTGAGCACTACGTCGACGTCCGGTGTACTTCTAGTATATTCAATAGGAACCGCAAGAAAATGTAGAGTTGTATTTTAATATTGGTTAGAAGATTTAAATATTAAGATTAAAGAAACGAGTGATCATTAAATGTAAAGACGTGATGGGTAATACATATGTGAGTTAGTGGGGTGAAAAATACCTTTGATGTCGCAGCTACATAGCGTTGACGATTGACAACTCGCGCATTGGCCAGTGTCGTTATAGATGTAAAGAGGCGCCACTAGTTCAAAAAAGAAAAATTAAGTAGCGACCACCAAGTTGGAAATTCGCCTCGCTTTGATGCCGCCGCGCCAATGACTTGACGACAGATTGATGATTTTGTTTAACTACTTTGTCCTTGTTGAAAGACAATACCTTTATTGTGGCAATTAAGAATTAAGTAGAGACTTATCTTTTAAATGCTAGTCATTGTTTTAATAGTTGAGCAGGCTGAGGTCACGGCATTGTCAGCGGACGGCGATTAGCTCTGAGACTCCACCCGCTGACATGTAGCGTTTTAACAGTCAGTACGTGCGCCTCCACCACCCTCCCCCCACCGATGACATTAGCAGCCGCAGACATAGGGCCCGGCCAGACGGTGCCGTACCTCCGGTAGTTATGTACATTGATTCGGTTGATGCAGCATTTTTTTTCATTTATCAAGTTGAAACAAAAGCTTCTGAAAAGTATTATAAATCAAAAGTTAATTTTGCATGACAACTTCATTTCTCTATTTTAGTAAAGATAATACCAGCTTAAATATTCGTAAACAAATATTTACTATCCACATTCGTTTATATAAGTGTATATTTTTTAACTAGTATAATACTTATTAACTTAAAATTACTACATTTTTTATTATTTACAAGAAACAGTGGTAACTTTAAAAAATCTTCTGTTATCGTAATAATTTTAGTTTTAATAAGTTCTTCACTATTGGTGCATACTTTAAACAGCAAAGTTCATATTAACACTAATAGTTAATTTGTTTAGTTTCCTCTTTATTTACATAATCTGTCCATCTAACTAAATAGTAATCACATCACAATGTCATTTAAATTGTATGTATATTTTTATATTTTCCTTGTATTGTGACTATTAGGTTAAAACATACATTTTCCTTCTAAGTAGTGCATTAAAAATGTACCCCAAAGAAAGCGTACATATCACTAGCAATGGTTGCGGTAAAACACGAGTTTACGGCCTCCTAGCAATGGCTCCCTTTTTATGG
Source organism: Agriphila geniculea (assembly GCA_943789525.1). Classification (NCBI taxonomy): domain Eukaryota; kingdom Metazoa; phylum Arthropoda; class Insecta; order Lepidoptera; family Crambidae; genus Agriphila; species Agriphila geniculea. The sequence goes on along the minus strand of OX038873.1, from coordinate 9,761,512 downwards.
AAATGAAAACAACCTAACTATAGCTGTGCAATGCATTCTACCCTTTATGTATTCCGTACCACCTATCGTGTGCAGGTAATTTCATTCACAAATGCTCTCATTGTAGGTAGCTTTGAATTTACTCAGTACCTAAATACGAGTATGTTGTTTAAAAATGCAGGTAGCTTAATTTACTTAGGTAACTTTGATCTTTACTGTTTAAACCGGGATGAACAATTTTTTTCCTTTTCGTGCCAATATTTACTTACGAAATGTATGGCGGGCCATGTGGTCAAATATTTGGCTTTATTTTTTTATTGAAATAAATAAAATAAAAGTGTTTTTTGAATCACTAATTTGTTGTGCAAGTAATATTATGAAATAATTATTGAAATGGTGAATAAATTTCAAGTAAGTAATTTTTTTAGTTCGCTGCGAGTAAACAAAGACTGCGTTTGATTTGACGGCCACGGGCCAGATTTCTACAATTCGTGGGCCGGGTATAGCCCACGGGCCCTAAATTGTCCATCCCTGGTTTAAGCTGTAGGCAATATTGACAAAAGAAGAAAAGCATAAGCAAGCAAAAATGAATAACTTTTTGAATTATTGAATGATGTTAAGCTAAAACATAACATTGATATCATGTGACTGTGACCAATACAATCACTACTCACTCAGTAAAACTAGGTCAAAGAGTTCGTTGATATCTTTTTGTTGTACAAATATCGGATAATCTACTAAAGATTTAATAATTATTCGTAGACATGTGTTATATATCTGAGAGGCATATCACATCTAAAAAAAGCTTCAAACATTTGTAGTGGAATGTGTTTAGCTATGCTTAACGCAAAGTAGGCGGCGAGGGAGGCCAAACGGCGACAGTTTTAGCAATATTGTCGGGAAACTTCCCAAATTCGTTGTCGACTTGCAAAACTCATCGTGTTCGCGAGCACAAGTCGAAAACACAGGTGGGACGCAGTATCTACGTAGTATGGTTCGAGTGTGGCGTGCACAAACGTGATACCAAATTGAGGGCTTTGCTGGAATTAACGCCGGATTTGCAAGGAATAATTCCTGCGAGTTCCGCGCTGGTTGGCCTAATTTCCATGCTTGCGAATGCATTATTCAGCCAGGTATATCTACGACGAAAGTTTCTGTAGTGTTCGCTGTTTCGTGTTACATTTGAGGAGTGTCTTTTTAAGCGGGCTTATTCCAACACCAATTTTTTTTTGTAAATATCTGTAAAACTTAAAACGGAGTTCGTAAAACTCAAAACAGCATAAGTCACCCTATAATCCCTCCATCTTTGCTTACAATTTTCTTATTAGTAGTAAGTAGCTGTTCTTAGTGTAATAAAGATTATAATTATTTAATTTTCATTTTTAAACAAAATTGCTTTGTCACGTAGCTTATAGAATCATCGCTTAAAAATTTCTCGTTGACTAAAATAAGCCGCCAACAAGAGGAGCGTATTCGTCCTGACGTGGTATGCGGTGCAATGTGACACCATTAGTGCTGTTCAACGTGCAAACAACACGAGCAAAAAGCGGCGGAATTTCGCGCGATACGGCTCCGGCTCGGATGCCCGCGACCCGCCTTCCGACGGCTTTTGCTATGTACACATGTGTATATTTTGACAAAACTAATTTAGGTAGTTGAATTTTGTATGGTGTTTGCTTTAATGATACTTGGGCAGCAGCGGAAGTAGGATTTTCAATATTTTTTTGCATAAAATAAGAATAAATGCTGTTTTCATAAAGTGTAATTAATACGTCTAGCAAAAATTCACAGATTTTGCAGTCCCCGCTAGAAACGGAGCATTGAAAATGAATACAAAAATTTACGAAAAAACCAAATCAAATCAAATGCAAAATTTTATTATTTTTCTAATGTATTTTTCTAACCTATTTATTTTTACGATGCCTCAAGGCGGCCGGAAAATTTATTAAGTAACCGATTTTCAAGATTCCAACGATTGCACTTCTCGTCTGTTTCCCCATCTTTGTTACCATGACGATCGGTCAATAATCATAGAAGCTACATCACTTTTTTAATACGGAAATACCCGTTTTTCTACAATCCCAAATCTAAAGGGACCACTTTGTATGTATGTGTTTGTTTTTGCCATTTTGTATGTAAATTAGTACCCTAGGCCTCTTTTTTAATTTTTTCTTAAGTCGGTTTCTTTCCAAAATATTTACAACTTTGTAAACAAACACTCCCCACAAAACCCGACTTTAAAAAATTTACCAGCCAATTTTCAAAATTCAAACGCTCACATGTGTCTCGACAAATTCCTCAACTCTTTGTACTACATTTCCCATCTCGATCCTCCCAAAATCCTCGGAGCTATGACCAAAAATATGTCTCAGGCGATTTGCATTTGATATATAACCATTTTCAATGGCAAAAGTGTATGTGTAACTACATTATTTCCAATAATTCCATAATAACTAAATTCAAATATTATTTGTATAAAACTTTACTTTCAATTTTCTCATCATTTCTTAGAAAAACATTCCAAAATGTTGAGTTTTCAAGGCTAAAGTAACTCCGGCACGCTCTGACAGAGACATAAGTTTTGTCGACAAAAGCAGCAGAAGGCAACCAATCATCACCCGCTGCCACATTCCCGCCAAGTGTTTTGCAAGATATTTCACCTACACGAAATCGTAGCGTTTTCAGTACAAATCTGTTAAGATGCGAATTAACGACGTAAAACATAATTAGATAACGCAGCATTTTATTTTTCTTTAAGTTTTAACATTGAAAATGTTTTTTCTGATGCCTTTCTGGCTTAATATTGTTGATTTTTATTAAAAAGATAATAAATGACGATTTATATGTTAGTTCTTTTCTTATTAATATGTATATAAATTATTTTACCTTTCTGAAATACTCTGAATTTCTGTTTTTTTTTTTTTTAACAATACAGTGTGTCCAATCTACTTTGACTCCCTTTCAGGGTTGCACTTTATCAAGGGACACACTGTTCCTATACATGCATAGTTTCATTAATGAACACTTAAGGAAAAATAAGGCATTTTGAGAATAGGTCATTTTGAGAATAAGTCTTTCTGCGAATGCAAAGGAGAATAGGGCATTTCACGAAATGGCACTTTGAGAATGAGGCATATCGCGAATAAGGCAATATGCGACTGCATGGCATTTTGCGAATAGGTCCTTTTGCTACTAAGCAGGCATCTGTATAGGCCCAATTTTCATCGAAAGTGCGATATCGCCCTGGTAGCGTGAGTTTTAAGGATACGTAAATGGTGTGATCTCAAAAGATGCGTATCTCGATAAGGATTACAAGATGGTAAATAGGGTTCCGTACCAAAATGGTAATAAAGGAACCCTTATGGTGTGACTCAGTCTGTCTGTCTGTCACAGCTGGATATCTCGAGAACTACTAATGGTATCAACTTGAAATTTGGAATAGTTTAAGATGAAAAATCTGAAATAATTCTATGTGATAGCAGTTTATATAAAGATTACAGGAAAAATAAAACGATATCTTAATTTAGCACACTTTTTTAGAAATTATCAAATTTCTAAAAAAGTTAACATTAGTTCCACTATCGGTCAAGAGATGGCGCTGACCTAAAACTGCAATACTAATTTGATTATTCTACTCTGCAGTGTGGTTTGATGGTGCAATTATGATGGTACGGAACCCTCGGTACGCGAGTGAGTCCGACTTGCTCTTGACCAGTTTTATTTTTTCTTTGCATTTCACGGGTTCCTAAAAATAAACTTAATAGAAACCTAATTTTTTCAAATTGTTTGTACCGACATAGGTGGAAAGCGTATAAATTTCTCGCTGAAAGATTCATATTCTGTTCGATGTCATGCAGCTGTGGTCTGTTCCTACATACTTCCTATCTTCAAAGAGAGACATATTTTCTAAGACGTATGTGCTTTCAAGACGTAATGTTGGTGTCGTGCTAAACACCGGTGCCTGTATCAGGGTTGGTAGATCCAAATTTTGAAATTTCCCCATATTCAAGAATTCTTTTCCCCAAAATGATACGTTTGGCAACTTTTTTCCCCATTTTTGTTAAACAGGAAATAAAACGAATTGATAGATATTAAACTAAGTTTATTAAGAAAATAAAGAAATTTCGGAAGTTCTAAACTGAATCATATAAAACGTTTAGAACTTCCGAAACTTCATCTTCGCTTAACATGGTCAGATAAACATTAATTGGAGTTAAATTTATACTCCAACCTCCTTCTTTCTTGTATATTTTTCTCCCCAAACATTTCCCCAAAGATTTCATTTCCCCAAAATTTCGCAAAGACCGTTATTTTTCCCCAAAAATGCAAAAAAAAAACCCCCAACCTACCAACCCTGGCCTGTATTATGAGTTCGCACAGTTACGTTCACTAATACTCGACTGTAGTAAGCAATTTTGTATTCAATTTGGCACAGCGCCTTTGGCGGTAACTACACTAAACTAAAAGTTGTCATACCTACAAATAACAACTACAGTCGCTATCGAGTATAGTAAGCGTAAACTCACAGAACCATCCAAAGCCACCAGAATTAAATAAAAGCGACCAATCATTCCGCACTGCCCGCCACGCATTCCTTCTCGCGTCTGGCAAAATATCTCACGAAGACTTGCTCTACCATTTTCAGTTCAAGGTGAAAATATTATCAGAGTAACATTTGTGACGGAAAAATATAAACAAGCATCTTAAAGATTTGGATGTTTTTATAAAATATAATCATTATCAACACCATAGCACTAACCTGTAAGATTTTTGTTTATTCTTTAGTATAAACTTTTTTTCCAAATTATATTTTTAACTAGCTTCCGCCCGCGACTTCATCTGCGTGGACAGAAAAAAATATGCAACCAGGGGGCTAATAATTGTCTAACTTCGAAATCTATCGCAATAGCTTTCATTTGACAGATGGATGTGACACACTGCTACACTTCTTTGGTATGTTTTTATTTGTGCCAAAAAGAAGTATCAATGTATCACATCCCGGGCCCTGTTTCATAAAGCTTGACAAGATGAAACATGGGTTAAATTCTAAGTTGGGCCCAGGCGCGGTCGCAGCCCGAAATTTTGGGGGGGGTCACTAATAATAATACCATTTTTTTTGTAAGTTTTAGAAGCTTTTTCTATGTGACATGTACGATTTTGGGGGGGTCATGTCCCCTGTGACCCCCCCCCCTGGGACCGCGCCTGGTTGGGCCTCAACCTACCAAACTGTGAAAAGCCCATCAAAATCCGTTCAATAGTTTTTGCGTGATGCGCGTACAAACATGTATAATGTACAGTTTTATCATATGTATAGAATTAGATACTGAATTGAACCGTTGAATTCGCACATTTGTCTACTCTACAACCCTTCAAAGGTACCGTTTCCGGTACAATGCTTTACCGGTGCTATGTCATTACGTCGCTGCACAATTAAAACTGTACACTTATATTTGTTTAAATTCACTAATTATGTTGCCGCTAATAAATGCCTTTATGCAACATCTGCTGTTGGCCCTTTGGAAATGTTTTATTTGCTACGCGCGCCATCGAGTGAACCTTATAATTTTCTCTTCGTGCGAACATGAAGTTTACGTGGTTTGAATGCAAAACGCAAGCGCTAGACTTTACTATCATTGAATCACGCTATAGATAGCACGTACAATAATACATTTAACAGTATTCGTGTCTTGATCTTGGAATATGTTTTGATTGTGTTGAAAAATTGGACTTATTAAACATTTACTCTAATTACTTAAGTTTAAACACTCTGTGTATGCTACGGTAATAATGGTCAGCAATCATACAAAATTAATCCATTAATACGCGGAGAAAATGGCTGCTAACTCAATTACAGCAGCTAAGTTAAATAATTTGATATGTTAATTCAATGATAGAGCTATAAAAACTACCGCTAGAGAGAGAGGCATTCAAAAAATTTCTATGGATGGTAGAAAGTGTAGAGATTGATGTGCATTAGAAGAACATAATGAGGAGATGGGCGTGGTAGGGCGGTCGCGGCTCGGCAGTGAAATATAGCTCGTCCTGGGAGGTCCGGGTTCGAAGCCACGTCAAATTTTCGACACTCGTAAGATTTTGTCAATCGCGCTGATTAATATCTTTGTCGGACTAGCGAGATCACCGATAGCGGTAAGCCCGCCGCGGATCGGTGACTCACCAGAAGGAAAAAAAAACAATTAATTGTTTACGTAACTGGCAGATAGTTTGTGCCTCTTATCCGCATCTTTTTTATCAGGTTTATTTTGCAATACTAAGTTACTTAACTTCCACGATAGTTAGTTATACACAAGTTATAAACTTAGGACACTAATCAAAGATTAAAGAAAGTCCGGAGACCAATTTTGTTAAAAATAAATGCGATTTATGCTGCACATTTTTGCAAGATATTTTTGTACTTGATCATCCTGAAAATCCTTATGATTACGAAAAGTCCTCTAAATAACACAAAAAGTCAAAAAATCTAATCTTGCTAATTGAAGAAAACATTTACTACACTCGTTACAAAAATCATTGTTTCGAGAAGCATTTAAAAAATACTTTTACCAAGTTGTTGATAACAGTGTTCGTCTAATGACGATAATTAATTATGTTTGTGCAAAACCGTTGAACTACGTCGGGTAGGCAACAATCACATGGCTGACACGCGGTCGTTTGTCATCGAGTCATCCTCACGTCACTCAACTGCACAGATACACCCTTTTCCGTCACAATCGTAAATCTTTAAATAGAATGTAATAGTTATATTGCTATAAATAAAAGTAGTAGCTAACTACGTGCACACAGCTGAATATTTGTATTTATTTTTTGTAATTTGTATTGCCAACACGTTTTTCCGTTCTTAGCACAGCTTATGTGTTAATAATGCGAGTTTATTATGATGTTACTACAGTTTCGTTATAATTAATTTAAGCGATGCATCGGATCCCGTCTAACGTTTCAAACGCTCGTCTGTCGGGAGGCGACGAGTCGTGACCGTGTCAGGTGCCACCGAACGTCACGAGCTCATATCCACCGAATGTGACACAAGCTCGTATCCACCAAATGTGACAAGACCACATCCATCAAATGTGACGCCCGTGACGAGAGCCGCTGAAGCTGAAACGTGACCGGGATACTCTGATGTAGTCTTTTGCGATTTCCGGCCTACATTGATTTTGTATGAGTAATTCGTTATTAACTTAGCAATACATAAATATCCATAAAAGTTACAAATAATTTTGTTATAACTTCCCGTTAAATAGTGTTTACTTATCTTTTTCATAATATTTTAAATGATACTTGAGTTTTCTATAGACATTTCTTATGACACGTGATATAAACTTCCATCTTGGGGTGATTAAATAAGGAATCATTGGAAAAACAACAAAATTAGGTAAGATATTAATTTTTTGAAAATGCAATCTTATGGCCAAGCGCTCTCAGTACAACCGGTTGGCAACATGATAATGAATACTTAAGTATTTAATAATATTCAATTTACCAGAAAACGGAGCATTTTGCATAAATTCATACCATATTTGTAACTAGGTACTTATTTCACTCATTAATATGGAATGGATATAAAATTAGCTGTAGCTAAGGTAGTAACTGGATCCATTATCGGATATGAAATATTCATTAAAGTTTGTTGTCACTAGTATTACGTGGCAGAATCAGGGTTAACTATTAACACTAATTTGTTATGATAACCGCTGGAAACACGACGCAACATTCACATGTAAGACTCGTGCAGTAACGTGCAATAACTTTACACGTAAACTATCATAAGTATTTAAAGATCGTACCAGCGATTAGAAGGCGCTTTAAGTTTCTGCAGTTTCTGCATAATCGACTATAAACGATGGTAATGTACAAAAATAAGCCTTAGTTAATTTATTATACGAAATATTAATAACAACTTTTATAATGATGCTACTTATACTATACAAACATTTTTAATACTTATTTGGTACGTTTCATTAATTAAAACTTTGCTCTTCATTAAGCTGTTGATAGTAGTTTATTGACCGAGCGAACACGAAGCGCGAGCGAAGCGTCTTTGCTTCAGCTTGCGCAAAAATTTTTTCGTATGTCCGGCTGTTTGTTCTCTTCTACAGGTCGCATTTCTCAACCGATTCTCGTAAAATTTTGTGAACAGGTTCAAAAATTATAAAGATTTTTTTCGTCGAGCCAGTTTTTCGTAATTTTTCAAAATGGCGGAGATATGTACAAAAACATGTTTCAATCCAGCTTTCTGGCCCTGTCTGTTCTCTCCTACAAGTCGCATTTCCCAACTGATGCTCGTAAAATTTTGTGTGCAGCTTCGAAAATTAATATAAAATTGTTTGTCGAGCCAGTTTTCCGATATTTTTAAAAATGGCGGAGATATGTGAAAAAAACTTATTTCAGTCCGGCTTACCGGCGCTGTCTGTTCTGCTCTACAGGACGCATTTCTCAACCGATTCTCGTGAAATTTTGTGGACAGGTTCAAAAATTATATAGATTTCTTTAAATTGAGCCAGTTTTTCAAAATTTTTCGAAATGACGGAGATATGTTAAAAAATATATTTCAGTCCAGCTTTCTGGCGCTGGCTGTTCTCTTCTACAGGTCGCATTTCTCAACTGATTCTCGTGAAATTGTGTGGGCAGGTTTGAAAATTATATTCAATTTTTTGTCATGCCAGTTTTTGAATTTTTTCAGAATGGCGCAGATATGTAAAAAAAAAAACATATTTCATATTCACTTCTCAAGCTTACGCGCTCACTAGACATGAAATTAAAAACATTTTAACGGGTACTAGTGCGGTTTTATTGAAAGTACTTTGGTAATTAGTTGGTATTTGGTTTGCTTTTTGGTTTTCCCGACGTTTCGGCACCTTTGCAGTCCCCCGTGACCACGGCAGCTGCAAAATAGGTGCCGAAACGTCGGGAAAACCAAAAATCAAACCAAATACCAACGTACTTTCAATAAAACCGCGCTAGTATCCGTTAAAAATTGTTTTATTTCAAACATTTTTCAGTCCGACTTTCCAGCTGTCTGTTTTACCCTCAGATTGCATTTCTCAACCGATTCTCTTAAATTTTGTGTGCAGGTTCGATAATTATATTATTGTAGAATTTTTTAGTCGAGCCAGTTTTTCGAAATTTATCAAAAAATCATTCATTTCGAAATTGATCAAAATTAGAAGCGCCATCTAGCTGCGAATATACCTACCAAATAATATACCAAACGGGGCAAACAGCACGTGTACCTACTGTGCATATATGTCAAAATTGGTTTATTAGTCAAGATTTCGCTGTATCACCCGTATACATCGCGGGTAAATGTTTATTAGTAAGGCAGTAAGTATATAGGTAATGAATTGATATTTTATATTAATATTTTTATTTCAAAATAGGACATAACGAGCAATTTTTATTTTATTTTAATTTGACTATACCAAATGAATTTTAATTTTAGCTTATTTTAATTTGATAATAATGAATGAACAAATGATTTTATTTTTATTCTTACAGCCTTTAATTTAATTTGTTTATGATTTAATTTATTATTATTCAAATGTTTCTATTCAAATTGATGTATGGGTATCAAGCCTGAAATAAATGATTTATTTTTTATTTTTTATATGCTCCTCGTGAGCAGTGTGGGAATAAGGGGTAGCGACATCTTTTATTAACACGTTTTTATTTTTAAACAACACAGAATTTTGAGCTACGATTTAACGCGAGGTCTACAGCTCAAGGAGCCATGATACAAGATTAGTAAAGATGTTTCACAAACCATACAACAATACTATATACAGTGCCTTTGGTCTTGGACTAGCGATAATTTAAAGGCGTGTAATATACCTAATTTTATCGACAAAAACACCCACATGTTGGGGTCTATCCTCACTCCTGTTGGAATGGCCGCCATTTTAAATTTGACTTTTTATTTTAGATGACCCTGCAGAAAAATATTAATTTCTCCGGATTTAGAAGTTCTACAGTTATAACAAAAATATTGTTTGAAAGCTAATAATATCACCTAGTAATGTAAAAATAAAATGTTTAAATTTTTGATTTAAATACGTCATAAAAAATTACTGAAATAAAATTTTATACGAAATTTGTGCGATTTTTTTGAGTTTTTATTACATTTCTCAAAAACTAGGACATTAATGTCCATTTTTTTGCACTATTCAAATACACAGAAATATTATCTACAAAACGGTTCTAAAATTTATTGCTCTATAATGCATATTTTGAGAGTTATTTTTGTTTGAACTATGACTAAGGGTCATAGTTCAAACAAAAATAACTCTCAAAATATGCACGTCACCAAAAAATGATTATTTTCGAAAATGGACATAATTACAAGCATTTTGAACATATTTTAAATTAGGTTGATAATATTATCTGAATACTAATTTCATCAAATGATAAAATCTAGTTTTTAGGAATTTTGATTTTTTTTATTTTCGAAAATAACCATTTAGTACTTGTAAGGGTCATATTCAAACATCAATAGCTCTCGAAATATGCAACATAGAGCAATAAATTTTTAAGTCGTTCTGTAGATAATATCCCTGTGTATTTGAATAATGCAAAAAAAGTGAACATTAATGTCCTAGTTTTTGAGAAATGTAATAAAAAGTCAAAAAAATCGCACAAATTTCGTATAAAATTTTATTTCAGTAATTTTTTATGACGTATTTAAACCAAAAATTTAAACATTTTATTTTTTAAATTGATAGATGATATTATTAGCTTTTGAAGAATTAATCGACGTTCTTGACAATCTCTTTTCTACCTATGCGCGATTCTACACAATATGGATTCCTTACAACTACCATTGATCACATTCTCTTTTCCCCACAATATTCAGTTTTACACAACCGCGTTTCTTCCTATTAGCAATTCTACTCAATATTAATTACACACAACAGCCTTTCATCACATTCGCTATTCCATACATTGTTTATTATGTATCTGAGTAGGTACCTATATTATGTTCATCTCATAGAGGAAAGTAATAAAAGGGAATTAATTAATTGGATGACTGGAAATAATTAAAGGGGACTGTTAATGGGATACTTAAATACTAAACTGGGCAGCGGTTTATTTTTTGGGTTACAAAATAACTATTTTCCCTATCTGTATAGTCGTCCTCGGTCAATCGCCCACTTAGTATTTCAGTACGCTATATTCAGTATTTTTGATACCCAAAATGAGAATTTATTGTTACCCAATCAAATACTACCCGTAAAAAAACAGCCGTTTCATACAAATAAAACAGTTGATTCTTTTCGCGATTTTAGGATTGCTTCTATACAAAAATTTGATTGTAATTACGAGCCCTATACTTAGTTTAAAGATGATTGCTTATTTAATTTACACAATTCTGTATTAATTATTCTTATATAATTATGTATTAAAAATAAATAGAAATGATAATAAAAATAAATGTATTGTCGGCGCTATATTAGTGGGTAGTAGGGAACCTTTTCAGTATTTTAATATTCCTTTCCACAGTTTAATTTTAACACATTTTTATTAGGTTGCTTTCTCGTTTGTTTGTGTGTTCGTTTGTTTCTCCGCAAAGTTTGTGAACGGTTTTGTACTAGCTTCCCAATATGCTAGAAACTTGAAACTTTGAACATAGGTCAGAACTGGAAGGCAATGCAATATTAAGGTCTCATTGAGCTGATCTGATTATGGATCTGGAAGAAGGCCATAGGATCTCTATGATGAAACCATGCAACCCCATCGTGTTTGGGCTCGTTACAATCGTCTTGATGAGTACTCTAATGGAAGACGAGATCCAGGATCTGATGATGAAGCTGAAAGGCCATGCCATAGGAACTCAATATTGAAACCGTGCAACCCCATCAAGAATTTATTTTTTACTTTTTAGTTTGTTTTTACTACTCCGTTTTAATGTTTTTAGTCCGATTTTTTATATTTGCGATCACCATCCCTTTATGAACTGAGAGTTTGTATTCATCAAATAAATCGACATAGTACAAAATACCTGACTGTTTTTAAAGCGTATGTAAAAAAATTCCAACTTTTTGAAAATAGCATAGAAGTTGGAAGGAAAACTTAAAAAAAATCAAAAGCAAATAATCTCTGGCGACGCCGCGACGTGACTACTAATAATATACAAATAATAAACGATTGTATGGGATGAATAACGGTTGTGTGTAATTAATATTGAGTAAAATTGCTAATAGGAAGAAACGCGTTTGTGTAAAATTGAAGATTGTGTGGAATAGAGAATGTGATCAATGGTAGTTGTGTGGAATCCATATTGTGTAGAATCTCGAATAGGAAGAAAAGAGATTGTCAAGAACGTCGATTAATTCCTTTTGAACAGTATTTTTGTTATAACTGTAAGACTTCTAAATTCGGAGAAAAAATAATATTTTTTCTGCAGGGTCATCTAAAATAAAAAGTCAAATTTAAAATGGCGGCCATTCCAACAGGAGTGGGGATAGACCCCAACATGTGGGTGTTTTTATCGATAAAATTAGGTGTATTACACGCCTTTAAATTATCGCTAGTTCAAGATCAAAGGCACTGTATATCGAGTTGACGTTTCATAGTGCCATTATAACCGAGGAATAATGAAAGCGATGATAATTATATTTAGATATTATGAAAAATTTTAGCAACACCTAAAACATAATTTACATGCGTTTGCAAATATCTTCTCAAATTATGAAATAAAGCAAAATATTTCACTGAAACGTGTGCTAATGATCGGTCGGCTCGGAATCTGCAATCTCGCACCATCTGTCGCTAATCAACGAATAGAGTTAATTAAATCGAGTTGCCAATATGGCGGCGGGTGTAATTGCTATTAATAAAGCGCTTTCCTGTATAATTAGACGGGCGAGCGCCGATTGGCCGACGGCCTCTAATCACGACGTGATAACATTCGCTAATGGCTGCACAGTTTCCTATTGCATAATCATGCACAGCCTAATTTGCGACGTTTGTTGTTTAAGCTGGTAATTCTCATTTAAACCTTTAATAAAAGCCTAAGTACTTATTTTTTGGTAAGAAGTATACTTATTTGAACTGGCAATGATAGGGTTGAAATGAGGTTCTAAATCTCGAAAAATATGAATTCGTTTTGATTAGGGTAAATGTGCTCAATTATTTAATGAATCACCCAAAGCTGAAGTTAATTAATAAAACATCAAAACAAAACTTGAGCCAATTAAAAAATATTCTTACAATAATAATATAAATAAAAGGAGATGGTGGATGCACGGTCAATAGATCTCCAATAGCGCGTTGCGTATTCATCACAAGGCGACTGGGGAAACAATGATTGACGAGTTCGCACCTCGCCTCCTGCCTCTCTAATTAAGACGACATGCGCCTGCGCACCGCTGCATCTCGCAACCACTAATTTTACCACTATCCTCTTAACACAATTCATTATTATATTAAGATAAAGCGATTTAGAATGCATCGTTCAAGCGTATCAATTTTATGTCAGTTTTAAAGATATCTTAAATCATAAGCATTACTAAAATAATAAATATAAATCTATTGAAAACATATCGCGTGAGATTTAATCCCATAGAATGCTACGTTTATGAGCCTCGTCTAGATTTCAACCACAGAGCAGCATTTAAATGATGTCATAACAATAACGAGGCGTTGTAAACGCGCGCCCCTTATTTCTGTCTTCGGTATCTGCTCATTAAAACGCTTCTTACGCATGTCTCAATGTCCTTTTACTCTCGCTCGCTTTTCCACTAACTTTTGGGTGGTAGGATGATGGACGACGTCGGTGTCCATATATCATTGCGGTAATATATCGCGCAGTGCGCCGAGTGTCGCCATTAACGCATGCGCGCAATTGCCTGTGCCCAAGCGCATGCACCATCGCGAAGCTATAAGAAGCATCTCACAAATCGACGCGTGCGACCACAGCTAAACGCATATAAATCTTATTAATGGTATTCTTATTTTCGTCTTACCACGGTCTTGTAAAATCGTAACGTGGTTTATTCCTTAGCACCTTTGTTGTATCTTCTTCATCTCTTGGAAGCATCAAATACAATCGTGAGGCTTAAAAAATTTAAGATATCTCAAACCAATCAGAATTATATTGTGAGAATATAACGCGTGTGCAGTCATAGTAAACCACTTGGGTGGCCGGCTGTCATCTGTTATGAATGTAGATTTGATGGTTCGCGAGCCGAACGCCGCATTCCTGTCAGGGTTGCGTAAGCTTCGACTGCGAATTGTCAAGTCGATCTCACGAGCCGCTCAGCTCCGGGTATTGTCGACAAAAAGTGAAAGACCGCTAGATGAAGTTCGTCTCAGCTTACAGTTAAAGATTTGTTGTTTCCGTTCTCGCCGCCTCAATGACTACCATTTTATATCGATTTCGAGATAGTGTTTCACGCGCCTGCTACCGACACCAGTTTTTGTGACACTCCTTACTGCTCACAACTAGTTTATTGTCGTCTATCAGTTTTTGTGTTGCTTTTTTAGTTTTTATTTTAAGGCTACAATGATCTGTTACATTTCAACTTTTCTTTGGATTTAAACATTCCGTTGATGGATTCTTATGTAGCGTTCCCCTCTAGTTAAAATGAATAACAACAGGAAACCGCAGCAGAATAGTGTAATAAGAGCCATTACGACAACCAACCACAAGCAATTTCACTTGGTAAACAAGAGCATACACCTTTACAAAAATGTCTACCCATTCATCTTTCTCGAACAGGACATTAAAGAATGTCTCAGTTAAAGAGGGGAAGGGGAGAATTGCTTAAGAGTCAAATTCGAATGCAACGGTTCACGCTGAACATCCAAATTGTTATGTTAGAACAAATAATGGTCATAGAGTTTTGAGCTTTATGGTGGTGGTGTCTCTAACTTTTTTATTTCTTTTTATTCTAAATATTTATTATTGCTGACAATGTCTTTGCAGAGGGGAGAGATATAAGGTAACCCTCTTAAGTAGGGACTCCTTATTGAGGGACCGGGGGCCGTGAAATATGAACTAAAATATGGTGTGTCGTTGGATGCACCATTCCTCGCTGGATGAACATTTTAAGACATTTACATAGTCATTTTGGATTTTGTTGGTTACGAAAACCGTAATACGAATACGTATATACGTAATCGTCATTATTTCATTCGATGTCAGGTATAAGTATAGTTACGACTCTTAAAGCAAAAATATATATACAATAGAATTAATCACACCTAACTTTAATATATTTTTGCGCACATACATTGTATATTTATTTAGTGTTAGCCTAATTAGTTGTGATAATTTGCGATAAACTGGAGACTTAATGAGCAGGTGACAATTCGCGCCGGTCGCAGGGAACAATTATTATAACCCAACCAACTAATCGAGTAATTGTCGAGTCGAGTAATTGCGCTAATGTGAAAATATACGCTTTAACATAACAATAGAACAAGGAAGTCGATATTATGGTCATGTACATTGAAAACATTTCTTTCAAGATTAAGATATCAGTTAAATGATAATTTAGAAACGTACTTACCTATTTTATTAATTGAATTCAATCGTTTATTATCATGTATACGAGTGGTTGTATTTGTTTATTCTTATATGAATTTGTAAGTCATATGTTGTGATGCAATTCGTCCAAACCCCCCAATTATTCCTCGCTTTATTGTCAAGCGTGGAGTACCTAACTGTAGAGACCACATTATCGATCGTATTTAGGACGATATAAAAAAAATACCTGTAATCTCATACCTAATAGTTTTATGTTGTGTTGGTTAGGCGCATGTTCCCGACGGTGCGCGTGTCGTTCGCGGGATGCCGCGCGGAGGCGCGGTACGCGGTGCTGCTGGACGTGGTGCCGGTGGACGGCAAGCGGTACCGGTACGCGTACCACCGCTCCTCGTGGCTGGTGGCCGGCAAGGCGGACCCGCCCGCGCCCGCGCGCCTCTACCCCCACCCCGACTCGCCCTTCAGCGGCGACCAGCTGCGCAAGCAGGTCGTCTCCTTCGAGAAGGTCAAGCTCACCAACAACGAGATGGACAAAAATGGACAGGTATGTTCTAAACACACTATATAAGTATAGTCGGAAAGTTTTTATTTATGTCAAGACCGTTGCTGGTTGGGCCGTTATACAGGAGTTAATTATCATTTCATTTTCAGTTGGTGCTGAATTCAATGCACAAATACCAACCGCGTATTCATCTAGTTCTACGAAGAGAAGGTGCTATTAACGCACCAATAACTGATCTCGAACAAGAAGAATTCAAGACTTTCATTTTCCCGGAATGCGTGTTCACAGCGGTGACAGCATACCAGAACCAACTCGTAAGTACTTAAACCTATTGATCTCAACACAAATAGGCTAGTTCATTTGGCGACACGGCTCTTTTGTTCCTATCATTTGATATCGAAAATAGATCAGAGGACTGAACGTTTGAAATTGCACTGAGCTGTCGAGTGACTATCGACGCGTTCTATTTCAGACTCACTAATTGCATATCGTTGAAAGGTATGTCCAGTCTGAACAAAGGGAGGTGGCACATAATTTTTTGTCTATCAGGCGGCCACACGCGGGTGTCGCTGACGACGGACGGACAGAGCGTTTGACGCGTGCGCGACGGTGACGATTAAAGTTTTCACCCGAGCTAAATTTAAGCCAGACTCGGTGGACGCAATCATGACCAACCTATACATTCATCTCTATTGTTGTCAATGCTTTCCTTGTTCCACTAATTGGCTCAGCGATGATTTTCTTTGAATTTGTATTCGTTAAACGTTCCCTGAAACGCACGTGCAAATTTCAATCGTTGTTAACAAAACTGATGTCAGTTGCTAAAATAATGCTCGACAACCGTCACATGTCGCCTGCGAGTGTATTTCTTTCCCGCTACATTCATAGCTGACGGCTAATGGTGCGAAGCGTGATTAGCGTCCGCTTTTGTGTGTTATGTGACTTACAACCTCCGAGTCTGTAATCTACGAGCGAAGCTAGGCTACCATAGTCTTGCCAGATTTATGATGGATAAACAGACAGGCTTTGGAGTGCTTCGTACTATAAAGGGTTTCAACTCGAGAGGTGTAAAACTGAAACTGACGATCTATAAATGGCACCAGAAAAGCTGTAACTCTTACTTATATTGCAGCAAAGATAAACAATATTTTGAGTATAAAATGAAAATACTTAGATAAAATAAAAACAAAGAGAAAAGTTATACAAAAATTTGGAAATTGTACGAATGCAATCAAGTGTTTTTGTTGTGTGTAGTTAAATAAATACCGTTACAGTTAAATAAAAACCGTAAATAAAGGTATTTTCATCTCCATGTAAATATCCCCGCTCCCCGCTCTGCCGATGCGCGGGCGTCGCTGCGTGCGTCGCCACGCGCAATTAATTCACTGTCACAGGAGCGTTTGGGCGTCTCCAAGTTTCTCGTTTTGCTTCTTCTCGTGTAGTAAAATAATTAGGACGTTTTGAGGTTCATAAAGGAAACGTTACTTTATATCGACAACGCGGTATATAAATCTTTATTCGTTGCTTAATTAATCGTTTTTAGGGTTCCGTACCAAAATGGTAAAAAAGGAACCCTTATGGTGTGACTCAATCTGTCTGTCTCTCTGTCTGTCTGTCTGTCACAGCTGGATATCTCGAGAACTACCAATGATATCAACTTCAGGAATAGTTTAGGATGACATTTGCCCAACTATTTTGCAAATAAGAAAGAAATAAAAATAAATATCTTTTTTACAACAGGGACTGAAAGGGGGTCTTAAAAATTTTAAGTGGGGCTATTAGGGCATGTGGGGCTATTAGGGCATGTGGGGTATCATATGAAAGAACGCCATTTGCACGTTTTCAATCATCTTTTCATTTTTTTAGGCCGCATAGTTTTTGACTTGTCATGAAAAATGTAAAAAAAAAATACAAATCCCCCCTCCTTATCTCCGAAGTTTGCAAAGAGAAAAATCTGAAATAATTCTATGTGATAGCAGTTTATATAAAGATAACAGGAAAAATTAAACGATGTCTCAATATAGCACACTTTTTTAGAAATATCAAATTTTTAAAAAAGTTTACATTAGTTCCACTATCGGTCAAGAGATGGCACTGACCTAAAACGGCAATAATAATTTTATTATTCTACTCTGCAGTGTATTTATTATGATGGTACGGAACCCTCGGTGCGCGAGTCCGAGTCGCTCTTGACCGGTTTTTGTTTGTCTATCTTTATTTTAATTAAGTTGTTAGATGTATATTTTAGTCGTTCTACTATTCGTCTCTATTAAAATGAATTGAATAAAAATAATGAAGAATGAACAACAAACAAATGGTTAAAATTGGATAGAATAGGTAGAAAAAAACAGCTAATTAAAGGTACTTAACTATAAAACCGCAGCCTAGCAATAGTCCTGAAAATACAATTAGATCGAGAATTTGCTGTAACAAATCAGCAAATCTACATCGGTGCTGAATGAAAAATATCTTCTTTAAAACAAAATCATCTATAACGACGTAGTTATTAAAAGTCTAATGAATTAATTGGCATTTTTATCGCTACTTGGCTGTCTACCAAGGGTGTTCACTGTCAAATAACAGAGATGTCTGTTGTTTAACATATCGCATATTGTATCACATTGATCGTAAATAATTACACTTGGTAGGTATAGTAATAACCATCAACTATCGATGCACGGACGCCTCCACCGGCAGGTCGAACGGCTCCCCAGGGCCATCGATTATTGATTTCCATTGATTCTAATGTGATTCTAGATTTACTGCCTACACTTGGTGATTCTGTCATCCTTTTACAGCTATTACGCCCACTAAATCTCATTGAATCGAGTAAGCTTTTCATAGTTTTTTACTCAGCTTATTAGAGTCAAAATTTTATCTCAAGAACACCTACATGGAATCCAAGAATATCTACAGTGAGTAGTACAAAGCGTGATATCTACCGGTCGATCGAAATGTCGGTGCGGCGCGGGCGCAGCGCTCCGGCCCGATTTGGCTGACGTCACATCTCTGACAGCTAAAACATTTGTCGAACGCCGTAGATAGTGTCACAGATAACTCAATCCTTTACAACAATAAGAACACACTTAGCATGTTTGCACCTGCGAGCCGCCAGAGATTGATACCACACCCGCATAACATTAAGCTAACAAAAAATAAATTCAAATTAAAAAAACATCTTGGTTAAGACAGTCGAATTTTACATCCGAGAAAAGTGTCACCAAATAGGAATTTTACGAGCGCGCGACGTTTGTTAAATCGATTCGGAATAAAACATCATTATTGGTGCTTTATCATACGAGGACGTTGATATAAGATAGATAAAAACTTGGACAAAAAACTGGATAGTTTTTGTGGGTCGCGGTGAGACGCAGCGTCGCCGCGAGCGCCGCGGGGTGGTTCCCTGGAAAACGCCGTGGGCCGCGCGACCTGTTACAATATTTAAACATTTTACAGCATTTAGGGTTGTCATTAAGTACTTTTATTTTATTGCGTTGACTTTCTGACAAAAATAGTAGATTGTTATACAATGGTCGAAAGGAGCGAGGGCGGCTATAGTTTTTAGCTGTAGTAAAAAAGTTACCTATATTTAAACTGAGCAGCGGGTGAAATGCAGAGTTTTCCACCCGCTACTCAGTTGAAATAAACCTACATCACTTGCCAAGTATGAGAAATGAAAAAAAAAATGTTTTCTTATGATTACTGTTATTATGATTAATAAAATATCAATAATTAATTTATCTTAGTAATATTTTAACGTAAAAGTTTGAATGTTCAATCACGCAAAAACGGCTGAACGGATTTGGATGAAATTTGGCACACAGAATACTTTTTTATCCCGGTCAAAGGTTCCCAAGGTTTTTTTTAGAATATCAACACAGACGAAGTCACCGACGGAAGCTAGTATTGAAAATAATATTACATGAGTTTTATTGCCAAAAAGGATTCAATATTCTGCAAGCGAAACAGTTAATGGCAGCCCTACGCTTACAATACTTATGTTCGTTTTCTGTAAAATCCTTTGTTGAGAATTCGATTCGTTTCGAGGTGACAATGTTTGTTAGAGTTTACGCATCCTCAATGCACACAATGTGTTTTTTAATAGCCGATGACTTGTGAATTTGTTATGATTGATAATACCGCTGAGATTTCCAGACTAGGCAAAAACATGACGTAGAATAACAACCTGTCGCGATGTGACAATACAAGGCATGTTTGTTTACTCACTCATGGAATTTGAATGCACACTTACAAGAAAAACTTTTGGGTCGATAACAGATATAAAATATTAATGATTTAAAACTGTTAGTACTTCCGCCTTACCTACCACCTCGCTATACAATAATACACCTTGAAGTGATAATCCCAGAAGTAAGATAACTATAAGCACTACACGCAGTTCCTCGCACCAGCTCAATAGCCACTTAATTGAAATTTATTTGTCATTTCTCAGTATCAACAATCAATATTCTAAAATCTCTGAGGCCATTCTCACATTGAGCATCCAGAAACGAGTTTTACAAGAGTAAAATTGAACAATATAGTAAAGGAGTGAAGGCAAACACAATTTCAATAACAAAGGGCGCCATGACAAATAAACATATTTCACAGGCCAAAATGGCTGCGGTCAGGTGTCGCGCCCCTTCCTCCCCCCTTAAAAGCTCTTCTTTTTCTTTCCCCAATAATCGATTCATTCTTTTCAATATCTTTTATCTTTGTTAGCTTTTGAATCGTGATTCTTTTGTTGCATTTGATTATTTATTTTGGAGGAATTAATTTGGTTTAGAAGCGAGGCTTAACGTGTTTTTGAAAAATCATTTTTAGATGCCCAGTAGCCTCAATAGCTTATATTTTCATAGGATTTTTTGCACTGTTACTATTATTAATTAAACAAAACGTTCAAAATTAAGAGGTCCGTATTCAT
This sequence comes from Agriphila geniculea, assembly GCA_943789525.1. Classification (NCBI taxonomy): domain Eukaryota; kingdom Metazoa; phylum Arthropoda; class Insecta; order Lepidoptera; family Crambidae; genus Agriphila; species Agriphila geniculea. Next base: position 9,740,608 of record OX038873.1, on the reverse strand, counting down.
AAAACAAAGTCTGGTGTGAGTTTGAAGCTTTAATTACATTAAAAAAGATTTGGCTATGTCAGTGTTCTAAGTAATCACAGGGAGAGAAAATCTACTGTAAATCTAACTATTCATTGGACAACCATATTCCGTTGCGACGATGTAGATTTTCATCATCATCATCAACATCATCGTTTCTTATAGAAAATTAAATATTTTCAAATTAAAGCTGTCATATAAAAACCTGATCTTAATTATTGAGACTCAAGTAAAAAAAGGTTTTCGGTTGTGACACTACACTACATCCGTTCATATATCACTGCACATAATAACACATCCAAACATCATTCTCAAATACAAGAAGTCAACGTACTTGCTTATTGAGTAGATTTAAAATAATTTAAGGCAAAATTATTTATCGGCGTTGTATCTCTTTCTTGTACGCTGAGTTTTATGGAGGGCATCTCGGTCCCTCCCGCCATCGATCACCCAAGGTGTAACGTCACGCAGAGCCGTCGTGTGCGGCCCGACTGAATTTATTGCGTCTGCGCACTCAGCTACCAAAGAAAAACCATGCATTTTGTTGTTTCTTTAACTTTAATTACTTTTTTACAACTTGACTGTTATTTGAAAATGAAAACCACTATAGTATCAAGAACAACAGTCGTGTAAGGCCTGGCCCTATATCGGGTCATTCTGAACTTACCATCCAAATTTCAAGGATATGTCCAGTCCTGAAACCAAACAAATTTCTCTAAGAAACACGTATCGAATTTCGCCACAAAATTTTGGTCATCCCATACTAAATTGATCACGTGATCTCTTTGATTTGTATGGATAGTCGTTTTTTTTTACATATTTGGCCATGTGTTCCTTAGAGAAAGTTGTTCAGTTTCATGGACTGAACACATCCTCATAGTTTGGATGGTGAATACAAAATAACCCTGTATACCATCGGGATGCGATGCTGTTTACTAAAGTCGCCCAAAATATTAACATTTCATAGATTTTGCAAAATAACGTTAGTTGTATGTTCAACTATTTTAATAATCAGAAACAACAGAATTTTGATGTAAAACCTTTTTTATGCTTAGGTTGACTTTTTCATCCAGCAATAAAAATATACAAACATCAAATTGGCGTAACGTATCGCGCGTTGCGTCAATTTGACAATATTACTGATTTTGTATTTTTATAATCACAATATCTTAATGTATTTACAAAAAGGGTTCTAGTCTGAAATGTGGCAGATTGCTTACTCCTTAATATTCCGAGTGTACAGCCATAACTACGGACACGAGTGTAAAGTTGACCTCATACTTACAGTAGGGCCTGTGAGAGACCTCTTGACCCGGCTCAGTAGAGAGAGCAACCAGCGGCTGCACAATTAACAGACAATAGTTCGAAATGCACAGGCACACTAACAACAAATTCAAATCAAGATCGAACAAAGAATGTGGATGTGTAGAATGATTGTAAAAGTATTGACGGAGGTCGCACAAGACTTGTACAATCTGCACACAGTGTCTCTCGTATTGTCGGTGGGCACTATCAGAGAAAGCTTGCAGTTAATAGAAATGTTGGATGAGGAAGAGGGGCCGTGAAGTGACCCTTACAAATTGTTTGTTTTAAGAATATAAAATATTTAATGGAACTGTTGCTGTTTTATTGTAGGTTAATACTTTACAATCAAAGATTAGATGCTCAATCATTATTTTTCCAGTTTTCCGAATTCAATTTGCCTTTAATATGCTGAATAGTTTAATAACGTCTAGTAAGGTCGATATTGTATCACTGCCGTAGTTGTTAAAGCGCGTTTATATATTGCTAAAGCATTCGAGAAGAGATGCCATAGCTCATCGCAGCATCAGTCAGTGTGCAGCGGGCTTGCAACATGACATTTATTTATATTTATTCCCGCTCTGTTCTTGTCATGTTCCCTTGTACCCATATGTTTACATGACAACCGATGGGCTGGTCTTTTTATCACTAAGCACCTAGATTTAGACGCGGGATCATAAGTAGCGGTATTTTGTTTACTTTATTACGCAAATTAAAATCTATGAAATATAAGAAAAACAACACTGCGCTATATTTTAATAGAACAGCTGGTTTATAAGCATACGTGACTATCGATGAAGGTGTTTTATTTTCTATACTTAAGTTTTCCATAACATAGTTTTATAATATCAAACCAATTTCTATACCAATAGCCATTTTGGTAAATTCTTAATCACAATAGCGAGGAATAAAACAATAAATACTCCGTCTCACCATAAAACGCATCTAATAACTTTATGACAATTTTGAATTAGCATAATTATCGCAAAACCCTTGTCAAATAAATCGAACGGGTTGGAATTGTATTACATTACTACCTCATAAAAATGTCATCCTTATTAATATTCATAGAAATAAATTATTATATAAATACACGTGCAGAACATCTGCTTAGTGGTGGCATCTGAAATCGTAAGGAGAGTTCAGAGACTTCCATAAACAATACATCACCATCGTAATAATTAGAGCGTCGTTTGCTGGTGCGGGCGCGGGCGCGGGCGCGGTGATCATCTCTCTCCTTGACGCCTTTTTGTGAGATTTTTTGTTTCCCGCCCGGGAATAATGTCATTATGGCGCCTTTAATGTTGTCAGTGAGCGGGCGCGCCGCCGCCCAAGGCGAACGTTTGTTGATACTTAAATTAGGTTGTTTTGACACGCCTCGTTCTTGTGTTTGTACTAAATCTAATAAACGTCGGTAGCGGGAAAGCGGCCCATTCATTATTCCTCTTTGCTCCCTCGACAATATTTTAAAACGGCACCGTTCAAATTGTTGTAATGTCCGCTCGCACACCGGTGCGCAAGTCAGTTTACGTGAACTCAGTGAACGAACACGAGTCATTGAAAACAATTACGGGCGGTCCGACAGGGATCATACATAATGTATAGTACGTCAATATTGTCAGCTACTACTCGCATTGTAGGCGCACTCGTTATGAGGCGCAGGCGCGACGAGAGAGCGCGGCCATTGTAGTCAATGGCGCTCGCCAGGTGGGTGTGCAAGCGTAAGTAGCTGCCGCGACACCCGTGACCCTCGACACGGCCCTCCCCGCGCCACCAGCCCTCCTGCCACTCACACACAGGACTCTCACGATCCTTCAAAACTGTTATTCATGCAGAGAATCTGACAAAGAATTCATTCATTTTCCATTTCTCGTTTACATTTTTTACTTACCATATTTCTCAGAATGAACCCCAGAAAAAAGTTCGTTAGTTACATTCTTGTTCAGCTCTGTTGTACCTATTTTCGAAATCATTTGTCCGGGGTGACACGTATCTTGTTAAATTACTCACCGCAACTGAAGATTTGTCACCGAAGCGTCAATATATTGTGTACTTTATTGTTCTCTTTTGATGCGTGACCAAAATGTTAGAAACGTTTACATTTATCGAGACATTCTGTGAAATACCGCATCACAATCAGAATAGATCAAACAGATGCATAAATATATTTCAGAAATTAAGAAATTAATTGTCACAACAGAGGGTAATAATTCTTCTAGAGGAGACCATTCCAACGACAATCGTTAGTAGTTTCACTATTTCCTAAACTTTGAATAATTTCAATTATTTCCTGCTTGACTACGAAGCCGGGTTTTGTTCAGTAAAAAAATTTTATAAGTTCATTAGAAGGAAGGTTACGTAAATAGTTCAACGCATTCGTTCTAGTTTGAGAAGAGTTCATTGTCCTAGAATACCTGTTGTTGTCAAATGAGCATGCAATTTGCGTCGTAGACTTCTCAGGTAGAGACCGACCGGCGGAATGCGCTAAGTCGCGGGATAATTACTGCCGCCGCGGTGCTCGCTGAAAGATTGACGCAGACACGAGTTTGCGACGAGTTGTTTATTGCACAACATCGCAAAAAACACTAATTCCATTCTCACCTCCGTCCCATAAAACTGCCACTCGCGTTAAAACTGATACCAAATATTGGTTTAATCCGTTCTGATATTAGGCGCGCTATTTAATGGTGACCGTTCCGTGGAAGGTTTTGTCGTAAATATTGTTTACAAATTGTGTGGAGCCACAGCAGGAGCGCGGCACTCAGCGAGGGGGCGATTTTTCAACGACACTGCCTCTGCCTTGCCAAACACATTTTTTAACACCTTGGCCCTTACTTAAATCAAACTGTTTGTTTTATGAGGACATCGCCGTAAAACACTTTCTTGGGCATTTGCATGCATTGATAAATATAAAAAATAACGTATTCCATGAAATTATTCGATTTTTACGAATAAGTAGGATACATTTTCTTTTGTTGGTTGAATATTCTTAAACTTAGAAGATTACGAGAAATAATTAATTATTAATTCCAAAATGCTCTTTTGTTATTTTAATGAATTACATTGATAGAAGGACATAACTATATACTTTCTTTTCTTTCAGATAACAAAGCTGAAAATTGACAGCAATCCATTTGCAAAAGGATTCCGTGACTCTTCTCGTCTTACAGAATTCGAAAGGTAATTATTGCTACTGACATTATCTTTTCATTAAAAATGTATTTTTATAATAAAATCAATTAAACAATACCTTCCCTGTGAATTGATGCACATACAAATACAATTACTTACATAAATTCTTAATTTTTTTAGTCGATTATAAAATCGATGGAAGTAGCGAATGTAGTATTATTTTTCACCAGTTTTTATTCTTTTTTTTAAGCCATGAATTTTGTTGTTGTGAAATCATTAGAAAACTTTTTTAAATATATATCTATTATAATCATTTTGATAGCATGCATTTTAATGCATTAAAGGCTTTTAAGCCAAACAATCAAAAAGTTCTTGACCCTCCTAATTTGCTTTTATTTTTGAGTTATTTAGATGTTTTATTTTGGAATTGTTTGTTTGTTGAGATTCTATGTCACGGGCGAGCACGAAAGATCCTCAGTCTACCCCGACGTCTCTCGCTTCGGCGCCGCCCAGCATAGGTAGATACGAACGAACATACAATTCTGACTCATTGCTGTTTATCGGCTAAAAGCAGTCTAATGTAATGTTTTTTGTGTTACAGAGAGACAATGGAGTCGATGCTCGCTGAGCAGCACTACCTTCGGTCACCACTGCGGCCTTTTGATCTGGATCAGCACAATAATAATCTAACGTTGGAAGAAAAAGCTATTCTGGCAGCTCGTTCGCAACTGTTTCTCCGGGCAGCTTATCCCTTGTATGGGGTACCAGCAGCGGCACTTTGGGGGCAGTGGGCGTGCTTAGCGCCGCAGTTGCTCGCTCAGCAGCATTTAGCTGCGTCGGGTTCGGGGCTGCAGCTGCCCCGGCCGGTGTACCCTGGAGGGCTGCCCGCCGGCGCGGCCGGCTTGTCCCAACACCGATTCTCCCCGTACCCACCCCGACGGTCGTCGCCCGGCTCGTCACCAGACTCTCTCCGAGACGCGAGTCCCCACCCAGTTCCTCTACCACCCCATCCGTCACATACGCCGCACCCACCCCACAGCCCAACTTAGTGATAAAAATAACTCGAAAATATAAATATGCTTTAAGAATACAATATATGTTGGAGGATGATGGTGTACGGGACTGAAAAATGTGCAAGTGAAATGAATTATTTGATACTCTGGGTGTTAAAGACTATGAGAAACACGTTGTATGCATACAAACTATGATGTTCGTGAAACGATATTTTGTCAAATTGTAAAATAATGTATAATACGAGTAATATTTAATTATAATTTATATGTAATTATATTTGTTATATGTTCCTAATAGTATTTCTGGTAGTGATGGTTTCCGCAATTCATGTTATAGCTTTAGTGGTTTAGAATAAAGGATGGAATGGAATCTTTAGCTCCGCCGATCCTTTGGGGATCGCTAGTGTAAATTGATTCGATAAGTTGGTTCCGTGATCGCACCTGGTTTTCTGCTTACTCAGGTACAATGTGCAATACAAACTGATTACAAAATTGTTTTAGAAAATAACTTGATTAGAGATAGCAAAATAGTGATAGGTATTAATGTAGAGACTATATTTGCTGTCTGTGTTACTATTAATTCCAACATCATTGGTACATTAACGAGTGGACACAGAAGTGACTATGCGATCACTTTGTAGTTAAATACAGTTATGATAGATAATATATTGCTAAAGATTAAAAAAATTAAATGTTTGTTAACATAATGTTTTGTTTTATTCCTTCCACACATGCAGCTCAAATTCATTCAAAACATGTTGCAGCATTTTTTCAGCCTAAACAACAAGAATTGAAATTAGTTTTAAACTTGTTTTATAAATATTTGTTATATCACTGCAGTAATTGAATGTTTATTTTTATATTAAATTAAAATGTCCCTATTACAGTTCAGGCTAAAATACAGAATATCTGAAATACTTTTTAATACTTACCCACCTATACCTATTTTATTTTTGCCATATTTTGAGATAACGGGTACGAAAAACATTTTACCTATTTAGTTATGTAATAAATAATCTTTAGTAACATAATATATTAGGTATGTTATTAATAAGTAAACTATTTTTGCTATATTATGCAAAAGATAATTTCTTGTTTTTCAATAAGATTTATTAATAGGTTGTTATATATTGTATCTAGGCAGTACTTACTATAATTAATTCTGTGACATCATTGAAGTTAATGCCTGTAGCATACGTTCATCCAAGATTACGGGCAGATTTTTATCTGATAGGCTTGTGGATAGTGGAACTTATTATGAAAATTTGGGTTCAAGTATCGGACAGTACCTACAATAATGAAGCAGCTTTATAAACTTATATTCGAAGTAATATCGAACTAAAAGCATTAAAGTACAATTCAGCGCGTGATCTAGCGTGGCGGTTAGGTACACCATATCGCGTTGCCCGGATGTTTTTCTTGATTTTTAAAACCTTGCTTTCAATTAAGATAATTAATTTAATAGAAAAAATACTAGAAAAAGTCGACTCACCCGTAGCAGCTCAGACGGGATAGTCGGATAGCTCTACGGTTGAGTCGATTTTTTCAAGTATTTTTCTATTAAATTACCTAATCATTGTGAATGCTTAAAATCTAGAATTTCAATACCTTACTTTCAACTTAGAAATACGATAAGTTGAGAGTTAAGTACTACTAATGGGGAATGTCTGAAAAAAAATTTGGCTGAATATGTTTTAGGAATAAGCTCCCTTAGTAATAGAAAATAATTTCAGATTTTTTGTGGTTGTGGTTGTTGGTGGCTAAAGTGTAATTTCCATTCTGTTGTTACTTCCGAATATATGTTAAGACAAAGTTACTTTATTTATTTTTTCATGCAATCAAAAATTCTGAAACTTTTTCTATTACTTAAGGAGCTTATTCCTACCTATAATAAATTATTCAGCCAATTTGTCTTTTTTCACACATTTCCCATTAACTTTACTATCAGGAAAACCTCTTTTCAGAAAATATAACATAATAATTTGGTTGAATAACTTTCGAAATGATTGGTTTGCAGACCGTGATTATTTCCTCTGTGGGTTTACCTACTCTTAAAAAATCAGCTAAAAAGATGTTTCAAAAAATTTATTTAGTACATTAATAATTAAATTTAAAACAATCTTCCTTCATAAAAGGTAGGTCAATAAGATAACATAATTTTTGAAGACTTACACTTTTTGAGATAATTAGATCCAGCGAATTTAGTCAGTCTGGCCTGTAATTCCCTTAACAAATTAACAGTAAATAAAGGCTTTAAGATTAAGGGCAAAAATTACATTTATTTACTAGGCACACTGAATCAAACGACTTTATATGTTGGTAAGCCACTTCTCTATGAATTCAAAAACCATCGTGCAACAATGTTGTAATATATGAATATAAGGTTCTTGGTTGTAATCAATGTCGTCAGCCATTTTGAAAATGACTAACCTGTCCGAAAATCCGCCTTCAAAGTTACGCTTTCACGTCTTTACTACTGAACCGATCATCATGAAATTTTACATACACGTTGTCAGGGGTACAGAGAAGGATATAGGTTACATACCTTTCATCCCGAATAAAGTATTGTTCCTGAGGGATAGCAAAAATCTATCCACGCAGACGAATTCGCGGGCGACCGCTACAAGTAAGTACTACATACATTTCATAATCCAATAATTTATTTTCATCGAGATAATTAATATATTAGAAAAATACTAAAAAAATCGACCACCCGTAGCACCTCAGACGGGACCCCGTCTCCCGTCTGAGGTGCTACGGGTGAGCCGATTTTTTTCTAGTATTTTTTTCTAAAATATTAATTGTCTTAATATAAAATAGTATTGTGAATGCCTTAAATCAAAAAAATTAATAATCATATTCATCGTTTAAACATTCCTACCATTTTAAATGTTCCCACTGCTGGGGCACAGCACAGGCTTTCCTTACGAGTGGATAAGGAGATTTTTTGCGGAGGTAAGATATCACCACTTTTAATATCGCTCTACCTATGTAGAGCGTTATTAAAAGTTGCTACCACATACCTACGAGATAGCAACTTTTAATTTATAAACAGTTAATTTTTAAGTACATTATATCTAAAATGAAATGAGTGTATCTCTTCCCTATTCTAATCGAGTATTACAGATAAAGTTTCAATATTTAATAATTGGTCAAGATATTGAGGTTTGGTTATGTCCCAAAATTTTAGTGTTTTCTGAATTTAGAGAGCTCATTCATAGAATTACACGCGCTTAATCAAAAGAGACTATCTTGTTTACCTGCGTAAATAATGAAAGGAATGAATCTACGCACGTGTCTTGCTATTTTTGGGAGTTTGCCGATTAATCAAGATTTTTTCCGATATTTTAAAACTATTAAATTTTGACTTTTGACTACACGTTCATATTGAGAAACGTGGTCTGATATCCCCATTTAATTTTTAGATTTACTTAAAAATTAACGGTGTAGTTATACTTTTTTTATTATTTTTTAACTTTAGTGAAAGAATAAAATGATCAAGCAACCGCCTTGCCGCCGCGCCGCCGGCAATGAAAACCTGTCCTTGTCGTTTGTACTGAAGTCGATAGATGGCGTTACTGGTAGCGTTTGATACGAAAGCTCGGAAAGCTACGATGAATACGAGTTCATCGGTAGTTATTCAGAATTCTGTCGATATTATGGTACACTAAATTAAAGTTTATGATAATTTTGTTAGTTGTTTTTCATAGTTTTGATTGTGCTTAGAGTTTTTCATCCTTCCGTTGAAGATTATAAGCTTTTTGAGTAGGTAATTGCTATCAACAGTTATTTGTTAGTTATTTTAGTTTATTCATTACAAACAAACACACAAACAAATAAACAAACAAGCAAACTTACTAAAAAAAATCTTTACTCTTTGTAATATTAGTATCAATCGATATAGTTTTTATGTACTGTAGCAAATAACAACCTGTGAGTGTGTTTATGGTCTATAATAATAAAAAAAAATCGGTTTGCACTCCGGGAGTGCCGGCAGAAGTGAAAACTTGAATATTAACGTTGTGCATTTTTGATATTTTGGAATAGTTAGGGAATTTTTGCACGAATTGCCGCCTAACGAATTTACTCTGCATTTGAATTTACGAATACAGAACAGTATTGTACGAAAGTCTTATCCATAGCTTGGCAGAAAATCTAGAGCTTTGACATTGAATTAAAAAATTAGCGCGTTGCTATGGTGACACAAGTGTTTACGTCTTGAAATGACGCGCCGCCATTTTCGCTGCGCCCCGTAGAAAGAGAGGGGAATACTTCCGCCGCCGGCTGTCTACTCTCCATCCGTCACATCCATCTTACGAATTTTCGGTCAGGGTCACGTGAACCTGACTGACTGACGCGAGTTTAACATTTTTTCCCCATTACAAAAAAGCGTACAACGCCGCTAAAGAAGTTTTCACTTCAAAAAAACGATCAAGAGCGAGTCAAACTCGCGCGCCGAGGGTTCCGTACCGTACCATCATTAACATTGCGGTGTAGAATATTGCAGTTTTAGGTCAGCGTCATTTTTTGACCGATAGTGAAACTAATTCAAGTTGATAGCATTAGTAGTTCATGAGATATCAAGCTGTGACAGACAGACAGACTGAGTCGCACCATAAGGGTTCCTTTTTACCATTTTGGTACGGAACCCTAAACTCACAATGTTAAATCAAATAAAATAAAACCGGTCAAGAGCGAGTCAGACTCGCGCACCGAGGGTTCCGTACCATCATAATTGCACCATCAAACCACACTGCAGAGTAGAATAATAAAATTAGTATTGCAGTTTTAGGTCAGCGCCATCTCTTGAGCGATAGTGGAACTAATGTTAACTTTTTTAGAAATTTGATAATTTCTCAAAAAGTGTGCTATATTGAGACATTGTTTAATTTTTTCTGTAATCTTTATATAAACTGCTATCACATAGAATTATTTCAGATTTTTCTCTTAGCAAACTTCGGAGATAAGGGGGGGAACGGTATTTTTTTCACATTTTTCATCATAAGTCCAAAGCTTTGCCGCCTAAGAAAAAAAATTATTGAAAACATGCAAACGGCGCTCTTTCAAATGATACCCCACATGCTCTAGTAGCCCCACTTCAAATTTTTATGACCCCTTTTCAGTCCCTGTTGTAAAAAAGACTTTTATTTTTTTATTTATTTCTTATTTGCAAAATAGTTGGGCAAATATCATCTTAAACTATTCCAAATTTCAAGTTGATACCATTGGTATTTCTCGAGATATCCAGCTGTGACAGACAGACAGACAGACTGAATCACACCATAAGGGTTCCTTTTTTACCATTTTGGTACGGAACCCTAAAAATACAACCTGAATAATAACCTACTCCTTTTTTTGAAGTTGGTTAACTAAATTACAGGATCTCTGAACCTTTCAAGCTTATTGACATTTAAATTACACATAAGTAATAACAGCTGAAGTGAAACAATTGTGACACAACAATTAAAACTTCAAGCGAGTATAATAATTGGTACTTTTATCCAAAAACCGTAAAAAAGCAAGTTCCTCTAACTATTAATTTTCGGGCCAGAAAGCGTGACAGATTGCGAAATTGCAACAAATTAGAGCGACACGACCGGCAATTATGCAAAGCGGTCATAAAGTTATCTTTAGGAAAACAACGTCACCCTCGCAAACTATTCAATTAAAATGAAACAGTGGGCGACATTCGAGTCACATCGGAAGGGTCTCACTGAATTAGTACGGCGCGTGGCCACATTACTAGGACAAATTTCACGTCCCCTGGGCGAGGGATGCAACGCTAATCTAATCTGGGCTGTAGCTAATAAATGTTGTAGCCAGTGACGCGGGTTGGCCGAATTTATCGCTTGTAAAACTGTTTCCAATTGTAGAAAATGTACGGGTGACGAGACACTTTCGGACGCACTGATTGAATTTAACGCTTGTGTCTCGGTGGGTATGTTACGAAGTAATCAAATTTAGATTTTATTTGGGTTTATTGTGCAGTGAAATGATGAAGGAATGTTCTGCTTTAATGTTGATTAAGTTGGCTGGTGGCTTCTGATCTTGTCGCAGATGTTTGAAGACTCAAAATGAACTTAGTGTAACTTTATTTGTGAATTATCGTAGGTGAGGTGGCCGAAGGGCCCGATTTCTGTGCGAAACTAGTTTCGTAGCAAGAAAAAAAAATATTTGTCACGTAGCATGCTACGATAGCATGGATTCGTAAGCCGTCGTACGAAACTGATTTCGTAGGAAGAAAAAGTCTTCTTTGTACGTAACTAGTTTCGCAGCAAGCAAAATAATTCTTCACATGTAACTTATTACTTACCTACGTAGCATTAGTTTCGTGGACGGCTGAAAAAACTTCCGTGGTAACTAAAACCAATATCTAAAAAAATAGATGAAGTAAAGATGGTAACTAAAACCAATATAAAAATAAAAACGTGTTAAAAAAGAGATGAAGATGGTTTATCCACATATTTATTATTGAAAAGTGTTCTTTCGGTGATTTTGATCGTCGTTGCTTTTTGATGGTCCTTTAATTCTGGAAAATTAATTTGGCGGCACTCGATTTTTTTGTACGGCCATTTTATCATCAAATACGAAAAAAATCGGCAAATGAATGTCTCAAATGGGTCTCCCCTGCGCTCCCGGACGGTCAAGTGGCCATAGACTTTTTTGCATTATTTAAAACTTTTTTACATTATTTAAAACTGTCTAGGTAGGTACTTTCTTGGTTTTTCAGTTACAAACGAGATACCGCATACTTTTACTTTGTATTTATTTGACATGGTTAAAAACAATAACTCATTTGGGTTCATAGAATACCAAGTCCTAACAACAAGGCGTAGGACAAAGCTCATTTGACGTGGATTATCGGGGCGCTTCTTGGCACGTAACGACCGGTTACTGGCCACCGCGGCCATAATGCCCGTTTAACTGCGGCCGGCCAGACGTGCGCCGAATACTTACCCCCATCGCGAACGTTCGCACTCCTCACACCTTGTGTCGACACGGCTTTACGTGTTTCATGCCTGAAACTATATAGGTGACGTAAATGAAATGCCTATACCGAGACGGCACTCCGCCACTCAGGCTAGTGAAATCTATAATAATCCTACTATCCTACTATACCTAATATTATATTTAAATGTGAAAATATGTGGGTTTGGATGTTTGTTCCTCAATCACGCAAAAACGGTTTGGATAAAATTAGACAAACAGATAGGTTATAGCCTGTATTAAAACATAGGATCCTTTTTTATCCCGGTATCCAAAGGTTTCCTAGGGATTTTCCGAGTAGTTAGAATTCCGGGTGTTGTGCGCTTACTACCTTATCGTCACTTAACATCAGGTGAGGTGAAGGCCAAGCACTATCCTGCTGTAGATAAAAAAAAATGTAAAAAGGTTTAGGTTTTAGACGTTATGATGATGTTTTTTTTATCGTCCGCGAACCCACAACATAAATACAAAAGGGTTCGCGGTGGGACGAAGCACCGCGCCAACACACCCATCTCCACATTTCAGTGTAACTGCAAACGCACCGAGCAATAAATTCACGTTTATTACCGCGAATTCATGTACCTGTTACCTTGGCAGACGGTGCCGGAACAAATCGGCGATGTGGCGTTCCAGCCAAATTTGCCAAACGTGCGCAATGAAATATTAACGTTTACGCGCGCGTTACGCGTAACAACGCATATAGAAGAGGCTCGTACCGCTAAGGTGGGCACATTATCAGAATGGAGCGCTAATGGAATGGAACGTTTTTATTTATTGGCAGGTATTCATTGCCATTTAGACCCATCGAAAATGTGTAATGGCTGCGTAATATTTCATGTTCGCTATTATTCATTGTTTTATTGCCCTCTACGACGTTGTTTAGGTACAAACAATATTTTGATTATTATATTAAATTATTGGTTGTATTCTTAAAAGTTTTCAAGATATATTTTCAAAAGGGTGAAACATCGACGATTGAAATTGTCAGGAACAATTTATATAACGTGGTAATGAATGAACCAAAAATGAAAAAAACGTATCTTCAGACCATCAAACTGAACAACTTTAACTATGGTACCAACTCTGGAATCACAAAAAAGAAATCAGCTGTTTCATACGAACATTAATAACGAAAATATCAAAATGTATGATACAGTTGATTTTTTTTTTCGCGATTTCAGAGTTGGTTCCAGTAAAAGTTGTTCAGTTTGATGATCCGAAAACAGTTTTCACATTTTTGGTTTATTCATTAACACACAAATGACGAATGATGATCATGAAATGATGACCTAAGTCTGGTGACGATACCTCAATCACGTAGATATGAGAAATAAAAGATATCCATAATTTGCAAGAGAATAGATGGTTATGCTGAAATAGGTCAAAGGTTAGCTACATATAAAAGTAAACAATTAAAATAAAAACCAAAATTACCCCGTTTATCGCAAAGCACCTATCACTTATCATCATAAAAAGCTTCGCAACGATCCACTTAGCTACCGAACCGAACGCATAAATGCAACCCGATAAAGTTATTTGCGTTCAATAACGCGAATGATCTGACTTTTCCCGGTTTTCCACCCAGAGTGGCCCTCCCCACCCACCACCCCCTCCGCGGTGCAAAGTTGAGGGCATTAACGTGTTATCGGCGGTGGCGGCGTGAAGAAGACACCCACCTGAAACCTAACACGGCATCCCGAAATTACGACTACATCCCCGACCAACGGGTACATCACCGGTCCCGTAAGCTAAAACACCTGTCTTTGAAGAACGACAAGAGCAATGTATAGCAAATCGCGAAACACTAACTAACAAATCTACCTGTAATAGGTGTAAAGATACTATCTATAAGCGTTGAGATGTAGGGATAGGTGGAAACCGTGAACGTGTTTTGTAAACCAGACCAGCAGAGGAAATAAGGTGTCCCCAATTTTACTTTGTCGACCACTGATAGCAGATAATGTAGTGTTACGAGGAAACTTTGTAAATGGCTATACGCTTCCCTTTGTTTTATTTCGAGCGTTATGATAATTTCGATGAACGACCTTTAAAGAGTTTGTGTGTTTTATTAGGCTGATAAAATAATTTTGACTTATCAATGCATTTTTCCTGCATGACCACTTTAATTAAAATATTGTCTTTTAAGTTAAAGCTAACGATACCTATGGATACCATACTTTTTGACGTTTATTCTGGAATGGGGTGGAAGAATTTTTGTGTTTTTGTCCACCAAAGTCCATCGTAGAATAGCAAAGAAAACAGCCCCCTATGAGTAATGGCTGAAGTTCTATTCGTTCGCTAACTTAAAGCTTAACATATTATTGTTGTATTGTATGGAATTGATAAGCCTACGACACGTAATTTTATAGTTTATGGCTTAGTTAGTTTTATTTTTGAGTTAGCGAACAAATAGAAAGTTGGCCATTTGATTAGGGGGGCTGATTTTAATCTAATTTTCTTTGTTTTTATTTTATTTTACTAAATAAACGTATGGTATAAGTGAACCTGCAATACTACTTCCACTATTCTATCGATTAGTATTAAAATAAATCACTGTAATAGGTAACAACCATATCTATAGATCATTGGTGATAATTTCACACGCCATACCGCTAATCAAATCCGCGGTCACACTCAGGCGCAAGCGTCGTTTCCAGTCCCCAAGGCGCGGGACCATTGACAGATTATTGATACAAATAGTCCCCCCCTCGCATCGACTCACCCCCCACCCCGATAACACCAATAAAACCTGATTGATATTGTGTAAGTGCGCTCGGAAAATGTGGGAACTCAATTGATGTTACAGACAAATTCGATTGGTGGAAAATTGAAAAGAATTTGGGCGAAAATTATTTCTTACTCTATTGGTAAGACGTTAGAGTTGAATTTTGATGGGTTTACTTTATCTTGGGAGTTCGGGATCTTATATTGATAGTAGTTGGGAGGCGTGAATGGTGCTGCCTAATGGTTGTACACGAGCCACTCTTGAGAGGTGTCGTGAGCGGCCTGCCTGTTACAGAGACACACGTTGCTATTATTCGATTCGTTACGTCTTCACTACCCTTAACTAATTAATGGATTTCAAATGGCACTGGAATAGGAGAAATTAAATTAATAGTACCTTGGTTCTAGGTGAGCGCGAAAGGTCATAAAAGATCAAAGGGTTTATGTGCTATAATTTCAGATTAGTCTGGCTTTCCTCAAGCAGTTAATTTATAAAAAGGATTTTGTCATTGAAATCTCAAACAATACTATTAGAAACGTATTATAACAATGTCACAAAAATAACCGACCTTTTGCGAAAGTGCTAATAATTGATAAAAAGGGATTAGGTATGTAAATTAGGTCTGTAATGTATTTTTTGCGAAACAAAACTATTCAACATTGAAGCAACAAGATTTTTGAAATATTTTCCTTTCACCAAAAACCCGTTAAAAGTGGTCCAAGTACATTCCGCATAACTTACGACACTCATGAACAGTTAGCAACATAAATATTTAACCGAAGCACATTCTGTGAAGGCAACACAAAGGTGCATGTTTTAGGTAGCCACATAATAGGAACATCGTCGAGTGGGCGTTCCTGGCATCGATAATTACCGATTGTAGCGATCGAGATGAGCGTCATACATGCAAATAGTGTTGACCCCGAATTATTCATTAGACAAGTCATGGCGTCAATCAACAAAAAGTAGGCGGGCTTGCATGTTAAAAATGACGGCTTTTGACGGCTAGAAGCTGTTTCGTATCTCTACTTATGACATGCGAAAACATTTTTGGTATTTCTATGAATTGTTAGTTTGGGTGAAGGTTACGCGTTTACAGCTTTTGTAATAATGACTGAGCATAATGCAAATTCTTCTTGAGGTTACAAAGTTTCTCTTAGCTGTGGGGAGTAAAGGGTTAATATTACATATCAATACGACAGGTAACGATCTTTATATTATATACCTACCCTAGATGTTTTAAAACTCATTATTTTATGACAAGTAATTACTTAAAAATTATTATCACATGCCTAACACTAACACTACTTTCACCTTTTTTAAATAATATATTTGTAAGTTTTATGCTACGTAGGTACTCGAATTACATTACAATAATGGGCTGAACAATAAAAAACAACCGAAATGTCTTTCGAAACACTCCATAAGTCATCGCATAAATGTGATTGAAAAGCGAACAATAAGCGAATAATTTCGCTTACTAAGCTCTCTGAGGGTTCGGCACTAAATGAAATTTATGTCATTCCGATGATTCCCGTTTTTACTGGGCTCCAGAGGGTTGCCGGGTGTGAATGGCCACCCCATTGTGGGAAAATATCTATTAAATATTTATGATCTTTATATCGGTATAATATTGCTTGTATCGGTCGTGTTACGAGCCTACTAATAACAATGTATCTATAGATGAGGACGCACTGACGCTAAAGTACTACGATCTCTATAAAAGAATATTTGTGAGGTAGGTACTGCAGAATTATTTATGGAGATAAAGGTCAAAATTTATGTCCTTACCCGTTTATTGTTTAACTACTTTCAGTCGCGGTTTCGTCTACGTCGTAGACTCTATCGTAGACTCTACGACGTAGACGAAGACACGTAGACTTTACATACTATATCACTAGGCGGTTTTATTGTTATTTCTTTGTTATGTTATTGTGGTGTTGAAATAAACCATTATCTTATCTTATTTTATCTTATCATTAATTTAATTTAAGGAGTAAAAAGTTTGCAAATAGGTACCTGATAAGATGTTTTGTTTTATTATCAGAAGGAGAGTAAAACACATCATGTGACATACCAAGTTTACGTTTTAAATTATACTTTCTAAAGTGTTAGTGGATTGACAGGTACGTAAGTACTCATTTCGCCATTTTGTTATTTTCGTGAATCTCATATATTAGGAGGTCATAACAAATTTGGTAACAATTTATTTTCATAAAAATTATAGCCTTTTTTCAGACTGCATATAAAAAGAACGCAACCACTTCACGCAAACAGACAGACATATTTAGCATTAGAGAGTGCCTCTCCATCCTGTAAACACAGAGTCAGCCACTTACGCGATCGTTACCAAATTTGTTATGGCCTCCTAATCTATCAAGTACTGTCTCCTATTACAAAATAGTTAGTTAGTCTATCTTTATTATTTTGTGCTCCTACATTCACTTGACAGACATAACATAATTGTTTAGATTGTGTCAAGAATTTTATGAATAGAGAATTCTTGGTTTGCGTAATAATACTTGACATACCATACCAACCGCAACCACGCTGTTATTATTATTTTTGACAATCTGTCACTTCTTGTGTCGAAATTCATAACATCACACTTTGTTTTCTTTAAAATCGCGACCTACGACTTTTAAATACATAAACATTTTAAATTAAATTAAATAAATAAGTAACAATTCGTTAGACAGCGGAGCAATGAATAATTTATTTTCATGATGAGATTTTCCGTGACATACCTACATAAATAAAACTTTTAGTGTTTACAACGTGTAATTGGTAATTACTTTTCGGACTATCCAAGGAAACAAAGTCTGACATTTCAGGAGTGAACTTGCTCACGTCAATATCCAATTGTGCGTCCTTATAGTAATAACCGCCTCTGTAGTCTAGTGGTGCGCCCACCCATGTAAGACGCAGGGGCCCCGGGTTCGATTCCCAAGGGGGTACAATTTGTACTCGGTTTGGTTGGTGGTAGGGCTTATTACAAGTCCGCCTGGCTACCATCTTACCTAAGTCTGACGCCATAACAACAATTTATAAATTGTCGTGTTCCGACAGTTAGAGGTAAGATAGCCAGTACCTCAGTGATGAGGATTCCGGGAACAGTGTGCTTCCACCTTCGGCCTTATCGTCACTTAACATCAGGTAAGATGAATGCCAAGCACTATCCTGTTGTACATAAAAAAAACAAGCAACGAATGAAGGATTTTTCTGACAAACATGCAAGTGTAATGACTTCCTCTGTGCTGGAATGCTATACCTGGCGTAGTATATTATTGTACCATTATTCGGATCACGTTAGTGAACCTAAACACTCGCGCAGGCCAAGAGGCAATCTTTTACTACTAGGTTCATGCAACATGATCCACTTACAATGTAAGCAACATACTCGTAAATCCCTATCTCAAACAATCAACGATGATACCAAGAGACAGTGGGATAAATCAATTACCAACACCTGTTACAACAATTACACTTGTAAACTTGTATCGGGGAGATTTCGCTACCCACGCACACCAACTATTGTCCCAATGATCTAATTTGAACTTTATAGACAACGGAATAGGTCCATTCAATCAACAGGGAGCGATAGATCTGACCCCTGATTCGGTAATAAGTATATCACTGTCTCAAAATACACTCACAAGATTATGATCCCCTTATTACGAACCCCTCCTAATCAACTGGGCATTTCCGTTCCACAGTAAATTATACTTTATTGTTAAATGAATATGGATGATTTTCTAAAGCATTGATATAGGATGTCTTTGTACAAATAAAGGGAGGGGTTTTGTGTGCAATTTTATTAATATGAGTTGAATGAGCGTAGGAAAGTAATGTTTATGATTTATGTTTTTTAAGAAAGTTTTTATTTTGTTTTGGTCAGTAAAAATAACGCACTTTCAAGATTTTTCTATAAATTTAGTTAATATTATATTTTCAAGACCGGTCAGTTTAAAAATACGCATTTTCAGGATGTAACCATCAGTGAATTTTATGAAATATAATAAGTAAGTTAAATACTCGTCAGATTACTTAGGTAAGTATTTTATAATTTTATCAAGCTTATGAAAAATAAATTAACAATCTTTAAACACCGCAAAATAAAATGTAAATAAACTAAAATTTGAAAAATAACAGCGTTAAATTTATTGCAAATTTATGGACCGTGTAAAATTCTAGTCCGATTTAATACTTGGGTAAACACAGCCAACGCCAGGGGCCGGCAGTAGTATAGCGTGCCATCTGCGCAAACAGTCGTAAAGCCAACTCGGTTCACCCCTCGTAACGAGTTGAATAAGATCCCTGCTTCAATCGCATCATTATTTTAATAGAGGTCTAGAGACAGTCAAGGTTACTAAAACTTATCGTTTCTAGAAGTACCTACCTAGTAGTATTTTTCTAGTACATTATTTATCAAAATAATTATCTTATCATCTTTACCTAGTCGATCGTCAATTTGCTTACATATTTTTAATCAAAGACGCTATGATTTATTTAAGGAGAATCGGCAATTTCATAGACAAGGATACCTAGACAACAAAGCATAAAGCTTAAAATATAGACACAGAAATAGTGTTAAACATTAAAATTTTCTTTGCCTTCTAGTTTAAAAATATACATAACATTAGCTGAAATCATAACAAACATACGCCTCAAAATTTAAAGTTTCATGAACTACTTACTTCTTTTTAATCAAATAAAAATGCTTTGCACAGTCAAAAAAAGGAAACATTTGACAAAAAGTTGAATCAAATTGGATTTTATGCGATAGGTAGTAGGAATATGACTTCTGTATTAGTTATGTTATGGGACACTGATCATCGACTTACGTTTTCTAGAGGCGGCATCGTCTGGGGGATTAGGAGTTGTGATAGATGGATACGATCGAAGACTGCATAATGGTCCTCTTGGGGTATGAGCGGCGATCGTCTCCGATAGCGCGCTTTCGGCGAAGGTGCGACGTCACCGCGCCGATCTTATCACATGCGCGTACGCACCCACACGATCTGACAAGTCACCGAGGATTGCACTAATGATGATTTCGAGAATCTGTTGTACTTTGTTAAAATTCTATCAATCACCTTGTAGGACAGCAAAAAGTCGGTGATTCCAATCTCGGTATAATCTAGTTTTTGATTTTTTGACACTTTGACTTTTTGCATTCGTTGATATTTTTTTTATACCAGCACAGCAGCGTATTGTTATCTCGTTTCTGGCACTTTATTCGATATCCAAATAAAACAACATACACTATGGTAGCTTCTAAAATAATTATTATTAGGTACCTACTTATTTTTAAATCACGGAGATTCTCAAAAACCATATACGATTGTGGCTGGGATGAGATATGCGAAATCATTCAAATTTCCAAGGATTTTTTTATGTTCCATCAATCGACTATATTGTTCGGATTTAAGTGGTGGCGTGTTATCGTCCAGCTTATATAGCTGGGGGCCAGCAGAGGCAGGTGCACCGGATCTATATTTCATAAATATTTACCAAATTGGCTGCTTCACGCATTGTTCCTTACCGCTATAACATTAAGACCTATAATATTATGATGGATCTGCATTACTTTAATCTTCGAGCATGAAGGTTGTAAGCCGTATCAAAGATCGCAAACACCTTATCGGTGTATTATCGGAACATAAAGGCTTGCGTACTTTAGGGTCAGTTAATGTTTCCGGAAATAGAAGTGCAGCGATAATGTATGTTTGAATTATAGTACCTACTTTTGAGAAAATCTTATTAAACAAGATAGGCTAAAAACCTATCTATATATATCAGATATCAGTAACTAGAATGCCTAGGTATTACTAAAATAGCTACATTCCAGTGTAGTTACAGTAGTCTATGAACACTACACAGCTGAACCACTCGATAAAGCTGTAATTGAAGCTAGCTACTGTCATTTTATATTTGAAAAAACATATTTAAAAGTTCCATGAGAATTTGTACTTGAAAAAAGCTTTTTAAATGAAAGCTTGTTAGGCCGTTAATTACAATGTATCGGCTTTCTTTACAGCGGCATGTTGAAACGCTATCTTTTACACCTACCAATTAAAACATTGCCGTTAGTCCCGGTAGCTGATCACACAGCTCTCGTTAAAACTATACATTAAAAGCTTTAAAACAAAAACTATTGAATCGTATCGAAACACTGTGTCCTGTCATTACGGTACATCGGGCCACTTCAAACAGAAATTATAAATTTAATGGTACGTTCTTTTTGATAGCCGCTTTCAGGAAATGCCAATAATGATATCGCGTTATTAAATTATTTATTGCCTGCAGGGATCTTTTGGAATTGTGTGTTTTCATTTGTTTTGGCTAGCGAGTAGCTGTTCTCTATAATCTATTCGTGAAAAATATGTCTCTCTCTGTAGCAAGGCAACTTTTACTTTTGTAACTTTAGCTTATGTAGTGGTCTTATCAACATTGTCCGATACTTTTCCGATAGTATAATAATACGTCTCAATAATTAATGAATCAAAAAAGGCCTGGAGAAATCTGTTTTTTGGCGTTCATGTGTATGTAACTAACTCGCCAATATTTTAAAGTCAATAAAAATCATTAGAATAATCTTAATCTTAATCATTATGTTACATTAGAATGTATTTACATTATACCGAATTTAATTGTAATATATATTAGAATATTCATAGATTAAATCTACCGACCAATTAAGTACCCTTTTTGTTCAAAGTATTTTACGTCAGGTAATGACTAAAAATATTATTTTTTTTATTTCGGATACAAAAGTACCTAATCATTTCATTATATTACTGTAATAAATACCTTAGTAAAAAACTGGTTAAGTGCATGTCGAATTTCGCAAATTTAAGGTTTAGTACCAAATAGGGGGCGGGACTTATGTGTGCGTTTGACCACAAATTAAGTTGGTTTGTAATAGAAAAATGAGTAAATCTAAAAATTCAGATTTATCAATTTATTGGTGTTTGTTGGTAAAATATACCTACATAATAAAAGATCATAGGTTAGGGAAGTTAAAAAGTACTTCGGAACAAAATTTCTGACTTTGGCGGCTTCTCATGCCTTTGTTTTCTAATATTTTTTTCCAAAATGGTCGTAAAAAACAATCAGTATAGATGGCACATCAGGGGTTCCTCGTTAATGACAATGTTCGGATTTTCTGTTAGACCGGACTTCTTTGAAAATTCCTTCTCCCAAAAAATTTACTTTTAATCCCTTTCTTTCCTCCCCCTCGATTATGAACTCAGTTCGAGTTATCTCACACATAAAATGATTTTCGATCAGCCTGTCTCATTAAGGATAGCTTTAAGCCAGCTCTTCATCATGTCTCGCCAAGATGTTGCGAGCAATCGGTACCCGAGGCGTGGTCGCGCGATTTTATCGCACCCATTAGCAATAGCCTCGCCCAGCCACTATCAGCCACATCACCGGCCCTAGCACCGCATCATACAACCTAACACCACCACTCGAAACCCCAAAATCAGCCTTAACAGCCCCGCACAAGTTCCATTTTTCATTGACATTTAGAATCGATTTACAAAACGCTAAATGGGAAGCGAGAAATGAACCTCATCTCATCTTTCTTCACACAATGTTCCAGTAACATGGTGTCTTTTTCCGCTTTAAGAAACTTTCGTAAGTTGTGATTTCTGTAACATGGCCGCCCACAATTTGCGTGCTAAAAAGTTATTGATGATGTGATGATAGAAGCTTTTGTTTGAATAACCATAATTCACAACAATAGGTATATTTTGATTTTATATTTGCTACTATTTGCTGCGTACCTACTTACACGTATCTACTATTGAACCATAAACCAGACATTAAATGCATAATTTTATAAAAGTTTTAGGAAAATCAATTCACAATTTTTTCAATAAACAAGTCAAGTATAAAATAATAGATATGATAGTACTATTTTAATTCGTCCAGTTTTTTCTCTACCTTAATCAGAGTATCTTTTAGCTAAATCCAAAGTTCACCCTCACTCCAGTTGCGTAAAGGACTAATGCATTTACTATTGAGGATCGAGATTACCATCAGGAGTCGTACTGGCTAACACATCGAACTTAGACAAGTCTGCCCGGCTTCAAATTAAAACAGACAAATCGAGCCCCCAATCAGGCCAAAATGGCGAACCCCAATTCATGATGTTACACGAACATCGATATCTTCTAAATAACTTGGGCAAATAGTACAATACGAAATTCCTTACTTAATTTATATGTTTTAAGTTGAAACTCGGCAGACCCGCCGAAGTTCGAATAGTTAGCCGGTAGGGCCCCAGTTCGTGGAATTTGTCCGCGTTGTCATAAGAAATTTTATTGTTATTAATAAGGATTTTTAACTTTCAGCGTTGAAGAGTGGTCGTCATTCTGACTGTCGATATTTTTTTGTTATTTTATATTTGGTCGAATCTCTTCACACATTGACACCTGACAACGTGCTGCGTTTTTATCAACTTATCAGCATAATATTCTTTCCATCTTTTAGTTTTTTCTTTCTAACATATTTTATCTTTATATATAACTTCTTAGAAACCTAACTTGTTAATACTTCACATTATTGCAATCTGGCGTCCTAGCTCTAATAATGAGTTCTTGTATAACATGCGCGCGAGCAAGCGTGCTAATTGAGCACCATCGCATCTGCTATTTACTGCGATAATGCAAACGAACAAGAAACAAAAGAAAGTACAGTGTACATTGAACGTCACGCATAGTATCCTTCATCATAAAATGGAATAAAAGCATCAATGTAATATTTCATTTTGAGATTTGTTACTTTAAAAGTTTTGCAGTAGGCTTCGCACTCAACACGCCGAAGCGGGTAATAATGATATGAGGATAACCGCAAATTATGCACAATCCATGCGAGCTAACTTTCGATAGTATCACCTACCATTCGAAAGTAACCACATTTTGATAATTTTTAATGCCTTAACGATAGCACGGCAATTTTGCATTCACTATAGATCCTGGCCGTAAACTGAAATTGAACAAACAAAAAACTTCATAGGAACAATAACTAAATTCAAATAAACTTAAGTTACAGAAATTACATATTACTATAAACATACAATACAATTTTACATGTAAAGAAAAGTTGAAAATCTATGGAAAACTATGACTGATTTAATTTTTCATTTTCTGCTTTTGTTTTATTTTTCTTCATGGAGCGTTTTTATAGAATAAAGGTGTATTTTCTTTACATGATCTTTAGATACAATTCTCCTTTGAGCAACCACGATAAGCCCCCCTACTCAAATGGCCACTTTTCTATTCGTTCGCTAACTTAGAGCTTAAAAATAAGTAATTAGACGATCAAGTCACACGTCACAAGTTTATGTAAATCACAGACATTGTTGTATTGTATGGAAATGACAAGCCTACGACACGTAATTTTAGATTATATGGCTTATTTTTAATTTTTAAGTTAGCGAACGAATAGAAAAGTGGCCATTTGAGTAGCCCCCCAGAGCACACTAGATGCCCCAATATGAAATGCATTCGTAATTTACGAAGCTATTGCACTACCTTCCTATAATATCATTGAACTAAGATCGATATCATACAGAGAGTAACGTCAAATAGCAAGAATTTATGATTCGCGTAGCATACTCGCGCGCTTCGTTCGTGAGACTTCGTGACCAGCCGAGGGAAGGAGGGGGGGTCGGCGAGAACAAAGAGCGGCAGTTCAAACGTGCCGCCGTGAGCCCGCTAATAAGCAATAAACAAGGGGGCGGGCACCCGAGGATCACCAGAGATACCAACATCTTCGGTGCGAGCGCAGACGCGCGTTCGATCGATTGGCCAGTTTGATTTAGTTTCGAAGCCTTGAGGTATGCACTAGGATGCATTGCAGGCGAAATATGGTTTCAGCGGTCTTTGGACGAATAATACGCAAAATACCAACTCGAGATTTTGTATTGTTTGCGGATTTGTAGAAAAAATACGTAAAGTACCAACTACGTATTCGAATCTATCGTTTTGTGTACTTTTCATAAAAAAAAAATCAAACGTTTGAATTTCACTTTCATCGATGAAGAAGACTGTCCAAAAGTGATGGCCACTAGTGATGTCGTCGTTGTGATATGTATTTCTGTGGAGATACCTGAACTACTCCTTATCCTCCTTGTGCAAAGAGGCATCAAAATCTGAATCGGCAGTTTTTGAAAAAAAGTATTTTAGAACATACATTATCACTATGCGTAACAGCAAAATTTGGTTGGGATGATTTTGATTTAATTTCAAATTCTGTATTTAAAATTAACTATATTTAAAATATTGCTTTTAGCTAAACTTAAGTATTCTCTACGAAGAACTGACAAAGTAGCTCAAAATGATTTCAAACAAAATTAGCTAGTGATAGCACAGAGTAAAGAAAACTCTTCAGTGAAGTTTATTATTCCCGTGGTTATGCGATTTGATCAACGTAATAAATTTGATTGAAAACTGTGCTTCTCAAAATATTGTAAACAAGGATTTTTTTAAAAGGTCCAGCCAGACGATTCTGTAACCAAACTCGAACCTCACTTCGAATTTCATGCAGTTCACTGTGCATAAGATAAGATAATTATCATTATCTCATTTATGATTTACCGTTTTTACGATTGCTGATGCTGTTTGCTGTTTTTTAATCACAAAATCTTTTAGATAGCTACGGTAGCTACCTAAAACCTTTTTATTCAACTATTTTCTAATAAATAAATTCACGCGAAGTGAAGTGAGGTTCTAAGTGATTTGCAAGATTGGTTACAGAATCAACAGGCAGTCCTAAAGAGAATCAATTGCAATTTAAAAAAATTACCAAGTCTTAATCAGGAACATGATGAATCCGGAACAAATCTTTTTTTACTTGTGGAAAGCTATGTTTTCGTGCTGGTAAAGATGCGTAAAATTTTAATTAAAATATAATATGTATCTATATAAAATGTTTGTTCTCTCAAGAATCACACAATTATTCGTTCCACGCTTCTGAGTTAGTTCGTTTTTCCATTCGAGTGGCAATGGAATCAATAAACTTACATAGTCACATCGATTCAGCAACCATCGGAGCATCACGCAACAATTACGGCGCAATTAAAAAGCACTAAAACGAACTGTTATGATTAGAAACGGTGGAAGTGGTCTGTTATTGAGGAATGCGCAAAACAGTCACGGTATGCATGCGCATGCGCGTTTTACAAAGTAAGACATGTTTCACTATTGCATTAATTTGCATTTTGTTTAAATGATTCGCATGTTGCAGTTAATGCAGTATTGTTTATGTAATATATTAGATATATTGATCTACGTGTACGTAGTATACCTACTAAATTGATTTTTATTTGAAACTAAAGTCGAAACAGTTCGACATCATTCATTGTCAATGGTAAGTTGGTACCTTTGCCTGTAGTATGTAGGCGATAGCTATTAAATCAATTGAGTCTCAGTCATACTCATAAATGAGTTGAGACATTTTGTCATTTTAAATATTCGTACTTACCTACCTTACTTATCTGAGGTACGATACTTATATCTATTCTGTGCCTAAACTTAACTTTCCTTACTCTTGTTAACGATGTGCAATAAAAAGGAACCGTAGCAATTCCGTCTTACTTATTAAATAAAAACAATGGCAACAAACTAGGTACTTGTGTGCAGATGCCACATTTAAAACATTAGCTACGTTGCTTTAATAGCAGTGTTTACTGTGTATTTAACTAGGTAATTTTAGACATTAAAGCTTCAAGCACGAGATTTCTAGAGATAGCTAAATTGCATAATGCACTTGACCTTAGCCGTGTATTTACATCTCTGCGTGACGCGGCTTTGTTGACAGCTGGTATTCAATGTGAATCTCATTAGACTGCGTGATTATAGCTCTTATGGCATATAGTTAAAGTCCATGGATCCACACGCGTGTATCCCCGGCGTGCTGTTAGCCTGTCCGTCTGTCACGAGGTAGTGACGGCGGCTCTCTGCACTACCCTGTTCACGACAGCTACCACTTAAAGTCGGTGGTTTGCATCGAATGGTCTGTCAGTCAAAGGCCTAAATTAAGATAAAATTGCTGATCAACAACACAACGGAAAATAAACGACTTTGATTACCTTATTATAAAAAAATATATGACTTTATTTTTTATCAAGAAAATCTTTAAAGTATTTTTTCTAAGGTGTATCAGCTGCACTTGATTTTCTTTGTCTTTCAAACGGGCAGGTTCCCTAGCAGGCGTCTATCGCCGACAACAATGCGATTGTTAGGCATGTCCGCGTGACGTCGTAATTCGTCGTTTCCCTCTCTGGACGCGACGATTAGCCCAGCTCTATTTAGTTGTCCATCGTACTCCTAGAGCTGGCAGCTGACGCGGAGCGACCGACAGACGGACACCGTTACGGCACGGACTTAGAAAAACGTTTGCCACAAACCCGCGTGCGTTAACTTGAACGACATTTAAACTGTTCTTCGATTGATCGGAACGGTATTCAAATTGGTGTTTCCTTGATTTCGCTGTAACGAAGAATAAGGGTTGCCGATCCATCAGTAATGTAAAAAAGCTTTTTAAAATAAAACCGGTCAAGAGCGAGTCGGACTCGCGCACCGAGGGTTCCGTACCATCATTTTCACCATCAAACCACACTGCAGAGTAGAATAATAAAATTAATACTGCAGTTTTAGGTCAGCGTCATCTCTTGACCGGTAGTGGAACTAATGTTAACTTTTTAGAAATTTGATCATTTCTAAAAAAGTGTGCTATATTGTGACATCGTTTTATTTTTCCTGTAATCGTTATATAAACTGCTATCACATAGAATTATTTTAGATTTTTCTCTTTGCAAACTTCGGAGATAAGGGGGGGAACGGTAATTTTTTTTTAATTTTTCATCATAAGTCGAAAACTATGCGGCTTAAAACAAAAATAAAAAGTGATTGAAAACGTGCAAACGGCGCTCTTTTATGTGATACCCCACATGCTCTAGTAGCCCCACTTCGAATTTTTAAGACCCCTTTTCAGTCCCTGTTGTAAAAAAGATTTTTATTTCTTATAAATTTGCAAAATAGTTGGGCAAATGTCATCTTAAACTATTCCAAATTTCAAGTTGATACCATTAGTAGTTCTCGAGATATCCAGCTGTGACAGACAGACAGACAGATAGACAGACAGACAGACAGATAGACAGACAGACAGACACACCATAAGGGTTCCTTTTTTACTATTTTTATACGGAACCCTAAAAGCAATCCCTCCTTCAAAAACTTAAACAGCTTTAAAAAGCATAAATTAATGGTATTGAAGGTTTTGATTTTTATTTATGCCTTTTAATTTCCAACTTTTTGATAAAGAAGTTTTAATATTTCACACTTTTCAATGGTATAATACGCCTGGTAAATAAATTTCCACATTCCGCGATGTTTGTGTTAAGGACTTCTGATGGGTTTTCGTAGCAGTTCAATTCTAGTCTAGAACGTTGTTTCCCTTAAAGCTACCATGGGCAACAGCGTCGCTTAACCACTGCTAAGGTTAAAATCGCCTGCACGCCGCGCCCGCTGTCACATACGTTTAGTTCGTGCAGGGGCGATACTCGCGCACACGAATTTTGTTGCAAACTGGTTAATCGACGCTGTTGCCCATAGTACCTATTTGTGTTTTTATTGTCATAAACCTACCAATATTTAAATCAAAATATAGTTCCTATTTGATTTTGAGGAGTTCCCTTGTATCTTCGAAATTCAAGGTCCAATGCCAATAAAATTGATAGGTACTTTATGAAGTGCTGCCTTCACACAAAGTAATAATCATCTGAATCGGTTCAGAAACAAATAAGTTATGGTTAATCATCCTTAGAATGTTCATATTATGGTAATGAAAACGACATTATTTTCAGTATTTCCTGAAAACAACTAAATCGATGTCAACATTTCAAAAAATGGGACCAATGTTTTTTTTGTAGTCAGATTTATGAGACGTATAGATACATCCACCTTTTCAATCTTGAAGTTGGTTAAAAAACGACTTTTAGGTATGTAGAGAAACTTAGGTAATGAAATGCAAAATGCTTTGATTTGCCAGACAAAAACTATCCTTACGGATGCCGAAGAACTAATAAAACATTTAAGCCAATACTATAGACAAATTGTAAGATTTCCCACAGGCGCGATATGGGAAGATCGCGATCGAGCGCGGGGCACGACCGGGCACGTGGGGCCGGCACCTCCGCTGATAATCTACCGGGAACAATGCCTCCTCCGCCCAACAAACGATCGCAATTAATGCCAATAATTCCCAATCGCACCATCGTAAACATTGTCCCGGTAAAGATCTCCATCGCGGAGATAAACGCCTCTGAACACCAGCTAATCCTACTCTTTCATCTCAAGCGCAATATGAACGAACAATGCTTATTTAATATTGAACCGGACCTTTCTTCGAAACAGTGTTTCCCTTGAAACTAATCAGCGCCTGCCATTAGTGCGTCAGACTCCTTTACGTTCGCCAATATATCTCGGGCGTTCCTCAGGCGAGGATAGCACCGCGCCCTCCGTTGAGCTCGCCGCTGCACCACCACAATAGTCCATAATTATGAAATGTGTTGTGATTCTGGAGGGATGCGCAATTTTTCTCTCACGGCGAACAAAGCGCCGCGGTAATGAAAGGAGTCAATCAGTCGATGTCTGCGGAATAGGCCGCGCTAATTTATGCGTCGTTCAGGTCGTGGGCGCGAAATCGCGTTCACCATCTTTAATGTATTTTGCGGGGACAAAGAGCGATGAAAAAGCTATGTTGTCCAGAAAAAAGCTTTTTAACTTCAATCATTTATTGATTTTGTAATTATTTTTTGTAAGATATTTAATACACAACAGAAGAAGTATTTGATAATATAGGTACACATCGAGGTAATTAGAATAAATTATCCTTATTTATTACAATTAGGATCTGGAGAGGAGAGGGAAGCAAATTTATTAATAACTAAATCATGGATATGATGACCTTAAAATACGATATATGTTTATGGCCATATCCATCGACCAGGAAGGGATATGCCCCAGAAATTAATGGGTTCGTTAAATAGCTGATTATGACCAGGTACTAATATAGAGTAAGGTATCGAATATAGAAGTCGGAACTCTAGATGTTCCAAAAAGAGAAACACACGTCCAATACGTGAGAGACACGCTAGCTTATGAGTTATAGCAAGCCCACATTATTTACTAGCATTATACGCACAATTTGCGAAGCTGTCGCAGGCTGGCTATAATTTTCCGATGGCAGCAGATCCATCAATGCGCCTCGGGCCGCGGCCACTTTCAATTTGTAGGCCGCTTACATCGACGCCAATTACCGCTCGGAAGGCGCTCATCATCGATACTGGCTTAATAATGCCTAATGACACTTAATAAAGACGGAAAATAAAAGTGTGACGATTATTTATTGGTAGGATCGATTGCGATGTGCTGGGCATCAAAGGTTTGTTGCACATTTGTAACGGTTGCTATCAATCAATCATAAAATAAATGTGTACTACCAAGGATTAAAGGCGTTTCAAAATGCTTTAAAAACTATAGGACCCTTTTTCTGTTAGCATTTTTTATTTCTACATTTTTTTGCCTTTTTTTAAAAGGCGCGGCGAACTGAGAACCACCTCCTTTTTTGAAGTCGGTTAATAAAAATGGATGTTTACTTGTATGCCTGCCCTCATGTCACTGAAAAACTGCCAAGATGTCACTAAAATTTAGAATTTGGAAGGTAGACCAAAGAGAAATCCAACGAGGCTGTAACGTTGCTGGTCGGTAACAGCGCGCATTGAGGACAAGCATCGCTACGCAAGATTTAGCTACAATTTTAAAAGCATAAAACTAGTATAATTTGAGCTTTCTACTAAATATTTTTTATTGTGTAAGACCATATTTTTCTAAGCGAAATAAACAAAATAAAAGTTGATGTTTTCCAAGTCTCTGAAGCTGTTTCAGCTCAGGAATGTCCACAACTGCCATCTCACGGCTGAAGCCAGATACACCTACCTGCAAAAGTATCTACATACCTTCAAAAGTAACTTGAAAATTTAATTCACTGGGTAACAATCAAATACCTATGTTATACCTTTCAAACTTTATAAAGAGACAACTTTTATAAGTTTTATTTTTGGTTTGTTTAGTTCTTGACCTTATAATTTACTGATCCTTATGCGTTGAGCTAAAATCAGCTGAATGATTCGGCTTTTAAGGGTGGGTACCCAGTTAGGTTCGTGGAGTACGAGGTCCGCGAACCTAACTGGGTACCGTGCTTCACGAACCTTTGTTGCAGGGTCGCGGAGCTCAATGTGAACGCTATTGCGAACTTCTACTTGCTCCCCCTTTGTATTCGTTTGCATCGGATCGCAAATTGCAGGTCGCGCTCCGAGGTTCGAATACGTATACACTATGGCGCACTGGTGAAGGTTCGCAGAGCACGGAGGTTCACGAACCTAAGTGGGCACCCACCCTAATCTGGCGGACTCACCGTTCTGATGTATTAACCTCATAGATGATCCAGAAAACAAAATCTTAACGACTGTAATTTTGTATGTTTACCTTGTATTCACTGATTGTACCATTCTTGCTCCCCGTCGTAGACTTAATTCACCTGAGCTAAATACCTGGGTGAATTAAGTATACGTATTAGTAAAGTAGTTTTATATAGATAAATTAATCTTAAATGTAAATGATTTTGTACGTATGTAGAGTTGGCTTCGTCTCCTAAAATATCTGTCTTGTTGTATGCTGTTGTTGTTGTGACTGACGGAAACAACAAAATATCTTACTTGCATTGGACAATTTTATATAGGTAATAATAATGTAAAATTAATTCTCTGGGTTTCATATTCTTAGAAAACATTTAAATTTTTTAAACTGGAATTAATGTAATCGATGAGGTCAGCATTCGATTTTGAGTTAGAACAATTTTGTATTTATAGTTTCTAAATAATTATAAATAATTGAAGCACATATTATATAAGTACTAATAAGAATTTAATAATAAGTAATAAATATTTTGATTAAAATGTAATGCCTGGACCTTTGTAACAATTGCAACTTTGTGCAAAATCCTTTAGCTATGAAAATCTAATAATTTAATTTGCAAAATTAAATATAGGTATATGTATATAAAAGCTTTTTTCATTTACCAAAGAAACTTTCAACATCTACAAAGCTAACAAACCTAATATCGGTTAGTAACTTCTTATTTTTCACCAATTCTTTGAATTAAGTACAAATAATTTACGAAAGTTACGACAGTTTTTAGATAAAGCCAATTTCAACTCTTTTGTATGATTGATATTATCAACTTACAATAATAATCTATAACTTCTATATACACACATCAACTTTGTCTAGGGATAACAGGTGTTATTTTCATACAAAAGAGGTAACTTTGAAGCCTTGGTTCCCTGCCAGGGATGTACTGTGCTGTGATCTGATGACGGCTATCCAGGGAGTGAATGGAGGTGATTCAGATCGCTATACACACCCAACTGATCTGACTAGCATTCTAAAAACGTAATGGACATGTTTCAAAAAACCGCGAAAATAGCATGAAAATGTATGGAAATCCTCAAACTGAGGACTCTGACCCATTAATCTTTAAGAATGCTGATCAGATCAGTTGGGTGTGTATAGCGATCTGAATCTACTCCATTCAGTCCCTGGATGGCCATCATCAGATTACAGCACGGTACATCCCTGGCAGAAAACCAAGGCTTCAAAGTTACCTCGTTTGTATGAAAATAACACCTGTATCCCTAGACAAAGTTGATGTGTATATTTATGACGTCTCGCCTTAGGAAATAAAACAACAATAAGTTTGGTTTTCGT
The DNA here is from genome assembly GCA_943789525.1 of Agriphila geniculea. Taxonomy (NCBI): domain Eukaryota; kingdom Metazoa; phylum Arthropoda; class Insecta; order Lepidoptera; family Crambidae; genus Agriphila; species Agriphila geniculea. Next base: position 9,707,588 of record OX038873.1, on the reverse strand, counting down.
TTATTAACACTTAGGGCGAACCCTGATATGTGTCGCTTTGCTACTAATGCGCGCTGCTCACACTGCTTATACAATTTACTAAATTATTTTAAACAAATGTTTTGTTATTTAAAAATATCGATAACATCATTTTAAACCCTTTTTTGTATTTGAAATAATTTCTCGAATTTCAAGAAAACCTGTATGACTAAAATTCAAATACTCAACATCTTTATTATGCGGTACCCAAATCATGTTCATATAAATGTTCTTATTTGATTACTTCAGTGTCTTCTATTATTTATTACAATAGCAGAAATTGGGATTGAGATTGAGAGAAATCCTATTTTTTTCAAGACTTAGCCAACAAGAAATAGTTTCAAGTTATTTCGAACAAAAGTGTAAATATTGTACCCCCGGTTTTAAAGTAATAAGATGAACTTTAAACCAGATAATATGAACCCCTCCGATAAAGTCAAACCTCCGATAAACCACTAATAAGAACCTCAGAAACCAGGGGTGAGTCAATCAAAAAGTTTTAGTGATTCATACAAAATATTACATTACCACAGAGTATCACAATATCAAATGTTTAGTTTAGTTTTCATTATACAAAGGACTCACTATTCTCCTAAAGCTAAATGCAATACGGGTATAATATAAGATCTATGCCATCTGTCCCGTTAAATAAAATACCGAGGTGGCTGCTGATACTTTTCGAGTGCCATCCACCCTGTTAAACATCAAGATACGATTCACCGTGATGGATGGAACTATTTTTCCCACCGGTCCCGCCACCGGGACAGAGCCACCGGGGTGGATGGGACTCACTCAATAAAATTTTCAAAAAATTATAATCAATACCTTCTTACAAGTAAACAACCTCAATTAGTAACATAGAATTGTCTACTTTGAGAATCGGTTAATTAAGAAAGGGAACATGCCAATTTTTCAGGAGAGACGAAAAATAGATTTCTAAAAATGACTTATTCCCTTTCGTTTAAACTATTGTAGTGACATTATTCCGTTTCTTGACTGGTATGTCAGTCTTGCCATAAAGAATCAAAATCCATAAATGTTGCTAAATGGGAAAAAGGTGACATGTTCCCATTCTTAAGTAACTGATTCCAATAAACTTTTTATTTCAATATTTTAATTTTAATATTAATTTGTTTTGAAAAACTACTTCATTTCAATAAGTTTTTACATTTTTTTTATAAAAATTGCACAAGTACACATGTAACTGCCGCAGCGCTACAAATTACGCATTTTTGCATAAAAAAGAGTGTGAGCATCACCGCAGTATGATTCTTCACTAATATTACTATAATACGCTATTTATCGAAACTGTTTAAATACAAACATCTAAAGTCAAAACCGCATTAAACGGAATTGCGCTACGAAAAAGTGACGTAACTTAGTAGGTTTTTAGAAATAAAAAACAGGTACAATAGGCAGGACATAGCTGAAAAATTATTTGTGTATTGACATCTTTTATGTACTAATGTTTCATAATAAGTTATAAATTTATAAATCAATTCGTCAAAATATTTGAGCTTACTTCAATAATTTTTAAAATACAGTTTGTGGATGCTAAAGTTCTATACATTTAAAAATATTATATTTTACATCAATTTGTTGCATTACCGAGTACCCACTGAAATTCAGTTGATTAAAGTTTTAGAATACAAAATTCCAAAGAAATTATTTTAAATTTATTTTTTACAACACAGTGAGTGTTCTTCAGCACGGCTTGCCATAATGGCCAAAGCTCTACAAGCTTTGGGCACACACAGATTTATTATATTGTGGCTCTACTAAGTGGAATCTTCTTTATATTTCTTGTCAATTCTTTACGTCACTTCTCTGCAGTAAATTCTCGCCCAGTGCGATCCCATCTTATGTGACCAACTATATACAGTGCTTACCCTACAAAAATAATTTAGTCAACCACTATACAATACATACAATTTATTATGTACCTTAAACAAATGGAATATAAATATCCTTAACTTTAATATACACACAATACTTTAATTATAGAAATTAGTAGGTACAACATATTATGGTATTTATCACTGATTTGGGTTTACAACAAAACAATTACATTATAATGTCACCTGGGATGAAAAATATTACTAACCACACAACATTTTCAGCTGATCGATAATTGTGTTATTAATCGATAAAAAAAACATTATGATTTAATCTTTAACAAAAACAATCCATCTATATGTCAATATCGTCGCTGTCTCTGATTTTCAAACATTTCTGGCTTGATAAATCAACCTGGTTTGCCAACCCTACTATACAACGTGTTACAAAAATACCCCTAATGCCGAATATGGTAGATAGGGAGGGACCATCAAAATGAACAATTTTTACTATGGGACCAACTCTAAAATCGTTAAAATAATCAGCTGTTCCATACATTTTGATATTTTAGTTATCAATTTTTGTACGAAACAGCTGATTTTCTTTTTACGATTTCACAGTTGGTCCCATAGTAAAAGTTGTTCAGTTTGATGGTCTATCTACCATATTCGGCATTAGGGGTATTTTTGTAACACGTTCTATAATATAATATCCTATTATATTCGAGGGCTAGACTACTATATTATTTGGAAAAAAAATATATACCAAGTAGTCAAAACTATGTATAATTTTGTAAACGAAAAAATATATACCTACAAATAATTTAAAACCTACATGAGTTTTTGAACATTTTCTTCATGTAAGTAGGTATTATTTTTTTATATGTAAAAAATCTTGGAACTATACATATTTTGATATAAAAAGTTGGCAACCCTAGAATAAACACAGGGCCTACCTTTACCTATACACACGCAGTTTTTAAAGCTCTTTAGCAGGTCAGACATCGCGCATTTAGGCACATCAATACAAACGCAAATGAGACGTGCTACATACATGTGTATTTCGTAAATGCGCGTTGTTTGCTCCTTTATAGTAGAAACGTCCGTCGTCGTGTATATAGGACCGGCTAATTTTGATATCATGGCCAGTTTATTATATGATAGGTAAATAAACTATCAAGTAATACATATAATCTCAACATAGTCAGTGAAAAAGACAACTGAACAAACGTTTTATTTTATTAACATTGTTTCACTGACAGAATTATGCATGATTACAAATAATTTTACTTTTTATGATAAAATTAAGTACTTATTTAAAACAAAACAAAGGTCTTTATTGTGTTTGGAATGTTAAAAAGCTGCTAAAAGTGAAATCGTACACTGGTAGTTATATAACCTATTCGAAATAATAAGCATCTTTGGTTATATTTTTGTAATTTTGACTATTCAGTGATCCGAAAGGTTTTGGATAATAAAAAGGAGTTAATTATGATGAGAACGAAAAGTTAGGCAACAGGGTACATATAGGTAACTACTGTTTGAGTAAATATTATGGATCTAATTTTTAAAAATATTTTCAAAATATTGTTTCTAGTTTTCGGGTAGGAACCATGAAATTATATAATAGGATACATCTATTCTATCTTACAATTTAATACCTTTTTAATAATTTCTATCAAGTTTCTAATTATAAAAATCACTAATCGTGAGTTTCCGTTTATCGATATTATTCACAGCACTTTTTTTAGTTATTAGGAATGGTTCACAGTGGATGTCTGGGCGATGGTGAGTGGTCTGGTCTCGAGGGCGGGGCGGAAGGGTGCGCGGGGGGCGGGTACGGGCAGTAGCGAAGTGGAGTTGGAGGCTTCTGCATCCATAGGTCTGGCGGTAAGGCCAGAGGTTGTGGCCAGGCTGCGGGCCACGCGCGGCCCCCTAGGGCCAGCAGTTGCAACGCTGGCGGTGTCCGAGCCCAAGCCGCCCGTTTCTCCGCTTCCTCGTCGCCACCACCGGGCCCGCTGGCATACAGCCGCAGTGGAGACCGTAAAAGCTGCTGTTCCATCAACATAAGCTCCATTGGATCTCTGGAAAAGAAAATAGAAAACTCATTCAAAACTCATTCATAACTTTTTATATGTAACGCACAATAAATTAACATAAACATAATACAGATACATTATGTAGATTGTAGATGATGTGGCTGGGATAATTGAGTCCCGTGCGCTTGTATTTTAGCTTAAGAAATAAGACGTGACCATTGGGTTGGGTTTGTAATAAGTATTTTTTTGTATTACTGATATGATTAATTTTAAGGAACATTGTAAACCTGTTTGTGGTCCTATAAATAAATTTTAAAAAAATAAGGTCAGAAACTTCAGATATTTGAAATATTCAAATACAAAGTCCGGTCACAACATAATAAATACTTGTAACAGGAAATAATATCGCTAGCTAAAAGTCCTATTTCAGTAGACTAAACGTTCCTCATGGATTCTGCGAAGGCGTGTTGGCTGTTCGTTGGTTTTCAGCGGTCCGTAGTCTATAAAATCTGTTTCGAGGAAGAGGATCTATGAGCCACGTGTGTTTTCAAATATCATAAAGTTTTATACACTCGTAAGTAACGGCTGTGAATTTGCTGTGAGTTTCGTTTGATAATAATATTGTGGTATCTTTTGAATAGTGCGGTGTTTATAGTTCCGTCAAACAATAATTTCGATATAAAAGTATGAGGGGATGCAATCTATTCACACAATATCTCTAGCGATTGTTTCGGCGAAGCAGTTTACGAGTGCAGCAGAGTTAACGAGGCGACTCGGCCCTTTATTGCATGGTGCGATGCCCTTTATCGGTTCCCGGAGGTCGAGCGACCGCCACCGCGCTCTTCCCGCGAATTCGCTATTTTCGCCTCGTCGAAAGTATCGAACTTACAGGTTCAAATAAAACGCAGTTAATGAATGGCATATAAGTGTTTAAGTACGCATTTCTATCACCTTACTAGACCTCACGTTGGCTGCGTTTGTATCAGTAATAAAGTTGATACCCGGAATGGGGCTGTATCTCAAGGCACCGAGTTGAGAAATGGCTCTCGAGCGCTAAACGACCGTGACGATGGCTGGCTCGGTCCGCGCCAGAATTGGCGTGACATCACGAGATGCCGTGTCGAATTTAATCTATCACCGCAGCCCGCGGGCGCCGGCGTCCCTGCATCAAAACAGGTAGTGCCCGAAACATAGTTAATTCTATACCACACACGATAGCCGAAATAAAGATTACTTTTTTATAAAACTATTAGACGGAAAAAAATAATAATGGGATATTAGTGTTATCGAAACCGTATATTATCTCACCTATCCGTGCTTATTTTGATAATTTCACGCAGGATAGCAACATGTGTTTTTAAAAGACAGACGTTCAGGAAATCTCTAATAGAAAAAGAAATTACTTGTCATACCTAGCAACAGGGATATGTAAGTTCTTAATTGAAAGAAGAATAATAAATTACTACTCAAGTACTACTATTCAAGTAGAAATTCCGTTTCATCATTTAGTCTCATGATTACTCTTAAGTAGTTTTCAACCAAATTCCGTGTGAATAATGTTTTAAAATTTACACTTATTTTTTAACAGATGCAAAAGATCGTAAGTGCAAACGCGCTTTTATGAATTGGAGCCTGTTGAGTCGCGTGGATGTGTCGTTTCAGAGTCTGTTGGCTGGGTGGTTATGTCGTTTCGGGGGCTGTGGGGGCGTTAATGGCGTATTTATTATGATCCCGGTAATAGCCAACACTCGCCGGCAAATTACAGGGCGGCGGCCTCTTACAACGCCGCCGTTAGGGCCGCGCAACTTATCGATATCTCTGCGCCGCGGTTCGCGCTTATAGACATTGTGCTCGGATGCATAATGTTGCCATCTGATTATGAGTAAAATATTGCTTCCTTTCGGTGTCGTATTTTATTTATTTCTTGTATTGTGGTATCTAATACGATTGTTGCAACGAAATTGCTCCCTGATATCGAAACCGATTATTACGATAAACATCCAGTACCTAACCTTAATGTATTCAGTTACAAGATTAGCCATTAAATACTTACGTATTGAAACAACAGTAAGGCGGTAAGACGGTATTTAGTAATTAAAGTATTTTTATCGATATAAATATTCACCTTTATGGTCGGCTCGCAAGCCACGGGTACATCCACAACGTTTACTCTAAATCGTTCGATCCCACACATCCCATAAATTGAAAATGATTTCTCCAGTTTGCTGCAAAATTAGAAAATCTCACTGACATCGTTTTACTAACGGACATTACCGCAATGACGTTTCACAACATTTAAGGGACGTAACTGTGTACCGCGCTCCGCCCGAGGCGTGCACGCACTTGTCGTTAAAGTTATTTCTAGCTCGTAAGTGAATCGCACGCAATTAACGAAGAGGTGCGTCCGAACATAAATATAACTCCTCGCCCGCTAAATATCCGATCTGATTGAGCGAGGGGCGTATCTTATTAATTAATGGATGAAAAGCCGCCTCGGCAACCACGCCAAATAATTCCTCCGCTCTCACACAATGGCAATTCATCATACTTATTGTCTGACGATTTTGGACGTCAGCGAAGGAAGTCATTAAGGCTCCGCGCCATTAGGCCGTTGTTTTAAGCATTCGTATTCATGGTGTGAATTCGGCAATCAGAATAGAAAGCTTGGCCATATTAGGAGCCGGCGAACAATGGGCGAGCGAAAGTTAGGCACTTAATCAACTTTTGTAATCGGCCTACGGTCGTCAAATGAAATGACAGATGGCGGAGTGGCAATTTGCATTGAGATGTTATCAGCACTCCTACGCGTTGGAGTGAATTAGTGCGCGGGTGCACGGTAGCGGCCGGTGACTGACACCTATCAATGTAACCGGCGATATAGCAAGCGAAGTCACTAATTATTCTGCCTTTCATTCCGTTACACGCACGGTGAGATCACGGTCAGGTGAGACTGACGGAAAAAGGTTATGACTTTAAGAGTAATATTATTAACACTTATTGTAATCGTTTACGAGTGTGTTGCGCTGATACCAATCAAGCCTGAAGCCAATTACATTTATGTGTTTTGTTAATGGTGGTTGAGTATTAAAATTGCAATTTTTGTTCGAGTAATAAATTAGGTTCTATGTTGCTTCATGTGCCCATCATAGATATAATAAACTTGATAATTTCCTCTGATTAAATTAAGTGTTACCAATCCCAGTAGCCGGTTGCATAACTCGACATTTTCTCATGGTCCGTAAGGAGGTGGCGGGCGGTGGCGGATGCGCGGTAATTGCATCGATAACATCTCGAATTAGCCGTCAATCACTAGCTCGTGAACTATCATCGCTGCCTATGCTCTATCAATTAATCCAAATCGGTAGCCTCGCTCAGATTATATCATTAATATTCCCATAATTCTGCCGATCATGCTTAGATTAGGAGATCTTGCGAGATCGCCATTGAGTGCTCTTCAATTGTTTAATTTTAGGGCGGTGAGCGGCTATCAATTCGGATATTTATTTATAATGGACATTGATCGGACTTAAATTCAAGCCAATAAGTTCAACAACCGAAAGGGTATGATTACTAACACTAAATTCATTTTTGCTAACCTATTTTTGAGTTTTTGATTTACCAATATGGCTTGTTATGATAGATAATACTAACTGTATTTTTTAAGAATATGATAGGATAATTTAATATTTCTTTAATTTTGTTGAATGATGATAAATATTGAGACAATAAATAAATAAGTTCCTACCCAATGTAGGGCAGACAGAATTAGGTAAATAATAAAAATGTGTCAGAATATAATAATAACAGAGAACAGATAATGAGACAGAATTATGTAAATAATAAAAATGTGACAGAATATAATAATAATTAGAGAACAGACAATAAGAGACAGAATTAGGTAAATAATAAAAATGTGACAATAATCAAAAAAACTGATCAATGCAATTTCTACACAATGATTAGGTATAACAGTCTATCTATATGACCTTCACCGTACAGGCGATCGATCATCGACACGGGTCGCTTAAAGACTGCACCTGAGCGAATCGTCGGCTCGAACCGGTCCGGCGATGGGCAGATAATAGAAATGCGCTTTAATTTGTCGTTTAGGGCATAATGAGGGCGGGCCCTGTGATTACCGACGCCGCCGCGCCGCCGGCCGCCGTCACGAGACGGCAACGCCTTGGTACTCGCCTACTATGGAATCTCGAACGTGATAAAGTTATTGCTTGGTGTGAAGACCCCTTTCGATTTATTCACTTCTCAAACTTACGCACTCACTGGATATGAAATAAAACAGTTTTTAACGGATACTAGCGCGGTTTTATTGAAATTACGTTTTCTGTGAAAAGTTTGATAATACAGAAAACGTAATTTAAATAAAACCGCGCTAGTATCAGTCACATTTGTGAGGTCCCTCCTCCCATTGTGATGTCACAAATTTTACAATTTTACATCTAAGAATAATTGAATAAAACAGCAGTTCCGAAATTTGTTTTATTTTAATTTAAATGATTTTCTAATAATTTGAACATTCAAGCATAGAGGTTGCTTTTCAGAAATTGTTTCTTTTGAAAAGTTTAGATCTCACAGAAAACTCGCTGTAACAGTAAGAATCAAAGGTACGTTCAGCCATGGGAACGCCCGCGCCCGCATGCCCGTCGGCTAATTCTCGCCTTCCACACCGCACATCATTCCAATACCTTCAAATTAATGACTCAGAGAAGATGGAATTTCGCAAAACTCATTATTTTTTACAACTGGTCCACTGTAAGTGACAGAAACATTTGAATTAAGTCATTACGCATTTAGTTGCCTGTAATAATCAACATTTTATAAATAAAAAAATATTTTACGAATGTTTTATTTTAAGTATAAAAAATGTATTTGTATTTTATAACAAAAGAACTTTGTCGCTGTATTAAAATGTCAATGCCTATGGCTATTTCGAGAATCCACAAGTTTTATATAATTTTAAATGACAGTCTGTTGTCCAAAATAAAAAATAAATTAAAAAAAAACTTTTATACATTGCTAAACGTAGGTACTAATCCTTGATATAAACCAAGAGTACCATGGCCCCTAAATCATGCGTACACCTCAGGTAATGCAAAAGAAAACTAAAGTTTAACATACAAAAAAACTTTAAAATCATGTGTTTTTCAAATAAAAAATAGTTAAGTAATACATTAAACTTTACAGATTTTCTTTAGAACAGCACTGTCTGACGACGTTATTAACAAATTATCCTTCAAATCAATTTGCATTCCACACAACTACGTACCCGCAAAAAAACCACAGACTGAAAAGTTCAAACATCTGTCAATTTATTAAAACAATAATTAACACTGACGAGGTCGAGATGTGGGAAATTTAATAGCCAGACTTAATTAATTAAAATCTAGCTGCGATTGCTATTCAAATTTCATCTATATCACTCGACCATAAGGTGGTTTTTCACGCGTTTCCTTATCCGTAACATCATCAACCGTAATGAGTGGTTATGTAGTAACGAGCCTAACCATTTCAGATTTTTTTAAGTTAAACGGTAATTTTTGTAGAAGAGAATTTTTATTTATTTAGATAAACACGATAGTTATAATGATTATAATCTTTAACAAGGTAAATTCATAAATGCCCGCGCAGTCGCATGTGGCCGGCAAAAATAGAAAATCTATTGTAGCTCTTTTCCGGGACTTCATGGAACCAAACACAGGAAAAAGTATGTTAAAGAAGGCCGACTGAGATCGCATTGACGCTTTTGAGATGTGGTGCTGGAGGAGGATATTACAAATACATTCCGTACAAACGAGTCTATCCTTCGAAAGCTCAACGCCAAAACCAGGCTACAACTTCCTGTCTCCGAAAGATCCTGTAATTATTCGGTAACATCGCCCGAAAAGAGGTTACAACCTTGAACAACTGATGGTCACTAGCAACTCTAGCAAGGTCGATGGCAAACAGCTGAGAGGTCACATGATGCACTCCATGACGCCAAGGACAGACATAGAAAAATTAACTTCCCATCAATAGAATCACGTCACGACCCTCAGTAATGAGAAACACGACGCGAGAAGGAGAAGGAAAAACAAGTAAGGTAGTTAAATAACTTATTGAAAAACAGTAAAACTTTAAAATCGTGTTGATCATCGCGCCATAAAACGAAATCATCGTCACCTTAACGGCTCTTATGCAAATTACTAATACCTTATTACAAAATAACAATTTTCAGTACCGTTAGCAAATTCAACATCAAACTAACAGTTCCATGTAGTGAAACTTTATCGAATTACCTAGGGTCTCGGGTTTTCTCAGGTTTTAACGAGGTAGAGGCATGTGTTTGACTGATGATTTAATAAGTATTAGTTCCATAATTATAGATTTTAATGTGATAATATGTATTAATATATATTGTATTGATTTGATTGAGCCTTCATTTACACTCCATAGTATTGAATTAATTTTACGGTTTACGCTAATCGATAGGTATTTGGTAAGATTCGCATTGATTTTTTATTTATTTAATATGGTCTGACATATTTACAAAAGTTAAAGGCATTACATAATTTGTTGACTCTCCATGCACCACAGTCTAATATAATCCTTGAAATCTGATAGGATTTCAGTAAAAATCTATATGAGAATATATGACATTAAATGTTTGTTACGATTACGAGTCATGCTTCCTTATTATACGTATTTATTTAAATACAATATAATCCAAGGGCTTCTGTTTATTATTGTTTTCTGAGATTCCACGTGTTTCATATTATTAGTATTTTTTAATACACTTTAAGAGTTAAGTCATCGCAACGAACAGCTTGAATCATAAACAACTAAAATACCTTACTGTAAATAACAAGGCTGATAATTTCATTGAAATTATGTTCCAATTTCAAATTTATTCTTTCCGGATAGTAAAACAAATATTTAAAAAAAAAATATTGAAAATACGACTGCCCTGCCAAAAACGAACTAAAAAATTAAATAACAAGTGTCATTGCAGTCGGAGGACCGTTTTGTGGAACAATTTTTAATCAAAGAGGTCCCCCGACTGAAATGACACTTGTTATTTAACTTTTTAGTTTTTTTTTGGCAGGGCAGTCGTGTTTTTACCCGACTGCAAGAGGGTTGTGTTTTTCGCGCGTATCTTGTTTGTATGTAATATTCTTTATTACCTCATATCTTTTAAACGGCTGAACGGATTTCCATGATTAACATATCGATAGATTTGTCTTGCCAACCCAAGTGTTCTTAAGAAAGTGGCGTTATAAAAAAACCAACATGGCGGCTGCACGGTGCTATTATACGTAGTGGAAAAAAAATTTTTTTTTTTAGAATACTGCAATATGGGTGTCAAATTAAAGTTCTCATTAAAAGGATTTCAAAAAGGTATTTCATGATTGTAATAAATAATAACTAAAAAGAAATAAATAAAAAAATTAAATTAAAATAAAACCCTCCTGCATAAAAAGTCAAGTCAACTGAAAAGATGGAAACAAGATTAAATATTAAAGGCAACATTATAACATGCAGTCGGAGGCATATAACTCAAATCATTCATAATGTCACTTTCTTTATGCATGCCTCCGACTGCATGTTATAATGTTGCCTTTAATATTTAATCTTGTTTCCAACTTTTCAGTTGACTTGACTTTTTATGCAGGAGGGTTTTAAATTTTTTTAAATTTTTAATATTTTTTAAATTTATTTATTTTTATTTTACATATTTTAGTGACAAAGTATATAGTTTTGGAATGTGCTCATTAAGGCTTTTCATTTGATGCCCATATTGTAATATATGAAGAAAAAAAAATTTTTTTCACATTTGAAAGTGGCATCATACTGTCACCATATTGACTTTTCTAAAAAAAAAATAGCCTAGTAAGGTAAGGATTCTAACGGTACCTCATACATCCAAATCTGTTAAGTCATTTGGAAGTTATGGTGGAATAAAGAAACTGACATACCCCCAAACATACATGAATCCTGAATACATTATACACTCCTTTTTGAGCAGTCGTGTGAAAAAATTCAAAATAATTTATTCTGTCTAAGCTTGCAGGCATTTGTGAATGTCATAGAAGCTACGCCATCCGTTGGTAAACCCTAAGCGGGAGACCATGTAACGAGAAGAACCGACAAGAAACTCGTCAAGGGCTGCTTTTTTCTCCCTGTATATTTCATACAGATTTGTCTCTATCACTACAATCATTTAATTCATCAACGCCCGAGTGGTCGCCGGCGTCCGGACAATAGAACATCTATTGTCCGGACTAATTTAGTGTCTAATTTTTCAGGCGCTTACAAGTTAAAATGATTACGCTACCCATATCCATAATTTTCAAGAATGATTGCCATAGAACTAAATTAGGTAGGTATGTTCACAAGCACAGTGTCTTGACTGTCACCTACATTATATTTTTCTTAATCAAAGCAGATAAGTAACAGTGTCCTCAATTAAATACCACACGATCAGCATCCAGGATCACATCGCTGCAATCAAGCCAGCGTGATTTTAATCTTTTATTCATGCTAAAATCGCTGGGCGCAAATTATAGGGTGTCCGACCTAATGCCTTTCAACTGTTGCTAATAACCTGCCAATTTATCAAGCTTGCCTTGGGCGCCTAAACATCACTTTAGGCCATTCTTCTTTATTTTGAACGGTGAAGAATAGGCGTCTAATCTTTTGGCAGTAAAGCTTTACACCTTCCGATCATGACGTCATAATTTAAAATAATAATAGTTACCTACCATTACAATTTGTTGATGTATTTGAACTTGTTTAGCATCTCTGTCCCATTCTCTCATTTCATCTAGGTACCGTATTTATAAACCGCTCTCCTTGAGATCATACTTGAGATGCTGTTTATAAGAGTCAATAACTCAAGTATGATCAGGGGCTCTTTTTTTGAATCGTTCGGCTGGCGTCGAGCGATTGGTTTCTACTGATTTTCGTTCGACATTTGACTTTCCATATTTTTGAATCGCTCGACCGCAACGAGTGGGTGAGGGCACTCGTTTGCAGTCGAGCGATATGGCACGGTGAGCAATATTCTTTTCTACTAAAAACAAAGATATTTATGTAACAGCCAATAGATTTTTTTTTTTTTATCCACATCGGGATAGTGATCATCTCACCTGATGTTAAATGACGATAAGGCCGAAGGTGGAAGCGCACTACACCCGGAATACTGGCTATCTTACCTCTAACTGCCGGAACACAACAATTTTTAAATTGTTGTTATGGCGTCAGACTTAGGTAACATGGTGGTAGCTAGCCAGGCGGACTTGAAATAAGCCCTACCACCAACCAAACCGAGTACAAATTCTACCCCCCCTGGGAATCGAACCCAGGACCTCTGCGTCTTACACGGGTGGGCGAACCACTAGACCACAGAGGCGGTTGAACATGGATATTACGTTTCGTTTTCGTTGCGGTAATTACCAGTTTTCTCTAGATTTTGCGTGGAACTGATAAAAACCAACATTTCGTTTATATTGGCAGCACCGGAAACGAACGATTCAAAAATACGGAAAATTGGCGTCATGCGACTTGGAAGATGAGTGTGACTTAAGTCGCATGCGACAAAACTATGTCATACGAGCGATTCAAAAATAGAGCCACTGCTCTTAACCTTTAGGCCCGTATTTACAGACCACTCTTAAGGTTGAGAGCTATCTTAAGATTATACCTGAGATGCTGTTCCTATAAGAGCATCTTAAGTATGATCTCAAGAGATATTTATAAATACGGGTCTTAGAGCGGTTTATAAATACGGGCCTTAGATCATGAAATAATATACAAATGAAACTAACCTGTCAAAATCTGTTAATCTTGAGGAATCTCTGAATCCCTTTGCGAAAGGATTGGAGTCGATCTTGAGCTTGGTTATCAGCTGGTTCTGGTAGGCAGTGACGGCGGTGAATACTGTCTCTGGGAAGACGAAGGTGCGATGCTGCTCTCTTGTCAGGTCCGTGATGGGTCCACCACCGTCCCGCATCTTCACTAGGTGGATCCGGGGCTGATACCGGTGCATCGAGTTCAAGACAATCTACGGAAAAATAGTTTATACTTTAGCTGTCAGTTAGTATAGGAAGACCAAAATTTTTTGTCGCTTTTCGACACATGTTTCTTTGACAAGGCACAAATGTTTAGTGTCATTGGTGAACATTCACCTTAAGGGATTATATCAACTACAAATGAACTGTGTATTTTGATGATTTTAATGGGAAATGATTTTGTCTAGTTATGAAAGTTAAACATGCAATGCAGACAAGAAAATATTTTGATATATAGGTGCTAGCTAAGCACAAGAGCACGGTAAGTCAAACAGTTGAACCACAAACAAAGTCGGTGTAATGTCAACATGGTATAGTTTTACGTGGCGTTGACTTCAAATACATAAATTGTACAGTTAGCAACAAAAGTAGCTTAACACTTTAATACTTGGTCATAGCAGCTTTTTAGGTTTCCGTACCCAAAAGGTAAAAACGGGACCCTATTACTAAGACTCCGCTGTCTGTCTGTCTGTCTGTCACCAGGCTGTACCTCATGAACCATGATAGCTAGACAGTTGAAATTTTTACAGATGATGTATTTCTGTTGCCGCTGTAACAACAAATACTAAAAACATAATATAATCAATATTTAACGGGGGCTCCCATACAACAAACGTGATTTATTTGCCGTTTTTTGCTCGATATTAATAACGACAACAGGTAGACAGTTGAAATTTTCACAGATCATGTATATCTGTTGCCACTATTATAACAAATACTAAAAACAGCATAAAATAAATATTGAAGGGGGCTCCCATACAACAAACGTGATTTTTTTTGCCGTTTTTTGGTACGAAAACCTTCGTGCGCGAGTCCGACTCGCACTTGGCCGGCTTTTGATAGATGTCTCACTGTTTCAACATTAATCAAAAATGTTGCTTTGGCAAAGTTTTAAGCGACTTTCGTCGTTGCCCGTACCAATCGACTCTACCTTCATGTAAAGTTCATACAGTATGTAACTTATTCTAAGCCTGTTTTTCTAATATAAACATCCCCATAATGGAATTACTCTTTTACTATTAATCACAAAAAACTTTTGCAAATGTAATGAAGACAGATGTATCCATTAATGCATCTGTTTAAATTATGCATATTATGCAAATGATTTTCTACCATAGAAGCCATAATTTCTATTCTGATGGTATTAGCTAATGGGATCAAATTAATGATACCATTATAGAAGCAAATATATACGTTGACACAGAAACCGGATGTGCAGAGCCGTTTATAAAACCTGTAAAAGCCCTACTAGTTGCCATATTGACCATATTCACAAAGCGTATAAGTGACGCATGATGTCTCTATTTGTGAAAATGCTATCAGCATGAAGGCTTTCAAGGGGCATAATTATGTAGTCATAATAATAGATAGTATACTGAAATCAGTTTTATGTAAGTAATAATCATGTCTGTGGACAATCAAATACATAGTATATTTTATTATATAAAATTCAAAATCCTGACTGCCGTTATACATGCCGTGGGGTGGTTCTACTCATGATTACAAGCAACTTTTACTATGGGGCCAATTCTGATATCGCGAAAAAAATCAGCTGTTCCAAACGTTAAAGTCGAGTAGGTATTGCGCTTTTGTACGGAACAGCTGATTTTTTTCGCGGTATTTGAGTTGGCTCCATAATAAAAGTTGCTTGTAAATGATTACATGAGAGTGGAACCACCCCACTGCGGGAAAACAATTATTAAAATTTCAGCGTGTATAAACACAGCCAAAATCACTAGACCTAGAGACTTGTTTTCTATAAGATTAAAAAGCTTAAGTCATAGTTTTCAATGATAAAAAAATAGCAGCATTTGCTTATACGTACAGGAACTTTCTTGAATTGCTATTTGCGATACTTCATATTGTCTATCATTAATTTAACGTGATGTACACTCGACATCCACATACCGTGAAATATGGCCACGATAGTGTTTTTACAGCTTTCATGATAAATGTAACAAACAAGTCGAAAGTGTGGAAAAACAGCCGCTTACAATTCACATTAACTCTGATCTAGTAGGCTACAGTGATGATAATGTAGAGTTTGTAGATTTTATTACTGATAAAATGTAGAAAAAAGCACTTCGTTTTTTTGCAAATTATTACAACCACAGCTAGAAGTAACTTGGTCCCGATTACCTCGTTGCCACAAAAGAAAATTATTTAAAATAAGTAGGACTTAATGTTGAATGAAAATCGAAAGCTTGGTAATATTAAAAGGATTTTAAAAACTTAAAAGGATTTTTGTGATGCTTATTTTCCTGCGTATTGATGAAATTTGATGAAAAACAGTTGATAAACCCTTACTATCCTACTAATATTATAAATGTGAAAGTTTGTGGGTTTGGATGTTTGTTCCTCAATCACGCAAAAACAACTGAACGGATTTAGTTGGAATTTGGAACACAGATAGTAGATAGCCTAGATTAAAACATAGAATACTTTTTATCCCGATATTCCCAAGAGAACGGGACCCATGCGGGTAAAACCGCGGGCGGCCGCTAGTCCTTACTAATATTATAAATGCAAAAGTCCGCACTCTAAAAAAATTTGGTTGCTCCTAACAACATTGTGATAGTTGCGATCAAGCATCTTGATTCCATACGAGCCTAACAACACGTTAGATGCTTCAAATAAGATGATACAAATTGGTCTTACTATTGTTACTTAGCTAAAGCAATTAAGATCTTATTCAATATTAATACGAAAAATGGTTGTACTCACAAATTCACATAGTACATTCAACTATGAGCTTGGTCAATATTAACATGCGAGATAACTGTTAGGACTAATTCACCTAGTGAGTTCAACTAAGAGCTTGGTCAATATTGACAAGAAAGATGACTATTAGAACTAATTCACCTAGTGAGTTCAACTAAGAGCTTGGTCAAAATTGACAAGAAAGATGACTATTAGAGCTAATTCACATAATGAGTTCAACTAAGAGCTTGGTCAATATTAACAAGAAAGATGTTTGTTAGAACTAATTCACCTAGTGAGTTCAACTAAGAGATTGGTCCATATTAACAAGAAAGATGTTTGTTAGAACTAATTACCTAGTGAGTTCAACTAAGAGATTGGTCCTAATTAATAAGAAAGATGTTTGTTAGAACTAATTCACCTAGTGAGTTCAACTAAGAGATTGGTCCATATTAACAAGAAAGATGTTTGTTAGAACTAATTCACCTAGTGAGTGAACATCCCGAACATCCCGTCGAGTTATAAAAATCAGTTTAATATATTGGTGACTGGTCCCTCAGTGAGGGAACTTTTAGATATTATATTTGAACGTAATATATTTAAACTAGTAATAATTTCATGTAATACCCGAAGTGCGGCTAAACCTAGTTAGATTTTTTCTTTATTAATAACTAGCGGCCGCCCGCGACTTCGTCTGCGTGGAAAGTTTTTTTGTGTCCCTCGGGAACAATACATTTTTTTGGGATGAAAGGTACCCTATGTCCTTCTCTGTAACCCTGACAACGTGTATGCAAAATTCATGATGATCGGTTCAGTAGTTAAGACGTGAAGGCGTAACAAATAAACAAACAAACAATCGGACTTTCGCATTTATAATATTAATAAAATAATAAGGGATTGTTTCAACATTATCTACCTATTTGTTTATGAAAACTATTGTAAGTGTTTATTCCAACTAAGTAATATGAAATATTTAAACAACATAATCTTAGTAGAATTTACCATTTAATTCATAGTTAATTCAACAATGTTAAATGATAAAAATGATTACTTGACATTATTGGTTTGAATATTTTTATTTGTTGTTTTGAAGATTACAGTTTTAGTTTTTTTTTTTTTTTTTATTTTTTATTACCAAATAAACATAAAAATACAAAAATTGATTGCTACATTCACAAAAAAGTTGATTTAGCAATAGGTCTTAGTTAAATCAATGATGACGAAGTTATTCATCTAATAATGAGAATTGTCAAATTCATTATTTACTTAATTATATTGATACTTTATTATTAATTGATTCTACTATTTATTTGTTTATGATAACTAATAAAAATGATAGAATCACGCAAGCAAAATTCAATAATAGTTGAAACTATGTATAAGCTTCTTAGAATTAATAAACACACTACGTGTTTAGTTCAATCACAGGCCAACATGTTGATTTAACTATTCAGCTTTGATTCAATTAAATATTATCATAATTGTTTCATTCAATTCAAGATCTACTAAGAGAAAATTGCTTTTAGTTGGCCTTCATTTTTTAGAGTGCGTTTGTTTGTTTATTTGTTTGTTTGTTTGTTTGTTACGCCTTCAGGTCTTAACTACTGAACCGATCATCATGAAATTTTACATACACGTTGTCAGGGGTCTGTACCCCTGACAACAAAAAGTATCCTATGTCCTTCTCTGTGAAGGACATAGGATACTTTTCATCCCGAAAAAACGTATTGTTCCCGAGGGATAGCTAAAAAACTTTCCGGGCAGACGAAGTCGCGGGCTGCCGCTAGTAATCCATAAATAATTAAATTATTACCTACAGGAGTGCCTAATGAAAAAAACACTAATCCACGGTGGATGAGTGTTTTTTTTTACTTTTTTACAATCAGTGTTTGATTAAAATAATCAGTACCCTTAATTCCTTTGCTTTAGAGAAGTCCTTTAAAAAGTATTTCTTTAACCCTACTGCCTTAGTTTTTTCTATAAAATTATAGACCTTATTTTCTTCAAAACGCTAATCAGAAATGATTTCTCGTCATATTACAGTGTAGTAATTAATTGTGAGCTGTCGACCGATGTGACGGGCTGATAAGAGCTCGCAGCCAAATTGGTCATGACTTTGTGCCCTGATGAGATAATTAAAGTCAGTAAATTAATTATGCTGGCGTAGTTATTTTTAACGAACCACGGAAATGTGCTGATTCACTTTTGTGCTCCAATGAATATTAGTGTTCTGTACAACAATGTTGAATGGATGTTTAGCATATACCTAACGCTTTTTATGCCATTGTTTTTAGTTGGTTTACATCTATCATCATGACACTTATGTTTTGATACGGAAAGGTTATTTTACAATGGAATTATTGAAATAAACTGTTAAAAGATTTCGTACAGCTCTGAATTCCTCGTAATTTTATAGTTAGGTAGCTTCTTTATAAAACACTGGAGTAAATTTTTTTTGATACCCTATTACCCCTTTTTGGGAATTTTCACTTACTACCAAGCACCTTTACCAGCTAAAACATTACAAAAATGAAATGAAGAATCGACCACGATTTCGGGGCGTGGCTGCTGTCATTAGACGACCGCTTCCACACCCGCCGCTAATGAACTACCACCCACAATCTCGGGCCCCTAACCTGGTAATTACTGGATCTATCATCGATGACATCCGATTATTAAATAGATACAGATCTATCGATAAATCAAGTGCCCGATAATGATAGTTCGGTTACCATTTTTATCTCACACTTTTAAGATTTGATTAAAATCATAACTGTTCCACTCGAGGGCTTATATCCGAGATCCGAGAGATTTGACATTCAGCAATAATAGCGCAATTTGATTTGATAGCACAAATAACACAAGTATTAATATTATAAGGAACAAAATCAACAACTATGATTATTCTTATCTGTAAGATAAGAATTCCGGGTATAATGCGCTTCCATCTCCAGCCTTATCGTCACTTAGCATCAAGTTAGATGAAGACTAAGCACTATCCCCTTGTGCATAAAAAAAAACAAAAAGTAAATTAAACGAGATGAATCATTTTTAATTATTGTTTTATGGTAATAGAAACGAGTGGTTGCTTGACTTTGCACAGTCCAACAGCTCTTGATGATGTTCCGTGTAAGGGTGGGTACCCACTTAGGTTCGCGAACCTCCGCGCTCCGCGAACCTGCACCAAAAAATTTGTTTATGCTGTGCTGCAACAGTGCGCCATAGTGTGTACGTGTGCGAACATGTATGTGAACCTGGTTCACACACGTACACACTATAACCAAAGTGAAAATAAAATGTTTGCTAGGGCGCACTGTTGCAGGTTCGCGGAGCGCGGAGGTTCGCGAACCTAAGTGGGGACACACCATAAGGGTGGGTACCCACTTAGGTTCGCGAACCTCCGCGCTCCGCGAACCTGCACCGGGAATATTGTTTATCCTCTGCTGGAACAGGGCGCCGAGGTGTGTATGTGAGGGAACTCGTATGCGAAGCTGGTTCGCACAGGCACACACTGTAGCCAAAGTAAAAATATTTGTTTTTGCTATGGATCACTGTTCTAGGTTCGCGGAGCGCGGAGGTTCGCGAACCTAAGTGAGTACCCACCCTAAGATCGAAATACGTAGAGTAGTTGGTTGGTACGAGTATACTAAGGGCAAGATGTGTTGCTGTCAGTGGTCTAAATGTATATTAATTGCATGTGCATTTATTTTTGGGCGGGCGGGCGGTGCACAGATTTCTTGCATGTTTTACCATCTTTTGCGGAAGTTGTTGCTAAATATTATTTTTGCATCCATTTATAAATGAACTTCCACGACGTATCTGATTCTATTTAAAAAAGAAGTACCTACATATTATCTTTATACTTAGGTACAATATATAATCTGAGACATTAACGTTTAAAAGATATCCTAACCTAATAGAATGATTTGTTTTATATCCATTACCGCGTACTTGTATATTTATATGACATCACTGATTGAACAACATTAAACTTAAGTTAGTTTGACATTTAAGTTTACAACACTCAAGTAATATAAATTAAGTACCTACAACAAAACTACCGAGACCAATTAGACATTCAATAAATCCGAGATAGCTGCCGATACGAAACCGTTGCATTATTTGTAGCTCTACGACACGTCACGTAGCGCGTAGGCGACGACATAACCGCTCCGAAGGGATGCGGTTACAGCCCACCCGTGCTTACTCCATGCGATAATAAACTTTATTATCTGTGCTGTAAGATAACTTATGGGGTGTAGACGAAAGGGCCGTATAGATGTAATTGCGGTGGGGGGCGTTGGGTGGGACGCGGGGAGGAACGGAACATGGCGGCTGGTGGGGGCCAGATGGCGGCGCGCCGTCGGCCAGTCAGCATGGTTTAGACGGAGCTGTGGCTAAATTAAATAAAACGAATATGGAAGACGACTTGCGAATCTTGAACCTATTATTGGATTTGGTAAAGAAGATATTGGATGAAACTTAATAGTAAGTAATGTAGGAAGGAAATAATTATTAATAACTTTTTAACACTCAACGATTAAGTTCACTTTACCTGTAAAAAATTAAAGAAAGGTAGATTAGATTTTCTACCTTTCTTTAATTTTTTTATGAAATGTAATTTTTACACATCTATCAGGTACCGTATAAAGCAAAGAAGGTACTTACACATAAATTTGAATAAAGTGGCATATCGTAAAGGTGTGATATCAACATTTTCAACAAGGTTCCTCAGGTGACCGGCGAAGGGTCGTCAATAACGGTTGTCGATATTTCGATTAGCGCCCGGGCCGCGGATTACGGCGGATTGTCGCCTCGCGCCGACAAATTGGGCCATTTGTAGCTACCGTCGGTCGCCCGGCCGCAACTTACAATGAATTTGTTTGGACTTTGGGTACCCAACTTTATTACAAAGAAAAGTTGTCTGTAAAGGGTTTTAGAGTAACATCTATTTTAATAATGGGTGAGGTGATGCGTTTTTGTTACGACTAACAATTCTTTTTTCAATACAGTTGCTCGAAAATGAGAGCTTACGATGGCAGTGCAGCGTGCGGTAAGTTGATTTTACCGCACGCCGTGCGTTTTTGTTTACGGATTAGTACAGCGTGCGGAAAGTTGATTTTACCGCACGCCGGCGCCGTGCGTTTTTGTTTACATACGTTTTTTCAATTTCTACTAGCTTCCGCCCGCGACTTCATCTACGTGGACAGTAGAAAAATATAGCGACCAGTTTAAAATGACCCCTTTGGTGTATGAAAGCTAGTACTACGGAGAGTTCAAGCTGTTTCCCTGGTTCCGCCCACCCGAATTTGATAAAACATAGCTTGGATTTTAAGTTGGACTTCAAGCTACCAAACAGTGAAAAGCCCATCAAAATTTGTTCAGCGGTTTTTGCGTAATTCGCGCACAAATATTTTAAATTTACAGTTTTATTACATGTATAGATTACAATTTCAGTAGTACTTATTATGATTTTCTCGCAAATGTATTGAAAAACATAGTATGGCACACGGTTGTTAAGGTTTTTTAAAACTCGTGACGATTATAAACCCTCGCCTGCGGCTCGGGCTTATAAAACGTCAACTCGTTTTAAAAACCTCCTTACCAACCTTGTATCATAAACTACTATTGTAATGGCATGTCTAGAACTATTGTCTTTTGTTCATCCTCTTGTCAAATACAACCATATTAATATTATTGCGGTAATAGGTTAAGAGAAACATAAAAATAACTTTTTCCCTTATTAGAATCAAACTAAATTCTTATAAGAAATTATTGACATTATCAAAGAAACGACTTTAAAACACATTAACGCTGTTGCTGAATTCCTACATGACTAACAGCATCATTAATAGGTGTCATTTGAAATGGAATATAAATCAATATTAATCCGAACATATTAATAAATAAAGTCAAATTAAATTTTATTTCATGGTGACTTTAGCTATGTAAATAATGTCCTAAATTGCTTCTGTCTGACAAGGAATAACACGTTTATTTATGCAAACAGCACGTGTCACGCTATTAGATGTCAACAGACTAAAGAGATGTGGCAATGTATGGGAAGCGTGGGCGAGTGAAGTCGTGTAGAAAAACGCTAACACAATCGTATATTTTAGCAAACAACCGGTCTTACCCGCAGCGATAATCAATCAATTTACATTCATTCAGAAAGACCAGGCAAAGCTTCGCTTGAAAGAATTTAATAAATCTGCTTCATTGATAAAAGTCGTAGTCATAAATTTTTATATCTTTAGGTAGGTAACACTTTTATTTCATTAATAGTAATCTTTATTGATTATTGCTATAAATCATTATTATTATCGGGACCATTTTATTTCTTTGCTTTCGGCTTAGTTAATTGCCAGGTGCAATTTGATTCGAAATGATTTTGTTCATGCTCGGATTTGAGAACAATTTGTCTGTCAACTGTCAAGCAAACTTCATAAGTAAGGAAGTTCAAATCATACTTACGAATAACCAACCAACAACCCATTTCAACTTGTCGTTCTATTATTAGTAGAGAATGAAATGAATGAATGTTCTTAAAATAGCTGAAGGTATACAAAAATACTTAATGCGTGGAAAAAACAGATGTTAGAATTATTTTTAAATTGGTATTGATAATCAACGAAAGTATGTCGTTATTTCAATTCTGTCAGTTCTATTGTGTCAATCAGAAAAATACAGAAAGTATTTTTTTCTATTGCATTCAAATTCATAATATTCACTAAACGTCCGGCAAACTTGCGAAGTATAACTTCCCTCGAAATTAAACGTTTATCCGTAAAGTACTTTTTCGCAAATGTCCCAATGTCCAAAGCTAAGTCAACGGGTGGCGGTAAGCGATGAGAAACGATCCTCTAAAGTAGCGGATTTCTCCGCATTTACATTAGTTGGCCTCCTCGACAACGGGTCAGTTTTTATGTTTATATTCCCCTCATAAATACGCAAATAATATTTGCACACCCAACGTCGTGGATTATTTTAATACCAAACACCATTTTAATAAGAAACGCCACAACAGTTTGTTTAAACCTGTCGTTAGAGCGCTAAGAGATTTTATTTACGATTGTACCGTTGATTGGTAATGGCACTCATGATACACGCTACATTTATTTAAATTAGTTTTGAATCAGATGTGTGTTTAACTTTATAAACTGTTTTAGCCACATCTGTTGACCAAGGCGTTCCTACAAAGTAAGTATGACCAGGCAACTTATTTTTTTTACTATGTGTCATCAACGTAAAACGCCATTTTACTAGCCTCTTACCACACTTTAAGGCTGCGTTCATACGATAACGCACGACCCGACCTCAACCCGAACTCAACTCAACTCGAACTCAACTCAACCGGAGCCCACTCCGTGAAATACAGCGCTTACAATTTTGAGTTTTATGACACATTAATACGTTCCGTTATATTTTGTCAATGCAACTGCACACGTCCCGCGCACAACCCGAACTCAACTCAAACTCAACCCGAACTCAACTCAAACTTAACCCGAACACAACCCGAACTCAACTCAAACTCAACCCGTACTCACCGCAAACTCACCTGAACATTATAAAGGAGCTTATTAATGTGTCATAAGGCTCAAAATTGTAGGCGATATATTTCAAGGTGGGCTGCGGTTGAGGTGAGTTTGAGTTGAGTTCGGGTTGAGGTCGGGTCGTGTGTTATCGTTTGAACGCAGCCTAACAAAGCGATAGCCCATTGAAATAGAATTTACGGAATACATTTCACTATAATTCATTCACATTCTGTCAATAATAATTTAAGTACTTTTATGCAATATTTTTAGTGAATAGATCGCCAACATTTACAAGCACATAAAAATAAGTATAGAGGTCAACAACGTAAACATTCATCTTTTTACAAGCCACCCACCGCATAACAGCCTACCCAAATAAAGTTGAAAAATACCTCCATCAATCCACTCTTTTATGAAAGCAAACGTCTCAAGTTCACAAATTCGAACGGGACATTAAAATAACTCGGAGGTAAGTTAAACGTTCATCATAACATCAGCGGTAGTTAAATACTTTCGAATAAAATACTCGCTCGTAAAGAGAGTGACATCGGGAGTCAGAAACTGGTAAATCGTCATTAAAGTGGAGGCGCGTCGCGTCGCCGTCACCCGGGGAGCAACGATAAACGTCGCCTCGGAATGAAAAAAGAGGAGAGGATTATTAAAAAACGACCTCCGATTGAAATGAAGTGAGACGACCGAGAAAAACAAATACGAGTGCAGCATCGAAGTGAGAAATGTTATGTCGGTCCGGACGCCCCCCGCCAGGCGGCCGGCCGGCCATCATTACAACCTTTGACTAATACAACGAGTCAGTGCTTGCCCTATCACTGCATCGCCGTGACAACACGTCGGGATCATAACTTTACTAAATGAGCTCAATACTTCACGGTGGCGCCCTTAACGATTTGCATACAATGCATGGGACTCTCTTAAACTGCATTCCGGTCGACGCATTAAATCAAACACGTTATAGAAGCTGTTTAACATTACAATGCACTAAATAAATATAAAGATAAACGGACAGGCATTTCAAATGTCATCCAGCGTATCATGTAATGTGAAATAATAATATCCAAACTACTGTTACCATTTACTGAATACCAATAGTTTAATGAAAACTGTATTCAAGTGTATTCATTTTGTGTCTGAAATGTATTCAATAATAATTTAGAAAACCCAAAGTCTACTTTAATTATGAAAGTTTCTCACAAAATAAATTGACACAACTTCAAGCCAACGACAGCACATATTTCGTTTTCAACATAGGACTTTAATTTTCGGCAAAATTAACAAAGTCTTATTTCATGATGTTTACTCAGACCATAGAAGTTTTTAAATAACACATAATTTTTGCACACGCTTTTGTTTTAACTTGACTTTAAAAGGTAATAATTATTGCCTTGGAGTTATTTACGCAGCGGGCCTTAGTTTCCTATTAGAAAACAGATAGTTTGTACGATAAAGTTGATTATTTAGTGTCGTTCTGGCGACAACAGGAGTGACAACAGTGTGGCTCGTATGTTTGAACTTGTTTCTCATTGTAATGAATCAAGACTTTGCAATATGACTGCCACTCAAAATCCAAACAAGCTTTGTTGGCTTAGTAACAATCATATTTTTTTACCTATTTTTTCTTACTCACATTTCGATAAAAATAGTCTAGTATAAAAAGAAGGAAAAATTATATTTAATGCTGTGCAGTATAAAAAAACCAAAGTCTAGAAAATTCAACCTTTAATATCTCGTCTTCAGAGTTACAATTTGAACTTTACTGGGAATGTTAATAACAAAGGGAAAATTGTTATTTTCGCTTGCGCAAGACGCTCCGCTCGCTTATTACTGGCAATACGAATGCGCTTACACGCAAGTGCGGACTTCTTGTAGCTCATAATGAGAGGTTACAATACAAATTAACCATCCGTTGAGTACTTTCCTTTTTACAATGAGCGAGAATTAAAAGTGCACTTTATACTTAAAGCTATTCAAAGCAAAAGCACAATTTACCAGACAGTCGGAAAATATTGATGCGTACGAAACCATAAAAATATTGTTAACCTTCATCGTGTTCTCTAAAATACAAGAGCCTGTTACTTCATTCAATAAGTTACAAGCAAAGTAACCGACTTAAGTACGAAATTAGCATTAAAACAATATATTTGGGGTGTATGGTAAACGATCGAATTATAAGCAATAAAGGCAATCAAGGCGCGCGGGAGCCGGCCGTTTCCGTTCGCACCCGCTCTTTAGGCCGATCGGGCCTTATTATGACATAAAAATAATTCATGATATGACCGCCAACCTGCCACAAAGTATATTAACAGCCGTTAAGCCTATTTGAGATAGCCAACGGCTATTTCATCAATAATTAATTAATGAATTGGGACGTAATATGATTATGAATGAAGTAAAAGCTTTTATTGTTACATTTTATGGCAAAATCATCTTTAGGATCATTGCAGTACTGTGGTTCTAGTCAGAATTGATCAAATTTTAAATTAATACATGAAAATATGATGTGAATACAAACTAAATTACTCAATATTTGACAGTAAAACAAATTGTTTCTGTGAGTATCGTTACAATGTCTCTTTCAATCGTTGTGTTTCTCATAACTAATAACCGTTAAAATGCTTTTTATAGCTTGTTGATGACATACAACATAATATGAAACAGCCAACTGAATAATTTATGAAAAATGGGTACTCATCCCCGTAATGGTTAGTAACTATGTTGACGAAGGCTATCAAAATATCATTATTTTGTTTATTTTTACAAGTTAAATTGTAGTCTTGACTATTTTCTATTTTGTGGAGAAATTGATTTAACTCTATAGTTTTAATGCCTGGAGTTTTCCAGTTTTTACTTGGGATATGTATACTTATTTTATTTTATTTATTGAGTAGTCAACAAAAACATGTACCAACTAATACAATAAAAAGCTTAAAATATGGATCTTAAATTTAAGTACAGTTTTTAGTTAATGACATCCACGGCATGCGGCAGGTTTTTTTAAAGATCAAACAATTTCAGAGACACGTAAGAAATCTGTGATGAATTTACTAAATAATGGAATTTAAGTAATATTAACATCTCGTTATCGATTATTTAATTTATTTGGTACACATAATATTTGAATGACTGAATGTAAGTTCACCCAGCTTGCTACCACCATCTTACCTAAGTCTGCCTAGCTAGCATGACCACCGAAACGCGATATGGGTTACCTATCTTAAGATCGAATTTTGTGTTGGTCGAATTTCATTCTACCGACAACTTTTCGACTATTTTCGTTTCGCATTTTTTTACTTCGTCGAAATCACGTTTCCCACTGTATCAGTTGCCCTAATATTAATTCGATTTTTTTCGTTACTCCGTCGTCTCATTTGGCCGAAAAACTTTTTACCGAGGTAATGTTCGGTCGAAAAAACGTTTCGTCGAAGTATTATATGCCCGAACATTCATTATTCCACTGATTTATTTGCCATAATTTCAGTTCACCAAACGCCTTAAAAACTAGTAGCACACTATTTCCGATTCCTATTCTTCGTAGCAAGTCGTATTTTTTCTAGTATAATATTTAATATTCTAATATTATTAGTTGATTTCCAAAATCGTTTTAAACTGGAATCGGATAAATTTTCGTTATGTTCTGAAAATTAACTATTTATTAATTTAAATTATTTTCTGTTTGACTCAATAAATATGCATGCAAAATAGCTACCAACACTCGATTCTAGGTTAACTAATATTTTCCCAAATTTTATACGCATGCAACATGCAAGCAGGCATGCAAGCAGGCATGCAGCATGCAGCATGCAAGCAGGCATGCAGCATGCAAGCAGGCATGCAGCATGCAGCATGCATGCAAGCATTTTGGAGCTCCGCTCGCTTCGCTCGCTCTGCTGCGAGTGGTCAAAACACTAACCTAACCTAACCTACTGGTAGGTGCATTAAAAGTTTTTCTTTATAGCGGGGGTCCTCAGGCCCCCCGACCCCCCCGAGCAGGGGGGACATCCCCCCTGCACCCCCCCGCCAAGCATTTTGCAAGCAAGCACCCAACATGCAAAACACAAGCATGCATGCGTGCAAGCATGCATCAAAGCGAGCAAGCAAACAAGCAAGCACGGAACATGCATGCAAGCATTATTAAGCTCCACCCGCTTTGCTCGCTCTGCTACGAGTAGTCAAAACACTGACCTAACCTAACCCACCAATGTCAAAGTCAAAGGTAAAGTAAAAAATATCTTAAATAAATTCAAATAAACTTGCGGCCAAATGATATTCGGTAAAATGTTGTTCTGGTGAAGTTAAAGTATGGCAAATAAGTTATCTGGCAAATGAAAAAAAGCTAAAAGAGACTTCGGCCAATAGTAAAAAGTTATTTTGAAAATCGGTGAAACGTAGTTCGGTAAAATGAGACATATGCCAAATGATATTTCGATTATTTAAAAATATGGCAAACAAAACATATATCAACAAAGACGTCGGTCAACAGTTTTCGGTCAAATGAAATTAGGACAAGTAAATTTCGGACATGTGATCGGTTACCCGCGATATGATATAGCAATTTATCACGTATAACTGTCAAGAGACTATAGATTTTGACAGTTGTGTCGATAAAACGCTATATCAACAATTTCTACACTCTTACGTTCCGCCTGTTAGAGAGTAAGATAGCTAGTTCCTCAATTAAGGATTTAGCTTAGCTTCACTTGACATTGTAACATAAAGGATATAAAATAAATATAAGCACCTCATAAGCACTTATCCGTTGTTGTTGAAAAAGTCACTCATTTGCTCGTATAGTTGTTATACCTCATGAAATCTGTTCGGCTATGCATGTTTGGGTATGAATTAAAATGCCGACAATTCATAACACATACGATCGAAATATCGACGCACAAAATACCTATTTTCAAAATACCAAAAATCCTAAATTTCGATATCCGATAGACCGAAACTTGAAAGATCGATTATTGAAAGACCGATAGTTGAAATCCTGAAAGTTAAAATGCCGATAGTTCAAAATTCCGAAAGTCTGTTAAGGTCTATTTTAGCATTAGGTGCGACGACGAGTGATCGTAGCGAGCGAGGAGGAGGTTAGGTTCCATTGCGACCAATAACGCACGAGCCGAGCGAGCGAAGCGAGCGTGCCGCGGCAGCGACTGGCGAAGTGCCAGAACCGACGCCAGGACCGACCTGCAGGCGTGTAACCCTCAATTTTGTAACCTTCGGTTTTTCAAGCTTCGGATTTTTAAGCTTTGGGACTTAGTCTTGTGGGTAAAATGTCCTTTCGGGATTTTAAACGTACGGCGAAACAACCATTCGACCTTTTAATTTTCGGTCTTCCGTCCATAGGTCTTGTAAAATTCGGTCTTTTCAACTTCGGTATTGTAATACATACCCGTATGTTTTAGGGGTGCACATGCACATTACGGAAAACGCAATGTAATACGCACTTACTCGTATTAACGAGACAGTGCGTCTGCACACTCTCGAATTACGCTCACTAAAATAATGTGCATGTGCACGTCTAACAACATTCGCCGTACCTACTTGATTTCGTGAGATAGAAAAACTGTAAGTAAACACCAGACTTCGAACCAAATCTACTATTTCAATTACCTGGTAGCCCGAGGTGCCCTTATAAGAATTCCCGGGTACGATTACCGATATATTTGTCATATACGATTACTGATAGATTTGTCATAGATTCGAGTGGCGATAAAGTTGATACCCTACCTAGATCGGAGAGACGCCCCCTACGTAGTTATAAAAAGGAGTTAGAGTGATTTATTTATCAGTTTTGACAGCAGATTTTGATGTTAACTATTTTTTTTACGATTGTGTATGCATATTGTACTAAATGAAATGAACTCATAAACATGTTTAGCTGTTTAATAGGACCATGGGTT
Source organism: Agriphila geniculea (assembly GCA_943789525.1). Taxonomy (NCBI): domain Eukaryota; kingdom Metazoa; phylum Arthropoda; class Insecta; order Lepidoptera; family Crambidae; genus Agriphila; species Agriphila geniculea. The sequence goes on along the minus strand of OX038873.1, from coordinate 9,677,482 downwards.
TAAGCCGGCATTATACGATAGTACCTAGCAATCGCAATCTTTAATTTTGGTGTTTTTGAGATTTTAGTAAAATATTAATTTCAACTAATATTGGTAAATAATTCATCCTGACCATAATAATATTTATCAAACTACTTCTTATATTTTAATTAGCTTTTTTATTTTATTTTCATAATTTTAGAGCTTTATGTGACATACAAGTTCTGTCTATTTTAGTAGCTAAAGCCTATGCTCTAAAGCATTAAACCAATTTTCTAAGGCTCTAAGGGCTAGAGTCACGAGTCTGATGAAATGAGTTTGATGTCAAAGCTACTTTGAAGCAATCTAAGCCAATATATTTCGTTTAGTTTAACTTCATAATGGTTATAATCGTAGTTGTTTTAATGGGGATGGAAACGCAAAGCTAATTGTAGATGTCGCTGCATACGCTTGTTCCTAAGGCAGTAGACGTTTAGATCAAATCTATAGGAAAATATGTAATTATTTTGTGGTATTTTTTTACCGAAAAGGACCCATTGACCCAAAATGGATATAAAAGACAATGCTACAAAAGCTGGTACTAAAAGTCAAATTAAGGCGTTTTTATTATTACTGAATTTTTTTTTCTTAATATCCAGATTTTTCGGAAATGTGTAAGTGCTAACAATTTTACAGCTTATTACACAGAATTTGGTCATTTCAAAGCTATAAAATGCTTTAAAGCCCTTTGTTTTATGGTTCTCGTGGAACAAGCGTACGTAGCGCCACTTTGATAGTTGCCTTCCCCATTCAACGAGTATTTTATCAATATAAATAAAATAGAAGTTACTTGTAATTGATATTACGAACTCTATACTCGAAAAAACATAGGAGTGGTCGCCTCAAGCGTTAACCAAGGTAAAAGTCCGTCCGCACCACGGGAGTCCACCAACGCCAAATAACTTATTAATTTATATTACACTTACATCCACTACCTACTCGAATCACCTGTCTAGCATGTTTGTTTTTATAATTGCCTGGCCCCTGGAGTATCCGTTAACGACGTGAAAATATCAACAATAATTAAAAACGCAAATGATCGAGCTGAATTGATGATTGTCGTTGCTCATCAGGACATGTTGGATGTGTTGGTGGAGTAAGGTGATTAATCCTTTTTAGGGTTCCGTACCCAAAGGGTAAAAACGGGACCCTATTACTAATACTCCACTGTCCGTCTGTCTGTCTGTCACAAGGCCGGATCTGATGAACCGTGATAGCTAGACAGTTGAAATTTTCACAGATGATGTATTTTTGCTGCCGCTATAACAACAAATACTAAAAACAGAGTAAAATTAGTATTTAAGGGGGGCTCCCATACAACGAACTTGATTACTTTTGTCGTTTTTTGGCACGGAACCCTTCGTGCGCGAGTCCGACTCGCACTTGGCCGGTTTTTTTATACCAACATACCAACTTTGTCTATCCCTCGGGAACAGTAATTTTTCTGTTACGTACCCTATATTATTTTCAGTACCCCTGAAACGCGGTAGGCAACATTTCGTGGTGATTGGTAAACAAACAAACAATCTTTTGCGTTTATTATATTAGTTATATATTTATTATAAGTTTATTTTATTTACTTTATAAGAAAATATGGCGAAAGTAAGCCGTTCTACAAAAATATTATGATCTGCATAGTGAATGGTGGGGTAGGATTTCTAAAAGTACAGCAGTATGGACCCTTTGCTATTGTTAGTTATTAGGATATGGTTGGTGGCCGTCAATACGGCAGACCTTTTGGTAAACGGTTAATTTTGGCTATGAATAAATGTCACATGTAGGTATAGTGCATATATGAAAAGTATTAATTCAAAAAGACAATGGAATTTAATAAGAAATAATTTTGCTATTATTTATTTTTCTTTTGCACAACTATAATGTATTTGTAAAAGATAATAAAAATGTATTTGACGTTGATTTGAAATCTTTAGTTAGTTCATGTAAAATATCGCGTGAATGCGTTCATGTACGTAGGTGTGAAAATATTCCATTTGAATTTTTTATTAGACTAATAAAATCAGAGGTATAAAACGCGTTTAAACTAAAATTCAATCAGCCCGTGACCACGTCCGATGCAACTCGGTTGAAATGTCCGGATAAGGTAAATGTTTAAACACATGTGTTTTAGTTTAAACGGGTTTATTACCTGTGATTTTAATCTAATAAAATGCAACGCGAAAGTTTAAAAATATATACATTAAGTGGGTACATATCATAATAACTAAATTTATCCCAACTATTCTCGAGATAACTACGCTCGATTCACATCCTTACTAATATTATAAATACGAAAGTCCGTTTGTTTGTTTGTTTGTTACGCTTTCACGTCTTAACTACTGAACCGATCATCATGAAATTTTGCATACACATTGTCATGGGTACAGAAAAGGACATAGGGTACCTTTTATCCCGAAAAAATGTATTCTTCCAGAGGGATAGCAAAAAAACTTTCCACGCAGACGAAGTCGCAGGCGGCCGCTAGTATGTTCATAATGCATATTGCTCGACTCAAACTAGGTACTGTTTAACTTACATAACTTTGATTGAACTAAAATCAATTAAGATATTGGATGTTTCAACTATGTATGAAATGCCTATAATGGACGACTCGCCTACGGTTTATCAATTATCAATAAGTTAAGGGTTACACGCCAGCAGGTCAGTTGTTGGTCGCAATGGAACGTAACCTCCTTCTCGCTCGTTACGCTCGCTCGTCGTTATTAACCGTAGGTGAGTCGTGCTTTGTGAAACGATCTTTAGTTATCCTAAACAATAGGTCTTTTGGCCGTAGCTAGCTCGAGAGTAGTTCGAATAGGTTTAGTTATTATGATATGTAACCCATTTAGTGTATATTTTTTAATTTTTCAAAGAAATATAAAGCTTTAATACTAGACATTAATGTCAACACTGAGAATACTAATAATCAAGCAAAACAACGAAAACACATTATATGTCACCTTCATCAAAAAACCAAATTGAATGAAGCGTTAACTGCCGAGTGGCGTTACGCATAATCGCCTTATTTCACTTATTATAAAAACTTGCAAACGAGTCTGGAGTGCTTATACACACATCTTAAGTACATTATAATTGGTGGTCCTAGTCGGACATTGCATAAAATAAATACGCCGATAGCAGTCGTAATGACATAATACCAGAGTTATAAATGGAATAAATTGCAGTGATTACTTTGCGTGGGGGCCCACGGCGAAAATGTAAGAGACTTTTGCCTTCACAGATAAGCTAAATAAGCAACCTCAATCCTATAACAACCAATATTAGTATACCGAGGAACATACACTTTAAGTTTGAGTTTTAAAAAATACTTAACCCGTAATAAGACCTTTGGGGTCAAGTGGATTGTTTCACAATTTTCACATATAGGAGAAAAAAAAATTGTGAATGGCATTCTGCGAAAGTGACCATTTGCAAAAGTGACCATTTGCGAAATTGACAAAATTTTTCGCGATGACTATTTGCGAAAGTGACGATCTGCGTCAAAACCATTTCAAGGGTGTCGCCATCTCATCAAGCGACTCAGCCGGGAATCAAACCCGACACCTCGGGTTTGATCCCCGGCTGGGTTGCTTTAGCAAACGAACTTTTATATATTGGCTCAGGTCTGGGTGTTAGTAGTGTCACTGTTGGCTCTGATTTCCAAAACACACGTGATTTACCTACTTTGGACCATATTTATATTTATTTATCTAAAAAATATTTTTCTCGAACTTATTCTTTGGAGTAATAAAAAGATACTTTATATTTTCTAGTATGTACCTACTATGTCAAGTATTTGACTTGAATCTGTAATGTATTCTCAAAATTTAGGTTATTGTTGTGTTATTGTTAACGTCTTTAAAAATATGACAAAAACACCTAAAATTGATTGCAAATACTTAGTTGCATTTTACATTAACAACTTTATAGTTAAAACTAACGACAATTTATAAGCGTATAAATAGAAAATTATATTTCAAATATTTTTTCTGGCTGTATTTTTGAGTAAGACCACACTTATTAATTTTTACACCATATACCTACTGTTTTAATCATTCTAATTATTTTAGTAACCGGTGGCAAGATATTTCATTAATCATCACAGCCATTCGTCATTAGCGGCGTGTATATTTAAAACCAGTAATTTCCATATTTTCATTAATTAAACGTTCCTTACAATTAGCCTTGAATTCAATGTTTGTGTGTGTATTATCTATTGCTAAAAATCTACGAATATGTAGGTACAATTAACTATAACTTTGTAACACAGACATTTCTTAGTATTTAACCCTCAAACTGACAAGATCATATTCTTTTTTGATTCAAAAAGAAGAATATCTTTGTTTGTCTTTAAAAAAATTAAGGGGTTTTTTATTGTGCTTTTCCAAAGAAGATCTTATTAAGATACAATAAGGTTTACTCATGAATGCGACTCGGTAACATTCGCACAATCGGCAGCCGTCATCACTACGCTTTCGTGCGACCGTTCACATGAATTGTAACGTTTGACCCCGATTTTTCCACACGGAATCGTTAGCACGTTCCCAGTCGATGCAAATTTTATGAATCAAGGAACAATATTTTTATTGGAAGTCTTATTTATGATTATGACTGTAGTAAAAAAAACGCGCGGAACTATCAATATCTACTACTTTTATCAATTAGAAAACTCCTCAGATTGCTTAGATTTCAAGTTTTTTTATTGTGTGTGTGCCTTTAGTATTGTAGCTGTGTTAGTTGTCATTTATATAATAATAATAATGATATGTAAGTGAGAGAAATCAACAAATAACATTGTAAACTTGTAACTTCGTTAAGAAATATTTTGTTGTGAATACGCGTTCGCCATTACAGGGTTAAGAAATTACAAGGTTTACGAATGCAGCAGTTATTTCAGTATAACTCGAATATAGGCAGTTAAGTCGGGACTCGATGATTAATTCGTCGGTTTCATGGAGTTTTTGTTCCACAATTAGGCGCGAGCAACACGCGTGCCGCCATTGCGTGGCCAATATATTGTTACTAATATTAACGAGTGGCCCGCACAAGTTCCGTTTTTGGTAATTTATTACTAATTAGCCTTTTTATTTATAAATTTTCGGATATAACTACGCGGATTGATATAGTGCCGCTGGTCAAATTATTGGCAGAGAAGGTGCACCTTTCGCGATTGTGTTAAGAATCATTTTCGTAATACTCGAATTCTGTTGTGTGTTGAGTGTAATGTAATAAGCCGTATTGTGACGCGGTCGATGGCTATCGGCCCTTAGCTATGGGAAAGCCAATTAGATGTATTTTTCCTAGAGAGCCGAGACCATCCGTCAAGTTGCCACGCCCGTTCCGTTCCGTTTCGCTGCTTAGGGACTTCCACAAACTAATATTGAATTAATGCTATACTTCACCCACAGCTCGACGAAATGTTAGTTAAAGCGTTCTAATAAAATATAAAAATAAAGGCAAAAATAATAGTGTTACCTACGAATAAAAAATCAAACATGTATTTCAAAATAACCTCATTATATAATCTAGATAACATTTATAGTATTTTTCAACGACCTCACACGAAGAAGAAAACAATTTGCTATTATAAAATAATATTTGTCCACATCGCTCCAAATCAATTACGGTACCGATGGTATCAGTTCGTAGGAGTAAGTAACCTGTCTTACTAGAGCCATTTTCTATAGAGCTGTGTTTCTTAGGGTGAATTGGTTTAAAAATGGGTCTTGTTGGGGTGGTCTGTTGTTTGACATTTGCGTAGCACCTGCATGGAGGTGAGTAGCCACAACATATTGCTAATTTGTTAGCGGAGCGCTCATTACGCGACCGACGACGCCCGAGGTGTCGCGTACGGCAGCAATTTTAACCCGTTCTATAAATTGCCACACGCATAAGGAAGTGGCATACGGGCTTCCCAAACACTTCAATACAGGAGAGAAAAGACTTTTTGACGACATTTTACGTATAAACCTTCTCTCAAATTTTTTTAGGACAAAACAAAAAGTTCAAATTGGTACTCAAAAAGAGGAGCGTTTAAGTCTTTTGTACTGAAGAAATTAAAATAACTTATAGATTATTTTAAAACTTTCTATTACCTATCATTAACGTTTTGCCGTATCGAAGTTAAACATTAGGCATTATATAAATATTATGCATAACTAAATAGGTGTGCGTGTAAGGAATATGCTTGCTTGGGCATCCATTGCTTTTTAATTTGTTGCATCAACATAATCGACTACATGCACGTCGATAAGTAATTTAAAGTACTTCTGCAAGTAAGTTAACATTCATTATTAGGAAACCTTTTTATAATTCCTATTGAGTCAAGCTTGCGATTAACCATTAGTGTAATTTACAATTTAATGTTTTGAAATAAATATTGAGAAAGGTAAGAATCGTACTTTAACTAAAGAAAGGTAAGAAACGTACTCTAACACAATCGACCAAAATACTGAGTAATACTCAGTATTTTGGTCGATTGTGTAAGTGTAGTGGTAGGTACAGTCTGAATAATAGTTTGTTTTGTGAGCCGCAAAGCTCTACAATATGAACGCAATAAGTAATTGATGTGACAAGTGCTGTGATGTGAATATGAGGCCGAAAAATCGAACCACGACATATCAACTGCTGTTCGTATAATCATCATTATTAGTTCATGATAAAGATCCAAAATTAAGTAAACCAAATGACGTTCCGTAAATCGTCTTATCATCATGTTTCTTAATTATTTTTTGTAGTAGGCCTGAGGACTATTTCCATCATTTAAACTACATAGGATCTTATATTGACACAGTCAATATGTTGTCAAAATAACTATGCAGTTGTAGGGTGTAACAATGTTAAGGCAACAGAACAATACCTGCATATTAAATAATTCTCATTCATAAAAATGAAATAAATTCTCAAGATAAATTAACGTGGAGTTTTATCTTCATTCTAATTATGATCAACGTTATTTTTTCATTTTCTCCAAAATAAAAGCGAATACATTAATCATAACTAAATTTAAGTTATTACATTAATTAATTCCGACCAGATTAAGTGTATGTATCATAAGAGCCATCTTTTCATTGCTTTGCCAAGGTGGTCAGAGTAATTAAATGTTGTCTGATAATAGTTTATAAGACTCTATTTGCAAAGAAATACGTTTATTGCTATTTATAATTCATAAAGTTAGTAACAGGCGTATCAGCAATCGACTTTAATATCATGGTCATGTTCCTACATTGTCATTCGTTATTTCATTGTGATCTTTTTATTCTTTGTAATTTTCTAAAAAATGCATAAGTATTAAATGTTCAATGTAAAGGTGTGACCAGGATAAACCTAATTTACGGAACATGTGGAGCTGTGGTCTGGTCACTGGGCTCGTTAGTGCCAATGATCCCCGGGGCGACCCGTAAATCAACTGTTTTACGTCAACACTTTATAGCTCATTCAGGTTCCTCGGCCGCTTTATCACCATGTTCCTGGCGATACAACATCGGTATTCAATGCCAATACATCACCGGCCGACTTTATGACGATACCATGATATGACAACACCAATCCGGCATCTGATTTAAAATCATTAATAATTCGTATGTAAATAGAAAAATCTATTATTATTATTATTTGATTGCTAGGGGCTATGCAGCTCAGATAAAGATGAGCACTGCGACCTAAAAGATCTATTGTAACTCGCCACCTATTTATAGTAACTCTTTAAGCCCAGCGGCTTCTAAGAAGTCTAGTATGGTTTTAAGAGTTTTTATTTCCTCCGGGTTGATAACGTGTCGCCCCAGATGGATACTACGCCTGTGGATTAGGGGTCCAGAGTCACATAAAAGGTGATGCTTGGGCGTTTCCTGCTCCTCATTTCAATATCTACAGACGTCAGTATCACTCAAAGAGAAATCTAAGCTAACCTGTCCATTTTTGTCCATCTCGTTGTTGGTGAGCTTGACCTTCTCGAAGGAGACGACCTGCTTGCGCAGCTGGTCGCCGCTGAAGGGCGAGTCGGGGTGGGGGTAGAGGCGCGCGGGCGCGGGCGGGTCCGCCTTGCCGGCCACCAGCCACGAGGAGCGGTGGTACGCGTACCGGTACCGCTTGCCGTCCACCGGCACCACGTCCAGCAGCACCGCGTACCGCGCCTCCGCGCGGCATCCCGCGAATGACACGCGCACCGTCGGGAACATCCGCCTAACCAACACAACATAAAACACTGTTAGCAATGCAACATAATTATAAAATTCACAAAAATAAAGGAGCGGTTTGTTCGCAGGATGGCATAGCTTTGCTTATCATTAGATCTCTTGGCATACGATGAATCCGGGTTTACATGGCGGGTAGTTTATTTTGGCACTTTTCTTTGAAAAATCTGAAGAAACCTACAAGTATATTTTCTTTAAATGCTACTTAATATTTATAAATGCGAAAGTGTGTGTTTGTTTGTTATCTCTTTACGCCTAAACGCCTTGATGAAAATGAATGGAATTTGGTTGGTAGGGAGACCTGGATTAACATCTATTTATCCGGTCAAAGATTCCCTAGGGTCCACGCGGATGAAATTGCGAGCGGTCGTTAGTAGTAAAAAAATTGTTTAAAAAAACAAAAAACCGACTTCAAAAAACCTACCTCTAAAAAGCAAGAAATAATATTCGTAATAATAAAACACGTCTATTGAAGTCGGGTGGGGCTGGACCGGCTGGAGTACAAATCCCTTTTTTTTTATTCTAAAAGCCCCACCCGACTTCAATAGACGTGTTTTATTATTACGAATATTATTTCTCGTTTTTAGAGGTAGGTTTTTTGAAGTCTGTTTTTTGTTTTTTTAAACAATTTTTATTTTTTTATTTTGGTGTAGGTACCTTTTGTATTAGGTAGTGTAGGTATATTATTTAGGTAGAAATTAAAATCGGCTCAGCCAAACGTGAGTTAATCGCGGAGAAACATACATACATGCGGGTCAAACTGAGAACCTCCATTTTAAGTCGGTTAAATAACTACACTTAAGATATCCCTTTTCTAACAAAAAAATAATTATCTTATTCAGTTCATAAACAAAGAAGTTATACGACCTGGGCCTCGATTCCGCTAAATGTATTGTAGTCCAATTGCACGTCGTCAGCATGGCAATTGCCTAAAATGTCACTTTTGGTATTCTGCTCCTGTTATGAGAGTTGAATAGCGGCTACCCAGCCGCTATTGATACAATTCGGGATTCTATTAACCAATGGCGTCGCGATAGCACCAGCATGGCCACATAAATGTGTATTCTACTCTTATTTGACGTTTGTGCCGATAGCGTTGGCATCGTCAAATTGGCCATTGAGAAGCAATTGTGCAGCCATACCTTTTCTCTTACATTCTGCAGATAAAAGTGATATGAAACAACAATGCTGCATCACATTTTAAGATGGGAGGTATTTAGAATTGGCATACAGGGAGGAACAGCGTCGGTTCGAGTACGAGAGGCTACAACGCTGTTGAGCGCGAGCTTTACTGAGACGGAATATCGAACCTATGGTTGTTTTACCGGACACAGAGTTTATAAAAATGTTCCGCCTCAGTAAAACCGTACTCAAAGATATCGTGGAAATTATATCTCCGTTTATTCCCAACGAGTGTAGATGTGATGTTCATTTAAGGCGCTTTCCTGACCGAAAGTGGCGCCGGCGCGCGCCACGGAGTTTATTTAATATTGAAAGTCTAATACACAATTTTAATAATAAAAAACTCATGGAATTTTTAGGTCCTATAGATTAGTATTTTTAGACGGATCATTAAACTCCCTCATAGTCACTGGTAGAATCAGGTAGATAGCAAAACTGCTAAAACGGCCGTTTTTGACACATTTGCTATCTACTTCTACAAATGACTGCAAGGGAATGAAGTGATAACTTCTAAAAATACTAGACTATGAGCCCTAAAAACTCCACGAAAAGTTTTATCATAATCCTTTACTATTAACAACTTATTAAATAAAAACCTCTGAGGGCGCCACTTTCGGTCAGGGAATCGCCTTAATATTGGCGCATACCACCCATAGCTGTTTCAACAAACTGCGTCCTTCTTTGGTCCAGCTGGATCTCCTTGTTCTCTGTGACGCTCTGAGAACTCTAATAGAGCCTCTTGCTGCTCCAGCGTCCCTGTTTCCGCTGACATGTTTTCAAACTTAGTCAGGGTGTACAGTCACGTGCAATAAGAGTACACACCATCGAACTTTATCACATTAAGTTTTGCATATCCTAGGTATAACATTATCACACTGAGATATATTGATGGAATGTGACATAGTTCTAAAGTGTATACATATTATTGCTCATGACTGTACCAAAACTTTGCCACACAAAGGGAAAATAACTTAAATATTGACAATAGGAAAATTTTACTGAAAGCAGACTTCATTTAGATTTACTAAAACTATACTATTTGTAGAGGAGCTATTTTAGTACCTATAAGGAAATAAAATCTCAATGATAAATTAATTGTTTATTTTATTTAAGTTAGTAACAAAATTTATAAAACCATTTAGCTAATAGGCACCACTCAGACTGTCTCACTTCTTGGTTACGACTCTCTGATCAAAAATATCCTAGACAACGCTTCACGAACTAAAACAGCACCCAAAAACACTACCTCGAAATAGCTTTCCACGTTCCAGCATCCAGCGGGAGCTTATTTTGTGCATATTTACTTATTATTTTGTAAAAACTTAGATCTTATATCACTTATTTTGTACAAAATCACATCTTTTATCACTTACTTTGTACAAAATAAGATTCCAGTTTGGAAGTGAGACCACACCCCAGGCACTCCATACAATCGTCGCAATTCAACTACCTATTACACAGACGCTACACAGTGACATTTTTACACATGTGCAATTGTGTGCGAGCTATTGAATGAGCACACGGATCGGCACATGGAACTCGCGCGGTGGGCGCCGGTGGGGTGAGGTAATTCACTGTGAGGCGGGGCGGAGAGTTTTCTTTCTGTATGGTAGTACTTATATTACTACTATTCTGTGGTGAGACGCTATTTTGAGGTGACATTTTTGAGACTCTGCCGGACAAAATTATGGTATTCTTGATTAAAGTTCTGACTATGTTCAGTCTCTGCATTGGACACCGTTGCATTTTGAGTTCCAATTTCAATTTTATCAGCAATTTCATCTTCCATTAATCGTCAGGAACATTCACTGAAACACCGTATAAATCACCATGCTTGGCCCTCAGTCTTCTTTGCCTCACATCACTTTCTCAAGTCCAAGCAAACACTGAGGGCACAACTTTCTTATCGCTTGACTGTGTATGGTAATCCTGTAAATAGAACAAGAATGTTGAAGCGACTGTATTGTATGATTGTGGTTAAGTAATTATCACACTTTTTAGGATTTCACAGAAAGAAAAGGGGCACTTGAACGCATTACAAAAGCACAGCACTTATATTGACAAAAGCAATCTAATATCTTTGGACAAAAGGTGTCTACAAAATTCCATTATCCAATCATAAAAATATTAAGATTATGTGAAACAAACCTATAAAAATTGATTCCGTCGTGGAATCTTTTGGTTTGAAGCAAACACTTCTATGTTGTTTGAAGTTATCAAAACCAAAATTAGCCCTGAAGATTGCCATGCAATTTTCGTGAGGTTATTGCATCCATAGCTTAGATTGTCTTTGTTCACAGTTCACCTTTTGGGTTACAATAATTTTCTATATTTTTACAGCCCAAGACGTAAGTCTGTACATTTTTCGCAGATTGATTAACAGAATTGAAAAATGCAAATAATGATTAAAAAATATTCCCAAAACTGCCCAAAAGATTTTTTACAAAGAGTAGAATAGAATTAGAGACATCGTTTTAAAAGGCCACTAGCGCCACTGGAAATCGATGCGGAACTACTTACATGAAATTAAAATCAATGAAAAGGTGTTTTTTGTTTCTTATTATATGTATATATATGTCTTTTTTGAAATATTCTTTGTGTAAACAAAAATATTAATAAAAAAGAATAAATCGAAACAAAATACACCAAAAACCATTTATCTTACCTTTTTTAAAATATTGACTTGATTGACGAATAATAAAAATCAATGTATTGGCGGCGCTAGTAGTGGGTAGTAGGACGCCTTAAGTTAAGGCGGCGATCTAGTTAAGAAGGCGATTTTTATTGTATTTGACCTATTGTACCTTTCACCAACTTAAATCTATTTTGTGCTTTTACTTCTTTCTTACTTTATTTTGAGATATTTATTTTATAAGTCCGACTGCAAAAGACATCTTTTGGCAAACTTGAAGACTTTGTTGTGGAAGTTAGAGTGGTGGATTAAACACGTAGGTATATAGCAAGAGCAGCAAATGCTACGGGCCCCGCGTACCAATGCTTCTGATGCTAAAACAGTACCAATTTAGATGCATTTCTAAAAGTGAGCGCTGGTAACATCACTGAATATATTTTACACTTACACTGAGCGCAAGTTGGCAACACTGCAAACGGGGGAATTTCCTGATATTGTCATCTAGCTAGTCACAAGGGTTACCATCTGACAGGCATTTTCCGCATTTGACAGTCATTTTTGGTTTAGACAGGCGTGCGGCCGGCGCTAAGCTGAGAAAGGCATTTTTGCATTTCGTGGGTCTCGCTGAAAGCCTACATACATGCCTCCAACTCCAATCACGCAAGCCCCCCGGCCTGCCCGCCCACCCGGATAAAACACACACATTACTTAAATTAATAGTGAGATAGTAAACCAAACTGACTAAAAATCACGCTGCCCGGCTGTTTTTTTACGACTACTCTCTAGTAATATGGTAATAATGATATAGTAATATCCTTTCTCTAAAGGAGAAATTAAAACTGTAGATAGTGGACTAAAAACTGAGCTGTGCGGCCAATTTTTTTTATAAAGAAATAGGCAAATGACAGCATTATTGAATGAAATTGACAAAAACTGCGAAGCGCGGATGTTTTTTTTTTACTATAGACAGGCAAAATTACAAGAGTAGTAGATGGAACTGACTGAAAATCGCACTGCACCGCTGATTTTTTTTACTAAAGCTAGGCAAAATTACAAGATTATTGGATGACGCTGACTAAAAATCGCGCTGCGCGGCCTTTTTTTACAAGAGACGGGCATTTTGCTGAAAAATCTGGCATTTTGAGCATCCTAGACAGGCATCCTCCCTTACGAAGATGGTCTAGTCGTAATACCACCATAAACTTGATAACTTTTATTGATATTGATAATTGATATTAACAAAAAATTGCTTCCAACATCCAAAAATTGATAGAAACACATAGAAAACAATCTACATCTACACTAGCGCCATATTAGTGGTAGTGCGCCGACTGGGGGAGGATTTGTGAATCAGCAAAATTATCCTGCCATTACTTATGAACGGAATTCCGAAACGGAAATCCGTCCGTGTGTTGCCACTTTAATACAATCTACTCTGTGTAGTTATTGTTTTCTTTATGGTCTAAAGCCAAGCTGATGCGATGCTGACGACATGCCAGCGATATGCTTGACGACGTTCTTCTCAAAATAGGAGAATACCGTTTTTAGATCAATGGCGTTAGCAAATCAATGGCGTGTCTGCGACATAGCAATTTGTTGTAAAATAGCGGAATTGAGGCCCTGATCATCGAGGTAGTTCACACAAAATTATACTATTTTCGTGCTTTTTTCAAGATTACTAGAAAAGTACTGAACCGATTTCAAAATTTTAAAAAATGGGACCAACTTGGGAGTTTACCTAATGTAATAACGTTGAATCATTTCAATCGGTACAGCCGTCTTCGAGTAATCGGTGTACATACAAAAAACAAAAAAAAAACGTGTCGAATTGAGTACCTCCCTCCTTTTGAAGTCGGTAAAAATGTAATGATTTCCATAGTTTCTGACAAAATTTAACATATTTTTTCTGCGCATCGTACCTAAGTATACTTGTCTTCAGTAAGTAGATACATCTTCATAAAACTACAGCCTTTATCAAACTTTATGATAAGTTGACAAGCTTAAAAAATTTATGTCGACAATAAAGATTAAAATACCTTATACCAGGTGAATTTCAATTTCAAGTTTTATTGCGACAAATTATAACGACATAAAATGTAAAACTTTCAACTATAAATTCTCAACTGTAGTAAAGAAAGGGACTCACCCGCTAATGACCAAACTCATAAGAACGGTCCGAAAACTAAATTAGACATGAGCCAAAAGGTTATAATCCCCAAAAATGTTTTACGAGACCAAAACACATGCTCGCAATAAAAAAAGATGATTAATGCATCTTCACAAAAACCGCCAGAGATCCGGCCACGGACGGTGACTTGTATAATTACAGGGTAAAACGCGAACTAGGAAATCAAACAAATATGATGTATTCGATTTTAATGCACCCTTAAATGGGCTGAAGCGCTTCCTGCCGGCCAGGAGCGATAACATCTCACCTCTGCTTATTTACGATGTGGTCTTTCTTAATATAATATTTTTTGGAACCTCTAAACGGCACTTTTATAATTTCGGGGTCCCGAACAAGTAGTCGTTGGCCTGTCAGTTTAGATAACTGTCTAGTTAACAATTTGTCCGCTAGCCTTAACACGATTATGGATCGCCGCGCTACAGTTGTTTCTATTAGCTTTCAAATTTTTTAATCGAAAAGAGAAAAACAAACTGACTCGCGACATTAATATTTTTGAATCCTAAGCAATAAAACCCAGAAGTGAAAGAAAGAATTATAGAAGTAATAAAAACGGGCATAGTGTCAACCGTTCTATAAGAAAAGTATAATATTAATAAATAGACGAAACCTATAAAATTCTCGGAGGGCGATCGCGGGCGCAGCACGAACGGCGATAAAGCACGGGCACGGTAAATAAATGTATCAGTATTCTAACTTAGTACAAACGGTCGAAATGCGAGCCATACCTGTGCGCCTCGAGTTCGGTTTGCACTAGGTATACAAAAAGTCGCGAATGCGCCGCAGTGACGAACGAACGGTGGTTTTATATTTGTGACCAGTGAGCGTGATAGTTGTAATTACAATGGCAAATTGCAAATATAAACTCACAAGTGATTAAAATTAAGTTAATGGTAATAATATTAACACCTTAACCGCCACCATACAAACATATTTTTTTACAATTCAAGAACTAAATACTAAAAATAAATGAACAATAAAAAAGTGTTTGTATAAAATTTCAGACTTCATATACAACATCAAAAATAGGCGAACTTTCTTAGGGGAAAGTAAAAATTATAAAATAATTTTTATGCGTAAGTCACCGGTGACTTAGTGGCTAAAGTGTTAATAATTAGAGATATTTTTTCTATTTGCTTATTACCAAACTGTGAAACCATATTATAAATTGTATATTTCAAAATATAATTTAAAAGCAAAATGAGAACCTTTTGAATTATTAGGCAACCTAACACGGTATCACAGTTATTTCTAAAATATAACAAACCACAAAATCAGAAACAAACTCAAATTGGTAGAGATAGGTACCTACTGTTATCTTAATTCCGTCTACCTACTTGAGTTTGTTTCTAGTTTTGTACATACAGATGCGGGCAGCCCTATTGTAAGTTGACGTACCTCTACCGCGCGGCTCTTGGGTATGTACGTATTTCAAGGATAGGGTTGAGTTAGAATACTGATACATTTCTTTACCGTGGCACGGGTATCGAGCCCCGCGCGAGTTAAGCACTAGTCATAAATAAATCGTATTAAAGTATGTTTTGAGGTGTTCCGTATCGGTCGCGAGGGATCGCTCGTCGCGTCGACAATAAGTCGCTGTCAGATGCGTTTATGAGAGTGTCGTTAAGGATGCGCCCGGCCGCCACCCAGCGCGGGCACGTAATGAACCGCATCCATCACGGATTCACGGATAACAATCGATCGCGGATTCCACGGGCTGCTTGCACGCACTAATTGAACTTCACCTCGGACGTCACAACAAGTTATACTCTAATATCAATCGGTACTGGGGCTCAAGTCTGCTAATGTTTTCGTCAAAATCGTAGTTCAATGTTGTTCTAATGGTAATGCTTTTTGACACAGTTCTTGTTTCTTAAACCCAAAATCAAGACACAATATGTGTCCGTTTTGGGTTTAAGAAACACAATGTGTTTCAGTTTTGGGTTCATGAAACAAGAACTGTGCCAAAAAGCATTACCATTCAAATACAATTGAACTACGATTTTGACGAAAACATTAGCAGACTTGACCCCCAGTATATAAAGTCTGCTAAAAAGTCTGTTTACATGGGTAATTTCAAAGGTAATTTTATTACCCACCTAAATCCCCAACCACCCTACCAATACCTACTTGAATAAATAAATATGTTTACAATTAGAATTTTGACAGCACCAACAGGGTTACCAGTATTAATTTTTATAGATAATTTAATAATTTCTCATGTAAACAGACTTTTTAGCAGACTTTATATACTGGGGGTCAAGTCTGCTAATATTTTCGTCAAAATCGTAGTTTAATTGTATTTGAATGGTAATGCTAAATATTGATGACTCAATTTGTGCTTCGTTACATTGATTTAGAATTTCAATTGAGGTATCAAAACCAATGATGTGGTTAATTGAAATTACGTTACGTTTAACAGAAAGAGGTACAAAATTAACGAAATAATAAAAATAAAGGTTTTTATCGATTTTTTGCTCAAAAGCAATGGTTATAATACGAAATATAAATGTATTATTTATTACAAAAACGACATTTGATATCTTCCAAGCAGCCGTTGAAAGGCGTTTCACTGGATATGTATCTCATAAGAATTATTGATGGCATTAATTTCGCAAGCAATTAACCGGGACTTAGCGGTAACAAAGCTAACAGTGCGATGTTAACGCGCTGTTTCACGAGTAATAAAGTTGGTGGAGCGACGGCGGTCTACATTTGCATAATTCATTAATAAATGTCCGCTTGCGATGCCCTCAGATAAGCTTAACAAACACCAATTGGAAAACTATACGAATGGAATCGTGACTTTTAAGTCGATGGTGGGAGGGCAGAAAATCCTGTGACCGAGTAAAGACAAAGACTGCTTTCGTAAGCTAGTGCAAATCGCGGATTTCGACGCGTGACCTATTTTTTACTGCAATTAATGATTCAAGTGACAACACTACACGGAACCAACCTCTTATTGTTAACCTAAAGTCCTAGGTCTAAAGTAAAATCAATAGTAAGATTCCCTTAAAATAAGTGGCGTAAAGAAGCGCTGCAGTGGCGCAACTCTGGCGTAACAGCCACTCCACTACTAATTTTTATACAAAATCCAGAAGCGCGACTGACGCGACACAGTAGTGCCACGCCTGCGCTTCTGCATAATATTGTATGATAGTTAATGTCGTGACTGCTACGCCACTGCAGCGCCTCTTATGTCACTAATTTGACGGCACCCCAAAAGTTCTGTAAGTACCTATATTATCTTACACTACACTAGCGGCCGCCCGCAACTTCGTCTGTGTGGGAGGTTTATTTTTGCTATACCTCGGGAACAGTTTTTTTAATGAAAGGTACCCTATGTAAGGATATAGGGTACCTTTCATTAAAAAAAACTGTTTCCGAGGAATAGCCAAAAAAGGGGGACAGAGAAGGCTCCGTACCCCTGACAACGTGTATGCAAAATTTGAGGATGTTCAGTTGCGTAGTTAAGACGTGAAGGCGTAACAAACAAACAAAACTTACTTTCGCATTTATAATATTAAGTAAGGATACTAGTGTCCTATAATAAGTACGCCATACTTTCGTATTTTTAAAAGGTAGCATTTACTTTGCGGTAAGAAACCACGATGCGACAGAAAGCAGGAAAGAGGACTAATTTTGTCGGGCAACTGCACCAATTATGGATAACCACTTCCGTAGAGAGGCGCGAAATTGCTCGACATCGGGGCAACTTACGGGCTATTGTTTGCTTTGCCTTTTGTGGGATATCTTCATTTGTATTATTACAGCCCGTACAAAAACGCTTGTTAGCTTTTATTATACGTATAGGTAGGTATAGTAATCAATGTTATTAATGCTCTACGTAAGACGACAAAGTGGCGTAAGATTTCAACGGTCTCGTAGTTATTTATATTATTTTATTTTAATTATTTGGAAGACTAACAGCTAAAGGACATCATCCATGTTTCATACATTTTTGGTCCAAATATCATACCATATATATACAGCTTCAGTGCCATAATAAGAAATGCTTAAGCGGACAAAATCTATCAGAATTTATTTTTTGGACGACTGTTTTACATTTGTGCCAAAATGTATGAAAAGTCAGACTTTTTGAACTTATTTAAAATCAAGTATAGTGGTGCTACAGCTTAGGTGCCATAATAAGAAATGCTTAGGTGGACAAAATCTATCATAATAAAGCACTTTTGCTTTTTGGCCGGCACTTTCACATTTGGACCAAAATGGATGATGTCCTTTAATACAATAGGAAGCTATTAACACTTGAAAGCCAATCACAGGTCCACACTAATAGAGAACCAATATCATTAGAATTTATTGTTAGGTAATTAATGTAATTAAAAGCAGTAATAACTAATGACAGATACGAACTGTAATAAGTAAAGACAATAAAAAGTAACTTATAGGAATACGACCTTTAGTTAATAACTAAATAAACACACATTAAGTGCATCAATTCAATATAAAATTTAAGTATATTAATTGCCTGTGGTTTTTCTCGTTCGGTAGTTTCTTTCTTCGGTTTGCGTGCACATTGAAATGCGAGTTTATCGTCGAGTTCTTAATTAGCTTTTATTAATGGTCTATCTGTTTATAACTCTAGTTATTCTAAAATGATTACTATTATTGGTTTAAGTTTAAATAAGCTCTTTATTATTGTTTTATATAATTTATTGTTTCAGTTAAAACAAGTTGTTATAGATTTAAACTTACAAAGAAAATAATTTGAACTTTCGGAACAAAAGTAGAAAATATAATAAGTAATTATAATATTTATAGATATGGTATTTGATATCATTAAAAGATATCTTTTCAGTAATAATGTCGAAAAATTATTGCTTTTGTCATAAAATTCAACATCTAAACCAATAATACGAGTTAAAGTTATTTTTCCAATTACCTGCGTTTAATGATGGATATAAATAACTGATTGATTGGTGATGACGTGAACGGATAGCTATTTAGGTGTTGACTTCTTAATTTGTTATCGAGAACAGTTTGTATAGTATTTTGTTTTTTTTTCTGAACAAAAAAAAGCAATATTACTAGTGTATTTAGTTTCTTGAACTTTTTTATGATTTCTAAATTTATTTATAAATTTTCACTTTTTAATAAGTAGGTAATTAGTAATTTTTCAACTTCTTTCTAAGCAGAGGTAATAAATCATCACAATATCAAAGGTTTGTCTGAACAAGATAGTAGCTAGTAATTTTGCTACACCTAGCAAAATTGCCAATTCAATTGTACACGTAACGTAACTCAAGACTTAGAAATCTCACGCTATTTGTAATTCGGAACCATACAAGTCGTCGGTCGTTTATAAATGTCACTGGCAATCAGCGATACTATTAATATTATGTCAGCCAAGGAATGAACACTTGTGTGAAATCAGATAGGCAGCCTTTATCTCTAATAGTAGCCTTCTGATAGTTCCTTTCATAACGTCCAAGTTATTTACAAACGTCATGTTTCTTATAGCTATAATCTTAATAGCTAAGGGTTTACTCAGACAGAAAGCAGTCACGTTTTCGGGTGTTCCGCGTTCATGTTTCAAATAAATTCTAATGTGTTAAAAAGCAATGCAATGAATTAGGAAGCGAATGATGTGTAATTGGAAGGTATACAAAAACTATGTTTAGCGCAAACTTATGTCAATCCTACATTTTTAGATAGAGAGGATTTGCAAATTTGGCTTTGGCTACTGGGGCAAAACGTCCGAACCGCTTTGTATCTGAGCTAAACCTAATGTACTTAAAACTTGTTTCAATAGTTTTCTTGTCATACTCAGCCACTTTCATCATTCTGCAATCAATCAGATTTAGTTTTTTCAATACCCTTCTATAAGATTTTCAAAAGACAAAATTATCACTCATGTATACAGGTATAATGAAAATGTCGGGAGGTGCAAAAATCAATTGTGGAACCCAAAAAACATAAAACATTTCAGAATTTCAAAATGAAACTGGAAGAATTAAAATAAAAAACTCCCTTGCTTTTAATTTTTTGGTATGAATACCGTATTTTTCACCTGCCTTATATACTTACTTTTACAGAGCTCTAATATTTGAGCTCTCAAATATGAGCAAAGACGATTAAATCACAGACTTTGAAATTAACAAGCTAACAGCACGTAATTTTATAGTTTCTTCTGCTTATTTTAAAGCTTTAGTAGTAAGCGTCCGTTCCAACGTATAGAATGTTGGTCATTTGAGTAGAAGAGCTGGTACGGTCAACAACGAAAGTTGTTTAACATTTTCGTACTTTGTCATAGTAACTTTTTGACTAATGTCTCAAACCGCGAGCCACCTGTTAAAAAAGTTGCTTTGACAAAGTACCAAAGCGTTAAGCAACTTTAATTGCTGACTGTACATATTTGTAAAAAAGTTATAAAATATTTAATATATACGGTAACTAACCATTCCACGTCACTGCTAACACAAACAGTTTCTTTTGGTGGCGTACATTTCATATAAGCACGTAGACACAAGTCGGCAGTCACGCGCCACGTTAGACAACCGGCCACATAAAATGTCACGCAGCCAGACGCTAGCACGCAACCGAGACCAGACACTTTATTACTTCTCAATTTGCACCCAGCCCTGTTATGATTACGTCTGACCTTTTGCCGTTTGCGGTAATTAGGGCTAGATGTTAATTCCCTCTGTTCTTGGTAAATGTATGCAAGAATGCGGGTAATGGGTGCTTTGAATAGTTGATGTATATATCGTTTGTTAATATAGCCATTAAGTTACTTACTATGTTTTCTCGATATAGAACAGACCTTTTACGTTATTGCAATTGATCTACGTCACTTTTTGAGACCATTAATTATGTTAAAATAAACTAGTTTATCAACCTACGAATAGCAACTCAATTCTTAAGGGCCCAATCGCGCCAATTTTCAACGATAAAACCAAAACTTAATCGTTACTGTTTCAGTTTCGTTAACTGAAAAATACTCGCTTTAACTTTGTTAAAATTGTTAAAATTGTATGTCAAGTAAACCTAGGATGCCAATCTTCTAAAGCTAAATAAAAGATTTTTAGGTAAATAAAACCTAAATGACAACGTAACGGTTTTGATTTTATCGTTCAGAACTATCGTGATTGGATAGCAGAAAAACGACAACCTGGCAAAGTAGGCAAAATAATACTTTAAAAAAAAATAGTATTGTTAATATTAACAAAAACTGTTATCCTAAAAACACACATTAAAATTCGAACTTTGGTTTTCATTTCCTAGAGTTGATCCGTTGAAGTGGGATATCAGTCGCGTGCGGTGTCACTCGTCTGTCGCTCACGCGTCTCGTTACGTCGGCACGCGGCTCGTTCGCGCCTAATCTCGCGATCCAAAACAAAGTATCCTGCTACTCGATACCTCGTTTGTGTCACCCGAACGTTCGGATACATTAAAATGAGATAAAAAGTCACCAAGCCATGCAGAAATCATGGGAATATTGCAAAATGATGCCACGCAGCGCGGAAGTCGCGCGAACTGTCATCTGTCAGACCGCCATTTAAATTTGTCTGTAAATTGTATAAATTGACTACGTAAAACGAGACGCAGCCATTCACCATAAAAGTTGAAGTTGAAGTTGAAGTATAAATTGACACTTGACATGTTTTGTCGTCTCTCGGATAATCGTGCGGAATTAAAGTATCATTTTCTCAACAAAAACTCTTGTTTGTTAACAACTTAGAGTAACTCGGCTTAACAAGATATTCCCACTTTCAGTACTAAAATATATCCTACCTACCTATATCAAACATTAATTTAGGAGACGCTTAAATACTTCTTTTTGTTAATACACCATTTCCCACTATTTGTCCATTGCTGTGAAAGCTCTATGAACATTGCTAGACACAAAAGAAAAAGAGTAACTACTACTTATATTGAAAAAGCTTGTTAATCAGCGAAATTTCAATTTTACGATGTCGTTACACATGAAATATAATGGAGACATAAATATAGTGAAAAGTGACGTTTTGTTAACGACTCGGACGCAATGCGAATAAAGTAGCCGCGCGGCGGGGCGCCCCGCTGCAGGGAAACGTTAATAATTAAAAAATCTTCTTTGTTTTTGCTTCGAGATTGTAGTTATGTGAGAAATGTTTTATAGTTTCAACACGCGATAATTCAAATGTAATGTTTCGCGTGAAATTCCGATGTTCGGAATTGCCTTATTATAATAATGGTATTGGGCCACGTGGAAAGAATTTGTTTAAGTTGGAACTTAAAGCCCTTTACCGTGCCTTTACACAAGCACAGATTACATAATACTATAGTACACAAGTGATTTTTTATTAGCTTTTTGTAATAAATTCGACACTGCTGTCAATTACTCTATGTTACCTAGCTATATAAGTATAAATTTTGTTAATACATACAGTGATGGGGAGAATATTGCATTATAAAATGTTTATTTTGATGTAAAAATGTAAAATGTTTTAACAATTTTTATCGTTTACATATGGCAAAGATAACAGAAGTTATAATGTATAGATGCTTAAATTCAACCATTATTTAAGTAACTTTTTATAAAATTGTATTACCATGTAGGTATATAAGTATAAGCTCTAAGTTATTCCAGTTTAACATATTTTATTACATCCCACATTGCTATTTTAAAAGTAAATAATTATTATCATGAGCTGAATATACAGTTAATTCCTGTTAATAAATTATTTGTACAGAACGCAAGCTGTTTAAATTATTTATTCCAAGTGGGGGTCGGACTTGAGGTGTTTGAAGAGGGGAACCAAAGTGCAGCCATGATTTAAGAGGTCGAGTTAAAACTGTATTGGGACTAGATGTATGTTCTGGACGGATTTAATATCATCCTTTATTACCAACTAGGTACATAATGATTGATTTGATATAATAAATACACAGATTACTTAGTTTAAAAAGTTTCGTCATTTGTTAAATATATACGCTAGAGAATACATTCTATTTCAAAAATACTCATTACAAAATTTTACTATGTGCTATTAGCGAGAAATATTTTAGTCTGTTGTATTAGCACACCCCGGGCACTCCATACAAGCTCTGCGTTTCAACTACCTATTACACCTTAGAGCATTTAACCAATACAATCGCTATACACACAGTGACGTTTTTGCACACGCGCAACTGTGTGCGTGAAGTCTAGGGCTATTCAATGAGCACACGATCTGGCACGCGAACTCGCGGGGTGCGGTGTGGTAATGGATTGCGGGTCGGGGCGGAGAGTTTTCTTTCTGTACGGTAGTATTTATAACTATTATGTGGTATAAGCATAATTTCTCCACATAATATTTTCATTTTTCAAGCAACCGCTTTTTAAATGATACTTAACACAAAAATTTGCATGAATAATGTTGCAAAAACTAAAAACATAGCCCACAGACTTAGCATTACAAAATACAAAACATCCCCTCAATTAATCTAACACACATGCCGGCATTCCTGGCAAAACTCCCACTCATTCACCGTAACCGAGCTTATTACCGTTTTTGTCCATTAATCGATAATTAAAGATCGAGTAAATGATTAAATTCCGACTTAGCAAGTCGTCTTAACGAATAATTATTATGAAACAGTTAACCTAACAAGGTGCTCCTTAATTACTATCAGCGAAATCTGATGACGTTAGTTTTATGACGTTTCCGGTGGTACCCTTGATGGTCGTAAACTTAACTACTTCCAATCATGGTTCCGTACATTGTAGTAAATTAAGGTCACCTCCGAACACGATGGTGGCAGCGAACAAAATGTAAAAATGCCGAACTGCCCAATTATAGTTTTATAATGCCATAAAAGTTGTTATTTTGTGGCGCTTAGCACGCGGCTTGTGGGCACCCTTATCAGATATACTAGCCCATTATTTTAAATTAGCAGCAATGCCATTTTCTTTATATAAAAAACTTAAGGAAATACCGATCAAATTATGATTAATGTAACAGGTAATGTTAAAGTGCGTCTGAGAAATCTGGTACACTGTTTCAGGCTATGATTTGGTACGAGTAGGTATGTATATTTTAAATATTAATTTTCTAGACATAATAAACTAAATCAAAGTATTTTTTTTTACTTTATAACTTAGTGGACCAATAATTCAATAAGCGAACATAATCCTTACTAATATTATAAATGCGAAAGTCCATTTTGTTTGATTGTTTGTTACACCTTCACGTCTTATCTACTTAGCCGATCATCATGAAATTTTGCAAACACGTTGTCAGGGATGCAGAAAAGGATATAGGGTACTTTTTATCCCGAAAAAAGGAACTATTCTCGAGGGATAGACAAAATACTATCCACGCAAACGAAGTCGCGTACGGTCGCTAGTTATTCTTATAAACTTTGTATGCATAGTAAGATCATCCAAAAAAATTGCGACAATATTAACTTTGTCTGGTCCAATTGAATTAAAAGCAATTTCCAGTAAATACTATAAAGTTTTAAAAAATATATTGCTTTATACCGCTACATTCTTAGGCTCTGTCTTCACCCAGTCGCTTTTCCCTTCTTCTTGCGTTTTCATCAAGGGCATGCCCCATACAACGTATTAATGAATGGTTTCAAAATGGGAAAACCCTTTCTTCGGTTTTTTAAATCGCGAAAAAAAAACTGTTGTTTCTTATAAAAAATAATAACGATAATATCAAAATGTATGAAACAGCAGATTTTTTCACGATTTATGAGTTGGTCCCATTCCATAGTAAAAGTTGTTAAATTTTATGGTCCGAAACGGTTTTTCCATTTTGGGTTCATTCATTAACACGTTGTATTTTCAAAAAACGTCAGTAAGACATGCGTTTGACGCAAGACAAATTGAAAGTTGAAGACGAAATGGAAAGGGAAAGCGACTTGGTGAAGAAAGACACACTATTACCACAGTATAATCAAATTTTAACCTATTTGGATCTACTGTGCCATTACAGTGGCTGGGTGTTATAGTGTAGGAAATAAAGCGATCTTTTGTATGGAGACCCCAATCTTCAGTCGATGAAACTTTGCAGGGATGTAGTATAGTATGAACCAAAACCTATGTACAAATAACCAAAAAAAAAACTATATGGAAAATTAAAAAAAAAAACATTTATGATGCTTTCTAATATATTATTATAATTTCATTTATTTTTGTTTATTAGAAAGGTTTCCATGTAGCGAAATGGCCAAGCCACATATTTTGACTAATGTGTAGAGTTTTGAAGTTAGGGCTTGCAGAGTTAGGGCGCGTAGAGTTAGACGCTTGGCTCTACATGAGGTCTGATAACTTTTTGACAGTGCGAAGTCTTGGCAACATTATTCATGAAATAATTTTGGTGGGATTTCATTTATTTCAGACAATTACTATATTAAGGTTAGTAGCAATAATCTTAAAGCTTATAAAATTTATATACTGTAAAGTTTCGTTTACTGAGGATTTACTGTGGGGGTCCACTACCATCCTTTCCTACACTATTATTTCTTTACAAAAAAGCAAAAGAGAAACCCTTCATGTTAAAAGTAGTGTAAAAAATAAATGTAGCGCGGTAGACAAGGCGTCGCCGCCAGTCACGGCGATTATTCGCAGCAAAACATCCGCTCGTCTGTTCCGTACGTGATAGGTCGCCTATCATTATCACAGATACAACCAATGTCACACTTCAAAACACGAATCCAATCGAATAACAACCTTAAAATCAACGTTATAAAAATCGTTTTACATCAAATTCTCCACACACAAGTAACCTGTAATCATACTACTAGGCGCTGTAATTTTTAATCCAAAAGATCTTCGTTTTATTTCGATGAAATTGCTACGTGTAGCAAAATAACTCGCAAATGTTAATCGAAATTTAATTTGATAATAAGTTTAATATTAATAAAGGTGAAAGTTAATACATATGTACTTACATGATTAAAAAGTTACTTTAAAAACGTTTATAGGTCTTAGGCCGGCCACACACAGACGTAATCACGTAACGGAATTCCGAACGTAATTTGGACAATGTATGAAGATTCCGTACGGAAAAATCACGCGTGTGTGTGGCAGCCCATAGATTTTGTATGCAGCTGCTACGTTCGGAATCACGTACGTACGGAATCCCGTAACGAGATTCCGTCTGTGTATGGCCGGCCTTAGTCTTCTATATAGTAAAAAATATGATAAATGCAAATTACTGCAGCGCTTAAGTATAAAGCTCTCCAAAAAAAAGAAATTGAATGTTACTTTCTATGCTTAGGAAATTTTAAGTATAAACAACGTTTTCTCAAAGCATCCAGTTATAACAAATTATAAAATTTAAATGCCTGCCTTTATCCTTAGTTATTTCAGACTCAGCGCCATCTAGCGACGGCTGTAATTAACTGTTTTACACGCTCCTAACGACTTCATTCCGCTAATGAAGTCAGACTGTCCTCGTCCTCTCCGAAGTCACCCTTAACCCTCCAAACCCCTTGAACTTTTGAAAGTCGCAAATGAAAGTCTCTTTTGATAACGGCTGTGGTAAATTCATTTTGATAAACCGCAAAAGTTTGTAAGTTAATAATATTTCATCAGGTTTTAGAATTTATTTTTTGTTGTCAACGAAAACAATTTAGATTTTTTAGATTTTAGGCATTCACAATGCTATTTTTATATTAAGAGAAATGATTTAATAGAAAAAATACTAGAAATTTTGATTTCATTACACTACAAACACGTCTGTTTAGTTTATAATACATATTGTCAATAAGGTTGCAATTATCTCGTTAATTTAGCGCTAAATAGTGCTCTAATTAATTGAAAGTAACCAAACCTTAATCAGTTCTTGCCCACATCTACTAATAATTACGAAAAGAGAAAGACTTTCTATTTAACCGTATACAATACGAAATTTACTACGGTCAGCAACTAAAACTCTGCTTCGTTTTTAGCCAACGATTTACCTCTCAGTGTAAAAAAGTGCCAATGACATTAACCCTTCGCTGTGAGAGCTATCGACAAATTGCTACTTGCGTGCGGCGATCGCAGGCCGTTAATCAACCCATGACACGCTGCCGGACCATACGGCCTACTCTGAAAACTGTACCGGATAATCGTACGACGTTCGTTTCACTTCGTAACATTATTGGCTCATGAATAAGGTTTAAAATTAAGTAAATCGAACGATGAACATCGTCCGATCGCGACTTGTTCCTTGTAGTCGGGACCTCATGTCATTCCACGTCCATGGTCCACATTTTTTTACTTATATGTCACTATTTGGGTTTTATTTAGGGATATTTGAGGATAACCTTATTTTTTTTAAAGTAACAAACTTATCTGAAAATTTTATAAATATTATAAAGAGCTATGGGAGCTACAATTTTTTTTTTGGCAAAAATAAAATTAATTTTAAGAGTTTAAATTAGATGATTCGTGACTGCAAATGAAAACCTAATTAGAATTAATGAAAAAATATTGTGTCATGGGCACAAAATCATTGTTTTTTTTTAATCAAATAATTAATCAAATTCGTATTTAAGTTTGTACGATATATTGATCCCAACGGTTACTAATTAAAATGATAACATAATTGATAAAACCTATTAGGTAGGCTAGGTTAGATCACACAACTCGTGTTTAATTTACTAGTTAATAAAATAAATTGCATTCTGTGAATAAAGATTATAGTAAAACTTAGATTACCCAGAAACACTTAGAAATAACTAGTATAATTTACAACTTCGCAAGTCGTTAATACTTCACAGGTACATTAAGGATATAAATATTGAAAGCCCAACAAGTCACAATTTCACGTTTCTAAATGAGATTATTTTACGATTTTCGTAATGAGTTCGAGAATCGACTTTTTATCGCGTAGCGTAACTATAATATTTCTCCGCAATAAGACGTTGATGTGTAGACAATTAATAGTAATTGTTGAACGCAACAATGATAGATTGGTTTGCTGTTGTATTGCAACAGGGGGCCTATTACAAAAATTACTTACAAAAAATAAAAAAAAATAAAAATTTTAAAAACACGACTGCTCTGCTAAAAACAAACTAAAAAGTTAAATAACAAGTGTCATTGCAGTCGGGGGACCGTTTGTGGAACAATTTTTAATCGAAGAGGTCCCCCGACTGCATTGACACTTGTTATTGAACTTTTTAGTTTGTTTTTAGCAGGGCAGTCATGTTTTAAATTTTTTTAAATTTATTTATTTTTATTTCCCACATTTTAGTGACAAATTATATATTTTTGAAATGTGCTCATTAAGGCTTTTCATTTGATTCCCATATTGTAATAATAGAAGAAAAAAGTTTTTTTCACATTTGATTAACTTTTTAAAAAAATATAGCCAGTGTCACTCGGAATGATGTAAGGATTCTAACAATACCCCATACATCCTAATCCGTGGAGCCATTTGGAAGTTATGGTGGAATAAAGAAACTCACATACCCACAAACATACAGGCAGTCGTGTAAATACCAGTGGCGAAGGGTCCATACAAGCCGATTCCCATCGGCTTACCTTTTAAAATCCCATCCCCATCGATCCATTATAACATGTCATTACTTAATTTTTTTCACCATTTCGGTAAGATTAATTAATAATAGCTACAATTATTTTTTATGAATTTCTAAGTATTTAATTGTCTACTTTAAAAACGCTCGCGCGCGCGCCGCGCCCCGCGTGCAAGGAATATCAAATCAATTTTCGTACAAAATCTCCTTGAGGCAAGCCGACGTCCTTTAGCTTACTTTTTGCACTGTGTCTTGGCGCGGTTGCCACGGGCAACGGTTGATTGTTATTACTCTGTCTCTTTCTCACCAACGCACCACAGTCGCGTGCCTTTCGGTTGAAAATGGTGAAAGGCAAGCCGGTCGGCTGTGGCTTAAGTTTTCTCTCTCTTTCTGTTTGAAGCGATGTTAACGTTTCTTTTCTCTTTCTGTTATGAAGAGACGAATAAGTTTTAAGATGCAAAATAAACAAAATAAGAACGATAGAAGAAAATACATCGCAAATTAGATATTTTTATTTAGAAGTATAATAGTACGTTTCCGCCATTATCATTGTTTAATTTGTTTATGTGAGTGTTTGGAACGTGATTAGTTTTTATCAAAATAGTGAATTAGTGAGTGAGAATCGATACTTTATCCCGGTTTTTGTTTATTTTAATGTGTTTATCTCATGTATTTGTTTATTGCGGTAAGTTTTATTTGCCATAATGGCTTTAATTAATATGGATTGTCGTTTAAGTGACTAGCGCGGCGAAACATTGTTTTCCAAACTTAGTTACGAAGTTATGGTTACGTTAGCAAGATGGGTTTTTTAAACATTTTCAATATAATACATCTTTCTACGATAAGGATGACAAGCAGTTACAAACTCAATAAAATGTTTTGTTTTCCATGATTATTATTTCTGATTCCAACTCAGTATAGAGTAGCGCGGGCTAGACTGTCACTATTTTATCAGTGCTTTTTTGGATGGTGAAATTGAGGCCCTAACTTCTGAAGAAACGCGTGAAGCTTGCACCACGCGGTGGTGTTTTTTGGTCCGGATTACCTTCGCCATATTTCGACCCCTCGCCACTGGTAAATACACTCTTTTTGCTTTGGGTAGTCGTGTAAAAATAACGTACGCAATTGCGTAACGCAGTCACTTGGCCGCGATAGTCGTCCGCAGTTCGTTGGTTGTAGTTATAATAACAAACATTTTGAATTTGGCTATCGTAGTTCATAGACTACTGAACGAACGATGTCGGATACGCTAGAGAGAAACTGTCCAAATCACGCAATTACTTCAGAATATCGCATACGAAAGTGATTTGTAATAGAAAACAATCAAAACGAAGTACGGATGCAGCTGCGTGTATCGCAATAGTCTTTTCGTAATAGACCCCCAGTAGATCGCGAGTGCGGCAAAAACATTGCATTGTTCCAATAAGTCTAGCGTTTGCTAAATATGATAAACTAGATTCTTCCATGCGACTCAACAGCATAGTTTCCTTACGTAAGCGAAAGATATATTAAATAACTTGCGGCCGCCCACGACTTCGTCTACGTGATAAATTTTTTGCTATTCGTCAGGAACAATCCTTTTTTTTGGGATAAAATGTACCCTATGTACACTGACAACGTGTGTGTAAAATGTTATGATAATCGGTTCAGTAGTTAATAGACGTTAAGGCGTAACAAACAAGCAAACGGACTTTCGCATTTAAAATATTAGTAAGAAGTCAGAATAATGAGCTCACGATCTGACAATATGCCAGTTTTAATCCAAATCAGTGGAGAAGAGACATTTATAAATTAAGCAATAAACATACCAAATTTCTGTAACATGTTTTACGAACTAAATAGTAATAGCACGCGTTATACATATTTTATTCAACAGGCAATAGGAAAACTTGTTTAACGGATTAATGAAGAATTAATTAATGACATTTAATTGGAGTGGGTAATGGGATACGCGTAGATCGGATAGGAGACGTTGCTAACTTAAGTTTAATGAACCGAGGATCCATAAATGTCAATAAAGCGTGTCGCAGGTGCTGTCCGATCGTAGATACTCCGGTTTCTAACGATATATCAATGCCAATAAAATTATCCACAGTGGATAAATGGAACGCATCAAAACAGGGATAGACAAGTATTTAGCTATTGTTTTAAATCACCGCTTGAGGGTTGAATTTTCATAAAAAATTGGACAATCAAAAATGCCGTTGTACTATTATAAAAAGTCGTGAGTTTGGAAAAACAATTTGAAAAAGTGGTTAGCAACATTAACTAAAATACTAATCATATTTTTTCTGAAATGTTCAACCACGCATACAATTTAAAATATAAGTACATAGCATTATTTTTGTGCATTCCACATTTTCACACGCAAAGTTTACGTTTTTTTTTTATTTATCAATATTTAGTCGTGTCATTACTTATTTCTAATTACTTTTTTACTACCTACTACCTTTGATTATTTATAATTGACAATAATTACCTACCACATGTTTTTCTTTTTTTTTATTACGAATCTTTTTGTTATTCATATTCACAGCTATGCACTCTATTATTCTATTTCGACCATGATTCTTTATTTTGAGTGGTTTGGGTAATTTATGTATGTTTGAGTAACGTATAAGTTAAATTAGGCTTAATATTTTTTCCTAATTAAAAAATAAGTGCTTGTAAAGCGGTGTTCCCACACAACGCATGCGCCGAGGCTAACACAAACAGAAAATGACTTACTAGTAAATAGTCGAGTGAGCTGTGAGCCGCTGACGTAATTAGCGATCTGACTAGATTACATTAATGATTGTAAGCACGTAACTTGACTGACTTACATTAAATTAAAAAAAATATATTAAAAACACGACTGCCCTGCCAAAAACGAACTAAAAAGTTGAATAACAATTGTCTTTGCAGTCGGGGGACCGTTTTGTGGAACAATTTTTAATCAAAGAAGTCCCCCGACTGTAAAGACACTTGTTATTAAACTTTTTAGTTCGTTTTTGGCAGGGCAGTCGTGTTTTTAATATTTTTTAAATTTATTTATTTTTATTTTACACATTTTAGTGACAAATTATATAGTTTTAAAATGTGCTTATTAAGGCCTTTCATTTAATGCCCATATTCTAATAATTGAAGAATTTTTATTTTTACATTTCAAAATGGCGTCGTACGTCGCCATAGTGACTTTTTAAAAAAATAGCCAGTGTCACTCAGAATGATGTAAGGGTGGGTACCCACTTAGGTTCGCGAACCTCCGCGCTCCGCGAACCTCGAACAGTGATCCATAGCAAAAACAAATATTTTTACTTTGGCTACAGTGTGTACCTGCACTGAGAAAAAATTACTGTCAATTTGACAATAAAACATTAACCACACACAACCCTTTAAGTAGCTTAGTCAATAAGTCAACGTTTTTGTTGTCAGATTTTTGTTGCCGAATTAACAACATTCATCGACAACGCTACACGTGGTCAGAAGTACATAGTTTACGGACAATGTTTAACGTTGTTATAAAGTCACAGCGTAACATTGTCTCTATTATGTTCAAACATTAACTATTTAGCAATGTAACCTAGCCTATCCTTCTCTTCAATGTGGTCAACCTGACAACTCTCATATTGTCTCTTTGACGACTTAGTTTTGTCTCTGTAGCAATGTAATGTAACCTAACAAAGTCAGAGAGTGCTCTGACTTTGTTAATCTGGCAATTCTTAGGTTGTTCCTTTGACAACTGAGCGATGTATCTGTAGCAATGCAACCTAACCTAACCTTCTCTACGTTGTTAACCTAACAATTATCATATTATCCCTTTGACAACTGAGTGTTGTCTCTGTAGCAATGTAACTTAACCAAACCTCTTCAATTTCGTTAATTTAACAACTCCTATATTGACCCTTTAACAACTGAGCGTTGTCTTTGTACCAAACCTTTAATGTTGTTAAACGGACAAAACTCTTTAAAAAGCGAATTACTTTTTAATGTTTTTGCAAATTAATTGTTGCTGTCTGAAAATTTTAACAAGAACAACTATTTTGCAATTAATATTATTAAAGAGTAATTTGCTTTTTAAAGTGTTGTCCGTTTAACAACATTAAAGGTTTAGTACAAAGACAAAGCTCCGCTGTTAAGAGCCCATTGGAAAAGAATAAACCTATTAAAAGTTATTTTGCTCTTGTCTTGTATTTGAAATGAACATTGATAGCAGAAGCACACGAGGAGTCATAAATATTAAATAAAAGAATTATATTTTCTAGACATCATATAATATAGCAACTTTTATCTAATAAACAAATGCCATTAATTGTATACTAGGGTTACTTACTTAATTAGCGGGTGAAACTTCTACAGGGTGAAATCGAAATCATGTGCAAACTTTTAAAGAGTGCCTCAGAACACCTAGGTACCCGAATAGTTGTTAAGGTTCGTGTTCTTGAGTCACTCCTTAAAAAATGCTCATGATTTCAATTTCACCAAATGTACTAGGTCATCGCATTGCATACTAACAGCTTTTCTAAAGAAAAAATAGGTCTTATTCAGAAAAAAAAACATTAATAAGTACATAATTATATATCCGTATCAGCTGTAGGGTGTCAACTGCCATCAGTCCCTAAATTGTTTTTTTTTTTTATATTTCGACCTATGTTTCTCTTGGAAGATTGTTCAGTATCGTTGACCTAGCTAGTATACTGTTGAAGTTTCATTCATTAACCTTACTACAAACTATTAATAGGTAGGCTAATCTTATTTTTTTTTATAACGGCTAAGTTTTACTTACACACATAAAAATAAGTACTTTAAAAGTACTTTTACAAACACAGTAATAATATTTCTATACCTCCCTTATATAAACGTTACAAAAATATTATAAATATGAAAAAAAAAGTCAAAACGGGAAAGTTACACTTTCATTAAATAACTTTATTTATAAAACTATTAGAATTTGCAGACCTTTCTTAATCCTAATAGTTTCACTTAAGGCTGTTCGGTCGGGAGCTCACTAGTGCTCGAGGTTTATTTACCTTTAAGGTACTAGCAGAATTATATTATCATTCATAATATGAATGTTCTCTTATAGAACACCCTTTAGTAATGTTCGCAAAGAAAAGGAAGTCCATGTAATTTATTTTTAGTAGTTTGGCTAAAATAAATTAAAAACCTCGAGGGCTAGTGAGCTCCCGGCCGAGCCGCCTTAAGTGATGTCCCTATAAGTTTAAATTTTAACTACATAGCATAACTTTTTATAATTACACTTGACAAGCTTAGAGCGCGTCACGTGAATAACCGTTCTAGAACATCTTAAAATACTTTTAGTAAACGAGATCGAAACAATATAAGACCTAATTACAGAGACGATTACTACAAAAAATAAAAGCCATGTTTACTCTAGAGGTTTTACTCTTTGACACTTACTGGAGGTTGGTTTTACACTTAATCGTTAGTATAAAGCAAACAATTACAACTTATAAGTACCTACTTAAAATAAGCCCACACAGATCTTTTGATTTGAGAGTAGGGAGTTGTCAACCCTGCTTCATCTACCTTAAAAGTAAGGCATGTCGAAGCACACATGGTTGCCTGGGCTGGGCTGAACATGCCAGCTTGAGGTCTATTTTTATTGAACCTCTCTCTCTTTATTGAACCTAAGTACTCTAAGGCATATAAAATCTTAATAATAATGGATAAATTCACTTACGTACAACAAAAGAGGTAAAACTTTACAAGAAACAACACATAATTACCTCGAAAATAAATAATGCAAAAGGTATTATTGAACCTAAGTACTCTAAGGCATATAAAATCTTAATAATAATGGATACATTCACTTACGTACAACAAAAGAGGTAAAACTTTACAAGAAACAACACATAATTACCTCGAAAATAAATAATGCAGAAGGTATTTATCTAGTACCTAGGTTTAACTATGAGGTGAACTTACCCGTCATATTCTCAATGAGATGAGGCAATCTGGCGTTAATTAAAAATTCTTCCATTTTTCTTCACACTGCGCACGCACACTCTTCAAGAAACGTCACGACAGAAATGAACGCACGAATCGCTCGATTAATAAATGTTTAGATCAGTCACCATCCCCCCTCAGGTGCCTCATACCCCGCATATTGTGCCTCCATTAATGTTCAATAATGAACTTTGTTTACCTGTTAATTTTGCTGTACAAGTACAATTGCTTATTTTGTCAATTTCTTTATGTTTACTTTGTTAACTAGTTTTTTTTCGACACAACGTTAAACATTAACGAATTAACAATGTTCTTTTGCTCGCCTGGCAATATGGTGCATCTCTCTTGAAATTGACAAGATTCAAGTTGTGTGTGGCTCAACGTGAGCCTAACAACATTGGTATTGAGACTATAACTATATAAATATTGACTCGCAAGCAACAAACAATCGACAACGCTTATTTTGTACGTTGTGGGCCATTTTTTCTGTCAGTGTGTGCGAACCAAGTTCGCATACGTGTTCGCTCACGTACACACCTGGGCGCCCTGTTCCAGCAGAGGATAAACGATTTTTTCGGTGCAGGTTCGCGGAGCGCGGAGGTTCGCGAACCTAAGTGAGTACCCACCCTAAGGATTCTAACAATACCCTATACATCCAAATCCGTTGAGCCATTTAGAAGTTATGGTGGAATAAAGAAACTCACATATCCACAAACATACATGAACCCTGAATACATAATACACCCTTTTTTGGGCAGTCGTGTAAAAAAATGACTTTCGTTCGATTTAGGAGAAGAAATAAGTATTAAGTTCTTAATAATTATTTTAAATATTACCACCCACCGATGTAAATTTATGTAGGTACTTATTCAAACTTAAGATATTGGGTAGGTACTAAAGTTGAATTGAATAACTTGTGAAGAGTATTTCATTATGCACAGTAAAAATAAATGTATAAACTTACTAAGTTACATTGTAAGCATTTAGGTACTTACTATGAATTTGTAAGATTTAAAGACCATCATAATAAAGTTAATAAGGCATAAACAAATTGAAGCTAATAATCACTTGCGAATTTTATCGTTTGCATGACTACACGAAGATCTTTAAATTAAATAACTGTTCCTAAGCAGTTGCATAAAACTACAATATGATCTTAAGAGTTGAGATCACCTCAGTGAGTGTGTAAAATGCTTAAAAGAATTGTGTGTGAGCAAACGGTCTCTACAAAAAAATTGTTTAAAAAAACAAAAAACCGACTTCAAAAAACCTACCTCTAAAAAGCAAGAAATAATATTCGTAATAATAAAAACACGTCTATTGAAGTCGGGTGGGGCTGGAGTACAAATTCCTTTTTTTTTATTCTAAAAGCCCCACCCGACTTCAATAGACGTGTTTTTATTGGGATCCCTTGTTTTCGCATAATTGTTTTATACCTAATTTGATTTGGCATAACGGATTTGGCATAATCTTTTTTGTCATAATAATACTTTCGCATAATTGTTTTTTGGCATACTATTTATATTAGCATAATTATCATTTAGACTAATTTGTTTTCGCATAATGTTATTAGGCATATTGTCTATTCGCCTAATGTAATTTAGACATAAAAATAAAAAACAATAAGAATAAATACTTTTACGCACTCATTTATTTTCATGCAAATGGGGTAGGTATTGTATTAAAATGCCAAAAACTCATAACACATACGACCTAAATATCGACTCATAAAACACCTATTTTTAAAATACCGAAAATCCTTAATGTCGATATCCAATAGAACGAAACTTGAAAAATTTATTATTAAATGACTGATGATGGTTCGAAACCCTAAAAGTTAAAATGCCGATAGTTAAAAGTCCCGAAAATCTGTTTAGGTCTATTAGGTGCGACGACGAGCGAGCGTAGCGAGCGAGGAGGAGGTTAGGTTCTATTGCGACCAACAACGCACGAGCCGAGCGAGCGAAGCAAGCGTGCCGCGGCAGCGGCCGGCCAAGTGCCAGAACCGACCTGCTGGCATGTAACCCTCAATTAACCTTCGGTTTTTTAAGCTTCGGGATTTTGTATTTTAGGAAAAATGTTCTTTCGTGATTTTAAACGTCGTGATTTTTTTGTTTATAAAAATATGCGTAAATAACATTATGCGTGTTTAAATTTATGCTAAAGAATATTATGCTTAAACATGATTATGCTTAAAGTAGTAATGCTTAAAAAAATTATGCATAAGCTGTTATGACTAAATAATATTATGCGTAAACATCATTCGGCGAAATCATATTATGCTATGACATATTATGCCTTAAAAGTTTATGCAAATAGATAGGGAACCGTTTTTATTATTACGAATATTATTTCTTGCTTTTTAGAGGTAGGTTTTTTGAAGTCGGTTTTTTGTTTTTTTTGTATTAGGTAGTGTAGGTATATTATTTAGGTAGAAAAATCGGCTCAGCCAAACGTGAGTTAATCGCGGAAAAACATGCGTACATGCGGGTCAAACTGAGAACCTCCTTTTTTAAAGTCGGTCAAAGAACTACACTAAAGATATCCCTTTTCCAACAAAAAAATAATTATCTTATTCAGTTCATAATCAAAGAAGTTATACGACTGATCATCGAGGCAGTTCACACAAAAGCATACTATTTTCGTGTTTTTTTTCAAGATTACTTGAAAAGTACTTAACCGATTTCAAAATTTAAAAAAATGGGACCAACTTGGGAGTTTACCTAATGTAATAACGGTTGAATCATTTCGATCGGTCCAGCCGTCTTCGAGTAATCGATGTACATACAAAAAACAAAAAAAAAACGGGTCGAATTGAGTACCTCCCTCCTTTTGAAGTCGGTAAAAATGCCGAAAACGTTTCCCACCCCCTAACTAAACCTTTACCTAGAGTCATACTTTGTCTAAGCAAATAAATTAGTTCAATAGATCCGATTATAGTCTAAATACAAGCAAAGAGGTAGGTAAGAGTTCTAAAGCTAGGTTTTTGATTTTTGAGCGAGCAAGTTCACAAGCTGCAATACTATAAGAATTTAGCTTGCCACACTTGTTCAGTGGTAACATCCTGCAGAAGTAAACTTCTGCGATTTTTATTGCTTGTCTAAACCTCGCTTAAGAATCAAAGTTTGTGCTTTTGAATCCACGCTATAAAAGCCTCGAATCACACGTTAAACTTTTTTCTGTACAAAACTTTTGTACGGTGATGATCCCGTGACAGACGGACGGTCGTTAGTGCGCCACTATTACGATGATCGATGGACGCAGCCCGGCGCCGCTGGCATCACAAATTTAATTTAGACCACTAATGTTGTACCTTGTAATAAAGCGATAGCGTGCTCCAGAACCGTATTACCTGCAAATACTAAACGTCATCGAGTCACCTTATATGGCGTGTGGGTGATTTATATTTTAACTTTCTGATTGATTTTTTTTTATTTGTATTCACGATCAATATACTGATCAGTAAATTATTGATTAATTATCACTCTACAGGTATCGCTTTCCTTTAGTTCGCACGCTTTCATTTTTTCGTAATCTGATAATGAAATGAAGAGCAGATAGCATCGCACATAGTTAGCTTCTTAATGAAAGAGCAGAGCTACAATTGCGAATAATAAACTCAATACAATGTATCGATAATTTCTTGAGCACATTAACATGGCTGCAGCGTATGCGCATAAAATTTATAACGTAATTCAGTTTTAATGAGCACGAATAACATTTACAGGTCGCTCGGGAAAAGATGTAAACTGCTTTAATTGCGCCTTCCGAGCGAGCTACCGTGGATTCAACACCTCTGAGCATTTGAGCGCAGTAAAACTGGAAGTTAAGGTTTTGAAATATTAACGGGTATGCAGTTGCCGAAACGTAGCGGAGCGAACGAATGTTGTTTGAGGCTAGACAGGTAGGTGTACGTGTGTGGGGGTGGCGGGTGGTAAATGCAGTCGGTTGGGGTGCTAACGCGCGCGGGGGGCGGCGGCGGGGGGGCAGACGTCGTCGAGGAGCGTCGGAGGCTGCGATCGATGGAGCGCGGACACGCCTTGCGCACGCCACCGCAACACTCATTGCTGATTCAGCCGACGCACCCACCTACCCACGCTGACGGGTTAGAACAACGTTCATCATCCACAAACGAGTCACTTCAACCCGAAAAGGCTTTGCTCCACATTAGACCTGTCAAGAGATCTTCCGAAAGCGATGAGCGTGTTAAACGACTGCATTGTGGTGCGCTGTCACTGCGGCCGCCGGTGCCTTTGGAGCGTTCGCCCTGTCGATATTATCTCGCCCTACGGGCTAGGAAGCCACTCACTTCTAAATCCGGATGGTTTCATAAAAAAACGACATGTAATCTGACATCGATCGATCGACGATCTTTTAATAATCCCCTTCACTAATAGTTGAATTTAGACAATTGTTTATTTTGAATGAAGGTATACCACCACCGAGTTGCTCTAGAACAAAAAGTCGACGTAAGTTAAATTTAATTCATTTTATCAATTTAATTTTAATATCATATTAATATTCTTTCTGTCCCTTGTTAATATATGCCTATAGCAAAATTTACACGTAATAATTTTCGGCGTTAAACGAGTTCCGAAACTTGTATAGATACGTTATACAATATTTAAACTCCCTGCATTTCAAAAAGGAACAACCTTATCTCTACATCTGAAATCTT
Source organism: Agriphila geniculea (assembly GCA_943789525.1). NCBI lineage: Eukaryota > Metazoa > Arthropoda > Insecta > Lepidoptera > Crambidae > Agriphila > Agriphila geniculea. The sequence continues at coordinate 9,638,183 of OX038873.1, read as the reverse complement.
GTCAAAACGGTTAGTTAAGCGCGGGATTAGGCGACGAGCACAAAACGAGCGTCATGTCGACCCAGCCGTAAGACGGACGACGACACCTAAATATCAAGCTAACACCTTCAAAGCCAACTTCACTCCTAAAGCAAACACTGTAGAGCACAATTTTAAATGAACACTCTCTCAGTTTTATAGTTTTCCGAGCAACAAACAATTTGAATTCCAGATGATTTCAGAGGACACTGATCCGTCACCGATAAAACACTTTACCATCGTTTGGTGACAAGTGAGTTGTCCACTTGTAATCCTTTCGATTGAGATATAACAATTAGTTGCCCGAGTGCTCCACATCACGCCTCGAAAGTTAAACTATCTTCAACACTAATTAAGTAGTCCACGCCTAACGCACGCAGTTAATTTCGCCATAATAGTGCTGACGGAAGCGAATTATGAATATTATACCAATAAATTCTTTTGTATTCGGACAGCTCCTCCACATTTTACAATCATAAAATAATAACCACAAAAGTTAAGCAGGTTTAATGAGGCATCCGTTTTTAAATTGCCTTGGTTTGTAGAACGCAACGAGTGAGCATGAAAAGACGAAAGGGCCAAATATTACGGTTAAGCGTGTCTATACATATAGAGGGCTATGTACTGTTCTGGGTGGGTAAGTGAGGGAGTGAACGTAGTAGGGAGCGGCGGCCACCAACGGTGGACTTCTAGACAACGTCTAACAAACACTTTATTTACAAACAAAATAGGGATGGTGACATGAATCGCAAATATAAGTTGGAACCAAAATTACTTAACAATACTGAAACGGATGCTATCACCCATTTTAGTATTGTTGCAACTATGTATAATAGAAAGTATTAAAAACATAGGTCAAAATATATATGTTTTCGCCTTTCGGTAAGTCGGTCAGAAGTGTGAAGAATGAATGAATGAAGTTTTTTTTGTTTTTCGACGGAATCAAATTTTGTAACTGTAAATATGGATTATAATTTTTTTTTTTTTAAATAATGCTCAAAATCACGTGACTGCAAACGCCAATCGGAGCGTATTACGTAAAGGTCTGAAATAGCACTCAAACGAGACAAGACACGCTGTCAAACTGTCTGTCATACATAGTGTCATCATAGTGTTTATTGGTGATCATTTTGAAATTGGTTTGTTTATTTAGCACATCTTATTACGTAATCAAGATCACGTGACTGCGTTTAGGCGGGAAAATTAAACATTAAATAATTTACGTACGTGTTTTTTAATTGAAATTAAGTTTTTTTTCATATATTTACATGTCTATCTATAAAATTAAAGCGGTTCCAAAAATGAGTCACCATCCCTATTGAAACCGCGTGCTTCAACCAACGACCGGATTTTCACCTAACTATTGTTTAACACGCAACATTGAGACATTAAAACTTATCAAAGCAGTTATATGGCTAATTACGGATACCTATACTAATTGTAATATATTGGATTAGTAGTCTCGGAACAGCAGTGACACCTCTTGTAGCTCATTAGCATTGATGTGTTGATGTTTTCATATTTGACCTCCATGCTCAGCTATAGGCATATGTTTAAGACAGCTGATGACAACACTAGACGTGCAATTTCTAAGTACTTAAGTACATAACTGTTTCATGAATATTTATGTTTTCCACAAGTCGTCAAATTATACGAAAACGAATAACAATATTGTTTACTAATTTGTTTTACTCGCCAGAAAATAAGCTAGTTTTATTTCACGCTTATTTCAAAAGAACGTAGAACCACTTCACAACATTGTAATATTTTGCCAATAAACAAAGAAGATTTTGACCTCCATGCTCAGGTACTGATGACAATTCTAGACGTGCAATTTCTAAGTACATAAGTACGTAACTCTTCCATGAATATAATTGACCTAGCGAGCACGAAGTGCGAGCGAAGCGTCTCTTCTTCAGCTTGGGCAAAAATCTTTCGTATGTCCGGCTGTATGTTCCAGCCTACGATCGCATTTCTCAACCGATTCTTGTGAAATTTTGTGAGCAGATTTGAAAATTATATAGAATTTTTTTTTCGAGCCAGTTTTTTGAAATTTTCCAAAATGGCGGAGATATGTTTATAAAACAGATTTCAGTCCGTTTTCCAGCTCTGCCTATTTTCCTCTACAGGTCGCATTTTTCAACCGATTCTAGTAACATTTTGTAAGCAGGTTTAAAAATAATGTAGAATTTTTGTGTCGAATCAGTTTTTTGAAATTTTTCAAAATAGCGGAGATATATTAAAAAAACCTATTTCAGTCCGGTTTTCCAGCGCTGTATGTTCTCCTCTACAGGTCACATTTCTCAACCGATTCTCGTGAAATTTTGTAAACAGGTTTGAAAATTGTATAGATTTTTTTTGTCAAGCCTGTTTTTTTTAAATGGCGGAGATAATGTAAAAAAACATATTTCAGTCCGGATTTCCGACGCTGTCTGTTCTCCTCTACTGGTCGCATTTCTCAACCGATCCCGGTGAAATTTTGTGAACAGATTTGATAAATATATAGAATATTTTTGTCGAGACGGTTTTTTGAAATTTATTAAAATGACGGAGATATGTAAAAAAACATATTTCAGTCCAGCTTTCCGGCTGTTTGATCTCCTCTACAGGTTGCATTTCTCAACCGATTCTGGTGAAATTTTGTGAGTAGGTTCGATAGTTATACATATATAACTGTTTAGTCAAGCCAATTTTTCCAAATTTATCAAAAAAATATTCACGCATTTTCTAGCTGCAAATACTCAGTAGGTACCTACTGTGTGTTTTGGAAACTGCATGGCGACATTTTATTTTATTTTATCGCGAGGTCTACAGCTCACGGAGCCACTAGTTTATGTTTTCCACAAGTCGTCAAATTATACAAAAATGGATAACAATATCGTATAATATTCTATTTTAATCGCCAGGAAATAAGCTAGTTTTATTTCACGCTTATTTCAAAAGCGCGTATAGAACCACATCACAACATATTTTTTTGCCATTAAACAAAGAAGAAACATCCATGCCATCGAACACGTCAGGGGTTAGTCACCGTAAATATCAAACAGATAACACCAATCATCCCTTGACATCTCAACAAAAACTCGATCGGGAGCAGCGTATGATCGATAACATTGCGATGCTTTTAGTTTGACGAGAATCACCTTTAGTCGGTCTAATTCGTTCGAATGCTAATGAGTGGTCGGTGGCGTAACTATAGTTGTAAAACAGCGGTTGTTATCGGGTAGTTATCCAAAGCCGCCGGTAATAACGTTTAGACAGCGGCTGGCAACCGGCTGCTTATCCGACTCAATACTAAAAGGTCTTACAAATTTTACAGTTCCTAAGTCGAAATTGTTAAAATAAACGAGCCGTTATATACAAATAGGTATTTTTACTAAATTAATTATCTACTTTGTCATAGTTTAAAACATAAAATGTTAAATATTATGAATTAGGTATTTTGCAATATCCCTTAATAAGACATAATTAGCTACCTATTATTTATACGATACATAATTAGTACCTATTTAATCTGTAGGTATGAAACTCCGCTTCGCCACTATTATTATTATTGTACAATCGTAATGAGAAGGTAAGCTCGCATAGCTTGGCCTTTCGCAATGTTTCACATGTGTACCTACAACGTCCGTTTTGTGTTTCGTGTTTTTGGAATTATGTTATCAGCCCGAGTAAGATTAAACATCTAATTTAAAAGTTAAGTATTTCAAAATAACATCGACGCAACTAAGAAATAGGAAAGAGCGCTTACCTGAATAATTAAAGCTGAAGTAACGTATAAAGTAAGTAGGTAGTATGTAGATAAACAAAAATTATCACTTAGGACATTAAACGGATTGAATAAAACATAATGACTTGTTTTCAATCGTAGACAGCCGCTGTTTATGGGTGATCACCGTAGTCAGCGAAAACAGCGGCTGGTAACCGGCTGGCTGACTAAGATAACTACCGCCTTCACATCTATAGGCGTAACCCGACGCTCCACCTGTCCCGAGGCATAATTTTTATTTATGCAGCCCCCCGGACAACAAACATCGGCTATATCGTATCGCCCGACCATCGAACCGCATATTATGTTACTCTATGAGCGAGACGAGTTATTTACAATGCATCGGGAAATATTTTTCAGTTGACACCTTCTTTAGTAGTCGCTTGTGAGTTATGGTCGTGTTTTGTTTTTTTAATGGAAGTTAGCAAAGCATTATTAAACTTGTTTTGGGTAGAAAAAAATTATGAAAGCTTTTTATATCCGGTCATTTTGAATTAACCATCCAAATTTCAAGGATGTGTGAGATGTGTCCAGTCCATGAAACTAAACAACTTTCTTTAAGAAACATGTGTAAAATTTCGCCACAAAATTTTAGTCATTCCATACCAAATTGATCACGTGATCTCTTTGATTTGAATGGATATGGATAGTTTACTTTTTTTTTACAAATTTGGCCATGTGTTCCTTAGAGAAAGTTGTTCTGGACTGAACACATCCTCAAAATTTGGATGGTGAATACAAAATGACCTTGAACTTATATAATTAATTAAAATATATTATTATTTCAAAACTTATACGTTTCTTTTTTTATATTATACCAACCTAGAATGTATACAAAATACATTTTTAATTGTGTTTATGAGATGTGTATATTTTTGGAAAGTTCTCTGAAATGCCACGAACTTATATGACTCGAAAAACTACTCACTTCTTAGCTATTCTTTATAATCACAAGAAAACAAAAGATAATCGCAAGAAAACAAAAGAAAATAACATGCTGTTTATAATGAAACAAAAGAAGGCCATATAAGTCATATAACTCTATATAGACTGAGTTATTTTGAAAGCTCAACGGGGTTATGGCGAGATCTCGCCAAAGCTATCAATCAACCGACCGCACCCCTCCCCCCGCAGGCACCCTGTGACGAATTTCAACACAAACACCATTGTGTGAGATGCCACACACAACGCTGTAAACTTGTACTAATGTTCCGTACATTATTTAAGACACTTGGAAAAGGCATAAACATCAAAAGTCAATATTAAAACATAAAAGTTAATGTTCAGATTCAGTTTTTTATTGATTTAACTCTATGTTTGCATTGAAATGAAAATTACTTTTTCATGGAATCGTATGGCAAATATCATTAGTAGTGAAAAGTTACAGACGATTTATTAGTAAGTATACCTAAAAAAGTGTCTTCAGGACAGTGGAAACTTCACATTTTAATGTCAGGCTCTATTTTCATAAAAATAAAAAGAAAATTTTCATACATTTAAAATATTTACCCTGTGAAATAAATAATTATAAATTAGAAATAAAACACTTCAGCGCGTAATTGGTTAATTCAGATATTATTTTAGAATTATTTAGTTTTGATTTGTTGGTTTTTGAATTCCCGACGTTTCACACCTTTCCAGGGGCCGTGGTCATGGGACGGCTAAAGCATAAAAGCTCATATTTTTATGAAATTACCCGCTCGGAACTTTATAATAATGCATTCAAGTTTATTAAATTATTTTATAGCTGCGTTCTGATTTTAATAATTATTATTGAATTAAACTGATTAAAGTTGATTAGAAAACGCGAACTAGCTACTGAATCTACCACCAGTTCACAAATTGGGAGGCTTATCCGAGAAAATTATAAATATTAGACAATACCACAACACAAACATTGCTCCGATTCCAATGTAAGTAGCTAAAGTGTTATGGAAATCAGACACAACACAACAGTGGTACTACAAACACTCAGACCTGAGCTAATATATAAAAGTTCTTTTTCTAGATTGACCCAGATGAGGATCGAAGCCGGGACCTCAGAGATGGCAACAACTTGAAAACCGGTACAAACCACTCGACCAAAGAGATCGTCGGTCGAATCCTGTAGATTTCACATCTAATTATGGAACTCCAAAACCGAGCCGCAAAAACGTCATTGTTGATGCGCAGTGACACGGTCTTTTCATCGGCGGACATTGTGTCATAATTAATGGTCACTGGAGCCTTCCCAGAAGATGGCCTGCTGCGCGCACGACCTGTGACAACTAGGCTGGCAATGCCCGTTTTGCCACATTTGGCACTACTTTGGTTGAAACTTGCCACACACGAAGGTTTTTAGGTAAAAGTTTCTTTTTAGTTACAATACAACAATTAAATACTAATTTATTTGTTTTTTTGGGTCTTTTTAAGCAGACTGATAAAAAACGCGTAATTGTAGTTCACTGTTTTTCATTTAATTATTAGAGGTTCCGTACCAAAATACCAAATACCCTTATGATGCGACTCGGTCTGTCTGTCCGTCTGTCATATCAGAATACCTATCTCAAAAACTACAAATTCTATCAACTTGAAATTTGTAATAGAGTTTTAGATGACGTTTGCCCAACTATTTTGCAAATAAGAAAGAAATATATTTTTTTGCTACAGGGACTGAAAGGCGTTTTCAATCAACTTTTGATGACAAATGTAAGATAAATTGGTAATTTTTCCATTAATGTGATTTCAACTTATGTAATAAAAAAAAACAAATAAAAGTTATTATCTTATACCAATTCTTGTATATAAATTCATTTCTGTGATCTCGGAAACGGCTCTAACGATTTCGCTGAAATTTGGTATATGGGGGTTTTCGGGGGTAAACAATCGATCTAGATTAGTCTTATGTTTGGGAAAACGCGTGTTTTCGAGTTTTCATGCGTTTTTCTTTCGACGCAGAGTATGGTTGCTAATTTCGTCCTGTCGGCCACTGTCCGTCTGGTCCAGCTGGTTAAGACGCGGACGGCAAGAAATTAGTGTTATGGGTTTGAATCCCGCTCGGTGACTTACTATTTTTTTATATATGTTCAAGTTTATATATTTAATTTTATTGTTTTTATACAAGTTTAAAAAATGTAGTTAGTATTTTAGATAACAATGTAGATTATCACTTAAACACCACCATATTACAATAAATAGTAGGTAATAATTGAGCAAAGCTCGGTCGCCTAGATATCATAGTTAACGTGGCTAACCTTTAACCTACATATTACTTATTAATTTTAATACATTGTTTTTCACCGAAAATCTTTAAAATACCATAATAAATTTCGACATTAAACTGGTATTTCACAAACTCTCAAATTTATGTCGGTATAGTTTGCGATAACAATGGCATCACCTATTTGCTACGTAGGGTGTAGGTACAATCGCAGCCACAGTCTTGCAATGCCCGGAGGACGCATGTGCAATTAATTGGCTTATCGCCAGTTTATTGATTCGGTAAGGCGATCCGTTTTAATTACCGCCATCGCTCATTTGCCACTGATTGGCTCCCAGTACACTCGCCGATAGTGGTGCAAAATCGATAGGCGAATCAATAACGAACTTATATTGAAATGGCAGTCTGTTTTAGTCAAATACTTAGTGTGGATTGAAAAACATGTATTTATTATGTCTTGTCAGTATGTAATTTTCATAGCTTTTTGTAATTTATTTATTACGTCTGACCTTAATATCTCTACCACCATGATTGTGATATTTTGTGAAAAATAAACTTTTTACTTTTTTAACACACTTTATGTCGTGCAATATTCATTTGAATAAAAGTCTTAGTGCCGATTTTTTACTTCATTTTTTGATTATTTTTACAAATGTTACCAAACGTCGTAAATTCAACGTAGTTTTACGGGGATCGGGGTACTTATTGTCTAATTTCAAAATCTATCGAAATTGCTTTTATTTGATAAGTACACTTTGGTAAGTTTTTATTTCTGCCAAAAAGAAGAGTCAATGCATCACATCCTGAAAGCGATTGTGATAGATTTTGAAATTAGACAATAAGTACCTTGAGTCCAAAGCAAGGAAAAATATAACATGAATCAGTGACAACAAGCACAATATTCAAACTACCCGTACTGAAATAACTTTTGCGACGAACTATACCTCATAATAGAAAGCAAATACGAAAATAAAAATCATTAAATTAACTCGAAGTTAAGACCTCAGTTGATTGCTAGGGGAATAAAATTGCAAGGTAACTCTACATTATTACGTAGGTATGTAGTAAGAAAAAAAAATTGTGGAAAGAATGACATTTTAATTTTCACTAAGTACAACACATTTTATCAAAAAGCAATTTCATTTTGTTTCTGTATTTGTAATTCTTAAAATGATAATATTTTTAGTACATCAGTCTGCTCGGCCAGTCCCTTTTTGTTTTGAACAAACAATAAGTGCCTATGTTGATCAAATTAATGCAAAAACTGTCTTTGGCCTAAAATAATACCAATTACAACTAGTGGCTCCGTGAGCTGTAGACCTCGCGATAAAAAGTGAATAATACCAATTACAATAAAAATTGCAAGAAATGTAATTAACCCTGTAGGTTCAAACAAAGCAAACCATAAAGAAAATATTTGAAAAGGAAACAAAGCTAATAGATATTTTCCTTTTTAATTCCTGACACACATTAATTAACAAAGTAACGTCAAGTTGTTTGTCTATAATTTCAAGCAAAGCGTTAAGGCAGGCGAGGTTCCCTAGCGTTACAAATTATGTCTCCAAACATGTTATTTAGTTTCATTCTCTTTACTACCAACTCTTTGTTAGACCGCAAAGGACGTCGAGATCGGCTTGCCCTAATAAGACTCGAAGGTTTCTCGTGTAATTTTGTGTCGTAAAAAGGGTAACAAATATAAAAGTTGCTCGCTGAGCATATGTCGTGGGACTATTACTGCTAATTGGCGGTATGCGACGCATTTGTCACTTCCCCGCTATAATCGTACACCCGCCGGTATACTTGTCTCACTTGCATTACAGTGACATTTGGAAAAAACTCAATGGGGCGATTCAATACAAGTCGTTCGATGTTCGTCACAAACATGTTTTCTTATAACTACAATACGTCGTTAATAATATGGCGAAATAATATCAGGAGAATCACTTAATACGAGCAATGTAACTGCGAAGATCCCTAACAACAGTTAATAATAGATGACACCAGCAACAGCGGCACTTTGCCGCCACTCTATTCGCCGGGTATCAAACAAAGTTATCAATAATCACGATTTCGTTAATCGCCCGGGGCGCGTCGGGTTCCGCTGCAGACTCGTAATAAAGATATAATATCGCCAGCGGCGCTCTCCCGAGGGTGACGAATCGCTCGTCCGATTAACTCTTAAACGACAAATAGAGGAACTCCCCTCCGCAGCCCTCCCGCTGGAGGGTAAACTAAGCCACGACTTCCGCTAATTATTCGGGGGTACGCGCGCCACAACATCGCCGTCCCGTTCGCACTCCGCGAGCCGATGCACATCTCCGCAAAAACTCAGTGAAAACCAAAATTTTCCCTTCTCCCGACGGGTGGTCATATTTCTTCCCTCTCACTCCCATTAAACACGCCGTAAACGCTTTCCTTTTTTCACGCCCTCGCTGTAATAGAAAGGCAAATTACGAGCTTACGGGCGCGGACGGGCGGCGGTGTAGCAAACCGCGCATCTCTCCCGCTCGTGCCCGCCGCGCGCCCCATCTCCGATCCCACTCGGCAACAGGGGTCGACGTGAACTTTCACGTCATATGTTTGTACCTATCATGCACTAGCTAACACGGACTCATTTTGCGGTCCCGGCTTTTGGTAAATGGATCTCCTCGGTATGCTTTGTTTTCAAATTAGCTTAATAATGTATTACACAAGTTCAGCAAAATTTTTGATTATTACCACAAACAGTTTTTGTTCAACGTCAAATATATTATCATCAACAACGTAACAAAAAATACCGGATCCTGTCAGTCCCTCACGTACGAAAAAGCGGTTATATGTTGCAAATTTTATGAGATGAATGGGGATGAACTAGTTTCTTTACATTTCCCTTTGTACCCCAAACCGGTTGTGAATAAATATTAAACTCCTGCCACTCCACGTCTGTGGCGTGAAGTTTCCGTTAGTAATAAATAACGATGTATGGTCTACATGTTTTCCTCGAGAAGGAATTCTATTCGCAAATAGAAAAAAATATCGAACCTTGTTATTAGTTCTATTCCACATCAATAATTCATTAACAAATAGAATTCTATTATATTATGTCGACGACCACCTGCCTGAGTGATTAGAAACTAATTGTATTTTGCAAAATATTAAAGTTACATACCTATCAAAAACTTGTCAATATTTTTTTTCTCTTTTTTGAAAAGAAGAAAGTGTAGAATAACTACTTAAAACTTTGACCAAGAATAATGGCTTACGCCTCAAACGCTCGCAACCCTATTTTTCACGGGCATCAACATGGAATGAAAATAACAAAATTTCGTGTCACCAGGATAACATGTTAATTCGGCATTAACGGGCGTAATTTGTCGTCACGCGTGGATTTGGCGTTGTCGCGCCGAGTGAGCCGTACGCGATAAAAATGACGTGTAGTATAATAATATTACTAGTCGTAATATGACGACAATAAACGTCGGGTGGCTGACGACCGCCTCGCGTGACGTCACCGATGGAACATTACCGATGCATAAGACACCCATAGTCAACACGCTCACAATGCTTGGAATTGGAAGTTACAAACGCCTAAATGAAAATTAAGGCATTAGCCAACAACCGAAAGGGAATTGTGTAGGGTGCTGCTAATTTAGTCTCGGTGCCGGTGGTTAAAACTTTAAGGATACCTAAGCAGTTTCAAATGTGAAAAGGCTACACTTAAATATGAGACAAGAGATTAAACACCTAATCATTACCAACCAGAATTAAAATTTTCTTCACACAAACTTTAAAACATTAGCATTTTCATTACGGAAAAAAATGTTACATGAGAAATTATAAAAAAAAAATATTGTTTCAGTAATTTTGAATTGGTACCTATTAACTTTTCAAACATGTACCTAATTGCTGAAATAAATTAGGAATAAACAATTAATTCAGTTCTATTTAACAACTTTTCAACCTAATATTTGCTTTCTTAAGACGTGCATTTCCATGATTCTGTAACGAGCCGGGCAGATCGCTGGTTGTTATACGAATTGCCGTCATTTTCGAGTTATCGACTTAACGCCCCGCCGAGGAAATGGAAAATAATGACTTCATCGCGACTCGCCCGGTGACCGACGTAATTTGGACGCATTATACGTCATTTCGGCTGAAACTTATAACTAGCATTTATTAGTTTTAATATTTTATAGCCACAAAAGCCACAAATGCTTTATGTCAATAACAATATAGTTGGTTGTATCCTACAAAAATTATCTCAATATTTTCTCAAAGAAGCACACCTAAATACAAAACCTGTCATTGAAAAATTGGTGACAGTAAAAAAATGCAACGTCCATTTTCAGGGCTTTCCAAACACCATACAGTTAGCACGATCTTTCAAAGCTTTAAACCTGGTTTATCTTGGATTATCAATTAAAAAATCAGGTTTTTTTGCGATTAGCGCGTATTTTGTGTCTACTAAAATAGTGCAATTTTTTGTAATGATAACACCATCGCAAAATAACTGCTGAAACAACTGTACTTAACGTTCATTCACTATAAGGTACTCACAGTTTTGTTTTAAATGATTGTTTTTGCATGGAGTATTAATGTTTGGCTGTTAAATTAAATTAAAACCAAGTGAATGATTTTTTTTTCCATCAGATTATAAAATTTTACATATCGGGTCATTCTGAACTTACCATCCAAATTTCAAAGATGTGTCCAGTCCATGAAACTACACAACTTTCTCTAAGAAACATGTGTCGAATTTCGCCACAAAATTTTGGTCATCCCATACTAAATTGATCACGTGATTTCATTGATTTGTATGGATAGTCGATTTTTTTACATTTTTGGCTATGTGTTCTTTAGACAAAATTGTTCAGTTTCATGGACTGAACACATCCTCAAAATTTGGATGGTGAATACAAAATGACCCTGTATAAATTAAAAATATACATATATTTCTTGTAGTAATTTAAGGAGTATAAAGTAGGTACTAAGTTGAAATTTTTTGAATACATTTCCACCATCTGCTAACCGTTACAACTGTTTTTGAGAGCTTAGCACCTTTTTAACAATTCTTGCTTCCGCAACAAGAGAGTTACGACATTTTTTTGTTACTGTACACTGGGTCGGCCACCCGGAATCGACATAAAAATAATTTATTCCTACCGAGGGGTAGCTGTGAAAATTTAACGCTCCACTTGATAAAAATGACACCACATGACGAAGTCAGCGCACCGTCCCTCACAGCCGCACACAGCACGAGGGTGATAGCAACAAGGTTTTTTACATGTTGCCTGAAGCGATGTGATTAAAAAAGTTCACGGTGCAACTGCCGCGTGCACTATTGCTTCCGTGCGGTATCAGCTTCGTGACATTAACTACCACTCTAATTAACGTCCCGACAGATACACACTCATGCTCTTTAATCTGCGTCCTTTGTCGTAATTTAACGACACGTCGTTTTCTTTAAAGTACTGTGATGTTGCATGCGTAGAGATCAAGGTGTCATCTGTGTCACGTGATCAACGGTGACGCTAACAAGAGTAGATTTCCTGAGCTAGGTGAACGGCGCGGGTCGGGGGTCGCGCGGCCACAATGGCTCGTTTGAGGTACAATGCCGCCCCCTCGCGGCCCACTTCATTACGCGCGTATTGTGCGGTGGGCACACGCGCCGCCCGCGCAGCCGCAGCCAGCCCTGACTCCGCGACCCGACGCCGGTGGCCGCCAAAGCATTCCGCATTAGAACCTTTTGTTTTCCCGCCAAAGCAAACATTCACAACGATCTATTCATAATAATATTTCAACAAAAACTTAATTCAATCAAACAAGTGTACCAATTATAAAGTCCCCACGGTTCACAGGCTCTGAAGTAACACGTACTCGTATACCACCTATAATAAAATCATCGATCATACTCGATACGGCTCCGGGCGCTATTAAAGCGCATTAAAGCAATCAATCACAATGAGTCGAATTCAAATACAAGAAATAGATGGTAATATTAAATCATTATCTATTTAAACATCGGATGTTCGGCTAATAATGGCCGAGATAATATCTCATTGAGTCGGAGTGGAATGGCGAAGCGCGCGATTGAAGCTATCACAATGGGCGTAGGAGTTAAACCAACACGGCGGGCGCCCGCGCCTCCGCAGCGCGCACAATGCCGGCTAATTGTGCGTCGACAGCCGCCAGACACTCGCATTGTTGCACTGCCCGCTAAAACCAATGTCATTATTAAACCACACTTCGCGAGCTATTCCTAAAACATGACGCCCACACAGCTTTAAAATCATGATAGAAAACGACCACTGTCTAACGAAGTGGAAAATTAGTCGATTCCTTACCGGTCGCATTCGATTAGTATTATTATTGTGGATAGGTGCGGTTGATCTCACGCGAACGTCTCCCGATGCGACGGCAACGAGCCGTGAGATGAATGATGATTACTCTCTATGAGATTCCCGAAACCACCCGATGTCCATGATTACGTAATCAATCTCCGTCGTCCATCGCCGTCAGTCTTTCATCGAGCGCCGTACGCGCATCACTCTCCCGCATTTTCAATAGCCTTTTACACCTTTTTTCGTAATTATTTACGTCTCTTATTATGTTTTAGGCGTTAATGGCTGTTAAATGACCACCCTCACATGATGATGCATCTCCGTCATTCAACCTCATTTTGGTAACACGCATCGATCTTTGATCTTAATTGACTTTTAAGGCATCTTGAGGTGAAAAATTATGCAGGGTATTCGTTTAAGTTCTTTTAGGATGTGAGCTGCAATCAGTGGCGATATAATAAAACATGAAAGGAATATACAAAAGTGTTGTAATGACATGGTGTGGTCCATCCATGATAATTCAGTGTATTCGTGGTTGCGCAAGCTCAGCGATACGGTAGCTGACAGTTGCCCGATGCGAATGCGCCTTACGTGGGTGCGCCTTCATTGTGCGCGCAGATCATTTTCTCTCATTGGAAGGGCAATAACAAGAAGCTGATACTTATAGCATTAATCATTGTCGATTGTTATCTGTGACTTTAACCCTCTTCGAGTATTTGACAACGTTTTCACTTTAAAAAATGTTAAGATCATGCATATCGTTATATATTCTGTGATTATTCGAACCAATAAAATAGCAGTGTTAATTGGAAATCGTTAATAAGAAGTATAAAACTTAACAGACTAGCCATAAATAAATTAGTATTGGAATCATATAGAATGGAAAATCTTCGTGTATGTCAGCAATTAGTGTGTAGTTACAGAAACGTAGTTGCGTTTTATTGCTATTGATTATTACCCGCACGGCATCTAAACGTCGACGAACCAAGCAAAATCAAATACCAAATGTTTGTGATTAATACATACCTTGTCTATGTTTCTTTTAAGCGTAACCGCTCACGGGCGACTTTTTGTAGCTGCGATAATCGCGGCGTTAATCGCGGCGTTAATCGCGGCGATAATCGCCAGCGAAATGACACGACAAAGTTTTACTTAGCCAGCGACAAAAAAGCGCCGCGATTAACGCCGCGTTTATCACAGCTACAAAAAGTAGCTAGTGGGCGTTTACGTATAGAACTCCGTATGTTCTATTCTCAGCGACAAAAAATCGCTCAGCGATTAATCGCCCGTCACCGGTTACGCTAAAACTACATATAGTTTCCTAACAAATATGTGGGAGTGAAGGAATAATAGTGCTTTTATACCGTCAGCAATTTCATTATTTGTGGTTCTACTTTTTAGTTGCTACCAGCGACATCCGAATTAAGTCGCCCTAAGGGCTCTCCACACCATCCGATTTAGGATGTTCGACCGTCTGACAGGACGTTTAATATTATACTTAATGTATGTGTTTGGAGTTCAATATTGTCCAAATTTTGAAAATCGGTCAGGTCGGATTGGAAGGTGTGGATTACTCCTTTAACCTGTTTGTGACGATTGGTCAACATTTTCCTAAAGATTTTACAATATTATAGACTTAATAATTTATCGAACTAAAAGCTACCTTATGAGTGTAGTGCTTGGACAAACTACTTTGGATTTGGTAGAGAGCAGTAAAATTAATCAAACTGAAATATCCTGTGTTTGGACGGCTTTACAATCATCGCCACAAAAAAAATATCAAAATTATTAACCCATTAATCGACGCACATCATCTTTAAAGGTGCATTAGCGCAAAATAATTCGTACCCGCGAAAATTTCAATTAAACTAAATGCACATGTCGAACGCCCGGTAGTTGGATTTATGAACCCGATTAAAAGCTAATCCGGCTGACTCCGCGCAGTTTTATCGCCCTTGCGTTTGTTCACCAAAATATGATCCCGATAAACTTGCAATTTAAAACAGCAATTCGAATTTGAACTACCGATAGAGGGTTGATAGTGTTTTATTTATTATACGACTCTATTTATCTCTTTTTGATATCCTTGATTGTAAATGATGGTTGATAAAATGTACTCATTTTTGTATAAAAATAAGATTGCATTGTTTAATTTTCATATTACTAATAAATCTCATCATATAATGGATTACTGCCACCCAACATCGTTAGTACCAATTATTAAGGAATTTATAAACATGTTTTTATCACTAAAAATATGAACACTAAAGATAGCTTGCAAAAAAGTTTTTAATAAAAAAACTCTATTTCCTTACAATAACTAATGCATTAAACAAAATTGAAAAAAAATACAGAACATTCAATATTAACAAAAAATCGGGTTGCACTCCGGGAGTGCCGGCAGAAGTGAAAACTTGAATATTAACGTTGTGCATTTTTGATATTTTGGAATGGTTAGGGAATAATTTTGCACGAATTGCCGTCTTACGAATTTATTCAGCAATCTCTGCATTAGAATTTACGAATACAGATCAGTATTGTACGAAAGTCTTATCCATAGCTTGACAGAAAATCTGGAGTTTTGACATTGAATCAAAAAATTTGCGCGTTGCTATGGTGACACAAGTGTTTACGTCTTGAAATGACGCGCCGCCATTTTCACCGCACCCCGCAGAAAGAGAGTGGGATACTTCCGCCGCCGGCTGTCTACTCTCCATCCGTCTTACGAATTTTCGATCTGGGTCACGTGATTCTGACTGACGCGAGTTTAGCATTTTTTCCCCATTACAAAAAAGCGTACAACGTCGCTAAAGAAGTTTTCACTTCAAAAATTATAATTCATTTTAACTGTTATGTGATTTTTACTGATAGAACCGCTGAAATCATCATAAAGGCAATTTCTTAAAGGTTACTTAATACCAGTATAATTATGAAAACTTCTCAATTACATCTCCGTGCACAGAATTTTAAGCGTTACAATTTCATAAACAGAAACATTAATCCTGTAAAATACAACACAGTTTTATTGCATGGTTAATATAAAGACACCTGTTGGTCCGCCCAGCACCGGCAAAAACTGCATTATAACCTCCATAATCGACGGTAATCATTGACTACAATAACTGTCAAAACGGCACTAAATATTGTTTGTTAAATGCCATAACTTTTGTATTTTTTTTTAACGGTCAACACCTTTCGAGCGCGCACAAAAGGAAAGAACGTAGGAGGCAATCGAAGGGTTGTCAGGTGCTAGAGGTTAATATACCTTTAAATGGGACGGTATTATCGTGATATTAACAAATAGTCGGGTCTTGAGTTTCCGTAAGAGCAGTTTCAGGAAAAATATGAACATTCGAACAATGCGATGAATTTTAAACAATGACAGACAATTAACATAAACCGTCATGAGTGACATGCTCAATATGCTTCATTGTATGTCACGAATGCGTATTATACATATCTGTTTATTGTTTGTACAGGCATAATATTGGTAACAAGGTAATTTGAACAAATCAAGGCTAAAGCACCTATTCAGTATTCAAAACGTTAGCAATTCCAAAATTAAAAATATGGGTAGCCACTTTTAGAAGCCTTTCAAATTACCCTTTTCATGGAATCTGTTAAAATAAATTGGATTAGCACCCCAAATGCCAGTCCGTAATAAAACTGACCGCAGCTTGTGCCACTCGAATGATGTTGTTCGTCATAATTCGAACCAGTGTTATGACTTAACAAATATTTTGAACAAACCGACTGTCCTGAGACTGTACATAAATCTACCTCCGGTTAGTTCCCTAACAAAGTCCACTCGGCAGTAAAGTGGCCGCTTGTAAATCAAAACGACGAATCGAAAAAATGAAGAAAAATAAACAAAGCGAGACAAGCCGACATTTCTCGCGAGCCACGCAACGTTAGTGATGCGACAGCCACGATGAAAGATATCGACAAAATGCCATCAATCATTTCGTAAATCGCGATACCTGCAATATGATGCCTATTCATCGTTAACAATAGAGATTTACCAATGAAATATTTCATAAAAAATAACAAAAATATTATATTAAAGCTCAACGAATTAAATTTCATTAGATTTAATAGAAAATAAAAATTTTAAGAATTACTGCAACAGTTGCATTTTTATTGGTGCAATTTAGTATTGTAGTATAGTTTATTATTATGTAATAATAAATATTAATTGCGCAATGACCATAAAAACTTAATTCCACCTAACAAGAAATGAAACCAATGAAAGATAGAATTTCATTAGAAATAACGTTGTTTTTTAAGGCTATGGATGTTATATTATCGATAAATCTCATTAGGGATTGCAAACTAAACTAAAGGGAACGGATTGTGCACCGCAATAAAAAAAAGATAAGGCGTATTACGGGATGTCCGGAGATAAAGGGTCACTTTATGTTTTCGTACTAAATTTGTCATAAAATGAGCATAATAACACTGATATTGGCTTGCATTGTGTTCACATACTGCTATGTATTTGTACTATGTATTTCACTGCTTTTAAAACTATAAAAAACTAGAACATGGAAATAGTTATCTAGCTGTGAGCACCAAATAGTGTTCGTAAGCCTATACAACGTGTTACAAAAAACCTCCTAATGCTGAATATGGTAAATAGGAACCATCAAACTGAATACTTTTACTATGGGACCAACTCTGAAATCGCGAAAAAAATCAGCTGTTTCATACATTTTGATACTTTTGTTATTAATTTCTGTATTAAATAACGTTGTATAGCTACCATGGACACCAATAAACCTATATCAGTCAATCGACATTTTACAACTAGCCCGGGATGATTGGCAGCTGATGTGCTTTTGTTTTACTCCCCAGCAGGGAAGTTACTATTTATTTAAGTACTCAAATTAAAGAGTGAAGTCCCGAATTAATAGACGAGGCATTGTAAAGCAATTTAAAAACATGCTTCGCCACCCTCCCTAACAAAATTTGTCCCCGATATCCCGTTTTGATTGGACGGGTTGATTTATCTCTTGTTTAGATGTGAATGAGAAGATTACATGCCTTTGATACTTTTTTATTAAAACTGAACACCTTTTATCGATGTTTTGAGACATAAAAACGTTAAATTATGCAAATGTGACTGCCCTATGGAAAACAATTTATATTTCGAGCGAGTTAAAAATGGAATAATGTGTTATCTAATAATCTCATTTGGAGTTGTTTGATAGAATATAAATATTTAACTAGAATGCTTACTCAATAATGCTTTCTAGGTCGTGTTAAAAGTCATTTTGATTTAAAATTATGGGTCACTTCAGGAACACTATAAAACCTATAATAATGTATACTTTGTTTTAGGTATGTCTCTGGAAATAGGATTATTATCAAATTCTTAACTCTGCAATTGCGACGGATATGTATAGCAATTTTCGTACAAAATCATAGTAAGCAGCTCTTACTTCTTTCAATAGTGACCTTCGAAACGGTTTTTTTTTTCAAAGTATTAAGAACATCGGTCACAGTCACAGTATTATACGGAACAATAGCAAGCTCTCCCTCGGGGTATGAATTCTCTCAGGGAGAGTACAGTGATTTAGGCTAACTACACTCGAGACCCTCCCCTCAGCATATGACACGGGACCAATACACAGATTACACTCGTTCTATGCACTTGTTCCGGTTAGCTTGTTTCATAACAATATGATTGACGGGTTTCTGTTTTCTGCATAGAAAAGTATGAAAATACTTTCGTGGGCACTACGTCAATAGGCGGGGTATCGAAAGGTATGAAAAGTGACACTACGTCTTATAACGTTGTGTATTGCTTGGAAAATGTAGGTTTATACCTACAGTTTATACCTTCATACTTATGAATGGAACTTTCTATTGTCATTTCAACTCGCGACGTGGTTCTTGCGCCCACGGAAGTATTGTTGGTGATATAAAAAATATTTTTGGAGACTGCAGAAGTTTTATTACACCACCGGATCACGAGCACCATTTTATATCAACAAGTTTTGCAAATCTACTTAAACCGAATAACTTTAAAATTAAAATTAATGAGAAACCTTAAAAGCGAGTTAATGTTTACCGTCGAAACAATTCACACATTAAAAACTACTCCAAACTTTACAAAAAACAAATGATTTCTCTGGAGGGCAATAGCTGTGTCGTGTCAGAGGCCAAAGACTGCCGGAGCATGGGACTCGCTAGCTCGCGCCCAATTTTCCGCTCTCCGCCACCGTCTACACAATTATTTAGATAAACCAGACACAAAAACATCTTTCCCACCCCACCGCACTGTTTGTTGTCTTTAGGGCCCGAGAATTTATAGCCCAGCGTAAGCTGACGGTTAGGAAAAAATGTACTTTTAATTTATCTCGTTAAAGGGTTGAGGGACGACTCGGTTCGCGAAGTAATTATTCCGGAATTGGCCACTTCGGCTGATGAATCCATTCCACCCTTTGTTGGGGCGATTGTAGAGTGAATTAATTTGTTTTTGACTCCAACTTCGGCGGAGTGAAAGATTGCATTATGTTGATGAGTCAAGTAATTACTGTTATTAATTAAGGGATCATTTCATTCAGTCTTCAGCAGTTTTCTTGTAACAATTTTGGGAATGTCGAAAGTTTTATTTTACAGAGGAAAGTTGTTTTTATTGCTCTATTACTTGATATTATTTTTAGAACTGTTGGAAGTTAAATTTAGATTTATATAATATTTAACTAACTTGGATATTCTAAGGGTTTTCATTTAATTTGTCCCAAAGTTACTTGTTCTCATGCAAGCAGTTCGTATAATGCAGCTCCTTGCAGTTGCTATAGAGAAGCGGAGTTTAGCGGAGATTAAAATAATAATATAACAACTAACCGACCAGTTTTAGTGATGATCACAGACAGTGCCAAGGCCGTGGATTTGTCTCAAAGCTAAGGCATCTCTAACAGTCCACGGATAGCAGCTCCTTGCAGTTAAAGAGTTGGCAGGAGGGTGTATCCAATCGACATCAGCCATTTTTAATGTCTCCTCTGCTAGGGCACAGGCCTTACGGGTGGATAAGGAGGATGGGCCATAACCCACCATGTAGGCCCAATACGGATTGGTGGGTGCTAACGACTGCAAATGTAGACAGGACCAACGGCTTAACGTGCCTTCCGAAGCACGGAGAAACTCGAGATAACACATTTATGGTCACCCATCCCATGACCGACCTTTGCGAAAGTTGCTTAACCTCCGCAATCGTATTGCCAGGCGCTAAACTACTGCACCACCGAGCTCCTCCAATAGCTCGGTGGCAGTGGTGAGTATTCAATACACAACTCCAAATAACAACAATAAAATGTATTCATAACTACTGACCTGCCAGTTTTAGTGATAATCATCTCAGTTCCCAGGTCGTGGAATTTGTCCCACAACTCCTTGGTCTCGAGCTGGCAGTCCACAGATAGGAGCTCTTCGCAGTTGCAGGAGGTGGCGGGGGGCGCGGGCCGCGCCGGCGACGGCGTGTCTCGCTCGCCCAGCTCTGTGGGTACACACATTCTTTACATTTCTTTGTCTATGCTCAGGTCAAGAGTTCAACAAAATGACGAGTTTAAATTCTTTGTTGTTGTAAACTCTGAACAAAGTGTTCGGTTTTAACTTTGTTCTGTATGTTAAAACAATACTATACAGGGTTATTTGTAAAACACTAACAACCTCGCAGGAGTAGATTACTAACATCATAAACAACAACATTTGTTCTACAACTTTTCAGAAAACAGACAAAAAAATCGATTTTTCCATGCAAATGTCCGAACAGCTGATCGAGTTTTGTATGAAAAGTCGAATATTTTTGTCTGTTTTCGGAGAAGTCATAAAACAAATGTTATTGTTTATGATGTTAGAAATCTACTCCTGCGAGGTTGTTGGTGTTTTACTAATAACCTTGTATAGTGTAGTTAGGTACACAAATTAATATTCATTATAGTGTATTAAAAAATATGTTTTCTACGGCAACTATATAAATTATTATTATATTCTTGTATTGTAAGTTATCCACTACACTTAAAAAAATCTTATTAAAGTATCACATTTTCCTACAATGCGAAAGACATCATTAGCGGAAGAGATCTTTTCTTTTGCAACTTGAGATAAAAGCACTCTTCTTTTTATTACAAAACCTTGCGTCACTGGAATTCGCGATATACATTCATAAAAACGCACCTAACTATGTTTACTTAATTTATCATAAGAGTTAATAAATACTCGTAATTCAACCCTAAAAAAATAACATTATTAAACTAGTTAGACAAGAGCGGCTCCACCACAGCTAAGTGTTTCTGGCCACTGCCCCATCAACTTTTTTTTCGGCAGCCACTTTCCTGTCAGCGTCGAGCTCAGATCAATCGGTTGAGAACCTATTTCCGTTAAACAATTTCATTAGCCTATTTACATCTTCATGTGTCATGACAGGAAATCGTTGCTGGACTACATGGTAGTTTATTTAAATAATTAATTTAAAAAAAATAAGTTATTTATGGAATTTTTAGATTTTAGGCATTCACAACGCTATTTTTTAATTAATATAATTTTTATATTACAAAAAAATCGACTCACCCGTAGCACCTGTATAACGCACCTGTAACAGCATCCCGTCCTAGGTGCTAATGTTTAAAGAATCGGTTGTTATTATAACCAATAAGATTACTTCAATCTAGAGCATGCTTAACATATCATCATGTCACTTAACCGTTTGTTAATTATCGCAAAAGAAAAATAAACACAATGAGAATGGATCTCATTTGCGCCTTCTGACTTCTTCGCCATATCTATGACGATATCTTCATTCTTTACAACTCGATCACACTCAACTGTGAGAACGGAATTGTATGTATGAGAAAGCTAGTTTATTACATCGATAATAGAGGCTGTTAAACAAGAGTTCATTTACTTTTTATAGGAAGAAATAAACATGATAGTGAGTGCATCGAAAGAAATAATTATTACCGCATTTTAATTGTGTTTAGCCAATTTCTCTTAATAACAATGAGATAAAAATTCTTTTTATTCCTTGTTGTTTTAAACAGGTGGAATTGTTAATATCATTTCGTGGAATGACTCCGATAAAATTATAGCTTTAGTCCAACTGAACCCATTACACATTTATGTTCTTCTTTCATTAAGTTTGTATTGCAACTCATTCAAATGATAACTGGATTCGATGAATTAATAATTACTTGATTATGAAAGATTATCATGTCTTGAAGCCGCGATTTTTTCACCTTGGGACGATAATAAATTGAATCATTAGTAACGCAATGTTTTATAGACGTGCCCACTTAATACGAGAGAGTATTTGCCAAACAGTACCAACATCATCAGCTCTTAACCCATTTTAATGTTCTTTTTTTTGTGTAAAAATCTTTTGTGGTTTTCCGTCATTGTTTTCCGTCATCGGAAGGTCTCAAGGTACGAGTAAATACAGAATACATAAAATCTCAAATAATTAAATGATATCATTACGTCACCTTCACCAGATTGACGGTCCATCTTGTAGGAAGCCTCCACACGGAGCGTCGTTGGGTGCGCGGCCGCTGTTCGAGCACCTTTCCACCCCAAGAGGGCCATCGGTTCTTCTCCTATGTGTGTCTCCCTCTGCCAATTCAGCTGAGCAATACTTACTCACAGTAGTGGAATATCTTTGTTCTCCGTCCATTGTGTTGTGTGGTGACTAACAGCGGCGTGGTCAGATCTGTTGGTAGTGCCATGTTTACAGGAAATATATTATTGCATATAAAGACCTGATGAGGGAGCCGGTGAAGGCGCCGTGATGTTGTTGTGATTGGTGGCCAACAGCGGCGTATCGGACCCGTTGGTGCCATGTTTGGAGCAATTATATCATTACGAATAAAGACCTGATGAGGGAGCAGGCGAAGGCGCGGCGTGGTCGGACGCGTGCTCTCCATCTGAGCACTGCTCCACGTCTACCTCAACGTCTTCTTCAGGAGGTGGTGACCGGCAGCTGGAGGCTGGGGAGCTGAGCGACGCGGGCGACGATTGCCGGGATACTGATCCTGCACAAAGGAAAATTAATTGTACTGTGATGCCCGAGCGACACATGTGCATTACTTGGTTCGCCAAATGTAGAGAGTAATGTCCTAGGTTTTTCAGTTTAAAGATTTTTAAAAAAAAAAAAGTGGAGTTATGTAGCATTGTCATTGAATAATAGTGTTGCAGCTAATTGCAGTAGCTAATAGCTGTTACAGTACGTACGTACAGCTGTAACAGTTTGACATAAGCCTGTCCAGTGTAAATATATGCAGGTCAGTGTTCCACATACTTTCCATGATTAAAATGTACTCTATGGTGATCGATGACTCATCGTAGCGATTAGTCTTCTGGAATACACTCATCTCATTATTTATTTTTCAAATTGATTACGCGCCATTTTTAGATTTTAATTTTTACTTATGCTTAAAAATGTCATAGTAGTGACTGAAAATTTGACTCCACCCGATATTTTAGATGCGGCGACGGAAAAAGTAAGCCGACCTACCGATAAACTCCAAACTTACTCTTTATCATTGATATTTATTTATTTTGTAGAAGTTTTGTAGGTTCAATCGGTTCAATCACAAATTGTATGAGAGTAGATAAAGTAGTGTATGAAACTGCACATAACTAGGTATTAAAACACTCGTGTGATGCTATTAAAAACCTCGCCTACGGCTCGGTTTTTAAAAACACACTCATGTTTTAATATCCCCATTATGCGCCAGTTTCATAAACTACTATTACAACGTGTTAATTAATGAACCAAAATGGGAATACTGTTTCTTTAGTCCATCAAACTGAACACGAAAAAATCTGCTTTTTCATACATTTTTTTATATTTTCGTTATTAATTTTTGTATGAAATAGGCTGATTCTTTTCGCGACTTCAGAGTTGGTACCATAGTAAAGGTTGTTCAGTTTGATGGTTTGAAAGAAACGGTTTTCCCATTTTGAGTTCATTCATTAACACGTTGTATACCACTTATAATGCTATAAATTTAAGGTGAACTTAATTATTAAGCGAATCGTGATCGAATGCTTATTTTTGTGTTAAGAAAAAAAATTTTATTTTTCATATCCCGATAACGATGATTTATAATTATAACATTACCTATACGGTTAAAATTTTGTATAGTAATTCCGGATATGTTGCAATTAACTTAGTCAGTTAAGTCTTAAGTCAGATTATTTCATACAAGTTCCTTTAATTTTGAATTCATACAAAAAGTAGATGCAATACGATAACAGGGTATTTTTAAAACAACTCTGTGTCTTGTCTGTAATTTGATACTACCTATAGTAGATAGTATGATTATAAAAACATAGTTTGTTAGTCATCTTACATAAAAAAACCATAAATTATGTTTTTATAAGTATAGACCGGATAATATGCAAATGTATATTGCATATGCATTTGCATATTTAATTCCTTTTCAGTGGTAGTTGCATATTTTGGCAAAAAAAATGACATCATGCATATTTACTCTCGATATCACTCATCGTTCAGATGTCTTACATGTCCAAACAATGGCACTCAAATTTAGGTTCTGCCTATTCATCTCAGTGCATGCCTCAGTGAACGTAGAACGATCCTTTTCGCTTACAAAAATATATTAAGCGACCATAAACACAATTTGTCTTCAGATCATTTGGAACAGTAGGTATTTAGTCGTAAACATTTTTAAAGGTAAATTTTAATGTCAAATAAATTTTGTATTTGATATTTTCGCAAATACGATTGTTATCGTTGAGTATACATTTTAATTTTTACAAATTAATACATTATAAGAATAAAAAAAAATAAAAATCGTCTTTTTATAATTTCATGTTGCATATTTTGACCCTTTTTATGGATTTTTGTGCATATTTTAGCTATTTTTCTTGCATGTTTGCATGGATATAATCCGGTCTCTATTCATAAGATTCAGTTTAATAGGAGTAAGTAAGTACATTTATGAAATACCTTTAGTTGGAAAAACATTAAACGCCATAATAGGAAATAAACCAACATTTGAATGATAATAAATAAGTCAGTTTCAAACTTTCAATATTTTTCTAAGTTAATATTTCTTCCTCTTCCATAGTGGACGTTGGTTGGCCATTGGCCATTAGCTTAGTAAACCTCTACCCCTAGCACGAACATCTATCGAGAAAATTTAATTTCGTTCTTCGGCGGTAGATGGCGCTGTATACATTTCCCATATAAAATTACACATCGAACTTTTCACGTGCGTTTTTTTCAGTGTAATAACTGGATTATGGATATCTTGGCCATGTCCTGCGTCACGAGAGATACAAATTACCCTACTCCAGTTAATAATGATGAGCAAGATTGAAGGAAAATGACGCGGTGGAAGAAGGAAAAACTCGGTGGTTGCCTTTCCAAGGTGGTTGCGTGACATCCGAGAATGGACGAGTATAGCCAGCGTCGAACAACTGTGACCCTATACCATGAGTTGATGTAAACTGTTTTCGTTACCGTAAACTCTTTCACTCGCATTGACTGTGAGCAATCAGAGGTTCAAGTCTGCTAATGTTCTCGTCAAAATCGTAGTTCAATGGTGTTTAAATGGTAATGCTTTTTGACACCGTTCTTGTTTCTTAAACCTATAACTGAAACACATTGTGTTTCTTAAACCCAAAACGGAAACATAATGTGTCTTAATTTTGGGTTTAAGAAACAAGAACTGTGTCAAAAATCATTACCATTAGAACACCATTGAACTACAATTTTGACGAAAACATTAGCTGACTTGACCCCTAGATAGTTTACGGTAGCGAAAACAGTTGTATGGTAGAGCTACTGTTTCGCTTGGCGCAGAACAGATATAAGTTCTATAAGCTAACAGCCAACCTCCAGTAATGGAGAGGCACTTGAGAAAGAAAAAGCAATTACAACAATAATGCCTAGAGTTAGCAACAAGCGTTGTAAATCTCTTGTAACAAGCGTTTACTACACAATTATTTCCGATCATAAACTTAGAACCTTAAGTAAACAAAAGAAGAAATAAATTAAAATTTCATGATGGTCTCGCCATATTTATAATTATTTATTGTTCTGGTTTACAATAAAGCACTTTAAATGAAACGTTGATTGGAAAATAAATTTAATACATAATATACCTATTTAAAACAAACAAGCCTTCAGAAATGTATTTAATACGCTCCTTTTACTGATAATGATCAATACTATAATTTTGATTACAGTGTATTTATTGTTACATTGTAAAAACAACTTAAAGCCACCAAAAAAGTGAAAAGAAAAGAAATGTTCTATCAAACCTCTTTCGTGTTTGTTATTTAAATAATATTATGTGAAAATCTCAATTTATTTTTAATTTATTTTCAGTTTAGTTAAAATTAATTTTATAATTACCTAGTATACTAAAAACAATAAAATGTTGAGTTTGGTAAGTTTGTACTTATTGCTAGTTATTTTCCAATACACTTTTAATACCAAATATTCAAATAAGTATATTTTTTGTTTTTAAAACACATTTATTACTCTTAAAGTGAATTTTAAATTCTTATGTGATAGGTCTACATAAATCATTTTTGAAAGCTATGTTGTCCAACTTAATTGCTAATAAAATATATACTTTGCGTTCAATCCTGATGAAACTTGATTAACAAACACAATTACATTGAATCTCAAACGCCATTCAAATCTTAGGTAATCAATCTTGAAATGCAAAATCATAAAAGTTTAAGTGATAATGAACCATAACCAAATCGTTTTTACCTTCATTACTGTCAAAACTATTAAGATACTGATTAAATAAAATCTAAATTACGAAATTTCTGACTTCTAAATTTTAGGTATGTTTTCTAAATGTTAGGTATCTGCCTAATGTTTTTAAGTACCGTACTCGAGAAAAAATCTCTGTTCTGTGGTCTCTACCACAAAACATTTTTTCTCTGTTCTGTGGTCTTTACCACAGTACATTTCTTTTTTACTTTTTGTCTCTCCAGTGAAAAAACATAAAATATGTTTTCACTTCTCAAGCTTACGCGCTCACTAGACATGAAATAAAACAATTTTTTACGGATACTTTTATTTCACGTCGGGAAAACCAAAAATCAAACCAAATACCAACTAATTACCAAAGTACTTTTAATAAAACCGCGCTAGTATCCGTTAAAAATTGTTTTATTTCATAAAATATGTTTTCATTTATTAAATGTTTAACGAAATTGTAAGTTAGCTTCTTCATATGACTTTAATTATTTCATGCACAAGAATTGTATACTTTTAAATATCTTTAAAACAAGTGAGAATCAAATTCGCGCACGAAGAGTTCCGTACCAAAAAACGGCAAAAAAACACAATTGTTGTATGGAAGCCCCCCTTAAATATTTATTTTATTCTGTTTTTTGTATTTGTTGTTATAACAGCAGCAGAAATAATTATATCATCTGTGAAAATTTTAACTGTCTACCGGTTGTCGTAATTAATATAGAGCAAAAAACGGCAAAAATATCACGTTTGTTGTATGAGAGCCCCCCTTAAATATTTATTTTATTCTGTTTTTAGCATTTGTTATCATAGCGGCAACGGAAATACATCATCTGTGAAAATTTCAACTGTCTAGCTATCACGGTTCATGAGATACAGCCTGGTGACAGACAGACACAGACAGAAGGACAGCGGAGTCTTAGTAATAGGGTTCCGTTTTTATTTACCCTTTAGGTACGGAACCCTAAAAAGAAAAGCCTCCTTCAAAAACCTTAAAAAAATAGCTCTGAAAATAGCTTTAAAAATAAACAGTTCTAAAAAGCAAGAAATAATATTCAAATCTGCATTATTAGTTACTATTTAAGTACCTACGTATATTTAACAAAAACGTTTTTTGAAGTCGGGTGGGGCCAAAGGATATTTTCATTTTTAGGGTTCCGTACCCAAAGGGTAAAAACGGGATCATATTACTAAGACTCCGCTGTCCGTCTGTATGTCTGTCTGTCTGTCTCTGTCTGTCTGTCTGTTACCAGGCTGTATCTCATGAACCGTGATAGCTAGACAGTTGAAATTTTCACAGATGATGTATTCTGTTGCCGCTAGAACAACAAATACTAAAAACAGAATAAAATAAATATTTAAGGGGGGCTCCCATAAAACAAACGTAATTTTTTTTGCCGTTTTTTGGTACGGAACCCTTCGTGGGTGAGTCCGACTCGTGCTTGGCCGGTTTTTTAATTTTTATAAACTTTTAGAAAACGGCAGTGTTTTCAAGATTTCCTGAAAACTTCTGAACCGATTTCAAAATTTCAAAAATAAGACTGCCCTATTTAACCCAACTTACAAGTCTACAAGTACTTTACAATAGAAAACATTTACAAGTTCATGTAAATTATGTCTTTTTCCAAATAATTTGTAAAAATTGTCCGACGGAAAAATTCTAAATTTTTTTACAAGTGTGATTTATTGACTAACGAAATCACTATTATAAGGGTGAAAACATATTAGTTAAATAAACAAAAACATTTGTAGCGTTTAATTTGACGTGTTTTGATAATTGGATTGGTTGAATAATTTATTTTCATAAGGAAAATGCTTGTTTTTAAAAAATAAAAGATAAAGAAGGGCAAAGCTTGGGAAAAAACTTGATGTACCTAATAACGTTTGAATCATTTCAATCGGTTCAGACTTCTTCGAGTAATCGGTGCACATACATAAAAAAAACATACATACAGACAGACGAACAAAAAACCTCCTCCTTTTTTGAAGTCGGTTAAAAATGGGAAAACTAATTTATAGGTTTATAGCGTTATTTTGTTAGCACTGAGGGTCAGCAGTTGCATTAAGGAAGTATCTTTATATAAGGCTGCGATAGATTTTATTCACACAAAACCTTTTTATTTATTTATTTAATATATATATTTCTAATTAAGTTTTTTTTTTTATTTCAAGACAAAACAAATTTTTTTCGATCCACTCTGATTATATTGTTAACCAAGAAAAACATTTAATAAACCAGAAGTTTTCTAAGTTCTTTTTTATCCGATAATTTAATGTCTGTCTAAAAGCACACCGTGAAAAATCTTATAAACGATATAAGATTTTATTCGCTGTTGCCTTGCGCACGCGATATCAAAAAATCCTCTAAAATTCAACACGAAACATGATCGTTATTTTATTTTGAACTTGGAAATTGACATTTGAAAACTGTGGTAGGCTAATAATGTTATTTGTTAAAAAAAGCCGCGTTTGACCGGCACACCGTCGAACGTGTCCGTTCCGCGCAATTAATCGGGAATAACGAACGGTGCCGCAACACGACGCCTGCGCCCGCGCACGACACACCAATTACTATACAATTCAACCCTATCCGAAAGTCAAAGGAATACATACTTCTAAAAATTTATGACAAAGTTGTCGTGTTTCGTGTTTAATTAGCTACAAGCATTATAAGACGAGCTATTAAAAATATCAATCAAATAACAAAATTGCAAGACATCGTTTGATTACGACTGAAAAATTACACACTATAATATCTACAAAAAAACACAAAAATAATGATACCTAGTTCCAACGCAAATTCACGTTTATCTATTTTATCTGAAAAAGAATTCATTTCAATAATAAATACTAAACTTAAAACCATCAGCGAAACAAAAATTCAATTTCGGTTACTTTTAACAAACTTATTATTTACCTACTTATGAACTTTTTCATGCAACAGATATATAACATTGTGTTTTTACACAAAAAATAAGTTTTTTCTTCGCATGAAACGAAGAGCAATTAAAGCGGAACAAAGGTAAAGAAAACGAATATTCACAAAATTAAAAAGAGATTAGGTACGTAACTACTTTACCTAATGACTTCATGTCAGATGCATATGTAGAGTTTCAGATGCATAACTATGTAGAGTTTGTTTAAATACCAATACCAATCAGATGATGGTTGTGAAAAGTTAGCAAAAAACCTTAACAATTTCTTAACGTTTTGCACTTTCTGTTGATTATCATTGCAACTCATCACACTTATATTTTTAAGAACTTCCTTTATATAAGTATTTACAAACGTTTTTATACTATAACCACACAATAACTAATAGTACAAGTAATCATAGCATAAGTATAATAATACAAAACAAAATGGGGAAATTATTACCAGACCTCGGGGTCAAATATCAATTTGTTTTTATTAAATTTTCATTAGCAGCGTTCTGTAACGTGTTATACCTTATTTGTTTAAAGCACAAAATACCAACTGTTTTAGTATTTCAAAATAAATAAGAATATTATCGCATACTCAAAAGAGTTAGATCTGCCTTGTTTACAACAACTCCATTTGTATTTTTTTTTTATGAATACTAAAGGTAGGTACTTAGGTACCTACCTGTAGTAATAACTATTAGTAGGTACCTTCCTACAAAGACATTTCCTTAGGCCTAAAAACTTAGTCCCATGAAAAAAAGAATGATAAAAATCGAACTCTACCAAATCGCAAAATATTGCGAATTGCAAATCTTTGCATTTTGAAAAAGTTGTCTTTAAATTAAATAAGAGTATCTAAAAACAGACGCACAGACGGTGTATAAATGGCAAAAAACATTTCCTTAGATCTCACTAAAATAAATTAACACCGTAAAACAAAGGAAAACTAATCGAACTCTACCAAATTGCAAGTTCATTACAAACCTACCTTTTTTAAAATTTAAAAGCTGCCATTTATTTCCATTTGCAGTAAAATAGGGTTCTAAAAAAGAGACATTAAAATTTTTAGGCCTAACTAAAACAAACACCGCGAAAAAAAGATAATGAATTGAACTGTACCAAGTCGCAAGTAACGTGTTGCAATTCCAGCGTCTTTAAAAAAAGTTGACGTTAATTTAAATTTTATTGTGCAGGAAAATGGGTTTCTTAAAATGAAAGTTTTTCTTGTAGAAAATAATTAGGCCTACCTATGTGAGGCGGTGAGCGCGCGACGGGGCTGCGCGGCTCGACGGCACTCCGGGCCATGATGGCCGCGATTGAGAAGTCCGTGGCCCTGGTCTTGCCCTCCTCCGCCACCATCCTGTCCCCTGACCTCCAGCACTCCGCGCTCTCCACATCCATAAAAACGACCCTTATTTCAATAGTACGGTCCGCTGAACCCCAACACCCATCTCACCGGCATCGTCCGATACATCGTTCTCTATTAATTTCACTTATTAGTTTTGTTTATATAACTACAAAAAAAATTGAAAATTAAAATATCATTTTGAAAAAAAAATGTTTACACTTTTTTTGTAGAGTCAAAACGATCGTCACTTTTTATCGGTATCGAATTATCGAAGAGCGCGTATCGGTATAGTCGAGCACACAAGCGTGAGCGATACGTGCGGGCGCGGACTGAGCGCGCGAAGCGGGGCGCGCGGGCGGGGCGGGCCGGCGGCGCCGCCCCGGCCCCGGCGCAGCAGCCACTCGCCGCGCGCCCCGCTGTCACCCGCCCCCCCTCACACTTCCCCTCCCTAAGAGCTTTTCATAACAATAAAAATAATATCAATGGAATCCATTATTTAATTTGTATTCGAAACGGTTAATCCGCAGTTACCATTTCTTTTACATGTTTGTATTACACGTTTACAAGTTTTATTTTGAAATAAATGCGATGTAATATTTTTAAAAGAAAATGAATGGACTGAATAGTCTTAATTACCCATTTACAATTAACGGCCACGAATGAGTAGAATAATCATAAATTTTCACTAAGACGAAGCGAAGGTAAAATCGCGCGCGCAATGTCATCGAATGCGCCGCCCATAAAAAGTGATCAAGTAGATTAGAACAGGAGAGAGCATGACGGCTACTAACGAATTATTAGTAAGAGGGAAAGAGATAAAACGAAGACGGCTTGCAGTAAAGGCGTTTGATAGTGAAACGCAAGAAACTTTATTGTAACAAAAATGTTTAAAGAACTTGACCGTTAATCATATTATCTTGTCAGCTTGTTTATTCTATTTATTATCGAGTGACCAATAGAGTCCCATAATTCAAATATAAGTAGCTTTAACTTAGATTAAAAAGAATGTTTATTTTTCATTCAAGCCGTTAATGAGTGTTAGAATCTACCACAGAATAAATACTTGTTTCTAAAGATTCAATAAAATATTCAATAAATCTTGCATGGTAGAGCAGAATTTATTGAATCCAAATTTTTATTTTGTTTGAATGTTTTCCTATAAAATGAAATATTAGTTTTAATTTCATATTACCTTTGAATAATGTTACTTACTTAATGGTAGGTAACTTTACAATTAAATTGCAAATGTATTATTAAAAATAAATAAAAAGTGCGAGTCGTTAACTTAGAATATTACCGTACTACATATTTGATACTACATATGGATAGAGCAGAATTTATTGTAACCTTAATTTTTTTTTTTATGTTTTCCTATAAAATGAAAAATTTGTTTTCATTCCATATTACCTTAGAATAATGTTACTTACTTAACTTTACTATTAAATCCTCCTACTAATATTATGAATGTGAAAGTTTGTGAGTTTGGATGATTAGATGTTTGGATGTTTGTTCCTCAATCACGCAAAAAC
Organism: Agriphila geniculea; assembly: GCA_943789525.1. Lineage (NCBI taxonomy): Eukaryota > Metazoa > Arthropoda > Insecta > Lepidoptera > Crambidae > Agriphila > Agriphila geniculea. The sequence continues at coordinate 9,605,329 of OX038873.1, read as the reverse complement.
GGCTGAGCAGATTTGAATTAAATATGACAAACAGATAGTTTATAGCCTGAATTAAAACAAAGGATAGTTTTTATCCCGGTCAAAGGTTCCCTAAGGATTTTCCGAATGTCCACGCAGACGAAGTCGCGGGCTGAAGCTAGTTACAAATATATTGTATCATTAAAAAATAAATAAAAAGGGCGAGTCGTTAACTTAGAATATTACCTACTAAGTACATAGTTTTCTTAAAAACTATAAATGTAAGAATCAACTCAAGATAAATATTTGACGGCGCGTTTATGTTGTTTTACACATTTTTTGTAATTTCATGTTGTTTTTATTTGCTAATCAATAATAATTACAATTTAAAACAATAAAACAATGGTAAAACATTGTTAAGTCATAAAATCAAGTTAAATTATCAAAGAGGGGACTAACGTCCGTGCGGGCTTGCGAGTGACGTCAGCGCCCGAACTAGTTTTGCATGTTGTGGCGCCGCGTGGCGTGAGTGGTGGCGTGACTAGTGGGGCGACCGGCCGGCCTTTATAAGCAGGCGGCGCTCGCACTGGGACACATTCGATCGTGAGCCGTGGCGCTGTACGTACGCTCGCAATTCTGCATACCTCTTCGCTTTCTCCAACGCCCATGGATATGGCTGAACTAAATGGTCAGCTCGGCACTCCGTCATCAGGAGTGGGGATGGACCAGGAAGCGGAAAACATACTATGGGAGCGCCAGTCCTACAAAACCGATGGAGAAATCTCTTGAAGTCCCAGCATCGTGGCGTGATGGGTTCGGTGATGACCAAACTTATTTTTCCAGAATTTAGTCTTCAGGGGGCGGATGCGCGAGCGTGGTGTGATGCAGTAGACATATGTTTAGGAGAGAACCCTTCAAGCGGAAGCCAGTTGGTTATGCTCCTTAGTAAGGCTCCCTGAGGTTAAAAAGCTGCATGGTAACGTGCACAGCAGCCGTTACAAGGTTGCATTGTACGATTGATGCCATCGAAGCTCCTGCTGCTACCTTGTACAGGGTTTTTTCGGGCTGCTCGAGTGGTGAAGTGAAGGGGACATGTGGACACCTAGACACGCTGGTCCACGCTCTACAAACCTAATCCACGGCTGAGCGAAGGGTTAGCTTAGGACTGTCACACCAGCGGTGGACCACCTCTACAATATTGGTGAAAAGTTTTCATTTTGTTTTCATTTCGGTTCCTGAATGCTCATTAACAAAAGAGACGTTTTACAGAGAAGAGAAATATTATTTTTCAGCTTCACTTTGAGGGATAGGAAAATTAAGCCTACGATGCAATACTCAAATTATTTTGATTGTTACTTTTTAGAATTATTCAGCTGAATTATTATTTTATGAGGTCCCCAATTCTTCGTTGGTATTCATAACATCATAATAGGGCAAGATTTAATTATGTTGGGCTTCTTCAATGTGAGTTTAGCGAAAAAAAATAATGATTTTAGTAATGTCAATGATACCGATGTTCCCTCAGAGCCTATAACAGAATTAGAAACAAAATACTTGAAAATTATTGTTCACAGACTTGTTTATGATGTTGGCCGAATAAATAATCCAAGTTTGTGACCTCGAGAGCCGAACGCAACTATGTCAAAAATCGAAAAAACCACGTAAATTTCAGATTTTGGCGATTATAAACCTGAAGAACTTCATTTTTTTATTTTCAGTAATTATAAATCGTGCAGCGGAATGATTGATTGCTCGGCGATATTTAGAATTGGTTAGTGGAATCATTTCTATCAAAAGTTTTTCTGATAAGTTGCATAATAAAAAGTAAATTGCGAATTTATGAAACAAGCCTATACTGCCATTATTTAATTACTCACAATTTTTTTTACCCGTATGAAAGCAAGAGACACTTAATTTTTCTAAAGTTTTATTTTGACCATTTTTGTTCCATCCTAAAAATTTGTTTGAAAACTGATTCATTCTAGGAGAGCGTAAGTGCAGTAAACAGGAATTCTGGCGGACATACCTTCTTGGCCCACATGAATTGGAAAATATACTTTGCCATCACCCTATCAACCTAATCTATAGACGGACGCTAATGACATTTTTTTGTTTATGTTTTGTTTAAAGTTGTATTTTTTCTTTTATTCTCGCTATTTTTGCCTGAAACTATTTTTACCGCTAATTTGATTTTGTAGTTCTTGTCTGCAAAAATTTTAATACTGTGACGAAATGCTCAAACCTTGGGCTCAAATAGAATGTCAAAGAACAACTAAGTCAATAAACAGGTGATCCGAAAACGAATCAATACATTTTATATGAGATACGTAAAATATGACTTGGATTCATAAAATATGACCATATTATGGCAAAGGAAGTTAATAAACTATGTTCCATACTGTTTTCTTTGTCGATAAACGAATAAATGTAGCGAAATTTGGTTTTAGAGAAATGTGTGGCAATATCTTATTTACCTTTGAAAAGTGTGATTACTTGGATTGTTTCTTTTTGTCACATCACAATTACTTAGAGCAGAAGATACCATAGCTCCACGATACCTTTATTTTAAATTCTAATTAAGATTAAAAAATAAGTTAAACAAACTGTGATTGCTCATTTGCTAGGCGGGACGCTAGGGGCTCTTACTGAAAAAAATGTTGGCACATGTCACTTGATTCTTTGTCTTTTTTTTTATATAGACCGTGTCCGTATGATGTTAACTACTCTTTTCCACGCTTTGTTGGTCTTCTTGGGCGCAGCGAAAATTTTTCTATGTCTATGCCTCAAACAAACCTTTTTTTTGTGTGCCAAAGACTACACTTAAACGGTGGGGTGTTGCTTTTTGTATTTTGTTAAACTGATTCAAACATTATCAACACCGATTCTTTTTAAGCAGAAGAGCTTCAGCAGCATCATGAAGTCCACTTTGGGAGGTTTGCGACTGTCTGTTATTGGATCCTTCATAAACCTTGATATTATATTTAGAATAAAGTTAAAATTAACTAAAATACTAGTAATTGAACTTAAAACATTTTCGATAATATGGTCCTACACGGAAAGATTATAGGAGAAGGAATTGAGTGGGCTAACCTGGTTCGATCATTGCTCCCGCGTGCTGGCTGTGGTGGATGCGCGTCTCACTTCTTCTTAGAATCTCCGACGTTGATTATTATTTGGGTAATCACAATAGTCTTCGGATAACTCGCGGCGATCACCTTGTAGGTATTCAAACTTGACCGCAATAGTGAGGAGCACGAAAACTCGACTCAATGCTCTGGCACGCAGGCAGGCTGGATCGGAAGTGTCTAAATATGGCCGACGCGACCAGATACCAGATAGGATCATGGATAAAAATGATATGAGGGTAGATTTTGGGTTTAGGGATGTAGCATCGTTACAAGTGTGAATCGAGTCTAAAGTGATGCGAAAATAACAATCTATGATTCACCTAAATCTACCGGGTACCTTGTAAAAAAAACCACAATTTTTTTCTGAAACATGAACTTTAATACGGAGAAGGTAAAGTTTAGAATGTACCTAAATAGCTTAATCTTATTTTATAACTACCTTTTGCAAACTGGATCATTTTACAGATAGACCATCATCTGTGTTGGCTTTAAAAGTTTTCGCCGTTTTGAGCTTATTGTATTCTATGTTTTTTTAGCTGAACAAAACGAATTTTTCTGAATACAAAAATTCTATAATATTACTGTTGGAAAACCTTTTTTGATTTTATACAGTTTTATATATAGTTTTTATACTTACTTATCCAAACTGACTGCAAACTGAAGTTCTTTAATTTGAAATAAAAATGTCACTTGTTCACCGTCCACTGCTTCGTTAATTTCATAATCCTTAGCATACATCACTTAGTTTTCTTTACAAAAAAAACATAAACAAAAAAAATAAAATAAAAACTTTTAATTCCTCTTTGACATTCATTGTTATTAATTTAGAAATAGTGGCTGGATACATTTTTCTGATCACAAAAATACTAATAAATGTACTTTGCTAACCATTTAGATGAAACGTGTGGATCCTAGTCGAATAGTGGAACCTATAAGAACGTGAGTTCAAAAATTAAAATTTTTAGAACTTACATACCTACTATTATTGTTTATTATTGTTACTTATTTATTTACGGTGCAATGTCTTTTGGCCTTCGATGGTCATAGATTTCTGGATGTGCCGATGACGGCAAAAGTAAGTATTCGTATGAAGTATTCGTTATTAATGGAGGAAATATGCTACTCTATGTAGTGATCCATCCAGTGAAATATGCTACTCAATGTAGTGATCACTTTGCAGCCCAGTGAAATATGCTACTTAATGTAGTGATCGCTGTGTGACAAGTCTGTGTGACAATTGGTACTATTGTGTGTTCTGTGGAAAGAGGAAATATGCTACTTAATGTAGTGATCCACCCAGTGAAATATGCTACGCAATGTAGTGATCACTTTGTCACCCAGTGAAATATGCTACTAAATGTGGTGATCGCTGTGTGACAATTCTGTGTGACAAGTCTGTGTAACAAAAGTATGTGTGACAAGTCTGTGTGACAAGTCTGTGTGACCAAAGTCTGTGTGACAATCGGTACTACTATGTATTCTGAGTAAATGGCTGATGGTCATGTATTCTTTGCAGTCGGACTGTGTGACCATCCATCTGTGTGTCGATCCATCTGTGTGTCGATCCGTCTGTGTGAAGATTCGTCTGTGTGACGATCTGTCTGTGTGAAATTGTTGTAATCAGTAAGATAATTGTTCTTTTTTTAGGGGCCAGAATGGCCGAGCTCGAATATACAACTCAGCATATTTTGTTTTTTTAGGACAAGTCTGATAACGAGACACACGAGGACGTGTGAAGGCGCAGGACGGCCGTGACGGCGCGTTTATGTTGTTTTACACATTTTTTGTAATTTCATGTTGTTTTTATTTGCTAATCAATAATAATTACAATTTAAAACAATAAAACAATGGTAAAACATTGTTAAGTCATAAAATCAAGTTAAATTATCAAAGAGGGGACTAACGTCCGTGCGGGCTTGCGAGTGACGTCAGCGCCCGAACTAGTTTTGCATGTTGTGGCGCCGCGTGGCGTGAGTGGTGGCGTGACTAGTGGGGCGACCGGCCGGCCTTTATAAGCAGGCGGCGCTCGCACTGGGACACATTCGATCGTGAGCCGTGGCGCTGTACGTACGCTCGCAATTCTGCATACCTCTTCGCTTTCTCCAACGCCCATGGATATGGCTGAACTAAATGGTCAGCTCGGCACTCCGTCATATTCATTAATGCAAAATATGTTAGTAATATTCCGATTTTTTTAAATAAATAAATAAACGCTTGGACAATTTCACACAGCGCCATCTAGCCCCAAACTAAGCAAAGCTTGTAATATGGGTGCTAGACAACTGATATACAACTTATATATTTTTTTAAATATAAATGTAGTATCAATAAAAGATATAATTGCTCGGGAACTTTATATTTCTTGTATTATAATTGAATAACAAATCTTAGTGTAACGTCTTCCGTCTTTACGTCGTTATCTGACACTCTAATCCTCCTTCCCTCTCGCACACACACCTCTCCCTGTTACTCTTCCTTCCGTTCCGTCCCACGTCTTTCACACATCCTACACTGAACATCCTACACTCGGCCGTCCTGACTTTTATGTCTGACCCCAGACATACCAAAAACCTAACCATTAAACACAAAAACGAAACAAAACTTTCCTCAATATAAACATAACCTAAACACACCCTTTTAAAATCAAACGCTCTTTCTGTGAGCTACATAATAATATAGACATATTCCTTATCATGTTCAACCATCATCATCATTATCACATCCACCCAATTAAACAAATTAAAAACAATACTTTTAAACGTTCTAAGCGCTACAAACAGCCTATTGGGGCTTGGGCTCCTTTTTCCTTTTTCTATATAGTCTTTCATGCACGTTCATTTTACGCAATTTTACATAATTAGTCTTCAAATCTAGAACGCTGAAAAACTTTGCATTTGACCTTCTGTCAACCAGCTCATTGATAATAGGTAATGGGTACTTATCTTTCATCCTATTCGCGTTTGCTTTCCTATAGTCAACACACGTACGCAGACTACCATCTTTTTTCCTAACTGGGACAACAGGGCTAGCATATTCCGAGAAACTTACCTGAATAATTCCTTCTTTTAACCACTCATTTACTTGTGTATTTACTTCCTCTTGTTCTTTTAGCGCAAGACGCCATGGCCGCTGAGCTATAAGGACGTCATCCTTCAAAGTGATCTTAAATTCTATCGGTGCCTCCTTTATTTGGCACGGCTTGTAGTTGTCCATCAGATGCTTCACTTTTTCTCTTAGACCATCACACAACATCATGAACATGACCTACGGAATCAATAGAACATGGAAAACAATTCACCTTCCGCAACCAATCGTTCGGTTTCAGACACACAGAACCCTCTTTCATAATTAACAACACATTACTCAAAAACTCATGCCCCAGTATTACTTCTATATTAGATAGTATACATTTACTAGGTAAGACATAAAATACCACGCCGCGATAAACACACTCGTCAATCTCAACGTCCGTCGCAAATCGTACCAAATAGTACAGTAGCCCGTAGAACATCTAAATCACCAAAAAGGTTACCGTTAGCCGTTGTGATATAGTTATTTATTACGAAATTATAGATACTTTAACCCAAGTTTTACAGATCGCAATTCGCAACCCGCCGAACCTATATTTGTATATCTCCAAAAATGATATTTTTTTATTTCTTAAGGTTTACCACATGATTTAGCTATTGTCGTGTTCTACAGCTTTGTTTGATTGCCACTAATAATAGTAAGACTATAGAAAGTGATCATACACAGATTTAAGACCAGATAAAGTCCAACCATTTCCACCAGGTCTTAAATCTGTCTATGGCTACTTTTTGTAGTCTTACTTTTATCTGTGGCAATCAAACCAAGCTGTAGAACACGACAATAGCTAAACTATATGGTTAAACCTCGAAAAATAAAAAATATATAAATTTTGGAGATATACAAATATAGGTTACGGCGGGTTGCGATCTGTAAAACTTGGGTTAAAGTATCTATAATTTCGTAATAAATAACCATATCACAACGGCAAACGGTAACCTTTTTGGTGATTTAAATGTTCTACGGGCTACTGTACTAAAAGAACTCACTTTTGATTGGCCTAAGCCGGTTAAAGTCACATTATTTTCCGTATCATAGTTCGGTGAACCAATATGTTTATAAAACTCCACCGACATTAAATTAACATCCGAACCAGAATCGATCAGTCCCTTTGTAGTTTTTCCGCACAATTTAATTATTTTCATTGGTTTATTCTTGCCCTCACGACATTGTTTATTTACGTAAACGTCATAGTAGTTGTCATCGTTGTCATCTTCTTTTTCCATAGATTTAAAATTTTTCGCTTTTTCAACCTGTCTGTCAGTGCTGTCACTTGTCGCAACTTCATTATTGACATAGCTTGGTTCGTCCATTTCCGTTGCGAGTAATGCCCGTCTCTCCGGCTGTTTCCGCTCCGCTGTCATTGTCGATGGCTTGCTCGTGTTGCATCGACTTGCAATATGGCCGAAGCTGTTACATTTGAAACACTTGAGCCCCTTATCTTTATATGGACAGTCAACTGATGCATGCCCGATATCACCACAGCCATAACACCGAACACGCTTGTTCACCTCGTTCTGCATGATTCCTCTTGTCGACTCATACGATCTTCTATGGCTTTGCTCCTTTTGCTTGATAGTTTCGTATATTTTTAGCTTCTCTTTAAATTCTTGATAGGACCTCACCTCATAGAGTATAATCTTGTTACTCTCGCAGTCGCTTATTCCGTCTATTATGTATTTGATGGCAACGTCATCAGGCATGTTACCTCGCCTGCCAAGCTCCTTCATTACGAACATATAGTCTAAACACGATTCGGTTGGTAATTTTTTCCTCGCAATCATTAGCTCGTGAATGGTCTTGACGTCTAAAGCGTCTGGAAACTCCTTTGCCAACGCATTCTTCAGATCCTCCCAGCTTCTATATGGTCTTTCGGCTTTTATCCACAGCGCTGCAGTACCAGTGAGAGAGCGTCGTACAACTAGCAACTGCTGCAAAGGTGTCCATCCAAATATTTCAGCTGTGCTTTCGATGTCTTCGATCCAACTTGTGACAGTATAGGTTCCGTCACGCCCGCTGAAGTTTGGTACTAACTCGGACGCCATACGTAACATGTTTGTAGGATCCGTCTCTCTTACGTCGTAAAAATTTCCACCATCGCTCGTTTTCGCTTCGTCCTGTGGGTCGTCCCTCGTCTTCGCTCTGTCTAGGAGGTTTTTCTTACTGCTGCTACCCTTTTTCATCTCTACGTTTTTGGCGTCGCACAAAATGGTCGCCGTCGTTCAACCACGTCGTTGTGCACCTCAATCCGCCGATATCTTAGAATTTTTTCTTTGATCCCGACCGAGCCCACACTTGTAGTATCAATAAAAGATATAATTGCTCGGGAACTTTATATTTCTTGTATTATAATTGAATAACAAATCTTAGTGTAACGTCTTCCGTCTTTACGTCGTTATCTGACACTCTAATCCTCCTTCCCTCTCGCACACACACCTCTCCCTGTTACTCTTCCTTCCGTTCCGTCCCACGTCTTTCACACATCCTACATATACTTATTATACATAGTAACACCCAGACCCATTACAGAAATTAAAGTACACCATTTAAATTTCTGCCCGGCCGGGAATCCAACCCGGGACCTCTTGCGTGGTAGGTGGCATGTTGACCACTGCACGGATACGCCTGGTCCAGATTAGTTACTAAGAAGATGTCGTAATTTTTTTATTAATACTTATCACATAGCAACTAATCTGGATTAGGCATACCCTTATCTGTGGATTGATTATTGGGCCTGGCCGTAAGAGGAATATTTAGGCATCGTAAGTCATCAATGTCATCTTGTATTACCATGAATGATTGCGTTGTCAGAACAAGTAGGTGTCGGTGTCACTGCCAACTAAATATGAGCGATCCTCTCCATTGCTCGCTCACTTATGAGTGAATGGCAAGGGTCCACAAACATATACATTCGTATACCTACTCGAGTCGAATACTCTCATTATTCGCGAAAATATGAAAAATACTGCGCAGTTAAAAGGCTATAACTCTCTCGGTGAAGCATTAAGAGGCATTATGAGCTACTCCGATGTTTTTCAATTTGCCCAAATGGCGTTTGCAGTGTTCTCCTTCATACGAAGATGCTGCCACCTTATGTTATTTTCAGAGCTTTTCTCTTTATGATTATTATTACCTTTTTTGTTTTAGGACTTTTCTTGTCCTAACTATGTGGAATATAGCTTACTTTAATACCTAAATAAAGTCAGACGTAGTACTTATTCTAATATTTTTTTAGATATTTCAAGATTCATAATTATTATTTTTCTGTGAGCAGTCGCATACAAACTTGAATAATAGATCCACTAATCCCACAAAACCGGTCATAACATTGTAAAACGTATCGGAACTCATAATTCATTCTTAAAATCAACACTACTGACAAGATATAAAAAAATTTAGGAAATACGACAACAGTATGCAATACAAAGCAACGAGAAGTTGTAGCTATTGTGCAAAATGTTGTGGTGCGAGCGGCAAATGCGGCGCCCGTTTTTTCAATATGAAAATCGAATGTCAAAACGTCAATGATCCTTTGAAATGCCAACCAAATATTTGAACACACACATGGCCGGGCCACACAGGACGCCTTGCCAATAAGTATCGTGCATTATCAGAGCTGCATATTATGTGTTTTTGCCTAAAAAGTTAATACAATCGAATCAGCAACACGTCAGGCACACCGACCGTGAAATAAGCTCGCGAACGGTGCTTGAAAATCAATTTCTCATGAGTAATTATGTTCGTATGTGCCACACTGAAGAAATAATTGACTCTTGTTACACTTAATCGGTTCTGTCCGCACATTCGTGTTATGCTACCTAGTTTAAACGCAGAATTTTCCACTACAGTCAAGAAATAAAATATTCTTATAATACACTTTTACTATCATGTCCAAATACAATATTTCATTCACAAATAACTAAAATTTATGCTAGCATCACGATGACATAGCGTCGTGTAGACCTTCGTAACACACGGCATTCAGCAAAAATATCACCGTTTAAACGAGAAAAAGCTGAAGTCGTAAAGTGTCATAAAAAATATGGCGCACATCGCACGGCTTGAATATTTGAATAAAGAATAAGCGAACATAAAAAGGTTGTAGTGGCTTGAGGTGAGGAGCAACAAATCGCTCGCATTATAAATGACAAATGTAAGAGTAAGCCGCGCGAGCGGTGTCGGGTTGCGGCCACCCGCGTGCCGGATTAGTTTCAGCTTACTGCGCGGGCGCCGAAATAGCGCGCCCTCCGCCCTCGTTGCTGCCATCTACACTGTAACTGAATTCCAATTAAGGAAACGCTAAGCATGCCCCAGATGAGTGACTGTAACCGTTAAACTTTCTTTCATGCTGGGAGTTGTGTTCGTTGCAGTAATTTGGGTTCAGTTTAACGTTAATTACTATTTTGAATCAAGTTTAAACGAAATAATTAATGGGAAGTCAATAATATTTGGAAAATCTAATGGTTTGATTTGATTTGAGTCACTCATTATAGATAGTACCTACCCTACGCCAAAATATACAATTTAGGTACTGGAAAAATAATACCAACAATAAATTTCTATTAAAATTATTTTTTCTATTAAATTAATTATCTTATAAATTCTGTTACCAAAATTAGATATTTTTTTTACTTGAAACTCAATTAGATACATAATAACATCGAGATAAAATAATAACATTTAAATCAATTTTATCTTTGACGTTACATCAATAGGCATATATTTAAAAAGGATATTGCACGTAGTAAAATTAAATCGTAATTGTTTATTTTTTACAAAGAAAGATAAAATTATTAAAGTACATACAGTCGAGTTCAATAATATGTACGCACTACTGACACAGTTATGAATTATTTCATAACTAGTTATTAAACTAGAAAAAAAAGCATCTCTTTTCGTAGGAGTTACGAAAAAAAGTCACGTAGACGGATAATAAGGGGTTCATTTATACCTTTTTAATAAAAGTCAACATTCAGTCAAAGCGCTAACATAGGTATGATGTACTCGATGGTACCTATATCATATAAAATAAATTATCAATACGCTCGTACTACCTTAAATATTTTCATACATTCCCTATATCCACATGTTAAATACATATTTTCATACTACTCCTCTCTATAAAAAGACTTAACTCTTCCATAAATAGACATTACGGCTACTGATATTTTTGGTGAACACTTCCGAATTATTATAAAAAAATATCGTGCTCTTGAACCGCACGACGACATCTATTTTTGGATTCTGAATATGTTTATGTCAAAGAACTTATCGAAACGAGTTAAAATATAACCGAAATAGTTTAGAACATTAAAAAATACTTTTTTTCCAAAATCTTGACAAGTTTAAATAGTTGCAAGAATCTTTCGTAGAGATCGGCTGATTAAAAAAAAAGAAAAGTGCGAGTTTTACTCGCGTGGCGTGAGTTCCGGACTAATATTTTAAATCATATGATGCATAATTCTACTTTGTAATTTTTGGATTGTATATGTTAGGCTCAAAGACCGATTTCGGTCTTTGAGCGAAAAAAACGCTCACGACGCGTTTTGATCACTGCCAAAATGTCACAACGTGAAATTCGTGTCATGGCTCTTATAAAAACGCCCAGAACGTGCCGTGGTAATCCTAGAAATACCACAAAGAGAAATTCGCGTCGTGGCCAACATACCAAACGACCACAACGCGTTGTGGAAATGTAGAAAAGCCATGACGCATTCTGAGCACTAGTTGGTGCAACCATAACACGACGGACAGTTCGTAAATTGTCGGAACTCATTAAAATGATGCAATAAATCATCGGTGAAACTGCCTCCCTACTCAAATGGCCAACATTCTATTCGTTTAAACGTTACGCTTACTTTTAAAGCTTAAATATGAGCAAGACATGATTAAATCACAAGTCGCAAACTTATATAAATCACAGACTTCGATGTATTGTATGGAATTGTCGAGCTTTCAGCACGTAATTTTATAGTTTACTGCTTATCTTAAAGTTTTAATAGTAAGCGTAGCGTTCAAACGAATAGAATATTGGCCATTTGAGTAGGGGGGCTGGTTTATTCATTTCTTGTTAATTTCGAAAAGAGGTATAATTTAAAAATTCTAAAAAGTGCCTAATTATTTTAAGAAACTAAGTTGTAGTTTCTGATGACTAATACTTTGTGTTCAACAATTAGTAGCCTTATTAGGTATGCTGATTTGAAAAAAAAATGTAATAAAAACCTGAAATTTCTAATGACTAATATTTGTTACAATTATAAGTTATTTTTTTACAATAGTTCTAAAATTTCCTAATTGTAACTGATAATTTATAGTCAAAAATCCACAGACCTTGCAGTACCCGCAATCTTCGGAGGCATTGAAAATGAATACAAAAAGTTACGAAAAACCAAAATCAAATCAAATGCAAAATCCTATTATATTTTTAAAGTTACCTAGAGAAGTCTCAATCGACGCGCAATCTCTCTTCGGAGATTTTTTTTCCTTTTTTTCGAAATATGTAAAAGTAATTTTTTAATTAATTACTTACTAAAAAAAGATAAAAAAAAACGATTTTTTTACAACTTTCAAAATTTCTCAAAAACTATCCAGCCAATTTTCAAAATTATTTCACTGTCGGATCCACAATTAAATTTTAAACCTGGGGACACTTATTCCATGGCAAAATCTCAATTATCTTCGGAAATATATTGAAAATAGCCTATAGGCCGAAAAGGATTTGATAGACATTTTCAATGTCAAAAATTGCTTTTTTTTTAAAAACAGTAATCCTTTTGCCAACAAATTATGTCCTAAATGACACGATTTATTTAAATTTTCCGCCCACTTACCTAACCTAGTACAGCACTAAAATATACCTTAAAGATATGTATCAAAAATTTTGAGACTTGTAGGACCCACGCATAGGTATTGCAAATCAGTGTGCGTCGAATTCTCTTTATCATGGTTCCATACGCGCGCATTGTATGCGTCCCGACAATTTACGACCTGTCCGTCGTGTTATGGTTGCACCAACTAGTGCTCAGAACGCGTCACGGCTTTTCTTCATTTTCACAACGCGTTGTGGCCGTTTGGTATGTTGACCACGACGCGAATTTCGCTTTGTGGTATTTATACGTGTTCTGGGCATTTTTATAAGCGCCATGACACGAATTTCGCGTTGTGGCATTTTGGCAGTGACCAGAACGCATCGTGAGCGTTTTATTCGCTCAAAGACCGTAACATATACACTTGTGCCATGACAAATAAGCAAAATTTCTGGAAATTTTTTTGGTTCTAGGGCAAATGCTCCACATTTTGATTTATCAGGAGTTGAAATATGCGACATAAATGGCCTTTAATTTTGTTTGAGTTGACTTAAAGCTTGATGTTTTAGCAGCTCCAAGCACGGTAGTGGACCATACATATACAGACATTGGAAGCGTTAAGTAGGAGAGGTGCGCAGGCGACAGGCGACTGTGGCGGGCCATTAAGCAAGCTCGCCCGCGCAGCGCGACAACACAATGCCTGCGCCACAATCGCAGCTCATACCTACCATTGAATTATTCCCAGTTGAGAGTATTTAAGCTTTTATCGAGGTGCAGCCATAAATCGGTGCGCAGCCGCACGTAATCCCGCCCCCGCCCGCGCGCCCCGCCGCTAGCTATAAACAGAAGTCAACGTGTTGTACTTATAAATCGTGCTCTTAACTATTGTATCTCACGCCACAATAATGAAGTTAGCTCATTCTGGAAGAAATACGGGCACCACGTGGGTGGCCGATGCGGTCGGAATAAATCCTCACAGATTATTGCATACGAATACGTTTAACTGATTTTTTGTGTGTAAGGCGGCGGTAGTCAGCCGTCGTCGAGCTGCGCAAATGGTGAAAGGCCCCCTGAAAAAACAAATGCATCTTTGGTGAGGCATCCCGTGTTACGTACCTATAGCGTTTCCGAGTGATGCAGCGTCTCTGCACGATACGATAGGTAGTCGCTTCGCGATAGTCATGAAATAATGCAATTTATTATCGCCTTCCATCACAATATTATACTAATAAACTTCGTGATCTGTCGTCCAGCAAATAGCTTCCGCCTTCGTAGATTTAAAACCTCTAAGGGTAAGAAATCAATCTATCAATTCGTCAAACTACTTTTAGCTTTCTGTAATATGATAGGTAAATAGTTACTCTAATAAATACTATTTACTAGCTTCTGCCCGCGACTTCGTCTGAATTGATATTCGAGAAAATCCTAAGGAAACTTTTAACCAGGGTAATTCTATGTTTTAATTTTATCAAAATCAGATCAGCCGTTTTTATGTGATGTTCAAAAGGGTGGTGTTTGAAAATAAAAATCACGTTTCCTCACGCTCGTAGCAGAAATCATTTTTGCTGTGCCTTTGGCGCGTAAAAACTCGCAGCAAAAATGATTTCGTGCTGGAGATATGAAAAAGTAGTTTTTAACACAGCGTGAGAATTTGTCGTGACTAATCCAACATTGCCATTGACTATGGAACAGAAAGGCGTGCGCAATCGCCCTATAAACAAACACTCCTGCGCACCACTAAAACTGATATATTTCACCCAACTTTTATATCCATCTTGAAATATATTACTTTTTCTTTAGCACCTTTTGTGTCCTTTTAGTGTGGGGACAACGCTTTACGGCGCAGGAGGTCCGTAAATCATTATAGAAGTGGTGCATAGGACGATGAGGTGCCGTGAGATCGAAAAACGAAACTTGGGTGATTATCATTCACTAAAATTTAAAATCTATTTAGGTAGTAAAACGAAAACAAAAACAAATAAACTTTTTACTGCAAATACAAACTTTGTTTACTCAGGCGAATGAAAAAAAATACATTTGTTTTTGCTAAAAGTTTAACTTAAATCGTTTTCATCAAATAAAAAAAATATTAAATAAGGAATTTGAAGTTTGAAATTAACAAAATACGACTAACATAAATCTTTTTATAAGTATTCTCTGAAGCGACAGAAAATATTAAGCTATAAAACTTTAAGTTTACATCGACAAAGAAAACAATTTTCACGTCGACCGTGATGTGGACATAACATTGTCGATATCCGTTAATCCGTAGACACGGCACAGTCGTAAATTAAACTTTATATCATTTTTAATGACCACCAGGAATGGTGTTTTGATTGCGGCGGGCTGGAGGCGTCGACAACTCGGCACGGTGATAACGCGACACAAAAAACGCAAGTTTAATAGCCAAAGCCACACAAAAACGTCCATATAACAACCACACACGTCCAAAACATAGATTTAATAGCAAAACAACGCTCTTACTTCTAACGTCGTTAGTCGTTAGCATCCCTCAAACCTAAATTTTATGTGAATTCCTTCTTATTGATCACTTCACTTTTACGATTCTATACTTTATGGGTCGTCGTTAATATTACTTAAGGAGGATTCTGACTGTTTTATGATTTAAAAAAATCTACTTCACACATCAACACTCTTTTTCAGCATCTAATTGCTATTTTTGTTTTTCTTTAAAAACAATAATTTAACGGTTATTGATAGTTAAAAGGCTAAATAAACCGTGAAACGATGCCACAAAATAAGTTAAAGAGCATTGAGCGGTAACAAAAAGGAGCCATTAATCTGTTATTGTGTGACGTAGAGTCCCGCTTGTTTGCGCACACGCACCGTTGCCATTGTGCCCAACCGACTGGGTGTGATCTGATCACAAAGCAGTTACAAATGGGCTCCGAATAACTGTTCATCCGTCATAACTGTGTACACAAATCGTAAATTATACGATGAAACAAATCTGTTTGATAACAATAATTCAGTGATGTGATAAATTATATAGTTGGACTTGTAATAGGTACCTAAATTATCACAAACCGCACATATGGTTTAATTCAATGAATGCATTTTTAGTTCACGAGGTAGGAAATTAATTAATTGACCTAGCGAGCGCGAAGCGCGAGCGAAGCATCTCTGCTTCAGCTTGGATAAAATTTATTTTGTATGTCCTTCCGGATGTCCGTTTGTTCTCCTCTACAGGTCGCATTTCTAAACCGATTCTTGTGATATTTTGTGACTAGGTTTGAAAATTATATAGAATTTTTTGTTACGCCAGTTTTTCTGATTTTTTTAAATGGCGGAGATATGTAAAAAAAACATAACTCAGTCCGGTTTTCCAGCGCTGTTTTTTCTCCTCTACAGGTCGCATTTCTCAAAATTTTGTAAACAGGTTCGAAAATTACATAGAATTTTTTTCCAATCCAGTTTTTAATTTTTTTTCTAAATGGTGGAGATACCTATGTAGAAAAAACATATTTTAGTCCGGCTTTCCGATTCTGGCTGTTCTTCTCTACAGGTCGCATTTTAAGAAATGCGACCTGTAGAGGAGAACAGCCAGAATCGGTTCTCGTGAAATTTTATAAACAGGTTTGATAATTATATAGATTTTTTCAGTCGGGTCAGTTTTTCGAAATGTTTCGAAATGGCGGAGATATTTAAAGAAAAAACATATTTCAACAGTTTCGACTAATTTTCAAAAATGTAACAAAACTTTTTTGTTATCGGTGCAAAGTAAATTTTGATTTTTTATTTTTAGAAGACAAAAGCATAGTAGAACCAAACTATGACAAAAGTTAACCACTGACATGAAAAAAAATATTTTTATTCAGGTCAAAAAAAATGTTTTTCATGTCAGTGAGGTCAATGAAATTTACCAATCCAAACATATATGGCCAATATTCGAAATTTAATAGTAGTTTATGAAACTGATGCATAATGAGGGGTATTAAAACATGAGTGTGAATTAGTTTTAATAGTATCACACGAGTGTTTTAATACCTAGTTATGTACAGTTTCATACACTACTTTATCTACTCTACAAAATAATTTAACCATGATAAAAAGAGTAGGTAAGTAGTTTCTCGACTATCTACGACTAGGTAGGTAAATACTTACTTAGGTTAAGTAAGACGTTTTCCGTCGCCGCATCTAAAATATCGGGTGGAGTCCACACTCACTACTATCAGACATTTTTAAGCAAAAGTAAAAATTAAAATCAAAACATGGCGCGTATTCTATTAAAAAAAATATTATTGAGTTAGTGCATTCCAGCAGACTAATCGTTACGCTAAGTCATCGATCACCATAGAGCACATTTTAATCATGGAAAGTATGTGGAAATAACATTGTTTTTTTTTTAATATCGCGGCACTGCCTTCTTCTTGGATTTGCCCTGTATCGTAATGAGAAAAAAAGTTATTTTATAGCATACTTCAGTTAGCGAAGGTATGTTATAAAATAACTTTTTAATTTTTTTTCGGTATTGCGTGTATAAAGTATGTCAATATAAATTCGCTTTGAAATTCATAAGTCGAATTTTACGATATGAGAGTAGATAAAAATAATTAGGGTTTTGATATGACTTTTTGACTTTGTGACAGAACCTAGGACTGTGTATATTATTTGCACAGTATACTTAGATACTTAATAGTTGAAAAAACTTATAGGTATCTATTCTGTGTTATTAATTTGAACTACTTTTTAACGCGTGGTCTACACTCACGGAGCCACTTACTTGAGTATAGTAAGTAAATTCAAAAGTCGTTAGTAGGTACATTTGTTGACAGTCAACTTTATCTCTATATTAAAAAAAAATGCTTGATTTAAGTAGGTAATAAGTTATTTTCGATCTTATCCATCAGTACTTTGATATTTTTATAAGTAACATTACATAAAATAGACTCGATAATTCCTTTTGAATTTTCAGTCTAAACTAATGTTTTATTTATAGACATGTTCGCGTGAATAACTACCAACCATTTTACCCTGTGATAAAACTATGTCGGGAATTTATTTTCATTAAATGTTTTCTTTTAGTTTTGCGAGACAAGCGTCAACATTAGAAGTATGAAAGTAACAATCAAAAATATTTTAAAAAGGCGGCAGCTGTGCGAATGTGAACTGACAAAATCCAGTTACTCTATTATTTAATTTGTCACTGTATTGTTCCCGCGCGTATGTTTCCGTATTTACATGCGGAATCCGGACAGAAGTCAAGTCAAGTTAGAAATGTCAACATGTCACATGACAATAGGCATCAGACGTCAAGCCTGTCAACTGAGAGTATGAGAAGGCCTGGCCCAGGGGATATCAGTTCGTGGGACCGAAAGCGGTGACGCGCCAACATAAAGGAACAAAAATGCTATTCCTTTATCAGTTACTGAGCGATCGGTCCCCTGGCATATTGAATTTCGCGGGAAACCCATTTAAATCCGATTTTAAGAGTAAGTAGAAGCTTTTCTTAAATTATTACATGTTTGACGACAAATTTAAACTGTGAAGTGGATTTTTTTATGTGCAAATCTTGGACGAATCAGCCACGTGCAAATCCTTTTACTACTTTATTGTTATCTCGTCACACTTGCTACCGATATCTATCGATAGAAATAGATAAATAAAACCGGTCAAGAGCGAGTCGGACTCGCGCACCGAGGGTTCCGTACTATCATAAATATATTTGGATTTGCATTGATTAATACACTATCAATGTGGGTATGTTACTTTAGTACAGTCTTTAAAAAAGTAGGATAAACGGCAGACAGGTGGAAGGGCGAACAGGCGGGCAGTTAATTTACAAATCTTAACCACAGCTGCTTATGGTGACTGAAAAACGCTTCAGCCACTCCACATTGCAAACTATTTATATTACTAAGTAGAAACTTATTCTTCGTTTATTCGTACGGCAAATAGTAGGTAATTATATTAGAACCAGCCACCAATTATTATAGTTTTAGGTTGCACAATCTCTTGACCGATAGTGGAACTATTTTATTTTCTTAGGCCAGCATTCTTAGGTCAGCGCCATCTGTTGACTGGTAGTGAAACTAAAGATTTTTTGTTTTTTTTTTTAATTTCTAAAAGAGTGTGTTATATTGAGACATCGTTTTATTTTTCCTGTAATCTTTACATAAACTACTATCACATAGAATTATTTCAGATTTTTTTCTTTGCAAACTTCAGAGATAAGGGGGGGGAACGGATTTTTTTTACATTTTTCATCATAAGTCGAAAACTATGTGGCCTAAGAAAAGAAAAAAAGTTTTAAAATGTGCAAACAGCGCTCTTTCATATGATACCCCACATGCTCTAGTCACCTCACTTAAAATTTTTAAGACCCCATTTCAGTCCCTGTTGTAAAAAAAAAAAAATTTTTTTATTTCTTTCTTATTTGCAAAATAGTTGGACAAATGTCATCTTAAACTATTCCAAATTTCAAGTTGATACCATTAGTAGTTTTCGAGATATCCAGCTGTGACAGACAGACAGACAGACAGACTGAGTCACACCATAAGGGTTCCTTTTTTACCATTTTGGTACGGAACCCTAAAAATAAAAACTAAAGCTGCAAACTCAAATTGACAATTACGAACAATCGAATGAGTTTATCTTATAGTTCAGCTTTTCGCAAAACGTTCATTTTTCAGACACAAGTGCGTTTAACTTTGCACTGTTATGAACTACATAACATGTATTGTCTCATAAAAAGTCCAAAACAAATGGCGTAGTAACTATAAAGGTAAACTTATTCAAATCAATGAAAAATAAAATTAACTAGTGTTCTTTTGGTTAATTTTTGTTTAAATCTCTTACCTCTTTCACAGGAAAACAAATAATAGTTGCTGAATTTTGCAGCGGTGGTCAAAAAACCTAGTACCCAATAATGGCTATGAAATTGAATACTATAACTAAGACACAATAGAAGTTCTAGATAACAATTTTGAAAAATATTGCTGATGAAGCTAAAGAAGTATATTGCGTCCAAATACCGTCAAATTACATCTACTATTATGTTAACTTAATGCCAAAGAATGTGTCATCGAGCCAAAAACACTCAACGGATAATATTTCAATAAAAACAAAACCCACAAATAGCTTTGAAAACAAGGTTAGAAAAAATAGTAGAAATCTTTAAGTTGAACTGCAAATGAGGAGTGGACGCACCCCCCGGGTCGCAGGCACCCCGGCCGCGAGTCGCCTCCAGCCGCGCGCTTGGCTCTCCAACAAAGTGACAACTCTGCCATTCAACTCTAATGTTGTTTAGGAACCGTTCAATGGGACAACAATCCACTTTATTTATGGTCGTGTTGTGCGCCCACAATAGACAACACGTCTTAAATTCTTTTTAAGCTGTTTCATTTCCGGACGAAGAAAAAAGCTTCATGTCGTGACGCTCTTACATTTGGTACGCAAAAAATATTTTCTTTGACTCTGTTGATTTATTGCTCTAAAATTTGGTAGTAACTAGCACATATTTTGATTTAAACAATTGCATATCTTTGCTGAAACTATTTAAATAGCTTTATATGGTATTTAATTGGATATGAGCCTTTTACTATTATCCAAAAACCTAAGACTTGTTAAAACCACAAACACCACTTTAAACTTTTTAAAATTTATGTCGTTATTTTATCCGTCTACCTACACTCGTAATTTTATCGAGTATAAAATCCACTATCTCTAAAACTGGAAATCTCATAAAGTTCACAACCATAAACATAATAACGTACTAAAGGAGAAAACTTTTTAGCAATAATCTAGTATCAATTAGCTAGCATCGCGTCGGTCGGCGTCGACCGAACTCCGCATCCCGTGTAATCCGTATAAAGTCACACAATGATTGTTTGGGGAGACGCCCCTCCTATTAGCTTCACTTTATCTGTTCAGAATGTCGAATGCCCCATCTTTGTCCGCCCGCCTCTAATCCGGCGGGGAAGTGGCTAAATATCTTGTGCAAATAAACATCGGCTTGCGCCATTGTTGGGGACGAATCCGTCACAAATCGCATTGTGGGGTTAGGTAGCTATCGTGTCTGTGATTAGTTTGCGTAGGGGATTGTTTTAATCCGGAACGAAAATTCTTATTTAGCATAGGATGTGGTACGTCACTGATCAATGCTCATTAGCCTGAGTGTCATGAGGAAAGCCCTTATGACACTCAGGCTGAATGACTGAACAGCATCAACTTAAAAATGGATGCGATTGCTAAATGTAGTTTAATTTTTTCGTTGTAACTGTTAAATTGCGTTAATACTGTTTATCATTCTGGTTAGATTTAAATCTTTTATTATCTTTATTGGATTGGACCGTTTAGGAAGCGAAATGGCGCTATAGAGAAGAGGCCTATACCCAGCAATGGGTTGATGTGGGCTGAATATGATGAGTCACTTTGATGAAAAATCACAAATCCAAAACTGATGAATCTAAAGTTAGAATTCCTACTTTGCCAGATGGAGGAAACAATTTATAGCTTGATAATAATTATTATTTAATTTACCTTAGGGGAAGCCATGACAGCAGGAATTTCATTTAATTCATCGCAACGAAACACGTAACAATATGCCTTAAGTGCTAAATAAAGGTGTGTTCTTTTTACAATGGCCGAAGAATTTTTTAATACCTGACAGTCTCGCTTATAAAAGTTTTATTATATCTTTCTTGTATTTTGTCATTACCAAAGAAATTAACACCAATTAATATTGTGTACTTGCATTGGAAACTAACAAACTTTCTACTACGACTAAGGATGGATTACTTTAATCGTGGCACAAGATTTCCAGTATGATGTTACTTTAGCCAAGTTAATTCTTTTTCTTAAGTTTTTTTGAAAACACGAATCAAATCGATCAAGATAGCAAATCCGTCGTTTCATCCATCGATGTAAAGCTAGGAAGCTGTTACTTATAACCACTACCGAAAACAAACATTGTCCTAACGCACATTAACTATCGAACAATGGTGCGCGCGATCATTGTATGCGCGCGAGTCGGATCGAGCGCCCCGCCCCTTCGTGCCTTCACACGCTCCTCGGCCACACTATGGTAATGACTACCGAGCGACGTATGGAAATTATGTCACTTGTCAATCCTGTAACATTTTTTTGAAAACAGAATACCGTGGACAGAATGTTAGACAATACGAGTTGACGTTTAAAATGCGTCTACTTATCGAATGTTAACCAGAAAATATGACTAATGTTACAAGTATTCTCTTTCCTGTTTCACTGTTAAGATTTCAACAGGTTTAAGGTAGACTATTGTTAAGAATAGTGTTTGCCATTTAGCAAACCGTTTAGATTTATCATTACTATAAAGACCTGAATAGAATTAAAAAATAGTTCTTAGACACCAAATTGGAATAGCAAAAAACACACGTCCCTGAAAAGAAGAAAAACAAATAAAAAAACATAGGACCCCGCACAAAATATTTTGGAATTTTCAAATTTAATTTCCATGTAGTTTTTGGGGAGTTTTTAATCAAAAATGATCTACTGAAAGCATCAGGCTACAGCTAAAAACTACTACTACCTCTAGTGGTAGGTACTGCATTGGTTCGCTAACATCTTATTGTAACTTTTGCTAATTTGTATTACTTACCTACTATACGCCGAAATTTCTTATTATGTAAAATGTTACACAATACGATGCATATAAAACTATCTGAATCTATTCTTTGAGGGTGCACAAGTGTCGAAGTCGCGATTTGCATAGCATCCAAGAGTAAGATCCGCATGCCTATTCATGAGCGACAGCGGCTTCAACCCGCAGCCCGCCGCCATTTGAATAAATACAATTAACTTGTTTGTTTTACTTGCCCCTAGCTACGCCCCGGCCCGACCTTCCGGTAAATGACACATTCCACAGCTCCGGTGTTACATGTCGCTTGGGTGCGTGAATGACGTGGCCAATCTGTACCGGTTTCAAAAAATGGTCTGGTGCGATGCGAGTGGCTTTTCGGGCAGTGTGGTTAGCATATTCTTTTTGAGGAACTCTAGTTTTCATTGTCGGTCATGGGATGGGTGACCAAAAATCTTTTATCTCGAGCTACTCCATGCTTCGGAAGGCACGTTAAGCCGTTGGTCCCGGCTGCATTTGCAGTCGTTAACACCCACCAATCCGCATTAGGCCCGAGTGGTGGATTATGGCCCGTTCAGTCCTTTATCCACCCATAAGAAAGGCCTGTGCCCCAGCAGTGGGGACGTTAAAATGGCTGATGGACAGTCAACATTAAAATATTGCACTATTTCTCTACTTAGTTTGGGATCAATAATGATTGCAGTGTATTTATCCGGACTGTTTATCAATTTATTTTAATCTGTAATTTATTTGATATTTTAATGAGCTATTAGCAGACTTTACATTTTTCATATTATGTTTTATGTTGTGTTGATCTGCAACTTGTCCATTTTCCGGAAAATGTTGTCCGCCAGTATTATAGAGATCACCGTTGTTGGTTTTCCATTCTGTCTTTCTAATTTTTATATGAATGACCATAATCACAGCTTATGCAATTATTCAAAAATTAGCTTTGAAAAAGTTTCACTATACATATAAAACAAAAAAATGCGATATAATGATAATGTGTCGATCCAAATACAATTCGCGTTGGTGGCCAAATTGAAAAATATTTTGTGTGAAGGTATTCAAATGGCAGATAATGGTGATATTCGGCAGCCGGCGACGGCGGCGGCTCAAAGGCGCCCGCTGCACGCCGCACTGTTATTATCTCAACACCAGCGCGCTCACACCTCACCGTTCCTTTTTTCCCAGACGCCTCCATCCCCTTCCTTCCCAACCCGCAGAAACAGGACTTCCACTCATTTATACTAAACTCGACTCATGGGCGTTCCTCCGACGATTTATCATTTAGCGTTGCCTACAGACATTATTTGAAACGCATTAAAATCGCGGTTGTGGAAAATTTGTCGGCATCGAAATTAGTACTTCTCGCAGAGTGCATAATTTATCGCTTAAGACGCATCCGCCGAAGTGCTATATTTCTAATTAGAATTTCATTGACGTTGATAATCTACCTACCCATGTTTATGGTTATTGGACTTGGGTCGAAATGTGAGATTGTAATAGATAATCATCATTTAATTAAAGGACATTGACGAGTCAATTATGCAGCTAATGAAACATTCAAACTTCACTTTATTAAATGATGAAAGATAGCACTGTATATTCTGCAAGCAAATTCTACATTTTGCTACATTCTCTAAAATATCTTAAATATTTATACTTGTTGTTCGTTATCATCATCATAAAGCAATCAAGAAATGACAGATTGGTTTTAATTAAGCGAAATGAGGCAGGCGTGTTTTTGCCTGGCGAGCAAGTCAGCCGGATCGGGGCGCGACGGAGCGAGGGCCATCTCGGCCGCCCTGAGGAAGCTGTCACGCGCGGCGCGAACATCTGATGAATATGTATCGGCAGGCTGCAGCGGCGCCTTGTAATTTGAGACTTGCCGGTAATTATTTACGTGAGAATGGGCTGCGGCCGCCACAGCCCCGCGACCCGCGCCCCGCGCTCGGAACGAATCGCTGATTGCGCGCGAGTGGAGATGCCGCCGCCAGATTGCTGCTCACGCTCCACCGGCCAGCGTGCGCCCGCGCAGACGCACCGACGACGAGCCAACACGCCCGTAATGCACCATTTGATACATGAACATTCAAACGTACGGAACAGATAATGATATCTGATATGCCTTTTGCCAGTAGTTCAACCTAGAAAAGCATAATTGACCCATT
Source organism: Agriphila geniculea (assembly GCA_943789525.1). NCBI lineage: Eukaryota > Metazoa > Arthropoda > Insecta > Lepidoptera > Crambidae > Agriphila > Agriphila geniculea. Next base: position 9,580,596 of record OX038873.1, on the reverse strand, counting down.
AAATCATCATGTGATCAGATTACCTACTCTGCGAATGCTCGTAGCAATCTAGGAGAGATCACTGGCTTGGCTACGAAAGAAATTTTAATTTTATTTCAAGACTTCGATGAAAAGAATAGCAATTAACGAGCACAAAATATCGTTTGATTGTTAATAACAACGAAAAATCATCTAACTTTTTGAAACACTTAAAGCATCATAATAATTATTAATCTTCATATAATATAGAGCAATCATTTCGTCCATTGTAACTTTTTTTTTTCATAATTTTCTTTCCGTTTGTTTGTAGTAGGTAATGCTGCACGTACCTACATACTTTAATTTGTGTACACCTCATTTACTGTGTTTAACAAACAATGATTTGTGTATTTATTTTTTAATTTGATTGTCATCTTTTAAGTTGACTAATAAGGTTAAAATAAAATCGATCTTTAGTATACCATCAACACAAAACCAAAAATAAAACAAGTTCTACAGGTTTTTGCGAAAGGATGTTCTGCTCAGATAGTATTCCTGTGGTGTTGTCCACGTGATGACGGGTGTTGTGACTTGGTATGACACTTGGGTTCAATTTTGAATCATGGAACCAAAACTAAACCGTCTTCTAAATGTTTACAGAAATTAAAAAAAACTTTTGGCTTTGGAAGGGGTTTAAGTATGAAATTGCCGTTTTATATGGAGAATTTTAAAGAATTTGCATTTTCCATACTAACATTGTCTTAATTTTTTTACAACCATGAATGCCAATGTTTTAAAATGTTTATGCACAAATATTTAAACACTCAGTCAGCTAACTATAATGTCACATGTTTTATGTGAAAAACATAAGTATCTGCTAAGTTACATTACAACGGATTAAGTGATCATTTCTGCTAACGAAAATAGGAGTCACTTTTAAGATACTTACCTACTTTTTTAACGTTTGGGAAAGAAAATCAGAAATATTTGTATTGCTGATAGTTGGCTGTCATGATCATAATGTGAAATGATAACAAGAAACTGAAGCATCTTGAACATCATAAAAGAGATGAGAGCCTCTGTATGTGAGAAAAAAATCTTCAATTTCATACATTACATACATTCATACATTCAGTTTTGGTTTCATCTTACAATATTAACACAGAGTCAATTCTATTGAAAACAAGAGTTCAACTAGAATCAAATAATGATCCTGAAAGATTAAAATACAGCAATAAACACGGTGATGAAAAGCCAAAATCTAGATCTTTTTATAAGTATGGCGGCCACTGACATGATTTTTTAGGGTTCCGTACCTCAAAAGGAAAAAACGGAACCATTATAGGATCAATTTGTTGTCCGTCTGTCTGTCCGTCCGTCTGTCTGTCCGTCCGTCCGTCTGTCTGTCAAGACCCTTTATCTCGGGAACTCGTGAAGGTATCGAGTTGAAATTTAAACTATATACTAAGGTCTACGGTCCCTTGAAGCTGTAAAAAAATCAAACTTCTAAATTAACGTGAAAAAAAGATATTTGCGTTTAGGGCGCAAAAAACGCATTTTCGATACTCTCAAAGGAATCAAAATTCATAGGGTACTTCCCGTTGACCTAGAACTATGAAATTTGGCAAGTAATAGCGTCATTAACTACACTTACAGGAAAAAATCTGAAAACTGTACATTTGTAATTAAATCATAAAAAATATAGTCATTAAAATACGTAATTGTTCATTACGTATTTTTATCATCGAGTGAAACAACGGTATGCGCGGTCATAGCTTAACTTCTTATTTTTTGATAATAGACTTTTGTGATAATAGCGCCACTAATAATTTTTAAAATATCAATATTTATTATTTTTAATTATTTAGACCCTTTCAAATATTGTTACAGTTAATTACTTTTAAAAATAATTAAAAAGGAATAAATTTGGCTTTAAATATTTCCGCAACATGGCGGTATGTCACGCCGCGTGACAGGGGGTCAAAGAGTAAAACAAGCACAGAGTGCATTCCAGCAGACCAATCGTTAATCGATCACCTAAGAGTAAATTTTAACCATCAGCGCGTTTATCACACCGATGACGGGACTCGAACGGGATGGAAACAGACTTTCGGACCAAGAGAGGTGATGACTGGAAGGCATTTGTTTTCTTTTCGGGTGTTGTTGGAAGGTCGAAATTGGCAAAAAAAGGAAGGAACCGAAGCGAAGCGAAAGCGGTTCGCTAGTAATAAATAAAATCTATACATATAAAACTCTAAATTGATTGATTGATTGGTGATTGATTGGAGATTGATTGGTGATTGATTATTGGGATACGCCTAGAGCTCTAACGGCTGAAATTAAAGACACCGGAGTGTAGATACCTTTCATAGTGTAGGTGAGCACTAAGAAAGGATTTTGGAAATTTCACCTCCTAAGGAGATGAAATAAGGGATGAAAGTTTGTATGGAAGTCTCTTAGTTTCAAAGGTAGGATGTTCAAATTTTGTGTTTAGCCTGGCGATGACGATTAAAAATTATAAGGGGAAAGAGGAGGGGAGGACAGACTAGGACGGAGGATGGCGATGTATAGATAAATAAAAAGATGGACGGTTACGGGTAAGTGGACGAGGAAGCGGAAGCTGAAGTGGAAGCGAAAGTCAAACGTACCATGGGCAACAGCGTCGCTTAACCACTGCTAAGGTTAAAATCGCTTGCACGCCGCGCCGTCACAACATACGTTTAGTTCGTGCAGAGGTGATACGCGCCCACACGAATTTTGTTGCAAACTGGTTAAGCGACGCTGTTGCCCATAGTACATCAATAATGAATATAAAGAGTTTGCAATGTGGAGTGTCAGCCACTCGTTTTTCAGTCACCACAAGCAGCTGTGGTTAAGATTTGTAAATTAACTGTCCGCCTATTCGCCCTTCCACCTGTCCGCCTGGTCGCCCATCTACCTTTTTGCCTGTCCCCCGTCTATCCTACTTTTGAAAGACTGTTCTACAGTAACATATCCAAATATTTATATTTATGATGGTACGGAACCCTCGGTGCGCGAGTCCGACTCGCTCTTGACCGGTTTTTTTTTATGACGGCCTTGGTTCGATCAAAAGCACAGATAATATAATACTATACTAGTATCAAAAGTCGTCTCAGAATACATATGTGTAGGTAGAGATATCAAGTTGAAATTAATATCAAACGCTACCAGCCCCCTGAATTTATAACTTTGTTGTAATCAACTCTGACAGAAATCGCACTTAAAGCAGCAATGCTTTAGTAAGAACCAATGTGACAACTATCTTGCTTAAAGCTGCAATGTAACTGCGGTTTCAATCGATTTCAATCGAGAATTTTTTGCAATAGAATTGGGTACGTAATCAGACGGCTGATTTTTTGTGTGTGTAATGATCACAGAAAAACTCCATTATCTGTGGTAAATGAATAGTGATTGAAATAAGTAAATTGATTTTTAGGGTTGCGTACCAAAATGGTAAAAAGGAACTCTTATGGTGCGACTCAGTCTGACTGTCTGTCTGTCCGTCTGTCACAGCTGAGTATCTCAAGAACTACAAAATATATATGCTATCAACTTTGGAATCGTTCTATATGACGTTTGCCCAATTTTGCAAACGTGAGAGAAATGAAAATATATATTTTTTGCAACAATTAGGGCATGTGGGGTATCATACTAAGAAAGAACGCTGTTTGCACATTCTCAATTTTTTTATATTATTTTAAGCCGCATAATTTTCAACTTTTTATGAAAAATTTAAAAAATTACCGTCCAGTAGAAAAATCTGAAATGATTCTATGTGATAGAAGTTTATTTAAAGATTACAGGAAAAATAAAACGATGTCTCTAAATAGCACACTTTTTCAGAAATCATCAACAAAAAATACATTAATTCCACTATCGGTCTGATGGGTTAGGGCTCTTAAATAAAAGATTTTGATAAGATTCACAGGGATATAATACGATATCAAACAAAGAGATCGATCGACCATTACGGGCACACAAGAGCAAGTGAGCGGAAACGGATATTGCATACATTCTAATGACAATCAGTTGTCAATGTCGGGTGTGTAATGTATGACCTAAATTTACATGCACTAACGATCAGAGGATATAATAACATTTCATATAATTTCATTTGACATGCCGATCAAATAATATAACATACGGTTAATATAATTTCACTTGACCTAAATACATTTGATATAAACACTATTTGACACAATAATCATTTGATCTAATTAACAGATGATATAAAGCACATTTCATATAACATTCATTTACTCTATTCAACATTAAAATTAATTTTATTTGACCTATGATTTAAATGCTATAAAAACAAGCATAGCCCAAAAATTTTATTTCATTACTTATATATTTTTATCCACACCCATGCTTTTAATACTTCATAAAGGGTTCTAAAACAGTTGCCAAAATTACAGTATCGCTCCGCTGCGAGTGGTCAAAACACTAACCTAACCTACCTGGTGAATTAAGTTTTTATTTACAGCGGGGGGCCTGGGGCCAGCTGCCCTGCACCCCCCAGCAAGCATTTTGCAAGCAAGCGCCCAACATGCAAGCATGCAAGCAAGCATGCAGCAAGCAAGCAAGCATGCAGCATGCAAACAGCCATGCAGTAAGCAAGCATGCAAGCAAGCAAGCATGCAGCATGCAAGCAAGCATGCAGCGTGCAAGCAAGCATGCAGCGTGCAAGCAAGCATGCAGCGTGCAAGCAAGCATGCAGCGTGCAAGCAAGCATGCAAGCAAGCATGCAGCATACAAGCAAGCATGCAACATGCATGCATGCATTGTGGAGCTCCGCTCGCTTCGCTCGCTCCGCTGCGAGTGGTCAAAACACAAACCTAACCTAACCTACTGGTAGGTGCATTAAAAGTGTTTCTTTATAGCGGGGGGCCTCAGGCCCCCCGACCCCCCCGAGCAGGGGGGCCAGCCCCCCTGCACCCCCCGGCAAGCATTTTGCAAGCAAGCAAGCTCGCAAGCAAGCAAGCATGCAGCATGCAAGCAAGCATGCAGCATGCAAACAAGCATGCAGCATGCAAGCAAGCATGCAGCATGCAAGCAAGCATGCAGCATGCATGCAAGCGTTTTGGAACTCCGCTGCGAGTGGTCAAAACACTTACTTAACCTAACCTACTGGCAAGCTACATGCATGCTTGTATGCTTGCTTGCATGTCTAGTCATTGTTATGTTTTAATATATGTATGCTAATTGATGTAAGTACATTAAACATTAGTGGATTTGATAATTAAGCAAGCATCATAATAACAAAAGCTAGTTATTTCTATTTTATAGTAAAAGTTGATTATAACATGTAAAATTAGATCAAATGATATGTATATGATTTCATATACATATCATTTTTATCTAACTTACATTTGTAAGTTATCAAATGATATTTATGGGATATAAACGTTAAAGCATATGTAAATATGGCAAATAATATTGATGACAAATGAATAATAGGTTAAATAAAAATTATGTCATTTATTTTTAGGTCAAATAAAAATTAGATGAAGTCAACGTTAGTGACATTGAAATTAGATTAACTGTTTTTATGGCAACCGAATCGCACCCGTCAATGTCACATGACAGATACCACAGATTATAGATTTTATTACGTTTACATAGTTCTACTCAACACTGTCCCTTAAACTAATACAATCCTACAATATTGTCCCTTAAATAATGCAATACAGAATAGAACAAAACTTAAGTATTACATAAGCACTAAAACAGTTTCATTACAAATTTGTTATGTATTTCTTTTGTAAGCGGTTTAGTCAGCAAGTCTGCTAACATTTCTTCGGTACACAAATATTTAATATCAATAGAACCGTTACATACATGTTCCCTAATAAAGTGGTGGCGTATATCTATGTGTTTAGTTCTAGCATGGAATATTGTATTTTTACACAATTTCTGAGCAGACTGATTATCGTTAAAAATTGTAACTTTACACAGTATACCCAATATTTCCTGTAAAAAATTTCTAAGAAACAAAGCTTCCTTGGAACTGTCAGAGAGACACATGTACTCGGCTTCCGTGCTGGACAGTGCTACAGTTCTCTGTTTCCTACTTTCCCAGGAAACAATAGATTTGCCAACCTGAAACACATAACCAGTATAAGATCTTCGATCTGCTTCACTTCTTCCCCAGTCAGCGTCTGCATATCCTGTAATATTAATTCCGGCTTTTTGAAAAGTCAAACATAGTTCTTTTGTGCCTTTGAGGTAACGTAGTACCCTTTTCGCTGCCCTACAGTGAGCTTCATTGTAGCAATTATTAAATTGGCTTAGATAGCTGACTGCATGTGTTATGTCTGGTCGTGAACCTACTGAAATATACATCAGTGACCCTATTAAACTTCTATAATCAAAATTAGTATTTTTATCACCATCAGATTTTTCTAGTTTCAAACCAGATTCCATCGGTGTTGCTACAGGTTTGCAGTTTTCCATCTGAAATTTCTGCAAGACCTTTTCTTTATAGTTCTGTTGATCTAGAGTTATCTTATCTTTATTTTTACAGATTCTCATGCCTAAAACATGCTTTGCTGGCCCTAAATCTGCAACCTCAAACTCATTATTTAATTCCTCTTTAATATTATTTACTTCTATTTGAGCGTTTTGTGTATACATCAAAAGAATGTCATCAACATACAGTGCTATTATTATTAATTTATCATGACTATATTTATAATAAACACAAGCCTCTAATGATGACTTTGAAAATTTCAACTTTTCACATAAGATTTTATTGATTTTCTCATACCATGCTTTAGCTGCCTGCTTAAGACCATAAATTGCTTTATTAAGTTTAAAGACTTTCTTTTCATTACCTTTATGTATGAACGCTTCAGGTTGTTCCATAAAAACTGATTCTTTGAGTTCTCCGTTAAGAAAAGCTGTCTTTACGTCTAAGTGATGAATATTCATGTTATATTCAGCAGCTATAGCAAGGAGTGTTCGAATACTTGAATATCTAACAACAGGAGAAAAAGTTTCATCGTAATCTATCCCGTATTTCTGTGTGAAACCCTTTGCAACTAATCTAGCTTTATATTTGAGAAGTTCACCATTGACACCTAAAGAAATGGCGTTGACCTAAAACTGCAATATTCTACACCGCAGTGTATTCTTTTCAAAAATCATAAAGAAAAATTACATTACTTCCACTATCGGTCAAGAGATGGCGCTGACCTAAAACTGCAATATTCTACACTACACGAACCCTTGGTGCGTGAGTCTGACTCGTTCGTGATCGTTTTTTTATCTTGTGCCACAGATACTGTATGTCCCACATATTTCTCGTTTTTTCAGCGCTTATTATTTTGACTCAGCTCAACAGTGACAAAGTAATTTCTACGATGTAACGGTTTGTAAATTTCGCAGGCGCAGATTAGAACTCCGATGATAGATGAATCTAATCTATGCCCGTTTTTGTTCGTCTTTGCAACACTTAATGAAGGCTGCGTTCAAACGATAACACACGACACGACCTGAACTCAAACTCACCTCAACCGCAGCCCACCTTGAAAAACAACGCTTACAATTATGAGTCTTATGACACATTAATAAACTCCTGTGTAATGTTCACGTGAGTTCGGGTTGAGCGCGGGGCGTGTGCAGTTGCATCGACAAAATATGACGGAGCTTATTAATGTGTCATAAGACTCAAAATTGTAAGCGCTGTATTACAAGGAGTGGGCTCCGGTTGAGTTGAGTTTGAGTTGAGTTGGGGTTGAGGTCGGATCGTGTATTATCGTCTGAACGCAGCCTAAAGGTGCTGAAATGCAAGCATTTATATTTTAAACATTGATTAATTAAAGTAAATAAAAAAAACTACACAAACCAAACCAGCAAACATTTATAACAAAATGTTTCCCAACATTGATAGATTTTTTGTTCAGGTTTCAATGCATGTTAATATTCGATAGGTAACTTAACAATGCAAGCCAGTGAAAATGATTAAAAGGATTCATATTTTAATTCATATACAAGCGACTAATAATACACTGTCACAAGCATATTGTAATTTCAATAATCTACTAGACCACTTTATGTGTTTGTTTAAACTACAGAATGTTAAATTAGCTGCTTTCAATAAGTGGGCACAGCATTTGCAACGTTAAACACAGGGCGTAAATATCATCTTGATTATTTAATCGTCTTTAAGTGATTGTGTTAAGGCTCATTCCGGCGACGTCATGTTATTGTTTAGTTTGGTGTCGGCGCCCCGCTGCGCGCACGGCCCTAAACACACACAGACCGCGGGGCGCCGCGCCGCGCCCTGCGCCACTAATAACACCGTCTTTCCCTCTGTCATGCCTTATTTCATTCGAACATCTCCCGTTTTTTCGAATTCGTTTTTTCTACCTCCCAACCAACCGATATTAACAATAAAACGAATCTTTGATGATAGTAATCCTTCATCTTCATTGTCTTTTGGCAGTTTCGTGGAACAGAATATGTTTTGCCCTCGCGACTTGATTTCTGAACATCATATTATAAATGGCATCGTTTAAAATGTTTTAATACCGGCTACATGACGGCGATATTAATTTAGTACGGTTGAGCAGAGCGGCCCTGTATCGATGGAATGTTAAGTGACGGATTACCAACCGACGAGATGGGAGATAACCACATGATATCTGTTGATTCTAGTCTACCCACCACTGAGCTTTCAGTTAACAAATGTAAACCCCAATCCTAATTAGTTCTGCTCAACATGTAAAAGTAATTTAATCGCTACCCTCGTCACTAAAATATTCGTGTAATTAATAATTTAACATTATCTACGGGTAGGTGCCTAGTTTGGATTTACGATAGTGAGCTGCTTACTTACCTATTTATTAGTATTTTAGATATTTTAAAGGTTATCTCGTTGCAAATAAACTATTTACATTCACCTTCGCAGCTTTTAGTGCATAAATACCTCCGTTCTCATAGACATAGAAAAATTTTCGCTGCGGTTCTACCAAGAACCTTATATAAGATTCTTGGGTTCTACACATCAGCGAAAATGTTTTCTATGTCTATGGTTCTACACGTCATTACACCTACATAAGTAAGTACCTATTAATCGTTCAAGTTAATTGTTTAGAAATTAACCCTAGTAAAAAAATCTGTACCTATCTTGTTTATAAAATAAACCATGCACCAATCTAAGCCATGCACATAACATTTTCTTTTTTGTAATAAGCCAAATGAAACTTTTTGTGGTTCCAATATTTCATTTTTCAATACCTAGTGGTATAACCCTTTCAGGTCTAAATTCTTATTTTTGGCAATTATAATTTTTGACTTCAGAATATATTTTATTATTATAGAAGACATTCCGAAAAAATAATTTAAAAAATCTCACTCCCCCCCCCTAAGCGTGGGGGGACCCCGCACGATCGTGACGCTCAGGCTTAAATTACTTAGTGCATGATCGTGACAATGTCAGATTTTCACGGTAAAATAGTACATAAATACACAATTTTTCATAGTGTTTATTATAACACGTGTTTATTTATGATTTACAATAGATCCCAGAGAATGGAATCATTTGCTCGTCTATGCAATAGAAACCTTGTTGGCGTTCTAACTTGTCGCAAGCATTTTTGACTTGAGTAAGAACAGGTTGCACTTTCCAAAGTGAATTCTGGTTTCCTGCAGGAGCCTCACCATTCACCAATGTTAACAACATGGAAAGGCATGGCAGAATATTACAACCATATTTAGAGCAACTAAAGCTAATTGCATTTCTGTCCGCCAGTACATTGTGAATGTGTGGGTATGGAATACATTCCATTATGAAATTATTTCCAATAAATTTTGTCAGCTCTGCTGCTTTGGTGTTCAGTACTTTTCCTGTTTTTCGAAAAATAATTTTTCGCAAGCAAAAAATATCATTTTTTGCCGCCATCAAAAGTTGAGTTTGAATCGGATCGTCACGATCGTGATTACCAATTTTTGAGAGTTGATACTCTTTATTACAAAGTAAATAACGCTAAAAATATTGTTAATTGAATTACATTATTAACTAAACAAAACATTAAAAGTAACATTCAAATAAAATACTTGAATAAATAATAAAATACCCTAATACTACTGTGACCATTGCACTCAACAAAATATGCCGGCAACTTTCCCGCGAGGTCAACTCTGACAACTGTCTCACTCACACCCGCGCGCTTAATTCATTGATAGACTTGTGCACGATCGTTGGCTATCGTCTTGGGCCCGAAAAGTTGGTTACAAGCGGCGCGAATATTTTTTTAAATAAAGTGCACGATCGTGTTCGGTCGTCTTAAAAGGGATAATGAAACGTTGACTTTGACTTTGTAGTCGGTTGCTACGCAACAATAGTTTTGTTTGACGCAGGGATTCAAGTATTGATAAAATAATATTCAAAATACCTTAGCCTTACCTTAGCGTAGCTATTATGGTGAAAATAACTGTAGACTTAGTTCGGAAAAAGGCAGAACATCATGACTGTCTCTTGGCTCCATTGGAAGAGATCGCCCTACACCAAGAAAAAATTGAAAAGATCGAATATTTACAAGACTGGTGCCCGAAGCTGAAAATACTTCTGATGCAAAGTAACCTCATTTCTAAAATCGAAAATCTTAATAAGCTTAAAAATTTGACTTATCTCAATTTAGCACTTAATAACATAGAAATTATCGAGAACCTAGAAAGATGTGAATCTTTACAAAAGCTGGACTTGACGCTTAATTTTATCGGTGAAATCGTGAGTGTGGAAAACCTGGTAGATAATTACAACCTTGAAAATTTATATTTAACTGGAAATCCTTGCACTGATTATGATAATTATCGTGATTTTGTAATTGGTACATTGCCGCAACTTACTACTTTGGATGGAATAGATATTGAGCGTTCCGACAGGATTAAAGCTTTGCAAAACCTCAAAATAATAAGATCAGATATAATTTTTGAACAAGAAAATTATAAGTGTCAAAGAAAAAAGCAGAAGACACGCCTTGAACGTGATATCAAAGATAAATGGGAAAATGAGTACAAACACATGGATCCAGAGGAAAGAAACAAAAAGTTTTGGGCGGAAAAGTGTGAAAACGCACCAGAAGTGCGACATGAGATTGAACGTATGCGGGAACTAAAATTAAAAAGTTACGAAACCGTCGAGAAGGCAGAAGAAAAACGTACGTACAAATTCTTTGCTCCCGATGGACGACCCTTTAATATAAATCAGACAAAAATAGACTTTAAATTTGACGACTCGCAGCCAGATAAGTATTTTCTAGACTTGTCTATTTACAAACACCTAGATACCAGTTTAATAGAAGTTGATGTCCAACCTAACTATGTGAGAGCTATGGTAAAAGGTAAAATATTTCAACTCCATCTGCCGGAGGAAGTAGACATTACCAACTCTAAGGCAGAGCGCTCCAAAATAACCGGCCACTTGCTATTTACGATGCCGAAAGCTAATGCTGTGCTTTCAAAGCCTGCTTTAACCAAATTGAATACAAAAAAGCATGTTCAATTGTGCACCGAGCATCAACAAAAAGATTGTCAGCAAGCTACCGGCCAAAGTAAGCGCGAGTTTTTAGAAATAGGTCCTGCTGAAAATGTTTTGGATTTTACTAAGATGACTCAGCCGAAACCTTCCCCAGACTTTATCGATCCCAGAATAAAGTTGGAGGTAAAACAACCTTCGCCAGATTTTGTGGACAACCCAGAAGTTCCGGACCTTATTTAAATCGAAGAAACAATAATAATTAAGAAGTGCAAGCTAGACTTTGATTTATAGAAATAAAACCAACTGCCAACTGAGTAAGTTGGCAGGCAAGGATTAGAATTAAAAATTCGGTCAAGAGCGAGCAAGTCAGGCTAACGCACCGAGGTGAGGGTTCCGTACTGGTTCCGTACCATCATAATCATAAATTATAGCCACATGAAGCGTTCCCCTCTGCCGAAGTACAGGCCCAAATGGGCATACGCGTTAATAAAACCAGTTGCGCCCGGATTTCTTTCTAGACCGAGTCCAGTCGCGCATGTAAACGCTGCGGTGTCTAAAATGCCGAATTGATGAGTTTTTTGCTGTTAAAAGAGGTCTAGAACATCAACTTTACAAAAAGACGGTGTTACATTTCACATGAAAGTAAATTTTAATTAAACTATTGCTATTTGTTTACATTTAAACATTATATTCGTATATTTTATTCTTGATTAGTTGTCAAATTTGTTCAGTGACATCGGGTATGCTAGTCCATGGTTCGTCCGTACAAATTTCAGATCTGTCGCTAGATAACCCGAGTTTTCGCCGATGGGCAACTTAGTGATGTTACCGTTATATAATGTTTGTCGATAAAAGACATGACCTGGTCCTGCTCCAGGCAGTCCTATAAACGAGATATATCTGAAAAATCCTTAAATATTTATTAGTTCTTTTTAAGACTTAATAACTCTGACAGACTCAATTTGGTCTTTGCAGTTTTGCACTGTCACATTCTGCGTCAAAGAGTAAAATAATTTCACAGCATAAATTAATTGATTCTACTACGACAGAATAAATAATCTTTTTGATACATCTTATTAAAAATGAATCATAATCATAATAAATGGGGAATGTCCGAAAAAATCAAATTGACTGAATATTTTTGTAGGTAGGAATGAGCTCCCTTTATAATAGAAAAAAGTTTCAGAATTTGCTGTTTGTTTTGCTGCGAGCGCGTGCGTGTGCAGTATGTGAGTTGCTGTGTAGGTAGGACATCTCGAAGAGTCTTGCACGCAAGTCTATTGAGCAAACTTCCTGCGTACGTCTTTCTTGCTAGCTTTTGGAGCTGGGTAATTGATTTTCTGCCTGAACGATCAATCAGTGTAATCATTGATCCCTGCTCCTCTATTGTCTCTATGACACTTCCTATGTTCACTGTTCAGTGCCAGCAGCCTGGGCCCAACTTCCCTGGGTACACATTAGTCCCAATCACCTACACTCTCAAGCTTCTTGAAATTTGGTTGACTTTGGAGCTCAACTTCGGCACCACTGGTGAACCAAACCATAGACAACAAGGCGTGCGCTTTAAACATATTTTACCTAAAATTGCTACTGCGCATACATATCAAAATAATTATTATACTTTACATGATATCTAAAGTTGTGCCAACAACTCTCTCTTTGTTATTATAATATCCACATGTCCTAGCTAGTAGCTCCACTTTTTCAGTCCCTGTTGCAAAAATACATATTTTTATTTCTTTCTTATTTGCAAAACAGTTGGTCAAGCGTCTTCTAAAAATTGTGAAAACAGAAATACTTATATGTAGCTTACATCAGCAAACAATATAATTATGCAAGATGCACCGCCCGCCCGCCCGCAAAAAAATGCACATTTACACCACCAAATAGCACAGTTCTTGCATTTAGCAGGACAGCAACACACCTTGGCATTCTTTTGCGGGCGGGCGGGCGATGCATCTTGCATACCTATATTGATTGCGGACTTAAAGCATTTATTTGAATGCTCTAAGTTTGCGGAAGTAAGCTACATATATTTGTTTTTAGGGTTCCGTACAAAATGGTAAAAAAGGAACCCTTATGGTGTGACTCAGTCTGTCTGTCTGTCTGTCACAGCTGGATATCTCGAGAACTACTAATGGTATCAACTTGAAATTTGGAATAGTTTAAGATGACATTTGCCCAACTATTTTGCAAATAAGAAATAAATAAAAAAATAAATATCTTTTTTACAGCAGGGCCTGAAAAGGGGTCTTAAAAATTTGAAGTGGGGCTACTAAGGCATGTGGGGTGTCATATGAAAGAGCGCCGTTTGCACGTTTTTAATCATTTGTTTCTTTTTTTTTCTAGACCGCATAGTTTTCGACTTTTGATGAAAAATGTAAAAAAAATACCGTTCCCCCCCCCCCCTTATCTCCGAAGTTTGCAAAGAGAAAAATCTGAAATAATTCTATGTGATAGCACTTTATATAGATTACAGGAAAAATAAAACTATGTCTCAATATAGCACACCTTTTTAGAAATTATTAAATTTCTAAAAAAGTTAATATTAGTTCCACTATGGCCAAGAGACATTGGCGGATCCAGGGGGGGGGGGCCAAGGGGGCCATGGCCCCCCCACGAGGCTGATTACCTTGCGGATAACATATTGAACTTGCATTAAAAAACATTTTTTTATTCTTATTGTTTTATGTAGGTAGTGTCAGTGCCTCAATATTTATTTTTTTAATCATAAAACGTGGCCCGAGTAGGGTTACCATCTGATAGACATTTGGCGCATTTGACAAGCATTTTACGGTTTCAAGGCTTGCAGCTGGAGCAAAGCAGAGACAGGCCTTTTTTTTAGTGAGTCTCGCTATGAATCTTGAGTATCTTGCGTACTATGGGCAACAGCGTCGCTTAACCAGTTTGCAACAAAATTCGTGTGCGCGCGTATCGCCCCTGCACGAACTAAACGTATGTGACAGCGGGCGCGGCGTGCAAGCGATTTTAATCTTAGCAGTGGTTAAGCGACGCTGTTGCCCATGGTACATGCTCCAATCACGCAAGCCTTGCTGCGCAAGCTACCCGTCTGCCCGGATGAAACCACATATTATAAGATAAAAATGGCGCAGCACGGGGCCCCGTTTTTTACTATAAACAGACAAGATTAATTGATGAAACTAACTAAAAATCGCGCTGCGCGGCATTATTTTTTACTAAAGACAGCCAAAAGTACAAAATTTACGGATGAAACTGACTAAAAATGGTGCTGTGCGACCGTTTTTTTTACTAAAGACAGACAAGATTAGTGGATGAAACTAACTGAAAATCGCGCTGCGCGGCCGGTTTTTTCCTATACACAAGCAAGAGTATAAGTATAACAGTTGTTACTGACTAAAAATGGTGCTGCGCGGTAGTTTTTTAACTAAAGGCAGACAAGATTGGTGGATGATACTGACTAAAAGTGGCGCTGCGCGGCTGTATCTTTTATTATAGACAGACAAGATTAGTGGATGAAACTGACTAAAAATCGCGCTGCGCGCCACTTATTTGACTACAGACAGGCAAGAGTACAAGTATAACGGATGAAACTAACTAAAAATGGCGCTGCGTGGCCGTTTTTTTACTAAATACGGATAAGATTAGTGAATGAAACTGTCTAAAAATTGAGCTGCGCGGCCATTTTTTTACTATAGGCAGGCAAGAGTACAAAAGTACTAAGAATGAAACTGACTTAAAAATGACGCTGCACGGCCATTTTTTTTACTTTAAACAGACAATATATTAGGGGATGAAATGAAACTGACTAAGAATCGCGCTGCACGGTCTTTTTTTGACTATAGACAGGCAAGAGTACAAGATTAGTGGATAAAACTGACTAAAAATCGCGCTGCGCGGCCGTTTTTTTAACTATAGACAAACATTTTTCTGAAAAATCAGGCGTTTTGTGCATCTTAAGGCATCCTACCTTACATAGGTACCTATGTAAGGTAGGATGCCTTAAGGTATCTATGTAAGGTAACCCTAGACCCGAGGCTCCGAGGGCCCCCCCTAAACTAGAATCCTGGATCCGCCCCTGCCAAGAGATGGCGCTGACCTAAAAATGCAATACTAATTTTATTATTCTACTCTGCAGTGTGGTTTAATGGTGCAATTATGATGGTACGGAACCCTCGGTGTGCGAGTCCGACTCGCTCTTGACCGGTTTTATTTCACAATGGTTTGGGACTTCCGCCAAGTGACGCCTGATTCAATCAAATATCATCTAAAAATAAAAAATAAACTTTATTTCTTTTTAGATAATATCCTGCTATGACAGACAGACAGACGGACTGACTCACGTTCCTTTTTAACATTTTGGTACGGAACCTTAAAAATTAAGATTGAAGATTAAGGGCGACTTGCACTATAAATTCATATACGACCAACCATAACCACATCGCATATAGAATAGTGTTTAAGTGGTACTTAAACAATATTTAATTTATGGTGCTACTCGCCCTAACGAAATTGTGTTTAATTTAATTTATGGTGCTAGTCGCCCTAATTATAGTTTATTAATGTATTAATTAAGAAGCTTTAATTATTACTATTATACTCTCTAAAATAAATTGTAAACTTCGTAAATTATTTTACTTGTTTAGTTTATTAGTCTTACACCAAAATAACGCCAACACAAAAAAATACCACAACGCAAACATGGTATTGGTATTGGTGAAGGGCTCTTTTCTCCGCATTAGACTCCCATTTGGTCCGTTATGCGTGAACACAGCATGGTGTGGCTAGTCAAGCCATCCCAGCTCCTTCCAGAAGCGCAGAAGCCTTCTGGGGCGTTCACAGGCTTCTAGGAGCGACCTCACGTCTTTGAGGATTTCTGCCCGGTGTGTGGCCAAACCCACGCACTCCAGGATCAATCACGTGGGCGGCTGTTTCCTCTGCGTCCAGGCATCCTCTACATAGGGAACGCAAACGTGAAAATCTCTTTAACATTTTCTTATTATTTTTAAATCCAACCAATAAAAATGTCATAGGACGGGAACCAACAAAAATTAAAAAAACACGTCTATATGGTAAACACAAAGTGTAATTTTAAAAATCTTATTACTTGGTTTGTTTATTTATTAAAAATATCTAATTCACTTTCTGTAATAGATAATAAAATACATTTTAAACTTAAAAAAAAGTTTTTCTTTAATAAGTTAAATCAAATTGTTATTTACATAAAATACAATTTATAAACAATTTGCTGGATCAAATTGTAAAGATATTTAGATTTAGTGTAACTTTTGTAGGTAACTTTTTAAGTTTTTGAAGGGATACAGACAAACATTATTTCGCATTTAATTTTGTTAATAAACTAGAATAACATACTCATCTCACTCATTTGATCTCACACATCACACACATTTTGCGAATCTCTTATATATAGTATAATCTATACATTCCTTTTAACTTATTTAACATAATTATGTCCTATACAATACGACTAAATATGATCTCTTACAAAAAAGCACAAATCAATTTTAAGCTAAGCAGCTCAACTTTAAACTTCATAATTAAAGAATATAACTGGACCTATTTTCAGCATGCATCTATTTGTATTATATCAAATTATTTTATAAGTAGCACCACAATAAAAAATACTTAGTACAATCGTACTTTTATCAGTGACTATATAACAATATCAAATATTTCCCTAGCTAATGAACAGTACTTATATGAGACCACGGGCAACAAAGGATATGTTTGCCTAAAGGCCTATCGCCTATTTTATAAGGTACACGGTATAAGTAATATTAATTTGATTCCGCGTTCTATTGGATTGGTGCAAACTGTGATAAAACTACCAAACAAACTCTACAAAATTATCAGAACTTTTGTACAACCATCCTCAATGACAAAATACACTAGGTAGGTATATTCCTACTAGAATTCTGTAAAGTAAAGGCAGAATCGATGATGTCATCGCTCCACATAAAACATAAATCGAGTATCTTGAATCTAAATTAATTAAGGTGAAAGTTCACCAACACGTAAACGTTAAACAGCTGATTAGGTTTTAACCGTCTGGTTTTGACGTTTTTATCTATGGAGAAAATGTCAAATCAAATGGTTAAAAATTAATTGGCTGGTTAAGTAGTGGTGAACGTGGGTCTAAGTGGATTATCACCCTTGAACACATAGGTTAGGTATATTATACCCTATACCTGTGTCTTTACTTACTCATAAATAAATGGAGTTAAGCGCATAACTATTAAGTTATAAATATCGAATTATATTACTAAATATAAAATATAAAATGCAGTGTAGCTGCCGATTAGTATCCACTACACTAAGGTACACTAGGTTTATGACAAATTGGTGTGATACACTCTCAGTTAGACACTCGAGTTTATAAGCCGCTCTCAACATTGAGAGCTATCTTGAGTTGAGATCATGCTTAAGATGCTCTTCTTAGTGCGCCCGCTGCGATAAGTGTCGGGACGCCATAGATTAGAGATTATTCATGCACTGCAAGCATTTGTACGTCAGAAAACCAGCAATCTATATTCCCGCGCCGTGTACCCGCTGCGGGATCCCGCTTAACGCAGCGGACTTAAAGGATCAGCATCTTAGGTATGATCTCAAGATAGCTCTCAACGTTGAGAGCGGTTTTTAAATACGGGCCTAGTGAGTGATCGCCACTATCTGCGCTTGCGTGTACGGAACAAATTATAATGTCATTGCACTCGTTGTCTCGAGCTATTAAACTTGGTTAGTCTCAAGAGCTTCATTGTGGTAGCCGTTGGTCTCAGGTTGCACGGCAACCTTGAAGGAGAGGAATCCGTCGACATCGTGCAGTTCTTTGGAGTTGAACTTGGCTGAGATCTGGTGGCGGCCAGCCCACGGCGGTGTCAGCTGGAATTGGGCTGTTGCTGTCGCTCCGGGTGCTATGGTCTGCAAAGAAATGATTGTAAAAATATTTCATACAGGGTGGGTTCGATCAAGGATGATGATTAAAATTACCCTTAGCCTTAGATCTG
Source organism: Agriphila geniculea (assembly GCA_943789525.1). Classification (NCBI taxonomy): domain Eukaryota; kingdom Metazoa; phylum Arthropoda; class Insecta; order Lepidoptera; family Crambidae; genus Agriphila; species Agriphila geniculea. Next base: position 9,562,128 of record OX038873.1, on the reverse strand, counting down.
CACTCTGCCACAGAATAATTTAGCATGACCCTATCCATAAAGTATCATGAAACTGTACATAAAATGTCATTCAATGGTATAGTGGAGATGCAAAACACTATCAAAAAATTGAGTGTGCATCTTATTTTTATCCTTAAGAAGAAGCAAGTACGACGTACGAATATATTAGAATGTATGAAATTACGCATCGGGTTACAAGGTTAATCGTCATGCTTGATATCCACTACTAACAAGCCTATTTAAGACAGACATTTTAAAATTTAAAAATACTCATGCCTCTTTTTATCACTATAGATTGAAACTCTTCGCAAAAAATAAAAAATAAAACTGGGGCTGTACCGGCTAACGCTCCGAACCTCGGCAAGTCTGCCTGAAGTCTGTCGGGCTTCAAATTAAAACAGATAAATCGAGCCCCAATCAGGCCAAAATGGCGAACCTCAATTAATGATGTCACACGAACATAAATAACTTCGGCAATAGTACGTACAATACGAAATACCTTACCTCGGTAGACCCGCCGAAGTTTGAAAAGTTAGCCGGTAAGGCCCGATCTTAACCTGGACAAATTAAGGTAACAACTTACTTCCTTGAGTTCGATCTTAAGCTGTGTGTCTAACCCAGGTCCTTGAATGTAGAACTTGCCATTCTTCAGCGGTATGGGTAGCGGGTTCTCAATCTTGACGGTGGCAGTGAACTCCTTACGCGAAACTGGTTTATCGTCTATACTGATCTTGATGTCTGGATTCCGTACTCGGAAGTCGTCTTGGGCGAAATAGTCAAATTGCTTCTCCACTATTGTTACAAGACTAGCTATGTTGAAAGATGCCTGCAAAAATAGATGTTCCATCATTATCGCAACATTTTACACTTATTCACGTGAATTTGAAATATTCTGAAAGCTAAATATCCTAGTAATATAGGTACCATAATGATTTAATTAGATGTTCCATGACTATGTATTTTATTTAGAGAGCGCTATAGGTTACACATAACATGAGTAAAAATTCTAGAAGCCAAATCTCTTGATAATAAAATAAGCAATATTGAGATCATTATATGGTTTATGCCTATTGCTTGTTCCCTACAACCTAAATTTCAACTCATTTAGTGCTTGATTTTCTTTACCTGATCGACGAGTCTATCATAATACTCCTTGAAGGTGACCAGCATCTCGACCTTCTGTTTCGCCTCGGGAGCCAGCACGAGGTTGATGTCAGACCGCTTGACGCTGTCCCCCGTCTTCCCACGGTACGTCACAGTGTCCACCCTCAATACTCCTGACACGGTGTACTGTTCTATTGAGGAACGGTTTTTCATGTGCAATACCTGGTGAAAAACAAGTGCTATACTCCATACTGTAATAATTTAAAAAATAAACCAAAACAGTTTTTACTTTCTTAGTTTTCATCTCTCAAATACACAAGTGCACAACACACTATGCGAAAGATTTGGAAATTCTAGGATCGCATGTGCACAACCAAACTTAATTGTTTCAATTGAAGCTCGAAGAAAAGATAAGTTTATGAAGTTTTTGCACTTTTCATGAGATTTCAGTAAAAAAAATGTACTTATGGCACAGCTCATAACAAGTATTTAAAAAAAACTTACTACTGTAAAGTCCTGTCCTATTTTGATGTCGTCACGGAGTTCGAAATCGAAGGTAACGTCATTGAAGGCATCGTTGAGGTAGTACCGAGCGAAAATATTGCCGGAGCGACGGAGAGCTTTTTCCATCGTCGTCCTTTCTTCTAATGTACGCTCTGGATATTTGTATAAATCTGTTATGTCCTGGAAAAGTAACGAATATTTTTAATTTCGTCAGACACCTAACTAAACTTGAAAATTGATTACGGCTCATTTGCTGTGTATATTTTCACAGGCGTTTACTCAATTTACCTCTCTCTCCATCCTGCCAATTGCTTTCGTCGAAATTTTCTGCCCAATCGATACTGTGTCACGTTTCATCAACTTCAGAGGCTGAATTTCTCCAGAAAATTTCCAAAGTAACTGAAAAACAAAAAGTATTGTTTTTATTTTTGATTTGATTAATTGCTTACATTTATTACATACCAACAGAGAACAATTGTATCCTTTTGCGAGGGTGGCCTGGTGACCTGTGTAACCGGTTTTCTTTTAAAACCTATTGCGGGCACCAGCTTCTCACACTTCAGGTCTACATGTATTTCACTGAATTAATGTTCTAGTCTTAAGAAACCTACTGTGTGATGAGGAAATAAATGATTTATTTATTTAATTTTATCTACTACTATTAAAAATGTCATACCGATTTAGGAAAATAATTTAATAATCACAGAAAACATTGAGACTCATTTTGCGGATTAATATTATTCTACTTGGTAGTTAGAGACACCTTCACCTTATCCTTATTTAAGGTAATCGGTTACTTTACTCCATGATGGGGCAATTCTTTTGATATGAATAGAGCTTTTAAGATTCAAAAGAAGTGTATTAGATGTATTTATGGTGTAGATTATTTAGATAGCCGGAATGGAAGCCCTTATTTAAACCTTTGCCCTGTCTATAAGTACATCTTTGAAATGTGTCTATTTGTAAAAAAAAATATTTAAATTTATTTAGCACTAATTGGCTTTCTCAATACAGAGGTAGACAAGGAAATAAGTTACAAACACCTAATAAAAGACACACTATTTTCTAAAAATGCCTATTGTATGGCAATTTCTATCTATAATAAATTGCCAAATAAATTGACTGAAATGGCGTTTAATAAATTTAAAACAATTTTATATAAGTTTTTGATGGATAAAACATATTACTCTGTTAATGAATTTTTGACGGATAATTTGACTAATTACTTTTGATTGACATCCCTAATAAATTGTCAAATGGAATTGCTGACATACACATAGATAGTTAGTAAGTAGGTAATATCTTAATAATAACTGAACAATTGCATTACTTGACATTATCTTATCAAATTAATATAATTCGTAATCCTTGATTTATGTTCATTACAACACTGACAATGTTCAGTACAACACTGACTAACGCCGTTTAATACTTGCTGTAACAGCAAGTATTAAACAGCGTTAGTCAGTGTTGTATGGCTCTCCATGGGAGCGTGTCGACCGGACCGCGCCGGAGGTTTTTACGTTTTCGGGGCAGATTACATACGCTGATTTTGTTTTACGAGGAAAATGAACATAAATCAAGGATTACGAATTATATTAATTTGATAAGATAATGTCAAGTAATGCAATTGTTCAGTTATTATTAAGATATTACCTACTTACTAACTATTTATGTGTATGTCAGCAATTCCATTTAACAATTTATTAGGGATGTCAATCAAAAGTAATTAGTTTTCAATTACTATCAAGTAACTAACGAATAACATTATTTAATATTATTAAGTTTATTAACAAATTGATAAAAGATTTGCACGTCGATAAACTCGACAGGTCATGCTGTACTTAAAATAATTGTCTAAAACCTGTACCACCATGTTTGCAAATAAAAAAATGATTGATTGACTGATTGATAGGAACGCGCAGATATCACATACGCATTGCTGTCCAAAAAAAATTAACCAATATTAGTTAAACTAAAAAAACAATCAACATACCTTATCAGCATTAACCTGCGCGAAGACATACCCCGCGTCGTACGGCCGCTGTATGTCTGCGTCACGCACGGCGCGCAATGAGGCCGGCCCACACCGGAACATGTCATCGGACATCTCCTGGGGCGTCGCGTCCACCGCCTGCCACCCACCGTACTCGGGGCCTAGGTCTGGTCTTTCCATCCACACCTAGGGCGGCCATCAGGCTAACATTACTATCGTGGCTAGCTTTACTTATAAAATAAGGACTAAGCAGCCACTAAAGATCCTAATATGCTGTGACTTTCTGAAATAACGTGACAAAACCATGACGAATATCATATTTTGTCCTATATACTTATAGTAAACAATTTCTCTAGCCGTTATTTGTCTTCAAATTGAAGTAGATTTACATACATATGCAGTTTTTTTTTATTCGGCGACCTATTGCTTTAATTTTTTTCCATTTTAACAGATTTTAACACTCTGCATTAGTAAGTAACTAACGGACATGAGTGAATAGCTGACATATTTATATTCTGATCCAGCACTCTCAACAAAAGAAACTCAATTTATAGCTTCGACTGAATAAATCATTAAATATTTTATGGCTGAAAAAGAAATATTTCAAAATGTCGATTGGCAGATGGTGAGTCAGGCAACCGAGGTTATTATTGGTCTGATATAACGTCTTGCGAAGTATTTACATGAAACAGATGCCTCGGATATATTTATACTACCGTTGTGATCTCTTATCGAACACTTAGGTAATGCAGATCGATCGATATAAAGTAAAAACAGATGAAATAGCTCTAACATCAAAAAATCATAATTTAGGACATTGCAAAGGAGTTTTTACGCATTTATTTAATGCGATCGTTGCACATTCTGACCCTCAAGACATGCCATAACTTTGTTTGTTCTACGTCAGAAAGCCTTGTCCCAAAAATACCGCCAGCAACTCTTTGCCAAATTTCTTCTTAATAATTAATAAATCCCGGAAAACGATGATAACTATCCCCCCTAGCATGACACACGATATGATATAGCGATTTATCACGTTTAACTGTCAAAAGACAATGGATTTTGACAGTTGAGTGTCGCTAAAATGCTATATCACTCGATATATAAGTAGGTATCGTGTTTCGTCGGTCATGCTAGGGGAGCATACTTTAAACAATGTTATTTCATAGAGATGTACCTCATTCCAGACGTGGTAGTTCCAAACTGAGTCGCTGGTGAAGGTGTCGAGGATGTTGCCGTCTTCATCCTGGATGATATCGATGGTCAAACTGCCACCACTGTCGTGAGCCGCGTCAAACCCGGTCACTGGCCTGCATGGGATGCCGAGCGCTCTACAAACTAGAAGGTAATGTTTCAATAAGAATTCACCTCATAATGCCTTTACGTTATCTTCAAAAAATAAAACATTTCTCAAATTGTTATTTTAAAATCAATTTGTTGGATAATAATCAGTCAAAATCGATTAGGGTGATATAAATAATTAAACTGAATTCAGAGTTTATACAAAATAATCGACCTCTTTCAAAAAAGATTTCATAATACAACTACGTCCGCTGCCCCCCTACTGAAATGACCAACATTCTATTCGTTTGAAAGTTACGCTTACTATTCATAAAATTACGTCCCGTAAGCTTGACAATTCCATACAATTCATCAAAGTCTGTTTGGGACATGTGATTTAATCACCTATTGCTCATATTTAAGCTTTAAAAGTAAGCGTAGCGTTCAAACGAATAGAAAGTTGGCCATTTGAGTAGGGGGGCTGGTATGTTATCAATTGACAATCCAATTCAACCGAAGCTTACTTGTAGTCATTAGTCCGGCGTAGACCCAGCACTGCGCATATTTCACGGGTTTCTTCTTCTCAAAGTACTTCTGTAGGATGATTGACGATCCAACCCACTTGAGTGGGTGCGTGCCACCACTGTAGTCACTGAGTTCCTTGCCCCAGTTCCCGAACAGTACCCCGTTGTCATCCTGCACGTTCACTACGGCCGACAATGCTCGCGTTACTCTGATTGGGTCACCTCGAGCACGACCTTTCACCTAAAATATTAGATGCCATAAGGAGTCCTCATTAGAATAGAAAAATCAACTACGAACTCGGAAAGAAATTGCTTGCATTGCAATTCCTTTCGAAAAAGTAGTATGATGTGGATTAAACCTACAATATAAAACCTACAATAAAAAATAGAAAAAATAAAAATCAGGTCACTTGAATCCAGTAGTATAAGAAAACTTCTGCACAAACCTTTCCAATTTCTCGGACCAGATACAACGCACAATCCAGGACGTCTTTTTCATACTGGGCGTAGTTCCATGGAGTGGGTTTGATCACTTTAAGCACACCCCTGAACATGAGCCCACCATCTTCCTGCACATATTCTTCGCGATGGCTATGGCCTGAAAAGTGTAAAGTGTTTATTTTTAAACAAAAATTATTTCCATTATTAAATCGAAAGACACTTAAGACCAAAAATAACATTAAAGGTAATTTCTAAGGCAGCCCCTAGACCTACAATAACAATACTTTCATTGCACAATAAACTTTGAACCCAAACGATCTTCAATATTAACCCTAAACGGTCAATAAATTGTGCAATACGTAGTATTGTAACAACAATGTTATTGTAGGTCTAGGGTCCGCCTAAGACCGGGAATCGAACCTCAGATCTCAAGATTTCAGAGCAGCAATGTATGCTTTTAAATCTAAAACCACAAAGGCTGGTCAATTACGGATTGTATCGTTAGGTCATCGCCCATCGGTGATTCCTGTATGATTCATTTTTTTTTTGTTTCATTGACAATGTCAAAGGTAGAGTCACTAAAGTAAGCAAACAAAGACATATGACAAATCTGCGCAAACTGTTCAATGTACTTCATTAAAAAATATTTCCTGTATTTGAGGTTGTGGTTATTGTTCTGCTAACAAAAAAGTCTTAACATGCCTATCTATCTATAGCCAATATGCGTCCAAGAAACGAGTTGGAACTGCAAATGTTTGTTAAGTAGTCATAACATCATCTTCCTAATGCAAGTTTATTTTGTTCAAATAATAAAATAGGAGGTAATTGCATTCATAAAATAGAAATACATAATATTACCTGGCATATACACGCTGTCGTTTAGACACCAAGGATTAAAGAGGACGTATATCGGCTGCGGGTGCGTGTAGCTGAGCGAACTGCCTCCGCTCAGCTTCGTATCGATGTCAATTCGCCAAGCCGCTACAATGCAGTCAGCTGCAGGTGTGACCGCCACCATGAGGTGGGAATCCATCTGGCCTTCGTAGACCGCAGTCCAGCCCCCTATCATCTCAGAGCCCTTCTCCAAAAGCGGCACAGCAGCCGACATCTCATTAGAGGGCCCGCGCATCGTTGCATCTGATTCAGACAATGGATCTATTGTCGCGTTCGACAAAAAATATTATATTAGTTAAAGCTGTGAAAATTAGCATGAAAAGGTGCTGTATTAGGCAAGAAAAGAGTCCATTAAGTCCAAAGCAGGGGCCGTACCGGCTAACGAATCGAGCTTCAGAAAATTTGCCGAGTTTCAAATTAAAAAAGATAAATTGAAGTAAGGAATTTCGTATTGTACTATTTGTTGAAGTTATTTGGAAGATATGGATGTTTGTGTGAACCTCATGAATTAGGGTTCGCCATTTTGGCCCAATTGGAGCTCGATTTATCTGTTTTAATTTGAAACCCGGCAGACTTTTCGAAGCTCAATTCGTTAGCCGGTACGGCCCCAGGTCCCAAATGTAACCGACAAGTGATGGTGCTCAGAATTTTGCGTGCAATTTGAATAAAGCTTTTAAAATGTAAGTAATAATTTAATGTCCACGAATATGGCAAATTCAACTGAGAATTTTGTAGATTTTAAAGTAAAAGTCATGCCAAGTGCCAATATCATACTTTGCTTCCAACGAATGCATAAATAATTCATTGTAATGATTTGTAACATTTGCATTTATGTAAACACCCACCCACGTTAAGTAGCAGTTATCATTGATCACCTTCAATAACGATATCAATGCACTACGATTATAATGACAATTGTGGGCGAAAATGTAATTTTGAATTATGCTCTTAACACCACATTTCAAAAAGCAAGCTACAGACATGTCTTCTACCAACCGTATTTAATGTGAAACGAAGCCTACTTACGTTATTGATCCCTATGTCTCAGCAAAATATACTTCGTTTTATGAGCCTTTATATTTTCATAAAAAAATGTGTGCTCTATCAAAATGAATTAAAATAACATAGGAAATAGTTACGTAGGTTATTAACCTAATGGTTACTTGTTTTACAATTACAGTTGGTAGAATAGAAGAAGACAGAGAAGATACAAACCTGATACATTAAAGATAAATGAGACTGCATCTCTGTTTGCATCATAAGGTCTATTCAAAAGGAGGTCTAGTTTGAAAGCCTGCCCTCTTCTGATGACGAGGCAGCGGTCTACTGGACGGGTCATCAGGTGGAACTTGCTGGTGTGGTGGTTCTCTCCGTTGGCCTCGATGCAGAAGTCGATGCCTTGTACGGCGAGGACGCCTTGCCTCGTCCCGTCGATGACATCTACGGACAAAAAAATATAAAAGGAAAGTATACAAACGGTTCCTACATAGCGTTAGTTCTTTTTGAAAACCATTAAAACCAGTGATTGGATTAGCAAGTTTAAATTAGAGCGCTGTTTATCCGAAATGTTTTAATTGCAATGTAGAAATTTTTATTTAACACTTAATTCATTAATTTAAAAAAACCAAACGCTAATACCGCTGACTTTTTACGCATGAACAGAGTAAAAGGATAATTTGACTTGAGTTTTGTCGTTGTCGTCATCCTGATTTCTTTGGCATTACATACTTGCTAATTTAACAGTGTTGTTTCAGTTATTTGAGATCTAATTTACAAATCCAGCCGCCAGCTATTGTAAGGAAATACTTCTGACATTGGGTATCCATCGGTGCGTGGTATTTGCTCACCAGCTATAAATACCGAGAAGCTAATGCCTATTGTTATGTTCTTATGAGGTTCTAACTTTTGGAACTAAAATGTTTGTAAAGCAATCGATACTAGATTAAAGATAAGTATTTTGAATTGAACTGGGTACCTACGCACTACCTACGCTACAAAACAGTATTGTAATAATAGGTACTGAATTTTAAACTAAGTCCTTGATGTGGAATTCTAAAATCTGGATACCAAAGTCATTGGTTCTTTTTTTTAGATTTCTGGCTAACAGCCAAATTTTCAATCAATATCGAAAGTTGTCGAATTACCTATTCAAAGCATGTTGACCAATTTTTTGATAGATCTGTACCGTATTAATACACTAATTATAATGGTACTATCGAATCTTTATCAGTGGGGATGGGGACTGAAAGACTGCGGGACTGCCTATCCAATAGGCATAAAAAAATCTGAATACACGTACACAGTTCACATTGCTGCGGTAGTACCTGATTTTTATGATTTTACTACATGTTATAAGGTCAATCAGCAAAAAACTAAATCGTAGCTGTTTTGTTATGATGAATCACAAAAGTTTTGAAGTGAATAAAGCTGTTATCGACTCCAGCCGTGCTGTGTACTCACTCAACACCAATAACACTCGATTAATTAATTAATGTATGATAATACAGACGTACTAATACATTATAAAGATGTCGTTCACAGGTGCCAACATAAAGAATTGGTTATATCTCATGCGACACTCGATAACGTAACATGAAATTAATAGGCATGGTCATCACCGTGTACCTAGTAGATATTAAGAATGCCGAAGTTTGATTGAAAAACATTTTTACAGATTTTCTTTTGTCATCTAAAGAAAATCTTAAAATTTCCTTTAATTATTTTAAAATATCTTCAACTTACCCGGTTGGAATGGAACGATGACAAATTTTTGTTTTCTCGCAAAATAACGTCTCCAAAAACTTTTTAAATACTCCATTATACCTTAATAATATTTACTCTAATATCACAGCGGTTTACTTATCAGCTATTCAATTAAATGTTACATTGAACATTTCGTACGCAGTTCGATCGTAGTTGCGCGCTACCGACTTGCTAATGAATACTACAAACGTGCAGTTGTTCGCGCATTTCGTCACATACTGTAGAGTTGTAAATTTTGTCATGGACATCAGACTGTTCAGCCACCAACACAATGATGATGTCAGAGTTAAGCTTCATCCTGCTACCGAGAAATAGCTCTAAATTCTTAGATCGACGTTCTTACTCATACTATCAAGTGTCAATCCTGTCTGTGTGGCATGACCGAGGCTGTAAATTAATTGATAACGAGAACTGCTTTATATAGATTAGGTCAGTCAGAAAAGATAACCTAAGTTCTTGATTAAACACAAAGCCTCTCTTAACATTCTTCAAAAATTCTTCAACTAATAAAAATATTATTATGATTTAAATAAATTATAAACTCTCTCATTTTTATATTTTTAAAGAATTCTTGTAGAGTTTATTTCCAACTTTTATTCAAAGAATTATGGACTCGCGCTCATGGTAATTATCTCAATAACACCGACAAATGGGACAACTCTGAATGGATCAATCAACCACCTTGGTTCTTGACCTTAGACCGAATAGCTGGGTCTTAATGGGTTAATTAATCTTATTTGTTAGCTAGACTACTATAATTAAGGACTGGACAGGTAGGTAATAATAAGGCCTGATTATACTAGACGTAGGTAATGCTCGAAGAGCTCGGTGGCGCAGTGGTCTAGCGCCTGGCCCAGAGATTGTGCAGGTTAAGCAACGTTCGCAAGGGTCGGTCATGGGATGGGTGACCAAAAATGTATTATCTCGAGCTCCTCCGTGCTTTGGAAGGCACGTTTAGCCGTTGGTCCCGGCTGCATTTGTAGTCGTTAACACCCACCAATCCGCATTGGGCCCGCGTGGTGGGTTATGGCCCGTCCTCCTTATCCACCCATAAGGAAGGCCTGTGCTCCAGTAGTGGGGACATTAAAATGGCTCATGGACAGGTAATGCATTTGTACGCAGGCTATAGTTAGGTACATTAAAATCACTAACTATTCTTACTATAGACTTGTTAGAATTGTTGGAAATTTAGACAGTATTAACGATTTTATCCTGCGGTGGATAAGTACATATTACCCGAAAAATATAATAGTAATTAAATTAGATTTTGCCATACAAAGAAAAATAAAAGTTGCAAATTTTTTTGGGGCTTTGAATTTATTACTACGCATTTTTTTTATCTTCATTTATAAATATAGAGTTTATTATGTTATTTACAAATTTTATACGCAAGTTGGACTCAGTCTCTTCTTAATTAGATTCAATGAAATTCGAGACATGAGAAACAGTTCTAAAAATAACAATTACATAAATTATTAGATGTTTTGTTTGTCGAGATGGAAGCTTCGTTGTTAATTCAATATTTTTGGGCATATTCATTATTTTGTAATTTTTTAGAATGTACCTTGGCCGGCAACATTTCTCCGTTTTTCCCAAAAACGAATGTCTTCAACGTTCCTATTTAGTTTTAATTGCCTGTGTGGGAGAAGACTTCTATACCTGGATTTGCCTTGAAATATAATCATTTAATAGATATTTCCCACACATAAGCATCCGCGTGGGTTTCGCCGTTTGCTGTATTTGGTTAAAACTATCTGACTGTATGTAAGATATATCTTCATTAATACAATTGCAGTTATGATTCACTTTATGTAACATACAGGAAAATTTATTTACCTACTTACAATAAAGGTTGAATGAAAGAGCATGAATGAAGAGAAACAAAAGAAGCAAGTACTTAAGTAGTAAATTTTGATACCTTTGGTTTCTAAAGTGTTTTACATAAAAGTAAATACGATAAGAGTAAAATACGATACGATTTCACGGTTTTTGGCTTGAAAAAAACAGAAGAAAATCTAGCAACATTTAGCCAAATACTGAAGATAGCTACAATAGTTAATCTTACTACGAAATAGATATTTATCTTTTTCGTTTTTAACTGTTTCAAATAATAATAATTAGGTAAGTAAGTACCTACCTACTACTTAATAGTATTTTTGTACTATAAACCTGAGCATTAATTTTCATTAGTTTAATGTAGGTACGGATGCCGGCATATATATTGGCAAGAAAAAGATGAGACAAAAGATGCGCAGTAGCCATAAACACTAAGTTTATGGCCACTGCGGATCTTTTGTCTCGTTTTTATCTTGCCAATATTATGCCGGGCAGTATACCTCATTTAGCAGAAATAGCACTCATAAATCGTTAAATCTGTCTTTATGACTGATTGTGGCACTATTGGAATGCGGGCTCGATATTTTAGGAACTATGCTATATTCGGGTAGGTACCTACACATAACAGCACAAATGACTTTCATACCATGGCACTTAATTTGTGTGTTGTCTTAACTTTTCTTTTGTGGAGAAATTCATAAAAATATCATCCTATCACAGCACATAGGAATAACGACAAGATCCAAACCCACTAATAATTTATTATAAGTAACCAGAACCTTTTCACAGATTAAATAGTTTTCAGTTTCTATAAACATATTTTACTAATTGTATTTTGACCAAAAATTTTAGCATGACTTTAGCTTATTTCTCTGCAATTAATAAGTTATATTCATAAACTATTCTTTGAGCAAAAAAATGTTCAAGATTCCTAACAGGAAAGCATGGATTTTAAAATATGAAAATAATTAGTTTAGGCAGATAATTAGGGAGTAATAAAGAATAAAATTAATTTCTTAAACTATTTTCATATTTTTCCTTAAAATAAACTGATTGATTAATAAGATCCATTGGATTATTTTAGAAGCTTCCCAAGTAGCAAAAAAATGTTTTATAAAGGTTACGAATGCCAAAAACATTATCCTTATAAAAGCCATATTATCGATAATAAGACTGTATTTGGGCACAAATTATAAGGGCTATAACTCTTGTAAAAGTTTTATAATTACCATATAACTAACTAATCTTTCTCATAATTACCTTATACAAGCAATGGTTTTGCTAATTTGTCTTGAAAAAGCAAGAATTTTGCTTTTATACTGCCAATCATCCTTATAATCGATAATTAAATGCTGCTTAAAGCATATATTCACTTATAGCAGCATGTGTTAAATAAGTATAAGGGCTCTGATGACTTGATTTAAATCCATACATTATTACTCAATGTTAAACAAAAGGAAACAACGAAACGTATGAAGTGACTGTAATGAAGGATTGTTACAAAGTAAAAATATAGATGTTAAAGTTTAAAAGGCTTATCAAGTTTAATACGTTAAAATCTATGTGCCAAATTATTTTCATTGCCAATTTATGCAAGTTTTATGTAATTTTTTTAATGCGCTCTTTAAATTGTTTATTTTTATGATAAAGAAATAAGGTTTATTTTCGATAATTCTAATTCTAATCCACTATAAGAAAGATTAGCAAGTGTAATGCGTTTATAGAACAGATATACGGCGAACGCCCTTATAAAAGCATTAAGATATTCTAAGCGCTCCACCATATTGAAAGATTTAGGGTTCAATAATTTGAATAAAAAAACAGTTTTATTTGTAGTAGTAGCAGTATTACGTTTTAACTTATACATATTTCCTATAGATAAGAAAGAAGAAAAAATTTATAAAGCACACGTCTGTTGAAGGTTCTTGCTAAATAAGTACTTGTAACGGTGAAATCAAGTATATTTATAAGAATAATACCCTTGTAAAGGTTATAATAAGGATGATGTAAGCTTCAGTCTTTGTAGCAGTTATATAAAATTCCATTTAGCAATTGCTTTATAGTAGCTGTAAGATGTACAACTATAAGGGTATTGGCCATATAAAAACTTTATAAAATTTTATAAAAGTACGTGGCAAAAGCGACTATAAGGCTAATTTATTATATGGCGAAAAGTACTACATTTTGCTTCTATATGTCTAGGAGTTTTTTAATAACTATATAAATCTGATTTATAAACGATAATACGGTTTTCAACAAGAGTAATATACCATATTAGCAAAAAACACTTATAGCTTGCATTTATAAGGAAAATGGTAAAAGTAGTGCGTTAATAAAACATGTATAAGAATTCTACCCTTATAATTCTTATATTATAAAGCTGTTTTGCTACTTGGGTTCTGTCATTCGTCATGTAATTACGTAGACTACAGAAATTGCTCCGAACTAGTTCAGAAATATGCTTGATACGACAAGTTATAGCATTTATAACCTCTATTATCATTCATACTGCACCTGCAGTTTTGGTATATTTATTTTTAGGTAAATATGTATATTTCTGTGATCTCTGAAACGGCTCTAACGATTTCGCTGAAATTTGGTATATGGGGGTTTTCGATGGGTAAACAATCGGTCTAGATTAGTCTTATGTTTGGGAAAACGCGTGTTTTCGAGTTTTCATACGTTTTTCTTATGGTCTGGTCCAGCGGGTTAAGACGCGGACGGCAAGAAACGAGTGTTACGTGTTCGAATCCCGCTCGGTTACTTACTTTTGTTTTTTTATATGTTCAAGTTTATATTTTTTTTTTATTCTTTTTAGACAACTTTAAAAACATGTAGTTATTGTTTGAGATAACAATGTAGATTATCACCTAAACACCACCAGTTCGAGTAACGACGGCTTCGGCTTCGTCCCGAAGCCGGCGCGTTGCTCTAAGCACCACCATAATAAATAGTAATAACCGAGCAAAGCTCGGTCGCCCAGATATTATCTTATAAAGGAAAATACGTGGGTTGCTATAGTATTTACCCGCCACCTACGTCTTGATTACTTATAATATATTTTTCTTTACTTTCTACTTTGCTTTTTAGGGTTCCGTACCAAAATGGTAAAAAAGGAACCCTTATGGTGTGACTCAGTCTGTCTGTCTGTCTGTCTGTCTGTCACAGCTGGATATCTCGAGAACTACTAATGGTATCAACTTGAAATTTGAAATAGTTTAAGATGACATTTGCCCAACTATTTTGCAAATAAGAAATAAATAAAAAAAAATATTTTTTTTTACAGCAGGGCCTGAAAAGGGGTCTTAAAAATTTAAAGTGAGGCTACTAGGGCATGTGGGGTATCATGTGAAAGAGCGCCATTTGCACGTTTCTAATAATTTTTTCTAGACCGCATAGTTTTCGACTTATGATGAAAAATGTAAAAAAAATGACCATTCCCCCCCCCCCTTATCACCGAAGTTTGCAAAGAGAAAAATCTGAAATAATTCTATGTGATAGCAGTTTAGATAAAGATTACAGGAAAAATAAAACGATGTCTCAATATAGCACACTTTTTTAGAAATTATCAAATTTCTAAAAAGTTAACATTAGTTCCACTATCGTTCAAGAGATGGCGCTGACCTAAAACTGCAATACTAATTTTATTATTCTACTCTTCAGTGTGGTTTAATGGTGCAATTATGATGGTACGGAACCCTCGGTGCGCGAGTCCGACTCGCTCTTGACCGGTTTTTTTTCTTGTTAAAAACTAAATAAAGTTCCCTTTTTTTTGGGCTTTTCTTCCCAAAATTCGTTTTTAGTCACTGCTTTTAAATTAGTTCAAATGAATATCATCATCTTTCTTGACATATTTTGATCTTATAATGTGATAGGTATAGTGTTTAGTACCCCTATAAATCCGAATATGGTTGACAGGGTACCATGCATTAAACCCCGGAAAATTGTCTATAAACCCCGCCGAAAACCACTCAAAACTACAATAATCGTTACGTTCTTTTTAAGTACAAAAAAATTTGTTCACGTGCACATGCGGTGAAAATAGTTACCTACTTATCCCAAACTGCGTTTTTAATTAACTAATAACTGATGCCAGATTAAAAATATATTTCCGTGAGATCTCAGTTTCAAAGACGAAGGCTACAGGATGTTATTAAAACGGCAATCGTTCAAAGTATTATTTCAGGCCTTGACGTAATAAATAATTTATGGTAATAGAATAAGAATGCTTATTATTACACTGCGTTTAGAAAATATTATTATTTTAAACATATAAAACAATTAGAACTCTACCTAACAGTACTTGATTTTTTTATATATTTATTAAAATATGTCATGTTACGAATGTAGCAACATGAACATCAACATGTTGTTTCGATAAACAAAGAAAATAATAATAAAGCTGCTCAATATTACCTAAATAAACTTCGCTACTAACACATAATTGGCTGTCACCTTAGAATCTTGGTTTCATTCTGTAAGAAATAAACATTTTTAATTTTAATTTTAATCTTTGCTCGTCTGCAAATAAACTTCTGTCTATACAGGGTTATTTGTAAAACACCACACAACCTCGCAGGAATAGATTACTATCATCATAAAGAACAACATTTGTTCTAATGGATTAAGAGCTAGCCCCGGAAATAGGTATACAATTTACAGAGCGACGAAACCCCTTTTATTAGTGTGCTATACTGTCATTATTAACAGATCCGGGCACCTCGCAGATTTTCAGTGGTGGTGGTGGGAGTGGTTGGGCAACAAAGGGGCTGAAAACCGATTGAAGGTATATAATTTACAGAGCTCTGGATTTGGTGTGGTATAATAGCAAGCTAATCATGGATCTAAATCGAATATAACATTGCCAGGCATTTTGGCTGGTGGGAAAGTAGTGCCAGGCGGCATCAAAGGTGCGCGAAAAAGTATGCCGCCTGACACTACTTTCGCACCAGCCAAAATGCCTGGCAATGTTATATTCGATTTAGATCCATGATTAGCTTGCTATTATACCACACCAAATCCAGAGCTCTGTAAATTATATACCTTCAATCGGTTTTCAGCCCCTTTGTTGCCCAACCACTCCCACCACCACCACTGAAAATCTGCGAGGTGCCCGGATCTGTTAATAATGACAGTATAGCACACTAACAAAAGGGGTTACCTCTATCTGGCAGAAACTTGATGCTCCGAAATTTATTTGGCAGAACACACTTGGCAGAATCTTCTTTAAACGAATATTTTTAAGGCATACAAATTGTTTAATATAATTATTGTTTGGCAGAATGTTTACATGTCCGAATTTACAATGGCATACTATTCAGATGGCAGAATTTCATTAGGCATAAATACCTTTGGCAAAATTTTTATTCGCAGAATTTCGTTTGGCATAACGTTTATTTAGTCGACGATTATTTGGTATAATTTTCACATGGTATACTACAAATATGGCAGAATTTCATTAAGAATTATGTCATTAGGCATATTGTAATTTCTAAAAAATTGCATTTTAACCTTAAATTGAATTAAATATTTGTCTTAAAAAGTCAATATGTTGAATTTTTGTAAATGTTGTGCTACAAAAGTCAACAACAGAACGAATCGCTGCACAACCGACATGCATGCTGCTTGCTTGCATGCATGCTTGAATGTTTGTTTGCATGCATGATGCTTGCATGCTTGCCGGGGGGTGCAGGGGGGTTGGCCCCCCTGCTCGGGGGGGTCGGGGGGCCTGAGGCCCCCCGCTATAAAGAAAAACTTTTAATGCACCTACCAGTAGGTTAGGTTAGGTTAGTGTTTTGACCACTCGCAGCGGAGCGAGCGAAGCGAGCGGAGCTTCACAATGCCTGCATGCATGCTGCATGCTTGCATGCATGCTGCATGCTTGATGCATGCTGCATGCTTGCTTGCATGCGGCATGCTTGCATGCATGCTGCACGCTTGATTGCATGCTAAATGCTTGCTTGATTGCATGCTGTATGCTTGATTGCATGCTGCATGCTTGCTTGCATGCTACATGGTTGCAGGATGCATGCTTGCATGCATGTTATTTGCCTGTATGTAAGGATGCATGCAGCATGAATCATGCGTGTAAGAAATACAGATGATTCTGACTATAAACTGTCTGCGATATTATAGTTTTGCCTTTTAATGACTATAGATTATGAAATGTATGCCAAAAGATGATTCTGACTATAAACTGTCTGCGATATGATAGTTCTGACTGTGAACTTTCTGCGATATGATGGTTCTACTATTTAATTATTATGGATATGAAATTTATGCCAAAAGATGATTCTGGCTTACAAAATTATGCGTTTTAAGTGTATGATAAATGAGTGTATGCCAAACGATTTTCTGCGACATGAAGTTTATGCCATTAGTTGTTATGCATTATAAAATTATGACATAAAAAGTTCTGACATAAAGGGTAGACTCTAACAAAAGGGGTTTCGTCGCTCTGTAAATTGTATACCTATTTCTGGGGCTAGCTCTTAATCCATACGACTTTTCCGAAAAGACAAAAGAAATTCGATTCCCCATACAAATGTTCGAACAGCTGATCGAGTTTTGTATGAAAAGTCGATTTTTTTTGTTTATTTTTGGAAAAGTCGTAGAACAAAAATGTTGTTGTATATGATGTTACTAATCTACTCCTGCGAGGTTGTTGGTGTTTTACGAATAACCCTGTATGTACCACTTCAACGGCAAGATCCATATTATTATAACAAGATCCTTATTTAATTTAAACCACTTAGGTACTATTTTATAATACTTATGTTTCTTATCTTGTGCGACGTTACTAATACCTTTTTAATGTGCCTAATATAAATTACTTATTAAATATCTATCAGACTTCGCTACTTTACCTATACAGGTTGGATTTTTAAAACGGTACATTAAGGGCAGGTACCTTAACCGTTATAGTTACAGGAAAAAGTTCGTAGGAAACCATCCATAACTTTTTAAGATATTCTGAACTGCATTCACAGATTTTGGAAAAAAATTACCGTTAGCAAAAAAAATGCTAAAATACCAAAAAAATTTTTTTACGCCAATCGATCCTATTTCTTGTAGGGATCAAAAGACTCTATGTGATCATTTAAGGTATGAGTACTAGAAACGACAGAAATCGCCAAAAACTTTTCCCATACATTTTGTACTGAAAAACGGTAAACCAACTCGAAATATTTTTTATTGCCAAATGATCCTATTTCGTACTGTGATCAAAATGCTCTTTAAGGCCAACTGAAATTTGAGTACAGAAACTACAATAAGTGACAACACCGGCTTCACGCAAGCACAATCTTCTACAACATTAGATCTAAAAAAATCAGTTTCTGTACTCAAAATTCAGTTATCCTCAAAGAGCATTTTGATTACAGTAAGAAATAGGATCGTTTGGCAATAAAAATATTTCGAGTTGATTTATCGTTTTTCAGTACAAACTGTATGGGAAAAGTTTTTGGCGATTTCTGTCGTATGCAATTTTTGCCTGAAAGAGATTTTTAAGCATACTTACGTTTGACGTTTTATCAATTCAATTAGTTTGAGTCGTGTGGCGTCCGGCAGAGTAGAAAAGCAGCAACCCTTCACATAGGGCAGGGATGTCAAAGATACGGCCCGCAAGCCATCTCAATACGGCCCTCGACCAGAATCTATCCAGTGTGGATTTTAGATGCCACTACTTATTGTAAAATAATAAATCTAGTACTCATACCTTAAATTATCCCATAGAGTCTTTTGATCCCCACACGAAATAGGATCGATTGGCATAAAAAATTTTTTTTTGGTATTTTAGCATTTTTTTTGCTAACGGTAATTTTTTTCCGAAATCTGTGAATGCAGTTCAGAATATCTTAAAAAGTTATGGATGGTCTCCTAGGAACGTTTTCCTGTAACTATAACGGTTAAGGTACCTGCCCTTAATGTACCGTTTTAAAAATCCACCCTGTATATCTACAACCAAACATCAATGTGATATCACAAATATTTTTAAAATAAAACACTTTTTCTGATACAAATATTGACACTTTTATTCTGGTAGTAAAAAATCTAGAGATTTTTTAACTATAATACCTAACCTACCAAAGCCTCAAGTTTTATTCATTGTTTCTTTGGTGCGTTTAATTAAGTCGCGGGTCATTTATCTTTATGTCTACAACATAAAATTAATCTTGCAACCTCGCATATGCACGCGAATATTATATTTAAATAATTATTCAAAATGTGCGCATCTTTTATCATAAAAATACTGTTTGTTAGCTTTTCTTGACTCTATGTGCGCACATCCTTTGAATGTAAAAAGAGGACCTATTGCCTTTTTAGGATAAATCTTACATTCTTCTGAGAATAACAAATACCAATTCCTATAGCACATAACTAAAACCATCAATGGTGTTGTCCGTCTGTATGTCAGCATCGCTAGAATTCCTCGCTGGTTCACCTTGAAACGGATTGAGCGACATACCTTAGCTTACGTCGTCGTCGACACATAAAAAACAGTCTATGGTATTATTTACTTTTTGTTAAGTGCCTACCTAACAATAATCCATCCATAAAATTATATGCAACAAATGAGTAAGTTATCGATTTATTACGAGCATTCAATCGTAGCGTTTCATCAAATCTGGTTTTGTACGTTTTCCTTAACTCTTGCCCTTACATTTTTATTTTCAACCGCTTATAATGCGTTTAAGAACACCTGTTGAGTAAGCCTGCAGTTCTGTACCCTTAGCATTGGGATGGCTTTGTATGGGAAAATTGTATAGCGCCATCTATCGCCGAAAAGCGAAATGAAATTTTCCATATATAAATTAGTCTATCAAGTACTTTTACTCGCGTTTTTTCTCGACAGGTGCTAGGTATTAGGTACTAAAATAGTAACAAAATTGTGAATTGCGAAAGTTTATGTCCTATCTATAGTACTTATGATGATTATGGTCATGAATAGGTACTCATCATTATAGGTACTCGTAATGAGATATCTACTATATTGTTGATGACAATACGAGGATCTTGTTGATGACAATACGATGATCTTTAAGGAATGCCACCATCGTCTGATAAAGAATTGATATCAAAGAAAACTCGAGTTTTATTTTATAGTTTAGATTAGGGGAAAAACAATAAATCTCGTTCTTTGTTTGTTTTTGGCCCACTTCCTAAAAAACAGCTTTGATCATTCATTATTACGTTACGTTGTCGGACTGACAAATCCATTAAAAATCTACTACAATAAAAAACTATAATTAAGATAATTCAGAGGCCACTCCTAATTTAAGAATGTAGAATAACTTTTTTATATTTTGTTACGGGTACATTACATTACCTATCAAAAATTTAATGTTATAAACTTGTAAAACACAGTACCAAATAGGTATGTCAATGATATGATGTTACATGCATCATTGACATTGGTACTGTGCGTTTTAAGTGATATTTAAAATTTTTGCTAATTTACTACATACCTCACAACACTGATAAGATATTATTAACGAGTAGATATAGGTATAAATTACCGTCGTGCTCACAAGTAAAACATATAGGTACGTGTATTATGCATTCAATATGTTACTTTTGCCTTTTATTTTGCTCATATCTATAAAAAAAACAATGTTTTCAAGTATGAGAATCCAGTTCTTGTATAAATATTTAAGTTCGTGACATCATCTCCTTTAGGCTAAAGTTTTGTTATTAGAATAAAACCTTGACCTACCGTTTGAGGTATCCAGCCGTGGAGGTCGCGGCAAGTCCTTCACGTCATAAGAGGCAGATCTGCAGCCCTTGCAGCACACAGGTCTCACATATTTTCCCAATTTACTACTAACACCTCCCATTTCCGAACTTTTATCACTCAAAAAGTCACTCTCCTTACACTAAATCACTGCTTCAAAACTGTTATAGCGATCATAAAATTTTACCACCAATTAACGCACTCGGGCAGAAAATAAAACACGATTAGATCATAGCCGATTCTGAGCCACTATATCCAAAGTTTAAACAGTTTGCCACAAAGTAAACACAACGCTCAGCTGTTTCGCATAACAGTATATAAAAAACACGTATCGGGTCGGGTTACGACTTTATTTCAAATTGGTAACTAATCACTTCAATTTAAAGTGTAGATGTGTCTAATTTAAATTTAATGTTTTATTTCGGTAATTGATTTTGCTCACGTATGGTCACCGCGTGCGCACCAGAGCGAGCAGTCGATTCATCTGCGCTAAGACTACTGTAGTAAGTAGCAAACACCTCTCTGTACGCATCGACGTGACCTCTTATCACAAATTATCCTCGAGGGACCCAAATGACACAATTCTGGCTTCATTGATTCAATATTACTAATTAGTCATTGCAAAAATGACACATTGGGTACTTTCTGCGTGACCTAAATACCATTGTTCGTTCTAGGCATCGAAGCTTACGTCACTTTAAGGCTTAAAAAATTCCCGTTGTTACTGTAATGGAAAACCCAAAAATTATTTTGAAAAAACAGATTTTTTGGTAAGATCTGTTATTGACGGATCATTAACAATATAATAATTATTAACAGATAATTAATTAGTAACTCGACTTTCTTTCCTTAAAATGACACCACCAGCCCACACCTCTCTTCCGGCGTCCATGTCCCCACAATTATTTGGGCAAGTTTATTTTGAATACTTATAAGTATTCAAAATAAACTTGCCCTTAAATTATGGCTAGAACTTAAATTATGGCTAGTTAATTAAAAAATGCTTTTTCTTTAATAATATATCTTTATTCTCAGACCATACAATCCAATAAAGGCACAAAATTTAATTTAACCTTAAGTTACAATGGTGGCTCTTTTCTTCTGAAGGACTACACACCAAATCCTTATCTCAAAACATTTATGAAAACAAAAATTCGATAAAACTACAAACAATCACACACAAACAAACAAACGACAATTTTAAACAGCTAATGAGGTATTAAATGTATATTTACACTCTCCCAGAATTTAGATTTGTTGAGTTTGTTCTGGGTACCTATTACGATGAAGCGAGAGTTAACTCGTAATACGGCTTACTACGACACACAATATAAAATGTTAATTTACTACGGGTGACATCACACTCAGCATACCACGACCACAAGGTGTCACCGACGGACGAGGCTTTTTCCTACTCAATTAATATGAAGAACTAATGTACGTCAAATTATAGTTAAATGAAATGCTTTTTTGTGGGTAAGTACTTGGAATTGTGCAAACGATTGGTCAAATAAGTAAACCTTTAGTAGGTATCCTAGGCTGAAAAATAATACCTACCTTCAATCAATGGGAAAAATACAAAGGTTTTATTGAGATGAAAACTCAAAATTAAAAAAAAAATCGGGTTGCACTCCGGGAGTGCCGGCAGAAGTGAAAACTTGAATATGAACGTTGTGCATTTTTGATATTTTGGAATGGTTATGGAATAATTTTGCACGAATTGCCGTCTTACGAATTTACTCTGCATTTGAATTTACGAATACAGAACAGTATTGTACGAAAGTCTTATCCATAACTTGACAGAAAATCTAGAGTTTTGACATTGAATTAAAAAAATTGCGCGTTGCTATGGTGACACAAGTGTTTACGTCTTGAAATGATGCGCCGCCATTTTCACCGCGG
The DNA here is from genome assembly GCA_943789525.1 of Agriphila geniculea. Taxonomy (NCBI): domain Eukaryota; kingdom Metazoa; phylum Arthropoda; class Insecta; order Lepidoptera; family Crambidae; genus Agriphila; species Agriphila geniculea. The sequence continues at coordinate 9,539,150 of OX038873.1, read as the reverse complement.
CCCGTGGAAAGAGAGTGGGATACTTCCGCCGCCGGCTGTCTACTCTGCATCCGTCACATCCGTCTCACGAATTTTCGATCAGGGTCACGTGATTCTTACTGACGCAAGTTTAGCATTTTTCCCCATTACAAAAAAGCATACAACGCCGCTAAAGGAGTTTTCACTTCAAAAATTACCCTTTTTAGTTTTTTCAACGGGTTGATGTTTGGTAAAGCTTTTATTTTAATTTTTTACTAAATTCTGCCCGCGACTTTGTCCGCGCGGACAATCGGAAAATCTCTATAGGTAGACCGGGATAAAAAGTATTCTATGTTTTAATCTTCTATGTTTAACCGCCTCTGTGGTCTTGTGGTTCGCCCACCCGTGTAAGACGCAGAGGTCCCGGGTTCGATTCCCAGGGGGGGTACAATTTGTACTCGGTTTGGTTGATGGTAGGGCTTATTTCAAGTCCGCCTGGCTAGCTACCACCATCTTACCTAAGTCTGACGCCATAACAACAATTTAAAAATTGTTGTGTTCCGGCAGTTAGAGGTAAGATAGAGCCAGTATTCCGGGTGTAGTACGCTTCCACCTTCGGCCTTATCGTCATTTAACATTAGATGAGATGAAGGCCAAGAAGCACTATCCCGTTGTGTATAAAAAAAGAATCATTATCATCATCATCATTTTACCTCTTCACCGTTGCCTAAAGTAAACACGAACTTTAATAACTTGAAACAAGTACAAAGCAAACATTGTAGAAAAATACTATAATAGCAGGCGATAGCTTACTGACTCATCAACGCTATACTCGTTGCTTCTAAGTAAAGTTTTCCCTCCACATCTCATAATAGTCGTTGTCGAAGCTAGCCAAGGCACGTACAGGCGATAATTTCAGATTCTGTTTACCCTCATGAGTTTCGCTGTATGACCACGGTGTAAACTGACCACGTCCTTCGTCATAATGCATTCGCAAAATTATTATGCTATCTGAAACCACTAAATATACCCATAATAGTACTAATCGTCTGAAACTACGAAAAAGTTTCTTTTCTGCAATAAAAAAAGTGTTATAAGAATAAGAAGAAGAATAAGAATAAGAATCATTTATTTGCTGAGAATGTAGGTACATACATAATTGTTGTTAAGAATTAGAATTTTCGGTCCAGTACATTCTGCCAACATTTAGCATGCAAATATTATTTAAATTAAAGTTCAGGTAAATTAAATAGGTATACAATTACATACATTTCACAATAAAATAGTAGGTATTCAATCATTTAAAACAAATATTTATAAAATAAGAAATGTCAATAAGAAATAATAAGGAATAAATCATATGATGTCAAAATTTATCAGTTAGAAAATCTGTAATCGAATAATAACATTTTTCTAATAATATAGATGTCAATTTCTTTTTAAATTTATAACTATTCAATTCCTTAATTTCGTCAGGTATTTTGTTATATATTGCCGGTCCCATTCCTATCACACTTTTCTTAAGCAATGCTGTATGAAAACTTCCCAAACATAGCATGTTTCGGTACTGTGAACGCAATTTAATTGACCTATTCCGTGTTTGGGAAACTTTTGTAAACAAGTGCTGATTAGATTTGACAAAAACAGCAATTTCCAAAATGTATAATGATGGCAATGTCAAGAGTCATATAGACTTAAACATAGGCACGCAACTATCAGTCATTTTTGACCCTGTCATGGACCTAATGCAACGTTTCTGGGCTTTGAAAATCATCTCCCTGTCGCTGCAATTACCCGAGAAACTTAAGCCATACCTTAAAATTGAGGCAACGAGACCATGATATGCCATTATTGTTGTCTTAGAGTTAACTTTCTTTGATAAGTAATCTATATATATAAAAGAGAAAATCACTCACTGACTCATCACGAAATCTCAGAAACTACAAGTGCTAGGAGTCTCAAATTTTGCATGGGGGTTCCTTTTAGGATGAAGGTGCTCACTAAGACGGGATTTTGCGAAATTCAACCCCTAAGGGGGTAAAACAGGGTGGCAAAGTTTGTATGGGAGAAAGCGATTCCTTGGCCCGATTGACTTGAAATTTGGCATAGACATTCTTTAACAAAATTAATTGAATATGTGTTTCATATTTTCTTGAAATGTATCCCCTAACAGGGTTGAAAAGGTAGAAAGCTATTTTTAGGGTGGTTGACTTCGATATCGGAATCAAAACTTCTTAGTGCATTTGTACGATTAAGAAAAATAAATGTCAGTTGTCAGGTTGTCACCTCCCCTGAGATTGTATTATGTCACCGCACGAGCTGACATTTCATGTTGTATATCCTTTTATCCTGATTTTCACTACCTATTTTACGAAATATTAGTCTACTTATAAAACGTGGCAAAATCTATCAGATATCTAACGTGGCAAGGAATGTGATGTAAAGTGTTAAAATTGAGAGCCGGATAATAATGCACAACATAAGTTGCACACGACATAATTTGCAATGTCACGTTATTTTAGCCAGGAACCAAGAACAAATAAACATACATAGATTTTTATTTAAAAAGAAGATACCTACCAAACTATTAAGTATGAGTATTAAATGTTACATAATATTATTATACTTATTTTGTTATATTACTGCTAAGAAATTTTATTAAGTACCTACCTACCTAATACAAAATCGTGAACAGTAGGGCGTCGGTTCTGTAACCAAACTCGAACCCCACTTCGAATCTCACTTCACTGCACGGGACGGGAACTTTAAATCATAAATAAGATAAAATGATAAGATTTTTTTTTTCATCACAAAATATTTTAGATATCTACCTAAATTTATTGTAATCGGTAAAATTGCTCATTTAGTTAGCTAATTTCTAATAACAATTCACGCGAAGTGAAGTGAGGTTCGAAGTGAGATGCGAGTTTGGTTACAGAATCAACAGATTGCGCAGGTAAAACCGCGGGGTGCAGCTATTACCTACATATCACAAAGTTGTAAAAATGTGAAATTTTTGATGTTTGGATGTTGTTCATTTTGTTACTCAATCACGTCTTACCCGGGTGAACGGATTTTGACGAAATTTGGCACAGGGATAGATTATAGTCTGGAATACTTAACACAGGCTTCTTTTCATGCCGATCATTGGTTTCCAAGGGAAGACTTTCAACGATTACCGACTCCCACGCGGGCGGAGCCACGGGCAAAAGCTAAACATAGTATAAAACAAAGTCGCTTCACGCCGTCTGTACGCTTCTCTTAAACTATACATAAAAATCGCAATAAAATCGATCTTTAAGTTTGGGAGCTAGGTTGCCTCAGAGTCCTCAGACAGACACACACACACACTTCAATTATATTTTAACACCCCTTGCGTACGTCGTATATATGCAGATATGTTTTAACGTCTACTGCTTACACTGAGTTGAGGTCACTCTTGGCATCACATAGCGCTGCACAGTGTAACATAGTAACTCTGTTAATATTTAGTAACGTAAGTATATATGTATATATAAATATATAAATTATTGTTATGCTTTGCGTATGTGATATGTGCTGCCAATAAAACGATATTCTATTCTATTCTATATCCTGTAGTATAATCAAATAACTTCACACTGACACCACATTAGCACAGTTTTACATTAGTAACTACATTGCACTGCACCCGTGCGAAGCCGGGGCGGGCCGCTAGTATAACATATAAGCGGCCTTACTTAGTTTCTTACATACTTCATCTGCATGCGGTTTCCATGTAAGCTGACTATCAATTAATAGGCCAAAAAATCTCGTGGTGTTAACCTCTTCTAATGCATTACCTTGATAGTTAACATTAAAGTTTGATTGGCGTAGTCTTTGATAGAAATGCACTAATTTTGTCTTTTGTAAATTTATAATTAAGTCATTATTGTTAAGCCAGTCAATTATGTCTTTCAAAACGTCATTAATATTATTTTCATATAGATTATAGTCAATACATTTTATTATAGCTGTACTGTCATCAGCAAATAAGATCATTTGTTTTCGGACGTTCCTTGGAAAATCATTAATGTAAATCAGAAACAACAACGGACCCAGCACACTGCCTTGTGGAACACCACATTGTACTTCCCTTGCAGATGACAAATATATTCCTTTTTTCTTTGTTTTTTTGTTTATTCTACTAATTTCGACAAATTGTTTACGACCAGTAAGATATGACTCTAATAGTTTAAGAATATTGCCACGTATGATATGGGTACGTATCAGAATGTCTAAAGTTAGAATGTCTAAACTTAAAATGGCAAAGTTCAAAATGTCAAAAATTAAAATTCAAATAGTATAAAATGTCGAAAATCATTATGTCTAACTTCAAAATAGCAAAATTCAAAGTATCAAACGTATCAAATACTTGACGAGTTAAAATATCAATGGTCATTAAGTCTAAGTTCACAATGATTTATTTGAATTGGGTTGGATCTTAAAACGAATCGCCTTCTTTGAGATCGTATTAATTAAAAGAATGTAAAATATGAATCATATTGAGTATTATGTTATTATTATGAAATGAAATATCTAATGATAATAATGAACTAACTTAAATTAATACTGTATACATCTTTTTCTATAAGTAAAATAATTATAATTTTAATTTATTAAGAAACACTACTAATAATAATATGATATTATAGAATTTAAGTCACTCATTCTGCCAACACCCTTACAGGGTGTCACATGTATTAATTAACCTAATTATTGTCAACTTTATACCATGTGACTGTGCAATAAAGAAATTATGAAAATTATGAAAAAATAGAGCTTGTTAGGAATTCCTAAAATGAAACTAAACACCGAATAATCTCATCATACCTAAGCATAAGAAATCACTGAAAACGACTGAAATGAGAATGAAAATAAAAATAAAGGCCTGCATTGAATGCTTTTATTTTTGAGATCCCAAAAACACACAAACAAACAGTGCAAACAATTGATTAAAAAAATACATATTTTTGTTTTACGTATGTTTAAATAACATGATTATAAATATAATAAAAAAAATCGTAGACTTAATATTACAATCTTAGTGAAAAATTTGATAATGTCTTACACCTAGGGCTTATCTTACTTAAACATTACATAAAAATGGCACTTGAAGCATCGGTTTCGTCCTTAAATAACAGTTATAATCATCACACAAAAATCACTCTGTGGTACAAAACGTGAAATATTTTTTTGGATTTTTTAAATCTATTGATTCGTGCTCGTGACACTCACTCAAAAAACTTTAAATAAAAATATTTTCATGCCGAGTCGTCGTCGTTATGGTTGGATCGAGATAAGAGTTATTGAACTAAAACAATTAATATTTGCACATTCAACAAAATGGACCTAAGGATGTATCGTCACAGTTTGTAAGGAAGCGCGTGTTGGCACACTGGTCTATTAAATAGACTTTAAGATGACAACTTCCTCTTCTTGAACAAACACATGTTGTTCCGGCGCTACATAGGAGCGATCCATTTGCAATGCTGGAGGTGAGGTAGGCCCCGGTGAAGCGCGCGGGGAGGGCGCTCGGGGCCCGGGGGCTAGCTAGCCGCGCACATTCACCGTTGTGCAGCCGAAGATCTCGTCGAGCTGGCGTGACGAGAACGTCACCACGATACGCCGCTCGCCATGCCGTCGTGGCACGAATTTATCCTGGTAGTTGACGAACTCACCCGGCTTCACGTCCCGGAACCTTATCTGTGAAACAGTGAAAAGCTCAAACTCTGCTCACTTCAGCGATCATGAACATTTTGTAACTGGATATTTACCTGTCGTGGTCTCTGAACGCCGGGCCCTTCGAAAGTAAAGTAACAATCGGTGAGATGGACGCTCAATGGATTCTGGAAGCTGAACGTCACCGCACACTCTTGGCCGATGCATGGTTGACCTCTGACCTACGAAGATTCAATCGAAACCAATTAGAGCTCCGTTCAAATAAATGATCAATAACTATAATACCTATTCAAATCGTATCAAGTACCTACCTGTACTTGCATCCTTGGCTTGTGAAGTGGGAAGTCGTCCTCATCAGACCAAGCCTGTCTGGTTTGTTTGACATAAGCCATGGCGTGCACCTTGATCATGGCATGATCGACAAGTTTGTCCATGTATTCTTGAGGCGTGACGTGAAGCTTCAGAACTTCACGCTGTCCGGCTCGCACTACGAATTCACCCTGTGCCCTACGCAGACGAGATGCGATTGCGCCGGTGTAGTAACACGAATTGGCTGTCAATACACACCAGATGGTACGATCTTCGTGTGATTTATTCTGTTAACAAGAGATGAGATCATTATCATCATCATTTGTGGATATTTCACATTATTAATTACTAAAGAAGACGCATTAAGGATTTTTACCTGGATATTCATAGTACAATCGAAAGGCTGGCCATATGGAACAAGATCGATATCCATAAGGTCAAAGTACACATCTTCGAAGTTACGGTCTGGATATTCGTAATATTGCTGCAAGCGCTGATACCCACGGCATGAGGCAATGACAGCTAAGCGTTCGGGAGATGCGTTGTCCACAGTCTTGTATTCGTGAGTAATCTCTAGCATGTCACTCTCTCCTTCATCATCATCGCGGTTAGGATTTTTGGTAAGTATTTTGCGGCCCACTCTGCAAAATTTTCAATTTTTTTTATAATGACTATCGTAACTATAAATAACCTACCTACTTATATCAGATGGGTATAAATAATTAATAATACTAACTGATATTGATTAGAAGCCATTCTGATGAAGCCCCATTCAGAGTTTTCTTCCTCTTGGAAGTGGCATAGCTCAGCGTTCAGTTGACAATACATGAAGGGTGTGTCGTATTGGAAGCCAACCTCTCCTCGCCGCACGGCCTCTACACTAGCTGGACCGCAATGGTACACTGCTTCAGCTTCCTCCTGTGGTGTAGAATCGATTATCTGCCAGCCACTGTAACCTGTTCAAATTAAATACAATCTTATTAGTAAAAGGCTTGAAAATCGATAAAAAAACCGGCCAAGTGCGAATTGGACTCGCGCACGAAGGGTTCCGTACTAAAAAACGGTAAAAAAAAATTACGTTTGTTGTATGGGAGCCCCCCTTAAATATTAATTTTATTCTGTTTTTAGTATTTGTTGTTATAGCGGCAACAAAAATACTTCATCTGTGAAAATTTCAACTATCTATCTGTTGTCGTTATTAATATCGAGCAAAAAACGGTAAAAAAATCACGTTTGTTGTATGGGAGCCCCCCTTATATATTAATTTAATTCTGTTTTCAGTATTTGTTGTTATAGCGGCAACAGAAATACATAGTCTGTGAAAATTTCAACTTTCTAGCTATCACGGTTCATGAGATACAGCCTGGTGACAGACAGACAGACAGACAGACGGACAGACAGACAGACAGCGGAGTCGTAGTAATAGGGTCCCGTTTTTACCCTTTGGGTACGGAACCCTAAAAACAACCCAAATTGTAATACTCTCAAGGAATATGAACTACCTTGAGGTAGATCAGGTCTCTGCATCCAGACGTCATTCCACACGTGGAAGTTCCAGCAGGAGTCATAACAGTCCTCGTCAGGACCATTGGGCACTTCGTTACCATCTCGATCAAAATATTTATCCACGGTGAAGGTTCTATTTGTATCATGCGCTGACACGTAATTGGTGACCGATCTGCATGGAATACCTAAGGAAAAACAAATAAACAGCAAACATAAATATCGATACTTATTATTTTGGTATAAGAGGTACAGATGACGGCATATCAGACTAATACCTGTTGACTAAGATGAGACCGTCTTTATGTCCTATGTAATACTTAAAAGCTGTTTCGTAGTTCAAAAGTTTAATTTGATGTGCTGTCGTGTGTACATGTTACATCAAAAAATATTTACCCAAAGCTCTGCAGATCGTGACAACAAGCCCAGAGAACACCCAACACTGGCCATATTCAATTGGGCGGCCACCTTCAGTCAGGTAGCGTTCCAATATGGCAACTGAACCTGTCCAGGCATGGGGAGCTACTCCGTCCTTATACTCCCCATCATAGCGCCCAACCATCAAGCCGTCATCGTCGTGGTTGGAATTAATCTAAGACACAATACAAATAATCATTTCAAAATACAAATTAATTTTAGGTTACATAATTATAAGTGTCGTTATTAAAAAATCTTTTTTACCATGGATGAAATCGCTCTACAGACTCGAATTGGATTACCACGCTCTGAATGCTCCAAGCCACTGCGCTCCAATAGATACATGCAAGCAGGCAGTACCACGTCATCGAACTGGCCATAAATCCATTTACGCCCTTTGGGTTGACGCCAGGTTCCACACCAAATCTTTCCTTGCTCATTGAGCACATATTCCTTACGAGATGACTCGTTGTCCATGTATACGGGATCTTCCCTACACCAAGGGTTGAACAAGATGTAAACATCTTCATCACATTTGTAGTCGTGGCGATTATCACGTTGTCCGAAGCGGTTGGTCTGAACCCAACAGTTCCAAACACCGACTGGCGCAGTAGCAGGTACGTGTACTTGGAACGTTATTGTGTTTCCGTCCTGTCGCTGAATGCTTATGTCCCATCGGTCCATATCATGCGCAAGAGATGCCAAGTTCTGCATGGAACCATGTCGCGAGCCGTGTCGTGAACCGTAGCCACGACCGAACGATGAGTGCTGCGTTGTACCTCCATAGCGGTCCATCATTGTCTGTCTCTCCATGGGGCCATGAGGACTAAGCGGGCTATGTTGCAAAGGCAATGGTTCATTGCTGAAGGAACTGCGACGGACACCATAAGTAGTAGTCTCCCGCATTCCACTCATCGGGCCCATAGGTCCTATCGTGCCCATAGTGCCCATAGTACCCATAGTACCCATTGTACCCATTGTACCCATTGTTCCCATAGATCCCATAGTACCCATATTGGTGCTGGTATCCTGCATACGTGACATACCCATACCCATACCCATCCCCATCCCCATACCCATTCCCATCATATCACGGGAATGTTGGAAAACACCCTGCTGAGTGCTCCAGTTTACAGGTAACACTACCCGAGTGCCTTTTGTGACACTTGGCTTGGGTCCTGAAATAAAAAAAAATATTAGAAAGAAAGAAAAAGAAAGAAAGAAAATACATTTATTTGACACAGACATGAGAAAAATAAGATACATGCTACAGGTACATTAGTAAAGGGAAAAAAAATTAAAAATAAATCTAAAACATAACATATTAAGTAAAAACGGATCTCACGGCTGCGCCAAACTCGGAAGCCAATTCAGCATGTGTCGGGCTGATGAGACCCGACAATTGACGATGACGACGACGATGAGTATTATCACAAAACGTTCATGACAATACTATTTCAATATTCTACACTACAATATTAGTTATTGTAATTGCTCACCAAAACAGAACACGATGCGAATCATATCTTGCTGTTTATCGTAAGTGCGATCGAAGCGTACGGCGAAGAAAAAGTTCTGGCCCCTTCTTAAAACAGGGTTGGGCAAAATGTTATCGTTCACCAAATCATACTGTTCCGTGTGATGATCCTTAGAGTTATCACGGGAGTAAAATTCGGTGAGTTCTACTTTCAAAGGTTGTTGAGAGTAATAACTCTGAGGTATCATTTCCATGGTGTCCTGACGACGACGACGCTCATTTTGATCTGCCATTTTACAAATCAAATTATGGGTGTACTGAGTGTTAGGGCTATTCCTGGTTGAGTGCTTCATGCGATGAAGAGAACCCGTGCTATGGGAGCGGCCAGGGCGATGTTGAGCCGTAGGCCCTGCCCTCTGCATCGGCCAGCGACGGGTCTGTCCAGGGCGCTGACAAAAGCTAGAGATGTTGTAATACGCAGACAGCCCCGGAACATAATTGGAAGGCATCCCACCTATGGTCATTTGCTGTTCCCTCATGCAGCTGAGCGTGCTCATGCCTGATGTTAATCCTGTTATTCCACCAAGGCCCATCCCAGTCATGCTTGAGGTCATGCTCGAGGACATTCTGTCCATACTAGACCTTCGAACCATGGACATCTTGGCGTAAACACTATACGTGAAGACGGCTTAACGTGCCCGACAGTGGAGCGCACTGTGCTCCGGGGAGAGACCAGAGCGAATGGTGTCGTTGGCTCGGTGTGAGGACTTTATATATTGTGCGAATTGCGTGAGGATCATTCACCGCTCAGGTGTCAGTTGTCAGGAGAGGCGCCTGTGTCGCGAGGTTTCTGGCAGTGCTTTTGTTCGTGGGCACTGAATTGTGAGTAAACGGGAACATCTCGTACGCTCCAACGCTGTGTGTCTAACATTTCTAAACAATAGAGATGCATGAACCTGTAATGAGACTAGATTTTATTCCAATTACGGCTTAGGTATTCAAACAATAAAATTATTAAGATTGTATATCCGCATTTCAAAGAAATTAGCGTTTTTTTCAAAGAAATTATCTAAAGAACGAAAGCATTACTATGAATTTTGCTTCCTAAAACTAAAGTAAGCAAAATTCTTAAATTAGCGCCGTATAGAGAGAAAAACATAATAAATTATCAGGTATTTTAAAACGAAGACAATCTGTTTTAGTGGAATTTCAAATTTGCTTGTCAGAGGTATTTTTCACAAACGTTTCAGCTGTAAAAAATAAGAATACGGCTCATATTTATTTTTTCACTTATTGTTTGTATTGTCAAGGAGTGTCCTATAGAGAAAAATTAACAAAATATTTTTTTTATCACAGAGGAGTAAAATATTAAAAAAAATGCTCAAATTGGTACACTTTGACATATTTTTTGATGGTATTTACAGATTCTTAAGTCATTATTTATTTTTTTAGGAATAATGAGGCATTTGTCTAATGTATTGCGCGTTTTGTATATACTTATATCTATTTAATAATTTAATAGGAATTTTCAAAGTTCGTTCTCATTGCGGCTAGCGCAGAGTTGTTTTGATCATCTGTATTGAAAATTTAAAAATGGAAGGTGATGATTAAAAATGGTACACCCTTAAAAGGGGAAGTTTTTAATCGGGTAACTAAGAGAAAATTTTCACGTGGCTTTCCTAGTAAAAAGCTAAATTCAGCATTAGAAACTTGTTCCCTCAACTCTTTTGGAGTTAGACAACTATCTTCAATCTTCATATTATTCAATATATACTATTTAAAACAGTGAATAGTGTAGACATAGACATAAATTTAAATTATAATAATATTAAAATAGCAAATGAAGATATGACAAAGTTTCTGGGCATAACAATAGACAAATTCTGCAACTGGAAAGCTCACGTAGACATATTAGTTACAAAACTTGATAGATACATCTATGCTTTAAATAGAATTAGACAAATAGCATCAAAAGAAGCGGCGATAATGGCTTATCATGGCTATGTATCTTCCTTGTTACGATATGGAGTTATATTGTGGGGAAACTCAGTGGATACCCTGAGGGTGTTTAGAACTCAAAAGAAATGTATTAGGTCTATCTGTGGCGCTCATTACTTAGATAGTTGTAAACCCCTATTTAAAAAATTTAATATATTACCCCTACCGTGCCTTTATATATATGAGATATCTATATTTGTTAAAAACTACAGTGACTTATTTAAAAAGAATAAAGATAATGCACGACGCATTCAAAGACACGGGGAGAGGTTGCAGATACCTAAACAAAGACTAGCTTTACATTCAAAGAATGTTTATTGTATGGCAATAAAAATATTTAACAAATTGCCAAATGACATAAAACTTCTGACAATGAATAAATTCAGACATAAACTATTTAATTTTCTTATTAATAAAATGTATTATTCATTAGGTGAGTTCTTGAATGACAAAATTTGATAACCTGACATGTAGCTATTAATTAATATAATTCTTTTGACATTTTTATCTAGATCAGATTTATTCTGTATCTGTAATTAATTATTTTTTGATATTGACTATACTTTTAATAATTTTGAACATTGTATTAAATTTGAATAAATCACTATCACTTATTGCATTATTATGATAAATATGACAATAGTAAACAAAATTGTACAAATTTTTGCACGTCGTCAAATGCACGATAGAATATGTAAGAAACAATTCCAATGTAACAACTTATGTAACCAGGGGCGGATCCAGGATTCAAGCTTGGGGGGGGCCCTTGGAGCCTCGGGTCTAGCTTTACCTTACATAGATATCTATTTAAGGGAAGATGCCTTAGGTTCACAAAACGCCTGGGGCCCTATTTTTGAATCGCTCGACTCCAGTCGAGCGCTCTTTTCGATTGATTTTCGTTCGACTTATGACTCAAAACAATGAGATGTCGAACGAAAATCAGTAGAAACGAGCGCTCGACGTCAGCCGAATGATTCAAAAATAGGGCCCCTGATTTTTCAGAAAAATGCTTGTATATAGTAAAAAAACGGCCGCGCAGCGCTATTTTTAGACAGTTTTATCAACTAATCTTGTACTCTTTCCTATCTATAGTAAAAAAAGACCGCGCAGAGCGATTCTTAGTCAGTTTCATTTCATCCCCTAATCTTGTCTGTTTATAGTAAAAAAAAAATAAGTCAGTTTCATTCACCACTTATGGACTCGAGTAAAAAAATTTGCCGCGAAGCTCAATTTTTAGTCAGTTTCATTCACTAATCTTATCTGTTTTTAGTAAAAAAACGGCCGCGCAGCTTCATTTTTAGTTAGTTTCATCCGTTATACTTGTAGGTACTCTTGCCTGTCTGCAGTAAAAAAAAGCAGCCGCGCAGCGCGATTTTTGTCAGTTTCATCCACTAATCTTGTCTGTCTATAGTAAAAGATACGGCCGCGCAGCGCAACTTTAAGTCATTATCATCCACCAATCTTGTCCGTCTTTAGTAAAAAAACAGCCGCGCAGCGCCATTTTTAGTTAGTTTCATCCGTTATACTTGTACTCTTGCCTTTCTGTAGTAAAAAAAAGCGGCCGCGCAGCACGATTTTTGTCGGTTTCATCCACTAATCTTGTCTGTCTTTAGTAAAAAACGGCCGCGCAGCGCCATTTTTAGTCAGTTACAATACAACTGTTATACTTGTACTCTTGCTTGTATATAGTAAAAAAAGCGGCCGCGCAGCGCGATTTTTAGTCAGTGTCATCCACTAATCTTGTCTGTCTTTAGTAAAAAACAGTCGCGCAGCGCCATTTTTAATCAGTTTCATCCGTTAATCTTGTACTTTTGGCTGTCTTTAGTAAAAAATCCAGCTGCGCAGCGCGATTTTTAGTTATTTTCGTCAATTAATCTTGTCTGTTTATAGTTGAAAAAAAACGGGGCCCGCGCTGCGCCATTTTTAGGGTTCCGTAGCCTAAATGGCAAAAGACGGAACCCTTACCCCTTAACCCCTTAATTAGTTTTTGAGATATAGCACATTTTCCAAAACCGCAAATATAACTTTGTCATTCATACCAACACTGTGAAAAACAAAGTTATTTTAGCAAACGAAAAATGATAGGTGGTATTAAATATGGTATGGTATAGGGTAACTACGGAACCCTATGGCGCGTGGCCCAACACGCACTTGGCCGGTTTTTATCCACTAATCTTGTAATATGTGGTTTCATCCGGGCAGGCGGGTAGTTTGCGCAGCAAGGCTTGCGTGATTGAAGCATGTACGCAAGATTTCACAGCGAGACTCACTAAATTAAAAAAATGCCCGTCTCTGCTTTGTTCCAGCCGCACGCCTTGAAACTGTTAAATGCTTGTCAAATGCGCCAAATGTCTGTCAGATGATAACCCTACTCGGGCCACGTTTTATGATTAAAAAAAAGATAGAGGCACTGACACTACCTACATAAAACAATAAGAATTAAAAAAAATAACTGTCCTTTTCATGGCAAGTTCAATGTTATCCGCAAAGGCAATCGGCCTCGTGGGGGGGCCATGGCCCCCTTGGCCCCCCCCCTGGATCCGCCAATGTATGTAACCACCATATTCTCGCAAATAAATGCTTACTTACTTACTTACTTACTACTTCATCGCTGGACGAACTAATTTTTTGTAATAATATCACAAAAATAGTTCGATCAATGCTAAAATACTACATTAAGAGACAAGTTAGCTTAAGTTGCTCATTGCACACGAGATTGTGGGTTGCAGGCTGCAGCCCGAGCCGCAGGCGAGGGCGTAACTCAGCCAAGTGTGCAATAAGCAAAAGCTCACGAGTTTCATACGACGTTTTTCAACACATTTGCGAGGAAAAAACATAGTAATTTACCACACAGCAACAAATACGACAAAAACAAAAATTATGAAAATTATGGGAAAAGGCGCGCAGGTTTTTTTTTGTTTTTTTCACACGCTCGATGCAAGAATATTTTGCGAACAAAGGGGTGAGTGAGCATACACTGCCTACTTCAAAATTATAATTTTAAGTTATAAAATGAAAATATTTTATTATTTTATAACAAAATATTGGAAATTATTCATAATTTAATAATAATAAATATTTATTTGACTTAATTGAGGACTTACACGTTTATTTATTCAAAAAATGTATATGAATTTTCAGCGGCATAAAACCTCTTTGTTGTTACTATAAAAAAAATAACTGTATAACCCTGTTGAATTGACAACATTTCAAATTTTTTAGGTACATGTTTTTATGGATATAATGAAAATTTATCGTTTTTTAGACAACACGTATTTTTTCTTTTCCATTTATTTTCATACATTACTGAGATATTAATTAATAAAAAACGGTTTATTCTAAAAGGTAAGTCCAAGATATAGGTAAAATATAAGCGATGCCTTTGCCTTGCCTCTTAAAACGTCAATTAAAAAAAAACTGTCTTTCATGCGAATTGTGATGTCCATAGAGATGTAGGCACGCTAGTATTTGATATCGATAATAATGGTATTTTTATTTCATGTTTCATAATAAATAAGAAACATAATAACTATAGTAACCCCAATAACAATTATAGTAAATTATTGAAGTAAGGGGTATGAGTAATTTTCTAAGAAGAGGTGGGTCATTTTTCTTTCAATGTCGCTTTCTAAAAACAGTTTCAACTAAAAGCCCCTCATACAAAGACTGTCAAAAGTAATATCGAAGCGATGTTGTGATTAAGAAGTGCGCTATACGCGATGTATAGCTCTGTCTCCGTAACAAAACAACATCACTTTGAGGTTGCTATAAGAGCTCAGAGTACGACCTCTGGTAACTGCCCCCCTACTCAAATGGCCAACATTCTATTCGTTTGAACGCTACGCTTACTATTAAAACTTTAAAATAAGCAGTAAACTAAAAATTACGTGCCGTAAGCTTGACAATTCCATACAATACATCGAAGTTTGTGATTTACATAAGTTTGCGACATGTGATTTAATCATCAATTGCTCATATTTAAGCTTTAAAAGTAAGCGTAGCGTTCAAACGAATAAAAAGTTGGCCATTTGAGTAGGGGGGCTGGTATCCCTAAGAACTTTCTCGAATGTCCATGCAGACAAAGACAAGGAAATAAAAGAACAGGTAAAAAATGACAGTGTTTATTATTTGAAGGCTTTTTTAACTCTTTTTAGTTGTCGCTGCAAACTAGTAATCATTGCTTCATGTCGACATGACGCAGGCTCGTTACATTTTTGTGGCATGTTGGATAACAGCTCCTAAAACAAAGAAATTGAGCTTGTAGTAGTAAGTATCTACATACAGAACATTAAGTTGAAACTGATTTGAGTTAAATTGAATTAATTAACTTGAACATCATTTATTTATAAATAAATAAATTGTTTATTTGCATAACCATACATTACAAAATGATTAAAAAGTTGCTTACAACTAACAATCCTTACTAATATTATAAATGCGAAAGTCCGTTTGTTTGTTTGTTTGTTTGTTTGTTACGCCTTCACGTCTCAACTACTGAACCGATCGTCATGAAATTTTGCATACACGTTGTCAGGGGTACAGAGAAGGACATAGGGTACCATTCATCCCGAAAAAAAGTATTTTTTCCGAGGGATAGCAAAAAAACTTTCCACGCAGACGAAGTCGCGGGCGGCAGCTAGTTAAAATATAAAAGCAGCAAAGAGTAGGAGTACCCACCTTATCCACATTATAAATTGATAAACCATACTGTGGGTACCCACCGTAAACAACTAGGTAACTATTATTGCTAATGGATCAAACAAAAAATAAAAGTTGTATCAATAGCATGGCAGTACAAACTACTACCCAAACTGGGATATACCCGTATCTCAGGCAGCAGCTTCTCCTCCCATGGTAACAATTTAAGGATGTATTACAAGCAAACGTAAAAGGATTTATTAAAAATAAATATATAACAAAAATAAAAAGATATTAAATATAAATGTAGTTTGCCAGACAATTATAAGGAATTTGTGACAATCTGTGGAACTTTAGATATAAACAAAAAAACACTACAAAACTGTAGGTAGACACTAATTACATTACTATAGGAACTCGAACAGTAACTTTTCATGTTTTTACAGACACTAAACTGCGTAAGTTAGTCGCAAATATTAAAAAAAAGAAAAAATATATAACTTTCACAAGCAAACGTAAAAGGATTTAACAAAAATTAACATAACAAAAATAAAAAGATATTAAATATAAATGTAGTTTGCCAGACAATTATAAGGAATTCGTGACAATCTGTGGAACTTTAGATATAAAAAAAACACTATAAAACTGTAGGTAGACACTAATTACATTACTATAGGAACTCGAACAGTAACTTTTCTTGTTTTTACAGACACTAAACTGCGTAAGTTAGACGCAAATATTTAAAGAAAGAAAAAAAATATATATAACTTTCACCAACCCACTTAGCCCTGCGGTGATACCTTGGGATTGGTTGGATTCAAGGAATCCAACCACGAAGCATTATTTCCTCTGCAATTAGTAGATCCTTACATTTATCCATTATTTGACTGTCAGCAGCAAGTTTTCGGTCTCTTCATACGATTTACGCATGAGCCAAGAAGTAGTTTTTAATTTACACAATTTACTGCAAAGTGGGAAAATCTCAATTTCCTTATTAACATGATTATAAATGTGAGGGCCCAGAAAACAGAAAAACCTATGTAAGAAACTATGTGAGAAACAACTTATTCCACAAACCTGGTAAGGTCTACGACTACATTGTATTGAGGGAGGACTAGGGAATATAGTGAGGCAGTGCTGTTTCAAAATAGTTATTTAAAAGAAAGATGTGCCAGGCTAGCCAAGCCATGTGATGGTTTTCTACTTTTTTCCCATCAAATATAAAGGACCTAAGAAAGTACAATAAAACATACTCGTATATCGATATAGAAAGGCCCATCACTATGCGAAACACTTCAAAGATCTGTAATAAACAGATCTGATATTTGCAAAAATCGACAAAGAACTGGACACAAACGACTATTTGCACAAATTATTAGTATATTATAATAGTTTCAGGCTATTTATATAACATAAAAAAATGAAAACAATATGAACTCACCGATTAAATGATAATATCTATTGATTATATTCTTATGTTCCTGTGTGTGATTTCCAGCCCTCAATCACACAAAACATAATGTCACAGGTAACGCTTAAGTATCACAAAAGATGCTACGACTTTCTTTTGATTTTCTTACAAGAATGCTTTAAAAATATCTAAATTTTACTAAACATAGAAATACACTCTAAAGACATTCAGTCATTATTATGACATTTTCAACGCACTTGCTCGTAAAGTTAGCCCTAATACATCGCTTTTAGGGCCATAAACCGAACTATAACAAACGCGTGTAATAATATATAAAACACTAGTTGGTTATAGAATTATCCCTACAAAGTTATATAGGTACCTTAATGCAAGTTCTATGCGAGTAAACAGAGTATTTTCAATTTAACCGGGTAATACAGTTATTTTTTTAGTAACACCAAAGAGGTTTTATGCCGCTGAGAATTTATTTGCATTTTTGGAATAAATAAATGTGTAGGTCCTTAATTAAGTCAAACAAATATTTATTATTATCAAATTATTCTTAATTTACAATATTTTGTTAAAAAATATTAAAATATTAGCATTTCATCACCTAAATTTATAATTTTGAAGTAGGCTGTATGCTCACTAACCCCTTTGTTCGCAAAATATTCTTGCATTGGGCGTGTGAAAAAAACAAAAAAAAACCTGCGCGCCTTTTCTCATCATGATTATCATTTTGTTTTTGTCGTATTTATTGATGTGTGGTAAATTACTTTGCTTTTTCCTCGCAAATGTGTTGAAAAACGTCGTATGAAACTCGTGAGCTCTTACTTATTGCACACTCTGCTGAGTTACGCCCTCGCCTGCGGCTCGGGCTGCAACCTACAGCCTTGTGTGCAATAAGCAACCTAAGCTAACTTGTATCATATTGTACTATTATTATACATATATATTGTATTATATATATTGATTTTTTTCTTTTAAATAGAAGGCAAAGAGACTCAACTCAAACTTCCTATATGGACTAGATTTTAGATTTTTTTAAATAGCGGAAAAAATACTGATCTAAAAATTCTGAAAAAAAATATATGAGCTTAGAACACTAAAATCTCGAAATGGTTTTCTAATTTTAGTACTTTCTCAAAATGAAATGTTGTCAATTGGGAATGCTAGCATAGAACTTGCAGTAAGTAAGGTACTAATTTAACTTTGTAGGGATAATTCTATAACCAACTAGTATTTTATATATTATTGCACGCGTTTGTTATAGCTCGGTTTATGGCCCTAAAAGCGATGTATTGGGGCTCACTTTACGAGCAAGTGTGTTGAAATAGTAGATTATTGCATCTTTTCATTATATTTTCATTACGCTGTATTTTTCTCTTATTTATAAATATCCCACCTTATTCATAGGTTTTTAGTATTTGTTGTCA
Organism: Agriphila geniculea; assembly: GCA_943789525.1. Taxonomy (NCBI): domain Eukaryota; kingdom Metazoa; phylum Arthropoda; class Insecta; order Lepidoptera; family Crambidae; genus Agriphila; species Agriphila geniculea. Next base: position 9,520,303 of record OX038873.1, on the reverse strand, counting down.
TAGCGGCAACAGAAATACATCATCTGTGAAAATTTCAACTTTCTAGCTATCACGGTTCATGAGATACAGCCTGGTGACAGACAGACAGACAGACAGACGGACAGCGGAGTCTTAGTAATAGGGTCCCGTTTTTACCCTTTGGGTACGGAACCCTAAAAAAGTACTTAGCAAAAATCGATTATGCTGCGAGTTTTCCGCGCCACAAGCTCCCGATTTCGCACTGGTGAGGTGAAAAGTCCTTTCCTTACTTCCATTTGAAAAGGAATGCGGGGCGTTTCACATGGGTCTGATCAGTGCGGAATTGAATTTAATTTGCTTTTTAGGGTTCCGTACTAAAATGGTAAAAAGGAACCCTTATGGTGTGACTCAGTCTGTCTGTCTGTCTGTCTGTCTGTCTGTCACAGCTGGATATCTCGAGAACTACCAACTTGAAATTGAAGTATCAACTTGAAATTTAGAATAGTTTGAAATGACATTTGCCCAACTATTTTGCAAAGAAGAAATTAATAAAAAAATAAATATCTTTTTTACAACAGGGACTGAAAAGTGGTCTTAAAAATTTGAAGTGCTACTAGGGCATGTGGGGTATCATATGAAAGAGCGCCGTTTGCACGTTTTCAATCATTTTTTCTTTTTGTTTTAGGCCGCATAGTTTTCGATTTATGATGAAAAATGTAAAAAAAATGACCGTTCCCCCCCTTATCTCCGAACTTTGCAAAGAGAAAAATCTGAAATAATTCTATGTGATAGCAGTTTATATAAAGATTACAGGAAAAATAAAACGATGTCTCAATATAGCACACTTTTTCAGAAATTATCAAATTTCTAAAAATGTTAACATTAGTTCCACTATCGGTCAAGAGATGGCGCTGACATAAAACTGCAATACTAATTTTATTATTTTTCTCTGCAGTGGGGTTTGATGGTGCAATAATGATGGTACGGAACCCTCGGTGCGCGAGTTAGACTCGCTCTTGACCGGTTTTATTTTCTACAAAAAAGGGAAAATACTTTTTTCTTTGGTATTACACTTTCCAAAAAGATATACCTAATTGTGCCAATAAATAAAAAAAAAAATATTTTTCTTCGATTTTCGAAAATGGGTAGGTAAGTATCAAATTAAATGTTTTGATGAGCACATTCCAAAAGTTTAAGCATGTAACTCAAGTGATTTTATTTTTTAATTTTTCAATATGGGTGTCAAATAAAAAGCCTTGATGAGCACATTCCAAAATTATATAATTTATCAGTAAAAATGAAAGAATAACTTTTTTTATGGGAATTAATTAATTGAGTGACTGAAAAAAATAAAAGGCAACTGTTAATGGGATACTTAAATACTAAACCTGGCAGCGGTTTATTTTTTAGACGACAAAATAACTAAACGGGCGACAAACTGTGGATTACAAAAAATACGTAAAACGGGCGACTACATGTGGGAGATAAATAATTTAAGGTAGAAGTGAAAATTCTAAATGAGTGACAAAAATATTGAGTAGGCAACTATTATACCAAGTAGGTAACATACAGGCGCGGTCCGAAGGGGGGGGTCACGGGGGACATGACCCCCCCCAAAATCGTACACGTCAAATAGAAAAATCGGTGCGACTGCACTGGGCGCTCTCGTGTGTTGGGCGCCGAAAACGCCCGACCACCGGTCGACTATCAATCGTATTGTTGCCTGGTGATAAGCGACGAAGCGACGAATGAAACTGACTAAAAATCGCACTGCGCGGCCATTATTTAATATAAACAAGCAGGATTAGTCGATGAAACTGACTAAAAATCGCGCTGCACGGCTATTTATTTTCTAAAAACAAGCGAGATTACAAGATTAGTAGATGAAACTTACTAAAAATCGTGCTGCGCGGTAGTTTTTTTTTCTGTAATAAGTAAAATTAGAAGATTAGCAGATGAAACTGACTAAAAACTGCGCTGCGCGGCCATTTCTTACTATAAACAAGCAAGGTTACAAGATTAATAGTTGAAACTGACTAAAAATCGCGCTGCGCGGCCGTTTTTCTTTACTATAAACAAGCAAGATTACAAGATTAGTAGATGAAACTGACTAAAATTCGGGCTGCGCGGCGGTTTTTTGCTGTAATAAGCAAAATTAGAAGATTAGCAGATAAAACTGACTAAAAACTGCGCTGCGCAGCATTTTTTTTTGCTCTAAACAAGCAAGTTTATAAGATTAGTGGTAGAAACTGACTAAAAATCGCACTGCGCGGCCATTTTTTTTACGATAAACAAGCAAGATTTCAAGATTAGTAGGTGAAACTGACTAAAAAATCGCGCTGCGCGGCCGTTTTTAGACTAACAGGCAAAATTGAAAATCTTGGAATCGCATAAGTAGGGGGCGCCCCGTAGAAATATCGCCCAGGGCGCTGGTAGTGCTTAAACCGACACTGCGTCTATAAATTAACAAAATAAAAAAAAGCAATTATTATTGTGTGTATAGTGACCCCCTCCAAAATTTCAGGCTGCGACCGCGCCTGGTAACATATAACTGATTAGCTGCCCAACATGGTAGTCATTCATAGGCCAGTGGATGTCATCTCGATTGGGATAATAGTCACCTTTTTTGAATAAAATATACGTATGCCTTTTAAATGTTTTGTGTGCCCTAAAGGTTGCCGCTCAAATAGTAATTCGGTCGCCCGTTCTGAATAACTAGTTAGTCACCTATTTTCATTTATAGTCGCCCTCAGTCCATCGCCCACTTAATATTTCAGTGCGCTATAAGTATTCAGTATTTTTGATACCCAAAATGAGAATTTATTGTTACGCGATTAAATACTGCCTTTTTTTATTTATTTGTTTTTTTTGAGTGGTTTCTCCTTTTCTTCTTTTTTCTTAAAAAAATAAATATTTTTTTCTTTGTTTTTTAAAAACGAATTTTACTCGCATTTCTTGAGAAAAGCATACAAATACAATAAGCCTTGTACGGGAAGTAAATTACATTGCCTCGAATGATTAAAGCCCTCGCCTACGGCTCGGGCATTCAAACCATCCTCGACATAGTAACTGCTAACTTCCCGTTCTTGGCTGTAATACTCAAGTACCTACCTACTTAGGTTTAAACCATGTTTAATTTTAGTCCACCTTCATGCAAAATGAGGCTAAAGTTTTATTTATTGCTAAAAGTGTTAACTATTAATTGCTTATAACACTTTTCTTTAAACAGTAATCAAAGAAGTACCGAACACCTACTTAGGTATCACAAAACAAAGTTACAGTGCATAACTGGTCTATTGTTTGTCCCGGCTCCCGTCGTTACACCTATTTACAAGGATACAACATTAGTTCAGTGCCCTCTGTTAGAGAAACCAAATAAGCTAGTACGTGTCTGTCAGACAGAAATAACAGGGGGGCTACTCAAATGGCCACTTTTCTATTCGTTCGCTAACTTAAAAACTAAAAATAAGCCATAAACACCAAAATAACGTGTCGTAGGCTTGTCAATTCCATACAATACAATATTGTCTGTGATTTAAATAAACTTGCGACGTCTGACTTGATCGTTTAATTGCTTATTTTTAAGCTTTAAGTTAGCGAACGAATAGAAAAGTGGCCATTTGAGTAGGGGGGCTGATCATAACGACCGATCGCACCGTGTATGAAGCATTTTAATTAGCGATTTATTTTTGTTGTCTAGCAGCACTGGTTGCCTAGGCGACGCTAATCAATAAAACTGTCAACAAGACAACAGCTGACGTTCGTTGCATAGGTACAATAATTTTCATTTGGCTGGTTTCTTTCTTTGAACCTACGAATATTCATCTGTTAAGATAATACTTATTATTGAATGAATCAGTTTGATGTGGATTCCTAGAAATGGGTTTATATAAACTATTCAGCTGTAATGTTGAAATTCAATACAAAAGTTGTTTGCTTTCAAAAGCTATGCTGTTTACATTAATAACTACATTATTAACAATTATTTTACCATTTGTTATTGCGTACAGGAGTAGAGGTGAGATTCAACGAATTTTATTGTAGTTTGACTTTGAATAAAAGGTTTAAGCTAGATTGATTGAGATTAGATAATAGGTACTTACCTAATACTTTTCTTGATCACAGGGTTTTGGTTAAGAACACATAGTTTTTACGAACAACCAGTTATAAGCTTTACTTATGATTACATATTAGTAGCAGAAACCAATGATCCCAGTCAACCTATAGTGTGTGGTGAAGCAGCTGCTCTAAGCCAAGAAATTATTGGTTCTGAAGAAAATTGTGCACAAATTCAGGTTGTATTCAAACATTATCAATGATCACATCTCTACACTACAAAGATTTCTATGTGTATACTACACTAGTTTTATCTTAATATTTTTGTTTTCAATTTTATTCCAGGCACAGGAATTTGATTACAATGGTGATGGCAAAGATGATGCTTTAGAATTCAAATTCAACCTCAATATTCCTCAAGACAGGACAATTTCTTCAGTTATTGTTGTAGTAGCTTTAGATTTTCAGTTAAAGGTATACACTATACACAGATTTAACATTTTCATTAAGTACTTACTTCTGCTGTAATTTCTAACATTATTTTGTACCTATTACCTATGTTTTTTCAGACAGTATGTCCACTTCATGCACAAACCTTAGGCTTTATACAAAAGTCATTTACATCACCTCCAACTGGACTAAAATATTATGGAGATATCGAGTTCCACCAAGTCAGTCACTTACCTTGTCTTCGAAATATCATAGACACCAAATATAATGACTCATTAACAAAGCATTTGAGATATAATAATGAGAATATATTGGATTTTCTCTTGACTAACTATTTTCAAAGAGAAAGTAAGATTGATTTCTCCCTGTTTAAGTTTGATTTTGAATTCCAGAATAGGTACCGAAGATTAATAATGAAATATCAATTTTGATTTTGTAGTTACAACACCAGTGAAGACTTTGTACTCAAGAAGTCAAGATGGGCATACAGGAACCATGAATATCAATTTACATTTGAGGGTGCCTGAAATGAAAATAAGATACACTCCGAACTTGTTACAAGAATTGAAATGGGCATGGCCCCAGTACTTGTCGCTGGCCTTAATATTCTACTGGATTTTTAATAGAATCAAGATGTTTGTATTCAACCATCGTTTGCTGATGGCATGGGAAGTAGTGCCATGGAAGAAACATTGAATATCAATGAAAGGCACTTAAATGCACAGAACATAGAAGCAGTTAGAAGTAGTATGAGCTCAATTTAGTATGAAAACCAGTGTAACCAAACTAACACATTAAGAATCGAAGCCAAGCCCCCCATTTAATAGTTACATGCTACGCACACATACTTTGTGAACACGTAGTTGGATAAAAATTAAAAATGTATAATATTCAAAAGGTCATAAATCACAAAGTTTATTTATTTAGATTCAATCGTATTACCATAGCACTTGGTACCAAATTAAATAATACGTATATTTATAACGCTGCTACTCAGCCGCTAGATGGCGCAAACAAATTATAATAATGCGATTTACCACCTTATTTGTTATGTCATAAAGTACTTTAAGAAAATTGAACGAGATAGGGGAGACCAGGTTGGTTGACATTTTTCACTTAACTTATCCTAATAGTTTCAGATCAAATATTCGTTAAACTCTTTTTCATAATTCGGTGAAATCCTGATATTTCTTAGTGTTACTAGGCTACAAATATATGAAATTCAAAATTTATAATTCCAAATAAAATAAATACTTTTATCGGATATCGATTAATATGTTCAAAAATGAAAATTCGAATTTCGTATATTTATTTATGGAAAAGGTACACCAACAGTATATATATTTAACATTGTTGATATCGGTTATACAATAGAGCCGCGGTTCCCGAATGGGGTTCCGCGGAACCCTGGGGTTCCGTGAGAGGTTCGCAGGGGTTCCGCGAAAATTCAAGAGTTTAGGTATAAAGACAGTCCCGATTTCGATGATATTGTCCCGCGTCCCGACGATACATTAGTTTTGTCCAGATTTTAGATGATAACACGCGATCACAATCAAAGTATTAATAAAAATGGGTCCAAATGTTTAAAAGCATAAAGGACAACATCTTAAATGCCTTATTTTGCGTTGTATCTCGCGCTTTAAGCATACTGCTTTCAAATGCTTATGTTGAGCGAGGTTTTGCCATATGACGCTTAAATGTTCTAATGTCAGAAATCGTTGCTCTGTCTACAGAGCATTTCATTAAATCTATTTAATGAAAGCAGAATTGCAAAAGACATGTCTTGTTCGGAATTCGTAAGTAACAACAAACGTATTTTTTTTGCCGTTTTTTGGTACGGAACCCATCATGCGCGAGTCCGACTCGCACTTGGCCGGTTTTTTCCCCTTCAGTTAAGTGGTTTTCCTTTTTAGGGTTCCGTAGCCTAAATGGCAAAAAACGGAACCCTTATAGATTCGTCATGTCTGTCTGTCTGTCTGTCTGTCCGTCTGTCTGTCTGTCTGTCTGTCTGTCCGTATGTCACAGCCACTTTATTCCGAAAGTATTAAGACTACACAGTTGAAACTTGGTACATAGATGTATTCTGTTAACCGCTTAACGAATTTAATACAAAAATAAGAAAAATAAAAGATAAAGGGGGGCTCTTCATACATGGAACTGAAACCGAAAAAAATTTTTTTCTTCAAACCAACACGTGTTGGGTGTCTATAGATAGGTCTTTAAAAATGACATTGAGGTTTCTAAGACAACTTTTTCTCAAAGTCAACCGTTTGAAAGATATTCACCGCCAAAGTGGTAAAATGTGTGTCCCCCCCCCTTTAACTTTTGAAATAAGAGAGTGGAAAATCTAAAAAAAATATATGCTGTAGATCTTAACACACACTTTCAACCAAAATTGGTTTGAACGAGATGTAGTAATTAGTTTTCGAGATATAGTACATTTTCCAAAACCGCAAATATAACTTTGTTATTCATACCAACACTGTGAAAAACAAAGTTATTTTTACAGACGAAAAATTATAGGTGGTATTAAATATGGTATGGTATAAGGTAACTACGGAACCCTATGGCGCGTGGCCCGACACGCACTTGGCCGGTTTTTTTATTTTACTCTTACTTTGCTGACCCACCCGTTTGTTTCCATTGATTTTGAGTATTTTAATTACAAACATTTACATAAATTCAACATGTCCTTCATTTACCAGTAGGCTGATTGTCTAACTTTGTTTCAATCAACTTTGACAGAAATCGCAGTGACATTGCTGCTTTAGTAAGAACCAATGTGACAACTATCTTACTCAAAGCAGCAATGCAACTGCGATTTCAATCGAGAATTGTTAGCAACAGCTTTACGTAATTCGGGGTCAGTTACCAGACTCTACCACAGAATAACTAATTCGGGAACCGCTGCAATAGAGAACAATAGTTATTTATACTTATATACCTATTATAGGCGTTTACAACACTTAAAATATTAATTGTGTCAAGTACATGCTAAAATAAATTTAAAAAAATTAATAATTAAAATGAAAGCAAAAAAATTGAAAGTTATTAATTTACACTATTATTATTGATTATTAGATTCTAATAATTTAAAGATACTGGACTTAAATTAAGGCAATGAGTCGCGAAAAACATCGATATCATCAGAGATCTCTCTTTTGAGATTATTGTCAGATTTTGTTTCCTGCGGGTTTGAGATGACACGGCTCGTTGGCAAGACTCTAAGGGTGTGTCCCCACTTAGGTTCGCGAACCTCGCGCTCCGCAAACCTCTGTTGCAGGTTCGCGGAGCGCAATGTGGACGCGCGGAGCGCGGAGCAGACGTCCGCGCTCCGCGAACCACGCTCCGCGCTCCGCGAACCACCCTCTGCGCTCCGTTCCCGTGATCAAATAAGCTTTATTCATATAAACTTAATTATAAAGTACCTTTGTCTCCACAGTACTATTATTGTGTAATTAGTAATGAGTGGCTAAGAAGGAGTAAAACTTTGAATAGACAATCATGCTTATGTACAGTCAGTAGCACGTCAGGTTGTACAAAGTGTCAAAAAATTTCAATTTATTTTGAACCTTGTCTTCGCAATGAGGGCTTTTCAAAATGACAAAAAACTGTAGGCTCGATAGATGGCGTTGATAAAAATGTGTGTCAATGTATTTTTTTTACTAAGCTTATCTTTCCATTAACGCCATCTGGTGTGGCAAATCGGAACCCTATTACTAAGACTCCGCTGTCCGTCTGTCTGTCTGTCGGTCTGTCTGTCTGTCTGTCTGTCTGTCACCAGGCTGTATCTCATGAACCATGATAGCTAGACAGTTGAAATTTTCACAGATGATGTATTTCTGTTGCCGCCATAAAAACAAATACAAAAACAGAATAAAATTTACATTTAAGGGGGGCCCCCTTACAACAAACATGTTTTTTTGCCGCTTTTTGGTACGGAACACTTCGTGCGCGAGTCCGACTCGCACTTGGCCGGTTTTTTAACTCACTCTAATGTTCGAAACGACCAAGAACTTTAAATGTCAATAATACTACAAAGTCTTCGTTTTCCATTTGGAATACGAATAATTGAAACTTTCCTTTATTTTGAATCAAATAAAATCCGTTTTTTGAGGATCTACTATGATCATTTTAAAAACTAAAATTACGCTCTAATGTTTGGAACGCCGCCGTTAGAGCGTTTGGTTACACCCGAAGCGTAGGTTCGGAACGCAACCCTGCCGCGCTCCGCGCTCCGCGAACCGCGCTCCGCGCTCCGCGAACCGCGCTCCGCGAACCGCGCTCCGCGAACCACGCTCCGCAGTGTGGCCGGATTAAAGTTTACGAAAATAACGAAGCACCTCAAAAAAATACTTAAACATACCAAGTTGCACATGGAAAATAAACCGATAAAAATACTGATTTTCAGAACAGGTTTTATTCATTTATCATCACAATGAATGTTTAAATTATATTTTAACATTCTATGCGAAGGCAAAACTAAACATATTTTCCGGATGGATGCGCCAAGTACAATAAAAACGAAAAAAAACACGTTCTACTTATATAACGATCCAAAGGTACTACTTTAGGGAAATTCCCGAATTAGCGAAAGAAAAACCTCAAAGATAAAGTGAAGTGCATAACAGAAAATAATTTTATTTAAACGTATTAGATGACTTGATACTGTTTATAATTCTACTATGGCGGCTGCCTGTCATTTCTGTAACTTAGAGTCTGTTCGGAACTTTTTTGTTTGTGGGCCGATTTCGATGAAACTCGGTTTTGGGTACTATTTCGACAACAAAACAGCAACGCAATGTTAAAAATATAAAAAAATCCAAGATGGCGGCCAACTTTTTTGATTGTGGGCCGATTTAAATGAAACTCGGTTTTGGGTACTATTTCGGCAACAAAACAGCAACGCACTATGAAAAATATAAAAAAATCCAAGATGGCGGCCAACTTTTTGTTTGTGGGCCGATTTAGATAAAACTCGGTTTTGGATACTATTTCGACAACAAAACAGCAACGCAATATTAAAATATAAAAAAAATACAAAGATGGCGGCCAACTTTTTTGTTTGTGGGCCGATTTAGAAGAAACTCGGTTTTGGGTACTATTTCGAAGACAAAACAGCAACGCAATGTTAAAAATATAAAAAAACCAAGATGGCGGCCAACTTTTTGTTTGTGGGCCGATTTAGAAGAAACTCGGTTTTGGGTACTATACTATTTCGACAACAAAACAGCAACGCAATGTTAAAAATATAAAAAAATCCAAGATGGCGGCCAACTTTTTTGTTCGTGGGCCGATTTAGATGAAACTCGGTTTTGGATACTATTTCGACAACAAAACAGCAACGCAATGTTAAAAATAAAAAAAATCCAAGATGACGGCCAACTTTTTGTTTGTGGGCCGATTTAGATGAAACTCGGATTTTGATACTGTTTCGACAACAAAACAGCAACGCAATGTTAAAAATATGAAAAATCCAAGATGGCGGCCAACTTTTTTGTTTGTGGGCCGATTTAGAAGAAATTCGGTTTTAGGTACTATTTCGACAACAAAACAGCAACGCAAAGTGAAAAATATAAAAAATCCAAGATGGCGGCCAACTTTTTGTTTGTGGGCCGATTTAGATAAAACTCGGTTTTGGGGACTATTTCGACAACAAAACAGCAACGCAATGTTAGAAATATAAAAAATTTACGATGGCGGCCAACTTTTTTGTTTGTGGGCCGATTTAGATGAAACTCGGTTTTGGGTACTATTTCGACAACAAAACAGCAACGCAACGTTAAAAATATGAAAAATCCAAGATGGCGGCCAACTTTTCTGTTTGTGGGCCGATTTAGATGAAACTCGGTTTTGTGTACTATTTTGACAACAAACCAGCAACGCAATGTTAAAAATATGAAAAATCCAAGATGGCGGCCAACTTTTTTGTTTGTGGGCCGATTCCGATGAAACTCGGTTTTGGGTACTATTTTGACAACAAAACAGCAACGCAACTTTAAAAATATAAAAAATTCAAGATGGCGGCCTTTTTTTTTTGTTTGTGGGCCGATTTAGATGAAACTTGGTTTTGGGTACTATTTCGACAACAAAACAGCAACGCAAAGTTAAAAATATAAAAAAATTCAAGATGGCGGCCAACTTTTTGTTTGTGGGCCGATTTAGAAGAGACTCGGTTTTGGGTACTATTTCGACAACAAAACAGCAACGCAATGTAAAAATATTAAAAATCCAAGATAGCGACAAACTTTTTTGTTTGTGGGCCTATTTATTTTATTCATTTATTAACATGAACAAGATTAACATTAAATCATTCACAGCAAAAAGAAAATGAATAACACTTTAAATGCAATCTCAATATTTAGATGAAACTCCGTTTGGGTACTATTTTGACAACAAAACAGCAACGCAATGTTAAAAATATAAAAAATTCAAGATGGCGGCCAACTTTTTTGTTTGTGGGCCGATTTAGATGAAACTCGGTTTTGGGTACTATTTCGACAACAAAATAGCAACGCAATGTTAAAAATATAAAAAATCCAAGATGGCGGCCAACTTTTTTGTTTGTGGGCCGATTTAGATGAAACTCGGTTTTGGGTACTATTTCGACTACAAAACAGCAACGCAATGTTAAAAATATAAAAAAAATCCAAGATGGCGGCCAACTTTTTTGTTTGTGGGCCGATTTAGATGAAACTCGGTTTTGGGTACTATTTCGACAACAAAACAGCAACGCAATGTTAAAAATATGTAAAATCCAAGATGGCGGCCAACTTTTCTGTTTGTGGGCCGATTTAGATGAAACTCGGTTTTGTGTACTATTTTGACAACAAAACAGCAATGCAATGTTAAAAATATAAAAAAATTCAAGATGGCGGCCAACTTTTTTGTTTGTGGGCCGATTTAGATGAAACTCGGTTTTGGGTACTATTTCGACAACAAAACAGCAACGCAATCTTAAAAAAATAAAAAAATTCAAGATGGCGGCCAACTTTTTTGTTTGTGGGCCGATTTAGAAAAAAAACTCGGTTTTGGATACTTTTTCGACAACAAAACAGCAAGAGCAATGTTAAAAATATTAAAAAATCCAAGATGGCGGCCAACTTTTTTGTTTGTGGGCCGATTTAGATGAGACTCGGTTTTGGGTACTATTTCAACAACAAAACAGCAATGCAATGTTAAAAATATAAAAAATTCCAAGATAGTGGCCAACTTTTTTTTTTTTGGGCCGATTTATTTTATTCATTTATTAACATGAACAAGATTAACATTAAATTATTCACAGCAAAAAGAAAATGAATAACACTTTAAATGCAAACTCAATTATAGATGTTACACATAAGCAAATCAAAATTATAAATATTATACTTATATATAAAGCATGCAATACAATTCTAATTGATCAAACATTTTTTAATCAAAATAAATCATTCAGAGAAGAGCACGGTTACAGTTGTCTATAAAATGTGATAAAATATGCTTTTTTAAAGGAGGAGGCAGGTAAACACCGCAAATGTTCAACTTATCAGAATTAACTCCGTCACTTCCGACACGCACCCACAAGTTCTCGCAGTCATCTACTCAGTGCGCCTTTACTCTTGTGAATCTTAATCTTGTAAAGGCACACTGAGTTCAATCTTTTGGAGACAGCAATTAACACCCCTCCACCATCCTTTGAAGGATGAAACCGACTACTCTGACGGTCTCGCCTCGCCTATGTACGTTGTATCTGTCATCACAGATTTCCGAATCAAAAACGCCATCGTTTAACCACGTTTCTGTCAAGATTATTACATCATAAGAATTACAAACGATATTATTGAAAATGTTGACAGTCTTCCTTCGCAATCCTCTTTTATTCTGGTAGAATACAATTATATCATTAAAAGAGCCCGTTAATAAAACATAATATAACAAGGCAACTTTAGCGTTCTTTATGATAAACCTTTGAGAGTCTCATGATTCCGTATGTATACGTAGTTAGCCTCCTCGTTCTTCTGTACAAAGATTTATCCATCGCGTACCCAGATGAATTTATATTTCAGGTCCCTGACAATGCGACGAGTCGCTGCATGCAGTTGTTTTGCTTTTGTGTTTGCTTTGGTGTCAGATGTTCTGTCACGTAAACTGGTGATTTTTTGTTGCCGCCGATACCCAGATGACTGGTGTTAAGTTTTCGCTAGAATTGTTTTTGTGAAACGTTATTGTAGCCGCCAGAAACTGGTCTCGAAGGCGAGGACTGATGATTTTTACGAGTATGGAGCGTGGGCGGGGACTTTTATTGTCCATTTTAGCAAGTCTAGCGCTAAAATGAGTGTTGCCTTCGTTGATAGGACACTTTATAACCTTAGAAAGCTGCAGAACTGTATTAACCAAATTCTCCTGCTTTTTTTCTAGGACGCATTGTATTTCAATATTTGTTGCACGTGTCTGTAACTCAAGCTGTGCCAGTCTAGAAGAAACGTTTTGATTAGCTGAACGTAGCGACCCATTTTCCTTGCGGACATCATTCAAAGTGGCCAACTGGGCGGCGTGTTGCATTTTATGCTATCCAGATCCTGGCTGAATGCCGAGAGTGATGATTCAAAGCCAAATATCATATTTTAAAAGGCATCAATTTTTGGATTAATAACATCCTCAAAAAAAAACTAATGCTGGTAAACGTGCGCCCTTGCGTCACGTTATGCAAAATTATAATGATCATTTTGTTGACATCGATTTGTTTAAGCTTTCTCCGGGGCAGTTCAGGACGGAAGTCCTGCTGCATCTTCAAAATCTAGATACTAAGATGTAAGATCTGAAATTAAATTAAAATATATGTAAAAATAGAAATTCAATATTACTATTCAATTTTTTAATGTAATGTTGTGGATAACGTGGTTGTTTACAAAATTAGTAAGTTTTTATGTAAGTGTATAAGTATAACATCATTTTGTAAATGTTTGTTGTTCCTAATAAAATAAAATAAAATAAAATAAGCATTGTAAATCTCCTCTGTAATAATGTCCCTTAAATCATTGGCCGAAGGGCAGGAACAACTTGCAACTGGCGCAGGAAAACTTGACTTCAAGCGCTGGGTAACGAAGCTATCATTGGAGGCAGTGGGTAATTTAGCTCTTGTTGGTGTGATCGTGTTATTACCCTTTTTGGGCTCGCGAATGCGGCAGAAATCACAAATCCAGGCGTTTTTAGTTTCAGCTGTCATCACATTGTAATCTGCGGTGCACTGCAAATGATAATTGTCTTTGCAACGTTTATAACCCGGTTGAGTTAACTCGGCACCTGAAGCTCGATAGACCCCTCTCGTTTTTTCCTTTCCTCACGCCACCGTCGTCAATTTTTTTAAAGTTTTCGATAGATTATCGATAAATTATCGCTAACAAATGTACTAACGCTACTGGCATGACGACAGTGGCGTGAGGAAAGGAGAAAATGAAGGGGATCTATCGCGCTTCAGGTGCCGAGTTAACTCGACCGGGTTATACATTGCATGAATATTGCTCCATCCATGATATTAGGACATCCCGCGCACTCAGATCATCCTTTAGTCGACATTTTTTATTCTTATACAATTACTCTCAATAATCTTATACCTTACTACGGCTTTGGTGGATGAAGATATTTTAGTAAAGCAAAAGTAATTAAAAAGTAATGTCCAAAAATATCTTCAAAACAAATTAAAAAAAAAATATCTTTAAAAAAAATAAAATGTCTCTAAAAAAATTTGGGAATAAAAGGCTTTATTAGCGAGGATCGATCTTCGGGCCACTCATAGCTAAATTCAGTATGTAGCACTCAGTGTGCTAACGTATGCGCCAAAGCGACTTAAAGCGTTCAAAGTATTGATCAGTTAAGTAGGGTTTGAAACTTGATGCATGAGTTGGTTTGAGTATGAGGTCAAGACGAAAATAATTATTATAGTTCTACCTCAACACTGATAATATCACTGATGATAATATTTAGTTTTAACACTGGAGATGAGATTTATTACTCAAATTAAAGCGCAGTTTAATCACTTTTCTGAGGATAATGCTCAGACTATATTCCGCAGTTTTTAATAATCGGCAGATTAAAAAAGGCACTGAATATTTTTTGACAAATACACACTTTTAAACTATAAGTATAGTTCTGCAAACGATATCACTGGTGAATCACTAGACGAATTATTGATTTAACTTGATTCCAAATGTTAGAATTGTGATTTAAAATTATTCCGCAATATTTAACGTAGAGACTATGTTTACTTCAAAGCGCCATCTGGCGGATTTAGATGAAACTCGGTACTATTTCAAACATTGCGTTGCTGTTTTGTTGTCAAAATAGTACCGAAAACCGAGTTTTATCTAAATCGGCCCGCAAACAAAAAAGTTGGCCACCATTTTGGATTTTTTATATTTTTAACATTGCGTTGCTGTTTTGTTGTCAAAATAGTACCCAAAAACGAGTTTCATCTAAATCGGCCCACAAACAAAAAAGTTGGCCGCCATCTTGGATTTTTTATATTTTAAACATTGTGTTGCTGTTTTATTGTCAAAATAGTACCCAAAACCGAGTTTTATCTAAATCGTCCCATAAACAAAAAAGATGGCCGCCATCTTGGATTTTTTATATTTTTAACATTGCGTTGCTGTTTTGTTGTCGAAATAGTACACAAAACCGAGTTTCATCTAAATCGGCCCACAAACAAAAAAGTTGGCCGCCATCTTGGATTTTTTTATATTTTTAACATTGCGTTGCTGTTTTGTTGTCAAAATAGTACCCAAAACCGAGTTTCATTTAAATTGGCCCACAAACAAAAGAGTTGGCCGCCATCTTGGATTTTTTTATATTTTTAACATTGCGTTGCTGTTTTGTTGTCGAAATAGTACCCAATACCGAGTTTCATCTAAATCGGCCCACAAACAAAAAAGTTGGCCGCCATCTTGGATTTTTTATATTTTTAACTTTGCGTTGCTGTTTTGTTGTCGAAATAGTATCCAAAACCGTGTTTCATCGAAATCGCCCCCCAAACCACAGAATACATAATAGTACAAGTACAGAAGATCCACTCCTAAAAGTCATTTAAATAAATAGCGACTCTATTCTAGACACAATAAAGTGCAATTCAGGTTGCACACCGCTCCTTTCGATACAGTTATATTCACCTACAAGTTACCTCTCTTTCTATTGCGTAGCTCTTATCTCTTCTAACGACATTAGGGTTTCTACTTTTAAATAATAATGAAATAATAGCTTACAATACTTTATTACAACTTATGTGTTTGTGAAATAAAATGTGTACTTAAATACAGTCAACGCCACATCACACTATACATACTGATTTGAGGCAATTTGCTTTCTTACGAAATCAAATTGTCATTAATAATTAAGTTTATTTCGAAAGTGCGATGCAATATGCCTTCATTTGGGTTAAATATCATAAATGTACGAACGAACGACGCGACAATACGCGAATGCGGTGCGTGAGTGAGTATCGAAATCGAATTGCTAACGTGCGTCCCAGCCGGCACGCGGCGGCCCTCTGAAATTAGTCCGTCCGGACGGACCCGCCGGCTACTTGTAGCTTCGTACCTAAAGCGCGGAGTGCGCCTAGCCTGCCCAAACATTAAATTTGGCTGCTATCTGTTAGAAAATAGTACTAAAATCGTAATAAAAGGCACGATCTGGCAACATTACCATGTGGTAAATACTGAGCGTGTAGGCGTGCGTTTTCATTCCATCGTTGGAATTGGAATTATCAGTATTTACCACACAGTTGGACCACAGTAAATACTTTGTGTGTAGCCGTCGCTTAAACGTAATTATAGTGCGACTATCTTGTATTAATATTTATCTTGTTAATACAGTCGCACTAAAACGTAACAGTACCGTCAACATTTCAAAAACGGTAATCAAGCATAAATCCCAAGTTGGTTTTTTTTCAGAACAGACTCTACTGATCTTTGCTTCTGAATGAAATATAGACATAATCCGGGAAATTCCTTGAACATAAATGTTCGCGGGGACTTAACACCGTAGTTACCATAACTTCATAGCCAAAATATACCGAAAATACTTACTTCCGCTAATATACCTACAAAAATACTGATGTTCGGAAAAGTCGATAAAATATACCGAAAAAGTATTAAAATACTGAATCTGGTCACCCTGGCGCTCCGCGCTCCGTGTTCGCGTGTTCGCATCGGATCCCAAATATGGAGCGCGCTCCGAGGTTCGCGGAGCGCGGAGCGCGGAGCGCGGAGCGCGGAGGTTCGCGAACCTAAGTGGGGACACACCATTATACTTTTCAACTCTTCACAGTCACAACTTTTCTCGGTCTCCCCTATTGAGTAACATTTCTGCTAGTCTATATTTTAATGTTTATGAAACTTCAAGAATATGTCAAATAGCGCATTGGAATATGGATCATAAGTGTATACCGCATAAAGGTGGATATTTATTGTTTTTGTTATGTCCTTTAAAACACTATATTTCACATGAAAACGTTTATTGAGCTTGGGAGCAAAACATTGACACACAAAGTGAAAATGAGTCACAAGTACCCTCATGTATTAATCTTATTGAACAACAAGATAACCTGCTGGTATCTACCCACATATAACCTACTATGAATTCTGATACATAACATACCTTTCCCCCAAGTATGTACAAAGACAAACTAAACTTAAACAAAATAAACAGAATATTAATCAACTGGACTACACATTTTGAACACTCATTTTGACTTACATCTTAATTTTTATTAATGAATAACATAATCTATTACATTACAATCTTTGTGCGGCCTAGAATAAGGAGTACTACCATGAACATACAATTTATTTCTAATTTTGCCGCCAGAGAACCCTGGCTCTAGTTCTACCGGTATTCCTAACATCTCAGCCCATTTTTCCTCACTAGGTATCTCAATAATATCTTGATCATGCGAATCATCATCTACTTCCAAATTATCATCACTGCACACTTCCCTCCTTTCTCCTTCATACCTCTCCTCTCTCTCCTGACTTTCCTGCTCCGTTTCTGTTTCAGGGTGTTTTTGCTTAATAAGCTGATCTATGTGCCTATTAACAACGGTGCCATCTTCTGTGGCTATGTCGTAACTTGCCATCCCTTCTCTTCTAACTACCGTACCCGGTAACCAACGCGGCCCCCTACCGAAATTTCTATACCTAACACTCTGTCCAACATCAGACTGTCTACATTTAACTTGAGCATTTCGTAAAACTTGGTTTTCTCTAGAAATGCGTGTGTGGTTGTCTGGATGGATTGTATCTAATAAAGTTCTTAAGCGTCGATTCATTAATAATTCAGCAGGACTTTTATTTGTCGAAACGCAGGGAGTAACGCGCAGCCCTAGTAACATATTAGGGATTTTAAGGTCCCATGGCATGTTATCAATCTTGCGTAATTTATCTTTAACTGTTTGCACCATTCTCTCGGCTAACCCATTTGTGGATGGATGATATGGTGCTGTAGTAACATGTCGTATTTTGTTTGCTTCAAGAAATTGTTTCATTTCACTGGACACAAATGGTGTCCCGTTATCCGATACTAAGGTTTCGCAAAGGCCGTGAGTAGCAAATAGCATTCTAAGATGCTTGATTACTGTGGCTGATGTCATATTATTGACTATGAACACTTCCGGCCATCTAGAGTATGCGTCCACAACGATTAAAAAAGTGTTATTTTGAAAAGGTCCGGCAAAATCAATATTTATGCGAGACCAGGGTTTGGATGGTGTAATCCATTCAAACTTTGATCTAGGAGGCATGTGCCGATGTTCTAAACATTTGTCACAGGTCTGTACCATAGCCTCTATGTCGTTATTTAATCCCGGCCACCAAACGTAACACCTGGCTAGCGATTTCGTTTGAACAATGCCATTGTGTGTCTTGTGTAAACCTTGCAAAACGGTTTCACGTAATGACCGTGGCACTACCACGCGACAACCTAACAGAATACAATTTTCATGGAGGGACAATTCAGCACGATGTAACCAATAAGGACGCAACTGTTCGTCAGTTACCTTAGCTGGCCATCCACTTAATATATAATGACTGACACGAGATAGAACAATATCACGATTGGTAGCTGTGGCTATGTGATCTACATCTACCGGGAAATCCTGAGGAGTCTCAGCCATCAACAGAATGTCACATAATTGCTGCTCTGGTTGGTCTGGAACTGGCTGAGGCCATCGACTCAAGCCGTCTGCATGTACAATAGACTTTCCAGGCTTATGGGTTATATCATAATCAAAGGAGGTAAGAACCAAAGCTATTCGCATTAGACGGGGTGATAAAACAGTAGGAATTGGTCTCTTAGGGTCAAATATGCCTAATAAAGGTTTATGATCGGTAATAATCTTGAAAGATCTACCCATCAGGTAATTATAAAATTTATTGACTCCAAACATGATTGCTGTCGCTTCTTTATCGAGCTGTGAGTATCGTCGCTCATGAGAGTGAAGTGTCCTAGAACCCATTGCAATGGGTCGTTCCTGCCCATCTTCTGTAACGTGTGACAATACTGCACCAACACCATATTCTGAACTATCACAGGTTAGTACAAGAGGTTTATTCAAGTCGTAGTGGACAAGTGTGAGCTCAGACGACAGGAGTCCTTTCGCTGTGTCAAAACTGCTCTGCTCACGCTCCGTCCATTGCCATTTATGTGTTTTGTCAAGCAACCTATGTAGGGGCTCTAGTATTGTGGCCTTGTGTTGTACGAATCTTTCGTAGAAATTAAATAATCCTAAAAATGCCTGTAACTCTTGAACATTTTTAGGCTCCGGTGTATTCTTTATTGACAATACCTTGCTCGGTGCAGGGTGGATACCCTTTGAATCGATAACAAAGCCTAAAAATTCCACAGACTCTTTAACAAATTTACACTTACTTTCGTTGAGACGCAATCCAGCATTTTCGATTCGACCAAGTACAATATCTAGTCGCTGAGTCATTTCCGTCAGAGTACGACCGCTGATGATGATGTCATCGATCAGAACGGCTACACCTGGAACGTCTGCTAGCAGCGCCGTCATCAGTCGTTGGAAAATACCTGGACACGCCTTGACGCCGAAAGCTAATCGGTGTACACTATAAAGACCCTTACACGTATTTAGTGTTAAAAGTCGTGCGGTAGTATTCGAAACTACCACTTGTGTATAAGCGCGATCTAAATCTAGTGTAGTGAAAAATTTACCTCCAGCAACCGCAGCAAAGACTTCACTAGCAGTCGGCATAGGATATGTATCCGACTCTGTAGCCTGGTTCACCGTACTGCGATAGTCTCCGCATAAACGGATTTCACCGTTCTTTTTTATTATAGGTACGACCGGGGTGGCCCACTCTGAAAAACTAGTTGGACGAAGTACCCCCTCACTAACTAATCTGTCTATTTCTTTTTCAACGCGTTCTTTAATAGCGAACGGGACCGGGCGAGCTTTCAAAAACTTTGGAGTAGCATTAGGTTTTAAGTGGATAGTGACAGGATCCCCTCGGTATGTACCTAGACCGGGTCTAAATACTTCCCTATGATTGGATAATATACTATCTACAATAGTCATATCAACTTCACACATCAAATTAATAGATAAAGAAATATCAAGATCCTCAAACCAATTTCGTCCTATTAAATTAGGCCCTGATCCCCTGGCTACAATAATATCAAGCTTACATTTAATGTCCTTAAACTCAACTGAAACACAAGTTTGTCCCATCACTGACACCGGAGAGTCATTCCACGTCCGCAGTCGGTTAGGTAAGTTAGTCAGTGGAGAGCGTGACTGCAGCATGTTCCATGTTTGACGGTTGATGAGAGAAAAGGCAGCTCCCGAATCTACTTCCATCAGCACAGGAACACCTTCCAACAAAACTGTCACCTGGTATGCCGGCACTCGAGTGCGTGTGCTATCTAACTTGTATATACCGTTAAGTTGCATGTCAGAAACTTCATTTGTATAATTGACTTTCGAAGAGGTATTTCTTTTTTTTGTAGTGCAAATCTTTTCAATATGTCCTTTCTTTTTACAATAATTACAAATCGCATTGGCAAAACGGCACTCGCCACCATGACGATCTCCACACCGATAGCACAATCGCCAACTATTTTTCGATCTAACTGCATTCACATCCATGGGTTCTGGGGATAGCGGTGACGTCACCGCGGCGTATTGCGTAGTGGCGCTGGCAGCGGCAGCGGAGGCGCTCTGGATCATCCGAGCGTCCTTTCCCGCGGTCTCCGAAGTCAACATTACATTTACAACATCATCATACTTTAAATTATCCCTCTTCAATAACTCAAACTGCAACTTGTGGTCGAGCATGCCACACACGAGTCTGTCGCGAAGCATCCGCTCCAAACTCACAAAATTACATCCAGAACAAATTTTTCGAAGTGCAGCTATGTAGTCTGCTGCTGTTTCGCCTTGTTTTTGATCTCGTTTATAGAATAGAAATGACATTGATATTTCATTTTGCTTGGGACTGTAATGTTTGGTTAGAATAAGTTCAATCTCACTGAAAGTCACTTCATTTGATTTTCGGGGTGTAATTAATGCAAGAAGTGTTTCAAATACTTGTTCACCACAAACAGTGTAAAAATTAGCTCTTTGCACAGAATCTGTGTCGATTCCATTGGCTTCAAAACAATATTTTAGTCGATCAATATAATTGTTCCACAAATCACTTTTAGGATCAAATTCACGAAAGTTCACTGATTTACACTGTATTGATCCTGATTTTTCCTGAGTCGCCATTGTTATGTCCATTAAAACACTATATTTCACATGAAAACGTTTATTGAGCTTGGGAGCAAAACATTGACACACAAAGTGAAAATGAGTCACAAGTACCCTCATGTATTAATCTTATTGAACAACAAGATAACCTGCTGGTATCTACCCACATATAACCTACTATGAATTCTGATACATAACAGTTTTGAAATTTAAAAGGAAAAACTCAGTTGAATTTTTAATTAAAATCAAAATAAATTAAATAAAGCTTCCCTCTGATATTTTATGCGCCCGTTTGCTAAATGATATATGTGGATATTGTTTTTGATCATTTATAAAATGCAACTCGGCATTTTTATATGTTTTTTGAAGATGTTTTTGCTTGGCGTTCGCTCACACGACTGACGTAGCAAAATTCAGAAGTATGCGGAGCTACGCTCACTTGAGGTTACACGGGTCCCGCCTACTTGCGACTTCTACTGGGGGGAAATTTTTTTCTTTGTTCTGTGCTTAAATGCCTTCTTTGATTTGTCAAACATTAATGAATAAACTATGTTCTACTAAACCATTTTTTATTTGTAGTTATATACATCCAGTTATGTACAATTTGTTTAAAAGTCAACATTCTAATGATTCTACTTATCTAAATTTTAATTTTAATATACACTTTATACTTCTATCAGTCTACTAATTGAGTGTTAGAGCAGGTAAAGCTCCTCCGAACTGGTTTTGTTTGTCCAACGCTGCTCTATTATCTTCAATGATGAAAGTCTTTCCACTGTAGTCATCGAGTTGTACAAGTAAGTACCGGCACATATAATTCCCATATTCATTCTGTAAAAAACAATTGAAATTTAAATAAAAGACTTCATGATAAAGTATTAACATCCAGAATGAGCATCTAGTAATCAAATGAAACAAATTAATTTTAATTTCAAAATTATGGTTAAACTAAAGATGGATCAGAATTTGTATGAATTATCAGTCAGCTCCTTGATTAGGTCACTTGTTGCAATCAACTGTGACAGAAATCGCAGTTACATTTAGTAAGAACCAATGTGGCAACTATCCTCCTTAAAGCAGCAATGTAACTGCGGTTTCAATCAATTAGAATTGTTAAAAACAGAGTTACGTAATCAGAGGGCAGGTCTATTGACTGGAACATTTAATAAGCACCTGTTTCATATCCAATTCAACCACTGCCTTGTTTCGAATGCCTTTGATGTAAAATCTCATCCTCATATGTTTGACACCATCTTTTTCATAAATAGCGTGACTGACATGTGTTCTCCTTCTCCTTGTAGTCTCTTCTCCATAACCTTTGATTGGAGCACCAAGGGCATCTTCTACTCTGGGATCCTAGAATTATTGTGTTTATAATAAATTAAAGATACTGGTTTATTTATCTAGATTTGTAATATATTTAAAATTAACTAACGTTTTTACATTTCTCTAGAGCTGTCGAGTAAATGCTGTTGGCACTGTTGCTTGAAAATAATTCTCTAAATACATAAAAGAAAATTATTCCTGTAACGCCAACTCCAAGTAAAATGATTCCAGTGTAAGACACAGTTTTGGTTGTTTCCTTGATTTTCTCTCCCAGCGGACGAACATCTGTGGAAACTTGTGCTCTTTCTTTACTTTTCGTCAATCCAGTGTCCTTGGTATCGGAAGATAAACACCGGCGGCGACAGTATCCAAAAGTGCCATGATGAGACAACACTGGTACTAGTTCTATTGCTTTGGTAATCCGAAGAGGCAGTAACAATTTTGAAACAGTTGTCATATTACTAAAACTTTTAAACATTGGTTTATGTAACAAAACAATAATATCAAATTATTTAATTTCGGTTTGAGAAATTTTGACATCTGCCTGCCACTGCCTTGACTTGACATGCCTTCACAGACGTAAATAAAACGTAATAGAGAACAAGCACTGACAATTGACATGAAATTTTTTTTTTATTTAACTGGACAGGCTGTCTGTAATATTTGACAGCAAAGTTCTTGTGCCTATTTAAAACGCCACTAGCGTGCGTCTAAAGAACTAATTTTGACGTATAATATGAAAATGGTTGACGTGATGGTCTCTCCAGACTTCAAACTTTAGTACCATGTACGCACGCTATGCTCACGCTACGTCCTACAGCGCCAACATGGCGGTAATCAAATAGGCACAAAAACAGTTTGACATAAGCCTGTCCAGTGTAAATATATGCAGGTCAATGAGAACAAGGCATGCCATAGAGCACTAGAGCAGTGTTGTTTTTCTGTTCTGTCACTCATGTCAGGTGAGCATGCGAATCTCCGTGCCACTGAATAATTCCATTCTAAAACTACCTAGAAGTAATGTACCGATGATATACGTTCTTATTTCAGATATCAAATCGATTGTACCGGCTTCCCGGCAGAATGATTGACAAAAGCATGTGGCACGGAGATTCGCATGGTTTGAGGTTATGTTTTTTGTTAAATCGTCGAATTCCAGATCAATCGGAGCCTGTACCGCTGGGTTGATGTATTTGTAGCCGTTACATATTCATTGTAACAGCTACAAACACTTTCGTTGCTCATGTAACGCAACAGGGTCAAAGATATCGCGATCTAAAGTTTTAAAAGCATGCGACTCTCCGGCCCACACACTTAAGTCTAAAATATTGATGAAAATTGCATTAAGATTAAAAATAAGCAGGTTTTTGTAATCGTTTGATCACGATAAACGACCCGAAAACATATTTTCAGAATATCTTTACTCGTTTTAGAGAAATTTGCAAATTTATTTACTATGAACAATCACAGTGTAGGGTTACCATATCGTCGGTCGGTCAGAATCATTAGGCTGTTTCTAGAAAATAGACCGATCGGAATACGTTATTTTGAGGGTATAACCTTCAAGAATTCTAAAGTTTATGAATTCTTGCCTGTCGATACATTGGCATATAATTAGTTTATTTTTGCGTTTTGTGTCACATCTAGCCGATGCATCTTGAGAAATTCGATTATTTGTGGTGGTTATAAATAATTGGACTCTAAGGCGATTCTCCCACTGCCAACGCGCGCCGTCGTCGCGGGGCGCGGTTTGGCGTTTCACGCGCGCGGTGACGGCGCAGCGCAACGCCTGTTCGGGCGGTTTTCTCCGCGCCCCCGCGCCATTCGGCGTCTGACGCGTCCCCGCCGCTTGTTTTTTAGAGGCATTAAATTTTGAAGTTGTTTTGTTTTAATTTCCAGGTTTTTAGGGTTCCGTACCTCAAAAGGAAAAAAAACTGAACACATATAAAATCACTCATGAGATTAAAACGTCCAGACAAATAATTTAGATTTGCCATCTCGATATTAATGACGGAATTTTAATAACATACGAGTAGGTAGGTACGGTCAACGGCACGCTGGGCTTCCACGACAGCGTAATGATATTCAATCAAATAAATAACAGATTTTTTACAGTTTTGTATAACCTCATGTGCTGCATAATGTACCTACCAAATGGCACTAAAATGGGCGTATATCCAAGCCACGAAACATTTGAAAACCAGAGGAAATCCCGCCATCGTAACGAAACGATCATCGAAAACCAGCCGCGGGGCGCGTCGCAGTGTGTTGTACCCCGCGGTAACGCGCCTGCTGGCGCAAACTGCTCGCGGATCGCCGGCGGCACGCGGCGGTGCGCGCTCACGCGCCGTGGCGCGCCTTGGTGTGTTGGACGAGGCGGTTTTCTGTACAAATTAATGTACTTGCATACAACGTAAAAGACGCGCGTGGGTGCGCCGCGACCGCGCGCGTCGCCAGTGTGAGAACCGTCTAAACTGTCAAAATTGTTTTAAAGTAAAAAGAAACAATAGTATTGTATTTAAGATAGCCTGCGTAGTGTACAAACCTAATTTGTGTCATTTTCGTCCATGGAAACAGACGTGGGACCCGTACATTAATAACACCGTCAAAAAAATATTACAATTTGAGAAACAAGTACCATATACCTCAGATCACTTAAAAATCCCTATGAAATAAATTTGTGCCAAATTAAGGCATGGACTTTTAATATTTTCAATTTTTTTGTTTGTCCGAGCCATTGATGCTTATAAAAAATATTAGTATTATTAGAGTTTACATATTTAATATCTTAAATACATGAGTGATGGACAGAATGAATTTGTGTCATTTTCATGCATGGATAATACCTAGGTAGGTAGGTATTCAAAAAGTTTGCGGTCGAAGCGAGTAGGCGCGGGCGCGTGGCGAGGGACGACGAAGCTCGTCCGTTTCGGTTGGATACTAAGTACGTACATACCTATAAGTCTCACGTCACGATACGAACGAACACGCACCTTTCGTTTGGTTAAGTAGGTACTCTATAGAATTACATCTCCTGTTTTAGAAATTCATACAGATGTACTATGGACAACAACGTCACTTAACCACAACTCTTAAGGTTAAAATCGGTTGCACGCCGCGCCGCCGCCGTCATAACATAATATATTTAGTTCGTGCAGGGGGATACATGCGCACACAATTTTTTTGCTAACTTTTTAAGCGAAGCTGTTGCCCATAGTACATACATATCTGTTCTGTTTCCATTCTAAAACAACCTAGAAGTAATGTACCGACGATATACATTCTTATTTCAGATATCAAATCGATTGTACCGGCTTCCCGGCAGAATGATTGACAAAAACATGTGGGCCGGAGAGTCGCATGCTTTGAGGTTATGTTTTTTGTTAAATCGTCGAATTCCAGATCAATCGGAGCCTGTAGCGGTGGGTTGATGTATTTGTAGCCGTTACATATTTAAGCATGTTCCAGACGGATTAAATCACGCCTCCCAACAGAGGTGACCTTGCTTGATTTAATCCATCTAGACGGCAGATTTAATCCAAATTTCTCCAACCAATCCAAATGACCTTCAACGTCCTTGGTGGAAGGGCGCGAGTTCCAACACAGGCACGGTAATGATATTTATCAGTACTCCAACTTCATATACTGCCCGGCATTTTATTGGCAAGATAAAAACGAGACAAAAGATGTGCAGCGCCACAAATTTTAGTGTTTGTGGCTATTGCGCATCTTTTGTCTCATCTTTCTCTTGCCAATTTATATGCAAGTGTCATCTGTACAAATAGTCGAAAAGCGAGTCGTACCTACGCGCCTCGGCCCTCGAGTTCAGTCTGCAGTCTGCACTCGGTACACAAACAGTCGCGAATGCGCCGCAGTGATGAACGAAAGATGTACGTAGGTCAGGTACTATTGAGGTAATAAATATAATAGAAAAAATACTATAAAATATCGACTCAGCCCTCGCAGTTCAGACGGGCTCAAATGGCTCGGCTGCTACGGGTTACGGGTGAGTCAATTTTTTCTAGTATTTTTAGGGTTCCGTAGCCTAAATGGCAAAAAACGGAACCCTTATAGATTCGTCATGTCTGTCTGTCTATCTGTCCTTCTAACACAGCCATTTTATTCCAAAAGTATTAATATTACACAATTGAACCTTGGTTGGTAGATGTATTCTGTTAACCGCTTAACGATTTTAACACAAAAATAACAAAAATAAAGATTAAGGGGGGGCTCTCCATACATGGAACTGAAACTGCGAACGTGTGAGGTGTCAATAGATAGGTCTTTAAAATTGACATTGAAGTTTATAAGACATTTTTTTCTCAAAGTCTAAGGTTTGAAAGATATACTCCTCCAAAGTGGTAAAATGTTTATCCTCCCCCCCCTTTAACTTTTGAAATAAGAAAGTGAAAAATCTAAAAAACATATATGCTGCATGTAGGTCTTAATAATTACTTTCAATAAAAATTGGTTTAAATGAGATATAGTAATTAGTTTTTCAGATATAGCACATTTTCCATAACCGCAAATATAACTTTGTCATTCATAACAACACTGAAAAACAAAGTTATTTTTGCAGACGAAAAATTATAATGGTATTAAATATGGTGTGGTATAAGGTATCTACGGAACCGTACGGTGTGTTGCCCAAAACGCACTTGGCCGGGTTTTTTCTATTATATTTATTACCTTAATATAGAAATAACATTCTGAATGCCAAAAGTCTAAAAATTCAATAGGTACTATTGATTGAAATATAAGTTCTTACTATTGCAAAGTGCAGATTGTGCTGTTTTTATTATAAATATAATTAACCAATAATCCAGAGATACCTTACATTTTTAAATACCTGGAAAGTCCGAAAGCTAAGATTAAGTATACTTAAAATATTATATAATACGTAGGTATTGTACTAAGGATTATTAAATAATTTGTTTCTCCCATCAATAATGTATTTTTTTTTATTTTTATTTTACCATTAGTTTTGTTAATCTAGTTATATTATTGCCTTAAAATTAATTGATTGAACCAGCGCGGGTTTATTTAGGTAATTATTTCAAGGACAGGGCCGAGTTACAGTACTGATAGATATCTTTACCGTGGAATGGGAAAGAGTGTCGGCGCTAGGGTTGCCAACATGTCTAAGGCGAAATACAGTATTTTTCAAATAAGGCTAAAAAAATTAGTACACTTTAAAATAATATAGTAGTTTATGGAAAAGGCAAAAATTAGGCAAATATATTATTATATTTTACTTTTTATAAAAACTATATTTTTTGAACTTTTTGCATTTTTGAACAATGTTTTGGTCAAAATCATAAACCATAAATAAAACAATCATGAATCAAAATAAAAGTCTCATATTATTTTCTACCATCAATATTAATTAAATATAAGTAAATTAAAAACTCGTTTTTAACTTACTTACGATTGTATCAGTATTACTGATTAAGTTAAGACATGAAAGAAATTCGTCCATGGTTAAGATTAAGATATATTTCGTCCATGGATTAAGATTTAATTAAGTTGTCAATTTTATATTGACAAGTTTGGAACGCAATAAGACAGATAGATACGTTCAGAATTCAGATACAATACACTATACACATAGTATTTGTTATATGGTGTGACTATACACTACACGCTATAGAATCAGTCAAAATTCACGATCACAAATTAAAAAAAAAGAAACATTTGTTTCTTAGCGATCGATG
This sequence comes from Agriphila geniculea, assembly GCA_943789525.1. Taxonomy (NCBI): domain Eukaryota; kingdom Metazoa; phylum Arthropoda; class Insecta; order Lepidoptera; family Crambidae; genus Agriphila; species Agriphila geniculea. The sequence continues at coordinate 9,492,058 of OX038873.1, read as the reverse complement.
TTGAAAATATAGTATTTTTGCGTACTATATATTTCTTCAATAGTATATAGTACGCAGACCCGAAACATAGTATAATACGACATATTATTATAGTATGGTTGGCAGCCCTAGTTGGCGGCGCTTGGATGTAAACTCGTGTAGCCGCAACACAATCCACGGATGGAAACCACGCCCCCATCAAGCTTCCACCAAGGTGACCTTGGTTGGGAGGCGTGATTAAATCCGTCTGGAACGTGCTTTATTGTAACAGCTACAAACACATTCGTTGCTCATGTAACGCAATAGCGACCTAAAGTTTTAAAAGCATGCGACTCTCCGGCCCACACGCTTAAGTCTAAAATATTGGTGAAAATTGTATTATGATTAAAAATAAGCAGGTTTTCGTAACCGTATATAATAGGTCTTTACCTATGAAATTGCCGATTTGTATGGAGAATTTTCAAGAAGTTGCATTTTTCATACTAGCATTTTCTTTGTTCATTTAACAACCGTTAACACTCTTGTAACAAAACTTTTATGTACTAATGTTTGAACACTATGCTAACCTATTCCATTTACGATAAGCGAAAAAAATAAGTTTTGGCTAAGTTACAACCCCTCCGGTCACCCTTTTTTGGCTCACAAAAAAAAGAGTAACTTTCAAGATCTTTTTTTAATGCTATGAAAGCTTAAAAAAAGGACTTTATTTTTACTGATAGTTGACTATCATGGTCATAATTCGACATACGTAAATCAAGATATTGTTAAATGTTTTAAAACATAGAAGTTATTATTTTCTCTGTATGTGACAAAATATCGGCAAGTTCATAAGTAAAGACCTAATATTTATAGATATATATTGCGAACGATTTTATCCTAGCTTTCCGATGACCTAGAGACTTGAAACTTTGAAAATAGGTCAGAACTGGAAGGCAATGCAATATTATGGTGTCATTGAGCTGATCTGATGATGAAACCGGAAGAAGCCCACAGGAATTCTATGATAAAACCTACAACCCCATCGTGTTTGGGCTCGTTAGAATAGGCATGACGAAATTTTTTTTTATTTTATGTTACATAAATTACCTCTCAAAAAAAGAAACATTGGTAAAATAATTATTTCGCTAGCGTGAAAACTGCCCGAGATATCACAGTTTAAAATGCACACAAAATTGGACTCACCCGAAAACGCTCCATACTAACGGCTACCCTAGTTATGACGTCACGCCTAGGTGTTTGTATGCAACGCGTAGGAAAGTTTGGCAGCTATATTAAATATCGCCTATTCCACCATTGTGTTTATCAAAATTGTTTCTTATACAAATTTGCTATAAATTTTATGGATTAATTAAATGTATTATTTATTTTAATATATTTTAAACTTTTTAAATGGACTTGTCCGCCCAACTTTGAAGGGTAATAAAACAAATAATACGCAATATATAAAACCAAGAGGTATACAAGCTACTCTAAAAGTTCAATATGTTTACGGTTTTTATTAGTATTTTGTTATTTTATTCAGTAGTCGTCATCTCTATTGTTTTGACGAGTACTCTAATGGGAGACGAAGTCCAGGGTCTGATGATGAAGCTGACAGACAGAGTATGTTCATTACTTTTAGTCGGAGGATTTTTGTAAAAATATTAACTAAACTGTTTTTCAATTAGGGTTTTTCAAAATGACAAAAAACTGTATGCTCGATAGATAAGATGGCGTTGATAAAAATGTATGTGTCAATGTGATTTTTTTACTCAGCTTCGAAGAGTACTCAGGTAGGCAGGCAAATCTGATGTTACCCTAAAATGTTTCTCTTTGGCCAGATGTCAGCCAGCGAACGCTTATTTGCCTCTTTGGTACAGGCCGTTTATTTTTAAAAGCCAATTTTTACACTTCTCTTTCCATCAACGCCATCTAGAGGCAAATAGTTACTATTTTTTTAAAATGTCACTTTGTAAAGCCTTCATTAAGAATAATTGTCCTAAGTCGTGGGCTTTTAAAAAAAATGCTTTTTTGACAGTTGCCTTTCTCATCGAATGTGTTTTTTAATCAATATATTTGTACATGTATCATAGATTCACGTGGACTACATTACCACAGAATAACTTTGATACTACCTAATAAATTGTTCGATTTTGGTAGATTATTTTTTGATGTTATTCTAAAATACCCCAGGTGTCCAAGAATGTCACAGCTCAAGGGTGGACACAATGTAACAGTGTTTCCACTACTACTACCTAATATTTGTGATTTTCAGACTCATTAATCTTTTAGTATGTAGAATTTTACCTGAGAGATTAATGCCTATTATAAGTAATTGTTGATTTTAAATCGTTATTGCCTATAAAAGGTACATAACTACGATTTAAAAAAAATTAGACTCATTTATCTTTAAGTCACACACAAATCATTGTACCTGAGATAAACCTATAGGTACTTTTAAAGTCTGAATAATTATGCAATACCTTGAGAAAACCTTTATCGGTTGGAATTCAACAGATTTTGTCATTTACTTGTTCCACTAAATATGAAAATGTCAAAATTAATAACAGTGTTTCATTGTTGGACAGAGGATGTTTCATTGTGTACACCTAGGTGGACACAATGAAACAATTCCCATTTTCTTTTAAAAGTCTTCTTATTGGTTTATGTATCTATTTATTAATGAAACTATAACTGCCATTTTATACCTAATTAAGTAAATTCCGTTCCTCTAAAAACGGAATTCATATCTTTAAAAATGAGAGAAATATGAGACTCAGAGCTTTTGGTGTTGCATTGTTCCACACTGCTCTACGTTTGTATGTATGTGAGTTTTTGTATTGTTACTTGGGACAAGTTTCAATGGTTGTAAAGTAATTTATGCTTACTACATAAGTCAAAACTTGAAAAATTAAACTTTAGTATTTACTTACCTTTTAAAAAAAACTAAAAACCGACTTCAAAAAACCTGCCTCTAAAAAGCAAGAAATAATATTCAAATCATTAGATATGCATTATCATTGTTATATAATAACAACACGTCTATTGAAGTCGGGTGGGGCTGGAGTACAACTTCGTTTTTTTATTCTAAAAGCCCTACCCGACTTCAATATACGTGTTGTTATTATATAACAATGATAATGCATATCTAATGATTTGAATATTATTTCTTGCTTTTTAGAGGCAGGTTATTTGAAGTTGGTTTTTTGTTTTTTAAAACATTTTTTTTTATTTTTAAAACAATTTTTATTTTTTTGTTTTTAGTGTAAGTACCTTCTCTATTAGGTAGTGTAGTGTAAGTATATTATTTGGTAGAAAAATCGGCTCAGTCAAACGTGAGATATTCGCGGAGAAACATACATTCATACAGGTCAAACTGAAAGAGAACCTTCTTTTTTTTTGAAGTCGGTTAAAAAGACTAAAAGTACCTTTTACCCAACAAAAAGAATCATCTTATTCGGTTCATAAATAACAAAATAGTCAAGTTAGTTGATGCAAAATCATAGTGTTTTCAGGATACCTTGAAAACTACTGAACCGATTTGAAAAAAAATAAATGTGACCATTTCGCAAAAAAATTGAATCGAACAAAAAAAGAATCATCAAAATCGGTCCATAAATGTCGAAGATACGCGCGAACAACGATAAAAAAAAACATACAATTAAGGATGTAATAAAACAGAATATGCTTCGTTCGGAGTTATTTTATTAATAAAATACATGTAAAATATTTTTTTTTTCTTACAAAGAGGTTATAAGAAAACTGAATTTCTTAGTGCTCATCACGGTTAGTTCAGAGCCATCACGCCTTATTAGTAAGTTTGAATAGACTAACATACACGTTACTAACATAACAAGCGATGTATAGGTACTTGGTTATTTATAAAGCTGTTGGGTTTTAAAGTAAATGGGAACGGGAACGAGAACGAAAACGGAAACGGGAACGGTACTTACCTACTAATCTCTGAACTAAACTTTTCAATAATTTATACCAATTCGAATTTAATATTTATAACTAAGACAGGACAACGTCTGTCGGGTCAGCTAGTAAAATAAATATTTGAGGGGGCTCCCATACAACAAACGTGATTTTTTAGCCGTTTTTTGGTACGGAACCCTTTGTGTGCGAGTCCGACTCGCACTTGACCGGTTTTTATTTCCTTACCCTCAAAAAATATTTTGTTACAGTAGGTAGGTAATCCTTTCTTTTTAAACTTTGCAAGAGGTAGAGTACAAGAATGTTAATGATGTCATCTCATCAATGAGACTGTAATTGACAATAATAACACATGCCTACTTCCAAATCACGCCAACAGCACTGTTAGCCTATAATCCATTAAATGAAGTAGGTACACAAATACCCTATCTGTGTAATATTTTGTGACTATTTAATTTGGTCGGATACGCGCTAACAGCGCTGTGAGCGTGATTCGGAACGCGGCCACAGTATCATCAAATGTATTTATATTCGTTCGTATACTTCTTACCTACCTACCTACTCGTTACTTCAAATGTGTCACCGAACTTCAGTACCTATGCTTAGGCGTCACTTAAGTCACTTACTTACTTTAAATTAGGCGAATTAATTTGAAGTGGGATATTGTGCTGGCTCAATACGAAATAGAGGCTACTTTTTACAAATTCTTTTACCCAAAGTCGCTCGAACGGCAAAGTACGTAGCAGCGGTGCTCGAAGTACGCAGCAAACAGCGGTGCCCCGGCTCCCACCCCCCCACCCCCCCCCCCCATTTTCTTTTGTGACTTTTACAGGGTGTTGAAAAGAAAAAAATAAAAAGCTGAAAATTCCATTGATGAATTTAGCACAAAACATTATGTACAACAGATACTATTGATCTAAAACATTTAACACTTATTTAACCAATTGTAATATTCTTTTGGAGTTACTAAGGTAACGCTTTAGGTAATAGTCAAATAACAGTATTCCCGTGGACAAAGATGACACAAAAAGCTCAAGTAAGTACATCGGTTACAACTTCATAATCATCATGAAAGTAAAATTTTCAACTTTAATTTTCTTTTCGTCCGATAGCGTTAAAAAAGACAAAAACCTAAATTGTTACTTATGCATCAAACCAAAATGACACAATTTCATGTATTAGGCTAAGTGAATGGTGCAGAAACTATATACGAAAAAAACAAACTTTAATATTTTTAAAAGCTAAAAACTTATCCCGATCGGTCTAAGATGCAAGTTGAAGTGTTTTTAGATACCTATTTTGAAAGACTAATACTTCAAAAAACGAAGGAAGTTCTCAGTTCGGTTGCATTCAACCGAGACCTAAATTAATGGGTGACTGATACTGATGATGATGGGTGACTGGTACTGAGTGGGCAATTATTATACCAATTATGACGTTCACATTTTTAACACGTTTTTATAAGGTTACCTACTTTCTCATTTGTTTGTTTGTATTTTGTCATCTCGATTAGGATAAAAGTCACCTTTTTACGTCCCCTAAAAAATATTGCAATATTGCATAGTCAGTAACAGTATGATAGTAGGTACGATACGTACGAGTATGTAGGCAAATCAACCCTCAACATTATGTAGTTCAACTTGAATTTTATTAGAAACAGCCTAATGATTCCTACGGACCGACGATATGGTCACCCTACACACTGATTATTCATAATAAATCATAGTAAATAAATTTACTTATTTCTCTAAAACGAATGAAGATATAGTGAAAATATGTTTTCGGGCCGTTTATCGTGATCAAACGGTTACGTAAACTTGCTTATTTTTAATCTTAATACAATTTTCACCAGTATTTTAGACTTAAGCGTGTGGGCCGGAGAGTCGCATGCTTTTAAAACTTTAGATCGCCATATCTTTGTCCCTGTTGCGTTACATGAGCAACAAATGTGTTTGTAGCTGTTACAATGAATATGTAACGGCTACAAATACATCAACCCAGCGGTACAGGCTCCGATTGATCTGGAATTCGACGATTTAACAAAAAACATAACCTCAAACCATGCGAATCTCCGTGCCACATGCTTTTGTCAATCATTCTGCCGGGAAGCCGGTACAATCGATTTGATATCTGAAATAAGAACGTATATCATCGGTACATTACTTCTAGGTAGTTTTAGAATGGAATTATTCAGTGGCACGGAGATTCGCATGCTCACCATGTCAGTGTTCAGTCTGGTCTGTGACCCAGTCAATGCTGCCCATGAATTTAGTACCGCTTCGCCCCAAAACGAGCCGACAGAGAGGTCAAGTAGATGAATGTATCCTTTTATTGAATAGTGACCAAACCGTGTGGTTGGGCGGAGACATACATAATGTGTCCATCAGCCATTTTAATGTCCCCACTGCTGGGGCACAAGCCTTCCTTATGGGTGGACAAGGAGGACGGGCCATAACCCACCGCGCGGGCCCAATGCGGATTGGTAGGTGTTAACGACTGCAAATACAGCCAGGACCAACGGCTTAACGTGCCTTCCGAAGCACGAAGGAGCTCAAGATAATACATTTTTGGTCACCCATCCCATGACCGACCCTTGCGAACGTTGCTTAACCTCCGCAATCGCTGGGCCAGGCGCTAAACCACTGCGCCTCCGAGCTCCATACTTAATACTTTAAACTATTTAATATATACTAAATACATAGGTAGTTCTATCTTTATAACTAACACCTTTTACCACGTTATTATTAGGTTGCTTGTTTGCTCGTTTGTTTGAGCACAAATTTTGAAAACGATTTTCTACTAAATTCCCGGTGAGCTAGACTTGAAACTTTGAACACATGTCATAAATGGAAGGAAATGTAATATTACGGTGTCATTGAGCTGATCTGATTATGGAGCTGGAAGAACGCCACAGGAACTCTATAATGAATGAAACTTTACAACCCCATCGTGTTTGGACTTGTTAGAATTGTCTTGACAAGTACTCTGACGGGAGACGAGGTTCAGGGTCGGATGATGAAGTCTAGAGGCCATGCCATAGGTCCTATGGCATGGCCTCCAGACTTCATCATCCGAATTTATTCGTTGCTGTTTTCTTGTCAAAATAGTACCAAAAACCGAGTTTCATCGAAATCGGCCCAAAAGCAAAAAAGTTGAGCGTCCTCTTATATTTTAGTTTTTTTTTAAATTTGCGTTGTTATTTTCTTGTCATAATAGTGCCAAAAACCAAGTTTCATCAAAATCGGCCCACAAACGAAAAAGTCAGCCGCCATCTTGGATTTTTTAATATTTTCAACATTACGTTGTTTTCATGTTGAAATAGACAGTACCAAAAACCGAGTTTCAACGAAATCGGCGCACAAACATTACACATTACATTATTAACTTCACTGTCTCGCATGCGACCTCCAGCTATTTCAATAGAACAATTTCGTTTTTTGGAAATCTGAATTGGCGCAGTATTTTTTATGGTCACACTAGTTGTCGCGACCCTCGGGGGTGGGTAAACGGTAACCTATATCCGTGATACAAACGTATCCATCGAGGGTCGCGAAATTATAAACGACGGATACGTGGTGAAGGGAGAAGTGAATGACAACGGGTGGTCACTTACCATAAATTGTATTGTACCTTCAATTATCAGCGAATGTCCGTCCATGCCTCTTACCAGTTCTCTTGCTCCATCTGTAAGTATAAATAAAGATCTAACACCGATGTGTGATGCCACTAAGCCCCGCAGGTCTACCGCCGATCTCTATTGCTTTGAGTATTGCTTTCATTTTCGACGCCATCTTGTCTTTTGCGACCGCCGATGAAAGCTTTAGCAAGAAATAACCTCACTTTTTTTGAAAGCTTTATTCAAAGCAATGAACGAATGGAAATGTATGGATCTGACAGATAGGAGCGATCGCCTAAGGTTTTCAAGATGGCGGTATTGCTTTCATGAAAGCTTTTCCATCTGTCATGAAAGCAGTAGCTATCTTCTCAATGTTTTCAATATTAATTCCAATTTTATTAGTTTTTGGCATGTTTTGTGCCTTCATTTAGTGCGAAATTGTGTTTATTTCATTTTTCAGTGTATTATATTGTGGATGCTGCATAAGGTTTGCTATTTTTTAACACGTTTATATTTGTGTTTATGTCGCTTTCACGTTTAATTATTTATTTGTTTGTTTTTCTGTTTTAGGCAAGAAATGGCGCAAATTTGTTGCTGGTTGAAGCGGAGGAAGAAAGAATGAGGTAAATACGATGCAGCGTAGGATACAGACAGCTGAAGGATGATGATGCCCATGCAGCTGTCGGAGCAAACCTTTGTCGACACCTTTCGCATGGGATAGGTTTCATTTTATGATAATTTGCGAAGATTTGATGCCTCTTTAGCATCCAACTCAAAGAACAACAGCTATTAAGCTAGAGATCAAGGTATTTATTATTCAAATATTGAACAATAAACTACTAACCCTTGTCATTATTATTACCTAAGTCATTACATTGTTGTTACAGATCCTTGCTGCATTTCAATATAATGCCAGTTATCAGTGGTTCCTACCAAAAGTGTGTAGGCAATGATTTTAGCCTCGGTCTGTCTAAATCTAATTGTTTTGCGGAGGTCACTAATGCACAAAATGCCATGCCAAGCCATGACTCACACATTCGGAACCTATGCCCTGTAAAAGCAAACACTATGAGGTGGGATCTATACATCTTCTGGTTCTTGGGTAAGTTTCATCATAAAACAATTATTATAATAAAGCACCCTGTTGCGGAGTGCAGAGCGACAGATTTAACGTTGCATGCAAGTACGTCAGTTTGTATTGTAGAAAACACAAGCGCTCTACACACTGGTGACATTTCCGCGCCGGAGGAATGGCGCATCACCATTGTGAAAATTTTCTTAGCCTTTGCCGGAGGGCCCACAGGGAATTATCAAAATACATTTATAGGTAGTACCTATTAATTAACAAAAAAGATATTACAACCTCATATTATTTACAGACAAGAATCAAGAATGCGAGACCCAACAAGGAGGGAATAAGAAAAGCAAGACTGGAATATGGCGAACCAATGGCATGCATGCCATATTGCATTGCATGCAACACAATATTTTGGGCATGTCACTGATCACAAAATTCATTATATCTGACGATTTGATAGTCAATGTCAAAAATTAATTTGAATTAATGTTAGTTTTAAGTAGGTAACTATAATTAATAATTTATTAGCTTTGTCTGCACGAACGTTTAGTTTCATGAAGAAGCTTAAGTAATGACTTTAGTTTCTTCAAGAAACTAAATGTTCTTGCACATTCTCCTCAGGGAATATACTATGGTTCCGAACATATGGTAGATTTATACAAAAGCTTCTAAATAAAATATTTTTTCTATACTATAAAAAATTACTTCATTTCAAATAACCTCTTATGTCTTGTACAACGTCTTGCTTGGCACGGCCACCATAGGTACGACCGAAGGTGGAAAGCGTAGGTATATTGCTAAACCGCCAAAAAATGGCATTTGTAGGAAATGAATTTCAAAGTGTTTTCATTTAAGTTTCATTTTTTACAATCCCACAAAATGCCATTTTGCCATGAATGTCAACAAGAAGGGATCACTGCTTTTTTTAAAAAGACTCCCATTTATTTTTATTACCTAGGTACTACATAATAATATGTCAAAGGTGAGTCGGTGTGACTACTGTCACACCGACTCACCCTTGACATAGTACCAGTAAAAAAATCCCCATAGTCACACTGGTGTAGAAAAACGGTGTGACACGGCTCGGTCGGGCTCACTCATCATTTTGGGGCTATTCATAAATAAGGTCACACGAATTTCATTATTTTAGACCCCCTCTCACCTTCCTTGTCACAGACCCCCCTCCCTAGTGTGACGTCACATTTTACATCTAGAAATAATTATTGAATTTAAACAGCAGTTCCGAAATTTGTTTTATTTCAATTTGATTGATTTGAAATGTGACGTCATGAAATTTAGGTCACCTCCCACCCCCTTGTCACACTTCGTCGACCCTCTCCTTCCCCCTTAACATGTGATGTAATTTATGGATAACCCTTTTAGGGTTACGTAGTCAAGCCAACAAGGAACCCTTATAGTTTCGAATGAATGAATGAAAAATCCTTTTTATTTAAATAAACTTAAAAAATTAAGTGCTTTTGACTTGATTATATTTTCCAAAAGCACTAGTTTCTGGGTTTGAGTTTAGAGGTTGGTTACTACGGTAGCCTAATAACACACTGCACGTGGGCCCCCGACACGCACTTGGCCAGTTTTTTTTAAATACAAAACTACAAATAATTTTATTAAACTATTCTATGATTTAGAACTCGCGTAACATTGCCGCGATTATGTACATTTTGTGTTATATATTTTTTTAATTTATTTATAGCTTTTTACTTTTAGCTTTCACGCCTGCATTATTGTGAAGAGGAACGCCTATAGTGGAAATTTGCTCTAGAATTGGAGGCAGGCGTCTTTACTGATTTTAAAAATTTAATTTTTACATTGAACCAAAGGTGGTTTAAGGGGATTTTTTTGTGTAGGTAGGTTAGGTACTGTGCGTATTCCATCCTAACAGATGCCCTTCCAGAAAAAAGTCCTGGATCCGCCCTTCCATTACACCTTCGATTATTCTTAAATGACAGGGGAAATCACCGAATAATTCAGAAATCTAATAAACAACACCATGCAAAAACAAGAGGTCGCCCGCGACTTCGTCTGCGGGAACAGTTTTGTTCTATCCCTCTGGAACAGTACTTTTTTTGGGATAATAGGTAGGTAGGTACCCTAAGTCTTTCTCTGTACCCCTGACAACGTGTATGCAAGATGATCGGTTGAGTAGTTAAAAACGTGAAGGCGTAACATACATCAGACTTTAATATATACGTAAGGATGTTATTATAATCCTTACTAATATTATAAATGCGAAAGTCCGTTTGTTTGTTACGCAGTGTTTTATAAACCCTTGAAGGCGGACATGTCTCAACTAACTCGGTAAATCAATAGAGAATTTGTCAAAAATGATAACAGTAGCAGTCCTACATGTCCAAAGATTTTAGTTTATTTAAAATAAATCATAGTTGTGCCTTTTTTATTTTACAAAACCGAAAAAAAAATCCTTCTTTCCACCTAGAGGTTCTGAAGACGTTTTATATGGCTAATTTGATTGTCCTATTGAAGGCACATATTAATGGTTTTACAGCGTACCAATAGTTCAAGTAGTTATTGAAAAAATAAATAAAATCTCGTTTTCCGTTTTTATTTTTTTCTCCCCTAAATTACCGTTTTCGCAATTGATTATGGTGGTAGAATATACCTTAACAAGTGATATTGCTACTGAAAATAATATTGTTTGCGAAAATCATCTTGTTCGTCAAAAAAAAATTAAAAGCCTCACATCATCCCCTGCCAAAATTTTCTTAGCAAAGTCTTTTTTATGATATGATACCTTATGATTACGATGGCGACAACGATGAAACCAATGACAGCACTGATAATACCGATCACTGCACTGAGCATGAAGTCATTGACAATATAAATGACAAAATATGCTTGGCACGAGTAAGCCACAGTGACTCTGAAAATGAGTAGTAATAAAATTTTCATAGCAATCTCGTGAAAAAGACTTTGCTAAGAAAATTTTAGAAGGAGATTATGTGATTTTTTTTTCTGAAAAACACGTCGAGTTCCGCAAACAATATTTTTTCAGTAGCAAGATAACTTGTTAAGGTATATTCCACCACTATAATCAATTGCGGAAACTTTTGCGGTAAATTTAGGGTAGAAAAAAATAAAAACGGATAACGAGACTTTATTTATTTTTTCAATAACTACTTAAACTATTGGGACGCTGTAAAACCATTAATATGACAATCAAATTAGCCATACAAAACGGCTTCAGTACTTTTAGGTGGAAAGAATTTTTTTTTTCAATTTTGTAAAATAAAAAAAGGCTCAATTTTGTCATGTTTTAAAAATATACCAAATTTTGTGGACATGTAGGACCGCTGCTGTTATCATATTTGACAAATTCTTTAATGATTTATCGAATTAGTTGCGACATGTCCGCCTTCAAGGGTTTATAAAACACTGTGCGTCTTAACTACTGAACCGATTATCATGAAATTTTGCATACATGTTGCCAGGGGTACAGATACCGGCATATAAATTGGCAAGAGAAAGTTGAGACAGAAGATGCGCGGAGTTTAGTGTTTGTAGAAGTAGCTACAAACACTAAACTCCACGCATCTTCTGTCAGTATGTTCTGCGCAGTAGCGCATCTTTTGTCTCAATTTTCTCTTGCCAATTTATATGGTGGTATCTGTACAAAGAAGGACATAGGGTTCCTTTCATCCCGGAAAAAAAGGATTGTTCCCGAGGGATAACAAAATAACTTTCCACGCAGACGAAATCGCGGGCGGCCGCTAGTTATGTTATAAAAACAAATCCTTGGGTCTGCATCTTGTGGCTCGGACCATCCACCTGTCGATTGGGTGCTTAGTAAATTCAGAAGAATAAATTATAACATATACCTACGTCTTTATGGTCTACTCACTTACTTGCTAAGATTTTTAAAACATTCTTATTAATCTGATAACTTCGATCATCAGAATTCACAAGCGTCATTTTAACTAGTTTGTGTAGGGTGTAGGTATGTCAATTTTGTTTAAGTAAATATTTGTCTGGAGAATAGTAAAAGAAAATTAAAGGAAATGATTAAGTTTTTATTAAAGTTTACAAGTAAATTACATTAAGGTGGATAGCCCACCGAAAGTGGCGCCCTCGGAGGTTTTTATTTAATAAGTTGTTAATAGAAAATTATTTTAATAAAACTTTAATGTGAAATTTTTAGGGCCCATAGTCAAGTATTTTTAGAAGGTACCTATCAATACTTACATTCCCTCATATAGGTAGACATTCGTAGAAGATAGCAAATGTGTCAAAAACGGCCACTTCTAGCAGGGGAATGTAATGATACCGTTTAAAAATACTGGACTATACAGTACTAGGCACGTATCTTTAAATTTTTTCGACGGAGTGGGGATAAGTTCGCGCATGTGCTCTTGTGAGCGACCAATAGCGCGCGCCCCTCTCCCGCCGCACGCGCCCCTCACCGTTACGCATACCCAAAATACGCGTTTCGCGCAATCCCCACCTGATTTCAAGTTATATGCCTCGTACTGTACATTAGGTCCCTAAAAATTCCACGTAGTTTTATCAAGTGTGTATTACAAATTCACATACATAGGTACCTTAATGTAGATTAAACGACATTTATCATCTTTTATAAATAATAATAGTTGTAAAGGTATTTGCCTAATTGGGATGCCGTAAAGGCGATATCTATTGATTATTCGATTTTCCTAGACGTATACTCCTATGAGTAAATGATCACAACTTTAAGAATAGGTAGAAGAAATAAGTTTTATCAGTTCATTAGGACCGCTTCCATAATATCACTACCGTCCATGTTTAGCGAATGTTTAAGTTACTGAATCCCAACGAGACAGTTATACCCAACTAAAACACTTTTTATAAACTTAAAATAATTGAAACTAACGTAAGGATTTAAATCTCCGTATTTTGAAGACTCAATTAGAATAGTAGTTTATGATACAAGGTTGGTTAGGAGGTTTTCAAAACGATTTGACATTTTATAATAGTCATGAGTTTTATAAAACCTTAACAACCGTGTACCATACAAGATTTTTCAATACATTTGCGAGAAAACATTATAATATTGTACGCATGCAAAAAGTTTGTTTTCAGTGTAAAGAAAGGCGAAGACCTTCTTTAGTACTTTTTCATAGTAACTTTTTTGACAGATGTCTTACAGTTTGGAACATTTATCAAAAAAAATGCTTTGACAATGTACTAAAGTGCTAAGCAACTTTCGCCGTTGACCGTACATATTTTGATAGAAATTTAAATAACCGCCAACAAAAACGCACGGCCTGCGTTAAAATCAACTTGCCGCACGCTGTACTTACTGTCATCGAAAGCACACATTTTAGAGCAACTATATTGAAAATTAAATTATGAAATTAGATAATTAAATCTGATGCAAGCTGGAGGTTTTTTAAAGGAATTTTCTTCAGAGGAATATGGTGGCAGCACATTTTTTGAATTAATAAAATTAATCACTCAAAATTCATAGCGTGAAAATCACGTCGTCTGAGTTGCATCGTTGCAAGCGCGGCGTACCCCGGAAACTAGCGATGCGCGATTATGACTAATTTCTATAACCTAATTATGTACTAACTATGAACTTCAGTATTCGAATGTCTTTCGCAGACTAGTTATTACGGTTGTGATGTAATAATCGATTAATTTAGTTAGTAAGTATTATTCATAATCGCGCATCTCAATCGGAAACTGCTAAATGCTAGATTCTTCTAGCAGTTAGCAGTTTCCATCAGCGATGCGAGCTCAACCATTTAGGGATAATCTGGGAGATAATCAGCTCCCAGATTAATCCCTATTTTGGTTTTCTTCTAGCCGCCACTCCTCCGCCTCACAGATGCGCGCCTCTTCTAAATCCAGCCAGCCGGAGTCGCCGCTGTAACAATTACATATCCCTTAGTAACTGCATGTTGCAATATGGTAGTGCCACACAGTAGTGTCACGGGCAAAAAATTGATAATTTGACAGATAATAGGGTAGTACATATTAAACTATTTGACTGATAACTTTTGAGTAGCGTGGTTTAAAGCGGCGCGGCGTCCCCACTAGAGCGGCGCGGCTCCGTGAGGCCACGCCGCGCCTCGCAAGTGTGTACTTGTAAAAGCACGCGAGGTTCAGCCGCGCGGCCCTAGCGCGGACGCCCCTTAAGGTTAAACATTAGCACGTGACTCGCTATTGTAGGCACATAACGTGATTTCCCAGAATTGTTCCCGTTAGTTGTCGGAACACGCTATAATATATTGTGTAAAAGCTAAAATCCTGGGACACCATATTATCTGTCTACCTTAAGCGAGATTGATTTTCTGCCATCCTGCCATTGAATGGTGTATTCCTTTTAAGATACACTTTTCTTGGATAAATGGTTAGCTCAAAAGACTTACTATTTGGTCGGGATCTCTCGGTGGGAGGATGGTCGGTATCCGCGCATGTCCAGATTATATTGTGCCTCCTCTTCGCTGAAACAAAATACACACTCATTAACATACAGTCATACTTACTTTAATATTATAAATGCGAAAGTCCGTTTGTTTCTTTACACCTGTCGGTACTGAAACGATCATCATAAAATTTTGCATACACGTTGTCAGGGTTACACAGAAGGACATAGGGTACAAAAGGGACTGTTCCCGAGGGATAGCAAAAAAACTTTCACACAGACAAAGTCACGGGCAGCCGCTAGTTTGTCTAAAAGTCCTCTATCTGCCAGTGAAAGTCCATCAGAATCGGTTCAACTATTTGGGAGATTAGACCCAGACAAACAGACAGAAAAAACAATTATGTGCTAACCCTGTTATAAAACTCGTAGTCCAACACTTTAATTTTCTTAATTTGTAGATAGGTAAGGATTTTTGGTTTTGTGTTAAGAAATTTCTTTTGAAAATCACTTACGTGGATGGGCGATGCTGCAGTGCCTGCAGCAGATGCAGCCTGCAACAGCCCTGCAGATGCACTCTCAAAAACTGAAAATGTAAACGTACAGATTAAACAATGCCAACAAAATACCTACTTTCAAGTTTATTTTGTTAGCAGTTTTGGCTGAGCGATGATGAGTCAATCAGTCAGAACAGAACTTTGTCTCTCATAAATAAATTAATAGGTTATCCTAACTAATGTAATCAAATAGGTGAAAGCTAAACAACAAATATATACAGATTCATTTTAAATTTGTAACATTTTTGTATTTACCTACATTCAGAAATAAATGAAATTCAAAATACATGTACGTACTATAACACAAAAATTAAATTGAAATAGTATCATAATCATTAAATTATTGCATGTTCTGCAGCAACAAATAGGTCCCAACTCAGCATATTTCTTTGTCCAAGGTAAAGCGCTGATATTTTATCAGAACCATTTTGAGGAACAGACACTATTGACAGTGATTCAGTGATTTAAGTATAATTATAAAGATAAACAAACTATTAATGGGAAATACAAATTAAGAATAGATACATATTATAGATAGGTATAATAAGTAATTATTATACCTATCTATAATATGACATTATAGGTACTTATGATGTGACAATACATACAGGTATATAAATAAAAAAGCAAGTGAAGTGTCTGAGCCTGTGAATAGCTATATGCATCATATAAGCTTCAGACTCATAAGTAGGTATATCACATCATAATAGTAACACTTACTTGTCTCCACTTATTGGCACTTGTAGTAATTATTTATTCTATGCTTTTGGTGATGCCACCACCCACTGCATTTAAAATTGAGGGCATTGAGGCCACCGTCGTCTCCCACAGGCTAAGCACTTGTTGCCACCCAGTTGCGTTGCTGCTCCGGCTTGCAGTGTGTTGTGTCGGGTACTCCATCCACAAACACCTCCAGTGCCTCAAGACACTTTACATATTGCAGGCATCTGAAATGCGTAATAAATAAGAAACTGATAACCTACAAAGACAAGCAAAATGCAAGTGGTTGGCCATGGCAGACAAGCTTATACCCTTTTGTTTTGCTTTTGTTACTTACTTACTTACTCGAACCCAGTCCCAAAACAAACTGTTTGATTACCATTTTTCACCAACTTTCAGTTATTCAATAGTTATTATTGCTTGCCAATGCTTGATAAAAAAGTAAGTACTTACCTTAGTAAAACTGAATCCAAATATAATGGAAATCAAACTGCACACAGCGCCTTTTATTTAATTTTGTAAATAACACAGATCACTAAAATACTGTCTACGTAAATAATATTTTGAAATGCTATTGTTTATCTATGCACACCACAGATCAACTCTATGTTGAAATCGAAATGTCAAGTCAACGCGTTTTATTTACCTATGCATTTGAAACAATTTTATTTCTGAATTGACAAGTTTACATAACAGAGCTAAAAAAACAAAAGTAATAAGGCTTTTTCGTAAATTATAATCATATTAAAATAAATCCGGCATTTTATGTAGTCAAACAACCAAAATCATATGAAAGGCCACCGTGGCCTTCATTAATACAAATGCGTGAACAAAACGCAGCCTTTCGTCATTCAATATCGTTCATTCGCGAATGCATTACCAAAGCCATAGCAATAACTAGAGCACAGGAAAGATCGGCGGTCGCTCAAAGCGATAGCTTTAGCAAGAGTATTGCTTTGGCTATGGCTATGGCTATAGCTATCGCTTTGAGATCGGCGGTCGGGCTGCCGGAGTCACGTCATCACAACGGCATGGTCACAGGATTTATAGAACATACAAATATTGTCATGAATAAGCAGCGTGATCATCTGTAGGCCGATTGTCAATATTAATTTATATATCTAGGTTTGCTATCTTAACGATGCGGAGATTTCCTAAACATGTATTTTGACATGTTCCTACACTCCTAGTGGAGTGATGTGAGCACAGGTAGCCCAGGTCGTCACCTAGCCCTTTACGTGACCCGTGCGTGTGTGCGCTCACACGCACGAGCCCGCTGCTCACGGAATTGGCCTCACTGTGGAACGTCTCCCACCTGGCTCAGCCACCACCCCAGCTCCGTCCAGGCGTAGCGCTGCGCGGGCCAATGCTCTCTCGTGTGAGCTTAGATAGGGGTACCCTGGGATCATGTCTCCTGCAGAAGCACAAGTCCCAATCATGTTATTATAGTCAGTGCCACAGGTGCGTAACCTTTGCCGCCGGCCTTTGCACCGTGAAAGAGAGAGTTTGTTAACCACGGGACGTACCCATACATTTGTGGAGCGTGGTTCGCATTACTTTAATTATGGTTAAAGAGAGAGTTTGTTAACCACAAGACGTACCCATACATTTGTGGAGCGCAGTTCGCATTACTTTAATTATGCTTAAAGAGAGAGTTGGTTAACCACGGGACGTACCCATACATTTGTGGAGCGCGGTTCGCATTACTTTAATTATGGTTATCAATTGGCTCAAACGTACAAACATTAAAGGCAGGTAGATTAGTATTTGTATGTACTATGCTAATACTTAGCTTTCGTTCGTTTTCCATGGGTTTTCGAGCTCATCACTTATTGGCAGGCACATTAGTTTTGCAGTTTTTACAGGCACGGAACATTTACATTTAAAAGATAATATGAGAGATAAAATAGTGTTACGGACGCGGGGTACGGGATTGGAAGGAAAACGACTTGGTTGCAGAGACGACGCTTTATTACCAAAAACACATCCACATTCTCCGAATGTCGTGGTCCTCTCTTCTGTGTGGTGTTGTCTTCTTGCGAACGACGTAGCCACCCAGCGCTGTTACACGATGACATTCCCACTTCTTGACCTCCGATGTCGCGATCCGCCCTTCCAAGTAGCGTCACGTCCGAACGACGTAGCCTCTCGGCGCTGAACCCGACAACAGCCAATTCTACACTCCTCCGTGCTAGCACCAACTACTGCTAGACCTCACCTCCCAACTTCTCTTCTTCACCACTTCTTCAGCTTCTACTTCTTCACTACCACTTTACAACTTCTTCATCTTCCTTCTTCTTGTGTTCCTTTCCCTTCTTCTTTATCCGACTACTCCTTCTATTGAACTGCCACTATTGAACTACCACTTCTTAACTACTACATCGATTGTGCGTTTCGCCGCTGCTTATATACCCCATAGAACCTTCTAGTAACTCTAATTTCGATAGTCATTTCGTTATTCTTTTCGTTTGTCTTTTGTAACCATTTCCTGTCCTTTTTCATCTTTTCCATTATTTCCCGACGATACTAGAATGTTCTATTTCTCTATCAAATATGTAAATAAACTTTGTATAAACATGTAAACATTCTAGAAATATCGTAAAAACTATCAAAATAATTTGCTCCGACGGAGGATCGAACCGCGGGCTCTCGTGTATAAGGCAAGAAGCCACACCACTATGCCACTGTGACTTGACAACTAGCGGCAGAATTGGTGATCGCTTGATGCTCTATGTCTCCTCTACGTAATGTGACGTCACGGCCGTCACAATAGCACAACTTTACGAGAAAGAAATAAAAGGCGGCTGACTTGACATTGACAAATGAATTATGGCGGCACTTGATAAGTGTTGCCACCTCAAACATCGCGACTGGTGTTGCCGTCGCGACACTAGTTTTATAAAGTAATATTCCCAATAAATTAAAATTCTAAAATTGAAATTCGGCGCCAAAGTCAAAATCGGAGTTGTCAGGATTGACAACTTGTATATATACCATACCGATGATAGCTGATTAGCATTATTGTAGAAATTTAATTAAATCATGAGAAATTTCTGTTTTATATTACAATTATTATGTGTCATTATAAATCAATATTTAGGTAGTATATTTTCATCATCCCACTCCGAATCCTTAACTTTGATACACTACTTGATTGGTAACGTACATTTTTTTGTCCTACTATCATGGTATTATTGTTTAGCAGTGGCGAAGGGTCCATACAAGCCGATTCCCATCGGCTTACCTTTTAAAATCCCATCCCCATCGATCCATTATAACATGTCATTACTTAATTTTTTTCGCCATTTCGGTAAGATTAATTAATAATAGATGATCGTCACCTCGTATGTGCCTTACTCCTTCTGGCTTGTGAGCTATAAAAACCTTCAGTGACGGATTAACCATTTCTTATTTTGGTATTCAGAACAAACGTGACGCAAGGGTTTATGAATGATTGACGTTTGAACATGGCACAGACGAGATGACGCTGAAGGTTATGTATGCTGGAAATAACAAAAACTAGCAAACGAAAGTCAAATTTTACTTCGTAGATGCTCAGTGACGCAAAAATAAATAAGATTTAACACTCGAACATCATACAAAACAGAACAGATCTCATAAAATTGTTGTTTAAACAAGGCACATACAGAACCGTCTGTACCAGTTTTTATTTGTCAAAATATCGACATCTAAACCGTCTGGAGCCAAATGAAGCAGTCTAGCAGCGTCACGTTTGATAAGTGACAGTATATAACACTTCAAATCCGTTCGCGGAACGACACATCAATAGAAAAAGCGAAAACAATATTTCGACCCGTCACACTGTCTGGCCCATACTTAAAACTGTCACGTTACGTGAATTTTGCCTCACGCATATTGTAAAGCAATTAATATTAAAAAGAATTTCCGTCACTGAGGATCTAGCTTTATCTGAAACCAATCACTGCAGTATTTACGATGCAATTCGAGGTTAAAATTTGTATGTAAATAAACTAGGGTGACCATACTGACCATGAAGTATTATTTTTGCGGACATCGTATTGAAGTTTACTGAGATTGTTTGTAGCGTATCGTAGCACTTTACTTTTAGGTTTTTACACGACTGCTCAAAAAAGGAGTGTATATGTGTTCAGGGTTCATGTATGTTTGTAAGTATGTGAGTTTCTTTATTCCACCATAACTTCTAAATGGCTTAACGGATTTAGATGTATGGGGTATCGTTAGAATCCTTACATCATTCCGAGTGACACTGGCTATATTTTTTTAAAGTCAATATGGCGACTGTACGACGCCACTTTTAAATGAGAAAATATTTTTTCTTCATTTATTACAATATGGGCATCAAATGAAAGGCGCACATTCCAAAACTATATCATTTGTCCCTAAAATGTGTAAAATAAATTAAATAAATTTAAAAAATATTAAAAATACGACTGCCCTGCCAAAAACGAACTAAAAAGTTAACTAAATAACAAGTGTCATTGCAGTCGGGGGACCTCTTTGATTAAAAAAAGTTTCACAAAACGGTCCCCTGATTGCAATGATACTTGTTTTTTTAATTAACTTTTTAGTTCGTTTTTGGCAGGGCAATAATGTTTTTAATATTTTTAATTTTTTTTAATCAAATAAAACTTCAGGAAATCAATTCAACAAGTTGTGATTTATTAACGCTTAAGGTATGACACTAAAAAGTTATTTTGATAACAATACTTATTAGTATGATACTATATACAGGGTCACTGGAAATATGACGTATTCCTGCTAAATGGTTATAGATGAGGTCAAAACAAATATTTTTTGTTATATTACTTTTTCTCAAAAAGTTCATAGTTTTTGAGTAAATTAAAATTAAGTAATTTTTTACCAAAAGTACGTTTTCAGATACAAAAAATTTACATAAAAGATAACTACTCGTTCGATTCCGGTTTTTTTATTATTTTGGTATAGAAAACAGTCTAAATGTTGATAATGAATAAAAAAAGTTACAAAAAGTACATGTGTTTATAAAAAAATCAATCCTTAAAAACATTTTTTATTTTTATTTTTTCAGATTTTATTCGAAAAGGCAGCAAATATCTTTAAAAAATTCCTAGTAACTAAGCGTGCATAATATTTTAAAAACATCACCATCTATTCAGCTTTCAGTTGAGGTATAAAACTTAATAATAACTTAAAAAAAAATGAGAAATTAAGACTTAAGTGAATTGCAGTCCCATTTCATGTAACAAAAATTTCGTACTTCAAGCGCTTCGGAGGTGGCCGTATTATCCTACTTATATCATAAATGTGAAAGTTTGCTTGTTTGGATGATTGTTAATCGATCATGCAAAACGGCTGAACGGATTTGGATGAAATATGGCACACAGATAGTCTAAAAGCCGGATTAAAACATAGGAGGATACTATTATCTTAGTTAAAGGTTCCCTAGGGATTTTCTCGAATGTAAATGCCGATGAAGTCGCGGGCATAAGCTAGTTTGCCATAAATGGTCATGCTTACTAAAAATAATAATAAAGAGTTTGGGGACAGGATTATTTTCCGCCGATGAGTCTAAATTTTTAAGGACGGCATCAAAAATAACCATGCATATCAGCCATTTTTAAAGCCTTTATGCCAGGCCTTCCTTTTGGCTTGTGAATGGATAGAGCGGATGGGCCATAACCCACCACGTGGACCCAATGTGGATTGGTCAGTGTTAACGATTGTTAATGTAGCCAGGACCAACGGCTCTATGTAAGGTACATTGTGTTAACACCGACAAATCCGCATTGGGCCCATGTGGTGGGTTATGGCCCGTCCACTTTATTCATCCACAAGCCAAAAGGAAGGCCTGGCATAAAGGCATTAAAAATGGCTGATATGCATGGTTATTTTTGATGCCGTCTGTATAAAATTTTGACTCATCGGCGGAAAATAATCCTGTCCCCAAACTCTTATTATTATTTTTAGTAAGCACGACCATTAATGGCAAACTAGCTTCCGCCCGCGACTTCATCCGCATTTACATTCGAAAAAATCCCTAGGGAACCTTTAACCAAAATTCAAAAAAATTCAAAATTCAAAATAATTTATTCAGTCTAGGCTGTTACAAGCACTTGTGAATGTCATAGAAGCTACGGCATCGGTAATCGCCAAGATAATAATATCCTCCTATGTTTTAATCCGGCTTTTAAACTATCTGTGTGCCATATTTCATCCAAATCCGTTCAGCCGTTTTGCATGATCGATTAACAATCATACAAACAAGCAAACTTACACATTTATGATATAACTAGGATAATACGGCCACCTCCGAAGCGCTCAAAGTAGGAAATTTTTGCTTCATGAAATGGGACTGCAATTCACTTAAGTCTTAATTTCTCATTTTTTATTTAAGTTATTATTAAATTTTATACCTCAACTGAAAGCTGAATAGATGGTGATGTTTTTAAAATATTATGCATGCTTAGTTACTAGGAATTTTTTAAAGATATTTGCTGCCTTTTCTAAAAAAATCTGAAAAAATAAAAATAAAAAATGTTTTTAAGGATTGATTTTTTTATAAACACATGTACTTTTTGTAACTTTTTTTATTCATTATTAACATTTAGACTGTTTTCTATACCAAAATAATAAAAAAACCGGAATCGAACGAGTAGTTATCTTTTATGTAAATTTTTTGTATCTGAAAACGTACTTTTGGTAAAAAATTACTTAATTTTAATTTACTCAAAAACTATGAACTTTTTGAGAAAAAGTAATATAATAAAAAATATTTGTTTTGACCTCATCTGTAACCATTTAGCAGGAATACGTCATATTTCCAGTGACCCTGTATATTGTACTACTACTATATATTGTACTTATCAAATATCACAGTTCAATCACATTAATGTACATATTAATGACTTGTTGAAAAACAGACTAGTACCATAGATAATAATATAATACTATACTAATATAAGTAATTCTACTTACTAGGTATTCTAAAATGTTATAGTGTTAAACATCACAGGTTAATTCTTTTATCCATACATATAAGTAATAAAACTGTAAAAAAAACCGGCCAAGAGCGAGTCGGACTCGCGCACCGAGGGTTCCGTACTATCATAATAAATACACAGCAGAGTAGAATAATAAAATTATTATTGCAGTTTTAGGTCAGCGCCATCTCTTGACCTATAGTGGAACTAATGTTAACTTTTTAAAAATTTGATAATTTCAAAAAAAGTATACTATATTGAGAAATCGTTTTATTTTTCCTGTAATCTTTATATAAACTGCTATTACATAGAATTATTTCATATTTTTCTCTTTGCAAACTTTGGAGATAAGGGGGGGGAACGGTCATTTTTTTACTTTTTTCATCATAAGTCGAAAACTATGCGGCCTAAAAAATTATTAAAAACGTGCAAACGGCGCTCTTTCATATGATACCTCACATGCCCTAGTCACCTCACTTCAAATTTTTGAGACCCCTTTTCAGTCCCCGTTGTAAAAAAGATATTTATTTTTTATTTCTTTCTTATTTGCAAAATAGTTGGGCAAATGTCATTTTAAACTGTTCCAAATTTGTAGTGATATCATTAGTAGTTCTCGAGATAGCCAGCTGTGACAGACAGACAGACAGACTGAGTCACACCATAAGGGTTCCTTTTTTACCATTTTGGTACGGAACCCTAAAAAGTGTCTGTACATTGAATATATTTGAAAAAAAAATTTTTGGGGCGATGGAGACATAGTAATAGAGAAAGAATTAAAAAAAGTGTATCTGTTTGTTTGTCAGTTTGAACACGCTATCTCTGGAAATACTGTACGGATTCGAATGAAACTTTTTTTGTTACATAGCTGTTAAGCCTGGGCATAGTTTAGGGCAGCGGTTCCCGAATATTGTTTAGTGGAACCATGGGGTTCCATAAGAGGCTCTTAGGGGTTCCGAAAAATTTAAGAGTTAAGTAAATTTATATCTTTTTGTTCTAACTAAATAAATATTAATATCTTAAAAAGTTTTTCTTTTAAAGTCAAATTAGACTTACAAGAAACCTCTAACTATAAGACCGGTAGCAGACAAAGATGGGAAGCTTCTTAGTGCGCAGAATGATCAACTGCGTAGATGACACGAGCATTTCGCAGAGGTATTCCTTACGGTAGTTGGCGAGGAGGATGATCTGGATCACAATGATGCGGAGATAGCTTGTGAAGTTCTGGATGTTAGAGTCTAGCATACAAGGTTAAGGTGCGTTTCTCAACCGATTCTCGTGAAATTTTGTGAGCAGGTTTGAAAATAATATTAGTTTTTTTTTGTCACGCCAGTTTTTTGAAATTTTTAAAAATGACGGAGAAATGTTAAAAAATACATATTTCAGTCGGGCTTTCCAGTTCTGTCTGTTTTCTTCTACAGGTCGCATTTCTCCACCGATTCTCGTGAAATTTTGTAAGCAGGTTCGAAAATTGTATAAATTTTTTATTTTATCTTTAAATGGCGGAGATAATGTAAAAAAATCGTATTTCAGTCCGGATTTCCGGTGCTGTCTGTTCTCCTCTACAGGTCGCATTTCTCAACCGATCCCGGTGAAATTTTGTGAGCAGATTTGATAAATATATATAATTTATTGTAGAGGCAATTTTTCGAAATTTATTAAAATGACGGAGATATGTAAAAAAACATATTTCAGTCCAGCTTTCCGGCTGTTTGATCTCCTCTACAGGTCGCATTTCTCAACCGATTCTGATGAAATTTTGTGGGCAGGTTCGATAATATAGTATAATTTTTTAAACTATCCATTTTTTTGAAATTTACCAAAAATCACTTATTTCGAAAAATTATTAAAATTAGAAGCGCCATCTAGCAGTGAATATACCTACCAAATAATATACCAAACAGCACGTACATACCTACTATATGCTTTGAAAAGCTCGTGGTGTGTGGGGAAAAAGGGGTGGCGACATCTTTTAGATTATTTGAATCGGTTATTTGACTAACCCCTCAAGTCTACTTTTTGGGTTATTTCATTTTTTTGCTTATTGCAACCTTTGACCCAAGACACATCATGGTATTAAAGGAAATTCTTTCAATCCATTTCCTTCCATTAAAATTTCGAGTGTCATAATTTGACTTTATTTGAATAACACCTCAAGTCCAGGGACATTGAGGGGTTACTGTAATAAATATAAAACATCATGGTGGCCTAATCTATACTTAAAAAATTGTTTCTTTATTTAATTCAAGAAAGGGGAGTTCCTCGTAAATAAAAACAAAATTTTCACATAAAAAAAATATGCTATTTCACTATTCTAAAGAGTTCTTGCCACCCTAGCATGACCACCGAAACACGATATATATATCGCGTGAATATTGCATTTGATTGACACTCAACTGTCAAATTCCATTGTCTTTTGACAGTTAAACGTGATAAATTGCTATATGCCTATATCATATTGCGTTTCGGTGTTCATGCTAGGGGGGCTGCTGGTAGTGTAAGGTGAGACTTGATAGAATTTTTAATGCCTCTCAAAACATACCAACATTTAGCTTTTAACTGAGTCTCACCCAGCACTATTGCTATTTTCGACAACATTAACCCACAGGAGTGATTAAATTACAATAAATTATAAAAAAATACGATTTAAATAAATTTGAACCTTACCAACCACAAAATCAGGAAATTTAAGATTTTTATCAAAAATTATTCAAGGAGCCTCCAAGTACTGGCAATGATGATGATGAGGCACATTTTGAAATGAAAAATAATACTTTATTTCAATAAAATATCATTTAAAGTTAGGTCTTTCTTCTATTAATCACTTGTATTTGACTAACCCCTCATGTCCTTGAAGTTTATTGTTATTTTTTTATACTATAGTCTATTCGTATTTTTGTGTCTGATATATTTTTTAATTACCTATGTGTATACTTTTATAATTTGATTCTAAACGATATCCAATTCAACATAATATATCCAGAAATTAAAAAAATGTTTCTCCTGTAAAATTTGCTTCAATGGACATGAGGGGTTAGTCAAATAACCGATTCATTTTTTAAACAACATACAATTTGAGCTACTTTTTAACGCGAGGTCTACAGCTCACGGAGCCACTAGTTATAATGGTGCACACTTGTTCCGTATACGGATGTGCCTCGACGGCGACATACAACAAGGACTTAAAATTTCATAGATTTCCCCGTGATGCGAGGTAAGTTTATTTATTCCTATAAGTAATTTCGTATTACTTACCTACTTAACCAATCATCATCTCGTGCTGTTAGGTAGGTACTTATTTTGTATAATAATACCTGTGGTGTGCTGTGCAGTTTTATAGTAAAATTTAATTGTAGCTAAAGAATAACTTCAAGTAGATTTGTGAAATAAATAATGATTATATATTTGGAAGGTATGTAGGAACTAGGTACATAAGCATATCGTGCGTGTTGCTATGATCACAAAATAGTTGGGTACCTACGACCTTGTGTGAACCAGAGATGTACGTATTACACTGGTGGTACCTACCTACATAGGTACCTTGATTCGTCCAAGATAGGTACCTACTAATTTATTTTCTGTGCTACTAAATACTCGAACACTATTAATTAGTTAATGACACCGCGGCCGTTCTGTTAAAGTAAGTACTTAAAAGCAAGCTAGGTACCTACCGACTTACCTACATACCTACGCTTTGCGCACGGGCTATAGGCACTTGAACACTGATCGCGTAATGTTAGATTATTTATATCCTTGTTCTACTAATCACTAATCCTATTTTCTACTAATACCTACCTACTATTATAAATGCGAAAATTCGTGTGTATGTGTGTTGTTAATAAATAATTACTTATTAATCACATTTATTTTCTATTTTGACAACCCTTGCACATCTGCGGCTGATTGCGTAAGTACCTACACGGGCGGCGGCACGCGGCGGCGTCGTCCAACATCAAAGGCGTTTAACAACTGTATGGAGTTAAACTGTGGTAATAGTCTTGGATGACGTGATGCGCCGGGTAACTGACAAGGCAAAGCGAGGATTACCTTGGGTTGATGGGAATACCCTTGAGGATATCGATTTCGCGGATGATCTGTGTTTACTAGCAACATCACGAGATCATCTTCAGTCCAAGACCGACGACCTCGCTCACGCTGCTGCTAAAGAGGGCCTGCGCATAAACCGCAAGAAAACAAAAGGCATGCGCCTAAACACCTCAGATGTAACGCCCATACACGTTAATAGCGAGGCCGTCGAACAAGTAGAGCGTTTCAGGTATTTCGGAAACGTGATGGACCGCCTGGGAGGCGCAGAATCGGATGCAGATGTAAAAGCTCGCATAAACAAGGCCCGAGCCGCCTACGTGCAGCTTAAACTAGGGGCCGTACCAGCTAATGCATCGAACTTCGATAAGTCTGCCGAGCTTCAACTTAAAACAGAAAAATCGAAATAAGGAATTTCGTGTTGTACTATTTGCCGAAGTTATTTAGAAGATATCGATGTTCTTGTGGCATCATGAATTGGGGTTCACCATTTTGGCCTGATTGAGGCTTGATTTATCTGTTTTAATTTGAAGCCGTGCAGACTTATCGAAGTTCGATGCGTTAGCCGGTACGGACCCTGTATGGACGTCCTCAATAATAACACGCCGCACGAAAATAAAAATATTTAACTCCAACGTCAAATCAGTTCTTCTTTATGGATGCGATACCTGGCTTGTCAAAAATGAAGTCACCGCTAGGCTACAGATATTGGTCAACAAATGTCTTAGGCGGATACTGTGAATCTGGTGGCCACGAACCATCTCCAATGCAAGGCTGTGGGAGTTAACTGACCAGCGGGGCTACCGGCTAAAAACAATGAAGTTCATTTTAACTGTAATTTGACAGATGGATGTAATACATTGCTGCTTTTCTTTGGTAGGTTTTTATTTGTCCCAAAACGAAGCAGCAATGTATCACATACATCTGTCAAATTACAGTTAACATTAACTTCATTGTTTTTAGCCGGTAGCCCCGCAGATGCCGATCGACAAGGTGGTTCTTTTAAAGAAGTGGCGTTGGATTGGTCATGTGTTACGGAGGCCTGACAACCACATCCCGAAACAGGGTCTAAAGTGGCAAGCGCATGGCAGGAGAAAACCCAGCCGCCCTCGTACCACTTGGAGGCGCTCAGTTGAAAAAAGGCTGCTTCAATCAGTCAAGGCTGGACAGATCTTGAGGTGGCCGCACAAGACCGGAAGAAGTGGAGGTCCCTTCTGAGAGCCCTATGTAGGGATAAGAGGACATCATCATCATGATACTTACAAGATGCAAACACCAAGCCAAAAAGCCTCAGTTTGGTGTGATTTTACTTTTATTTTTTTTATTTAGTTATTTATATTCAGGAAACGATGGCCCATAGATATATACCTTAAAACTAAAGATATATAATTTATAAAACAATGTTGTTAGTACATAACTTAAAAATATGTTGATAAAAAATTTATCAATTTGACACTTTGTTTGTCGAATCGGTGGCACAAGGCAGCGTTCCTCTGAAGCGCCTGTATACCATACCCTGCGGCCAGAAGTGCTCCTTTATGAAAAGCCTCGCTGTCGGGATGCGCACCACAAACTGGTATTATGGCGTGACTCCAGTGGCTGAACTCTCAAACATAAGTTGGATTTCTTCTTTATGTACTCGATCACGTCCTACGCTGTGGTGGTATGGTGCAGGCGGGACATTTGTTAACAATAAGATTGTCATAAAGATATCACAGTTTAATCACAATATGTACAATAATTATTAATTTTAAGATTATTAATACAATTGAAAAATATTAGGAAAAATCGACTTACCCATAACAGCTCAGATGGGACTCGAACCCGCACCCCTAGGATTCCGGCCCAATGCACTAACCAATTATGCTACCGAGTCGCTAGCAGGATTGACGAAATTTTCTAATACTTTCCACGTCTCTGCTGTAGGCCAGCGCCATCTCATCAATGTGAAGTGAATTACTTCGACATTTGAAAGCAACACCCTTGCAGGTGCTAGACAAATCAATTAAGATGAAATAGCCATATAATTTTTAAACTAAAATTATTAATTAGTTAAAAACAGACTAGTACCACAACCTATACTGGCTTATTCAGTGTGCGTTCGTTAAACTAGGGCCAAAGTTAACATGGCGTTAAACAGCGGACTAACGCCATTTTAGCGCAAATCTTATTCAGAGTGACAGTTTAACGTTTAGTCCCACCGTTTAAGGATTAAAAGGTGCATTGTGATTGGTTTACAAACATTAAACCAGGTTTTGTTAGAACTGTCTTGCACCCCAGTTTTGTGAAACATATCTGAATAACTTAGAAAGAGTTTTAGTTATTATTATAGATAGAGTATTTAGTTTATACATTCAGCCATCACCTGTTGTATTGGCGAAAAAGCCGCCGCGCGACGTTCGTCTAGAATCTAGATAGATAGTTGGCGCAACGACTAAAAGTGTAAGGGCTGTCACTGAAGGGATGCTGACCTCTTTTGTCAATTCAATTACAAAATTCAGGTCTTGGTAAGATATTTATTTAAGGTGACAGATGTCAAATTTAAATTTGTCAAACTTAAATTTGACAGTTGTCATCTAAAATGAAGATCTCATCAAGACCTTTAATTTCTAAGATAACATAGTTGAAACTTGGTTAGTTAGATGTATTCTGTCAACCGCTTAACGAATTTAACACAAAAAAAAATATTTTAGGAGGGGCTCCCCATACATGGAACTAAAACTGAAAAAATTTTTTTCTTCAAACCAATACGTGTGGGGTGTCTGTAGATAGGTTTTTAAAAATGACATTGAGATTCTTAAGTCATTTTTTTCTCAAAGTCAACCGTTTGAAAGATATACACCGCCAAAGTGGTAAAATGTCCATCCCCCCCCCTTTAACTTTTGAAATAAGATAGTGAAAAATAAAAATAAAAATTATGCTGTGGATTTTAATAAAAGCTTTCAACAAAAATTAGGATGAGCGAGATATAGTCTTTAGTTTTTAGTTTTTGAGATATAGTACATTTTCCAAAACGGCAAATATCTTTTATATCTATCATAAATAAATAATATCTTTTATAAAAACTTTGTCATTCATACTAACACTGTGAAAAACAAAGTTATTTTTGCAGACGAAAATTATGGTATTAAATATGGTCTGGTATAAGGTAACTACGGAACCCTACGGCGCGTGGGCCGACATGCACTTGGCCGATTTTTTTGTATGTTCTATCTGGCAACGATGTTTAAGCTTGCTGCAAAAATACGATATATCAATATGTTTAATTCGATATATCTATATTTTTGGCCAATAAAATATTTTCATCCGCTTTATCTATACAAAATTATATCCAATATAAAAAATCGTGTAAAAACGATGTATTTTTTTGATCAATCTCATCAATATCTAGGTAACTAAAGTCGCTAGAATGCAAAGTCCGTGGTAAAACTTACTAACAGCACAAAATAGATAATAGTGCTAACAGGACAATTTCATTATATTATTAGCCTTTCTGTCCATCAACGTACGTACATTGTTGTCACCCTATCTTAAAAATCTCATACAAATTTTAACCTCGAATTGCATCGTAAGTACTGCAGTGATTGGTTTCAGATAAAGCTAGATCCTCAGTGACGGAAACTCTTTTTAATATTAATTGCTTTACAATATGCGTGAGGCAAAATTCACGTAACGTGACAGTTTTAAGTATGGGCCAGACAGTGTGACGGGTCGAAATATTGTTTTCGCTTTTTCTATTGATGTGTCGTTCCGCGAACGGATTTGAAGTGTTATATACTGTCACTTATCAAACGTGACGCTGCTAGACTGCTTCATTTGGCTCCAAACGGTTTAGTTGTCGATATTTTGACAAATGAAAACTGGTACAGACGGTTCTGTATGTGCCTTGTTTAAACAACAATTTTATGAGATCTGTTCTGTTTTGTATGATGTTCGAGTGTTAAATCTTATTTATTTTTGCGTCACTGAGCATCTACGAAGTAAAACTTGACTTTCGTTTGCTAGTTTTTGTTATTTCCAGCATACATAACCTTCAGCGTCATCTCGTCTGTGCCATGTTCAAACGTCAATCATTCATAAACCCTTGCGTCACGTTTGTTCTGAATACTAAAATAAGAAATTGTTTATCCGTCACTGAAGGTTTTTATAGCTCACAAGCCAGAAGGAGTAAGGCACATACGAGGTGACGATCATAATAATAGCTACAATTATTTTTTATGAATTTCTAAGTATTTAATTGTCTACTTTAAAAACGCTCGCGCGCGCGCCGCGCCCCGCGTGCAAGGAATATCAAATCAATTTTCGTACAAAATCTCCTTGAGGCAAGCCGACGTCCTTTAGCTTCCTTTTTGCACTGTGTCTTGGCGCGGTTGCCACGGGCAACGGTTGATTGTTATTACTCTGTCTCTTTCTCACCAACGCACCACAGTCGCGTGCCTTTCGGTTGAAAATGGTGAAAGGGAAGCCGGCCGGCTGTGGCTTAAGTTTTCTCTCTCTTTCTATTTGAAGCGATGTTAACGTTTCTTTTCTCTTTCTGTTATGAAGAGACGAATAAGTTTTAAGATGCAAAATAAACAAAATAAGAACGATAGAAGAAAATACATCGCAAATTAGATATTTTATTTAGAAGTATAATAGTACGTTTCCGCCATTATCATTGTTTATGTGAGTGTTTGGAACGTGATTAGTTTTTATCAAAATAGTGAATTAGTGAGTGAGAATCGATACTTTTTCCCGGTTTTTGTTTATTTTAATGTGTTTATCTCATGTATTTGTTTATTGCGGTAAGTTTTATTTGCCATAATGGCTTTAATTAATATAGATTGTCGTTTAAGTGACTAGCGGGGCGAAACATTGTTTTCCAAACTTAGTTACGAAGTTATGGTTACGTTAGCAAGATGTTTTTTTTTTAAACATTTTCAATATAATACATCTTTCTACGATAAGGATGACAAGCAGTTACAAACTCAATAAAATGTTTTGTTTTCCATGATTATTATTTCTGATTCCAACTCAGTATAGAGTAGCGTGGGCTAGACTGTCACTATTTTATTAGTGCTTTTTTGCATGGTGAAATTGAGGCCCTAACTTCTGAAGCAACGCGTGAAGCTTGCACCGGATGGTTGGTCCGGATTACCTTCGCCATATTTCGACCCCTCGCCACTGTTGTTTAGTAATGGCAATTGTGCGAAGGAGACACACACCTCCCCTTGGTGTTGTTTCATTCACACAGTAGTATATTTTTAATTGAATTAAAAAGGTGCGTTTCCACCGAAATTGTTGGCAACTCTCCAGAAAATCACTAACATTTGTTCCCATTGTGTCCACACCAAGTCACCAACAATTTGAGAAACATTTTAGTTGACAACAAGTTGTCTCCACCAGCATGTTGGAGACAACTAGTTGTCAACTAAAATGTCTTCTAACGACGATGATATTTATATACGATGCAATAAGCAGCTGCTGTATTTATTATTTTGTGCAAAAAAAGCAAGCTTAATTATTGGATACAACGTACAACAAAGCCTCAAACAAAGAAAAGTACACGGAGGACGGATGGAACTATTTGTTTTTATAGTTTTTATTAGTTGAGTCCCGTAGTACTCTTTGTATGTGAAATAAATCAATCAACGTATCTGTTAATTCGTTCGTCCACCCCGACAGTCATGTTTGTTTACAACTAATGTTCTAAACAAGGCGTCTCCACAGAGTGAAAAATATCTGCAACAAGCGTATTCCGTTACCGCCAAAAATGGAAACACGGTTTCCGACAAATGCTAACAATTTTTTTTGCTAACACAAGGTAATTTCTGAAACTTTTGTCACCAACACGTGTTGACAACACAAAAGTTGAATTGTATCAATTGAGATTGAAATATAAAATTAGTCGCATAAATAATGTTTTAATACTGTTGTTTCAACACTAGCACGTTACTCCCACGCAGGTACCAGAAAACCCCTTTATTTGATTAATCCTATTGTTAGGGAAACAATATTAAAAGGCTTTCCAAATGTTATGGCTTCCCAAATGATAGGGTTTCCCTATCGATAGTATTTATTTGATTAACACCCAATTGCACTAAACTTAAGAATCGCCTAAGTCTTTTCTTAACTACAACTCGACCAAGTTAAGTAGGCGAATGACAGCTACATGGCCGCTAAGTTTGACACCGTTTTAATTTGGTCGTGTTGTAGTTAGGAACAGACTTAGGCGATCCTTAAGTTTAGTGCAATCGGGTGTAAGCCTATTGTTAAGGAAACGGTATTAGAAGGCTATCCAAATGATGGGGCTTCCCAAATGATAGGGTTCCCCTTTCGAAAGTGTTTATTTGATTTAGTCTTTTGTTTGGGAAACCGTATTGAAAGGCTTCCAAAATGATAGGGTTTCCCTATCGATAGGGTTTTCGTATCAATAGGGTTTTTCTATCGATAGTGTTTATTTCATTAAGCCAATTGTGAGGGAAAGCGTATTAAAAGGCTTTCCAAATGATAGGGTTTCCCTAGGGTTTCCCTATCGATAGTGTTTATTTCATTGCCGATTGTTACAGAAAACGTTTTTAGCGGATAGGGTTCCCGTATTGATAGGGTTTCCGTATCGAAAGGGTTTCCCTATCGATAGGGTTTCCGTAACGATAGGGTTTCCGTATTGATAGGGTTTCTGTATCGATAGGGTTTATTTTATTAAACCAATTGTTAGGGAAATCGGATTAAAAAAGGCTTCCCAAATGATAGAGTTTCCCTACGATAGTGTTTTTTTTTTATTAAACCATTAGTTAGGGAAAGCATTTTAAAAGGCTTTCCAAATGATATTGCTTCCCAAATCAGAACGGAATCCGCTCGTGAATGTCTGTCAAAATACTTAAGGTGAAGCTTGAGGACAATGGGATTGGACCCTTCAAGCAGAAAATGATGCGGACATTCTAATTGTGGATATGGCTGTGGAAATGTCGTAAACAATAGCTGTCGGCATTGTAGGTGAAGATGTTGACCTCATCCTATTGATAGCTGAAGTTGATGCGCATAAGGACATTATTTTCATCAAGCCTGGACGTGGAAAGACAAGGTATTCCATTTTCTCGTCCCAAGAGCTTAAGCAACAAGGTTTCAAGGACGTGCTGTTTTTGCACGCCATTACAAGATGCGACACAACATCTTCCGTATTTCGTAAAAGCAAGGTCGCCCCTATGGCTACGGGCGAGTCTTTTGTTATGTTCACCTCCTAACAAGTCCAAACAAAGTTAAGGTGCCGGCAAACTATTGCAAAGAGTAAAATAATATATTGGGAAAAGAGCGCCCACTCATGGCAATGTTTTGAAACACCAATTTGAAAGGCCATCAGCGCCTTTGGAAATTAGTGCGGAACTACTGACGTGAAATTATAATAGCTGTAAAAGGGGTTTTTTTTGTTTCTTATTATATATTTTTATGGACTTTTTTGTAATATTTATTAAGAACAAAAAATAATAATAAAATAAAAAGGAATAAATCTTAACAAAAAACAAAAAAATAAAAATGCAACCTTCGCTAGGTTTGAACTCGGTATTCGTCGAACGATAGTAGTGTTATGTTATACGGTGGAGATGTGGTAATCCGCTACGCTACTGGGACATTACTTACTTCAAGTATCGAATTTTATCATTATATTGTAATTCGCTCAATGACCGAACTCAAAGAAAATATTTTCCATTACATATTTTAAAAATAATTTTGTTTTAAATCACTTTACACCCAGTTAAGAAGGCGACTTTTATTGTAGGTACTGTATTTTTAATTATTTGATTAAATCAGGCAGGCTTCACTTGGCGGGATTTCCAAATCATTTTGAAAAATAAATATATATGTAGCTAACTTCCGCAAACAACTTACTTGTTTTCTTTGTTGTCTTTTTAATTGATCTTTTTATTTTGAATATTTTATATTATAAGTACGACTGCAGAGACATCTTTTGGCAAACTTGAAGACTTTGTTGTAAAAGTTTATGGTTCAAAAGAGATGACGCTACTTTTTTCTTCCATTTGGGTTGTTCTGAGGTTTTCCCCCTGCACTATAGTGTTGTGTTGTGTCGTGTTGCGATCTGTCGCGTATCGGTTTCATACATTTACTATGGCTAGAAACACATTACTACAGTGTGTCGTGTCGACACAACACAACACAATAGTGTGTTTCTAGTCATATTATAATATGTATGAAACCGATACGCTTTCTGTCGCGACACAACACAACAGAATAATATATTTTCGCCTTTACGAAGTCAAAAACTGTGTTCCAAGCATTTCCCTCAACTCAATACATTTTTTTGAGCTTTCTTTGCCTGAATTTTCTTTGAAACGTGCATGCGGTGCGGAACGGTTGTTATCGCGATAATATCGATATTATTGCTATGCGGGCCTCAGCACAGCCTTGTTAGTTCACTTCACCCATTGACCTGCCCACCGATTACGTATCTCTGTTGCTAACAATTCTCGATTGAAATCGATTGAAATCGCAGTTGCATTTAACTTTAAGAGCGTGCAGCCTGCACACTAGCGCCGCCATTGGAAATAAAATCATAGTGCTTAAATAAAAAAAGAAATTATGAATTATCTCTCTGGAGTGCACTCCGAACAAGCTTTGTGGTACTTTTTATCACTTAAGTAATATTTTCTAGCCTGTCGTTTAGTTATATGGACTTTTATATAAAATAATCATCATATTGTTAAAAGTGGCCACTTTTCGCAATAAAAGTCCATATAACTAAACAACAGGCTAGAAAACATTGCTTAAGTGATAAAAAGTACCGCAAAGCTTGTTCGGAGTGCACTCCAGAGAGATAATTTACAAATTCGTCTTTATTTAAGCACTATGTTTTTTTTTCTAATGGCGGCGCTAGTGTGCAGACTGCGCAGCCTTAATCTATGGTTGCATTGCTGCTTTAAGCTCAGCCCACCGATTACGTATCTCTGTTGCTAACAATTCTCGATTGAAATCGCAGTTGCATTGCTGCTTTAAGTAAGATAGTTGTCACATTGGTTCTTACTAAAGCAGCAATGTCACTGCGATTTCTGTCAAAGTTGATTGCAACAAAGTTAGACAATCAGCCTACGGCATATAAAAAAATTTTTTCATGTCAAGTGACTTCACCATCACCACAGGGGGTCGTTCCGAACCTACACTCCGAGTGCAAACGCTCTAACGCCGTTCCAAACATTAGAGCGTGACGTTCGGTTGTAACAACTTTCAAACGTCAGAGCGTTGCAACCAAACAACCATCAAAATTGATGGTTGTAAAACGCTCTGACGTTTGTCTATGAAAACATGTCAATGTCATTTGACATTATTTTGTATTTTGATGTTTTTGTGTCTAATTTTCAAATAAATCATGGTAGCTTCGCAAAAAAAAAAAATTTTTTATTTGATTTTGAATGAAGGAAAGTTATTTCAAGTGGAAAATGAGGACTTTGTTTTGACATTGACATTTAAAGTTCTTGGTCGTTCCTAACCTTTGAGTGAGTTAAAAAACAACCGTTTGGTTGTTTTTTAACTGCACTCTAAGCCTCTGAACGCAACCCTGCACTTCACTTCACTTGACACTTCACTCACTTTGACGTTCGTTTCGTGTCTATCGATTTGCGCTGCGAAAAAAAAATATTATTTTTAAATATTTAAATCAAATATAGCTTGTAATAAAAATGAGGATAGTGAGTATTAGTATGATTAGTCCTCTTTTACCATTTCAATTGGCACGTCTGGTTTGATATTTTGTGTAAAATTTTGTACATAAAACTGCAAAATGGATTGGATTATTTCGGATGAATTGGGTCTAACTGTTGGCCATCTCGTCGGCTGGGGGGCAGCTGGCGCTATGATAGTGGGTGGTGTAGCCCCATACATCCCACAATATCGACAAATAAAAAGGACACAAGATGCTGAAGGCTTTTCCTTGTATGTTTGTTTAGCACTTCTTATAGCAAACACTTTGAGAATATTGTTCTGGTACGTATTTTTTTTATGTAAATCGTATAAAAAAGACTAACATTGCTTATAATCCATACATGACATACTTCTGTATTTCTAACATAATAATGAGCATTCTGAATTGAAAGATATTATTTTAAAAATATTGCATAAATTTCAACAGTAAGAATATATTCCTTATGGCTGGTTTACATTATCTTAGCTGCTAGTAGAGAGTAGAGGTACATTAACTGGCATGTTCGTTGGCAATGTACGTCTGCTCTCTACTAACAGCTAAGATAAATTAGTGCGCTAGTATCTGTTAAAAATTGTTTTATTTCAGCTAAGATAATATAAACCAGCCTTTACACCAGTTGCTCACTTTCGCACATATACAAATAGGCAAACCCACAAGGTGTAGGTTGACATTTGCAAATGATTTTGTGAAGTTTTCGATGCATTTGTGGTTTTAAGCCAGGGGTAACCAACTTGTCTAAGGCTGCGATCTACTTTAAAATTTCCTGGTCTATTGAGATCGACTTAAAGCAATTTCATTTTTGGGGTTTTTTACTAGAAAATCGCCGCACCTGCCTCCTGCACCGTTCTGTTGCTACTTGCTTTGCTACCACAAGCAAAGCACCACTTTTTGTTATGTCTCTTGCGATTGTCTGCACTGTCTCCAGAGATCGATTGGTCGATCACGATCGATTTGTTAGCCACCCCTGTTCTAAGCTGTGTTTGTCCGTGGACAGTCCTTCACAAACGTGTAAACACTCATACAATCAGGGTTGCCCCCCGTCCCTATTTTGCCGGGACAGTCCTGATTTCGATGAAATTGTCCCGCGTCCCGACGATCCATCGGTTTTGTCCCGATTTTTGATGAGAACGCTCAATCAAAATTAGTGTTGATAAAAAAATAGGCCGAAATATTCAAAAGCATAAAGGACAGCAAGTTAAATGACTTATTTTGCTTTGTATCTCATATGATGCTTAAATGATGTAATGTCAGAAATCGTTGCTCTGTAGATTTAATGAAAGCGGAATTCCAAGATCCACCAATGTTTGAATCTTTGAAATGTTTGAACGGATTGAATGTTTACATGCATGTGAGTGAACAAGCCCCCTAGCATGACCACTGAAATGCAATATGATATAGTGATTTATCATGTTTAACTGTAAAATGACAATTGATTTTGACAGTTGAGTGTCGGTAAAATGCTATTGTTTGTCTGTATCATGTTTTGGTGGTCATGCTAGGAGGCAGGGTTAGGCCGGGTCCATAGCGCGTGTTTTGCTCTACACAATGAACAAAAAACATCTCAACATTCGACAAAAAAAGTATGAGGATTTTGTTTCACGAAACAATGTCTGTTGATTGTGTAGGTCAAAACACGTGCTATGAACCCGGCCTTAGAAGATATGTAGCATTTTCTTTATGATTTTGGTTATTATTATCATGATCTACTTATATGAAAATGTGATGAATTTTGGTTTAAATAGACTAAATTAATGTAATTGTATCAATATAGTTTAACATTTGTGTATATTTCACACCCCTTTAGGTTAACTTAGAAAAGTTACCTACTTTTCATTTTATCAGAAAACATACATATTAACACACATTCTTCTATTTATTTGTTTATTAATATGTTTGGCCTTTGTTGCAGGTTTGGAAAACGTTATGAACTTCCCTTATTAATTCAAAGTATTGTTATGAACATAACAATGTTTGTAATGATCCATTTGTGTGTAACAGTAAGGAAAAAGAACCAGATAATAAGAGCGAGGGAGAGAATATTTACAGGTAATTCTTTCTCTGTCTTTTCAGTATTAATATTGCTATGGATAAAATAACCGATATTACTAATACTTTTTTTACTTTTTATATTTACTACTTTGATTATATCATCAATGCAATATATTAATTAACTATATAACAATAGCACTTTAGCTTATGTTTCAACACAATTTCATATTTCTAAACACAGCAGCATTCTACAATTGCTTAATTAATTTGCTTACTATTGATATGAATGAAAATATGTATTACTAGATTGATAACTTTTATTTTCATTATGTTAAATTTCTGTTTAAATTTTTCTTTTGTAATATTTTATCAATTTTATGTATATGTATAGCTCTCTTCTTTAGTTTAATAATATTATTTTATGTTCCGTTTGGTGGTTGGTGTAAAAATGATGGTGACATTAGGTGCAATATTCATGTTATATATACTGTTGTGTTGTGTAAATGGATCAGACCAGCCGGATGAAACTGCTCGCTGGTTGGACCAACGTAGCGGCATTGCTACTAGAGAAAAACCTCACCGCTTCTATGGTAAGTGTCTTCATTGTATGAAAGTGTATCTTTTTTTATAAAATGCTTCATTATATACATTAAATAGTCATCTTTTTTGTTTTTGTTACAGTTCAATTATCTTCATGCTTTGACATTATTACCTAAGGATAATGTTTGTGAACTATTGTGCAGCTTTTGTGTGCATTACAATGTTTTACTATGGATTATCGATATTAAATGTTTCTTCCATAACTGTCATGTCAGTATCATTTTCATCCTGCTTCTTTTATGTTTGCAACGGCATGTTCCATGTTGTTTAAAATTATATGGTTTACATTCGCAATTTCTTTACTCTTTAGGTTTACAATGGTTATGGAATGATAACTTTACAATAATTACATTATCATTATTCATCACTCATGCATAATATGTGAATTTGTTTGGCATTATGTTAAGAAAATGAATTCCTTAATTTGTTTAAATTAAGTAACTTAAAATAAATGAATATAATTTAGTTAAACATGCCACAGGGCACAATTCGCAGAGTAATTACTTACGTATAATTTTGCGTATGTTTTGGATATTGATAAATAGTTCAATGTTCTTTGTTATCATCTATAGTAATCTATAGAATACTTATTTCAACAAATTATTTTGATTTACTAGAGTAATGCCCGGGTCAAATTTATCAATGTCTTATCTTTGGTTGTAAATAAAGATTTCATTCTTGAATTGTTAAACCTCGTTACATATACATTTGAATATTAACATA
Source organism: Agriphila geniculea (assembly GCA_943789525.1). Lineage (NCBI taxonomy): Eukaryota > Metazoa > Arthropoda > Insecta > Lepidoptera > Crambidae > Agriphila > Agriphila geniculea. The sequence goes on along the minus strand of OX038873.1, from coordinate 9,451,808 downwards.
CAATGTAATCAGCATGCACATGGCGCACCATCCTATTCTTAAGATCCTATTTTTAGACAAAAACATATTAGGGAACGTACCCATACTACGTGACCCGTTAAGGGGGAAAGGGGGGTCTTTAAAATACCACGCTTGGTCACGGGGGGGGGGGAGGGGGGCCTATTTTTTGTCACGTACTCAATATTGTCAATGGAATCTGGTCTCCGCACGCAGCGAATTTCTTTTTCTTCTTGATACATTTTTTCACTTGTAATTGTATGTAAAATTATAATACACACTCTTGGCATTACGTGGCAAGCGCCTTACTAATGAAAAGACAAAAATGAGCAAATTTTTTTTAGATTTCAATTGAAAATGATGTAAAACCATTCTCTATGAAATACTACGTAAAAACCAGGAGGAGGGGGGGGGGGGTCTTGGCATATACTACGGATGGTCACCAAGGGGGGGTCAAAAATGGTAAAATATGGGTCACGTAGTATGGGTACGTTCCCTTACCCACATAGAATACCTAGATTAAATATCCACTACGTAGTTACGGTTAAAGTTTGGCAGTATAAACGCTCCAAATAAACTTCATTACAATTACAAAAGTTCTTAATTTTATAAAAAAGAATTTTATTTGAAACATGAACGACCACTTAAGGCCCTCAAAGTGGTGCCCTCATCATAATAAAATTAATTGCTCGCAAAGTACATAATGTATCGAAAATACATATGTACAGATTGAAGCTAAGGTTTTCCAGTAGCACCCTAGCGAAAACTTTCAGGGCATAGTCGACTCATGATTCTCAGTCTATCTGTGAAGTGGAATTTTCTGTCGCAAAATTCATGAAAAATTTAGTGCTTTTTTTATTATTTTTTCTATCACACGGAGTCTGTATTAGTTGCATAGAACATAAATTTGCAGAAAAATAATTAAAATAAAAAAATATATAAACCCGCAATGTTGAAACAACAACTGTTTACCCGCGATATTATGGAGTTGTTACGCGTTCTTCTCAACGAAAAATCAAAATCTCAACAGCTATACATTTGCGACAAGTGTTTCCATAGAGAAAGTTGCTCATTTCTAAGGGTAGAATCATCCCTTAAAGTTTTCGCTAGGGTGCTACTAACACCCTGTATAGTTTATTTACAAACAATAACCTCAAATAGTTAGAAAAAATAAATAAATTAAAAAATATTAAAAACACGACTGCCCTGTCAAAAACTGACTAAAAGTTAAACAACAAGTGTCATTGCAGTCGGGGGCCCTTATTATGGGACAATTTTTGATCAAAGAAGTCCCCCGACTGCAATGACACTTGTTGTTTAACTTTTTAGTTAGTTTTTGACAGGGCAGTAGTGTTTTTAATATTTTTTAATTTATTTATTTTGATTTCACACATTTTAGTGACATATTATATAGTTTTGGAATGTGCTTATCAAGGCCTTTCATCTGATGCCCATATTGTAATAATAGAAGAAAAATTTTTTTTTTTCACATTTTCACTTCTCAAGCTTACGCGCTCACTAGACATGAAATAAAACACTTTTTGATGTGTATAAAAAATGAAATAAAAAGTGTTTTTTTTTTCATATTTTAAAATGGCGTTGTACAGTCGCCATATTATTTTTTTATAAAAAAACTATAGCCAGTGTCACTCGGGATGCTGTAAGGATTCTAACGATACCCCATTTATCCAAATCAGTTCAGGCATTTAGAAGTTATGGTGGAATAAAGAAACTCACATACCCACAAACATACATGAACCCCTGATACACTCTTTTTGCTTTGGGCAGTCGTGTAAAAACATAACCCTCTTGCAGTCGGGTAAAAAGAGCAAAAAGTGCCCACGGCACGGCAACGTCCTTTTCATATAAAGATGGTTTGCACTATTGCATTGAAATTGATGGTCAGGCTTAAGTAATAGGTAATTTATGTTATTGATAAAACAAATGGGTAGATACTTAGGTACTTCTCATTTATGTTAAATTGAATTCACAAATGGATACCCAGTCCAATTACAAATCATAAAGTTCACTTTGAATTCAGAAAACTTTAGTTTAGTTACTACACATATAATTTAAGATCTAACTTTAATCTAAATAGAATATTACTGAAAATCAAAGTTATTTTTATTTAAGTATATCTTCGATTTTTTAGTTTAATAGGTATTTGTTATTGCTGTTTTTTTAAGGTTTCAATACAAATTGAAACCACTAGAAAATTGGGTACGCAATGATTCTTTTTTATAAAATCCTCGTACCATTGTTGAACTTATCGTGTAATGTTCTTATTATCATTATCAATCGCATGCATGTACATTGTACATACTTTTCGCACTTTCTTTTAAGATCGCTGTATACGCAAAGAGAATGTAAAAATAACTAGCGTTATAGTATACGTACCTAACGGGGAAAATACCTCGGACGGGACGGGCCGGTGCTCTGCGCAATACATTTTCCACCGTCCCGTCCATGCCCCGTGCCCGTTCCCGTCTCGTCGCGTATATTTTGTTACAATATTTTTATATGCAACGAATGTCAAGAAATCGCTCGCGCCCATACGGGGCTTTTCCTGTTACGTTACAGCTACCTTTATACCGACAATTTCCCATTCCAGATTTGGACAGGAAGTATTTCTGGGCGTGGACCGACTTCCAGAGCTACCTGGACTGTATGCTGGTGTTCTCAGTCTTCGGGGCTGCAGTCACGTACCTCCTCATAGAGTTCTCCCCTTTTGTGGAGCTGATCGGCTTCCTCGCGGTATTCACGGAGGCTATGCTCGGCGCCCCGCAGATCGCGAAGAATCATCAGAACAAAAGCACGGAGGGAATGAGGTGATTTTCTTTAGTATTTAAATCATCATTTTAACCTCTCTCTCCCTGGTACATACCACAATTTATTTGGGGTTTGGAGCAGTAAAAGCGCAGTGCATCCTAATCTTCCTTTCTTTCTTGTGACTATAATATATAGACTTGTTTTCTATGGCCCTCTATTTACGTTATAGGCATCGGCACGGATCTTGAGCGGTGAAATTTAATGCGCAGAAGCATAGCCATCTCTATTGGAGTAGCAATAGAGACGGCTATGCTATGTTTCTAGTTTTCTACGCATGAAATAGTTTTAAAAATTGTTGGGTCACAAAGTCAGCAATCGTATGTTTTTATTTGTAATGCATTCTCAAACAGGATTTACAATATCAAATGTGTAGAGACTTTGATCTTTATTTGTTCGTGGGCCGTCAGCTATAAACAATGGCCAATGATTTAAGGGTACAGTGTTTCCCAATTAGTGGTACGCGTACCCCCAGCCAGGGGTACGCGAGGTTGCATCAAGAGGTACGCGCAGCAATCTCATCTACATGATTTCATACATCTGATTTCAAGTTTTATTATCATTCCGGCAATAAGGGGTAACTGAGTTTGAAGTCTTTCTTGGAGGATATGTAGAAAAAACTAATTGATAATCACAGGGGCAGAGGTTATCTCAGTCGAACTAATTTTGTATAACTGCTAGCTAGTTTAATAGAAATACAAATCCTCAATTTGAGATTCTACTAGTCACTCCCAGATTACAATAAGATTAGGCTGTAATAATCAAGTAAACATGACAAACGCTACAAGTCTTAATGTTATCATGTGCGATATCACACGTTAAAGTGAAATAGGTTTTTTATGGTAGAGGTAACGATATTGTGTAATAATCATATTAATTATTTGAAGTTTGAACACATCCACCCACAGTAATCGTGCGCAAATACATAATAAATGACCTCGAATGTAACAAATTTACATAGTGATTAATCATCGTATTGTTTCCAGTTGTGTTTGTTTAATCACTTGTGTAGTGCTAAACACCCGTAAACTATAAAGAACCAGTAAATGTGCCGATAAGCTAGCATTGCTGCTTTCATACAATATTTCAGAATAAAACCAATGTTTTTTTGCTAGGTATGTACAGATACCGGCATATAAAGTCTGTCCTCGAAAAAATGATGACAAACTAGACAAGAAAACAACAAAAACAACTTAACTTTGTAATAACATTACATTTTTATTAATATTCTTGAAAATAGAATACTCAGATAATTTATATAATATATATATAAACTATCTGTATAAATATAATAGTAATAATATTATATATATAAAAAAATATATATAAACTAGCTGCCGCCCGCGACTTCGCCTGCGTGGAAAGGTTTTTTTGCTATCCCTCGGGAACAATATATTTTTCCGGGATAAATGGTACCCTATGTCCTTCTCTGTACCCCTGACAACGTGTAAACAAAATTTCATGATGATCGGTTCAGTAGTTAAGACGTGAAGGCGTAACAAACAAACAAACGGACTTTCGCATTTATAATATTAGTAAGGAAGGTAAAATGCCCTGACTCTCCTTTTGATGCCTTCCATTAATCTCTGTACATCAGCATTGGTCACCGTTTTACTCGTGGTATCCCACATTCGTTTAAATTTTTGCATATTTGTGGCTAATCTACCACTTTTCTTTAATTTGCTCTTCATTATTGCCCAGTATTTCTCTACAGGGCGGAGTTCAGGACTATCAAAATGCAACCAAACTTTGTTAAATAATCCATATACAATTTTCGGGCACGGATTTTACATTATTTTTTCTTCTGCAGCATCGCGATTAGGAACTGTATACGCCTTGTATGATCGTAAACCTGCATTCTGTTTGATTTTTTGTACATACGATTTCGATACTTCACATTTTTTGGCGACATCGCGGACGGAAAGGCTTGGATTTTTCTTAAAGTGCTCGATGACTTTATTCGCCTTGCTCTCATCAACTGGACCGCATTTTCTACCGGAACCTGTCTTTCTGGCAACAGACAACCTCGATTTATAATTGACCAATACTTTTTTGGACGGTAGATTTTGGAACTCCTAATAATTTAGCTAACTTTAGTTTCGATATACCAATATTTTGATCGTCGGTGTACAAGATTTTTTTACGTGTATCTAGTTGGCTAGAGGACATTTTAATGAAATTATTAATTCACAAAATTACAAACAGTAGGTACCAAAAGAAAGCTTTCACTGTCCGTATGTCTTACTGTCAAGGAGACAGATCTTTTATTTATATTTATTTTTAAGCAAATACAGCGACCACGTTTTTTCGTGGACAGAGTTTAGTGTTTAACACACGACCCGACCTCAACCCGAACTCGACTAAAACAACTCAACCGCAGCCCACTCCTTGAAATAGGTTACAATTTGGAGTTTTATGACACATTAAGGCTGCGCAGTCTGCACACTAGCGCCGCCATTAGAAAAAAAATCATAGTGCTTAAATAAAGACAAATTTGTAAATTATCTCTCTGGAGTGCACTCCGAACAAGCTTTGCTGTACTTTTTATCACTTAAGCAATATTTTCTAGCCTGTCGTTTAGTTTAATTGACTTTTATTGTTAATAGTGGCCACTTTTCGCAATAAAAGTCCATATAACTAAACAACAGGCTAGAAAATATTGCTTAAGTGATAAAAAGTAGCGCAAAGCTTGTTCGGAGTGCACTCCAGAGAGATAATTCATAATTTCTTTTTTATTTAAGCACTATGATTTTATTTCCAATGGCGGCGCTAGTGTGCAGACTGCACGCTCTTAATAAGCTCCGTTATATTGTGCCGATGCAACTGCACACGCCCCACGCTCAACCTGAATCCAACTCAAACTCAACACGAACTCACCTCAATCAAACTCACCTGAACATTACACAGGAGCTTATCAATGTGTCATAAGACTCAAATTGTAAGCGATATTTTTCCAGGTGGGCTGCGGTTAAGGTGAGTTTGATTGAGTTGAGTTCGAGTTGAGGTCGGGTCATGTGTTATATATCGTCTGAACGCAGCCTTACGCTAGAAACATACTATTGTGTTGTGTTGTGTCGTGTCGCAATCTGCCGCGTATCGTATTAATACATTTAGTATGGTTAGAAACACATTACTACAGTGTGTCGTGTCGACACAACACAACACAATAGTGTGTCTCTACTAGTCATGTATGAAACCGATACGCGACAGATCGCGACACGACACAACACAACACAATAGTATGTCTCTAGCGTTACGGTTCAAATACACTGAATCCGTTATCGGCCGATCAAAACATTTTACACACGTTTGATTCGATCGGACGTACGAGCATAATTTGGACAACGGATATAGTGTACGCGAAGTGTAAGTCAAACCGTCAGACATATTTGTTAAAACGAAAAGAATGATGTATCATTCAAGAGCAAAAACTTTTGACCTACAGTTTAAAAAATCTGTGGTTAGCGAAAACTTAACTTAAACTTTCGATTCTTAATTTTTATTTTTAACAAACAGAATGAATATATCTATATATTTGATGCGGCAGTCCTTACACAAAACTAAATCAATTCCTACAGGAAAGTTTGAGTAAAGGTATGATTCCGATGTCGGCAGCACTGCTGCGCAGCAGTGCTGCACAGCAGTGCTGTGTGCTCCAAATTGAACGGTAATGTTACGTTTGAAAGGCTCAATTTGAAGTGAGCGGAGAAGCGTCGCGACACTGCTGCGCGACACTGCTGCGCGGCACTGCTGCCGTAGCACCACTGGTCCCCATACATTCTCTATAGGTTTATATGAGACTACATTCCGAGCTCGGCAGCACTGACAGACATCGGAATCATACCTTAAAGGTATGATTCCAATGTCGGCAGCACTGCTGCGCGACACTGCTGCGCGACACTGCTGCGTAGCAGTGCTGCCGAGCTCGGAATGTAGTCTCATTTAAACCTATTAGTAGGTATGAACCTCTATACTAAAAAAAGTTGGGAGTTACAAGTCGTGATAAAGTTTCGCCACATGATAGAAACTGATCTGTAGGCTGTTTCTAACTAATATTGAGCTGGGCCAAACTATCCTTACATACAGTTCCATACGGCGGCGGGTTGAACAGCGCACTTTTCCCGGCTTCATTCTAAAAACTATAACAATTTAGGTTTAGCTAATAGGTCAAATGTGGTATCATTTTCGGATAAATCAATAACGTAGAACTTATTTCTGATATAAGAAAAATCAATTTATTAAGCAGTTTCTGAAAAATTACACAATAACCAACATTTTTAAACTTCATTTTTTTAGTTTAGGTATTGGCACTTGTTCCAGTATTTTCAAAAAAACTACTTTAAAGAAGCGTTTTTCAGGTTAATTTGTTATATGCTTTTGTTATGCTAACTATATTGTATACAATTTGAGCCTAACCCAAGTAGTTTAAGTCTATTGTTTGCGGTCATACAGCTAGTCAAAAATATGCATTTTTTCACGAAATAAAAAAGGTTTCCGTTTCGTTCAGAAACACTTTATAGGTTTTTTGTTTATATTTCTGTAAAGTTAATTAAATTTTCTACAATTTGAGCTTAATTTGAGTAGTCTAGGTTTATTGGTTGCAGAGACGTAGCTGGTTAAAAATGTGCTTTTTATTGAAATTAATTGAAAAAATCTGATCTTTGACTAGCTGTGTCTTTGCAACTAGTAAACCTAGACTACTCATATTAGGCTCAAATTGTAGAAAATTTAATTAACTTTACAGAAATATAAACAAAAAAAGTGAAAAATGCTTCCGAATGAAACGGAAACCCCTTTAATTTCGTGAAAAAATACATATTTTTGACTAGCTGTGTCTCCGCAAACAATGGACCTCAACTACTTGGGTTAGGCGCAAATAGTATAAAATATAGTTAACATAACAAAAGCATATAACAAATTAACCTGAAAAACGCTTCTTTAAAGTAGTTTTTTTGAAAATACTGAAACAAGTTCCAATACCTAAACTAAAAAAATGAAGTTGAAAAATGTTGGTTATTGTGTAATTTTTCAGAAACTGCTCAATAAATTGCATTTTTTTATACCAGAAATAAATTCTACGTTATTGATTTATCCGAAAATGATACCATATTTGACCTATTAGTTAAACCTGAATTATTATAGTTTTTAGAATGGAGCCGGGAAAAGTGCGCTATTCAACCCGCCGCCGTATGGAACTGTATGTAAGGATAGTTTGGCCCAGCTCAATATTAGTTAGAAACAGCCTACAGATCAGTTTCTATCATGTGGCCAAATTTTATCACGACTTGTAACTCCCAACTTTTTTTTGTATAGAGGTTCATACCTACTATATAGAGAATGTATGGGGACCAGTGGTGCTGCAGCAGCAGTGCCGCGCAGGACTGCTGCGCAGCAGTGTCGCGACGCTTCTCCGCTCACTTCAAATTGAGCCTTTCAAATGTAACATTACTGTTCAATTTGGAGCACACAGCAGTGCTGCCGAGTTCAGAATTATACCTTAAGACAACTCTGCCAAACTATTTTTTGTTATTCTAATAAAATTAACTATCTATTTCCTAAAAAAATCCGTGTACCTAAAACCTTTTTCCCTTTACCATTTGGCCAGTAGTGAGTGATAGATAAGCTACTGATATGAAACCCATAAATGTTTGACCTCGTTTCAGAGATATGGGGCATTATTTTAGAAAGGCGGCGAGTGCTCTTCGAATCCATGCTGAATGAAAATATTAGTAAAAATGGCTCGCCGCGCCGCCTTTCAAAAATAGCAACCATGTGTATGACACTATTATGTTAAACTAGCTTCTGTCCGCGACTTCTTCCGCGTGGACATTCGGAAAATCCCTAGGTAACCTTTGACTGGGATAAAAAGTATTCTATGTTTTAATCCAGGCTAGAAACTATCTGTGTGCCAAATTTCATCCAAATCTGTTCAGCCGTTTTTGCGTGATTGAGGAACAAACATCCAAACCCACAAAATTCACATTTATAATATTAGTAGAAAAGTAGGATTAAGTGCATCAAAAGTGCATGATTGAACATGAAGAACCGATGGCCTAACGGCCCATTCCAGAGCCAGAAAGGTACTGGAATGGCGACCGCGCACCGGACGACGCTCCGTGGGTAGGCCCCCGATAAGGTGAATCGACGATCTGGTGTGCGGTCGCGGTGCGCCGCTGGATGCGGGCAGCGCAGGACCGATCGTCGTGGAGATCCTTGGGGGAGGCCTGTACCCAGCAGTGGGTGTCGTGCGGCTGATATGATGATGATAATGATAAGTGCATGACTCTGTTTCAGCGTCAGCATGGTGGTCATGTGGACCTGCGGCGACATATTCAAGACAGCATACTTCGTTATAAGGGAGGCGCCTACGCAGTTTTGGGTGTGCGGCAGTCTTCAAGTCACTCTAGATATAGTTATACTCTTTCAAGTAAGTTCTTTTGAATATTGTAAAGTAGGGGTTGGATGACTTTATAATATCAAGTATAGTACGTGAGGTACTTAATCGAATGTTAATTAACCAAATGTACACGCATTGCAACAACTGACCTTGTATTTCACTCGGCATTGCTTCTTTTTGTTATTGGGTAGCTAACTTTTTTCCTGTAAAATAGGACTGATTTAATGTAATGGATCAAACGAAATGTCTCATTTTTTTAACAAATTCGCGGCCGCCGTTTGAGCCAGACACAAAAGCAAACTTATCGTTTGTCGGTAACTTGACAGATTAAACGGGTGATTAAGAAGCATCTACATATTACATAGGTATGGGGCAAATGACTACCCTCACTCATTAAGAGGTGCTGAAGTTCTCTATAGCTTGCCAAGGACGTTACGAACATGGGTCTCTTGTTAAAGGCTAACATCGGCTAAGCGTGCTCAGTCGAATCGAATCGCATTTACCAACGCGCCAAAGAAGACGGATGAATTGCGATTCGATTCGACGCGTTTTTGCTCAGGGGGCCAGAATACGAGTTTTTTCTCATGGTCGATTGTGAGGTGAGCGCGTTAACTTACAATTCAATTCATTTATTCGCAGATATAGGTAAAAAAAGTTACATTAACGTTAACGAATATTATATGGAAATGATGTAGTTCATCGCGTAATAAGCGTGGTGGCGATCGCGCGATCCTCAAATCCCACATAAGGTCAAAACGCACTTCAGCAGCGCGGCGAGACGCGGATTATTTACATTAATTGCAATAATGCAAACCGCATTATACCGGCGCGGCGGCCCGGCGCTGCTATAATGCTGTTTACATACAAAATGTTTGGCCGCGTCGGTCCGTTTTGACCTTAAATTCAAACGCGCTTACGATCGAAAGTAAGGTGAGAGAGCTCGTATTCAGACCCCTGCCCCCCTAGCATTACAGACGAAACACGATTATATATCGCATTTTATCGACATTCAACTGTCAAAATCCTTTTCTTTTTGACAGTTAAACGTGATAAAACGCTATATGTATCGTGTTATGCTGGTCATGCTAGGGGGGTTGGTCCACGCCGCCAGCCTTAAGCCTGCCGTTTGTGCAGGTATGGCTGTACCGCCACAACACGGCGGCGGCGCGCCGCGTGCGCCGCGGCGACTAGCAGTGGACTGAGACCGACTTATAGCCCGCGCCCCGCTGCCGCACGCGCGCCCCTCCACGCACGCTCGTTATCACTCGGGTTCCAAAAAGGTTGTGTATACTCGCTGACTCGCTGATGACGCGTATAAGCGTTTAGCTCATAAGTGGACGTTTAAATGTGTATGAGGGTGTATTCAGGTCCCCCAGGAGGTAAACAATATTCGTTTCTTCGTTATGACGCTGCGTCACCCTTTACCGAATCCAGTTAGTAAGTAGGTACCTAAAATGTTATTTTTGTAATAGTTGACAAAGGTATTCTGAGTCTGACGCTTGAACGTTGGGAAGGGGTCATGCGTGACTCGATGTTTTTTTTTGTATAATGCTCGTCTTCCCAGCACAACGACGACACCCGAGCTATTATTTAATACGGGTGCCGTTTAGCAATTTTTTATTCCTGTGGTACTTGTTACTCGTACTTCGGGGTTCCGAAGATGCGGTGCTAAAGGTTTGTGCCTAAAAAATTTAAAATGAATTCAAGACCAACGATGTTTGTAAATTCCTTCTCGAAATTTAGGAAAATTTAATCTTTTAGAAATTTGGAAAATTTTGAAATTTTACTTTGTAGGTGTTTTACTAGTCGGTGTCTAGAAAAGTCGTACTGTTAGAATTAATTACATTTTTATTGTAGTCACAGAGTCATTTTTTATCAACGAAGTGAAAAATGCACACATTAGACCCTTCCAAAGTTTATCGAAATTATGTCTAGATTAAAATCATTATTTGGTGGTATAATTTTTATAAGTTGTATAATGTAAGTACAAGTCATTTAGCATTTATTTTAGTCTCATTTATATATTTTCAACACACTTGCTCGTAAAGTGAGTCCTAATACATCGCTTTTAGGGCCATAAACCGAGCTATAACAAACGCGTGCAATAATATATAAAACACTAGGTTGTTATAGAATTATCCCTACAAAGTTAAATTAGTACCCTACTGCAAGTTCTATGCGAGCAAACAAAGCGTTCCCAATTTAACCGGCTAATACAGTTATTTTTTTTATTAACAACAAAGAGGTTTTATTCCTCTGAAAATTCATATTCATTATTGAAATAAATAAATGTGTAAGTCCTTAATTAAGTCAAACAATTATTTATTATTATCAAATTATTAATAATTCACAATATTTTGTTTTAAAATATTAAAATATTTGCATTTTCTCACTTAACATTATAATTTTGAAGTAGGCTGTATGCTCACTCACCTATTTGCTCGCAAAATATTCTTGCATTGGGCGTGTGAAAAAAACAAAAAAAAACCTACGCGCCTTTTCCCATAATTGTCATATTTTGTTTTTATCGTATTTGTTGCTGTGTGGTAAATTAGTTTGTATTTTCCTCGCAAGTGTGTTGAAAAACGTCGTATGAAACTCGTGAGCTTTTGCTCATTGCACACTCGGCTGAGTTACGCCCTCGCCTACGGCTCGGGCTGCAACCCACAGCCTTGTGTGCAATGAGCAACCTAAGCTAACTTGTCTCATAATGTACTATTATCAAATAAGTCTACACACTGATACTCAGTGCCAGTGCGTCTATTATGTTGATTATGTTTACTCCATACAATACTGCATTATTATACAAGGTTATTTCTAAAACACCAACAACCTCGCAGGAATAGATTTCTTACATCATAAACAACAACGTTTGTTCTACGACTTTCCCGAAAAGAGACAAAAATAATTCGACTTTCCATATAAAATTTCTCAACAGCTGATTGAGTTTTGCATGAAAAGTAATTATTTATTGCATGTTTTCGGAAAAGTCGTAGAACAAACGTTGTTATTTACGGTGTCAGTAAGCTACTCCTGCGAAGTTGTCGGTGTTTTACAAATAACCCTGTATATTAGCATCCCTGTCTGTCGTGCTAGCAATATTTATATATTTTAGGCAAACTCAAAAGCAACGGCGCTTCTAGGTTTGACAAGAAAGCGTAGTCAAAGTCCAAAACCAAAAGCGTGTTTCGGCCTTTGACTAACGAATTTATGATCAAATCTAGGAGAGATTGGTCTCTCCTTAACCAACTTAACAGTCAAACGCTGAAACTGAATATGATCAAATCGGGGTTTTCCAGTCAGACTTAAAATGGGTACTGAATTTAATATTTTTTATCTTAATTATCAATCTTCCTGCGAACTAAAGATTTCTGTTGTCTGTTATAAAAAATAACCACGAGATTTAAGACTGGAGACACGAAGATTGTTAATTTAGTTAAATTTTCACTCTGAAGAATGTGTTTTTCATATATTTACAGACAAAATAACAAATTATGTACCCCATTTAAGTCTGATTGGAAAACCCCGATTTGATCATATTGAGTTTCGGCGTTTGACTGTTAAGTTGGTTTCTCCTTTGTTTGGGCATAAATTCGTTAGTCAGAGAACGAAACACGCTATTGGTTTTGGACGTTGACTAAGCCTTCTTGAGGTTTGACTAGTCCAACCTAGGAGCCCCGGAGCTTCGGCGTTTGACTATACGTAACATGGTACACAAATAAAACGCAATGAATAATCAATTCTTGTAATATAAATGTGTTTATAAAACGTTTCATGTGATTTCATTGTAATAAACTACGCGTTGATTCCAAGTGATAAACTTGTAAACTCTACACTGTGTACTATTACAGCATTTCCAAATTCACTCGAGCAAGAGACCGCCGGCGGTCGTACTACTTTGTATACAATTCTATACAAATTATTTTTGTACCTTCTCTGCCTAGCGAGTAAAGGCAATTTTCCTGTCAATTTATTCCGAAAGAGGTGCTATTGTGCTAAAATTTGGAACCGCCGGTACATTACCACTTGCAAATTCAACAATAAACGTAAGCATCCAAAAATGTCCCACGGTTCACACATGTAGCATCAGAAATAGTCATAGTTTAGGTACCCTAATAGATAGACTAAAATCTTTCATTATATAGTGGCGCCATCTTCAATGTAAATATTTCGTGGTTGTTCCTCTAGTGCCCGCCCATTTAAGGCTGAAGTATAGGTGACGGGTTTTTTTTTCACGGCCCGGACATAACGGCGCGATTTCTTGACATCGTTGTTTAAAAAGATACAGTTACAAATATACGTGACGAGAACACGGACGGGACGGGGGAAAATGTATGGTGCACAGCATTTCCCCGTCCTGTTTGAGGTATTTTCCCGTCATTTATACAGCAACCTTTAGAGTAAAATACATACTCACGTATTACTTGCATTGATATGTGTACATGTGTAGTATAGAAGCGTAAAATATGGTCGTGCTCGTAGCAACTAAATAAGAAATTTCTTCCGTAATAGAAATGCGTTGTTTGAATAAAATAATTAATGTAAGATTTCCATGTGAATAATCAAATCTATTTATTACACAGAGTTGGTTGTATTAGTTAAGATTATTGAAATCACATACGTGCAAATTTAAAATGTGTCTAACCTGTCATAAATAGTACCTATGGAAAATTTTCCTAGCAATATATGTATGATAATTCCCATTACTCTAATAAACAAGTATTATCAATGTTTGTGACAACTACTTAAATAATTTGTTAACAGTTTGAGTGATTTTATTGAAATGTAAAGTGAAATAAATCTTTAGTGCAAAATGCTTGTATGTATAGTATAGTGAATAGCATATATTTTAAAAATTCGTGTTCAGAAAAATTGAGTCAGTAGGAATAGTATTATACCAGCTGTATACATTTTCAAAAAGTTGACTTTAAGACTGTATTAAAATAATTTGCTTCTATAGAAAATAATAAAATTAATGAATAACAAAACAATGCGAAATGTAAGAAAATATTATTTGGAAGTGATATTTTTTCTACAGAAAAACGGGAAAGTTTTTAGGGTATCCTCATTGTGATGTCACATTTGTACAATTTTATTTATGAGGGGCATTTCCCCTGATGAGACCATAACAATATTGATGGCAGCATGATAAAGAGACCCATGTCCGTTTTTTCTCTTGATAAAATTGAACGAGACGGTTAATCAGGGAAAAAATAACTTGTGGAACTTCTTGAATAAGATTTCTTATTTAAAGTTAAAAAAGAATACTTTTGTAACATCACACTTTTTTAAGATGTGTTCACTCGTTAAATCGATTTAAAGTTCATAACACTCGCCACTAAGCGGAGACAGGCGCTGACGTCATCGATGCAAGTAAATAACCGGCCAATGACGTCAAGTCTCGTATGGCGTCTACGTCACATCTAAATTACAGTAGTTGTAAGCCAATCTGCGTGTACAATTTGTTAGCAAGGAACGTATAAGGCCGGGCCACATAAAGATGGAAGGATCGATTCGGAATTCCGAACGGATTTTCGACAATGTATGAAGACTCCGTACGGAAAAATCCCGCATGTGTGTGGCAGGCCCATAGATTTTGTATGCAATTGCTGCATTCGGAATCACTTATGTACGGAATTCCGTAACGGGATTCCGTCTGTGTGTGGCCAGCCTAATGGTCGTAGATATTCTTCCTAACATTATTTGTGCCTGTATCACAGCCTACGGTTAAGCATTAACTTTTCGTCAAATTTTATTAAGTTTTAATATTCAATAGAATATAATTTCAATGAAATTATCAGTCTAGTAAGTTACGTAAATAAAACTTAACCGAAGTTTGTGAAACAGGCCCTAAGGATCATTGTGATATATTTTAGTATTTAAGTTAATATGCAATATCACCTGCATGTACAAATTTTAAGTCCAAAATCAGTCAATATGTACCTACCTATGTAAATAATAATGACCACTAAACTATTGAAAAGTACATTGTTTCCTTTTTTTATTTATGTACAATTATTTGAGAAATATGGCATTTGAATATTTATTTTATTTAAGTATATTATAAATTGACTGTTGCAGGTACCTAATGTAAAATGTAATAGGTACGTTGTTTTTTTATAGGAAACCTGTTGCTCTACCATGAGTTATGCCCACAGTCCATGCGAGTGAAAGAGAGAAAACAATATTTTACGGTAGCGAAAACAGTTTGCATCAACTTATGGTAGGGCCACTGAAAACCATTAAATGGTTTTCAGATTTCCTAGTTGTAGAGATAATAAATTAATAAAAAAACTTTTTGTTATATAGGTACAACTCTGAAATTTCGAAAAAAGTTTATGTTGTTTGTTTCATACATTTTAACAGTGTTAAAATACATGATAATAATATAACTATGACAACATAAAGTAAAGGATTCCATTAAACTTAGTATTTATTAGTAACCTACGCATCAGTAGTGAAGATTGCTCGATAGTGTATAAAAATAATGTATTTTTTATTTTTATATTGCCAATGACTTCTGTGCCCATAAATTCCGGTATGAAATGAACAGATATAATGCCTACTTTTTTATTCATAAGAAATTTCCTAAAAATGCCAACACCATGTAATAACTATTTGGTGTAGCAACACCTGTATGTAACTGTAATTTTCGATTGTCCTCAAAGGTATTGTACCATTTTTGTATTTAGCGAAAAAAATTGTAGAAAGTTTTGCTTACAATGGAATTGAGATAAATTATCTTTAGATAAATAGCGCTACTTTTTAGTGTTTTTTTAAGGGTCTTCCTTATATTTCCTTGTTTTGTAATATAAAATAATTTGATTGATTTTTAACTTAATAAATTATTATTTTTATAAGATAGTAAAAAATTTTAGGTATGGTAAATTATTAGTCCGATCGGGGGTTCTTAAAATCAATTATCAGTGGCGAGGGGTGAAATTATGGCGAAGGTAAGCCCCGCTCTACAAAAATGTAATGATCTGCATAGTGGATCGGTGGAGTGGGATTTTCAAAAGGTAAGCAAGCCGATAGGAATCAGCTCGAGTGAACCCATCGCCATTGGTACCTACCTATTATTAATAATGACAAGGCTCGGTATGTCAGTATTAATATGATATGAAATAGTTGTACGTAAATATCTCTTCCACATTTTTGATTGAAATATTTATATCTATGTATGTATATTCGACTAAGGCAAGCCTAGTTACATAAAGTTGAGATTTTTGCGGGGAAACGGAAAACTAAAGAACTTCCGATCATAATCAAATGACCTCATCACGAGAGAAGATATTTATAAATGCGTGACGAAACATATCATATTTATATTACATTGAATTTGTATAGTATACTTATGTATTGTATAATATGAAATCCAACTAAATAATCACGTGCTAACAATATTGATTGATAAACGTATGCATGTTGTGATTTTATAGTTATGAATTCTTATACGAAATACAGTTATAATATTGTTTTTAAACCATCCTTTTATTTCACCTTAAAAAAGCTTATGTTAAAGATATTCCAAAAGTGATCCCTTCTCCCTTCCATCCATAAACTCGTTCGTAAAAATTATTCGCAAATACCTTGAGAAATGTCAAAACCGACATGACTTCGATCACTGTATCTCGTAGAATTTTTTTATCAATCAACTAAATTGCAGCTAAAAGATAGAGACTTGACTGCTGCCAGAGCTATGTTGTTAATCCTAATCATAGGCTGCCATAACACAAAATAGAGAGCTTAGCACTTTTTGACTCACTAGATTACATAAAAAACAGCTGTAGCTGCAATACGGTTACAGCATTGGTACTCTGTGATGATCTTAACGATGCTCTACGTCAGCGGGAGATCCGAGAGGCAATCCTTAGGGAATTCGTGTTGACGTAGTTTGCGCCTTATTTCGTTATAGTTAAAGTTGAGTTGGGGTTATTTAGTGGTGAGTGAGGCAGGGTGGATCGATGGGCGCGGGAGGTTGTGTGAGCCCGGCTGCGGCGAGGAGCGGCAGTGTGCGTGGCTCGCGGCCGGCGCCGGCTGTGTCGAGTCCAACCCTCGGGAGTCTCGACCGAGGTAAGTGGACCCACTTGTCTGCGAATCTGATGCCCAATTAACAGCATCCACTCTATGTCGCGACGATTTTATTGGAGAGTTTACTCAGTTTACGTGTTACTTTCCCACAAATTGCAACTCTCGAACCGAATAACCACTTTAGAATTTGGCAGCAATGTTTCGTGATTATCTAATTTATAGAAGTTCCGAAAAATATGAAATTTATTGCCTGTCAGATAGTTGCCACATACCTAGGTGTATTTACATATATCAATGTGTTGTTAGTTGCATATAGTGCCTTCTCTACAACCCTACTACTGTGTGCCTGTGAATTTGTTACCTCTTCACGCCTAAACGGCTGAACGGATTTGGATGGTCTGTCAGATAGTTTATAATCCGGATTAAAACAAGATAATTTTTCTCCTGGTTATAGGTTCCATGCGGACGAAGTCGTGGGCGGAAACTGGTGTTACTATATTTCTGTGGTCTTTTTACAAGAAGGTAGTTTTGTTGGTTTTACTGTACACGTAGGTAAACTTATTAAGTAGGTACAAAATTCATTTACTGCAAGTAAAAAAAATTGCCTGCTCAATGCGAGCTGTAAAATAAGCTAAGTTTAGACAGCAATAGCAACATATCATCATAGGTGTCATAATGTATAATATCTTTCTTGAAGATTTAATTATTTATACTGTAACCTTTGATTACATACCTGTATATAATCAAAACTGAGACACACGCTTTCTTTTCAAGATATTGAAGACAAAACCCTAATTTACAATATTCTCTCTCGCGTTGATGTCTTTTATATGCTACGTACGACAAAAAGTACAATTTTTAATATAGATATTGTACTAATTACTCTGTTTTTCGTTTGTTTATAGTACATTATGATACAAGTTAGATTAGGTTGCTTATTGCACACAAGGCTGTGGGTTGCAGCCCGAGCCGCAGGCGAGGGCGTAACTCAGCCGAGTGTGCAATAAGTAAGAGCTCACGAGTTTCATACGACGTTTTTCAACACATTTGCGAGGAAAAAACAAAGTAATTTACCACACAGCAACAAATACGACAAAAACAAAATAATAATCATGACGAGAAAAGGCGCGCAGGTTTTTTATATGTTTTTATCACACGCCCAATGCAAGAATATTTTGCAAACAAAGGGATTAGTGAGCATACAGCCTACTTCAAAATTATAAATTTAAGTGATAAAATGCAAATATTTTAATATTTTATAACAAAAGTAAATTAGGAATAATTTGATAATAATTAATATTTGTTTGACTTAATTAAGGACCTACACATTTATTTATTCCAAATGAATTTTCAGCGGCATAAAACCTCTTTGTTGTTTTTAAAAAAATAACTGTATTACCCAGTTAAATTGAAAATGCTCTGTTTACTCGCATAGAACTTGCAGTAAGGTACCTATTTAACTTTGTAGGGTTCATTCTATAACCAACTAGTGTTTTATATATTATTGCACGCGTTTGTTATAGTTCGGTTTATGGCCCTAAAAGCGATGTATTAGGGCTCACTTTACGAGCAAGTGTGTTGAAAATTTATTTTTGTGTAAGTATGTTTACTTTTTATATTTTACGAAGTTGACGTCACAGCCGGCGACACGCTCGCTCGACCACGCGTCGCGGTCTCGAACATAATTTTCTTTACTTGTCTATGCTTTTTATATACGATATACTTTTATCTTTCTCTTAAAATTAATTTTCACGTAGAACTCAAAATGGTGGTTGGTGTTGTGATTTTTTTAAATAAGGTAGGTCTCACGATGAAAACTTAAATATATATATATATATATAAATATATATATATATATATATAAATATATATATATACATATATATAATATTTTAACATGTTTTTAATGGGGGTGCTTTTGCGTTTGTTTGTCCACAAATTTTGCAAACGATTTTATACTAGCTCTACGATGAGCTGGAGACTTTAAACTTTGAACATAGGTCAGAACTGGATGACAATGCAATATTATGGTGTCATTGAGCTGATCTGATGATGGAGCCAGAAGAAGGCCACAGGAACTCTGTGATAAAACCATACAACCCTATCGAGTTTGGGCTCGTTTGATTCATCTTGTCAAGTAGGTACTATAACGGCAGACGAAAACCAGGGTCTGATGATGAAGCCGGAAGAAACCTATAGGAACTCGGTATTACAACTATGAAGCCCCATCGAGTTTTGGCTCGTTTGAATCATCTTGACGAGTACTCTATTGGGAAATAGTGTCCAAGGGTCTGATGATGGAGCCGGAAGAAGGCCACAGGAAATCTATAATAAAACCATACTACCCCAATGAGTTTGGGCTCGTTTGAATCCTCTTGACTAGTACTCTGTTGGGAAATAGTTTCCAAGGTCTGATGATGGAGCCGGAATAAGGTCACAGGAACTCCAATAAAACCATGCTAAATCATCGAGTTTAGGCTTGTTTGATACGTCTTGACGAGTACTTTGTTGGGAAATAGTGTCGAGGGTCTGATAATGGAGCCAGAAGGAGGCCGCACACAGGAACTCTTTAATAAAACTATGCAGCCCCATCGAGTTTGGGCTAGTTTGAATCGTCTTGACGAGTACTCTGTTGGGAAATAGTGTCCAGGGTCTGACGATGGAGCCGGGAGAAAGCCACAGGAACTCTGTAATAAAACCACGCAACCCCATCGAGTTTGGGCCTCTTTGATTCGTCTTGACAAGTACTCTGATACGAGTTGAATGTATTTTTATTTAGTTTTAGCTCTTTGAATAAAAAGCTTAAAACAATAATTTCAAAAAACTTTTTTTTTATAAATAAATACGTTATTATAATGGACTAAAAAGTCTAAAATAATTTCACCCATAAAGAAAAAAAATCATTTTTATAAAAAACCGTTTTTAAAACGGACCAAAAAGTCTAAAATAATTTCTCCCATAAAGGGATAAAGGGTTAAAATTATAATATAACCCTATACTTACTGAAGTTTTAAACCTAAAAAAAATACCTGTTTCCTTGTGGTCCTACTAGTGGGACCACGAGGAAACCCTTGGGAGGACGCATACAAAAGACATTAATGATAAGGGGTCAAAGGGTTATAAATCTTTATGGGAGAAATTATTTTAGACTTTTTAGTCCGTTTTAAAAACGGATTCTTTATAAAATAATGTTTTTTTTTCAGTATTTTTAGGATTCCGTACCCAAAGGGTAAAACCGGGACCCTATTACAGACTCCGCTGTCCGTCTGTCTATCTGTCTGTCTGTCTGTCACCAGGCTGTATCTCATGAACCGTGATAGCTAGAGAGTTGAAATTTTCACAGATGATGTATTTCTTTTGCCGCTATAACAACAAATACTAAAAACAGAATAAAATATTTATTTAAGGGGGGCTCCCATACAACAAACGTGTTTATTTCCCGTTTTTAGGTACGGAACCCTTCGTGCACGAGTCCGGCTCGCTATTGGCCGGTTTTTTCATAGGTAGTTAAGTTACACAGATATCCTATTTATTAGGGTTCCGTACCAAAATGGTAAAAAAGGAACCCTTATGGTGTGACTCAGTCTGTCTGTCGGTCTGTCTGTTTGTCTGTCTGTCACAGCTGGATATCTCGAGAACTACTAATGGTATCAACTTGAAATTTGGAATAGTTTAAGATGACATTTGCCCAACTATTTTGCAAATAAGAAAGAAATAAAAATAATAATATTTTTTTTACAACAGGGACTGAAAAGGGGTCTTAAAAATTTGAAGTGAGGTGACTAGTGCGTATGGGGTATCATATGAAAGAGCGCTGTTTGCACATTTTAAAACATTTTTTCTTTTTTCTTAGGCCACATAGTTTTCGACTTATGATGAAAAATGTAAAAAAAAATACCGTTCCCCCCCCTTATCTCCGAAGTTTGCAAAGAGAAAAATCTGAAATAATTCTATGTGATAGTAGTTTACGTAAAGATTACAGGAAAAATAAAACGAGGTCTCAATATAACACACTTTTTTAGAAATTCAAAAAACAAACAATAATTCTTTAGTTTCACTACCCGTCAACAGATGGCGGTGACCTAAGAATGCTGACTTGCGAATTAAAATAGTTCCACTATCGGTCAAGAGATGGCGCAACCTAATACTACAGTAATAATTGGTTCTAATATAAATTACCTACTATTTGCCGTACGAATAAACGAAGAATAAGTTCCTACTTAGTAATATAAACAGTTTGCAATGTGGAGCGGCTGAAACGTTTTTCAGTCACCATAAGCAACTGTGGTTAAGATTTGTAAATTAACTGTCCGCCTGTTCGCCCTTCCACCTGTCTGCCGTTTATCCTACTTTTTTAAAGACTGTACTAAAGTAACATATCCAAATATATTTATGATTGTACGGAACCCTCG
Source organism: Agriphila geniculea (assembly GCA_943789525.1). Lineage (NCBI taxonomy): Eukaryota > Metazoa > Arthropoda > Insecta > Lepidoptera > Crambidae > Agriphila > Agriphila geniculea. Next base: position 9,430,145 of record OX038873.1, on the reverse strand, counting down.
GTGCGCGAGTCCGACTCGCTCTTGACCGGTTTTTTATTTTTCTATGATGTTATTTATTTTTCTTCTCATATGTTTACGATCTTTAAAATAGGGCAGGCCTACAAAGGGAAAATAAGTGTGTTGTGCTGCCATATTATCATTATTATCTGCTTTAATTTGTTGTAAGCAAGAACAAATCTAACTACCCACATTCTTCATTTGTAGGTACGATGATATAACCTCATTTGTAAAACAGATTTTTTTTTTTAAAGCTTCAAAGAAATGTAATTAAGGGCAGAGAGACGCTTTCAAAGCTCTCGTTTCAGAATACTTCATATGGAGAGCTAAGTATTCTCATTATTAGATTTTTATTCGAGTTCACAGCATTCAGCCATTGTGAGAACTGTACGTGTATCTACTTACTTCATAGTTATTTGATGACCTAATAGGTTCTCAAACTTTGCTGTTACCTTCCTACATTTGTGAAGTCGAAGAGACTTTAAGAGGCATATTACGTTTCGACTGTGATTTTTGCGTAAAATGGCCAATTTTGGGGTTCTCGATCTCAGAAACAACAATACATTAACAGTTTCGACTTATTGAATAGTGTAGAACAGCTATTGGAATAGATCATAGCGGCCTCGCTTTTGTGAAAATTTGCTTAACTTTATAATTAAACCCGAAATTGCACTTTTTTGGGGTCATGGATTGAACTACTGTGCTAAACAAATGAAATAAAAAAAATTAATATTATCTCTTTTATAGTCGAATAGATCATAGCGGCCTCGGAATTTTGAAATTATGTATGGAATATGTGAAAAAAAATCCCAATCAAAAACCATACAACTACTAAAAACGGTCAGAATTAACTGTGAATTTCTCCTAGATATGTACATAACTATTATTACGTAAAATTTATATTAGAATAATCTTTACTTCATACGAAAATCAAATTTAACAGTTTTATTTGTTGTTTGTACTTGTTTTTCTTTCTGTGTATGTTCAAAGTTGACTCTAAGAAATCGTTCACCAACTTTAATTTTCCTTTCTAACCCTTTAACTTTCCAGTGTATCATCATATTACTTTTTGTCGCGAACACATATAAATGTATTTAGTAGACCCAAAGGTTTCTGTAGGTTGTAGCGCTAAAATCCGTCAAAATCTAAATTTCGACGAAAAAATGTGATAGGGCCCTTAATTTTTGAAGTGAAAACTTATTTAGCGGTGTTGTACGCTTTTTTGTAATGGGGAAAAAATGCTAAACTCGCGTCAGTAAGAATCACGTGACCCTGATCTAAAATTCGTAATACGGATGTGACGGATGGAGAGTAGACAGCCGGCGGCGGGAGTACCCCCTCTCTTTCTACGGGGCGCGGGCGCGGTGAAAATGGCGGCGCGTCATTTCAAGACGTAAACACTTGTGTCACCATAGCAACGCGCTAATTTTTGAATTCAATGTCCTTAGAGCATCGCGGCTTCGTCTCGAAGGGAGCAGCCTTAGCGATTATAACTCTATTCAAATTATTCTGGCATTTTTTGCGGGGGGGGGGAAAGTGCACACAAGTGCAGTTCCGCATACTCACATACAAAAACAACACTGTAAAGACGACACTAACACATCAAAAATAAAACAAAACAGCAAAAATTTGTGTACGGATGAGTCACACATCAAAATATGACACGTTTTTGACATAAAGGGCTGGGCTCAACTGTCGTTGCAGCAATATCGATACGGAAAAAGGAATAAAGGTAACAAACTCAAACATTTTACATGGGGTGAATAACAACAAAGAGCCCCTTCTCCTTATTTATATGATCCTGGTACTTTGGAGATGTAAGTAATTAAAAATATACCTAGTCTAGCCATAAGTACTGTTACATAGGTAAAATTTCGAATTTAGAATGCAAGCTGAAAAAAATATTATGAGCATTCGAAATATGAACATTTAAAGAAAATAAAAACAAATACTTTCTGGATTTTTTTTCATTTTCTAAAATGGAGTGGACGCGCAAAGAAGACAAAGTCGCAGTAATTGCATTGCATCGTTGCGGTCTTGAGCCAACTGAGAATTTCAAACTGCTGAAAAATTTGAAAATTTCACTGAGATTTATTTATCGTACTATCAAACGATTCAGGGAAGCTTCAAGATTAGAAGATAAACAGAGGAGCGGTCGACTCGGACTCCGACTCGGACTCGAGCGGTACTGTTCGGACTCCAGCGGTCATCAAAGCAGTGAAGGCGCGAATCCAACGAAATCCTGTCCGCAAGCAAAAAATGTTGGCTCTGCAGATGGGACTAAGCAAAATCACTGTTAAAAGGGTGTTGAATGAAGACCTAGGACTGCATGCTTATAGAAAAAATCAGCACATCTTCTTAACGCACGGCTGAAGAAAATTATATTCGAAAGATGCCGGGTTTTGTTAAGGTGGTACGCGGATAAAAAGAACGCGAAATTCTTTTTTAGGACGAAAAAATTTTTAATGTTGAGGAGAGTTTCAACCAAAAAAATGATAAAGTGTATCTACATCACACTCTAGTGAAGAAGCGAGCAGACGCAAGCCACGTGTTCAGAGTAATCATCACCCTGCAGCACTCATGGTTTGGCTTAGGGCCTGCTGTTTGGGTCCAAAGGAGGTGTTTTTTTGTGAAAAAGGAGTGAAAACCAGTGCCCTCGTATACCAAAATACAGTCCTAACAAACATTGTGGAACCTTTTTCACAAACAAGGTTTGAAAACAGGCACTGGGTTTTCCAGTAGGATTCTGCGCCGACTCATAAGGCGAAAAGTACCCAAAACTGGCTCAGGATCCATAGAATCGACTTTATCAGGCATGAGGATTGGCCCTCCTCCAGTCCAGACTCGAATCCCTTGGATTACAAAATATGGCAGTATTTAGAGGAGAAGGTCTGCTCTAAACCCCATCGCAACTTGGCGTCACTTAAAGCATCCCTGATTAAAGCAATCGCCGATATTTCCATGAAACTTCGTACGTGATTCGATTGATGACTGGCCTCGCAGTTTGAAGGGTCCAATCCAAGCAAAAGGAGGACATTTTGAATAATTTTAATATGGTTTAAATCTGCATTTTATACCCTTTCCTCTGATATATAAATGGTTGTAGTGCGTAACTCATTGTGTCATTTATTTCACTTTCCATATGTAACAAAACTTATGACTAGACTAGGTATAAAAAAAACTGAAACTCCCTGTCAGCAGAAGTCAGATTTGAATATTTTATAAATATAATAATTTTTGGTTTGGTCACCACACCAGTGGTGAAATGGGAGTAAGATGGTGTTATTTGGTCACGGGTAGTCAGTTGAGAAATTTGAGTTCCAACCAACCACTGGTGGTAGGATTTGGTGGTCAGATGGTCTGGAAGGAGCAAAAAAGTCTCAGGATGCGCACGTTATTAGAGTGGTAGGCTTACAGGGCTCTTATAATTGTTTTGTGACATGTCATCGTTCTTAAATTAGTCTTAAACAAGTTAATACGGACTCAAGAACACTCAGTCTTATTGCCTAGTCTCATATTCGTATTAAGAGCATTTTATGACGTTTTTCTTTTATAGGGATCTTATTCCATTCATTTTTATATAATAATATAAGATGTATCAAAAAGATTATTTATTCTGTGAGAGAACCAATTAATTTATGCTGTGATATTATTTTACTCTTTGACGCAGAATGTGACAGTGCAAAACTGCAAAGACCAAATTGAGTCTGTCAGAAGTTAAAAAGAATTAATAAATATTTAAGGATTTTTCAGGTATATTATATCACATTTATGAGACTGCCTGGAGCAGGACCAGGCCATGTCCTTTATCGACAAACATTGTGATACTGTAACATCACTAAGTTGCTCATCGGCGAGATCTCGGATTTATCTAGCGACAGATCTGAAATTTGTACTGTCGAGCCATGGACGAGCAGACCCGATGTCACTGAACAAATTTGACAACTAATCAAGAATAAAATGTACGAATTTAATGTTTAAATGTAAACAAATAGCAATAATACGACAAAAAATTACTTTCATGTGAAATGTAATACCGTCTTTTTGTAAACATTGATGTTCCAGACCTCTGTTAACAGCAAAAAACTCATCAATTCGGCATTTTAAACACTGCAGCGTTCACATGCGCGACTGGACTCGGTCTAGAAAGAAATCCGGGCGCAACTGGTTTTATTAACCGCGTATGCCCATTTGGGCTTGTACTTCGGCAGAGGGGAAAGCTTCGTATGGCTTCTCTTTCTGGGACAGAAGCGCGTCTTACTCTAAGTCAATGTCAAAACTCTAGATTTTCTGTCAAGATATGGATAAGACTTTCTTACAATACTGTTCTGTATTCGTAAATTCAAATGCAGAGTAAATTCGTAAGTCGGCAATTCGTGCAAAATTATTCCCTAACCCTTCCAAAATATCAAAAATGCACAACGTTAATATTCAAGTTTTCACTTCTGCCGGCACTCCCGGAGTGCAACCCGATTTTATTTTTATTTATATAAATTCTGAAACTTTTTTCTATTACTAAGGGAGCTTATTCCTACCTATAAATAAATATTCAGCCGATTTGATTTTTTTCGGACATTCCCCATTGTGTTTGATTTGATTGTACTCATTAATGGGATTTATTACTAAAAACAATAGTAGATTTGCATCTAGGGTTGTCATGTGAGTGACTTCACAGTTTTTCCATACAAATAAAAAACTAAATTTTACGTATTATGAAATACCCAGTATTGTATACTCCCCCTTTGTCTTATTTTATTATTAGTCTTACGATGATTATAAATTTAAAAGACAGCAGATTATTTTTTTAAGTATTAGTGAGGTATTTAAAATAACAGTTAAAGGTACCTAGTTACAAAACCTGTTAATGTTTACAATCTGTTATGAATGTAATATCGGGTAGATATAACTTAGAGCATCGCGGCTTTCGCGGCTTCCGCGAAGGGAGCAGCCTTAGCGATTATTACTCTATTCAATTTTTTCTGGCATTTTTTGCGGGGGGGGAAAGTGCACACAAGTGCAGTTCCGCATACTCACATACAAAAACAACACTGTAACGACGACACCAACACATAAAAAATAAAACAAAACAGCAAAAATTTGTGTACGGATGAGTCACACATCAAAATATGACACGTTTTTGACATAAAGGGCTGGGCTCAATTGTCGTTGCAGCAATATCGATACGGAAAAAGGAATAAAGATAACAAACTCAAACATTTTACATGGGGTGAATAACAACAAAGAGCCCAACAAACAAAAACCTTCTGGACCAACTGACCACTAAATCTCATCACCAGTGGTCAGTTGAGAAATGAATTTCTCATCTGACCACTGGAGGTGAATTGGGAGCAATTTATCCCTAATTCATCACCAATGATGAAACTGATGAAGTGGGGGGTTTTTTTATTTCAACTGACTACGGATGACCTTTTGAAAACTATGTAAGCCTATTTCATTAAATCATAATTTAACCACCATAAGTTAACCTTTTCCATATTTATGTCATCCTGGTAATTTGGAGATGCAAGTGATTGAAAAATTTCATTTTGAACCAAAGCGAAGCGAGGACACGTTGCTAGTTAATTATAAAATAAAAATGACAGAAAATTATAGAAGTTAACCTTCTCCGTATTTATATGATCCTGATTCCTGGTACTTTGGAAACGTAAGTAATTAAAAATATATAAAAAAACTGAAACTCCTTGTCAGCAGAAGTTGTGAAACATAGCGCAGTCAGATTTGAATATTTTATAAATATAATATTTTTGGTTTGGTCACCACACCAGTGGTGAAATGGGAGTTAGATGGTGTTATTTAATAACGGGTAGTCAGTTGAGAAATTGGAGTTCCAACCAACCACTGGTGGTAGGATTTGGTGGTCAGATGGTCCGGAAGGAGCAATAAAGTCTCATAATGCGTACGTTATTAGAGTGGTAGGCTTACAGGGCTCTTATAATTTTGTGACATGTGATCGTTCTTAAATTAGTCTTAAAAAAGTTAATACGGACTCAAGAACACTCAGTCTTATTGTCAAGTCTCATATACGTATTAAGAGCATTTTATGACGTTTTTCTATTATAAATGATCTTATTCCATTCATTTTTATATAATAATATATGATGTATCAAAAAGATTATTTATTCTTTGAGAGAACCAATTAATTTATGCTGTGATATTATTTTACTCTTTGACGCAGAATGTAACAGTGCAAAACTGCAAAGACCAAATTGAGTCTGTCAGGAGTTAAAAATAATTTATAAATATTTAAGAATTTTTAGGTATATCACATTTATGAGAATGCCTGGAGCAGGACCAGGCCATGTCCTTTATCGACAAACATTGTGATACGGTAACATCACTAAGTTGCTCATCGGCGAGAACTCGGATTTATCTAGCGACAGATCTGAAATTTGTACGGAGGAGCCATGGACGAGCAGACCCGATGTCACTGAATAAATTTGACAACTAGTCAAGAATAAAATATACGAATTTAATGTTTAAATGTAAACAAATAGCAATAATACGACAAAAAATTACTTTCATGTGAAATGTAACACCGACTTTTTGTAAACTTTGATGTTCCAGACCTCTTTTAACAGCAAAAACTCATCAATTCGGCATTTTAAACTCTGCAGCGTTCACATGCGCGACTGGACTCGGTCTAGAAAGAAATCCGGGCGCAACTGGTTTTATCAACCGCATATGCCCATTTGGGCTTGTACTTCGGCAGAGGGGAAAGCTTCGTATGGCTTCTCTTTCTGGGACAGAAGCGCGTCTTACTCTAAGAGATATAAGTTAGGTGCGCGGCTGTGTCCCCACCGGCGTGAGTTGTTCGAGAATAAATCAGTGTGTAACTAGCTACGTCGTTTGATAGTTCTGCCTCGTCCTTTTCCCGCCTCCTTAGATAAAACAGTGGCGACGACCGTTCCTACGCGAAAATGGCTACAGGAGTGTTATTTGGAGTTTTGTCAACATTTGACCACTTATCTCATGAGTGGAATGGCTATAAAATGCGGTTGATGCAATGGTTTATAGCCAACGATTTAACCGATGACAAGGACAAAGGCAAGGTCAAGCGAAGGGCTATTTTGCTGAGCGCGTTCTCGGAAGCGACCTACAATTTAGCTAGTAACCTGGCATTACCGAAAAAATTGGAAGATGTGGAATATGATGCAATTTTGAAGCTGCTCGACTCACATTTTACACCAATCAGGTGTGGCTTTGCAGAGAGGTTCCATTTTTATTCGGCAGTACAGCGGCCGGGAGAAACACACTCACAGTGGGCGGCACGGATTAGAGGGTTGGCAGCTCATTGTGGCTTCAAAAATTTAGAGGAAGCCTTACTGGACAGGTTCGTCATGGGCCTGATAGCGGGAGCCGAGAAGGACAAACTGTTCGCGCAAAATCTTCAAGACTTGACGCTCAGTAAAGCAGTGGAGCTGGCAGAGAGTGTACGGTGTGCTCGCGATGCGTCAGCGGCGGCGGCGCGCGGCGCGCACACGCTCGGGGCGGCGCCCGCCCTCGGCGCGCCCGTGTTCAACATCGCTACCGGCCTCAAGTGCAACGTATGCGGTTACAACAATCACACGTCCGATAAATGCCGGTTCCGAAGTTATAAGTGTAAAAAGTGCGGAAAAAAGGGGCATCTCCGTCGTATGTGTTTAAAATCTGCTAAAGTGCATTATGTCGAGGAGGGTGTCGTGGATGAAGGAGATGATGACGGTGAGTCAAAATTGTACAATATTCATTGTCCAAAGAGTAGGCCGATGACAGAACGTATACGAGTGAATGACCTGTTTTTAGAGTTCGAAATTGACAGTGGCTCAGCCGTCAGTGTTGTTTCGAAAAAAACCTATGATGCGTATTTTAGTAATGTACCATTATTAGCTAGCAATCGTAAGTTGTTAAACTACACCGGGGGTAGTATTAGCACGTTAGGCGTGGCGCGCGTATCGGTGCATTATGAAGGCCGCGAGCGTGCGCTCGAATTGTTCGTGGTGGCGGGCGGTGGCCCTCCGCTGCTCGGCCGCGATTTTATTCACGCTTTTGAATTGGAACTAGCTCCTGCTACAAATTATTTTTGTTCACTTGGGGATGAATCATTCACTTCACAAGTATTGAGTAAATTTCCTATGCTATTTTCGGGGAAGTTAGGTTGTTTTGATAAATATCATGTAAACTTAAAATTAAAACCGGATTCTAAACCTATATTTTTCAAACCGCGTTCTGTCGCATTCGCCTTGAAAAGTAAAATTGATATGGAAATTGACCGTCTAGTAGAATTAGGTGTTTTAAAGCCGGTGGAACATTCCGAGTATGCGTCGCCTATAGTACCAGTTTTAAAGAAAGACGGTGGGGTAAGGTTATGTGCAGACTACTCGGTGACAATAAATAAGCAACTTATTGTGGATAAGTACCCCTTGCCCACTGTGCAAGAATTATTTGCCAGATTACATGGAGGTAAACATTTTTCTAAATTGGACCTTTCCATGGCGTATAACCAGTGTGTTTTATCGGAGAATGCACAAAACCTTACGTGTATTAATACGCATCGCGGTCTTTTCAAGTACACTCGACTCGTTTTCGGGTTGGCGAGCGCTCCAGCGATTTTTCAAAGGGTTATGGAATGTGTACTGGCGGGTATTGAAGGGGTAGTTGTCTTTTTGGATGATGTGTGTATAAGCGGAAAAACTGAACTTGAACACAAAAATAGGCTTTATACGGTATTAGAACGTTTAGAAGAAGCAGGCTTTACATTGCAATTAAATAAATGTGAGTTTTTAAAAAAAGAAATCCAGTATTTAGGGCACATCATCGATAAATCAGGAATTAGAAAATCACCGGAAAAAGTCAAGGCTATAGTCGACGCACAAACACCATCAAACGTAGCTCAATTACAATCGTTTTTAGGGCTGATAAACTATTACCGAAATTTTATACCAAATGCATCTTCTATTATGAGTCCATTGTATAATTTGTTACATAAGAATAATAAATGGGTTTGGACATCCGAACATCAGAGGGCTTTTGTTACAATTAAAAGTATTTTATCCTCTGATCAAATTTTGACGCATTTTAATATAGACGCGAAACTAATTCTAACAGTAGACGCATCTCCTACTGGCCTGGGTGCTGTGTTATCCCAGTTGTGTGAGGATGGTGTTGAGCGCCCTATATCCTTTGCTTCTAGAACCTTGACATCTGCCGAGAAAAAATATTCACAGATACAGAAGGAAGCTACTGCCATAATTTTTGGAGTTAGGCGATTTCACCAGTATCTGTATGGCAGGAGTGATCCTTTTGTTCTAAGAACCGATCACAAACCATTAATTAGCATTTTCGGTTCAAACCGCGGCATCCCGGAAGTATCAGCAAACCGGTTACAGCGTTATGCTTTATTTTTGTCGGCCTACAACTATACCATAGAATACGTGCGTAGTGGTGATAATAACGCGGATTATTTTTCTCGCTCGCTTGCGGGCGAGGCGGCTGATAATAATAGCGGGGAGGAGGGGTCGCGGGACATGTTAGAGGAGCGCGCCGCGTACGTAAATTTCGTCGTGGAGGGGAGCCTACCTGTGACAGCGCAGCGTCTGCGCTCGGAGACCGATAATGACCCAGTTTTAAATAAAGTTAAGTGTTATATTATGAATGGTTGGCCGCGTTCCGTAAAGGATATTAATTTAAAACCGTATTTTTACTGTCGTTTAGATTTATCATTTGAAAATGGTTGCATAATGCGGGGTCATAAAGTCGTAATACCCAGTACGTTGCGACAAGAAATATGTAATGAATTGCATAGTTCGCACTTTGGTGTAGTCAAGATGAAGGCGTCGCGGCGCAGTGCGGCGTGTGCGCACGCCTGCGGCCGGCGCCGCCACGCGCACCGCTCACCCCCTGGCGGTACCCGCCGCACGCATTCCATAGAATACATTTAGATTTTTTAGGACCATATAATAATCAAATGTATTTAATTATCGTGGATGCTTTCTCGAAATGGGTCGAGTGTTATTGTATGCGCAGTTCTTATGGTTCGAAGGCCGTGATAGAAAAACTTATTGACTTTATGTCTAGATTCGGGGTTCCGCACACATTAGTTAGTGATAATGGTACATCTTTTGCATCACAGGAGTTCGCTCAATTTTGTACTTTAAATGGAATAAAACAACTTTTTTCTCCCGCTTATAATCCAGCCAGTAATGGTCAGGCCGAAAGTGCAGTTAAAATTATAAAGAAAGGGTTAAAGAGTATTCTTTTAACGGGTGCAAATAATACGGTGCCTAAAGAAAAAATTTCGAAGTTTCTGTTCGATTTTCGTAACTCTAAAAACGGCACAACAGACAAATCACCAGCCGAGCTAGTGTTCGGCCGCTCCTTACGGTCTAGACTAGATTTATTGAATCCGACAGAAATCGCTCCGCCATCCACGGCCCTCGCCTCAACTGTGGAACGGAACCAGTTTTCACAGGTTAGAAACTATAAAGGTACACCTAGATCTGACTTACATATCAATGATACCGTGTGGATTAAAAAGTATATTTCAAAACAGAAATTTTATTGGACTGAAGGTGTAATTACCCGGAAGATAGGGGCTGCAATTTATGCCGTATACATTCCTGAAATTAAATTAGAGGTGAAGAGACACATAAATCAGATCCGGCTACGCAAGGGTGGTGACGAAGTTTCGGGGTCTCAGCCTAATTTGTGGCAGCCAGATGTAGTTCCGGACATCGTCAGTATTCCATCTACCAGCGGTGCAGCTGAGATATCGCCTCCGGAATTTTCACAAGCATCACCTACACCGACGGCACCTTTAACGTCTCCCAGAGACGCTGCTGTGGAGAGGGCGAGTGATGATGACTATGAGAGCATACCGAGTGATGCGAGTGAACAGGACAATAGGGATAAAAGCTCAGACCAGCAAAGTGTCAGATCTAGACGAAACAGACCCAAAGTCAATTATAAGCAGTTTCTTTAGTTTAAGTATGTGGGGGAGGGATTGTTATGAATGTAATATCGGGTAGATATAAGTTAGGTGCGCGGCTGTGTCCCCACCGGCGTGAGTTGTTCGAGAATAAATCAGTGTGTAACTAGCTACGTCGTTTGATAGTTCTGCCTCGTCCTTTTCCCGCCTCCTTAGATAAAACACAATCAAAACAACATCATGCAATAGTCAATATACTTTACTCATTCGGTAACATACGGAGTAGGAAGTAAGTATGTAGATCGTCGCCGACGCATATTTTCTGCGTTATCTGTCGGTTGGAATAACATTACGGCAAGGAAGGCCTCGTGGCCGATTATGGACTTAGGTAGGTACCTACGTAATAAACAATTACTAATAATACAGTATGCGCTGGTCAGGTGGACGTACACGACTGTATCTACTCCTTAAATGCAAACTAACTTTACGTTACACTTTTTTATAGTCAACAGACACTTAGATAGGTATTAGTAACTATGTTTCTACCTTTTTCGGCAAATGACGTCAGAACTGAAACTTGTTGTGGTTCAATTCTATTTATACGCAACTACTCAATTTAGTTGTTGGAGTTGAGCACAACAACAAATTAACTTTGAAGACTTCGATGTTCCTCGATGTTTTCCCATGGCACATTACAAAACAAAGGACAAAGGTACGAATTTTCTAACGTAGATAGGTACCTACTAAGGTTACTATCTACGTTAGAAAATTCGGCCAGTTTCATAGCACCTATCTATTAGCTCAATTTCAAAATGAAACAAAAGTATGAAATACTATAGCTTTCCGCCCGCAGCTTCGCCCGCGTGGACTACAGGTTATATCGTGCGGGCGGAGACCCGTGCCCAACGGTGGGATAAAAAACCTATGTCCTTCCCCAAGGTCCCATCTATCTCTGTGCCAAATTTCATCAATATCGGTTCAGTAGTTTATGCGTAGGTACAGAGTTACTTTCGCATTTATAATGGAAGAAAGTAGTTGTGGGACTCGCAGACGCACAAATAGTATTTTGTAAATAATTGATACGGTTGCACTGATAACAGTTTTTTTAGTATTTGATATCTATAAGATATTGATTTTCGTTCATGCATGATAAACTCCGATTCTTTTCGACTTTATCCATACATATAAGCTACCGAGGGGTTGTGGCGAAGCAGAGAGGTGTGGGCGACGACACCACGCACCAATTGCACACCGGATTATTCGTTTTCCATGCAAATTGCTACCATAAATTTTTTACAAACATTTTGGCCTTTTTGTAGCACAAACGTTATACCACACAGTAGGTAAGTGAAGTATTCATGAGGATTAAGGTTAGATGATGTTTCATTTGTCTTAGTTTTTTTATCAGCTTGGATGATTTAGTACTTACCTACTTGAAAAAAAAACTAGTAGCGGCACTGTACTGTAAGCTGTAGACCTTTACCTCTACCATGTGACATTTTTGACCAGGTTTTCAAAATGGCTGAAATATTATGTTTTTGAAGTGAAAACTTCTTTAGCGGCGTTGTACACTTTTTTGTAATGGGGAAAAAATGTTAAACTCGCGTCAGTCAGGGTCACGTGACCCTGATCGAAAATTCGTAAGACGGATGTAGCGTAGACAGCCGGCGGCGGAAGTATCCCCCTCTCTTTCTACGGGGCGCTGCGAAAATGGCGGCGCGTCATTTTGGCGTTCGGCGGGTTGATTTTTCTGAAAGATAAACTTTTTAATGTAATATAAATTGTCATGTTTGTGTACGATAGCTCAATAAATAAATATTGTATTCTACCTCATAAATGATAGTACATGTACACTGATAATTAAAGCAATTCGTGCAAAACGTGCATTCCAAAATATCAAAAATGGACTTTCACTTCTGCTGGCACTCCCGGAGTGCAACCCGAATTTTTTTATGTCGTCAAGCGGTCAAGCCCCATATTCTTACCTCCCTCATTTTAAAAAATATCGATTAAATGAATCGACAAAAATCATATAATAATTATACCTACTTCGATCGCCACCCCCTAGGGCCCCTAGTGGCAATACGGATTATCGAACCTGCTCACAAAATTACACGAGAAATTCGTCCTGTAGAGGTGACCATCCGGACATCAGGACATACGAAATAATTTTTGCCCAAGCTGAAACGGAGACTTCTCTCGGTCAATAAAACATGTCCCGTTGAGAAAATAGCTCCATAATTGTTATAGCCGTAAACTCAGGAATTTCCCAAATGGAGATGCCTGGGTTAGTACGGTCATAACCCCCTGCGCTCGTACCCTATGCTGAGTGACCATCCCTCGCGTCATTTGTTTTTGCCCACGTTTTGACACTTTTCCCGACGGGACCTCCACATTTCCACAATTTAACGTTACGACACACGAGACGTGCAGGCCAAACATTTTCTCCCTCATTCAATATGAGATTTACGCGAGACTCGTGTAGGAATAAATGAATACAAATAGGGTGCGACGTGTCCACATTAAACGTTTTGGTTAAAGGTCTTTCCAAGTTGAGTGTCTGTGCGGAAATCAACTCAAAATTTAATGGTGACTGATTTTTAGGTGCCTTGACACAAGCTCAATTATAATTTATTTTTCAGTAGGTATCAAAATGTCATAGGCGTAGTGCGTGTTACCGAAAGCACTTTTTTTTTTTTCAAGTATAGAATTATATTTGGGATGAGATGAGTAGGTACCTATAGATAACTTTTTCTTGACTACAAATCGCCACCTTTTCATCAAAATCAACGTCAATCTCTAACGTAGGTAGGAACCTTTGACGTTCCGACTTCGAAATAATAATAATAACTAACCTACGCAAATATTTAATATTTTATTATCTCGTCCGTGCCTAAAAGTACAAAAGCACCATTGATCAGCACCGTATCTTCGCACTAGTCCGCACCGCCGCCCGCCCTATGACGTCATACGCACTGCCCGCCCAACTGCCCCCACTCGCCCAACGGATTATTTCAGGACATTTTCTTCTATTCTATGTAGTGGGACCAATAACTGTCAAAGAATTTCATCCAACATTATGAACATACAAGGTTTATTAGAGAGCATTATAATTTTATTGCTTTACTACTTAGGTATCCTTATAATAAGTATATAGTAATTTGTAAACGATACATTACTTATACAAACTGTAACAAACGGTAGATTTGTGACATTTTTGAACATTTTTCAGTGAAAAAACTGCGCCCGTTTTCCGTTTGCTAAAATGACGAAAAAAATTTTTCATATTCAACCTCCAAGTACGCTTTATATTATAAAATAACAACTAAGAATAAAATAATAGTGCGAGAATAGTAAAAAATGTATTTTCACCTCTCCAGCACGAAAAGGGCGCTTTTGGCGCGTAAAAACTCGCAGCAAAATCGATTTTTGCTGCTAGCGTGAGGCAAAGTGCTTTTTTAATTTCTAATACCAACTTTTAAAATAAGAAAGAAAAAAGAAATAAAGTGACAAGGATGAGACTTGTAAAATTGATGTGTGAGAAAAGGATAGATAGAGTGCTTTATGGTGTCATACATGGATTAAAAAGTAAAAAAATAAAATGCACTCGCAATAAAGAGTATGGACGAAATGAGGTCGCATGTATGACATAAATATCAAATAAGAAACATTAATGAAATTTATTAACAAATTAGTGTTTTATGATTATAAATAAATAAATAAGATGGGACATTAATGAATAAGAGAAAAGCACAACGTAATAATGTAAAAAAAAATCAGCATAGATTTGATCGAACTATTTTTGTGATAAATTACAAAAAATGAGTGCGTCCAACGATGAAGATAGTTGTCTAACTCCAAAAGAATCGAGTGAACAAGTTTCTAATGCTGAAATTTAGCTTTTTGCCAGGAAACTCACGTAAAAATTTTCTTGCTGGTAGAGGTGAAAAGTTGTATGTTTTACACGAGACCAAAATTTTGTTCTGCCTCGTGAGTTTAAATCACTCACTGTGCTCAGTAGTCTATATTAGAATCACTCGCTACGCTCGTGATTCAATTCTAGACTACTTCGCTAGTTCGTGATTTAAAGTCGGCACTCGCAGCACAAATTGATTTTGGTCACTTGTATAACAAATAACTATTAACAACTAGAGATGGGCAAAAGACCCGTTTAAACCCGACTATTGGGTTTAAACCCATTAAAACCCTAAAATAAATTAGAACAACCAATTATTTAACAAGCCACTTAACCTTAAAAAAGCGAAATTCTAGTACTTAATGCTTTCAATTTATATTTATTTTTGTACTTATCAATCAACATTGCCTCCATTCATGTCAAGAAAAAATGATTGATAGATCATATATCCCTCTCGGAATTTAATAAGGATATATATTTTCCCTAAAAGCCTTCTAATGTTAATTTAGAAAAGCTGGTGAAAGTCTATTTTACTAAATACTTTTACGAGAGGTTACGCATAAGAGTAGGTACCCATTCGTCCGGATTTTTCGGAATGTTTGACAAGATTGTCACTTTCACGATAAAAAAAAATTAAGACTGATTAATTTTGTGACGAAATTTGTATGTAAAAATGTTTAGAAACAGATTGTTTGTCAAGTTTGTTGTCAGGACTTAAAAATTTAAGAGTTTTCTCTGAGTACAACGGTGAGCTAAAATAGACAGCCAAGTTTTCATGTGCGTGTGGTGTGAGTGTTCCTCTTAGAAATTGATTTAACCATACGAAGAATTTAAGAAATAATTGTGCAAACTTGATGGTAAAATCGAAAAATTTGTGAAACCTGTGTAGACGAAGTTATGGTCGATTATATAGAACACTCATACCGCCCGCTTCGCGAAAACGCCGTACTTGATATCATACAATATACTAGACGTATGTTAAAAAATATGTATGAAAAATTTGTGCCTAATTTGTGAAAACTATTCACAAAATAATCAATTCATTATCATGGTTAATTTGGATTTTATAAGGGTTTTTTAGGAACACTCACAACACACACTGTGTGGTGTGAGTGTTCCTAAAATCACTAACTTTAGCTGAATAATATTGAAATATTATTTCTGTATATTATAATTTGGATTCAGAGCAAATTTGTGACACATAAATCTTGATACAAAACGTGCTAGATCAAGAGCAATTAAACATTTTGTTTCTTTTTCAATGCTCGTGTGAGTGTTCCATATTTTGGCATTTATTTAACTAACCAGACCTCGTATACAAGTGGAGCCTGCATCCAAAATTGTGAAAAGTTTGTTCCTAAAATTTAAAACATAGTCTATTTTCGTAAGTGTTAAACTTTAATAGTTATCATTTTTCTTAAATTTTCAAAGGAATATCTTATGTAGGGTGGGTATGCTTTTTTATTTTGTCGGACACAATTTTCGTCTACCCTCGTATTGGCTAACCTTTACTTGTAGTTGTGCGTTGTAATAATTCTATTTCTTTTGCAGTCTGTTGTTAAATTCTCCAGTGTTCTGTTTATTAATATTAAGTTATCATGTAAGTTATTAAATTTACTGTACTTTTTATTCAATTTATCTAATATTATGGAAGGGAGTTCAGTAGTCTATTGTGATTTGATTGTGTGAATGAACCCGTACTTTTCTTTTTATTTTTAAATTCTTAATCGCATTGTACCTAAGTCGTTGCATTTGCAACTACGGAGAAAAAATCTTACCAGTTAAATTCCGGATACGCTTTCTGTCGCGACACAACACAACACGACACAACACAACAATAATATAGTATTTCCGCCTTTAGTTTGTTGGAATTCACTTGTCCATCAGCCATTTTTGATGTCCCCACTGCTGGGGCACAGGCCTTCCTTATGGGTGGATAAATAAGGAATTCACTTATCTCATTATTATTTTATTTATGGAATGCTCGCCATTTTTTAGAACATTACAAAAAAGTGATGATTTTATTTTTTTAATTTTGTTGCACTGAATTTCGTAGGTTTTTTAATTCTTGCTTTAAAATGTCTGATAGCGGTGAATGTTAAGAAAATTTGACTCCGCCCGATATTTTAGATGCAGAGAAGGAAATGACTCGTATCAAGGCTAATGTCTCTATCTCTCTTTTCTAACATTCATCTTTTATTTAGTAGGTTCAATCCTAATAATTGTGTGAGTGTAGATAAAGTAGTGTATGAAACTGCACATAACTAGGTATTAAAACACTCGTGTGATACTATTAAAAACCTCGCTTACGGCTCGGTTTTTAAACACACACTCGTGTTTTAATACCACTTTTATGCGTCAGTGTCATAAACTACTATTAAACTTAAATAAAAAAGATGTCGTCGAGCCCAATAAAAGTAATACACCTAAATGCTATTGCGTAAGTAACAAAATTACCGTTACATAAAGATGCTGGTAACAATAAAACCAACCCTTAATAGCATGTTATCAACCATATATTTTTTTTTTACTTTCGTGTTTATCTCTTTTTTTGTAATAAAATGCTTAAACAAACGTTTTCCCCCCTTTTTTCATATGCATGGTCACCCTACATAAGATATTCCTTTGAAAATGTAAGAAAAATTATAACTATTAAAGTATAACACTTACGGAAATAGACTATGTTTTAAATTTTAGGAACAAACTTTTCACAATTTTGGATGCAGGCTCCACTTGTATACGAGGTCTGGTTAGTTAAATAAATGCCAAAATATGGGACACTCACACGAGCATTGAAAAAGAAACAAAATGTTTAATTGCTCTTGATCTAGTACGTTTTGTGTCAAGATTTATGTGTCACAAATTTGCTCTGAATCCAAATTATAATATACAGAAATAATATTTCAATATTATTCAGCTAAAGTTAGTGATTTTAGGAACACTCACACCACACAGTGTGTGGTGTGAGTGTTCCTAAAAAACCCTTATAAAATCCAAATTAACCATGATAATGAATTGATTATTTTGTGAATAGTTTTCACAAATTAGGCACAAATTTTTCATACATATTTTTATAACATACGTCTAGTATATTGTATGATATCAAGTACGGCGTTTTCGCGAAGCGGGCGGTATGAGTGTTCTATATGATCGACCATAACTTAGTCTACATAGGTTTCACAAATTTTTCGATTTTACCATCAAGTTTGCACAATTATTTCTTAAATTCTTCGTATGGTTAAATCAATTTCTAAGAAAGGAACACTCACACCACACGCACATAAGTTTTCCAGTGAAAAAACATCCACCTTATAAAAGACTTGGCAAAATAAAATAACACAATCCGCTTATTCTTATACACAGATAATAATATATTTTCAAAGAAAATAAAGATACCTGGATCCTGGATGGAGCACCAAAGAAATGAGTACCTAATGCTCTGAAAAAAAGTATATTATTAGACACCTACAATGAGACTTAACTTATTGTACGTGGTGTAAAAATAACATGAAAAAGCTTTCATTTTCTAAATGGCTCGTGTATTGCCCACGCATTATCTTCTTATCCATCTACGGGACCACGTGTTAACGTGAAGTGTCACCTACCCGAGTAGTTTTCAAGAAAACTTAAACATAGTGCTACTGAAAGTACTTTTCATTATATTCTTCGTCTACTTATGTATTTCTGTGATGAGTCATTCAGTTGCTACATACGCCACCGTTTTCTACTAACTACCTACTATATTAGGTAGGTAGTAGGTACCTACATCAAATTCTCAATCAAAGCTTTAACGATAATTAATAACTTAGTTAAGATAAAACAATAGTAGCAATTTGAGACATTGATAGGATTAAACTATAATAAAATACGCACTAAATATAAAAAAACCGGACAAGTGCGAGTTGGGCTCGCCCACCGAGGGTTCCGTACAGACCTTACATCTATACATAAAATAAAGCTATAGAAAAGTTATGTCGGTACAAAGGAAATATTTTGAAAAAAAAGTGGTTGGTAGTTATTAGTTTTTTATATGAAAACTGTACTACGGAGAGTTCAAGCTTTATCCCAGGTTCTACCTACAGAAATTATGTGAAAAATTGCTTAGATTATAAGTTGGACTCCAAGCTACCAAACTGTAAAAAAATACCATCAAAATCCGTTCAGCAGACTGCTATAATTAGATAACCATTTGAAATCCTTTGTCGCCACGTAGAAAATAACCCTTCCAGGGATTACGACAAAGAATTGACCACGGGCGAAGTTTGAAATGGAATAGTACATTACTGCAGCGGCACTCAAGACAGGCATTGAAGAACATACGTGAGTCCATCAATGCCTAGTTGCGGCCAAGGCTTGTGTAGTACTTTTAAACTTTTAACTTTTTAGTTTTAAAAGTTTTAAGCTTTTTATTTTAATTTTAATTTACTTTCAGTAATTGATAAAATAAAATGGAAAGTGGAATGTGCACATAAAGGCCTTTCGTTTGATACACATATTGAAAAAAAAAATCCGGTTTTTTTTCCTTTATTTCCAGTTTTTCATTTTTTTCCAGTTTTTTGGAAAGTGCTCATCAAGGCCTTTCATTTGATACCCATATTGCAAAAAAAATATTTTTTTTTTTTCAGTTTTTTGGAATGTGCTCATCAAGGCCTTTCATTTGATACCCATATTGCAAAAAAAAACACCTTTCGTTTTTATTTTTTTTTTCCAATATACCAAAAAACTTTTCAAAAAACTTACATTTGATACCCATAGGTAATAAAAAAAAAAATTTTTTTTTCGTTTTTAATTTTTTTTTATCTTTTTGGAATGCGCTCATCAAGGCCTTTCATTTGATACCCATATTGCACCAAAACAGTTTGTTTTCGTTTTTTTTTTTTCAATTTTTTGGAATGTGCTCATCAAGGCCTTTCACGTGATACCAGTACCCTTAGCACGAACAGCTATCGAGAAAAAAAACGCGCGTAAAATTACTCGATAGAGAATTATCTATGGAAATTTTAATTTAGCTATTCGGCGGTAGATGGCGTTGTACAAACTTCCCATACAAAATTGCACTATCGAATGATTTTACGCGCGTTATTTTTTTCGATAGCTGTTCGTGCTAAGGGTACTGTATACCGAATATTAAAAAAAAAATTTTTGGAATGTGCTCGCTCATCAAGGCGACATTTGATACCTATATTTGTGTTTCATTGAAAAGTTCGCTCCATTTCTGAATTACACGTGTGTAATGAGTTTTAATTTAATAGAAACATTGCTGGACAGACGCCGGCAATTTTGTATGAAAATCCATTATTACACGTTAGTAATGGATTCTCATACAAATATTGACGGCGCGGTTTAGGTCTGTCCGTAAACTCCGATTTAGCACGAAGAAGGTTGTCAAAATAATGTTCGAATTTCCAAGCATTTTTGAAAAAAAAAAAAATAATTACAAACCCACCGCACCTGTTTATACAGGTGTGTGCAATACAAGTACTGTTGATTGTCAACAGATGGCGCTGTATATCAATAGTACACTGTATAATGTTCTGTGAAATGGTTTTATCTATCGCAATGTTATTAGAGAAAATGGGTGTATTCCAACAGGACCCTTTGGTTGTGTGAAGCCGAGACTTTTATTGTAGTGGTGGCTACCTCGGCTGACCTTACCGAGTAAACTGTCTTGATTATACTTGGTGCCAAATGCTCCAAGCAACATTGGAATGCGATGCACCCGCATTTTAATGTAAACTGAATCAATCTACCACTGAACTATTCAACACTTGACACTGGCAAAAATTACTTCCAAGAAGAAAGTAGATTGCCAAAACAAAAATAAGAAGAAGAAGACCCCCGTCATACAGCGTGACCATGGAAATAGTACTATAAACCGGAATGAGCGCTTCGCCCCAAAACGAGCCGACAGAGAGGTCAAGTAGATGTATGTGTCCTTTTCTTCATTAGGGTGACCAAACCATACGGTTGGCCGGAGACATACATAATACTTTAAACTGTTTAATATAAACTTAAATACCTAGGTAGTTCTTTATTTATAATTAACACTTTTTACCGCGTTTTAATTAGGTTGCTTGCTCTTTTGTTTGTTTGAGCACAAATTTTGCAAACGATTTTATACTGAATTCCCGATGAGCTAGAGACTTGAAACTTTGAACACAGGTCAGAAATGGAAGGAAATGCAATATTACAATGTCATTGAGCTGATCTGATGATGGAGCCGGAAGAATGCCACAGGAACTTTATGATGAATGAAACTATACAACCCCATCGTATTTGGGCTTGTTAGAATTGTCTTGACAAGTACTCTGATAGGCGGTGGTATATTTTTAATTTAGCTCGTTAACTAAAAAACAAAATAATTATTTATTAAAAAAAATTTGGAACAATTTATTTATCACGTTTTTATTAAATTGCTTTTTTGTTTTTATTTTTTAAATATGGTAATTCAACCAATACAAAATCTAGTTTATTCAATTCAATTTAAGTTCAAGTGTAAATAATTACGCAACTTTAAAGTTTATTCCATTTTTTTATAAAAATACAATGTGCGTGAACTTCGGAAAAACAAATGAATGTTGGAAAAACAAGTAAAAGTAGGAAAACATTGTCTAGTGATCTGTAGTCAAAAAAGATGCAAACGATTTTCGACTTTATTGACCTTTGAAATTCGGTTGTTTTTTCCCATAATTATACTTGTTCATTTACTTTGCTGTTTCATTAAAAACTGTTATTTTGGTAAATATGTCAATAAGGTCTAAAATTCTTGCACCAATTTCTTTACTTGTGAAGTTAATAAAATGGGTGCATGAGATTTACGACGACACAATGTTAAAAATATAAAAAGAAACCAAGATGGCGGCCAACTATATTGTTCGTGGGCCGATTTTGATGAAACTCGATTTTGTTACTATTTTGATAAAAAATAACAACGAAATGTTAAAAATATAAACAATATGGCAGCCAACTCTTTTATTTGTGATTGGGGCTGATTTTAATGAAACTCGGTTTTAGGACTAATTTGACAAGAAAATAATAACACAATATTGAAAAAATTAAAAATCAAAGATGGCAGCCAACTTTTTTGTTTTTGGGCCGATTTCGATGAAACTCGGTTTTTGGTAATATTTTGACAAAATAATAACAACGCAATTTTTTAAAATACTAAAATTCTTAGGCGGCGGCCAACTTTTTTGTTTTTTGGGCCGATTTTGATGAAACTCGGTTTTTGGTACTATTTTGACAAGAAAAAACAACTCAATGTAAACTGATGGAAAAATAAAAAAAGATCAAAATAGCTGCTAATTTGTTTTTGAAATCGGCCCAAGAACAAAAAAGTTGGCCACCATCTTGAATTTTTTAAATTTTCAACATTGAGTTGTTATTTTCTTGTCAAAATCGTACCAAAAACCGAGTTTCATCAAAATCGGCTCTAAAACAAAAAAGTTAGCCGCCATCTTGGATTTTCAGTTTTTTAAAAATTGTGTTGTTATTTTCTTGTCAAAATAGTACCGAAAACCGAGTTTCATCGAAATCGGCCCAAAAACAAAAAAGTTGGCCGCCATCTTGGATTTTTAGTTTTTTAAAAATTGCGTTGTTATTTTCTTGTCAAAATAGTTCCAAAAACCGAGTTTCATCGAAATCGGCCCAAAAAAAAAAAGTAGGCCGCCATCTTGGATTTTTAAAATTTTCAACATTGCGTTGTTATTTTCATGTTGAAATAGTACCAGAAACCGAGTTTCATCGAAATAGGCGCACAAACATGAATTTGATTATTATTATTAATTTTACTGTCTCGCCTGCGACCTCTAGCCATTTCAATAGAACAATTTCGTTTTTTTGGAAATCTGAAATGGTGAAGTATTTATGGTCACACTAGTTTTGTAAAGTAACATTTCCTATAGATTGAAATTCTTAAATTGAAATTCAAGGTCAAAATCGGAGTTGCCAGGATTGACACTTCTATTTATTACCACCTCACCGATGATTGCTGATTAGCATTATTGTAGATATCTAATTAAATCAAAAAAGTTCTGTTTTATATTACAATTATTATGTGTCATTCTAAAATTAAGGCCGGCCACACACAGACGGAATCTCGTTACGGAATTCCGTACGTACGTGATTCCGAACGCAGCAGCTACATACAAAATCTATGGGCTGCCACACACAAGCGTGTTTTTTCCGTACGGAATCTTCATACATTGTCGAAATTGCGTTCGGAATTCCGGTACGTGATTACGTCTGTGTGTGGCCGGCCTAATATTTAAATAGTATATATTCGACTTCCCACTCCGAATCCTTAATTTTGATACACTACTTGATTGATAACGTACATATTTTTAGTCCTACTATCGTGGTATTATTGTTTAGTAATGGCAATTGTGCGAACGAGACACCGACCTCCACCTGGTGTTGTCTCATTCACACAGTAGTGCCTTCAGTCAATATCGTTGATAGAATTTCAACTCGATGAGCAATACAATGAAGTTGAATTTCTTTTAAACGATAGGTGAAAATTTTTGTAGAGTACTCACTCCCTATTATAAACCTCCTTGAGCGTGACATACCGCCATGTTGCGAAAATATTTAGAGCCAAATTTATTACTTATTAATTTTATTTTTAAAAGTCATTAACTATATCAATATTTGAAAGGATCTGAATAATTAATAATAATAAATATTGAAATTTTAAAAAGAATTAGTGGCGCGATTAATCCAAAAGTAATTAGAAGTTAAACTATGACCGCGCATACCGTTGTTTCACCAAGATGATTAATAATTACGTATTTTAATGACCATATTTTATTATGATTTAAATACAAATATACAGTTTTCAGATTTATTCCTGTAAGTAAGACGCTAATACCTGCCAAATTTCATAGTCCTAGGTCAACGGGAAGTACCCTATGAATTTTGATTCCTTTGAGAGTATCGAAAATGCGTTTTTTGCGCCCTAAACGGCAGTATCTTTTTTTTACGTTAACTTAGAAGTTTGATTTTTTTACAGTTTCAAGGGCCCGTAGACCTTAGTATATGGTTTAAATTTCAATTCGATACCTCCACGCGTTTCCGAGATAAAGGGTCTTGACAGACAGACGGACGGACAGACAGACAGACGGACAACAAAGTGATCCTATAAGGGTTCCGTTTTTTCCTCTTGAGGTACGGAACCCTAAAAATGGATCAATACTGACACTTAAGATTTTTGAGTTTTGCACTTGTATTCTGTGGTTTTGTGGTGATTCGGTAGCCCACCCAACCCAAGCATTTGAACCGGTACCTAGTTTTAGCAACTCTACGTTCGTGTAAAGTTGGAACACTCGGAAGTAAAATATACAAGAGAAATCTGAAAACCAGTGGTATTTGTATCCGTAAACGACTCGTTACTTTGTGCGACAATCATCAACTAAGATGTCGTTTAGGTAACTATTTGTCAAGGCAAAACTGATTATGTACCTACTTACTTAGGTAATGTGGAAAACGTGCCTTTGTAAGTAAATTAATTAAATCTTTACTTGAATTGACAACAAAGACTACCTTAGTTAATTTAGTTATACCACTTTATTATGATCGGTAGGTACTAATTTCAAGTGTTTTTCATTTTTTGTTTTTTTTTAACCGCCTCTGTGGTCTAGTGGTTCGCCCACCACCCGTGTAAGACGCAGGGATCCCGGGTTCGAATCTCAGGGGGCAGGGGGGCGGGGGAGGTAGAATTTGTGCTGGGTTTGGTTGGTGGTCAAGTCCGCCCAGCTAGCTACCACCATCTCGTTGTGCATAAAAAAAACTACCTACTTAAGTCGTGAATGTTAATTCACAAGTGAGTACTATAATAAAGAAACTTTATGTACGTAGGTAGGTACTACCTTCTCAGCGAAGTTCATTTTCTAATCACAGAAGTAAATAATTTTGATTAATTGTAAGAATAATCATTTCTCATTTATAAATACTTTGCATTTTGCTGTTTAAATTTAACTTTAATTAAACAAAACAAGTATGTAAAATAAGTTAAGAGTTAGTTAATTCTAGATAATAAGTTGAATCAGGGGCGGATCCAGGATTCAAGTTTGGGGGGGGCCCTCGGAGCCTCGGGTCTAGGATTACCTTACATAGATATACAGTGCCTTTGGTCTTGAACTAGCGATAATTTAAAGGCGTGTAATACACCTAATTTTATCGACTAAAACACCCACATGTTGGGGTCTATCCCTGTTGGATTGGCCGCCATTTTAAATTTTACTTTTTATTTTAGATGACCCTGCAGAAAAATATTAATTTCTCCGGATTTAGAAGTCCTACAGTTATAACAAAAATATTGTTCGAAAGCTAATAATATCACCTAATAATTTAAAAAATAAAATATGTAAATTTTTGTTTAAGTACGTCATAAAAATTTACTGAAATAAAATGTTATACGAAATTTGTGCGATTTTTTTGAGTTTTTATTACATTTCTCAAAAACTAGGACATTAATGTCCACTTTTTTGCACTATTCAAATACACAAGAATATTATCTACAAAACGATTCTAAAATTTATTGCTCTATGTTGCATATTCAAGAGTTATTTTTGTTTGAACTATGACCCTTACGTAACCAAAAAGTGATTATTTTCGAAAATGGACATAATTACAAGCATTTTGAACATATTTTAAATAAGATT
The DNA here is from genome assembly GCA_943789525.1 of Agriphila geniculea. Taxonomy (NCBI): domain Eukaryota; kingdom Metazoa; phylum Arthropoda; class Insecta; order Lepidoptera; family Crambidae; genus Agriphila; species Agriphila geniculea. Next base: position 9,404,647 of record OX038873.1, on the reverse strand, counting down.
GATAATATTATCTGAATACTAATTTCATCAAATGATAAAATCTAGTTTTTAGGAATTTTGATTTTTATTATTTTCGATAATAACCATTTAGTACTTGTAAGGGTCATATTCAAACAACAATAGCTCTCGAAATATGCATCATAGAGCAACAAATTTTTAAGTTTTTCTATGGATAATATCCCTGTGTATTTGAATAATGCAAAAAAAGTGAACATTAATATCCTAGTTTTTGAGAAATGTAATAAAAAGTAAAAAAAATCGCGTAAAATTTTATTTCAGTAATTTTTTATGACGTATTTAAACCAAAAATTTAAACATTTTATTTTTTAAATTGATAGGTAATATTATTAGCTTTTGAACAGTATTTTTGTTATAACTGTAAGACTTCTAAATCCGGAGAAATTTATATTATTCTGCAGGGTCATCTAAAATAAAAAGTCAAATTTAAAATGGCGGCCATTCCAACAGGAGTGGGGATAGACCCCAACATGTGGGTGTTTTAGTCGATAAAATTAGGTGTATTACACGCCTTTAAATTATCGCTAGTTCAAGACCAAAGGCACTGTATATGTAAGGAAGGATGCCTTAGGATGCAGAAAATGCCTGGTTTTTCAGTAAAATGCTTGTGTATAGGAAATGAAACGGCCGCGCAGCGCGATTTTTAGTCAGTTTTATCCACTAGTCTTGTACTCTTGCCTGTCTATAGTAAAAAAATGGCCGCGCAGCTCAATTTTTAGACAGTTTCACTCACTAATCTTATCTGTCTTTAGTAAGAAAACGGCCGCGCAGCGCCATTTTTAGTTAGTTTCATCCGTTATACTTGTACTCTTGCTTATCCGTAGTAAAAAAAAGCAGCCGGGCAGCGCGATTTTTAGTCTGTTTTATCCACTAATCTTGTCTGTCTATCTATAGTAAAAGATACAGCCGAGCAGCTCCACTTTTTGTCAGTATCCTCCACCAATCTTGTCTGTCTTAAGTAAAAAAACGGCCGCGCAGCACCATTTTTAGTCAGTTACAACTGTTATACTTGTACTCTTGCTTGTTTATAGTAAAAAAGCGGCCGCGCAGCGCGATTTTTAGTCAGTTTCATCCACTAATTTTGTCTGTATTTAGTAAAAAAACAGTCGCGCAGCGCCATTTTTAGTCAGTTTCATCCGTTTATCTTGTACTTTTGGCTGTCTTTAGTAAAAAATACGGCCGCGCAGCGCGATTTTTAGTTAGTTTCATCAATTAATCTTGTCTGTTTAAAGTAAAAAACGGAGCCCGCGATGTGCCATTTTTTTATCCACTAATCTTTCAATATGTGGTTTCATCCGGGCAGACGGGTAGCTTGCGCAGCAAGGTTTGCGTGATTGGAGCATGTACGCAAGATTTCACAGCGAGAATCACTACACTAACTACACTTAACAAAAATGCCTGTCTCTGCTTTGCTCCAGCCGCAAGCCTTGAAACCGTAAAATGCTTGTCAAATGCGCCAAATATCTGTCAGATGGTAACCCTACTCGGGCCACGTTTTATGATTTAAAAAAATAAAGATAGAGGCACTGACACTAGCTACATAAAACAATAAGACTTTAAAAAAAAAATTTAATGCAAAGTCCAATGTTATCCGCAATCGGCTTCGTGGGGGGGGCCATGGCCCCCTTGGCCCCCCCCCTGGATCCGCCAATGAGTTGAATGGAGTTTTGTCGGCAGCGTAGGGATGCTAAAATTGCATTTGAACCCGAGCTTCATAGTAAATGGCACAAGGTTCTAAGCTAGTTTCCTCCTTTTCGAGCTTTCAACTCGATGTAGAATTTTGCTTTCACCACCCAATTAATGTGACTACTCCCTCCGAAGCAAAAGTTAAAGCGTACGGGAATTTCAAGCTTTCACATACAGATTTAGACAGTTACCGAATTATGAGTTATGTTATGATGGATTAGTTAGGTATTTCAGCATAATAAAAGGCGATTTCTTTATAGGTATTCATAGTTTTGACTTAGCAAGCATTCGGAAGATCTACATTATATCACAAAAAAAACCGGTCAAGAGCGAGTCGGACTCGCGCACCGAGGGTTTCCGTACCATCATAGTACACTGCAGAGTAGAATAATAAAATTATTAATGCAGTTTAAGGTCAGCGCCATCCTTTGACCGGTAGTGGAACTAATTTATTTTTTGTTGATAATTTCTAAAAAAGTGTGCCATATTGAGACATTATTTTATTTTCTAAGTAATCTTTACATAAACTACTCTCACAAATAATTATTTCAGATTTTTCTCTTTGCAAACTTCGGAGATAAGTGGGGGAACGGTATTTTATTTACGGTATTTTTACATATTTCATCATAAGTCTAAAACTATGCGGCCTAAAAACAAAGGTTTGAAAATGTGCAAACAGCGCTCTTTTATATGATACCTCACATGTCATTGCCTAGTAGCCCCATTTCAAATTTTTAAGACTCTTTTCTCTATGCCTCCGACTGCATGTTATTATGTCGTCTTTAATATATAATCTTGTTTCCAACTTTTCAGTTGACTTGTCTTTTGATACAGGCGGGTTTTTTTTTATTATTTATATCTTTTTAGTTTAGTTGTATATTATACGGTCATGATATACCTTTCTGAAATCCTTATGATAATAAGCACTTTAATTTGCGAGTTTTGACACCCATACTGCAGTAATCAATCAAAGATAAAAAAAATCACTTCCTATAGGTTCCTACAGCTGCCATGTTGGTTTTTTTAACGCCACTTGCCTAAGAAAACTTGGGCTAACAAGACAAATCTAACTATATATATTATACATAGAAATCCGTTCAGCCGTTTGAAATATTCGAGGTAATGAAGAATATTACATACAAACATACATACAAGATACGCGCGAAAAACATAACCCTTTTCTTGCAGTCGGGTAAAAAGTAAATTAAGGATAATATTCTAACCGCTACCTTTAGTTAGTGCTTTAATTACTCTGCAATTAAAAAAGAAAGAATTTAAGCCTTATTTAATAGATGACCCACAGTCATTAAAATCTGCCACCAAATTATTAAAAACTAGCGACCCGCCCTCGCTTCGCTTCGGTGTAGTGTGGAATTTGACACCATGTATTATACATACTAGCGGCCGCCCACGACTTCGTCTGCGTGCAAAGGTTTTTTTTGCTATCCCTCGGGAACAATACTTTTTTTCGAGATGAAAGGACCCTATGTCCTTCTCTGTACCTCTGACAACGTGTATGCAAATTTCATTCATGATGATCGGTTCAATAGTTAAGACGTGAAGGCGTAACAAACAAACAAACGGACTTTCGCATTTATAATATTAGTAAGGATAAACCTTCCTCTTGAATCACTCTATCTATAAAAAAACCGCATCAAAATCCGTTCCGTAGTTTTAAAGATTATTGATACATAATTAGTTTGTCTTTAATTATGTAAATTACTTCCGCAAACAAGTATGCACATGTTCATTTAAACAAACAAATGATAGAAATAACTAAGCTACTTTACATAATAATATTAGGTTACCTATGAAATTGCCGATATTTTGTCACATACAGAGAAAATACTAACTTCTATAATTTAAAATTTTAACAAAATCGTGAATATTACATCGAATTATGATCATGATAGTTAACTATCAGTAAAAATAAAGTCCATCTTTCAGCTTTCGTGACATTAAAAAAAAGATCTTGAAAGTGACTCTTTTTTTGTGAGCAAAAAAAAGGGTGACCTAAGGGGTTGTAACTTAACCAAAACTTATTTTTTCGCTTATCTTAAATGGAAATAAGTTAGCATAGTGTTCAAACATTAGTACATAAAAGTTTTGTTACATGAGTGTTCATGGTTGTTAAATGAACAAAGAAAATGCTATTATGAAAAATGCAACTTCTTGAAAAATCTCCATCCATACAAATCGGCAATTTCATAGGTAAAGACCTATTATTATTTTTAAATAGGTACCCTTATTTCAAATTCACAGAAGTTTTTGTTTACCCTCTGGTTTAATGTTGGAAAATCCCGAATTGTTACATGTTTTGGCGAAGGACGAAAATAATCTTTGCTTTTATCTTCGTTATCTCGTGACGTCGTCATCCTGGGAAAAACATCCTACTTGTCAGTCGTCATCATCTTACATTACAGCACAGAATAGATATAATAGGTACTACCGTATTACAGTAAATACCCTGAGACCCTGATTAATATCATGTTTCTCAGACGAACCAAAAGAACTTTTTGCAGTCAAGATATTGGATTACGCCGTCGTCGGTTGCTAATGTTTTCTATCATCCATCAATTTATTATTAAATTAATTACCTAACGCAAAAGCCATTAGGTATATCGAAAAAAAATGTCAGAAGTTTTTAATTTCCATGCTGATCCGTGTTAGAAACAAAAAGCTAGTATCAAACCGCGGATATGTTATCTAGCAACCTAACACTTTGGTCCACAGTTAGGTACTCAAAGATCAGTTTCATATCGAATTAATATTGTCCAGTGTGGCAAATGACGCTCAATCTAGATGCACATCTTGTTTTACAAATAACAATGGGAATAAAAGGTTAGAATAGATACTACACTACATCCCCGTGTTTCATAGGTCCTACCCTACTCCAGTTTTCATAGGAATCTCTCCCTTATGCCACCGGTTGCAGAGCAAAAGCTAGATCTTTCGCAGTCAGAAGTATGAAAAACTACCTCAGCTATGCGAGCTAAGCTAATCTAACTTAGCTTAGATCTTTGCCTCCAATGGTCATTAGAGCTCTCTTCAAATCCAATGCCCATAGAGCCCCGTCGGAACTACAATATTATGCTTCAGCTTGGCTGGGCAAAACCCCTGATAACCCTGACTACACACCATGGCAGAGTTTGCTCAACGCATTTTCTGGAGGAATACATTATATCTCAGTGAGGTAAAAAAGCTTTGCTCTAAAATGTAGTTATTCATAAATAATTTTTTTCATAAAGTATGCTTTATCAACGTTTGTAATGAAAGCATAGAGGCACAGAATAAATAATAGTACTACATTTAGAGGTCTCTCTACAAACCTAGGGCAGTGGGCAAAGTGCCAGCAATGCGTAAGACATTGACGGTCACAGAACGCTACGGCTGTGTGTCCTTGCCAAGGGCGCGCCAAGGACGCACTTTAGACGTTAATATTTTTAGATCTTGAACTTACGCCTGTCTGTCTTACATGTCTATGTAACCAAGATATACAGACAATGTCTACTTTTTAAACACGACTCTCATAAACTACTGAGAATAAGACTGTGAATGCCTTTGTTTGCCTGCCCCCCTAACCAAGTGATTATATTCTCTTTGCCCCTAGCATGACCGACGTAACACGAATATACCTTACAGGGTTATTTGTAAAACACCAACAACCTCGCAGAAGTAGATTACTAACATCATAAACAACAACATTTGTTCTACGACTTTCCCGAAAACCGACAAAAAAATTCGACTCTCCATACAAATGTCCCGAACAGTTGATCGAATTTTTGTATGAAAAGTCGATATATTTTTGAAAAGTCGTAGAACCAATGTTGTTGTTTATGATGATAGTAATCTACTCCTGCAAGGTTGTTGGTTTTTTACAAATAACCCTGTACTTATATATCGCTTTGCATATGATATGATATAGCATTTATCAACACTCAACTGTCAATTGTCTTTTGACAGTTAAACGTGATAAAACGCTATATCATATCGCGTTTCGGTCGTCATGCTAGGGGGCTGAATATCATTTTGAATTCAAATAAAAGATGAAGGAAAAATAAAAAAATTCTTTGTACTTCCACATGAGCTTTTTATGAAAAAGCTGACCTTTCAATAACTTGCACTTTTCATACACAGTTTTACGGAATTTGTGACGTCACAAGTCTCCTTTCATAAATATATATTTTTATATATTTTTGAGATATTGAAAATCTATTTTCATTTACAATTACCTAAACGCTTATGCTTTAAATATTTATGATTTTATTTCTTAAAATTCGACTAAGGATGCTTACTTATTGTCGAAACTCTGAATAAAAATGTCTTTTGTACCTAACCTAACCTACTGATTATATTACTTTGTAACAGAGAAGTAGGTATAAGGCATTCTTTTGTTTTTTGTTAATTTATAAGGATACCTACTTATAATAGTTGAAAACGTAGTTTATAGAAACAATTAAGTTTATATATTATAGAGCAAACACAAATAAAGAAAACTTCTCACAAACCTATTAAGTACATGTTAAAAAGTAATTATAACATCTAGTATTTTAATTTTATCAAAAATTTTCAAAGAATTTTAACTTCAAACTTGCAAGCTTTTTCAATTTTGTAATGTTCATGTCAGTTCATAACGAAATACGACTCTACCTAGGTACATAGTTTATCAAACAAACAATCGATTCAGCTATTTTCTTCATAGTCTAAAGTTCAATCTGCAAATGTGTCTAAACGTCTAAAAATCTGCAAAACGTCATATTGTGGGGGTGTAGCTCAGATGCAATCACAGTTTTCACAGCACAGAAAAAGCTTATTCGAATTTTAGTTAACATAGATCCAACAGACAGCTGCAAACCATTTTTTAAAGAACTCAAAATTTTACCTTTACCGTGTATCTACATATTGGAAATTTGTAAATTCATACGCAAACTTCTTCACAAAGAGACAAGACATTCCATCACGATACACATCACGACATGGCCACAAGTTAATGATACCAGTAAATAGGCTTCGAATGAACTCATCCAGTCCGCTCGAAATGTCAGTAAAAATACACAATAAACTACCGAAAGAACTAACAGAAGAAAAAAGTTACAGCACATACTTAAAAAAGTTACAGAAACTGCTCTTTGAAAAATGCTATTATAGTGTTTCAGAATTTTTAAATGATAACGATTTAAATATTTAATTAAGTAGCAATGTCATTTAATTGAAAAAAAATAAGTCGTCCTCTCAACTCCTCTCCAAATAATTTGCTGTGCCCTTTTCAGGGTCTACAATGTACTTTGTCATTTTACCTACCATCTTGTTACCATTGTGGAAATGCAATAAAGTGAATTGAATTGAATTGAATTAAAGTATAGTCTTTATTTTTCAGTGCAAGTATTTTATTATACAGGGTTATTTGTAAAACACCAACAATCTCGCAGAAGTAGATTATTATAATTATAAACAACAACATTTGTTCTACGACTTTTCCTAAAACAAAAAAAAAAATATTTTCTTTACAAATGTCGGAACAGCTGATCGAGGTTTGTATGAAGAGTCGGATCTATTTTTTTGTCTGTTTTCGGAAAAGTTGTAGAACAAATGTTGTTGTTTATGATGTTAGTAATCTACTCCTGCGAGGTTGTTGGTATTTTACAAATAACCCTGTATCTTAGATGAAATTAAAACCCTGTATACATCATCTAAGCATGATCAATATAAATTGTCGTTTCTAGTTTTCACAAAAATTATAACTTCAAAGTTTGATTCCATTATTGTTTCAGGAAACATCTTCGTGGGATATTTTAAGAAATACCGCAGCCACAGGGAAAACTGCATTCGAGGATTAATCAGCTGTGAGTTCGTTCACACGGGTACGGGTCGCAGGCACTGGTATTACCGTGTCGCAGGCGGCAACGGCCGGTCGTGCGTGATATGCGCCGACGCACCGCGGCTGCGACACACTCGCGCCGCGCCGCCCGCACGCCCGCCGAGCGATAACCGACCTCTGCCGTGCCAAGTTTCGATTTCATCGGCCGCTCTCATTCCGTAGTCGCACGGCCGTAAAAACGGACGCTATCGTGCGAGACACCACAAACACCGAACTGGCAACTCACTCGATCGAATTTCAAACTTGAAGTTCGCTTGACATGACGTCCAAACGCCAAATTCTGATCAATCGCCTCAAATATGAATAAATCGTGCAAAATAATCCCTGTGTAAACTGTGAAAGTTGCAGAAATAAGTGTAAGGATAGAAAGTGATTAATTAGTGCAACATGACGTCGCGGTCTAAGGAGAAGGTGGCAGCTGCTTTCCGGAAGTTGTTCCGATCTCCAGAGAAACTGGACAACGATGGTGCAGGGCCCAGCGGTTCTCCGGCGCGGCGAGGCCTACTCCGACGCCACAGGTACCGTCAAAATTATTTTCATAAACATTACAATGTCGTTTATCAAATTATGTCAGACCAATGTTTGTAAACTCCTAAACCATCTCTACTCTAGTGACCGCATTCAAAGATTTATCATATTCTTCTTTTATTCAAAGTGACAGTATCACGCACGATTGATATAGGATCTTGTTTTATGTGATTCATCAATTGAAATGCGTAACATAATATAGGTAATGGACACATCGAGAAATGTTTAAGGCGACACTGTTGTAACAGTCGGTGGATGTTTGGATAACAAGCGAGACAACCGGTCACGTAGCCAACAATTCACACGCGTTTGGCAATTTTGTGCTGCCCCCTACTCAAATGGCCAACATTCTATTCGTTTGAACGCTACGCTTACTATTAAAACTTTAAAATAAGCAATAAACTATAAAATTACGTGCCGTAAGCTTGACAATTCCATACAATACATCGAAGTCTGTGATTTACATAAGTTTGCGACATGTGATTTAATCATCTATTGCTCATATTTAAGCTTTTAAAGCAAGCGTAGCGTTCAAACGAATAGAAAGTTGGCCATTTGAGTAGGGGGGCTGGTCTTTTGAGGAAAATACTACTTTGCCACTACTTATATCTTGAGAAATTTATAAAAACTCAAATGTACACGTATGTTTTTATCGAACTCACTAAGTAAAGCCACATTAGATATTTCAATCAAGAACTAAAACCACATAAAAGTACTGTGCGAGAATCTTACTATTATAGAACGTAAAAATTAAGTAGGACTTATAATATGTCCGTGTACTTTCGATTTCGAAAACTTGACGATTAATTCGGCAACCTTGACTATTCTCTTTTATTACTTAATTAAAATTAATCATTTACAAGCACATCAAAAACTTTAGACTATTTAACATTAATATCTTAGTGATCTTACCTAGCCTCTATGGGGATTTAACTTTCACGTTTTTCTTTAAGTACCAATACTAATGTTTATTTGGTCTGAGTACTAATGCAAGAAACATATCCCCGTATCTAGACGAGCAAATACTGAATTGAGTAAAACTTGTAATTTTGCAAATGCTTCTAATATTACATCCAAATGCAATTTTTAGTATAATCATTTAAGATTAATTTACACTATAAATTGCATGTAAATAGGTATAATATTAGATGTATTTGAAAATTGCAAGTTTTACGCAAGTCATTAACTTACACGTCTATAGATACGAGAGTTCTGTTTATCTCACTACACTACCTATTTCCAATTAACTTCTGAAAGACATATTTAAGTATCTCTCAAGCTTATGAAATAAATCCCTTTTTAACGGATACTAACGCGTTTTTATTTAAAGTACTTTGGTAATTATTTGGTATTTGGTTTGATTTTTTATTTTCCCGGCGTTTTGGTACCACGGTGACTGCAAAGGTGCCGAAACGCCGGGAAAATAAAAAATCAAACCATAGGTATACCAACTCTACCAAAGTAATTTTAATAAAACCGTAAAAAGAGTGTTTTATTTAATTTCTATAAGCTTAAACAGCTGCATAAATTAGGTAATCTATTCTCAAATATCTGTTTGTTGATAACACGTTGACAACCATTCCGTTATCTACGGGCTACGGTACGGCTACGGGGCTACGGGGCGGTTCTACGACACGACACAGTTTCCAAATCTGCTTGTTTCGATTATTACCACAGCCGTTTTCATATCGTAATCTAAAAATCCTATCCTATGGCACATGTATATGCCACAATTTTCAATACCTATTCTTCTTCTATTTAACACGCGGACTGACATTATCAGCGCATTTTAACAAAGATCCTCTTTATACTTGATACTTTTTACAATTGAGGCCAGCAATAAAAAAGGATTTTTTTGGAAAAATAAAGGACCAAGGTTCACGGTCGAAGTCGCGGGCGAATGCTAATTTATTCGAAGTATACTTAGTTCAAATGTGCGATCTTATTGTTGTTTGATGCGGATATCCGTGGAAAATCCAACGCATTGTTAAAATAAGGACATAGGTTATTACGCGTTAGAACTATGAACCTTCTTCATTGTACCTTCATATCTCACTAACAATGTGAAGGTTCTAATGAATTATTAAACTCAAGGTGCCGAAACTGGCATGTCTAGGTACTAACCTACTTTATACTTTGTACGCTTTACGCACGGCATTTTGAGGTCGACTTAACTCTAACTTACGTTATTTTCAACACGCCTGACCAACCAAACGTACATAAACATAACAGTTAAACATTACATCAACGTATTTAAAACTTGAATGCATATTGAGTTGGTAAATATTTGATAACATCGATAGACCGCGCGCTGCTGGCCACATAACCACATGAGTAAAAAAACGTAAATTTATATAACCTCTTATCTAAGAGTGTATATTCGCATCACGTTCCATTTTTAAATTTTCATTACAAATGATCAAAACAACTTTGCGCGATCCGTAATGAGGGCGAACTTTGAAAATTCCTATTAAATTATTAAAAAGATATATGTATATACAAAACACGCAATAACATAGACAAATAGTTACCTTATTATTCCTAAAAAATACGTTAGAATCTTTAAATACCAGTAAAAAAAAACATGTCAAAATGTACCGATTTGAACATTTTTTTTATATTTTATTTTCTCTGTGATTAATTTTTTCTCTATAGTGCACTCCTTGACAATACAAACAATGAAAAAAAGAGTCGTATTCTTATTTGTTACAGATGAAAATTTTGTGAAAAATACCTCTGACAAACAAATTTGAAATTCAACTTGAACAGATTGTCTTCGTTTTAAAATACCTGATAACAGCGAACTAAAATCTATGGAAGTGTAATTGCAAACAAATATTGCTTAAAAAATGGCACCACGCAGCCGAAATAGTACAACCCGCTCAGCTTTAGTCGGGCCAGCCACGAACCCGGTGACTAACGTTGGAGTTCTTTACAATAACTAATTGCATTTTGAATTGTAGAGAAAATAGAGAAAGACAGAAGTTTATTAGAAATGACGTCCTGTGTAGTCAAATGGTGTAAAAGACGCAAAGGCAGTAAAAATATGCAGAAATACACATATCATATTTTTACGTTTAAGTATGGAAAATATCTATGATATGAGTATACAAATTATGGTCGCTAATAAGCAACTAGTGCTCAGACGCTTCGTGCTGCATAATTAAATACCAGCATTTTTAGCTCCATCCACTTAATTGTACTTTTCGTGTGGTGCCATATTTTGAGCGCAATGCTTGTTCCATAGATTTTAGTTTGTTGCCTGATAATGTATTAGGTATGTTTTTCTCTCTATACGGCACTTGCTTCCTAAAACTAAAGTTTACATCAATAGTAATGCTTTCATTGTTTAGATAACTTCTTTGGAAAAACGCTTATTTCTTTGAAATGCATATATACAGCCTGAATTACGATTGAACAAGTAGCATAAGTTCCACCCTAAAAAGACTTCTTCATTTACGAACTTTTCTCAGCAACAAAATGTTACATTTATAAATCGCAGTTAAAATTAAAAGTTTGAGTTTAGTAGGAGATAGACTTTAATAATAATAACATAATTAGGTACCTAATTTATAAATATTACATGCTTTTACTTTACAATTTGTTTTGTCCATTCTGTGGAAGTATTCCATTCCACTAGGAAAAACTGCCCCCCTACTCAAATGGCCAACTTTCTATTCGTTTGAACGTTTCGCTTACTTTTAAAGCCTAAATATGAGCAATAGACAATTAAATCAAATGTCGCAAACTTATGTAAATCACAGACTGATGTATTGTATGGAATTGACTAGCTTACTGCTTTTTTTAAAGCTTTAAAAGTGAGCGTAGCGTTCAAACGCATAGAATGTTGGCCATTTAAGTAGGGAGGGGCCCAGATCGAATCGGAACTGGGCGAATAGTAACTAAAGTACCTACCTACCTTCTTATTACTAAGAGAAACTTTCAATATTAAAACTATTATATTATATTATTAAAAATCAAAAGTTTCTCTAATAAATGAAATACCTAAGTGCTTCAGTTTCTGTTCGCCCAGTTACTATTCGATCAGTTTCTAATAGGTAGGTAATTCATTCTCTAAACTTTTGTAAAGTAACAGGTAGATAAAGCAATAACGAATTTGCAAATTATTTTATCATCATTTTAATAAAAAATATCACGCAAAAAATAATCATTTGTTTATAGTAGTTTATAGTTAGGGCTGCCATCCGTCCGGGTTTCCCCGGATTTGTCCTAGTTTGGAGGGCGTCCGGGGAGCGTCCGGGCGGGGTTCTGATTGTAGTCCGGGTAAAACCCGGACTTTAATTAAAATCCGGGTTTTTGGATCAAACTCCGTTCAAAAAAGTACTATATTCAGCGCACGTGCTAGGTACCGGGCGCCTCACTTCACTACGCGTGGCGCACCGCGCAACCCGCAAAAATCGCGCTGCGCGGCTCATTTATTTTTACTAAAACAAGCAAGATTGCAAGATTAATGGAAGAAACTGACTAAAAATCGCGCTGAGCGGCCGTATTTTCTATAAACAGGCAAGATCACAACACAACTCAAGGTGGATGAAACTGACTAAAAATCGCACTGCGCGGCCCATTTTTTTACTATAGACTAGCAAGTTTACAAGATTAGTGGATGAAACTGACTAAAACCGCGCTGCGCGGACGTTTTTTCTATAAACAGGCAAGATCACAAATCACAACACAAGGTTACTGAGTGAAACTGTCTCAAAATCGCGCTGCGCGGCTCATTTTTTTTTACTATAGACAAGCAAGATTACAAGATTAGTGGATGAAACTGAACAAAAATCGCGCTGCGCGGCCGTTTTTTCTATAAACAGGCAAGATCACAAATCACAACACAAGGTTACTGGGTGAAACTGACTAAAAATCGTGCTGCGTGGCCCATTTTTTTTTTCTATAAATAAGCAAGATTAGTGGATGAAACTGACAAAAATAGCGCTGCGTGGCCATTTTTTTTATTACGGGCCGTCCCTGGCTATTTGGGCATTTATTTAGGAACGCTACGGTTACAAAACTACTAAAACTGGAAGCTGGCCCTGCACAAAATTGTGTTGGACACCCCAGCTCTACATCATAACTAGTAAAACACACTATTTAATGCGAAAAATGGCTTAAAATTACATTTTTTTTTCTGTCAAGTATTGGGTAAAATGTATTTTTTAACCAAGCTAAAGTGAATATAAAAAATCAAATGTCCGGGGTTAAGGCTCCAAAGTCCGGGGTTTTTACGCTTCTGGTCCGGGGCGGCACGGCAGGTTTTAGAGATGGCAGCCCTATTTATAGTAGTCGTATCTGCGTAATTACGAAGCCTACATAACGTGAATTTCATAGAAATAATAAAGGAAACTCGGTGTCACAATTCAGTAGTGTCCATTAGGTTAGGATTCCGATGAAATGTGACAATACACAGACATTACGCGGCCGAAGCAAGGAAGCGAAAACTGAGCCACGTCATTTAAACAAAGACTTTGTTTACTCGCAGACTCATGGGCTCGCCGCGCCGACACAATATACTGACTGACGATATCGCGACACTTTGCAACACAACTAGGTACAGAGGAATACCGTACTATGATACAAGTACGTCGTTACTTGATATTCAAGCTTTATCTATGCTCAACAGCGCAAAATGACCTATTTTATGAACCAAACCCCTTAATAATGGTGTTGTAGGGCTTGTAGAATTACAATATGGCCTGTGTGTGAGGCAAACAAAATTAGTTATATGTCTACCACAGAACAGATATACGTATACCTATATATATATAAGTACTACACTCTACGTAGGTACGTGTGAAATTGTGAATGTTCATTATTTTCTTAATTTCCAATTCCAAAGCTATTCATTACGTTGAGATCTCTCTCTCTAAGGAAATAGTTTTTTCAACAATACTAAATAATATACTAGAAAAAATACGACTCGCACCAGATCAATACTCAGACGGGAATCGAACCCGCGACCTTTGGATATCCGGTCCAATGCTCTGACCGCTGAGCTACCGAGTCCCGTCTGAGTATCCAGACTCGGTAGCTCAGCGGTCAGAGCATTGGACCGGATATCCAAAGGTCGCGGGTTCGATTCCCGTCTGAGTATTGATCTGGTGCGAGTCGTATTTTTTCTAGTATATTATTTAGTATTGTTGAAAAATAGCATTGTAAATGCAAAAATTCAAATTTAAAAAAATAGTTTTTTGGTTGTATTGTGTGTTATTTCAGTTATGTTATGTATCTATCTCTATTCTCTATATTCCTATTTATCTGTATTAAATTCGACAAATGGAAAGTTATTAGACTTTCTTCAAATGTTATTATTTATTTCCAGATAAGGCATTAATGATAATAAAATGTTAGTGTGATAGTATTTGTTAGGTAAATGGTCTGTGTGTGATTGATAATGTAATTAATGGACATGCCTCGTCGAAGACATAATCAATTGCATTGCAAACTCATAATCATAACAAATTCTAATGGTGGGTAAGTATGTAAATAAATAAGATTAAGAAGTCAATCAATACATTTTAATGATTATTTTTTAAGAAGATAGTCAATTTAGGTACGTATCTAATTAATTTCCTAGGTTTCTCCTTTTTGAATTGTCAATACTAACTTAAAATACTTTGGTTAGTTTTATTTACAAAGAAACGACATTGATAGGTTAATTAAAAAATAAGGCGCGTTGGTAAAAATTATATACGTACTTAGCAGTATTTGACCAGGCGGTGCATATCATAATCATAACTCGCACTTTTTACCATCTTTTGCAAAGAAGTTTACGTAGTTTTTTGCATCCAAAATTATTGATTTTCTCGCATCTATGGAGCTGAACCACTTTGGCTGCCTAGGTTTTCAGCCACTGGTTCGAAAAGAAGCTCATAAATTTGAAATTACAGCGATATAGCTACCTGATTATCCAAACCAGTGTAGGCGCGGCGCTGACAGGATCATTTATAACCTAGACCGGTTTCTCAAGTTGTCTCCACTCCATACTTTCACCTGTCACAGCACAGTTGCTATTTTGGTCCGGCGGCACTCCGCCGTATCTCGGCGCGCCTCCATTCATATGGAAATATCAGGTGCCCGTACTTTACATACGGGTCTGCGGCTTTAATAAGTTTTCCTTTTTTCGTCTTGAAAGCTGTATTTCGCTGTAACAGTATTCAATTAGTTAGTCTTTCAATTTATTTATTTTTTACACTAAAGTACTTCGTTCTACTATGGATTACAATAAAACTTTGCCCGCTTGGTGTCAATTCGCGACAAAAATATTTTATAGCATTTATCAGGGGTTAATTTATTAATGTTATTTACATTACTACTATCTCTACTCTATTCGCATTTTCAAAACAAATATAAACAACTTTATCATGTAGGTACCTAAATTAAATATACTAGACATTTATATGTTTTTATTTAAATAGGGAAGTATGACTAAATTCCTATTAGTAATTATTTTATTAGGTAAGTATTTGCATAATATATAATATAATATGCGTACTAGTGATGCGCCGAATGTAGGTTTAACCGAATACGAATGTTCGGCCGAATATTCGGTCCAAAATGTACCGAACCGAATATTCGGCCGAATCATTCGGTTCAATTCTGCGCAGTAAACAGGTTTTACACGTGTCGGGCGGGCGTTTGCCACAGCATCTCCTTCTCTACCACGGCTCGCTTAGTCGATGTACCGCTCTTTCGGTAACAAATAATTGCAGTTCGGAACTGCATACTCTGAAATTTATTATTACGTTGATGAAAGTCTTTGAAGATGAGGCATACATTGACATTTATTAAAAACAACATAATTTAATTATACATTTTAATACGAGTGGTGGTTTCTAAAGATAGCAGTTTTTATTGTTTGAAAAATAGGCATGTTTTTGAAATGCCTAAAAACAAGAGGGCTGTAGCCTGTACGTTCTGATTTTTTGAATATCTATCAAAGATTTTGAAATATATGCATTTTAGTGATTTCATACAAAACAAAAAGTGCCAATATTTTTAAATCTACAATATTTAAAAAATCAAAACATACAGCCCTTGTTTTTAGACATTTCAAAAACATACCGAAAATTCATTGCTGTAGGATTATATAATCTGTTGCTGTAGGTTAAGGTTTAGAGAGGGTGGGAAACGTTATCGCCGTTTGTATGGAGACCGTTTGCTAGAGAATCCTCTTAATTTTTTTTATTTTGTCAATAAATAATTGGTATTATTGGTACAATTTAAAAATTCGGTAATTATTCGGCAAATCAACCGAATATTCGGCCGAATACGAACATGAAAAAATATGCCGAATTTGCCGAATACGAATATTCGGCCGAACATTCGGCGCATCTCTAATGCGTACATACTTACATAAATGATTTAAGTCTCTTCTGACCAAAACAAAGTTAACAGGTTTAATAAGCTAGTTTGAAACTATGTTATAAATAATTAAATACGTTAAGTAGGTAATTCAGAATGTATAGCTAATTTATAAACATTAGGTAAGTAGGTAGGTACATATTAGATTCACGAAGCAGAGTTGCTTAGAACAAGGAAAATATTGACTTAATGCATGAGCAGTTAATCATGCACTAAGACCCAAATTAAAACCTGAATAACCGTGCATCCTTTGCATTGAGATTGTACTTACTAGTACTAGACGACCTGCGTGGTGCAGTGGTCAACATGCCGCCTATCACGCAAGAGGTCCCGGGTTCGATTCCCGGCCGGGCAGAAATTGAAATGATGAATTTTAATTTCTGTGACGGGTCTGGGTGTAACTATGTATAATAAGTATATATTTAAAAAGTATATAAGTAGTATATCAGTTGTCTAGCACCCATATTACAAGCTTTGCTTAGTTTGGGGCTAGATGGCGCTGTGTGAAATTGTCCAAGCATTTATTATTATTATTATTATTATATTACTTACTCGATACTGCAGTTAGATACGTAGGTACTGTCAGCAAACCTATGAGCTGAAACACCTTAAGGTTCATTTCTAGATTGAGTAGTCTGCTTTGTCTTGCATTTACCCAAAAGTCACAAAAGCATCGACTTTTAGTTCCATCCTTGCAAGCGATTTATTTATTTTCAAACTGTTCAGCTCATATCTTTGCTGACTGTACATTGCATTTCTACGACTGACCGATATCGGGATCGTGATAATAAATTGCTTACAACGTGCTTTATTGTAATTACTACACAGAAATAACGTTTTATGTTACAGCAATTCTTTCACGTATTACCTAAGCTTAGTATCAGTTAGCAATTTTAAACAAAAGATAATAATTTTATTAAACCTAAATCAATAGTCAGTTGGTCACGTGTGAATCGATATCCATTGAGTTAACAAGGCTATAAAAATCATAACTATCTTTTGATCTTTAATTTGTTTAACAATAAGGCATTTCTTATATAAAAATCGCAAGATCGGAATTAGCTAAAAATAACTGTGGTTATATTTTTCATTTTTATCTGTTTGATTGTATACCTATAATTGACTAAAATTTATGTATTATTCTCACTTGCATTGAACGTGTTTCAAATTAAAGATCTACTTATGATTGTACCCTACCCACATTCTGCTTTCCTACAAAGTACCTTTTCCTCAAAGATTTCCTTCTGGACGACTTCGTCGTTTTTTAAAACTTGTCACTTTCCTAACTTGTCTCATTTTTAACTCGACTTTTTCTTAGGTGGTCTCTTTCCCAGATGACTTTGTCGTTTTCTTAAACTTGACATATTCCTAACTTGTCTCATTTTTAACTAGGCTCTTTCTTAGTTGGTCTCTTTCTCGTCTGGACTAGGCGACTTTGTCATTTTGAGATTATTATTCTAGTAGGTTTTAATCTTTATTCCATCTAGATTCTAGTACATACTACTACTAGTTCTAAAGTCGAACTGAAATTAAAAAATATACCTAAAAGTGATAGAAAATATTATTGAAAAAAACGAAAAAAGTTTTTTGAAAATTTTACTTAGTAGTTTACCTTCTTCATATTTATGTGATCCTGGTACTTTGGAGATGTTTCTATTACGAAGGGAACGAAAGAAAGAAAATTATACAAAATCCAAAAGTGATTGAAAATACTATAAACAAAAAAAATATCAGATGAACCACGAGAAAAAAAGGCACGGGGTCCACCTATGTGAAATGATCTGGTGGACCACGGCTAAGAAGTGAGGAAAAAGAGCGAAAGAGACAGAGCCGAGTTAAAAATGAGCCGAGTTAGGAAAGTGTCAATTTTGCAAAAGAGACCAACTAAGAAAGAGCCGAGTTAAAAATGAGACGAGTTAGAAAAGTGTCAACTTTGCAAAAGAGACCAACTAAGGAAGAGCCGAGTTAAAAAAAAGACAAGTTAGGAAAGTGTCAAGTTTAAGAAAATGAAGTCGTCCTGAGGGAATTTGCTTTGCCCATATTTTGCAGGTTCCGCAGCGCAGATAGGTTGAAAAATATTACAATTTTTTAAAAGAACTCGTTAAGTATTTTCCTTTTTAAAGTTAACGGTTTCCGCGAAACTGCCTGGATCATCAAAACTCGCAAAGAACTGTAGTACGCTATGTCTGCGCAATGTTGCCGCAATACCATACAGAATACATAATAGATACGGAGACCAAAATTGCTCTATGGAGCGCCTTATTGTTGCCTAAACGGAAATCTAATTTAAATGCAGGGTCTATTTTAGTCATTGAATGAACTTAACTGTTTACCTAAAATTTGCATAACCTCCTGGAAATAACTTTGCCAGGCGCTGACTATTTGGATCCTATGAAGGTAAAGTTGTATCGCGTTGTTGTGATGTGATCCTGCGAAAGTCCGTTTGTTTGTTTGTTACTCATTCACGTCTTAACTACTGAACCGAACATAATTAAATTTTGCATACACATTCTCAGGGATACAGAGGGGTATCCATAGGGAATTCGCGGGCTGTCGCTAGTAATGATATAAGCCATTACAAATTATTTGATTATCCATTATTAAATTATCAGCACAAAATAATTATTCTGTGATGCTATTAGTACCTAACTACACGGGTTATTGCCACTGGGTGATGAGTAGCTACATTAATTAACCGCTACCTCTAAACACGTCAATTAAACAGAACGCTGACCCAGTTCTGAAATAGCCTTTAGATGACTGAAAACAAATTGTAAAGAGCCCACCAAATGAAAGAGGTCGGTTGTGATTTAGAACAGATTTATCAAAATGGGTTTGTTTATTCCTGAAAGAATTCTTAGTGCTACCACATGCTACGGTGTTTTTTTATTGATATAAGCAATATGATGATTGTAATGATAATGATACGATGAGTGACAAGATTTTCTTTGTAATTAGTTAATCTTTGCTTATATTAAATAAGGTAATTAAAAAACAGATTAATGAAATTGTTGTACCTAATCAAATGTTCTAAAATTATGCCGCTAGTTTAATTTGAGTCTAAATGAAGGCTGCTATGTAAAGGATAGCATTACGAACAGGTACGATTATAATCATAAATTGTTGAGGCACAAGTTAGATTGTTGTTGGGACAACATTCCACGCAATATAAGGATCCGGCGGGCGGCGCGCAGTTAAGTGTTTGCGACTGTTCAAAATTGTATGACCGTAAAGAGTCTCCGGGCTGTATGCTAACATAATTTAAGCCTTTGGAATTAAATGTCCTAGCTACGCCTAGAATAGGGGACAATTACATTTTAATATCATGTTCCGGTTGTGTGAATAAACAAATTATTCTTTTTATTACAATTAAATTACAATGTAAATGTTTATTTACATTGTAAACTTCGCGGTATAGATAGGAATTATTGCAAGTTTTGTTATTATAAAAAAAATGCACTATTAAATTTAAATCAATCGTTGGTAAACACAAGGAAGCTAATAATTGGATAACATACAAACCACTTATAACTCTAACTAAGTAAGTACCTACCTACCTACTTGAGAAAATCAGGAAATCGCAAAGTTTATTTTTGCTGGATGTCCCAAGCGCAAATAACAGAACGCGAAATGTAAAGAGAGTGTACGCGTGTTGTGTAATTGGCACATTAGTGATGAGTAAAATTTATATTAAACTATCTACGAGAAGTGTTACTTATCCTTACTTATTAATATTATAAATGCGAAAGTCCGTTTGTTTGTTTATTTGTTTGTTACGCCTTCACGTCTTAACTACTGAACCGATCATCATGAAATTTTGCGTACATGTTGTCAAGAGTACAGAGAAGGACATAGGGTACCATTCATCTCGAAAAATACATTTTATTCCCGAGGGATAGCAAAAAAATTTTCCACGCAGACGAAGTCGCGGGCGGCCGCTAGTATATAATAATGCTTACCTAAGCACTCGTATTATTGTGTTCGTTGATATTCTCGAACTTCTCACTTTTATGTGGTACTAGCGGCCGCCCGCGACTTCGTCTGCGTGGAAAGGTTTTTTCCTATCCCTCGGGAACAATACATTTTTTCGGGATGAAAGGTACCCTATGTCCTTCTCTGTAACCCTGACAACGTGTATGCAAAATTTCATGATGATAGGTTCAGTAGTTAGGACGTGAAGGCGTAACAAACAAACAAACAAACGTACTTTCGCATTTATAATATTAAGTAAGGATTTCCTCAATCTCTAGATCATTACTACGTCAGTTTAATCTTTGAAAAAAAAAATTACTTATAAAAAATCTATGCATCATCCATCATCTCAGTACGATCTCCTAGCTATAATTAGTTGATCTCTAAGGTAGGATTTCCGCAGTTGCAATCGCCATACTAAAGTATTTAATTTTTAATATGTAGCATCCAAAATGTTTGATTCACGCTGGTTTCTTACCATGCACAGCTTTGGTAGAATGTGTTAATACAGGCTCTTATAAGCTACAAAGCACCGTGTGTGCCAAATTTAATAAGTATGCTCTTGGAAAAGTAGCGAGGCATTCTGCGATACGATATCAACAAAGATTAAACCAAACTAAAAACAGATAAAACATAAAAAAACGGATTAGAAAAAATGAACTAACAATATTACAGGGTGCATTTGAAATCACTCTCCAAATTTTAAGGATGTGTTCAGTCCATGAAACTGAACAACTTTCTCTAAGAAACATAGGGTCAAATATGTAAAAAAAAATACTTTTCATACAAAACAAAGAGATCACGTGATCAGTTTAGTATGGGATGACCAAAAATTTTTGGCGTATTTCGACACATGTTTCATGGAGAAAGTTCTTCAGTTTCATGGACTGAACACATCCTTAAAATTTGTAGAGCGATTACAAATGCACCCTGTATATAATAATTTCTTCCATAAAGATTTACAACCCAATAAAGAAGTTTTAACCTTAAAACGTGGTGGGGCGCATGCAAAAGACAATTGATACAAAATGCACCCCACGTTTTTAGGTTTAAAACCTCTGTATACTATTTCCCAACAGAGTAGGTACTCGTCAAGTCAAGACGAATCAAAATAGCTCAAACTCGATGGGGTTGCATGGTTTTATTAGAGAGTACCTGTTGCCTTCTTCTGGTTCCATCATCAAACTCTGGAGACTATTTCTCAACAGAGTATCTACTCGTCAAGACGAATCAAACGAGCTCAAACTTGATGGGGTTGCATGGTTTTATTAGAGAGTTCCAGTTGCCTTCTTCCGGTTCCATCATCAAATCCTGGAGACTATTTCTTAACAGAGTATCTACTCGTCAAGACGAATCAAAATAGCTCAAACTCGATGGGGTTTTATTACAGAGTTCCTGATCCTGTGGCCTTTTTCCGGCTCCGTCATCAGAAACAGCTCAGTGACACATTAATATTGCATTTTTTTCAGTTCTGACCTATGTTAAAGTCTCAAGTTTCTAACTCATCCGGAAGCTAGTATAAAATCGTTTGCTAAGTAGATAAACAAAGAAACAAAATAAGAAAGCAACCTAATAAAAACGTGTTAACTAAAAATAAGTCCAAGCATATTAAATCAATAGCTCTTTTGGCTACCAATTAAGAACCACTTATATTCTTAGCCCAGACCACAGAATATATAGTACTAACATCCCAGACATATTCATTTACGAATATTCTTCTCCAGGGATGGCGTTAGTCCTGCAGAAGCGGCAGCGAGTTTGCCCGCGAGTCCGGGAGCTGCAGCGGGCGGCAAGAAAAAGGCAGCAGGTGCGAGTGAGGTGCGCGAGCGAGCAGCCGCGGTGCGCACGCGGCGGCTCATGAAGGAGCTCAAGGAAATACAGCGGTTGCAGGAGAGCCGACCAGACCCCCTCTTCACGGTACGTATTGATTATTAAGGCACCCATTACACGGTAGGTTTTGCTGTCAGTTTAACCACAGTCACGAGCTGTGACTGACGATTAACCTACCGTGTAATGTAGTGACTGATGGTTGCATGATGTGATTTGTTCTTTCCATCAGTCAATCAGTCAAACGTAATTCATGATCATGTCTGATGGAATTTGACTGACGCTTGCACCACCATGTAATGGCTGCTTAACGGCCCGGCCACAGCCAGCGCGGCAGGCGGCGAGGCAGGCGGCGCGGCAAGCGAATTCGGTAATCACTACACGGTTGTCGTCACGAACTGAGAGGCCGCCATCGAGATAGCGCGCAGTGCAAATTGAACGCCGCCTGCCGCGCTGGCTGTGGCCGGGCCGTACGTGGTAATCCTTAGCCAAAGTGATAGTAGCCTCTAAGGCAATGTTTCCCAATTAGTGGTGTGCGTGCCCCTTGATGCTTAAGAGGTACGCCGCGAGTTTGGGGCCTTTCTTTTCTTGGAGGGGACCGAAGTAGAAAAAACTAATTGGCAACCACTGCTCTCGGGGCAAGCTAACCTTCAATAGCCATTCAAAAGCCTATGAGCGTAAATAGTGATTTTCCAATAGACATTATTAATTTGCCTTCCATTAAAACGGAATTGAAGGCAAAGAGAAAGTATAAAGATAAAAAGTTTAGCTCGCTCATCAAAAAAAATGTTATTATTAAACATTTGATGAGCGAGGTAAACAGAAAATAAGGTAGGTAGTGCTGTATAGATGGATGGCCTCATTCCAACCTGAGTGGAATTTCTATTTAGTCGAATGAATGGAAGGAAAATTGCTAATCATATTGCAATCATTAAGAAAGCCACAGTCAACCGTATCCGAGAGGCACCGAATAGTTCACTTCAGTTTGTGAATGAACTCACTCTTTCCATAGAAGCGGTGTAGGTACGTGATTTTTATTGCGTTTAAAATGAAGAAAAATAATGCGTATCGCTGCTGCTGCTGTATTGAGTTACCCATTCCTCTCTAACTATAAAGGAATGCAAATAATAATAACGGACAATTTATATCAATCTTCGTTATTCAATACGCTCCGTGGTTTTAGTGCAGATATTTTTAACGAGATCTGATTGAAAGTATTTGTCATTTGATCATTGCGCAGTGGTTCTCTGCGTGTAGCTCAAAGATCACATTTCACTACACTAAAACATTAATCATAAGCAAAATAAGATTTCTGAGTTCTTTTATATTCAACAAGGACTCTGACTTTACGCACCAGCACATCCAGAAGACAGCATGAGTAAAAAAATTGTGCAACTTTTGGTTTGTAGGTTGAGCTAGTAAACGACAACCTGTTCGAATGGCACGTGCGCCTGCACCAGATTGACCCGGAGAGTGATCTCGCGGGCGACCTGCGTGAGCTGCACATCCCCAACATTCTGCTACACCTCATCTTCCCGGAGAACTTCCCCTTTGCTCCTCCCTTCATGCGCGTCATAGAGCCACGGATAGAAAAAGGCTTTGTCATGGAAGGTAAATAGTGATAAAACTTATAACACTTAGGTAATCAATCAAGGAACAGTAACTAGGGGTACTATTGTCTAATTTTCAAAATCTATCGTCATTTGACAGACGGATGTGACACATTGCTGCATTTCTATGGTAAATTTTTATTCGTGCCAAAATGAAGCATTAATGTATCACATCCTGAAAGCGATTGCAATAGATTTTGTAATTAGACAATAAGTAAGATCAGCCTACTAAACTAGAAAGAAATTATGTTTTGATGTCTATTGAAAAGAAAACATTTTCTCTTTTTCTTATCGCTTCAGGGCGTTAGCACGCGACTGATGTTTACGAATAAAAGCGAAATTACTATCACATGTCCTGTCTCATGTGCCTGGTGTGACAAGATAATTTATTTTCTATTGTTAATGAAATTCACATTCAGGCACAGAATACTAATAAGTAGTACAAGTATTCAGGTCTCTGATTTTGCAACTTTCAGGGGGAGCGATTTGCATGGAGCTGCTGACGCCGCGCGGCTGGGCTTCCGCATACACCGTTGAAGCAGTGGTGATGCAGTTCGCAGCGTCCGTGGTGAAGGGCCAAGGTCGGGTAGCGCGCGCTCCTCCTCGGCCCTCGCGCGAGTTCTCACGGAGACGCGCGGAGGAGGCGTTCCGATCGCTCGTCAAGACGCACGACAAATACGGCTGGGTCACGCCAGCGCTCTCGGATGGTTGAACTAATGAAGGTATGTATAATAAAATAAAAGGGAGGCTGTTTGCGAATGGCTCGCGCGAGCTGTGCGCGTGCCTTTTATACTGCTCACGCACCTCACGCGTGCCAGCGGCGGCGCTATACCTACTTAGGAGCAAACTGGTGTGCATGCACGCGAATAGCGTGCTTATGGTGCACGCAACTCGCGTCACTATCACGGTGTGACTCGGTAGCTCAGTGGTCAGAGCATTGGACCGGATATCCAAAGGTCGCGGGTTCGATTCCCGTCTGAGAATTGATCTGGTGCGTGTCGTATTTTTTCTAGTATATTATTTAGTATTGTATAAAAATTGCATTGTGAATGCAAAAATCTCAAATTTTAAAATATACTATACTAATTTGAACTCGAAATACAACATTTTACTTCGAGTGTACCAAAAAACCTAAATAACCCATAATAAAAAAATATAATGTCTGTCTGTCATAATTAGTCATAATCATAAATGTAAATTACAGATAGGTATTGAAAATTTGAGACGCACGTCTCTTCACATTGTTGAGACGAAAAGTGCATTACTATGATAATAATTCAATTAATATTCTTGATCTGACATACATTCCATTCCATTCACTGCGTGCTCGACGTGCGGTGCAACAGTGCTGACTTTGACCCAAATCAGAGCGAAATAGCCCACACCCGTACCCGATGATTTCGCAACGTATCTAGTTTATATCAATATTGTAAAGGCTACAATTTGATAGTGGTCGAAGTAGAAATGGTTTAGACTTGAGAGGTTATTTTATTTATTTTATTTTATTTTTTAGAGTAAGGCACAGTAACAATCAATTGGTAATTATCTTAATGAACAAAATGACTTATTATTATAATACATTGCAAACCAATTAATCTTATACACTATGCACGACATTACAATAATTATTTATTAATGTTAGGTGCTGCTATTAAAAATGAAGCTGGCTGACATTACAGTTTTAATACTTACTTACAAATAAAATTAACAAACAAAATAAGACTACAAGGATAATAATGAATTTTTGAACTGCTGATAATTTTGGTTAAATAAATCAAAATCGGAACAAAGATCGTGATAGGCATGACACATTCTATAAATGGGATTATAGTGAGAGACATTGTTATTCGCTGATGGTATACTAAAGAGGCGTGCATTACGTGTGGAGTGACTTTTTACTTTGAAGTTAAGACAACCCAAGAGATCCCCGCCTAAGCGTCCATTGGCGATCTTATGAAGGAGTAACAAACCACTAACCAGTCTTCTATGCTGCAGAGTTTTTAAGGCAAAATGGTTCAGTCTGTCTTCATAATCTGGAAGTAAACGTCTAAGACCTAGTTTACTGCATAAAAATCGCACAAAGCGTTTCTGCACAGATTCTACCCTATCGATATGAACAAGATAAATAGGAGACCATACAGGTGAACAGTACTCTAGTACCGAGCGCACAAGCGCTCCGTACAGTGTCGTCAAGGACTCTATCTTTTTAAACGGTTTTGAAATGCGAATTATAAAACCCAGAGCCCTATTGGCTTTGCTTACTATACTGTCAATGTGAGGACGAAAGGAGAGTGTGCTATCGAAAATGACTCCTAGGTCTCTTATTGAGTCTACGTACTTCAAAACAACGCCATTTATGCTATAGGGATACTGAATTATATTCTTGTTCTTTGTAAAGGTAATTGCATTACATTTTCCAACGTTCAGTGACATAATATTTTCTTGACACCAGTTATTTATTAAATTTAAGTCGTTCTGGAGTTTGTTACAATCATCCGGAGAAGAAATTTTTGAATATATTTTGATATCATCTGCGTATGCTACTGCATCGCAAGATAAAGATAATAAAAGGTCGTTTATGAAAATCAAAAACAACAACGGACCGAGATTTGACCCCTGCGGTACACCCGAGGTCGATAAATAGGAAACAGAGTCATATCCACTAATAGCCACCAGCTGGGACCTGGTTATAATTTGATCATGGTCAAATTATTTTGTAGCTATCTTGAAATGCAGTGTGTGTCCGAAGTAATATTGTTGAGCTCTTCATTATTAAATTCGAGACTTGACATTTTGCATGACTTCGAGACTATTAGTCTCACGAGTCATAATCCTTCGAGTCTTTTCAGTCCTTTGAGTCTTTTCAGTCCTTTGGGTGTTTTCAGTCCTTTGAGTATTTTCAGACCTTTGAATATTTTCAGTCCTTTGAGTATTTTTAGTCACAAACTTCTACTTACTATTTTTTGAGTCATACTTTTCCAAACATGGGAACTGTTCAACTGACACGTATTTTAGGGTTTCAATTCCTCAATTGGAAAATTAAATTCTCAGGATACTTGGTTGTGTGTGCATTTGTCTGGCTGTCAAGAATCAAGATCCTTTTTCTTAATAAATTAATTTGCTGACGATACATGTTTACTAGTAGCAGATAAGAACTTAGACACTGTACAAAACATAATGCAAATTAACTTTGATCTTCTCTGCAAATGGGCCCACGATGTTGGCTTAATTATAAATTATGATAAAACTAAATATATTCACATTCATTCTTCCCACAATAAATCTGTGATTCAGCCAACTATCCAGGCCCACTCCCACCCCTGCCTGCATCACAACAGCAGTAAAGTAGGGGAGACGAGTCGCTTTTGTTGTAATTGTAAACATTTGGAATCAGTGACACAACATACGTACCTTGGTCTAATAATAGATGATAAATTTAATTGGAAGCCACACGTTGAATATGTTTGTAAAAAATTAAGAGCTGTTTTATCCAAACTTTCCTTATTGAAGTACAAATTACCATACAATATTATGAGAATGCTGTACAATGCACTAGCAGACTCGATAATAGGATATGGCCTTAGTAGTTATGGCAGGACATACAAAACGTACGTTGAAGATATATATAAACTGCAACTTAGATTATTAAAAACCATTGTGCCTAACTCAGTAAAAAATCAATATAAAAATGATTATAATAACTTATTTAAACATTGTAGAATAATAGATATATACAATAAAATAAAAATGTATGTAATTTGCGATGAAATAGAAAACAGCTCTTTGTTAAAATTAAGAATAAGAAATAGTAAACTGCGTAATCTGACTTACCTACCTAAGTATGAGCTGCCCTCATACAATAACACATATGGTAAACGTTGCTCGATATTTATGTTACCGTCATTATTAAATGAACTGCAAAATAATTTACTTGACAGAATCCTGGATGACCCGGAACAATGTAAAAGACAATTAAAAAAATATTTTATCTGCCAATGTGTCAGTGAGTGATGGCAGCAATACATAAACCTTTGACGGTTTCTCTTGCTGTATGTGAAAAATATTTGTTGTAATTTTTCTTTTGTATTTGAAAATAAACTAAAAAAAAAAAAAATTTGGGAAATTGAAGAATTTTAAATTTAAGTAGGTACTTAAGTACAGTCATCGTCAAATTGATATGAGTGTCTAGTAGTCAAAATGATTATAAAAACGTCAATGCAATTTGATATAGGTACGCAGTTCGAATCGTCATATTGTTGTTAGCACACAAGGTGTTCATAATATATTTACCTACTCATTGTTTCATATTTATATGAGCAGTCAGTGTGTTCTAAATTATCTTAGCAAACAAAGCTCTCAAAGTTATCTGTGCATATATTTGAATATAATTTGAACTGCGTTATAAAATTGCTTTTATGTTTTTCAGATCATTTTGACTACCTAATCTAGACGCTCATATCAATTTGACGCAATCAATTTGATCTATAGTGAAAAATCATGCTATGTCATATTATAAGTACATACTTACCATACTTTGATTAAACAGCTAGCTAATTATTAAAGACTTTTTCTTTATTTTACAGTTTTCGCCGTTCAACTGTGTAATGCAGAATGGATCTCTTTTAGTTTTACTTTAGTCGTAATTATCTAGTGCAAATTTTTATATGTATAAATGCTCTGCTCTGTGTAATTAGTCGTAAAAATTATGCACAAAAGAGTGGTGAAGTGACTGAGTGAGTGTTATTTTACATTTTAACAAATAACATTGTATTGTACCTAGGGCTAAAGTATTGGAACCCCGCACCACATTTTACTATGGCTCAGTCGGTCTTTTTCCACCGCTTAGAAACATCCATACGGCCCGATTGTTTTTTTCGCTTTGCTGAACACTTTTTGTATGACGAAAAATTATAGAGCTATTGAAAAATGCGATGCCGGGGGCGGCCAATGCAGCTTAACCCTTAGCCGTCGATGGGGTGTTGCAATACTTGCAATTTAGTAAATGTTAAGAAAATAGATGCGGCATTATCACAAAATGACGTAGTCTCTGTGCTTCCTTTAATCAAACTAGTGACTATTTTTTTAAACATTTATTTTTTAAGCTAACTATTTTACTATAGTTGTCACGATTAAAATACCTGACCACCATATTTACATGACCCGGTAATTTATGTTAACACTTTAAACTCTTTTGAGTTTCTTTTTGATAAAATAGAACTCGTAGCTAATTAAAACGGCGTAGACGGAGGACTCTTTAACTCAATCACGCAATACGTATATGTGCCAAAAATCAAGTTAATGCTCAACAATTAGTGTTTTATTCAACTATTCAATGTTATAATTTTTTAAATCTCAATCTCTTTCCAATAAATAACTAGAATATACATAATAATATAACAACCCAACACATCGAAATACTATGTAGGTACTTAATTATCTCCTTTACTTTTTCCGAATAGTTTTAACAGCATTTTATATGGGGTGTTTGGAAATAGCCTTTGAAAGCCAAATATGGGAGACCATCAAACTGAACAACTTTTACTAAGGGACCAACTCTGAAATCGCGAAAAAAAAATCAGCTGTTCCATACATTTTGATATAATCGTTTTAATTTTTATATGAAACAGGTGATATTCTTTCGCGATTTCAGAGTTGGTCCCATAGTAAAACGTTGTTTAGTTTGATGGTCCCTATCTACCATATTCGGCTTCATAAGGCTATTTCCAGACACCTTGTATAATTCTAAATTGACCATTTCATAACATGTCGCTTGGGATTGGGAAAATGGCTTTTTCAAAATTGCCTAATACGGTACATACTTTTAAATATGATACAGAATTTAGGCGATAAATAGGCTTGGCTTACGTCCAGATTGTCCTTATTGGACATCCTTGTCTGAACTTTCATCGGCACCCTAATTATCTAAAAAGAAACTATTTAGCGACCGGTTTCATTCGACATACATTGCTACTTTTCTTTGGCATGTTTTTTTTTTCACCCCAAAAAGAAGTAGCAATGTATCACATTCATCTGCCAAAAGAGACCGGTCGCTAGGTGGTTTCTAATTAGATAATCAGCCCGCCGGACTCATAATTACGTCCGGATTTCTAATATTTGCTCGCACATCGATTAAGGACATTACACTACAACTTTTTTTATTTTTTATTGTTTAATTACTAACATACCTACTTATTCATACATTCTACAAGTGATTCATTCAACAGTCTCTACAGTAGTTTTACTGCCAGTTTTCCCAAGTTTTACAACCAATACGAGTTCGACACGCTTAAAAATAAAATTACAAAAAAAACGCTTTTGTTCGCATTTTTTATTTTATTCTTACTTCGCTGACCCGTCCGGAATATTATGTCAAGCATAGCGATAATTTTTATTTTTTTATTTTCCTGTCATGTAGGCCAGACGCGATGCATTCGGACACGGAACAGTGTTGTTCCTGGCAAATTGAGGGTTACCGTATTCAAAATGAAAATTTGCCAATTAATTGCCTTGTTTTATAGATTTCTTGAGAAATATCATAAATCTTAGCAATGAACAGCGTTGTTGCATGATGCAAGTTGTTGCTCGAGTCGCATTAGATCGGGATTGCCGTGTAAAGATTCTATTCTGTATAGACCGCACTCGAGCCAGACACGCATGCGGATTATAGAATCCGCATGCGTGTCTGGCTCGAGTGCGGATGATGCTCGCCCGCTCTTTCCCACATCTACTTTTCCAGACATACATGTTATGTGCACAGAACAGAAAAGACACCGTATTCGTTTTAACGAGAGAATCAAATCTCAAAATTGTAACAATCTGTACCTACCTACCTACAGCCGTCCTACTCAAATGGCCAACATTCTATGCGTTTGAACGCTACGCTTACTATTAAAAGCTTTCAAAAATGATCAGTAACTATAAAATAACTTACCGTAAACTTGTCGATTTCATAGAATACATTAAAATCTGTTTTACATAAGTTTTCAACAAGTGATTTAATCGTCTATTGCTAATATTTAAGCTTTAATAGTAAGTTTATGTAGCGTTGAAACGTCCATTTGAGTAGGAAGGCAAATCTACCAACTTATCTCTGACCGAGAGGCGCGGGCGTCTCGCTATGCTGAACATAATCAATTTATTTGTGTCAAAATCTAGTATCTACAATCGTAGTTTCATTCCATTTTTCACCACTTCACAGATAAGTTGGTCGATCGGTCATGTCATGTCTGCCTGTAGGTACATACATGTATTTTAATACAAAATTTGAATTTAAAAATGTGTAATTTTATTTCAATGTCAACTTCAACTTCGATTTCAATTCCGATGTCAAACATCGAAGTTACACATGATTCTTATTTCTTAAATTACTTCTAAGTGAGATAAGAGACACATCAAGATTGTACCATGGGCAACAGCGTCGCTTTTAATATAATAAATTAAAATAAATTAATATAATAAATTTTTGAATAAAAAAAAATCGCTTGCACGCCGCGCCCGCTGTCACGTACGTTTAGTTCGTGCAGGGGCGATACGCGCGCACACGAATTTTGTTGCAAACTGGTTAAGCGACGCTGTTGCCCATAGTACATAAAATCTCTCGATAAAACGAATGGAGTAGTAGGTACCTATCCTATGTGTTGTGTTGTGTGTGTGTGTCTGTCACCTCACCACCACTCATGCGTAGGCGAAGCTCACCATGCGGGCCAGAGCGGGTTAAAGTTAAAATCCGCATTATTATAAACATTATTATAAATGGCCCTCTTAAGTGATGTGCATACATTATTATGTAAGTATCTTAGAAGTAGAAGCTATTGATATTTTTAATGAAAGTATTCTAGATAATACAATACTTATCCGACAATGCTCCTTATTTTACTTAGATGGAATCTTGTAATTACACGATTGAAATGTTTCCGTCCCAAAGTCATTTAATATTTTTTGATAATAAGTAATTTTAGTAGAATTTTAAAACTCCACCAAACAATTATGAATATTTACTCAAAAATTCTAAATTTTATGATTTAAACAGCCTTTTTGTGTACCTACCTAAAACTAAGTAAGTACGATACTTTGCTATCGTGTTGATGACACCGGGGTTAGATCGGAAATCAACCGAAACTCGACCGTAACCGGGCCGTAGATCGACCGGAGCACATCACACCCCATTACTGTCGAAAAAAATAAATATGAAAAAGGATAAAGTCCCTTTCTGACTCGTGGAACACCTGCGTGGTTCGCCTAGGTATTCCACGGGTACCTTTTTGTACCTGTGGAACACCCAATAAGTGAACTACTGGTAAATACATAAAATGTAATGCCCATGACTCACCCAATAGGCGAACCACCGGTAAATACATAAAATGTAGTGCCCTTGGTTCACCCAATGGATTTGGACGCTCGCAAAGAAATAGTGAGCTTTGGGATAATTAAATATTTTCTTGTTTTCTGGTGGTCATACTAGTTTGTCATACCACCAGTATAACCACGAGACGCATTTCTTCATACTTTTAGAATGAAGGAATACCTATATATTTTATTTTTTGTTCTCCGTAATAAGTCACCAAAGAACCAGGAACACATAAATATGCCGGAGGTTTACTCTATAATTTTCAGTGACTTCGGTTTTTATATTTGTTTTACTATTCAGTATCCGAATACCGAATAGTAAACCAATATAATCTGTAATAATCAAGTAAGTATGGCTGCGAGGACATGTATATCCATCCACGTGGTCACACTGGTACCTATGACAAACTAGTATGGTTATCAGGAAACGGGGAAATGTATTGTTATGTAAACAGTGGGTGTTTATGAAATTTACTTTTCATTGTAAGTACTCACAAAAATGGTTAGGTGAACCAGGGGTACAGAAAGTTAATCGTGAAACACCTAGGTGATCCAGGGGTGCATAAAGTTAATCGTGGAACACCTAGGTGAGCCACGGGTACAGAAAGTTAACCGTAGAACACCTAGGTGATCTACTTTGGTGTTCCACGGGTCAGAAAGGATAGTCGTTGTTAATAGAGCAACCCTGCAATAGCGGTGTCCCAGTTTTCGGCACCAGTCGTGCACTTCAAGTTAAGTTTCAGTTCTGTTGAACTCTCGATCGAGCTCGGTGTTTGCATACATTAAAATAATAATAAATGAATTCTTGCAATGTGTGTTTCCATTATGAATAACGAAATGCTCATTTAGTATTTTGTTTTCATAAAACGTGAATTGAAAGGCTTGTGGTATTTTAAAATTGTAAATATAAAAAATATATGTATTACTTATATGTATACCTAAACGTATTAATGCGAACATTGATGTTGATTAGTTTGGTGAACCAAAGATGTTTATTTTTTTGTAAATTCATTCAGTGCCAGATATGTACTTGTAAGAGGATTACCTATATGTACAACGTTATTATGGATGTAATAAATTACCTGCTCAAAAATGACTTATTTATTTCCACAAATCACAATCTACTCCAGGAGAGTGTTTTTTTACACGACTACCCCCAAAAAAGAGTGTATATATGTTCAGGGTTCATGTATGTTTGTGGGTGAGTTTCTTTATTCCACTATAACTTCTAAATGGCTCAACGGAATTGGCTTTATCGTTAGAGTCCTCGAGTGACACTGGTTTGAAAAAAGTCGCTATGGCGACTGTACGACGCCATTTTTAAATGTGAAAAAAAAAATGTTTTCTTCAATCATTACAATATGGGCATCAAATAAAAGGCCTTAATGAGCACATTTCAAAACTATATTGTCACTAAAATGTGTGAATTAAAAATAAATTAATTTAGAAAAAATATTAAAAACACGACTGCCCTGCCAAAAACGAACTAAAAAGTTAAATTACAAGTGTCTTTGCAGTCGGGGGACCTCTTTGATTAAAAATTGTTCCACAAAACGGTCACCCGACTGCCAAGACACTTGTTTTACTAAGAGAGCAAAATGACCAAAACGCAGAATGACTAACTTACAGAATGACTAAAACGCAAGATGTCTTAAATGCGGAATGACTAACTTGCATAATGACTAAAACGCAAAATGTCTAAAAAGCAGAATGACTAACTTGCAGAATGACTAAAACGCAAAATGCCTAAAATGCCTACTTTGCCTTTGCCTAGGCATTGTATACAATGCCTGCTGGTCCACCGGCAATGTGTAAAATAAGTATATTTCTGTTGTCTGTTATAAAAAAATAACCTCGACGCGGGACCTACAGGAGTAAGTAAAGCAGATTCGATTCCAAACTCAATGAACCCCCTCGAGCCCCCCCTCAAGCCCCCCTCGAGCCACCTCAAGCCCCTCAAGCCCTCCCTCGAGCCACCTCGAGCCCTCTCAAGCCTCCTCGAACCCCCCTCTAGCCCCCTCGAGCTTTCCCCGAGCCCCCCTCGAGGTATCATACATTGCCGGTAACATAGTATACTGTGTACGTACCTACGTATTTTGATTTCGAACAGACAAAGAATTGTATACTAGGTGTACTACTACTACTAATTGTAGTGACATGGACGTTTTATTAGCGTATAGTTGGCAGCCTCACCATGGAATTAGAAGGTTTTGACTAGGTCAAAAAATTGTTAATAAATAGTGATAAATAGTGAACTATAGCATATAAATAGTGATACTATGGTTCAAAAGATGTTTGAGTATCTTGGTGAGGCTGCTAACTTGACGTCAAGCTGGCAGACACCTTAAGAAATATAGTTCGTATCAATGTGATTTATATGCCAAAAAATTGTTAGAAAATAGTGAATCGTATACGCAAAATTTCAATAATATTGCTACAATACAAGCCGAGATATTACGGTCTCAAAGTGGGCTGCTAACTTGACGTTTCTGGCGATGGTGATTCCAGAGAAACGGGTACAAGTTATAAACAAATAATTATATCAAAAAATTGTTAGTGAAATTGTGATTCTTACGATATAAATAAAAAAAGAATTCTTCATTGCTATTTTCTAAAAATCGAATGTTAACTTCTACATAATACTCTGAATATAGGCTGTCGATCAATATTGAACTTTGCTCCACAGTAATAAGGTTTAAACTTGATTGCAATCATGAGGTGAGTACTATCCAGCAAAAAAGTGAAATTTATATTTTTTGACTGTTCAATAGTCATATCCTCGGTTCAATGCTATTGATTTGGTATAAACAAATATTTTTCTACCCACTTTTTAATTTTATTTTTTTAGGTGGTCCGAAAAACGAAGTTCAAATGTGTGAGTGAAATAGTGTTGTCTACAACACTTAATATGTTATCGATAATTGTACCTACTACACGTCTTTTCTGTGTGGCTTAATGGTGATATTGAAATTTTCATTCCAATTTTTCATCTGCGCCATCGACCTACAGTACAATTACAACCCGTAGTTGCTATTTATAAGCATGAAATAAAAGCAAGAAATAATATTCAAATCATTAGATACGCATTATCATTGTTATAATAACGTCTATTGGAGTCGGGTGGGGTACGA
This sequence comes from Agriphila geniculea, assembly GCA_943789525.1. NCBI lineage: Eukaryota > Metazoa > Arthropoda > Insecta > Lepidoptera > Crambidae > Agriphila > Agriphila geniculea. The sequence goes on along the minus strand of OX038873.1, from coordinate 9,369,275 downwards.
ACGTGAGTGCAACTTCCTTTTTTTATTCTTAAAGCCCCACCCGACTTCAATAGACGTTATTATAACAATTATAATGCGTATCTAATGATTTGAATATTATTTCTTGCTTTTTAGAGGCAGGTTTTTGAAGTCGGTTTTTTTGTTTTTTTAATCAATTTTTTATTTTTAGTGTAAGTACCTTCTATATTAGGTATATTATTGTAGGTATATTATTTAGGTAAAAAAATCGGCTCAGCCAAACGTGAGATAATCGCGGAGAAACATACATACATACAGGTCAAACTGAGAACCTTATTTTTTTTAAGTTGTTTAAAAAGACTACACTAAAGGTATCCCTTTTACAACATATAAAAACATCTAATTCGGTTCATAAATAACAAAGTCGTCAAGGTAATTGATGCAAAATCATAGTATTTTCAGGATTATTTGAAAACTACTGAACCGATTTGAAAAAAAAATAATGGAACTATCTCGCAAGAATACTCAATCGAATAAAAAAAGAATCATCAAAATCGGTCCATAAATGTCTCAGATACGCGCAAACAACGATAAAAAAACATACAATCGAATTGAGCACCTCCTCCTTTTGTTGAAGTCGGTTAAAAATAAATTGGTTTTTATCTTGTTCTGTGGTTTTTAACTTTATTGAACGGCTATAACTGGTTTATCGATTTATCGATACTCGTGACGTCATTACGGTAGTGTTAATAATTTTATGGTAACAAATTAATCTGCCTTTCTATTGTCTAATTTAAAAATCTATCGCAATCGCTTTCAGGATGAAATACATTGAAGCTTCTTTTTTGCACAAATAAAAACTTACCAAAGAAATGCAGCAATGTGACATATCCATCTGTCAAACGGAAGCGATTGCGATAGATTTTTTGAATTAATTAGCCCCCAGATTTTTTACTACCTAATTACGAAATAAATTATTTTTCACTTTATTGAACAGCTAAAAATGGTTAATCGATTTTATCGATACTCGTGACGTCATCAGTTAGTCCTGCACGCGTAGCATGAGCAAACGGGACTCTTGTCTACGAAGACTTGTCGTCTCGACCTTCTCGATTGCTGAGCACAGGGTTTCGTTCAGAGGCTTAGAGTGCCGGTTGTTGGTTGTTTTTTAACTCACTCTAAGGTTAGGAACGACCAAGAACTTTAAATGTCAATGTCAATACAAAGTCTTCATTTTCCACTTGGAATAGAAATAATTTAAACTTTCCTTAATACAAAATCAAATAAAAACTGTTTTTTTGCGAAGCTACCATGATTTATTTGAAAATTAGACACAAAAACATCAAAATACAAAATAATGTCAAATGACATTGACAGTTTTTCTATAGACAAACGTCAGAGCGTTTTACAACCATCAATTTTGATGGTTGTTTGGTTGCAACGCTCTGACGTTTGGAACGGGAAAGTTGTTACAACCGAACGTCACGCTCTAATCAACTCTAATGTTTGGAACGGCGTTAGAGCGTTCGGTTGCACTCGGAGCGTAGGTTCGGAACGACCGCGACCCCCTGTTTGACAGACAGGTGGGACTCGTTCTTAGAATTTCGACACCTTTTATTTAATGTCTTGTAATAAAAAAGTGAAATTTTAATAAAAAAAAATTTAAAGGTAATCTTTTTATTTCAACACCAATAAACGTCAAAATTATCTAAAATGATCCGAAATAATTTAGTTTAAACATGATTCTCATTTTTTTATAAGTTCTAAGATAAAGAGGCACTCAAGAAAGCGTTCTCTTCCGTAGACAAGCTCTCTCGAGCTCGAGAAGAATAATGTTGCCAATAGAAAATAATTACTTTATTTCTCCTAAAGCACCGTTCCTTTCTATAGATTTCACAACGCTAAACTCTTAAAACTAATTAAATATAGCTGTATGGATATAAATTCGTTTGCCATTCTTTTATTGAGAGTATTTTGAAAAGATAACACAGACTACTAACGAAATTGTTAATTTAGTAGTCTGTGTAAAATGACGAAAAATTCACCACAGTGTGCTTCAGTTGATTTGATGATTCACTTGTAACTTGACGCCGTAACAGTTTTGATAATTTCTGTTCGTGGCCAATACTGCAAAGTTCGAAAGTACGACTAGCTTGTAAAAACGTTACTTGTTCACACACATCATAATCCACCCGCGATAAAATAAAACTACACTTCAAATGTAACTCGTTTAACTCCTTTCTTACACTGTCCAGTTCACTGTGCTTATTTCTAATTAATTGTTTTAGGAGACGCACACTCGCGTTTGTCAAGATTTTTTGCGAAAAAGCAATATCCTTACGTGGTTTAATAGGAACACACGGCGGTACAACATCACTATCGCGACACTTTTTTAAAAATGTTAACGATGTTTCTATTCTTGCACTTCTTTTCCGCAAAAATTCCAGATGACGTACTTGTTTTGCAATTTCCGACCCGTACCGGTTTGCTATATACACTTTTAAACTTTCGCGTTGCATTTTATTACATTAGTAAACACAGGTTTTAAACGCGATTTTAACTAACCTCAGTTGGAACCTCAGGTGGAAGAGCGTCAAGCATTAAAAAATGTCCGTGATAATAAGGACATTTTAGTGCTTAAGGCCGATAAGGGAAACGCCACTGTAGTGATGAACACATCTGATTATGAGCAAAAAATGGGTGAGTTGTTACTGGACAAAAAGGTGTACAAACCGGTCACATATAACCCTACGGCCAGAGTAACTCGTAAAATAAGAACTCTGATTGAGGACAACCAAGACCTATTCACAGAAGACGAGTACGAGAATCTACACAGACCAAAGTCACACCAACCACCAAAATTGTATGGCCTGCCAAAAATACATAAGTCCAACGTGCCGTTGCGGCCAATCGTAAGTCAAATTGCGTCTCCTACTTACGACTTAGCAAAGCGTGTTGCGTCAGTATTGCAGCCACTTGTGGGAAAAGCACCGTCTTTTGTTAAGGATTCACGGCACTTTGTGGAAATAAGGCCTCACTCTGGAAACAGGAGAAATGATGGTGAGTTTTGATGTAGAATCGCTCTTCACCAATGTTCCAATTAAAGAGTGCCTTGATGTGGTGATGGAAATACTGAGAGACAAAGAGATGCCGCTCAACTACGTCGACCTACTTAAGAACTGCTTAGAAGGAAACTACTTCATTTTTCAAGGTCAGTACTACCTCCAAATAGATGGTGTTGCCATGGGAAGTCCAGTGGCTCCGGTACTGGCCAATATTTGGATGGAACATTTCGAAAAAAGCGCGCTTAATTTCGAACCTAACAACATATACGACTCTGGAAAAGGTATGTAGATGACGTATTCTGCATTTTAAAAGGCAGTGAGCAGGAAGTAAACCACCTTTTGCAACATCTCAATTCTATTCACCCTAATATGAGATTCACTTACGAGCTAGAGGTTGACAGGACGCTGCCCTTCTTAGATGTCAAGATCTCCGTGAAACATAATGGGTCCATATCACATTGTGTTTATCGCAAGCCCACACATACGGACAGATACCTACACGCAATGTCACATCACCACCCCCGTCATTTGCAATCTGTTATCACTTCCTTAAAGAATAGAGCCTATGACCTCTGTGACCCTGAACATTTAGAGCGTGAGCTGGTCCATGTTCAGGAGGTACTTAAGAAAAACGGATATCAAGTGTACGGACGACATAAACAGCCGAGAAAAAAGTGTAAGCATCCCGAGGTTAGTAGACAACCAGCCTACATGCCTTGTGTCAAAGGAGTAACAGATAAGATCGGTCACGTTTTACGTGAATACGCTGTACCGACAGTTTACACTCCTGGCATAAAGGTCAACAACATATTGGGTACGCCGAAGGATGTCATACCATTACAAACACCTGGCGTGTACAAAACTACAAAATAGACTGCAGCTGTGGTAGTTGTTACATTGGTCAGACGAAACCCACTATCACTGAAAGATTCCGTGAACACATCACAGCTGTAAAAAACCGCCAAATTAATAAATCAGCGATTGCAGAACATTTGCTGGAAAGTGGCACAAACCACTGGATCGAGTTTCATCGCACGCAGGTTCTTTCCACTGATCGCCATTTTTATTCACGAGTCGTACGTGAAGCGATTGAAATTAAAAAACATCCAAATAACTTCAATCGGGAAGATGGCCACAAATTATCTGCAGTGTGGAATCCAGTAATTGCAAACGCACTACCTCTTTGTTCGCGGTCGGCTAACTACCAGAATACGTCTATTTTAATTATTTGCAAATTGATTCATAGTGGATATTGTGTCTTAAAATTGGTGCAGTTTTGTGGTACAAGTGTCTACGCAACTGAACAATATGTGGGATAATTGAAATAGGCGCGACCTTGGTTGTGTTGTGTGAAGCTGAGACTTTTATTGTAGTGGTGGCTACCTTGGCAGAACTTACCGAGTAAACTGTCTTGATATACTTGGTGCCAAATGCTCCAAGCAGCATTGAAATGCGATGCACCCGCATCTGAACTGAAACTGAAACAATCTACCACTGAACTATTCAACACTTGACATTGGCAAAAAATACTTTCAAGGGGAATGTAGATTGCCAAAACAAAAATAAGAAGAAGAAAAATATCGCTACATACAACCTCCTTGGGAGTTTTTGGCGGGATTTTGTCGAGTTCAGTACCCTTAGCACGAACAGCTATCGAGAAATCTTACGCGCGTCAAAAAATACTACTCGATAACGTACTCGATACGAAAGCTAGCAAAATCGGCAGCACCAACTTTACAGAGCTGCACGCGTAGCATGACCAACATCGAGATAAGATTCGACTCAGAGAACAATGGCTTGTCTACACCGAAATGTCACTTTTGTCGGGTTGAGATCGAGATACTCATGCTCGCATTTAGAACTAGTAGACTCGTATTGTTCTTTGTCGTGGCCTAATGTCAACAGTCGACAAACACGAGCTTTTCTCTTCAACTGACATTAATTTGACAGTTGAATCAGAGAAACTTGTCTACCACCCTTTGAGTAGTCGAGAAGGTCGAGAAAGAATCACAGACTAATAAGAAGATTCGAAATAGTTTTCTACGTATTTTATTTTTTATGAATCTAAATTTCGCAATAAAAATAAATCTAAATTATCCGTGTTTATATTTTATTGCTTAAAAACTTAAATCAAAATTATTTTCATACGTTGATTTTAATATTTCGTAATTTTCTCGTCATTTTACACAGATTACTAAATTAACAATTTCGTTAGTAGTCTGTGTTATCTTTTCAAAATACTCTCAATAAAAGAAAGGCAAACGAATTTATATCCATACAGCTATATTTAATTAGTTTTAAGAGTTTAGCGTTGTGAAATCTATAGAAAGGAACGGTGCTTTATGAGAAATAAAGTAATTATTTTCTATTGGCAATATTATTCTTCTCGAACTCGAGAGAGCTTGTCTACGGAAGAGAACGCTTTCTTGAGTGCCTCTTTATCTTAGAACTTATAAAAAAATGAGAATCATGTTTAAACTAAATTATTTCGGATCAAATTAGATAATTTTGACGTTTATCGGTGTTGAAATAAAAAGATTACCTTTAAAATTAACTTTTTTTATTAAAAGACATTAAAAGGTTTCGAAATTCTGAGAACGAGTCCCACCTGTCTGTCAAACTGTGCTCAGCAATCGAGAAGGTCGAGACGACAAGTCTTCGTAGACAAGAGTCTCGTTTGCTCATGCTACGCGTGCTGGCTAACGTTAGCTCGATAGTAGTAGCGATAAATAAAGCTAACGTGCATGAAGCAAGGTGCGTTCAAAAACCATGTTACATATCTATGTAAATCATAAATATGTAAATTAAAATTCAATCAAGTTGTTTATCATCATAATTTTACATTTATTATTCTTATTATTATTAATAAAATTGTTAACAATATTAATTTCATTTAATAACTTAAATTAATTTGCAAATATTAAAATAATTTTTCAATAAGTGCATGATTTTGCCCATGCTTTTGAACGGTCATTGCACCTTGCCCGTGATTGGTTTAAAAAAGAAGAGTGTCTCTATTCTTTCTCTCTTTCTTTCGCATCCTCTGATTTAATAAAAAATATAACTTAAAATAATAAAAAGTCGTGAAGCCATTACTTTATTTTGTTTTTGTCTAAAATGATTTATCTGTGTCGGCTAACAAATAATACAATCGTGAGGAAATAATATTATGACCTAAGAGTTAACTACAATGTGTCATAATTTCATCAAATTGTTCTACTTAATTGAAGATTTTTTATTAACTTGAAGAATAACAATGGATTATCGTCAAAGAACAAGAAATTGTTTACAAATAAACAATAAAATCTTTGGACGTGCTATGAAAATATGTGAATTTCATCGGAATTAGTGCCTGCCTATAGTGTTTGAAGATTCGATAAACTTTATTAAGTTTGCATTGTAATGTTTAGTTAGTGTTTTCGTCATAGTTTTAAGGTCTTATTGTTTTAATACCTAAATTAAATATAATTAATTAACTGTATGCAAACTGTGTGATTTTGTGACTGAAAACAGATATTATAAGTATAAATAACACCGTATCCTCTAGTTTTATTTGAGTTTTGTAGGTAAGTTCTAAAATATTGCTAAAATATAGGTATGGTGGATGTGGGGGACACCGTGGATAGCGTAAAATGACGAGATTATTATTTTACAAATTTCAATGTTTAATGAGAACAATTTAAGTAATATCGCCTGTGGATAATTCAGTGGACATGTCATAGTTCTCAAATTTAATTTTTGTTACTACATACATGCTTTTAGAATTTAATAATAAATAATACAAATTTGCTCGAAAAGTCTCTCACTGAAAAAATGTCAGTGAGTAAGTTGTCGATAGCCAGCTTGCGAGTGTCTCGATACCGTATGTCAAAAGTGGGTTCGTGCTACCGATTTCCATACAAGTTGTAACTTTACTATTCGATCTCGATTCGAAGGCTGCTCGATACCTTATGTCAAAATTTTTCGTGCTTCCAAATCTTAGTTCCGTTTACGGACGTAGTGGCGCTGTACTAATTTCCGTACAAAATTGTGAGATTCGAGTAATTTTACGCGCGTTATTTTTCTCGATAGCTGTTCGTGCTAAGGGTACAGTTCGGTGACTATTTTAATTATTCGCAAATTGATTCATAGTGGATATTGTGTCTTAAAATTGGTGCAGTTTTGTGGTACTAGTGTCTACGCAACTGAACAATATGTGGGATAATGGAAATAGGCGCGATCTTCGTTGTGTGAAGCTGAGACTTTTATTGTAGTGGTCGCTACCTCGGCAAAACTTACCGAGTAAACTGTCTTGATATACTTGCTGCCAAATGCTCCAAGCAGCATTGGAATGTGATGCACCCGCATTTTAATGTAAACTGAAACAATCTACTTGAAAATCTAGAAATACTGAACTATTCAAAACATGACACTGGCAAAAATTACTTCCAAGAGGAAAGTAGATTGCCATAACAAAAATAAGAAGAAGAAGAACCTCCTTGATTTGCTCTTTGGTTCCAAAAATAAAATAAAATATACAAATCAAAGTAGGGATGCGCGATCCGGGGTTGTCGATCCGATTTTTCGGATCGTAATGGATCGTAATAACATAGTAGAACCAAATAAGTAGGCCAACTCGAGCCTCGAGCGAGCGATACAGCTTAAACACGAAGGGCTGTCACATTGCTAGTTTATTCGGTCGTCAAAAAATGCATAGTCAATCTCTATACAAAATATTTTTTCCTTGTAGGGTTAGCATCAGGGATCTATAATACAAAGTTTTTTTTTAAATATTTTTTTGTAAGTAGACCAGATATCTATCGACAAATCGACTAAAATAATGAAGTTAATGTTAATTGTAATTTGACTGATGTAGGTGATACATTGGCACTTTCGTTTTGACACCAATAAAACTTACTAAAGAAAAGTAGCAATGTATCACATCTATATGTCAAATTACAGTTTACATTAACCTAACTGTTTTCAGGAATTTACTACAATTTTCGTCATGTTATGTGATTTGAAAACTAACGGTCGAAATAGGATTAATTAAAATGTGGCTTTACTAAATAATGTATTTAATCAAATAAAAAAAATATTGTAAAAATCAAAAAATTCAAAAATCAAACCAAATACCAACTAAATACCAAAGTACATTCAATAAAACCGCGCTAGTATCCGTTAAAAAGTGTTTTATTTCATATTATTAAAAAATATTTTTTACACTATAAACTGTTTTTTTCTTTTTTATTTACCTACACTTCTCAAAATAATAATCTTTAAATTCTGAAATTGAATACTTTCTATAACCTTAAATAATAGGCATTAAAAGTACCTTTTCCTGCAGGAATTTGTGATTTTTTAACGAAATTACACAATTGACATAAAATTTTTTCGTCTGTTTCGACAAGTACGAAATGCCTTATTATTTAAAGTTAATGTAAAATATATCCTCATTCTTACAAATCTTTTTTGCAATAATATATTTGGAAAGCATGAATGTACTGTAGGTAGGTAAACGTTCAAATTATTACGAGCGGGCGGCAGCGGCAGCACAGCGGCGTGAAGCGTGCGTGAGCGCGGGCGGGATTACGTACGGCGCAGCCACGACTGTTGCACCTTTATCACCTTTAAATTTTGTCAGTGTGTGCGTGCGACGACGCACACGTACGGGCGCGCTCACATACAAACCGCGTTCGTGAGTATAATGAGTAAGATGACTTACTTATTTGGTTCTACTATGGTAATAACTTCGATCTGATCTTCAGGAAATCGATCCGGATCGGATGAAAATAAGTAGGACTTAATTAACTTTATATCTTTATTAAGTAAACCCATGTAAAACAACGTGGAATAGTAATATTGTACTCAGAGAACTTAAAGACGAATTTCTCTCAAAAGTTTATACTTGAAGACTGGCGCCTAACTACTAAATAGTTAAGTACAACTTTAAAAGGCGCCAGTTCTAAATGTAAACAAAGATAAATTTCGTAACAAATAAACCTATGTGCCCATTTTTTTGAAAACAAACCGCATTTTAATTCATACGATCCAAGCGATCGGATCCTTTAAGCTTTGTATCGATCCTGCAAAAAATCGTATGGCCTCGATCCGATCCGAAAATCGCCGGATCGTATGCGCGCCGGATCATTCAAAATATTGGATCGAATCGGCGCATCCCTAAATCAAAGACTTGAATAAACATTTTCTTTTTCTCACAGTGGTCTCGAACCTACCGATTTTTCGGTATTTCTACCGATATCGTAATATTAAAAATCGTTTTTCGGTATTTCTACCGATAAAAAACCATTCGGAAATTAGCTCGTTTGTGTAAAAAACCCTATAGTGGTCCTTGGTATTTAAGATTTTAATCTCAATATACCGATTTTGGGTACGAATCTACCGATAATTATTGGCAACTCTACCGATTTCGCATTATGACGTTCGAGACCACTGTCTGTTTCAGTGCTGCCAACTTAGCGCGTTTCGCGCCAGATCTAGCGCTTTTTTTGTCTCGAAGCGCGTTTTAGCGCCTAGCGCTAAATCTAGCGCTTTTTTAGATTTTAATAGATTAAGTATTTACCTGCTGGCCTGCTGCATTTATTTGGTTGAATGCTTGGTGCTAGGGGGGGGGGGGGGGGGGGGGTGGGTTGGCGTGGCGACGCTCTTGCAAAGAGCAAATAAATAGTAAAACCAATTCGTGGTTAGCGCGAAATCTGGCGTTTTTTTTTTAAATGCCATTTTAGCGCAATCTAGCGCTTTTTTACAGCGTTGACAGCGCGTTTTCGCTCAGACTAGTTGGCAGCACTGTTTCTCATTAGTGTCAAAATTTTGTTATAAGCAGTAGGTAATTTTGTGCTCCTCATTTAGAAATTTTAAGTACGTTCGTAAAAATGGATAAAAAGAAATTGATAGGGGAAAAAAAAAGTGAAATAATAAAAAAAGAAATTGTGAAAGGGAATCAAAGGTAAGATATAGTAGGTACCTCAGTATTTAATTTTAGTGCTATCACTTCAAGATAGACAGTCGAAGCTACGACAGCGTCGAAAAAAATATCACCCAACAGTTGGGTGACCAAAACACGCAAACATTGTCAGTAGTGTGAGCCGGCCATAGTTTTTATTACAATACTCTTTGGACGCGATGATGCTATAAATGCACACCACCTTAAAAAAGTTGGCCTGTTTTGTTTAATACAGGGGTCTCAAAACTACGGCCCGCGGGCCAGATCCGGCCCGCAAGCACCAACAATCCGGCCCGCGAAAGCAGGCCGGATCGTACCAACGATACTGTAATTTACAGTATGTTGATACGTAGCTAGCTAGATCCTGGCCCTTGGGACTTCGTGGAGAAGTAAGTCTGGCCCTTTTGCTAAAAAGTTTGGAGACCCATGGTTTAATACATCAAAAGCCTATGACTCTATCTAGACATATAAATAAACTAAGTGCTATCATTACAAAATATATAATATGTTCAACTACCATGGATCGCAACGCAATGAGTGCATTGATCATCATGTAAGGTACAAACCTACCTAGGTATGGAAACATTATTGTTTTGTAAAATATATCGACTAAATTAATTGTTTCACGCTAGTGTCACAGTATTTTTTTACAGTTGACTGACTAATGAATCATTGTGTTTATTTCAGCAAAAAGGACAAGAATAAACTTGCTAAAATGGTGAAAAAATCTATGGAAAATAAGTACGTATTTCTTTTTCCGTCAAGCATTTTTTTAACATGCTAAAAACTGGCCAAATCCCTGCCCCCCCTCTTGCGACGCCTATGCTAACCTTACTAGCTAGGTAACGATTTCAGGGATCATTCACGCAGCTCCGTCACATCGTACCCCGGTCCGTCACGTCAACGTCGAGTCGCATATCATACGCTTGTAATTGTGTACCTACAATAATTTGATACTTTAGAACCCTAGTATTCTTAGCCCCGACAAGACTTTAATTTACGAATATTCTTCCCAGGGATGGCGTTAATCCTGCAGAAGTGGCAGCGATTTTGCCCGTAAATCCGGGAGCTGCGGCGGGCGGCAAGAAAAAGACAGCACTTGCGACTCTTGCGAGTGAGGTGAGCGAGCGAGCAGCCGCGGTGCGCCCGCAACGGCTCATGAAGGAGCTCAAGGAAATACAACGGCTGCAGGAGAGCCGACCAGACCCAATCTTCACAGTACGTATTGAGTCTCTAAGCAGTAATCACTTTGATCTTAGCCAAAAGACAGAGGGATAGCCTCTATAGTGGCAAGCTAAACTTCAAGCACAGAATAACTATGCTTCAAGGAAAGCCTAGGGAGTATAAAGAGTGAGTGACATAGGCTTATGTCGCACCCGCGACTCTTTCTCACTCGAGTCGCTTTAAGTTGTGCTAGCCGTGCTGGAATATCTTTGGTACAGTACGAGGCAAATATCTTGGAATCGGGTGGGGATTGTGCGGAACGCGTATTTTGGGCATGCGTTCCGGTAAGGGGTGAGGGCGGCGGGAGAGGGGTGCCGCTATTGGTCGCTCACAAGGGCACATGCGCGAACTTATCCCCACTGCGTCGAAAAAATTTCAAGATATATATGCCTCCTACTGTATCTGAGTTCTATACCTGCCTTTTTTTCACGTCCCTGGCCCATAAATTGAAGTCCTTGTTCGGCGAGTTTATTTAACTTTGTACAGAACTTAACCTACAAGAACTAACCCTACCGTACGGACAGGATCCACCACCAAGTTGTAAAGATCATCCACAATTCTGTGCTGTTCTCAAGAACTCCAAAGCAGTTTTGAAGCTGGGGTTGAATTTGACGTCCTTTGTTCATTCTAATATACAAACGATGTGAATGTACCTACTCTTTAAGAGACGCTTAGAATACACTTTTCTTATCTCGTTATGTATTCTATGCTATGACACATAAGTCATCTCGGAAATATGAAAATGTGGTATCGATGCATTCAGTACGATGACGATCACAATTAATAAATAAGATGACAAGCGCGAAAATGGTGGGGGGTTGAAACTATGACGTCATAAAGTCTTCAGTGTCTTTCTTAAATACAATATCAATTGAAAGGGCTTTGATCAAAGGCTTTGTATAAGTCCAAATTGTTGCAAGACCACCGATAAGTCTGTATCGGCGCCAAAAAACACGCAGGCGTGAGTCGACGACGTAGGACGAAGATATCAGCCCAAGAATGGTCACATTGGCTGAAATTCGTGAAAGATTTTTATTATGAAAATAGAAAAACGTCAATGTCAGGTGTCATTGTCAAACGTCAATGTCACTCGTCGCCGACTCACGTATGTCAAAATAGGGATACCAGACCCTACTTAAAGATTGCCATTTACGAAATAAATTTTAGAGATTTGTTACCTCTTAGTCCTGGTCACTTTTTGGTTGGCCGTCCACTAACGGCTCCTGTATGCGCGGACCTGAGTGATGTGTCGTCGTCAAGATTGAACAGGCATCAGAGATTGGAACAAATCCGACAGCATTTTTGGACTAGATGGTCTAAAGACCTACTTCTAAATTTCTTTGAATACTTGTCCATTTTTGTCGTTTTTGTAAATTAACTAAATATTCTTGACTCCATTGCCGCCAAAATGACTGCAAATTTTTTTGTAAATATATCCATCGTTTATTGTATGGAACATAACAAGTTTCTTCTAAATTTTCATCAGGGACCACTATAGGATTGTCACCTATTAAAAAGTGACCAGGTGTTAATGCAACCGTGGTTCCTTCTCTATCATCATTTAAAGATGTCATTGGACGAGAATTCAAACAACTTTCTATTTGACATAGTAGAGTTGAATATTCTTCATAAGCCAATTTTGTATCTCCAAGCACACGATTTAAATGTCGTTTAATTGATTTTATATTTGCTTCCCAAAGACCGCCCATATGGGGTGCTCCAGCGGGGTTAAATTGCCATTCTGTCCCATCTAAAGCTAACAACTCTGCTATTTCAACTGGTAAATTACTGACACTTTTATTGAACATAAGCTTAAGTTCTTTGGTGGCGCCTATAAAATTCGTTCCGCAGTCACTAATAAGTTTCTTACAATGTCCTCTTCGTGCTGTGAAGCGACGAAAAGCAGCTATGAATCCCTCAGTACTAAGGCTAGTGACTAGTTCAATATGAACTGCCTTTGTGACTGTGCAAATGAACAAAGCTATATAAGACTTTTGAGTTTTATTAGAACCGCGTCCACCAAATAACTTTAAAATTATTGGTCCCGCAAAATCTAAACCACTCACAAGAAATGCTCGCTGTGGAGTGACTCTATCTTTGGGCAAATTTCCCATTAATTGGCTTACAAGTTTATTAGAATTACGACAACAAGCTACGCATTTCCTTATAATCCCTTTTATTATATTTTTCACTCTTATAATATGATATTTATTCCTTATATAATTAAACATTAATAGCATTCCGCCATGGAGGGTTTTTAAATGCGCTTCTTTTACAATCAGGTAAGCTAATCTACTATTTTTTGATAAAATGATAGGGTGTTTAGTTTCTCTACTACAAGCTGCATTTTGAATACGACCTCCAACCTTTAAAATGTTGTCAACATCAACGAAAGGATTAAGATTTTTTATATTTTTTGGATTTACAGGATCAAAAGTTTGAGACATTCGTATCAGGTAAGACATTGCGTTTTGCATTTCCATTGAGTTTAAATACGGAGTGTACATTAGTAAATTTTGTTTCTTTACTTTAGCTTTACATTTATTGTAAAATCTAAGACAAAAGCTAATTATTCTTACTAGTCTGTTGAGATTAGAATATTTATTAATAATGTCTGTCTCTTTTTCAGATTCTGGCGCTATCACTACACTACACTTCACTTTCACTTCAGACCTTTTCTCTACATTAGTAGGATTCACTATTTCACTTATTTCTTTTACAGGTAGTTCACGACGTTCTCGGAGCCATGGCGGACCATTCCACCACAACTCGTGCGATTGCAGCTCATGTGGACAGATTCCACGAGATGCAACATCCGCTGGGTTGTCTTGCGATGTAACATGATGCCATCTGCTTGTGTCTATTCTATTTGTAATTTCTGTAACTCTATTGGCTACAAAAGTATTCCAATAATTTGAAGGGCGTTGCAACCACGTGTGTTGTAAGCTAAGATCTGTTTTAAACGTGCGTTCTACTGAGGGAAATCGTTTAATTGCTATGGATAACGACTCACCGATGTCTGGTGGGCTAATAGTGAATGGTAAGGCATATCTTCCCTCTGATGTTCTTTTGTGTGTAGTATTGTAATGCCGTTCGCATTTCTTCTCATCATTTGTCAATACTCTTTGCTTAGGAATTGGTTCTTCCAGTTCCCAGAACCTTCGGAGTGCTATGTCCATTTCTATTTTAGCGTGATGAGAACAAGATATTTGCTGAGGTGTGTCACCTTTGTTACTATTTCCAGAAATCAACCATCCTAGTGAAGTTTGCTGTGCAACTAGCGAATTTGTGTCATTTCTATAAACCATTACACCTTGTTGAATGATTTCTGCGAAAATATCTGCTCCTAAGAGTAAATCTATTCTTCCAGGCTGTGTAAAGGTGTGATCTGCTAGTTGAAGACTATTTAGTTGTGGCCAATCAACTGATTGAGCCCGCTGTGGTATGTATGAGGTCAGATTTCTCAGTACATATGCTATGACTTTGATTCTATCTATTGAGTTATGTCTCGACATAATTTCGAACTCTACAAGTGCCTTGGTGGTTGTATTAATAGAACTAATGCCGACTATGTTTCCGTGAATAGCAGTCTTGCTGAGCCCCAACTCTTGGCAAGCACCTTCAGTAATGAATGATGCTTGTGATCCTTGATCGACAAGTGCACGAAGTGTATGGATTCTATTTGTTCTATTTGACATCACTGTGACAAGTGCTGTGGCTAATATGACTGGAGAAGTATCTATGGATGTCTTCATGGCTATACTGTCTATGTTTACTATCTTCTCTTTGGTATTGTTGCTATTTTCTGTGCTTTGAACTATTGCTGTGTTTACTATCGGAGTGGCTGGTGACGATTGTGATGTTGATGGAGTTGTACTAGAACCTGCTGGCACGCTGTATCCGTGTAACAGGGTATGATGTTTGCGACCACACGTTCTACAGCTCAATTGAGTGCAAACTTTTACCGAATGACCCTTTTTCAGGCAATTGAAGCACATATTATTCTTCTGTATGTATTGTTGTCTTTCGTTTACATCTAGCTGACAAAAAGCTTTGCATGAATGAATTCTATGATCAGCGTTACAATACAAGCATCTCAATGGACTCGTAATATTCGCAGTGAAACTTTTTGATGTTGCTGTATGCCTGACATGGGGGTAAATATCTTTAGGTTTAACGGCTTCCAATGTTCTAAATCTCAACTCTAAAAATTCTGATAAATCTTTCCATGTTGGCAGTCTATCTAATGTTTCTATGCGTTGTTCAAATAATCGGTGCGAATCGGTGTCTAGTTTTTGAATAATGATGTAAACAACTATGTCGTCCCATGTGCCTGTGTGAACATCTATCGGAGGCAATATATAATATATTGTCTCCGTCATAAGTGGTATGAGTTTTATTAATATCCCTCATCCCACGGGCTTGGTTATCTGTACCAGTTTGTACAGGGTCCTAACGAGCCGATGACGGTTTTTGACGAAAACGCACAGAATAAAATAGTTTAAAGTGTAGTAGTATAAAAAAGCAAAGTGGTGAAGTGTCATCGGTGCCACAGTACAGTGATGTCAAGAAGTGCAAACGGGTAAAAAGTGCCAAAGAAACTGTAAGTACAATCCTGTGATTCAGTGTCTTAGTAACTCGGAAGTGTAGCGAAAAGTTTGAAGTTAAAGTAAATTTGTGGACTTGTAAAATTTTCATGAGAATTTAGGACTTAGAATAGTTCGTCGGAATTGGTTGAGACGGGGAATCCATGCCGGTTTTCAGAGCGGTTGACAGATCCACTCAAACACTTAGAAAAATTCCGACAATTTTCACCATAAAGTTTCCTCTATGATTCTCATTGACATCAGTCACCAACGAGAGTAAATTTAGAATTGTCAGCCACTGTCAAGAAAATAAAAGAATTAAAAAGGCAAATTGAATTTTCTTATTGCAATTTTAAATTGAAAACATAATTTTTCTTGTTGAAAACGCGATGGATGCGAGTTTGCGAGTTTTAAATGACTTGAAGTCACAAATAGAAAAAGGGTTTATCAATTTTAAAAAGTCACCCAAAGACCGTATAACGGCTAACTATGTAACCGCAAGATTAGAAATACTGGAAAAACAATATGCTAACTTTGTGGATAAACATGAAAACTTAATCAGTAGCTACACGTCAGAAGCGCTAGATGCAACAGATTACATGAAGAAGGGATTCTTTGAAGATGTGTTGGACACCTTTTTGAGTTATAAAGTGGAGCTGCGGAATGCATTACCCAAAGTTGTTTCTGAAAGGAAGGAACCAGATCGCAATGTCTCTCCTGGTGGTTCCGGTGCTAGAAAAGAATCGATTTTGAAATTGCCCAAGATCAGGTTACCGACGTTCAGCGGGGAATATCTTGACTGGTCATCATTTCGTGATTTATTTGTATCGCTCGTTCATGACAATGAGACACTTGATGAGGTTCAAAAACTTCATTACCTCAAGACCCAGTTGTCCGGTGAAGCGGAACAACTGATAAGACATTTAGCGATCACAAAGAACAATTACGACAAATGTTGGAATATGTTAAAAGATAGGTATAATAATAAAAAGTTCATTTCTAATTGTATTCTAAAGCGTTTATTTAGTCAGCGTAATATAGTGTTTGAATCTTCTAGTGCCCTTAAGGAACTTCTGGATACTTCAACTGACTGTTTACATGAATTATCTAATCTTGGCATCGACGTCAGTTCTTGGGACGTCATTATAATATACGTAGTAAGCTTGAAGTTGGACGTTGAGTCAAGGAAGCAATGGGAATTGCAGGTTAGTAACAGTTCTGATGATTTGCCTTCATTTGATCAGTTTAAAGAATTTTTAAGTACTCGTTTCCGCGCTTTAGAATTTGTTGAACCAAAAAATAAACCGAAGGGTGCATCAGTCAATATTTCTAACCCAAAAGTTTTGCATACTACTACACCTATTACTTGCCCACACTGTTCAGAAGAACACAAATTGTATAATTGCAAAAAGTTTGCAAAAGAGGATGTTGACCAACGTCGTAGCATTGTCCATACTTTAGGGCTTTGTTTCAATTGCCTCGGATACAATCACTCAAACAAAGTTTGTCGCGTTTTCAGCAAATGCTGTATATGTAAACGAAAGCACCATACCTTATTGCATCCCAAGACCCAAACTGACACAGTCGTAGCAGCTACAGCTGCAACTGGAAATACGGAAACTGAATCAGCTGTGTCAGGGTCCGAGACCGTTGAAAATATTGCCGCCCATTTTTCGAAAGGTACAGCTAACCGCCAAGTGTTGTTAGCCACAGCCCTTATAAGGGTTGAGTCAAAAGATGGGTCGTCGCAAGTTTTGAGAGCACTTCTTGACCAAGGCTCTCAAGCTTCCTTTATTTCAGAAGCTGCAGTACAACTGCTGCGTCTTCAAAAAATTGCAACTACTAGCGCCATATCTGGCCTAGGTGGGGGGCAAGGTGGCCTTACCTCTAGATACACGGTAATGCTTAATATTCAGTCACTTTGCGACTCCTCATTCATTATTCAAGTTAAAGCCCATGTACTGGGCACACTGACTTCTGTGTTGCCTGAAAGAAAATTTACATTAGTAGATTGGCCTGAAATAGGTGATATCAATTTAGCAGATCCGCACTTCAATTCCCCTAACAAAATAGACATTTTGCTAGGAGCTGACATCTACTGTCATATTCTGAAGGAAGGTCTAATCAAGGGTCCGCAGGGTACCCCAATTGCACAAGATACTTACCTCGGATGGATTATTTCTGGCGAAGTAGAAACGAAGCTAAGCTGCCATAACGTAATTATCAGTATGCATGCAAAAGTGGACGAAAATGATTTACTCAAAAGACTGTGGGAACTTGAGCCAGAGCCGTACTCGGTTAAGAAGAGACTGACTCAAGAAGAACAAGCGTGTGAGGAGTTTTTTGCTGCTACTACACGGCGAGATGATACTGGTAGATACGTTGTGAGGCTTCCATTTCGATATGTTGATCCTCCATGTAAATATGGAAATTCGAAAGGTATAGCCATTAAGAGACTTCAAGGTCTTGAGAGGAAGTTTGCTGTAAATCCTGAAACAAGAAAAAGGTACTCTGATGTGATCAATGAATATTTGAGTCTCGGGCACATGGAAAAAATAACAGATAAAAAAGATAGAGAAAACCCGCATGCCGTTTATCTGCCGCACCATGCGGTTATCAAGGAAGACAGAATCACTACCAAATTAAGGGTAGTATTTGACGCATCGTGCAAAGGTCAAAATGGAGTGTCTTTGAATGATACCTTGATGGTAGGACCCAAATTGCAAGCAGATTTGCGACACATTGTGTTGAAATGGCGTTTTCATCCTATTTGCATGGCCGCTGACATTGTCAAAATGTACAGACAAGTAAAAGTTACTGAGGAGGATGTGGATTTTCAAAGAATAGTTTGGAGGGAAAGTCCACATGATGAAATTCAAGATTATCGGCTCTTGACGGTAACCTTTGGAACCTCCAGTGCTCCGTACTTGGCAGTCAAAGCATTGCAACAGATAGCATGTGATGAAGGTGAAAACTATCCTTTGGTTGCTCATAGAGTAAAGGAAGCGTTCTATATGGATGACGCCATGACTGGCTGTCAAACGGAAGAAGAAGCTGTGGAAGTTTATAAGCAGTTAAATGAGCTACTAGAAAAAGGAGGTTTTAAGTTGCAAAAATGGACTAGCAACTCAGACAAGCTATTGGAAGTGTTTGAGGAAGATGCTGGAAGAAATAAAGAAATAAAGCTGGATAAAATAACAAAAGTTTTAGGACTTACCTGGAACCGAACTACGGATCAATTTGACTACTCGGTGAAGCTGCCGTCACCGTCGTCGACTTCCGCACCTGAAACAAAAAGAACTGTTATATCCGAAATATCTAGATTATTTGATCCACTAGGCTGGATAACGCCATGTATAATTACCGCTAAAGTCTTCATTCAAAGGTTGTGGATAGCTGGCATTGGATGGGACGAAGAACTGCCACCCGAACTTCTGAAACAGTGGAAATGCTATCGAAGTGAACTAGAGAAATTAAATGATTTTCACATACCTAGGTGGCTAAATACGGCAGTTGATGACGTCATGGTGGAGTTGCACGGTTTTAGTGACGCCTCCAACGTTGCATATGCAGCTGTTGTATATATTCGTGTGGTCAATTCATCGGGTAAAGTCCAAACTTGTCTCATAACTGCCAAGTCAAGAGTAGCTCCGATTAAGCAAATTTCTATTCCTCGGTTGGAGTTATGTGGTGCGCTCCTTGTTAGCCATCTGTTGACGGAAATATTGGAGGTGTTAGGAGTGCCGAAATCACATTTGCACGCGTGGACAGACTCTGCAGTGGTTTTGTCTTGGCTGAGCGACCATCCAAGTCGGTGGAAAACGTTTGTGGCCAATCGCACTTCTGAAATTCTCAGCATGTTGGACGGCAATCAATGGTCGCATGTGCAGTCGAAGGACAATCCTGCGGATGTCGCTTCCCGGGGGGTGACGCCGTCCGAGCTCTTACAAAGTGCTCTGTGGCTACAAGGACCGGCATGGTTACGCAATGATTCCATAGTTTACTCACGTCCAAGCTCCAACCAGAAACACGAGGAAGAAAGGACGATAAAGGCTCATGCCACAGCAATAGCAAGCGAAAGTGAAGATGGATGGCTGTGGGATAAATATTCTTCTCTAAGAAAATTGATAAGAGCTTTGGCATTTTGTAGGAGATTTCTTGTGATAAAAGCTTACCGTGAATCTAACACCCCAATTCTTCCATACCTTTCTGTATCAGAGCTCAAGGAAGCTTTAAAAATATGCATCAAAAGATGTCAAACTGTATGGTTTCGCGAAGAAATCAAATCTCTTCGTTCAAAAGAGCAGGTTAATAAAAATAGTTCTTTAATTTCACTATCGCCCTTTCTTGATGATGATGGAATCATACGAGTGGGTGGTAGAATTCGAAATTCTGAATTATCATACGAAAGTAAGCATCCAATAGTGGTTCCTCACGATTCGAAATTAGCTCAGTTGTTAGTTGCTGATGCTCACGAGAAAACATTTCATGGAGGACAACAATTGATGCTTCGTTCGTTGCAAACAAGATACTGGATTATAAGAGCTAAGACATTAATTAGGTCGCACATTCACAATTGCATTTATTGTATTCGTTATGCAGGTGTGACCCGAAATCCTCTGATGGGAGAGCTGCCATCTTGTAGAGTTACTCCCAGCAAGGTGTTTTTAAACTCTGGCGTTGACTTTGCGGGTCCCATAAACATACGGGTATCTAAGGGTCGTGGACATAAATCGTACAAGGGGTATATTTGTTTGTTTATATGTATGTCAACACGAGCGGTTCATATCGAAGCAGTTTCAGATTTAACTTCTGAAGGATTTCTAGCTGCCTTTAAACGATTTGTCGCCCGACGTGGTCATTGCAGTCATGTCTGGAGCGATAACGGCACCAATTTTGTTGGTGCTTCTCGTGAATTGAAACGTTTACTCCATAACGAAAAGTCTCAAGTCGTAGTCGAGATCGCACGTGCTTTAGCCAGTAATCACACCGAGTGGCATTTTATTCCCCCTCATGCACCCAATTTTGGTGGGTTGTGGGAGGCGGGTGTAAAGAGTGTAAAACACCACCTAAAGAGGGTGATTGGCGATTCTACACTTACCTATGAGGAGCTTTCTACGGTTCTTTCACAGATAGAGGCTTGCCTCAATTCGAGGCCTTTGTCACAATCTAGTTCCGACCCAGGAGATGTTGCGCCACTCACTCCAGGACATTTTCTTGTGGGTGAGCCGTTAGTGCTAGCACCTGATTATAATTATGAACAACATGCGAATATTGGTACCTTACGGCGTTGGCAATTGACGCAGAGGATGGTTCAGAGCTTTTGGCGACGTTGGTCTTCAGAATACCTGACAAACTTTTTTCAAAGACGTAAGTGGTCCGTTAGTAGTCGAGAATTTAAAATCGGTGATGTTGTTCTCATTAGGGAGGACAATTTGCCCCCTGCTAAATGGCTATACGGTAGAATCGAAGATTTGCACCCTGGTAAGGACAATGTTACACGTGTAGTATCAGTTCGATGCAAGGATTCTGTGATTAAACGTCCAACTTCAAAGTTATGTCTTTTGCCTGTAAATGAAGCTATAAGGTGATTTGTTTTCCTTTTTGTTGTGTTTTAATGTGTATTCTCCTTAAATGATAAGACTATTTTGTTTGTTAGTTAAGTAACTAAATGTTTATGCTTTTACACGTATGATATTGTGTTTATGTAATAGTAGTGTAAGGTGTACTGCAATGGTGGGCGGCTGTATGTTAAGGACACGTCCTTGGTGGGCGGCATGTTGCATTTACATAAGTTCCAAATAGATGTCGCTGAAGCCTCCTAGCTTTCGATGATGAGATTGTTGTCTAAACATACCTATACTTCATTGTTTATATAATATATTGTCTCCGTCATAAGTGGTATGAGTTTTATTCATATCCCTCATCCCACGGGCTTGGTTATCTGTACCAGTTTGTACAGTGAGTAAATATATAAATAACACACTACTCATAACATTTTCACTACTTGGTGTATAGTCCAATCAATAAAGGAGTTCAAGAATGCATGACAGGGGACCTAAGCGATTTCTTCTGAAACTTGTTCTGGGTGCTTAGGAAGTTAACATGACTACGCACCAGCACACCCAGACAGAAGACAGCATTGGAGTAAAAAAAATGTATACAACTTAGGGCGTCCGCTGCGTTAAGTGGGACACGCGCGCGGGTCGACATACAGCTTGGCTATAAAGAGTTGAAATTAAATAAAATGGAACTAAAATTTTCAGTACAAAATATAGTCAGTGCGTGGTCAGTGCTGCCAAATTATTCGTGATTTTGACGTATTTACGTAGACAGTGGCGCCCTCAATTTTTGTCAACTCTTTAAGATCAAGCTGTACATTACGGTTACGGCCCGGCCACAGCCAGCGCGGCAGGCGGCGAGGCAGGCGACCGACGCGGCGCCGCGCCGGCGCAGCAAGCGAATTCGGTAATCCTGCGCGGCAGTGTTGCGATTGATACGGCAATTACCGTAATATACGGCAATCCCGATCGAATTCGACTCAAGTTACGGCAGCATCTAACAGCGCCCTCCATATAAATACGGCAATTTTCATTGCTAGATTTGTGATATTTTCATGATATTTTTCAAAATTACGGCAATTAATTATAATTTATGACTTTTTACGGCAATTTTGTATTTTGAATACGGCAACTTAATTTTTGGCAATAGCAACACTGCTGCGCGGGTCGTGAGTGTCGTGACGACGAGATAGCTGAGAGGCCGCCATCGCTATCGAGATAGCGCGCAGTGATTATTTAATGCCGCCTGCCACGCCGCCTGCTGGCTGTGGCCGGGCCGTTAGAGCTTACTCATGCACTGCAAGCATCTGTCTGTCAGATAACCCAGCAATCTATATTCCCGTGCCGTGTGCCTGCGCCGGGATCCCTCTTAACGCAGCGGACGCCGCCCTAAGGCGAACATTTTGGTATTTTAGGTTGAGCTAGTAAATGATAACCTGTTCGAGTGGCACGTGCGCCTGCACCAGGTCGACCCCGATAGCGCTCTGGCGGGCGACCTGCGCAAGCTGCAGATCCCCTACATTCAGCTACACCTCATCTTCCCGCAAAATTTCCCCTTCGCGCCTCCCTTCATGCGCGTCATGGAGCCATGGATAAAGGGCGGCTTTGTCATGGATGGTAAGTAGAGATAAAGCTTAGAACACTTATGGCCGAATCAGTGTTGCCAGATCGTTTCTTTAGGAACATTTTGCGTTCTATTTTACGGTCACGCGTTCCCTTTTCGTTCCCATCTTTCGTGCGTTCTTTTCGTTCCTTTTAAACTGGCAATGCTTCACCACTAACGACGCCGTCACTATGCCATGCCACCAGCGTAAGTATAGAAAAGTTTTACAAAAATTGTCTAGTCTGTGTACTATACAATATGTAGCCTTTACATTTTTTATAACTAAACTGCCCACTACATACTACTAATTTTGTATAGTCAGCAGCATATCAAGCTATACAAAACTGTCAAAAATCTACAATGAATTTTGAACTTAAACTGCTCGACTTAAAATTTAAAAATGATTGAAGAAATTTGACACATTGTGGAAGCCCAGCGTGCCGTTGACCGTATTTTGTGAGTGATATTGATGAAAGATCTTGATGCAAAATCAAGATGTTTGCCGCTTGCATGACACTGACTAACTACATAACTTCAAAAATCGATTCTAAATTAACAAATACCTATACTTTTTTAGGGTTCCGTACCCAAAGGGTAAAAACGGAATTACTAAGACTCCGCTGTCTGTCTGTCTGTTACTAGGCTGTATCGCATGAACCGTGATAGCTAGACAGTTGAAATTTTCACAGATAATGTATTTCTGTTGCCGCTAACGCTATAACAACAAATACTAAGAGTATAATAAAATAAATAATTAAGAGGAGCTCCCATACAATACAACAAACGTGATTCTTTTACCGTTTTTTGCTTTATATTAATAACGACAACAGGTAGAAGGTAAAAAATTTCACAGATGATGTATTTCTGTTGCCGCTATAACAACAAATACTAAAAATAGAATTAAATAAATATTTATGGGTGGCTCCCATACAACAAACGTGATTTTTTTGCCGTTTTTTTGGTACGGAACCCTTCGTGCGCGTTTCCGACTCGCACTTGGCCGGTTTATTTTAACTTATTTTTCATTTGCGTTCCTTCACCACGAATTTCGTTCCTTTTCAAACATTCCGACGTTCTAAATCTCCCATCTCTACTGGCAACACTGGGCCGAATACTCAAACGCTACTTAACTTTGAGCGGCTCTCAAACAGCATGCTGTCTTTGTCATATCTTTGACATTTAATGCGACAGGACGACGTTTGAGAGCCCTTCAAAGTTAATTAGCGTTTGAGTATTCGGCCATTAGGCAATAGATTTGAGTAATTTAAAATACTCAGGTATTTTATATTGTATTTTTTTTTACACAGCGGGATAGTGTTTGGCCTTCATCTCACCCAATGTTAAATGAGGATAAGGCCGAAGGTGGAAGCGCACTACACCCGGAATACTGGCTATACCACCTCTAACTGCCGGAACACAACAACTCTCAAATTGTTGTTATTTGATTTGTATGATGTGATTGATGAGTATTTGATGTGATATCCAAAACTGATAATATGTACATTCATTTTTCGAATGGCGAAGGCAACTGTCAAAATGGCGCTGCGTACGCTTGTTCCATGAGAGCTATGAAAATAAAGGACTTTTACTTTAAAAAAATCGTTTTTTAGCTTTAAATTGATTAAATTCTGTAAAATAGGCTTTAAAAATGTTGGCACTTACAAATTTCCGAAAAATCTGGATATAGAAAAAAATTATAAATTCTGTAAGAATAAAAACGTCTTAATTGGGCTTTCAATTCCGGCATTTGCATTGTAGAATAGTCTTTTATAGCCATTTTGGGTCAATGGGTCTTTTTCGGTAAAAAATACTACAAAATAAATACCTATTTTCCCATACATTTTGTTCTGAACGTCTACTGTCTTAGGAACAAGCGTACGCAGCGACATCTACAATTAGCTTTGCGTTGCCAACCCCATTGATCCTCATTGTGAAGTGCCTACTCTTACGGCGGATCTACACATTCGCCAATGATCGCCGCAAATCGGCGTACATTGCCCGTTTTGTAACAAATGTGTCAAAGAGATTTTGTTACGAAACCAGTAATGTACTACGCCTACATAGGCGTGGTACATTACTCCTACATAGGAGTGTAGATCCGCCGTTAAAACGTACCTACTGATTTACTTGCTTAGTGCTCTGTACGCGAGTCCAAAAATTGCCATCTGAATATTTCATTTTTAGTCATTAAACTGTAAAATATTTATATTATGTGACCTGGAATATTTACGTGTTAACTTATGCATATTCCCTATTAAATTCAAATTCAGGTCCCTAATTTCGAAGCAACTTTCAGATGGAGCGATTTGTATGGAGCTGCTGACACCGAACGGCTGGACATCCACATACACCGTTGAAGCAGTGGTGATGCAGTTCGCGGCGACCGTGGTGAAGGGCCAAGGGCGGGTAGTAGATCGTCGGGGCCCGCGCCAGTACTCACTAAAAGGCGCGGAGAAGACGTTCCGAAACATCGTCAATCTCCACGCCAAAGGGGGCTGGTACACGCCGATGCCCTCGGATGGTTGAACTAATGAAGGTGAACCTACAACCCGCGCAGATAAAGAATGAGATTAGAAATGGCGTCGTACACATTCACTTCTTAAAATTCTTAAAATTTTGTAAAAAATATATGTTAAAGTAGCAAATAGGTAGTAAATATCTATATTAACGAAGCGGTTAATACAATAGTACAACTATGATAACTCAGAAGTGGTCAGCCAACCTGACGTCAGAATGGCTGACCACTTGGTTTCTTTGATAAATATCTTAACGTTAAGGTAGCAAATCTTTCATTAAAGGTAGTAAATAGTAGCAAATAGGTAGTAAACAGTGCACATGGTCTCACGTGCTATCTCGTTTTGTCCAGCCATTCTGACGGTCACTCTCGCTCGCACAATAAACGCAACACCTATAGCTCTCTCACTCACACTTGTTGTGGTAAGCGCGGTGAGCCGCCATTTTCAATCCCATTCTTTATCTGCGGGCAGGTTGTATAATATAAAGAAATGCCCGCGCAGCCGCCGCGCTGCCCACTCCTCGGGGGGCGATCGCATGCGTGCGGCCTCAGCTAAACGGCACTAAGCTGAGACAGGCATTTTTGAATAGGATTAAACCACAAATAAAATGAGTGGTTAAAAAGAACTGACTAAATATCGCCCTGCACGGCCTTTTTCTTACAACAGGCAGGCAGGACTGGGGTTGCCAGATGTCCGGTATTTAAGCGTACAGTCCGGTATTTTCGAGGCCTGTCCGGTAAAAAACAAATTGTCATTCCGGACAGGGACCCTATTTTTGAATCGCTGGACTCCAGTCGAGCGCTCGTTTCTACTGATTTTCGTTCGATATATCACTCAAAACAATGGGATATCGAACGAAAATCAGTAGAAACGAGCGCTCGACTGGCTTCGAGCGATTCAAAAATAGGGCCCCTGAACAATATCCGGTATTTTTAAAGCAAAGTCGGTACAACTGGTCACAAGCGCCTACAAAAGTAGGCATATGAAATCCCCTCGAACGCAAAACTCGCGCGCGCTGCTCGCGTAATATATTGCTGCAATATTAGTATAAAAAACCCGTTTTTTTGCGACCTAGCATTAGCTATTGAGCTACATTTTTATTTTATATATTTATTTATCCCGACAGCAAAACAACCCTCAAATCCCGACATTTTCACGTGCCGGACTACAGCTGCGCCACAAAAAAAAAAGTTGAAAATCTGACTTTTTGACTAACCCATGATGAAGACGATAGTTTGTCGGAATTTGTCGCACAAAAACCAGAATGTGTCGGGCTTGCGTTTAGGAGATACGTGTGGCGCAGCTGTAGAGACGTCTCTACAGCTGAGCCACACAGATCTCGAAAACGGAAGGTCGTAGCGAAAATCTGATTACTCGTGTGTGTAGCCGTTAATTTGTCGGAATTTGTCGCACAAAAACCAGAGTTTGTCGGTCTTGCGTTTAGAAGATCTGTGTGGCGCAGCTGTAGAGGCGTCTCTACAGCTTACGACCTTTCGTTCTCGAGATCCAGGTAAAAAGGTCTCCACAGCGTATCCTCACATATCTCCTAAACGCAAGATCGACAAACTCTGATTCTTGGTGACAAATTCCGACAAACTAACGGCTACACACTCGAGTTATCAGATTTTCGCTACGACCTTCCTTTCTCAAGATCCAGGTAGAAAAGTCTCCACAGCGTATCTTCACATATCTCCTAAACGCAAGACCGACAAAAACTGGTTTTTGTGCGACAAATTTCGACAAATTAACGGCTGCACACACGAGTAATCAGATTTTCGTTACGACCTTCCGTTTTCGAGATCTGTGTGGCTCAGCTGTAGAGACGTCTCTACAGCTGCGCCACACAGATCTCCTAAACGCAAGACCGACAAACTCTGGTTTTTTTGCGACAAATTCCGACAAATTAACGGCTGCACTCACGAGTAATCAGATTTTCGCTACGACCTTCCGTTTTCGAGATCTGTGTGGCTCAGCTGTAGAGACGTCTCTACAGCTGCGCCACACGTATCTCCTAAACGCAAGCCCGACAAATTCTGGTTTTTGTGCGACAAATTCCGACAAACTATCGGCTTCATCATGGCATAGTCAAAAAGTCAGATTTCCAACTTTTTTTTTTGTGGCGCAGCTGTAGTCCGGCACGTGACATTTTCAAATTTTCTCCAGATATTTTGAACTTCCGATCTGGCAACCCAGTCGAGAATATATGGGAAGTAGGAGGATTTTTTTTAAATTACCTTTCATTAAAAAAAAGTCTCCGCAAACAATTGACCTCAACTACTTGAGTTAGGCGCAAATTGTATAAAATATAGTTAACATAACAAAAGCATAAAACAAATTAACCTGAAAAACCCTTCTTTAAAGTAGTTTTTTTGAAAATACTGAAACAAGTGCCAATACCTAAACTAAAAAAATGAAGTTTAAAAATGTTGGTTATTGTGTAATTTTTCAGAAACTGCTTAATAAATTGATTTTTTTTATCTCAGAAATAAGTTCTACGTTATTGATTTATCCGAAAATGATACCACATTTGACCTATTAGCTAAACCTGAATTGTTATAGTTTTTAGATTGAAGCCGGGAAAAGTGCGCTATTCAACCCGCCGCCGTATGGAACTGTATGTAAGGATAGCTTGGCCCAGCTCAATATTAGTTAGAAACAGCCTACAGATCAGTTTCTATCATGTGGCCAAACTTTATCACGACTTGTAACTCCCAACTTTTTTTAGTATAGAGGTTCATACCTACTAATACTTCCGACTCTAAACAGGGCCTTACTTAGGGGTAGGGATTGGTATTCGAATATCCGAATATTCGTATTATCCGAATATTTGCCTCATTTATTATTCGAATATTATTGAGAGTAGTATTCGAATTTTCCAAAATTTTTGAATACTGATATACAGTGTGTTACAAGCCTCGGCATGTAACTTTAGCACTGCCATTTTGTGCGCAGAAGTATTTTTTTGGGCTCTCATTGGTGGGAGACGTGGTTCAGGGCTTCTGCAAGCATGCGCAGTATTCCCCTCCAATTTCTCTCACCGCTAAACTTACGTGCCGCGGCCTATAAAAAAACCCTACCCCTAATGTTGAATATGGTAGATAGGGAGCATCAAACTGAACCATTTTTACTACGGGACCAACTCTGAAATCGTGGAATAATAAACAGCTGTTTTATACAAAAATTAATAACGAAAATATCAAAATGTATGCAAGAGCACAGCAGATTTTTTTGCGATCAGATCGGAGATTAAAAATGTGTATATACTTAAGTCCTAAACTTAGTACCTAGTATTCAATATCTTAATGAATAATAGTGAGTAATAAAATTCTCTAAAGTTCATCACAATGGATTGAAATTGAAACCCAAATTTGTGAACATTATCTGCCGCCAACCAAACTGTTTTTGCCAGTTTGTAGATGTTGCCCATTGTTGCTTGAAATACCATCTATCACCTGGTGGTGATAGATGGTATATGCAGTAGTAGCCCAAAGCACTCATGATGGTTCATGAGTGCTTTGGGCTACTACTGCATTCGGGATTATGTATGGATTCTAACTATATCCCATACATCTAAATCCGTTAAGGCATTAAGTGGAGTGAAGAAACTCAAACACCCACAAACATACATAAACCCTGAACACATTACACTCTCTGTTTTTTGGGAATTGTGTAATAAAAGGATAAGAAAATCCCATTATTTTATTGCCAACACACCCTATACTTATGTTTTTTAGTGAATCGATTGTTGATTAATCGTGTATGTTTGACATTATTTACGTAGGTAAAGTACGTTGGTAGTTGTACTAACTATTTAATCTGTGACAATAAAACTCATGTCATGTCAAAAGGGGTAGATAACAAAATGTCATTATAAATACGAAAATGTCAAACAATTATAACCTCAAAACGGCTCCTTGAGATTGAGATTTCTCTTTTCTCCCGCATTATATTTTAATGATATTATTCCCACATGATCATAATAATATTACTTAAAGTATATCGGTAATTTCATCAATGCGCATCATGGCCTAGCTTCTATAGTAAAATCGGCATCATCCTTTATTTCTGTGATCTCAGAAACGGCTCTAACGATTTCGCTGAAATTTGGTATATGGGGGTTTTCGGGGGTAAACAATCGATCTAGATTAATCTTATGTTTGGGAAAACGCGTGTTTTCGAGTTTTCATGTGTTTTTCTTTCGACGCAGAATATAGTCGCTAATTTCGTCCTGCCGGCCACTGTCAGTCTAGTCCAGCGGGTTAAGACGCGGACGGCAAGAAACGAGTGTTACAGGTTTGAATCCCGCTCGGTGCCGTTTGTGTTTTTAATATGTTCAAGTTTAAATATTTTTTTTTGATTTTTATTGTTTTTAGACAAGTTTTAAAAGATGTAGTTAATGTTTGAGATAACAATGTAGATTATCACCTAAACACCACCATATTACAATAATACATTACTTGTATCAAGTGTTTTTTTGTTAGAGTAGCAGACGGAGTGAATTCTAAACTAGTTGAAAGTTATTTACTCTCACGATTATCTATCTGAATGTAGTAGATATTTAATTTTAACCTACCTACCCATTGTGTGTAACCTTTTGATAACTATTGTGATGGAAAATGACCTCACTTTAAATGTGGAGCTCATTTTTCAATCTTGACGACTCTGTATGAAATATACAGGGAGAAAAAAGCAGCCCTTGACGAGTTTCTTGCCGGTTCTTCTCGTTACAAGGTCTCCCGCTTAGGGTTTGCGAACCGATGGCGTAGCTTCTATGACATTCACAAGTGCTTGTAACAGCCTAGACCGAATAAATTATTTTGAATTTTGAATTTTCTGAATAATAGTAAAAACCGAGCAAAACTCGTTCACCCAGATATTGATATTATGATATAAGTACTTAAATAGACCTACTAGAAAAAACCAAACACGTCCATAGTCCCGTCTGAGGTGAAAAGAGTCAGATATTTTTAGTGAGTGTTAAATGTTCATAAAAACGTAGTTTTTCTTTTTAAATTAGTAAAATTCTACTTTTATTGTATGACCTTTATAAAATATATGAATTGTTTGATATTATATTCAAGTCAAAAGGACATTTTGTTCTCTAGATAAAAAGTATTCGAAAAATTCGTAATATTCGGATAATTCGGATATCATTTTGGAACTATTCGAAATATTCGAATAGTAAAAATGGACGAATATTGCAAGCCCTACTTAGGGGCCATATTAGGAAAACATGGTTTGCGCGGGCCATATTTTTATATCGAAAACGTAAAGTTGTAGCCACAAAAAAAACATACGACAAGTTAAAAAGATTATCTAGTAGCTAAAGCAAACAAAGGGCAACAAGTATTAATTGCGTATAAACCTCACAGATAATTGTAAAAAAAAATCAAGTACAGATACCTCATCCCATACTACAGAAATGGCCCTCGTAAGGCTATCAGGGCGATTAAAAATGTTTTTCTTATAGAATTCTAGATGGCGCCGCTATCGTCGCAGCGTGCTTAGCACAAGCAACAAACATTGAAACGCAAAAAGCAAAACAACCTTACTAGTACAAATTATTGCCGATAGGTGTCGCTCAATTTTTATTGAAATTTCTTAAAAAAACCCTTCATTTTACTGTTTCAATACAATTTTGCATATGGTGAGTTTTTAAGAAACAATTAAAAAGTTTAATGACTTTCTTATCTGTATTTGAATATTACAAAAACAAATCGAAGCAGGTACCGCCAACTAGTGAGGTAAATTTTAACTAATTCCAACGTTAGTTTAAATTCAGGAATGTGTTACAATGCCGAAGTAGAAAAGACCGGTTTTTACAATACCTATGGACGAAATCCCGAAAATTAAAAGTCCGAATGGTTGTTTGGCTGTACGTTTAAAATCACGAAAGGACATTTTACCTAAAATACTAAATCCCGAAGCTTAAAATACCGAAGGTTTATACCTAAGTTCTATACCCCGAACTACTTAATACCGAATTGGCTTTGGTTAAAAAATAAAAGGTATTTTTTTTTATATTTTTTTACTACAGATTAGGCCAATTTAAGAAACTAATTTGAATATTTTAACATTTGGTCCCGTATTTATTTTTTTATAAATATATTTGTCGAGCAGATATGGTCAACCGGAATGACGTCATTAGTGGCATGAAAGTTTAAGAAGGAAAACCTTTGCCATCTACTTATAGAAAAAGAACGGCCAAGTGTCATTACCTGTCATAATGACTTTATGGTTGTTTGTAAACAAATAAGTTATAGTTAATATTTCTTCTATTTTATTCATTTAATCCAGTTGTGACGGTTCTAACCTACCATCTTAATTTGTCGCAATAATTTTTGAGGTGGTAAAATTATAATCAAAATGCTTACCAGTGGAAACTCAGCTGAAAAACTTTGTAAAAACTGACACGCCCAATTTACCCAAATTGCGAAATGTATTGTTTGTATTGTGTCTATTTTGGATGTAGGCTACATGGATGAAATTGTAACGATTGCTTGTGGACTGATAAATTTGCAGGATAACATAATAAACATTGTGAAAATATGTGCATACTTTTATTTACAAACATTTAATAGTAGGGATGTGGAAAAAATTACGAGATAAGTTCATCGATATTTTTCGGGCGATATTAAATACTCTGATATATCGATAGATGTTTTTACAATAACTTTTCCAAAACATTTTTTTGTAATTACGTATGGATTCTAATAGTCGAAACTATTTTGTCACTGGAGCATTTTGATTTTTTCCAACTTTTGAGTATTAAAAATCATCGTAAAATTCGTCAAATCGAGCCAAAATTTCGCGTAGGGGTTTATTATGCTATTTTTTATGTTTTACAATACCTTAAAATTAGAATCCATTACTTAGTCATCATCCCATTTCATCCCATTTTTTTCTGAGAAATATTACCTATATCGATATTTTTTCACTTCCACCTTCCACCATCCCTAATGCCAAGTTCATTGTCAAAATTGTCTTTGCACTTTTTTCTTTTTTTTTATTATGGCTGGGGGATCTGTATGTGATGACGTCATATGAAGGTCATTTGAAGGTTAAAGCTTTTTATTGAATATTATAAATATCTTTAAAAATATAGACTTATTTTTAAATTTAATTAGTAGACACTGTACCGAAAGCTTATTCCTCGAAATGGTTTTGAGATTTCCAGTCATGTTCAAAAAGTTATCAAAGCCAATTGGCTGTGGAGGTGTCTTTGGGCTTCGCCTGAAATGCTTTATAGTAAACTAGCGGCCGCCCGCGACTTCGTCTGCGTGGACAGTTTTTTTGCTATCCCTCGGGAACTGTATGTTTTTTCTGGATGAAAGGTACCCTATGTCCTTTTCTGTACCCATGACAACGTGTATGCAAAATTTCATAATGATCGGTTCAGTAGTTAAGACGTGAAGGCGTAACAAACAAACAAACAAACAAATAAACAAACAAACGGACTTTCGCATTTATAATATTAGTAAGGATTTAGCTGCAGAAAATTAGTCTAAACTAGTCTACTGGGACTTAGAAACCGTAGATCGTAGGTCACGTCACGACACGAAATAGGTGTGAGGAGCGTAGCGACGAGCATGTTAGGTTGACATGAACCCAGCGCGCGAGCCGAGCGAGCGAAGCGAGCATGCCGCGGCAGCGGCCGGCGAAGCGCCAGAAAAAACAACTATTTCATACTCGATTGGTGGATTTTGTCAAAATAATGACCATTTTTAATATTCACTTTAATTAATCAAATTCATTTTATAATCCATTTAATCAAATACTATGTAATTTAATTTGATAATCGATCTTTCAAGTTTCGGTCTATCGGATATCGATATTTAGAATGTTCGGTATTTTGAAAATAGGTGTTTTATGTGTCGATATTTCGGTCGTATGTATTATGAATTGTCGGCATTGTAATGCATATAGGGTTGCCAGATCGGAAGTCCAAATTATCTGGAGAAAATTTGAAAATGTCGGGATTTCGCGGTTGTTGTCGGGAGAAATAAATATTTAAAATAAAAATGTAACTTAAATGCCTACATATAGTAAGAAAACGGCCGCGCAGCGCGATTTTTAGTCAGATTCATCCACTAATCTTGTAAGTTGTGATCTTGCTTGCCTATTGGAAAAAAAGGAGCGATTTTTAGTTAATTTCATTCACTACTCTTATACTATTGCCTGTATATTGTAGAAAAACGGCCGCGCAGCGCGATTTTTATAGTTAGTTTCATTCACTAAACTTGTACTCTTGCCTGTCATAGTAAAATAAAACAGCCGCGCAGCGCGATTATTAGTCAGTTTCATCCACTAACCTTATAATCTCTGGTTTCATACGCCAAAATTATTGTTTTCTGGAGAACTTTCGGAACAGTTGATTTTTCGGGAGATTTTTAGATTTTTCGGGAGTCGGGAGATCAATTGAAATTCCGGGAGAATCCAGGCGAATCCCAACCACCTGGCAACCCTAAATGCATACCCTTTAAATTCACCTCACTAGATAGCAGTACCTGCTAACTAAGCCACATCTGATGTACCAAATGAGACCCCATGCTACAACTTTACGTTTTCTATATTAAAATATGGCCCGCGCAAACCATGTTTTCCTATTATGGCCCCTTAATTAGATTAAATATTTTTTCTTTTTATTACAGTTCTCGCCGTTCTTTCAACTGTGTAATGCAGAATGGATCTCCTTTAGTTTTACTTTAATCGTAATAAAATTAGCTAGTGTTTATATAAATGCTTAGTGCTTTTGTGTTTATTAATTATTCGTAAAAAATGATGTAGGTAGGTACACAGGAGTGAAGGATTTCACATTTTAACATTGACATTATAAAAAATATATAATATTACTTAAATGGATACGTACCTAAACTCTAGCTAAAGTCGCATTACTCATCTCCCAGCAAAAATGTAAACAAAGGTGTTGCCAGAACAAAACAACTCAAGAGGTAATAGTATATTGCTAAGTCAAGAAATAAACACACCTACATGCTTTTTCATTAGGAACCTAATAAAAATAGATTAGATAAATATTCTGAATCATGAGTTTTGCGGCAAAAACAGTTATATAATTTAATATTTCATAATAACAGTTTTATAGTAGAAAAGATATTCATGATGCTGTGCACACATCAACTGCAAACCGTGTACATCAACCTTTGGTTCATTTTATAAAATTTAATAAAAAATAGTAATAATAGTAGCTGTTAGTAGTAACATTTGTCTTTTGGTTTGGGGGGGGGGGGACGACGACGACGGCGAAGATGCTAAGACATTCTGCCAGTTCTCGATTAAGAATGTATGTAAAAGTTTATAAAAATTCTTATTCAAAATAGTTTAACAAAAACCATAAACACTTATATTCCATTCAAACGCGTACAACGCCATCTATTGCATTTTATGAAAACCTCGTCAATGGCAGGTCATGAGTGACGAAAAACTCGGCAAAAGTGGTTTAGACAAGAAAGAGGATTTACGAGGTTTTCACTCTTCGCCGACGATATAGAAAAAATGCATAAGTTCTGTAAGAATAAAAACGTCTTCATTTGGCTTTCAATACCGGCATCTCCATTTTGTTTCATCCGTCTTTTATATCCATTTTGGGTCAATGGGTCTTTTTCGGTAAAAAAAAATACCACAAAATAAAGAACTATTTTCCCATACATTTTGTTCTGAACGTCTACTGTCTTAGGAACAAGCGTACGCAGCGACATCTACAATTAGCTTTGCGTAGCCAACCCCATTGATTGCAATGTCCTGTTACCAACGTATTTTTGATAGTTTAGGTACATACAGTCAATATCTAAGTTTAGTTTTCTTATCAGTTCGTATCAAGAATTTCTAACATCAAAATGGTTATGATAGGTTATAAAGATAAAATTTCTAATTACCATCATACTTTAAAATTACCCTGGTTAACATTATATTTATTATGACTCAAACTATAATAAACAAATTAAAAAGTTATAAAAGTGACCAAAGGTTTTCAATATCTGAAAATGTCACTCTCAGGGTCAGTTTGTCAATTTGACAGTGACGTTTCTTTGTTTACATTTTTGCTGGGAGATGAGTAATGCGACTTTAGGTGTTAATTAGTTTGGTCATGGACGAATTGGTGAACCAAAGATGTTTATTCTTTTGTAAATTCATTCAATGCCTATGTATTTGTAAGAGGATTACCTACCTATATGTATTGTGGATGTAATAAATTACCTGTTCAAAAATGATTTCTTTTTTAATTTATTACCACATGCCTGAGGTCAGAACTAAAATAACAGAACTCCAGAAGAGTGTTCTTTCTTTCTATATTATCTGTAACCTAATTATTTTCCACTGTACCCTCAAGGGAACCAAAGGTAAAAAAGGGAAACTAAACTATGCTAGGCTGTAGTTATGTCAGTACAGTAGGTTGTAGGGTGCGTAGGTACCCAAAAGGAAAAAAACCAGTATCGCGGTACCTATCTATTCACGAGTTACATTTATTGTTATGGCCGGGCTACAACGTATGCGGCCTGGCCCGACCACGCTTCTATCAACAAAAAAATAGCTTAAATGAGGGGTGATTGTACGAGTTGTGCTGGTTGCGTACCACAGGAAAAAATTATAGAAATTACATTTTATGAGAAAAGGGACTAAACGCTTAGCGTGAATATTAGAACAATAATGTAACTTTACGTTTACGAGTTTATATACGGGCGCGCTCTATATTTTAAGCTTTGTCCAGACTTGTATCATTTTGGCGTATCAGATCACCGTATCTTTACCATACATCGCTAGTTTGTACCAACCAAACTAGCGATGTATGTTAAAGATACGGTGATCTGTCTGATACGCCAAAATGGACTAGTCTGGACAAAGCTTTACGTGCCTTTCAAAAGTCCAACCCCCCTGGAAAATATCTCAGATACGCTCATGCCTGTTTCCCTTAGAGCATTTAACCAATTAAGGAGACGCCACTGTCAGGCGTACCCCTCTGTCAAACGAGAATGACCGCCGCTCATACTCGTTATATAAAACTAGTTGACCCGAGTTCCCCGCCATTCAGCTGATCATCGTACACGCGAAACCACCGGAGCTAAAAATGCCGATTTGCAGTGTTATTTCATGTAAAAAAAATATCGGAAACATTTAGTGTGCAAAAGGATAACGTTATTTTCCATCTGCTGGTATTATTTTGTCCAATTGTTTTCAAATAATGCACTAAAAATTAAAATAATTCAAAAATATTGTCAATCAAACAGTGTTGCCACTAAATTATAAAAAATCCCTTTTAGCCTAATTTTTTAAGTTGAATGTATGACACTTAAAACATCACGTTCTTGACCTGTTAATACCTACCATTCATTAGGTACTGTAGTGTAGACGCTTGATGAATTTATTAGGTATAGATTACTTTTTGCTAATTTATTTATTGTTATTTTTTTCTTTATCTTTATTTATTATAATCTCTTACTCAATACTTAAAAAATAGCAGGACTATTAAACTTATGTTTAAAATAGGTATTGTAGCACATGAGTAAATAAACGGAACAGAGTACAAGCTCTCAAAACTTATATACCCATTTTTCAAGGGTTGACACCTGGTTGCAGGTTGAAAAGTAGGGAAAATAGAACACACGTCCGAATGTCACAGCCACTTTATTCCGAAAATATTAAGATTACATAGTTGAAACTTGGTAGGTAGATGTATTCTGTTAACCGCTTAACGAATTTAACACAAAAATAAAAAAAAAATAAAAAGATTAAGGGGGGGCTATTACTTATGGGGGATTATTACTATTCTTCTCGCTCTTTTATATTGGTATCGAGTGAGTAGTGTGAGTACACAAATTCACATTTAAAAATTGTGTATTATTTTTTTTACGCGTTTTATTTATAGTTAGTATTAAACTATTGTCAAATCACAACTTAAAACGGGAGTTATTTCGACGAGCTCCGTTATAAAATCTGTCAAATGAGACCGGTCGCTAGGTGGTTTCTAATTAGATAATCAGCCTGCCGGCTGACAATCCGAGTCTCCGTGCAAATATTTTCTTCTTCATTGTGACCCGCGGCCTCCGTGATCTGTCGCGGGCTCCACTCTCCGTGCTTCTTTTCATTGTGACTTGCCGCGGGCTCCATTCTCTGTGCTTCTCCCCATCGTGAGTATCGTGACCGGCTGTGGGCTTCCACTACACTACGTGTGTGTTATGAGGATTATCATAAATAAATGGAATTTTATTAAATTATATTTCTGTCTTTCACTTCTTAGATACAATTCTCCTTAAGCAGATTCTACTACACTTTTCTTTCTTTTACATCCTTAACGTTACATAATACTTTATTATCATAAAATATTTACGGATGTCAGTAATTTTTCCCAAAATATGCCATTTTAATTTAAAAACGGTGGCCACACTGCAGCAAAAGTAATGTTGTGACAGCACAGAAACAAATATCGATATCGACTTTATCAGTAGGTATGTTATTCTGGCTATAAAATATTGGAAAAAAATACTAACGTTTTTTCTGCCGAAAGAGGAATTTCGTTTTTTTTTTCAGAAAAAAAAACAGTCTATTATTTATTTTGACGGAAGCGGAATGTGACAAAAGTGGCCTAAATTATTTCAGATTTCCAAAAGATGCAATGATACGAGATGCCTCGATCCAAGCTTGTGCAAAACATGTTTCCTAAACGTACTCGCACAATTTGCTCACAGCATTTTGAAGCTTCCTACTGTTTAATAATACAAGCTAATAACACAACTCAAAACTCAAAATAATTTATTCAAAACTAGGTATTAGTTAATAATTTTATGTTTTGAGTAAGAAGTGCGATACATATTAATAATATTAAACAGAAAAAATATACGACGTCCTTAGTACAAGCAGAAAGAAGCAAACCCATTCCCACTGGCAGCACCCGTTCACGAGCATGACGCATGAACCACTTTCTTTAAAATAAGTATAACAAATAAAGATTTTAAATATAGTTATTCCGTTTTAAGGCTCCGTTACGCGAAATCATTTGTCTCTGTCTTTTTCTTTACGTGTAAAGAGTATGGAAAATAACCTCACTTCTGCACTTTTTCGATGTTTTTCGTCGTTTTTTCATCATTATCTTTAGCACAATTATCTTTCTTGAAAAAAAGTTATTGGAGCAACTGCACAGTACGTTAAAGTGTATTTTGATGGAGAATTCAATACGTTTACATTGTTATTTACGCCAAAAATATGGCCCGCGACAAGCGCTTTTGGTGATATTCTGATTTTTTTTTACAATCATCTGTGAAGTTTATCCGCAATTTAATGTTTGTAGCAACTAGGTAAAATAAAAAATAAAATAAAATAATTTTAATTGTGATAGCTGGTGGGTACATTAACAATATCAGTTATGGAGCAACCTTTTAAGTAAATAAATACTTGTGTTAGTTTGCCCCGCTCTTCATAGCTTTGACGAAAAACTCTTTAGTTTGTCGTATGATTTTTTTGGTGGCTACAAGTTTACGTTTTCTATATAAAGATATGGCCCGCGCAAACCATGTTTTCCTATTACCGCCCCTTAAGGTCTACTTAAACATGAGCGGTATCCGCTGGCACCGTATGGCATTTGAAAACTACCAGTATTTGAAAACTCTTGCTTAGTTAAATTGACCGGGTAGAATTTCTTGCAGTATCATCAATTTTACTGACTTATCCTAATAAGTCACCCTGTAGATTTTGACGACAGCCAAAGGTTGCCTTAGCATCATCGAAGGGCCTAAATTGAAAAAAAAAACTACAGACTCATATTTGAATTTTTGTCATTATAATTCAATCATTATGACATAAATTAAAAATATGAGCCGAAGAAGGTATCGAGAGTAAAATATCGATAGAGTCAAGCACTAGCAACGTTTACATGAAAATGACGTCATCGCGTGTACTGACAGGTTGGTTTCTGCGTGTGTATGTATTTGTGTGCGTAAAGTTTAAGCTCGTGTTTGATAATTTTGTTGTGTGCGTGCGTAGCAACGTGATCGAAAATGCATTAGTGTTTAACACTATTTGTGTGTGCGTTACCTCGTCCCCCGCGGAAAGTGGCAGACTTTTTTGTAAAGAAATTAGTTCTCGTGACGCCTCCTTACTTGGTTAAATGCTCTAAGCTGTTTCCTCCTCCAAACTAGACTGATTATAGTTTTACCCATGGCACTACTGGCAGACACGGGAAAGAAAAATTTCCCGTGACACTACTGGTAGTGCCACGCAGTAGTGTCACGGGCAAAGAATGCTTTTTTCATCAAAAAAATAAAGAAAGGCATCTGTGATGCTATATTATGCTTTTTTCCCTCTCGTCAGATTGTTCGATGTCTAATCAAATGGCATTTTTTATGTTTTAGAAGATATATATCTTTTTTTTAAATTAATTTATAAAAAAAGGAAAACGTGGGAACACAGTGAAATCTTTAAAAAAGGTATTTAAATCGGTCTATTTGGATTAGGAAACAGGGGACTATGAAATGTTGATTTTGTCTACTATCTACCTATACGAATAGGTATAAATCAACCGGAGGGGAATTTTTCAATTCTTTTGACCCTCTCTTTCTCTCTCCCATTGTGTTTCTTCTTAATTCACAAAATAAAATTAAAACCATACTTACTTAGACTTATTAAATAATAAATACCAACCAACTTATCAACAAAGTACCTTAGACAACTATTATGTATTCTGTGCCTTAGGTGTTTTTTTATTGTCACACAATCAGTACAAATACAGAATAAATTGGCTTATTCCGTTAATCCAAGCAAATAAATTCAGGATTCAAGTGGAATAATAATATCTACCAAACCCAGATACCTGCATGTTTTGCTGAGCTTTGTCTATCAGGCATTGTGAATAATATAGGTACCTAATCAACAGTCAGTTCATCAGGGGCCTTATTCACAAACATCCGAAACTTTTCGTATCCGATAACTAATCTTCTAATGTTTTCCATATATTTTCTTCTCGACGGATACTAACAACACCCCTATTCACAAACAACACTCAAACGATCTTGACTACACGAACGCACTACTTTGAAACAAAGCTCGTTGATTGGTTTGTTTGTATTACGTGCAGTTAGTTTGTGGAATGCTGTGCGTCCACAGGCACTGTGAGACCTCATAGTAATGTTTGTGAATACGGGTGTAACTCTTCTGACATCAATAGCTATGAAGGCCTATTAAAATCACAGCGGCATCCTCTACCGGTGGCGGTAACGATATCCTAATGGGTATGTTGAAACCGCTGCGGGCGGGCGGCGGCACGGGGTGCGTCTGCGGGGGAGTAACGGTTTCGCCGCACACGCGGTACGTATCGCGTACCCATCCGGTATGTGTTTCCAGTTTCGCGACAGCCGAGAAAATGTCATACAAATTACCGCACGGGATATCGCACGGGTATTACTGGTACCCACGGCGCGGCGTAGCAGATACCGCTCAGATTTGAGTAGGCCTTAAGACACAAATCCTTAAATTAGGTTATAGTCTTTGTTTTAAATCAAACTGTCAGAATCAAAAGTTACAGAAATCGTAAATATATGGAAAGCATAGCATCGGATATGAAAAGTTTCAGACGTTTGTGATTAAGGGCCCTTGAGTTTCAAAGCATTTAGCCATAATATTACTTACATTTCCATCATCATCAACATAGAGACAAATGCACAAATAAAAGTTAATGAAAAGACAAAGTAGATTATCATAATCTTGCCAACTTTATACAT
Source organism: Agriphila geniculea (assembly GCA_943789525.1). Taxonomy (NCBI): domain Eukaryota; kingdom Metazoa; phylum Arthropoda; class Insecta; order Lepidoptera; family Crambidae; genus Agriphila; species Agriphila geniculea. The sequence goes on along the minus strand of OX038873.1, from coordinate 9,328,094 downwards.
TAAGAAAAGGATAATATTATAAGTTAATAATAATAAAAGCAAATTATCACATGACAGATCATTCTCCTCCCCGCAATGCTAACACCAGATGTAGGACTGAACCACCTTGGACCTTGTAGTCTTGTGCAGTTTTCTCATCGTTCCTGGAAGAGAACAAGGAATCAATGACCAAAACTAGATATTGCAACCCTTTAAATTAACTCAGCACCAGTAGCGAAAGAAACCCCTCTTCTTTTCTCCTTGCCTCACACAAAATTTGAAAAGTAAGTAAATTTTTTTTATTCAAAATGATTTGACTAAACTATATCATCAAAATGACATCTTCCGGCATTATGTATTTTTGTTGTGTAGGTGGGTACTTTCATTTTGATGCACAAGATAAAATGTTCTCAGAGCAATTTAAGAGAAATTGGATGATTAGAAGCTGTTTATCATGTCTTTATCTATTTTTTTTGTATACTGTATGTATGTACCATGGGCAACAGCGTCGCTTGACCACTGCTAAGGTTAAAATCGCTTGCACGCCGCGCCTGCTGTCACATACATTTAGTTCGTGCAGGGGCGATACGCGCGCACGCTAATTTTGTTGCAAACTGGTTAAGCGACGCTGTTGCCCATAGTACATGGACATGGCCCAGAGTCGGGAAAGAAGAGATCTAGACTCCATACATTTTGGGACTTCTCTTTCGAACACTATCTACTGCTATGTATTGTATAGGTATGTTTTTTCAGACAAATTACAAAGTGGGGGGGGGATAGTTACATCTCTTTCTCGCTGTATATCAAATAAAAGAGACGCATTAATAGCCATTCAGAAAACTGGCAAGTTTTAAGAGGTTGTAATACGGGAGCTGGACAATTTTGATAAACTATCGAAAATTTTCGATAGATTAACTATAAATTTATGGCTAGGCTAACAAGTGTGCTAACACTACTGGCGGCATGATGATAGTAGCGTGAGGCAAGGTGAAAAGGAGAGAGGTCGCTTTCACTTCAGGTACCAAGTTGACTTGACCGGGATAATATACTACTTAGTTACTGAAGAGGAAGATACAGGGTTGGTAGGTTGGGGGTTTTTTTCGCATTTTGGGGAAAAATAACGGTCTTGGCGAAATTTTGAAATGTTTGGGGAGAAAAATATACAAGGAAGAGTTTTTGGTTGGAGTATAAATTTAACTCTAATAATGTTTATCTGACCATGTTAAGCAATGATGGAGTTTCGGAAGTTCTAAACGTTTTAGATGATTCAGTTTAGAATTTCCGATACTTCTTTATTTTCTTAATAAACTTAGTTTAACATTTTGAAATGTGTTTTATTTCCTGTTAACAAAAATGGGGGAAAAGTTGGCAAACATATCATTTTGGGGAAAAAAATTCTTGAATATGGGGAACTTTCAAAATCTAGATTTACCAACCCTGGGAAGATATTTCAGTTCACAGACTCATTGTTACTACAAGACAGTACAAGAACAACAAAGACAATTTTATGAATATCTTACATTTGTTTTCCAGAAAATATGAGACGTTGTTGCTGTGGAGGTATGCCTTCTTTTTCTTCTACTCTCTCTTTAATTCTTTCTACTTTATCTGTTGGTTCTATGTCGATTTCGATTTCCTTTCCAGTAAGAGTCTGTAAAGCAGTAAGGTTATAATAACACAAAAATACATTAATTTATTCAATCTCCGAGTTGTTTTTCTTACCTTTACTTTAATCAACATGGTTATGAGGAATAATAAAGAGAAATGCTGTGGATTTTATCCTATTTAAAGGTATTTTTCAGTGATTAAAAAAATTACGCTCGTTCACTCACTGTACCAAATTCACAGACTAGCAGAGAGAGAGAGCGTGCCATTTGTTTGACAAGTGACAAGAGAAGTGAAGAGACATTGTGTGCGTGCATTCCAGCCAATGAATTTGTGTCGTCTGGAATAGGCCTAATAGAAGCAAAACACGTGCTATAGACCCGCACCCTGATTATCTAAAAAGAAACTATTTAGCGACCGGCGGGCTGATTATCTAATTAGAAACCACCTAGCGACCGGTTGCAGTTCACAGATGATAGTGATCCATTGCTACTTCTTTTTGGATTAAAAAAAAACATACCAAAGAAAAGTAGCAATGTATGTGGAATGAAACCGGTCGCTAAATAGTTTCTTTTTAGATAATCAGGGTGCCGGTTCATTCCACATACATTGCTACTTTTCTTTGGTATGTTTTTTTTTAATCCAAAAAGAAGGAGCAATGGATCACTATCATCTATGAACTGCAACCGGTCGCTAGGTGGTTTCTTCTAATTAGATAATCAGCCCGCCGGCCCATAGCGCGTGTTTTGCTCTATACAATCAACAAAAACATTTCAACATTAAAAAAAAACCAATGAGGATTTTGTTGAATATTGAGATATTTTGTTGAATGTGTAGCGCAAAACATGCGCTATGGACCCGGCATAAGTTAAGCAAGAGTGTGCATGCATATTTAGCGATTAGTCTGCTTGAATCAAGAAGCTTATACCCCAAATGGAGGTTGCGCGCAGCGCGGCTAGTGTATCAACGGGCAGACCCTTGATTACGTAAGTCTGTTGCTAACAATTCTCGATTGAAAGCGCAGTTGAATTGCTGCTTTAGTTAAGATGGTTGTCACATGGGTTCTTACTAAAGCAGCGATGTACTCTGTGATTTCTGTCAGAGTTGATTGCAACAAACGTAATTACCCCCCTGGTATAGTATTTTGATTTTTTAGATACCTTCCTTCCCATGGGAGTATTTTAATAGGGCAAAATATCTTCCTTTTATTATATTATGAATATCTTCCTTATACTATCCCATGGCAGTATTTTTACTGCAAAAAATATCCCAATATTTTATTGGCATTTTCAGATTATTTGATTGAAAAATTTCCTTTTTTCAAAATGGTTTGGGACTTCCGCCAAGAGAAGTATACAAGTAATTATGTACGGGCTGAGTCCCCAGAGATCCAAGAAGCCGCTGTAGCGTACAGTGGTTAATGTAAAATTTATTTCAAATATTGCTTCTGATATGATGCATTATGTACGTTTAAAACGTGCATGCATCGTGTCGTCATTTTATGCATCAGTCTTTAGTTATACATGGTACTCATCTATGTATGAATAGCCAGTAACCTGTAGGCTGATTGTCTAACTTTGTTGCAATCAACTTTGACAGAAATCGCATTGACATTGCTGCTTTAGTAAGAACCAATGTGACAACTATCTTACTTAAAGCAGCAATGCAACTGCGATTTCAATCGAGAATTGTTAGCAACAGCCTTACGTAATTCGGGGCCAGCTTACTCATGGTCACCCTTGTGTTACAACAACAATCCTCTCGTGTACGATTTTAGTTACATTTTTAAAGCCTTTACAATTGCCAGCTTCAGGCAATGGGGAATGTCCGAAAAAAATCAAATTGTCTGAATATTTTTCTATAGGTAGGAATAAGCTCCCTTAGTAATAGAAAAAAGTTTCAAAATTTTCAGTTGCGTGAAAAAAATTTAAAAAATGAAAGTCTCTTCGACTTCACAGCTGATGTACGAAAGTAACAGCAGAATGGCCTGAATGCACCCAGTGACAGCCTCACAAAATTGTGATTTCACTAATCTGTGGCAGTCAACTTGACATTGACATTGACATTGACATGACAGTTGTTTAGTTAGTATTTAGCTGGGTTGTTTTGCATTAAATTATTGAAAATAATTAAACTTATCTTATTTCACAGCCTTATTGAAAAATGGACCAAATCTTTTCAAATATTGAAAAACTAACACTGGATGGTATGTATGTGACATAATTATAATCGAAACCTAACCTAAACTCATGACTTTCTTAGGTCTAAGTTAATTCCTGTATCTTAATAATCTAAGTCCTGTATCTTCGAAATGGTTAAACTACCATCAACCTACCATAATCTAAGCTAGGTGCCACTTAAAATAAATATTAAATGTTAGACAATAATATCTTTTTTCTGTTACAGAAGGCCAACAAGAATTTTTAGTATCATTGTTTCCTAGTACCATAAAAGATACGACTTTATCTGATCAACTACACTCGTTTAATAGTTTCAATTTGCAAATTACTTTTCTGAAAAGAATCATCAATGAAATTGATAAATTATCAACCATATTAAAAAATGATGATACTATTTTAATAAGTGTAAAAAATCAGAAACTTTTGCGCACCTGCTATCAAATAATAATATCTCTTGGCATATCACAGTGTCTAGTGCCAGGATTAGGCGTGAAACTGACAAAAAGGTGCATATCAGTTGCCCTTTTGCCTTCACAAAATTTTACTGATTTTCAAAAGTATGAAATGCTTATTGAATGTACTGATTTTTTATCTAGAAGTTATAACATCCCTGTGCTGAAAAAGATCATTATTACTTTACATTTGTCGGACTATATTGCTGCATTAATTCAACTGTCATTTGCCCCACTCAAAAAACCGGGCACTTATGAAAACTTCACCATGACTAAAGATTTGCATGAAAAACTCACTAAGGATAAGGAAAAATATTTACAGATATATGAATATTTAGTTGTTAACTGTTTCCAACCAACTGTTATGAGAGAGTTGTTAGTATTACAAAGTGTTACAGACCCGTTACCTCCAATGTTTGTCAAAAGAGTTATTTCTAAGGAATTGAGTAGAAGGCTTGTTGCTCCTGGTGGGTTGCTAAGCTTAACAAGATGTTTTATGGAGAGTTATAATATTGACACCGGATTTGACTGGAAAAAGATTGAAATGATCAGCAAAATTGTTGCAACTAAACATGGCAGCTGTTCCGAGGCATCATACTTGAATATAATTTGTTCTCAACTCTCACATATGTTGGCTTTGAATAATACTCATTATCTGACTACAGCTGTAGCATGTTTTCTACGCTTGAATGAGAAATATCCCCACAGTGACCCAGTAAAGGCACTTACTTGTGAAATATTTCAAGCTTTTGATTATGACTATCTGATTTCAACTTCAAGTTTGCCTGGGACAATAGTTGTTACACCTCAAGAAATTGATCACAAGGTTAACATTCTGAATGCCTGCATTAATATTACCAACCTGGAGTATTCCTCTTCATTGTTATTACCTAATCTTTATCTTCTATTCCTCCTCGGCATCAAATGTATTAAAAATGAAGATTTAAAATTGAAGCTTAGAGATATTCTCCTGAAGTGTTTGCACCAATCAAGCAAGAATGAAGTTGCAAATATTTTAAAAGATTTCCTATTTGGGAAAAACAGTTCACATTTGCACAGTCTTCAAGTTGAAGAATATGATTCAGGACTGACCATAAAGTGTATTACAAGCTCCACGACTTATAATAAAGAAGAAGCTCTGTCATATTTTATGTTTATATTAAAATCATCAACAGAAAATCATTTTGTACAGCATGTTTTTGAAGCTTGTTTAGAAATGATAATTGAAATGAAAGAAAAAAGAAAAGTATATTTACGTAAAGAATCCTTAGTACCAGAAACTGATGATATTATTCCATTACATGAAATCAATGAGCAGTATATTATTATACTTCAGCTACTATCCGAGTTATCTACAACACCAAAAATAGTGTTAGTTCTAAAATGTGACCCGTCATCAGTCCTTAATTTTATTGAACATTTAATTTTGAAATGTGATATTGATGATGAAGATGAGTGTTTAACAGTGGCCTTAGTATTGCTGAACACAATCCTGCTGAATTCTAATATCTCTAGGGATATAGAAAAGAGATTTACAAAATTAATCCCAGTTCTGCATTCAATGTCGAAAGATGGTTCCTTCACTGGTGTATTATGCAAAGAAGCTTTGTCCATCATTACTTCAGAAAAACATGTACAAATTGAAACAGAATACACGAAGGCTGTATCGGACGCTTTTGATGAATTGTTACCAGTGAGGGCACACGGATTGATAGCCTTAACTAAACTTATTGAAGCTAAAGATACAGAAACAATAACAAAGAAACATTATGTATTTTGTCTGTTCCAGGTAATAACTGTTTAATCTAGTTTCGAACCTAATTTATTAATAATAGCCATTTGCATCAAGAGTCATCAGACATTCTTTGTTAATTATTTAGGCTTTATTTAATTTTTGTGGGTCTGATTGCCAGTCGGCAAAGACCTCCTCCAACCTTTTCCATTCCCACCAGTTCTCCCTCCAACCAACAAGATAGAACTTAATTTATATTAAGTCTAAAGAACTTATCCACTTTATTTCTTATAATGTCAGCAGTTACATTATACTTGGTAAAATAAATTTATTGTATTATTTCAGGAACAACTGAAAGATCCTGATTCATATATTTATTTATCAGCCATAAATGGAATATCCGCACTTGGAACCCATTGTACAGAAGATGTGTTACATGTTTTGTGTAAAGAATTTTTACAAATTACCAGTGACATAGGAAATATTACCACAAAAGAATCGGAAAACAAAGTTTCTGAGTTAAGGATGAAAATAGGAGATGTCATTGTAAAAGTGACAAAGAGACTTGGTAAGAATAAATCATCAGTTAAGAACATTATGTTTAATATTAATAATAATAATATAAATAATAACTAACAATTATTTATTTTTCTAGGTGATATGGCAATTGTCCACAAAACACTCTTGTTAAATACAATGCTGTGTGGGTGTAGAGATGAAGACCCACTTATAAGGGCTTCAGCCTTATCTAATTTAGCTGAAATTTCCCTAGTATTACATTACAAAATGGGAACAATAATCTATGAGGTAACTAAGATTGGTATATCAACCTTAATAGACTGAATTTGCTTTGTTCTTTCTTCAAGCTAACCATTTTCTTTTGTCATTTTAGGTCCTGCATTGTGTATGGTGTATTTTGGAAAGTGACAAAGTAGTCGAATGTAGAAGAGCAGCTGTTCTGATTATATCTAGTTTAATCAAAGGCCTTGGCAAAGACATCTTGATCCAATTAAAAGAAAATGTATTACCTATATACAGGTCTTTGAAGAAACTATACAATGATAACGATGAGGATGCAGTATTGCGACTCCATGCTCAAATAGCACTCGAAGAACTAAATGATGTTGTTAGTCAATTCATATTTCCTGAAATGAAAATGGAGAAACAGATATTTGTTTTGGATAAACCAAATGAGGTATTTAAATAAAACACTTTAAGTTAACTTATCTTTTAATCACACTTATAATTATATTCATTATTTTATTAAAAATAAATAATCCATATCTACTTATAAAATATGTACTTAATGCCAGGGTTAGTGACTGGTCTGTATCTATCTATACAAATGACGCCTAACATTCTTACTGGATTTTCATATATCATTATTGAATAGATAGAATTGCGGAAGTTGACTGCCTATCACCCATAAGGTCTAAGTTGCTAGCGCAAATGGTTTAGTATCTTCATTCGATGGACAGTATCATATACTGAAATAAACAGGATTTCCAAAGTTTTCTGCTTGCAGTGAAAAGAGGTGAAGGCTCTGCCCTTTCGCTTGGCTGTTAAAAATGAGTTTCGATGTCAACAAAAGTTTTCACCACAAGCATACCCTGAGCGCATCTTTTTTATGTATATTTGTGACAATGGACTATGAACAAATAGTGAGTACAATGGCGATACGATACGAAACTCACCACAAAACTATTTCATGTTATTGTAACTTCATAAGTATTTAAGCTCCAGTTCTCTGGACTAGACATCTGGACTTATCAATTGATCAAGTACATTTTTTATTAGTATGATTAAAGTGTTCTTATCACCAGCTATATTTGTATGGCAATCATAGCATATTTTGTGTTATGTGCAAAAAAGTACTGGCCACATGTATCAGTTCACTTCGACTTGACTCCCTCAAAATCCTTAACAGTAAATGAGATTTGTTAATGTCGGCAATCAGCATCACCAATCGTCGAATGATGATTTTAAATCACGTGACCGAATGTGCATTATTGTGCACTGAGGTTTAAAACCATAAAATTAGACAAACACCTCCTAATTTGAACAAATACGACATTCACGCTTCTGAAGTATTGTCTCCTTCATTTGGCTTCTTAATCGGGTCATCTCTCTCTGAAAGGGTTATCGAATAGACAGAGCTTTGGTCCGAGAATCTATCTCTGTTTCTCCTACTGAAAATGCTGCTGCGTGACAGAGATGACATGGTCGCAATTGAGATATTGTCCTTATCAGCTTGAGGTACCATCTTCCAAATCAAGAGAGCTATTCCTCCAAAAGCAGCAACCACCAAAAACATCACCAACGTTATTTCGCCAAACACACCTGAAAGTAAAGTTCCAAAGTAAGTTATTTAAATTAGCCTAGATATTCTACATATATAGGTATCACACTTTACTTTTAATAATTAAGACGTTTAGGTAATATTTCCAAATAAAACTACTCGGCAATTGTTTGCTTTTTTAATTACATTCACGCATACACAAAACGTATTTGAGACACAATTGGAGATTTTAAATTAAACAACTGACTTATAAAGCTGTGTGTATAAAGATAATTTGAGTAGGTACAAACTTTGCTGTGTTTCCTCCTTGCGGGCCTCGAGTCTCGCGGGCTGCAGCTCGTTGTAGTCTCCGTCGTCGTAGGGCTCCACGGAGCCCACGGGCCGCATCTGGTGCAGCACGTCGCCGGGGCTGGCCTTAGGCAGGTTGATGCCCGCTCGCACTGTCAGCGTCTCCGGCTTGTACGAGCATAGCACTAGGAACCTGCGTTGAAGGTTATGATGCTCAATAAATTGGATAAACGTCCATGGACGTAGCGAGAGGGGGGATTTGGAGGTTCAAACCCCGCTCCCCCCTGAAATAAAGACATAGTAAAATCTTTTTTTGTCAAGCGTCTGGTCTCCCTTCATAAAACTGACCTCGATCTCCCCCCGAAAAACTGGCTACGCCTATGCAAATGTCCGCTGCCTACTCAAGTTGAACGTGACGTGATACGTCAATATAATCACGTCTATACAGGTGTCCAAAAATTATGATCACGAGGTCGACTTCGGACGACACGTTAAGCCGCTGCACACACGGCAAAATGGCTTGTTTACGACGACAAAAATATGAACTTCTAATGAAACCGCACAAAGTTAATATTTATATTACCTTTGATTATTAAGCGTTAGTTTTTATTATTAATACCTAAGAGTTAGTTTTTATCAAAATAAAACACAAATAGTAAAAAAAAAATTTTTGAATGAAAAAAAAAACAAAAATTAAATCAAGTCATATTCACTTCTCAAGTATACGCGCTCACTACACATGAAATAAAACAATTTTTAACGGATACTAGCGCGGTTTTATTGAAAGTACTTTGGTAATTAGTTGGTATTTGGTTTGATTTTTGGTTTTCCCGACGTTTCGGCAACTTTGCAGCTGCCGTGGTCACGGGGGACTGAAGCTGCCCGTGAGTCTACCCTCAAGCGATGAATTTTTTTAGACGTTCAGAAATTAAAATTTAACAAAAAAAAATTAATTGTTTTATGTTGATTTATAAGTGTAAAAAGAGAGAAAATCTACTGAAACTACCACCATTTCATAAAATTGAGAGGCCCCTCCAAGAAAGAAATGGCGAAAGAAAACTTGGAGAGGAAAACCGACCTCCGTCTTTATATTAATTTATTTATTTGCAAAAGGAACTAACCGTATCATTAGATCTTACAGTGTGTGTGAGGGGCTTAAGCTTGTGAATGATGGGGTCCCAAGCTGGTGGAGTTTTCCAACCATCATCTCTATTGAAATTAGGATATTTATTTATTTCGATAGCCAGTTAAAAAAATTTTGATAAATTTTATTTTTGAACGTCTAAAAAAAAAATTCGTCGCATGAGGGTAGACTCACGGGTAGCTTCAGTCCCCCGTAACCACGGCAGCTGCAAAGTTGCCGAAACGTCGGGAAAAACCAAAAATCAAACCAAATACCAACTAATTACCAAAGTACTTTCAATAAAACCGCGCTAGTATCCGTTAAAAATTGTTTTATTTAAATCAAGTCTTCTTAAAATTGATAAAAAGTTATTGGTTGTATGATATTGTTTGTTTGATAACATTTTGTCGCTTTGAGGTAATTACTGGATCAGATTCTATGAACATTGAACATATAGTACAAAATATCCATATTTGTATCCACTCTTGAAGTTTTTCTCGAGTGGAAAGGGGGAAGAAGGGGATGATAATTTTATTACAACAATAAAGTTAAAAAAAATTTTATTTGAAAAATTTGAAGTGGAACTCGGTGGAACTTTTTTTAAAAACCTACTCAAACGTAAGCAAACAGCAAAATATCTAAAATTTCTTATCTCGCCTATTTATTGATATTTTTAAATTAAATGGCTCTGTGTAACAACAACAAGGTAATTATTTATTATTTATAAAGTAGGTACTAACCACTAGGTAAAACATACATGATTAAAACAAATTATATGATTCACAAAACAAGTCTATATCACACCTGTTAAATAGGGTAATTAAAACAATATTGAATAGAAAAAGTGAAAATGACGAGCTAGTGCTGACTTCCCGATTGTCTTAAACCGGTTTGGGTCATCTTGTATGAAATATTTCTTTTGTTCTTAATGCACTGCTTATTTAAAAGGTGTATTGAGTCATTTTAATCACTTTGCATTTTTGACTTTTGTCGTCATAAAGGAGCCATTTTGCCGTGTGTGCGGTGGTCTTGGCTTTATTTGCGTCTTGTACACCCACCAATCTACAGGCCCAATGCCTGCCTGCGTGGTTGGATTATCATGGTTCATCCTCCTTATCCATTGGTGGTGACAAGACTGGTGACTATTAATTAATCACCGACCGACCGAATTCGGTACTTAGTGGGTAATAGTCCCTTCAAAAACTTGGAATTTTACGGATCGAGCCTACAGAACAAAGAAAAAATTGATCGAGCGAGCCCCTATCTACGAAGTCCCTCGTTATAAAGCTAAGTTAAGGCTGGTTTACATTATCTTAGTATTTAGTAGAGTGCTTAGTAGCGTGCGAGTAGATTCAAATGCGAGTGCTTTAGTAGTTTTGGCGCCTTTCCAGTGACCGTTTACACGCTTCCAGTAGAGTGTCATTTTCGCCATACCTAATACTTTAATTCAATTATTATTAATTCAATTACACGTCACGCGTTCACCGGCAAATGCACTCTACTAAAGACGCTACTAAAATGTCGATTTACATGCTTCCAGTGCGAGTGCGAGTAAAATATCGCGCGGGGGGTGAGCGGGCGCGCAGGGGTGCTACTGGAAAGCGAGTAGAAAGGCTACTAGAACGTTACTCTCTTTAGTCATAAGACGACCGTTTACATGTTTCCACTAAAGCACTCTCCTAAAGCACTCTACTAAAGACTAAGATAATGTAAACCAGCCTTTAAAGAAGATAACATACCGCCGAGTGCTATGCGTGAGTATGGGTAAGTTCTCCTGTACGATGACGTAAGTGGCGACGGTGGTGTCGTTGACCTCGGAGCCGCACTTGTCGTGGTGGATGCGCAGGATGTAGGCGTCCTGCGCGCTGTTGGGGTTGCCCTGGATGGCGCACCGCTCGGGCCCGCCGTCCGCCGCCTCCACGGCGATGCGCCCGCCGAAGTTGGGGCCCGTTGACACCTCCACTTCGCTGGCGTGCGGCAGGCACTGGGTGGCTCGGGCCGAGACTGGAACATTAATCATTATATCAGCCACATGACACTCGCTAGGGTTATTATTAGGATTAGGCTTCTCCCAAAAGAACTATATCTCTTTGCCATAAAATTAAAGTTTCGTTGTTTTCCCTTCTCTTGTCTTCTTTTCAGCAAATATATATATTTTTATGCACAACGGGATAGTGCTTGGCCTTCATCTCACCTGTGTTAAGTGACGATAAGGCCGAAGATGGAAGCGCACTACACCCGGAATCCTCATATCACTGAGAAACGGCTATCTTACTTTTAACTGCCGGAACACAACAATTTTTAAATTGTTGTTATGGCGTCAGACTTAAGTAAGATAATGTCGATAATATCGAACTAGTATCGATAATGTCGATAATATCGTCGAGATAATATCGAACCCGGGACCCCTGCGTCTTACACGGGTGGGCGAACCACTTGACCATAGAGAATAAGTGACAACGTAGTTTTAAACCTAGCATCTAGTCATCCAGATAGATGGATATCTATCACAGAATACATAATAGTACCTACAAGTTATCTATCTAGTCCACGTTTTGAATAAGGGAGTGGCGAAAAAGTCAAGTAGATAAATTGTAGTATACAAGGTTATTTTTAGTTTATACAAAACCTCTCGTGGGGTTGATCAGACCATCAAACTGAACAACTTTCATTACGGGACCAACCCTGAAATCAGCTGTTCCATACAAAAGTACAATCCTACTCCATCGAAATGTATGAAACAGTTGATTATTTTTTCGCGATTTCAAGGTCCCACATTGAAAGTTGTTCAGTTTGATGGTCAGATCAACCCCACGAGAGGTTTTGTATAAACTAAAAATAACCTTGTTAGTCTAGCTAGCGTATATACTCACATCCCTTAGTGGGCACTATAATAATCTTGGACCCTATCGACTGGGGGTCGGCGAGGTCGCGGGCGTCCCTCCTGACCGGGCGCACCTCGAAGGAGTAGGTGGTGGCCATGCGGAGGCCTGTGATGCGCGCGCTGTACGTGCGCGCGCGCCGCACTGCCGGCGCACCTGCCGCTGCCCCCGGAGCAGCGGTGCTCGTCGATTCGAACGACCTTGACGTATCTTCTTCCAAATCGTCGATCACCTGATAAATTAGTATAGAAATGTAAAATCTAACAAGGATAATGAAATTCTATAGAGAAGGTAGGTCTTTTTACTGTTCTGAAAAAATCATTTCAAGGATTGCGTAAAAGACCAAACAAAAAATTCAAACTGAGGCATGAAAAGATGAGTGGTTTGCTTTGCACACCGGTTTTCCATGGTGACGCCATTTCTAGTTTATGGTTCGATCCCCGGTTGAGTCAATTTGGAAAACGAACTTCTCTATTTGTATTGTCTTAGGTGGGTGTGTTTGCTACCTCCTTGCGTTGTTTCTGATCTCTCCACACAAAAGTGCTACTATACTGTACTATAGAGCTACTATACTTTGGAATCCGTGCAATGTAGGTACAGCTTGGCCAGAAAGAGTAGAAATTACGTAAAATGGAACTTAAATTTTTCAGCACAAAATTATAGTCAGTGTGACCAAGTTGATTCATGATTTTGACACGTTTGCATATTTTATCTCCTTTTTTTATGCACAACATCGCAGTGCTTGGCCTTCACCTCACCTGATATTAAGTGACGATAAGGCCGAAGATGGAAGCGCACTACACCCGGAATCCTCATCACTGAGGAGCTGGCCATCTAAGATTGCCTATCTTAACTCTAGCTACCGGAACACAACAATTTTTAAATTGTTGTTATCGCGTCAGATTTAGGTAAGATGGTGGTCCTAGCCAGGCGGACTTGAAATAAGCCGTACCTCAATATTTTTGCAAAAGTTACATACTTACATACCTATTCAGCATTATGCATATAGCAGATGTTCGAGGTGAATCCATACCGCCAAGTAACATTGATGCTGGGAAGGATTGGAATTTTAAAAAAGTCGATCGTGCTTTTCTATGTCACTCACTAAATAATATAGATTGGAACTCTACACTTCAATCTCAAAATGTCCTTGAGGCTACGGAATCTTTTTACAATAGTTTATACGCTACGTTTAATTCACATGTTCCAAAGAAACATAGGCCGAAAATCACTTCAGGGCGATATCCCGTTTGGTTTACTGCCGACATAATCAGGGAGATTAAACAGAAGACATGTTTACATCATACTTGGAAGCAGACAAAGTGCCAAATGACTTATACTCGTTTTTCAAATCTTCGCGCTGCTCTTAAGGATAGAATAAATTCAGCATACAAATGCCATATAAATAATTTAGAATGTAATCTTCACAGGAATCCCCGTGGTTTTTGGAGTCATATCAACAACTTAAAATCTAATGGTGGCTTTGAGCCTAATGTAACATACCAGGGGCGTCAATGTTCTGGTCCTGATGCTGCTAATGCTTTCGCTAATCATTTTGCTAGTGTATACGTGGATGAGGCTTCGTGTCCTGATTCGTTCTCTTTGGATTCCGACATCGTTTCCACTTGCGCATACATAAATGTAGACAATTTCTCTGTTGCAGATGTCGAGCGTTCGATCGATAAGCTAAAGTCTACCTCGTCTGTAGGCCCAGATGGAGTACCCACAGATCTCTTGAAAAGTTGTAAAAAAACCTTCGCCGTCCCTCTTTGTCACCTAATAAATTTGATCGTGCAACACGGTGTTTACCCTCCAGCTTGGAAAAAAGCTCGTGTGACTCCAATTCCCAAAGGCAATAACAAGTCGCTAGTTGAAGAGCATCGACCTATTGCAATACTCTCTGCATCTGCTAAAGTGTTTGAGATTCTTCTTCACGGCGTTCTCTTAAGACAAGTTCAACCGTATCTCTGCAATGAACAGCATGGTTTTAGACCAAAGAGATCTGTGAACACGAATCTACTGACTTTGGTCGAGAACATATCGAATACGATGGACAAGGGTGGACAGGTGGATGTCTTGTATTTTGACTATCGTAAGGCATTTGATAGAGTCAACTGCAAAATTCTTCTATCGAAGCTCGACGCATTTGGTTTTTCTCCTAAACTTATACGTTTATTAACAGATTATTGCAGGGATCGGCAGCAGTACGTGCGTTATGGATGCTATGTATCACATTGTTATCCCACTGCTTCTGGAGTGACTCAGGGGTCCGTTCTTGGGCCACTGTTGTTTTTACTAATGATAAACGACGTATGGAGGGTCCTTAGCTACGCCAAGTGTCTACTTTATGCTGACGATCTAAAGTTATTCGCAGATGTCAGAGACGAGAGAGACTGTGAGCGTATTCAAAATGATATTGACACCTTACAGGAATGGAGTAAAAGGAATGAGATGGAGTTCAATACCGATAAATGTTTCGTGATGTCTTTCACTCGTAAGCACAACCCTACAAAATTTAACTATACCTTAGATAACAATGTCATCGCTCGCACAGACTATATTAAAGACCTGGGTGTAACTTTCGATTGTTCTCTAACTTTCAATGTTCATATATCACTCGTTGTCCGGAGCTGTTTCAGCCGTTTAGGATTTATCTTGCGAAACTTACGGGACTTTCAAAATCACGACGTCATTAAACTTCTTTTCTATAGTCTTGTAAGAAGTTCACTGGAGTCTAGCTCTTGCATATGGAATCCTCATGAAGCCAAGTACAGGCTAATGCTGGAAAAGGTACAGAAGGCTTTTCTTAGATATTATTACAAAAGAATTTATGGTTATTATCCCTTTCTGTACCCTACAAAATTCTTACTTGGAATGTTGGGAATGAACTCGTTGGAGGTAAGAAGGGCGCGATCGGAAGTAATTACAGCTACAATGATATTGCGTGGATGTATGGATTCACCTGAGTGTGTCGAACAGTTGTCCCGCTTGTATGTACCAGATAAGTATTTGCGTATTCGTTCTAATCGTAAACACCGGCTTTTTGCAACACCCCTGTGTCGCACAGTGGCACGGGCACAGTCCCCACTTTGTCGTATGCAAAACGCACTTAACACACTCTTGTCAGCTTACCCTGATTTCGATGTATTTGTTGACGATGCGAAATTATTTCTATCTCAATGTGATATTGTTAATTTTGATTAGTAAGCATAATTATGTAATTGGGCATAAGCCCGTTTAATTATGATAAATAAATAAAAAAATATAAAATTCCAACCAATCCCAAATTCAACACCAAGCCTTACAACTCTGCTTTTCTCCTGTATCATCTCGGAAATAAAAGTAGTTAATCGTTTATCGTGCGTTTATCTTATCAGTTAATTACATGCAGCCCTAATAACACTGCTCAACCACCGGGACGCGGTACTTGTTCGGAAGGAAACGCTTAATCTTGATCTGAGAACGAGCTGTCGCATGCAGTGCGGTGCACTTAAATGCTGCATGATGAGTAAGAAATGTTCCTCGTTACCATCCCGTGAACGACATTATTATCTCCCGTTTTAGTACCTTCTAAATAGCCTACTAAACTTTTATATGACTTAACATTTCATACCATACCGCATTTAGATTACGGGTACATAACTACATGCTATCTGTGATCACGGTAAACTTGCTGTTGGGTGTAACGATATCGTCATTATTCAATAAAATATTCCCTCTATTTATTGGTAGAGTCGGATTTCAACTGGATAATTTTACTATCTTGTAGGACATTGAACGATGTTCCCGGTATCGTATCGGTCATTAACTCACCACTGAGGAACTTAACTATTTTACTTTTAAATATAACACAAAGTCAATTTAGTATGGGTTAAACTCATGTAAAATTGTGCTTGTTAATCGTCTAATCTAAACGGACTAAAACAGTTCATCCCCCGCCCTAACTGGCATTTTCATTATCAACTAGAAAAACGTATTTTAAGTATTTAAGTAAATCTAATATTGCTTTTTAGACTAAGTTACAACCATATTAGTATGGAATTGTGAGAAGATACAATGGGGCTGGCGTATCCAATCCAATCCATATAGGATAAGACCCAAAATAAATAAACAGAAAAAAAACTAGGAATACAAAATAATTTTACCTTGGTTCTGCAGCGATATTGTCCCCATGCTTGAAGCTCGCAATAATGCACTTGGAATGCCAACAGCTTAGGGCTTTTGTCATCTTCGATCTTCCCGTATTCCCAGCGGAGTCTGACGTCACGGAAATCTGGTTCACCAATCAAATGCAGCACTTCTGTAAAAAAATATACAAGAGTACTTTTACTTTAGAGACTTTAGACCTTAGAGATGATTACAACCAACTTACTACAACTACAAGACTGTAATCTTCCAAAGAAAAGTTCCGACTCTATGTAATGATGAAAGCTTATTTTAATTATATTATAAATAATTATAGATTAATTTTATATGGAAAGCGGTCATTCCAGTAACTACATAAAGATTAGATGCTCATATTAATTATTATTGCAGTTGAACCGCCCCTAGACGTTCCTTAGACGCGACCCGAGTCGATGCGCAGGCGCAGAGGCGCCCGATGAGACGCAGCGATCCGGGCGTGCCATTAACCCAATGACTTGTTCACTGAGCCGTACTTGCTGCTAATAAATAACTGTAGTAAGTATAGCTTCTGTAATGTTATCTTCAAGCCCTGAGCGTATCGAATGGCCGCTTTAATGCATGCTAAATGAGTTGTTAAGAGCTAAACCTGCCTTGCATTTTATCTCTAGCTCTACTCCAGTTTTTGCGCCTAGAATTCTCTTACCCTCTGATTAAATAGCGGTAACATAGTTATCTACATGTGTTTGTCTGAAGAACGTAGCAGCCTTATAATATTTATCTATCTTACACGCATACCACAGCTGCTTAGACGCAGATTAGTTTTTCTTCTTCATCTTTTCAACTTTGGTAAGTAGGTAATTATTAGTTTTATATCCACCCGAAAGTCTAAAACTTAATGAAGCTGGCAGACCGCAGTTAGAGTCTGTCTAAAAAGTCTGTTTACATGAGAAATTATGAAATTATTTATAAAAACTTATACTGGTACTGGTAACCCTGTTGGTGCTGTCAAAATTCCAAGAAGTTTGTAGGTAATATAATCTTCTTGCAAAATTCTAATTGTAAACATATTTATTTATTTAGATGGGTATTGGTGGGGTGGTTGGGGATTTAGGTGGGTAATAAAATTACCTTTGAAATTCCCCATGTAAACAGACTTTTTAGACAGACTCTTCATAAGTTTATGGTAAGTCTTAGCTATAAAAGAAAAGTAGGTACGACGTCCACTGCTTATCTACACCTTATTCCATGTACACACATGGAATTTGTTTTTAAGTTGCAATCAGATCACTGACCTGAAAAAAATTTTTTCTTATAATCAGATAGATGGTGGAATGAGAATACAGTATGTAGTACTATTATATATTCTGTGGTATAGGGCGACAATAAACCTAACGGCTGCCTTGATAATACCACAGAATTTAAAACTTACGTTAATACTAGGTACTAATAATGTCTATTATGTGGAAATGGGCATCTTTGAAGCTTACAATGATCTTACAGAAGGTATAGTTACAGTTACCCAAGTAATGAGAAATTTATCTTAGTAGCACAACAAGTCAACTGAAAAGATGGAAACAGGATTAAATTATTACGGCAAAATAACATGCATTTTAGTTTCTTAGTTTTTTAAGTTTTCAATTTTGATTGGTTTCTTTTTAGTTATTTTATTTTACGGTCATAAAATACATTTTTAAAATCATTATGATATGCCCTTTAATTTGATATCCAAATTGCAGTATTAAATAAATCATTTTTATATTTCACTAGCGGCCCGCCCCGGCTTCGCACGGGTGCAATGTAGTTACCTACTAATGTAAAACTGTGCTATAATGTGGTGTCAGTGTGAAGTTATTAGATTATACTACAGGTTATCTACATACGACGTACGCAAGGAGTGTTATAATATAATTGACGTGTGTGTGTGTCTGGTCTGTCTCCGGCAACCTAGCTCCCAAACTTATGGATCGATTTTAATGCGGTTTTTATGCATAGGTAGTTTAAGTGAAGCGTACAGACGGCGGGAAGTGACTTCGTTTTATACTACCTATATACTATAGCTTTTGCCCGTGGCTCCGCCCCGGCGTGGGAGTCTGTAATTGTTGTTAGTCTTTCCCTGGAAACCAATAATCGGGATGAAAAGAAGCCTGTGTTAAGTATTCCAGACTATAATCTCTGTGCCAAATTTCGTCAAAATCCGTTCACCCGTTCAGACCTGATTGAGTAACAATATGAACAACATCCAAACATCAAAACTTTATCATTTTTACAATTTTGTGATTATATAGGTAATAAGTGCACCCCGCGGTTTTAGCCGCGCAGTCTGTCGATTCTGTAACCAAAATCGCATCTCACTTCGAACCCACTTCACTTTGCGTGAATTTGTTATTAGAAATTAGCTAACCAAAATTTATTCATTTATTTTTGTGATAAAACAAAATTGTTATCATTACCTTATTTGTGATTTAAAATTACCGTGCAGTGAAGTGAGATTCGAAGTGGGGTTCGAGTTTGGTTACAGAACCAACGCCCTGTTCACAAAGATTTCTATGTGTATGATGTCTATGCCTGTTCACGATTCTGTATTAGGTAGGTTGGTAGGTACTTATGTCAAGGACAGGCCCACCCATGTATAGACTTAAATATTCTACTCTGTAATTAGTTACATGTAAATACCTGTACTATGGTTTTGTCTCTTTACTGTCTTCTTGTCATATTGCTTTCCTTTGCCTATTGCTTATTGTAAACGTGTTTCCCATAGGCATAAAAAAATTTTCGCTGCGCTCAAGAAGACCAACAAAGCGTGGAAAAGAGAAGTTAACATCATACGGACACGGTCTATGTAAAAAAGAGACAAAGGAGCAAGTGACATGTGCCAACATTTTTTACAGTAAGAGCCCCTAGCGTCCCGCCTAGCAAATGAGCAATCACAGTTTGTTTAAAATATTTGTTAATCTTAATAAGAATTTAAAATGAAGGTATCGTGGAGCCATGGTGTCTTGTGCTCTAAGTAATTGTGGTGTGACAAAGAGAAACAATCCAAGTAATCACACTTTTCACAGGTAAATAAGATATTCCCACACATTTCTTTAAAACCAAATTTCGCTACATTTATTCATTTATCGACGAAGAAAACAGTATGGAACATAGTTTATTAATTTCTTTTGCCATATATAGTCATATTTTATGAATCTAAGTCATATTTTATGTATCCCATATAAAATGTATGCATTCGTTTTCGGATCACCTGTTTATTATTGACTTTGTTGTTCTTTGACATTCTATTTCTAATGGTGTTTCCATTATTCTGCTATTAAATCTTCCTTTTCCCCTTTCAACCACCGTTTCCTTTGCTGTCCTCGACATCCTGGTCCATAAAAAAATTAGCGGTAATTTAACAAAATAATTATAATTAAATTATGTAATATTTAATACTTAAAGGTATCTTCTTTATAAATAAAAATCTAATGTAATGTTCACAATGTTCAACAACATAGAAGTCTTTGTGTATGTTTATTTGTTTCCTATGCAGTATGCACTCCTAAACTATTCATCTACATTCCACATCCGATTAGTAATGTAATAAGTATATGTTTGGTGAATTGTTCTACTTACGACTGAAAAGGCTCCTGGCTAAAAAACCGTAATATTGCAACGCATGCCGGGTGCAATTATATTAAAGAATTATATAGTGTATTATTATAACGCTAGTTATTTTTACATTCTCTTTGGTGTTTTATCTTATGATGTTAGTCTTTTGGAAAATTCAGTGGACGTCAGTGCTGACAACTGACATTTATTTTTCTTAATCGTACAAATGCACTAAGAAGTTTTGATTCCGATATCGAAGTCAACCACCCTAAAAATAGCTTCCTACCCCTTTTCAACCCTGTTAGGGGATACATTTCAAGAAAATACGAAACACATATTCAATTAATATTGTGAAAGAATGTCTATGCCAAATTTCAAGTCAATCGGGCCAAAGAATCGCTTTCTCCCATACAAACTTTGCCACCCTGTTTTACCCCCTTAGGGGTTGAATTTAGCAAAATCCCGTCTTAGTGAGCACCTACACCCTAAAAGGAACCCCCAAGCAAAATTTGAGACTGTGATGAGTCAGTGAGTGATTTTCTCTTTTATATATATATAGATAACTGCGATATTCACTTTATACTGAGATATTTTCTTCGTCTTCCGTATACCTACTATATTCGACATTAGTCTGTCCTCATTGTTGCTGGCAATGTTCACTTTTTTTCGGGTAAATTATCATATCGGCCTCCGCGGCATCGTGATCGCACAAAAAGTAGAACAGCGATGCAGTTATCGCAAATTAGAGAAGTGACAGTGCATGTTTGCACCAATTACAATGTGTTCGATCGAAAGTTGTTGGGGCCTTTATGAGCCGAAGTTCGATAAAATAGTCAATATTATTATTATCTACGATTGGTCCATTTCTGTGATCTTCGAATTGGACTAAAAGGAACCAGTGGCGGGGGTCCATACAAGCTGATTCCCATCGGCTTACCTTTTTTTAGAAATCCCACCCCACTGACCCACTACCACTATGCAGAGCACAACATTTTTGTATAACGGCTTACCTTACCCAAATATTATATTGGATCTGGTGTTCATAGGAGGATTTAGCCCTCTTAAAGCCTTCCGTTTCTTCTTTTGGTTTTGATTATAGTTTATTAGTAGGTAGGTACCTACTTTACCTAACTATTAGTAACATTATTCCCATGAAAAATCGGTAAGAAACAGTTATCTATTCGTCATTCCATCAGAAATATTTAGATTATCTAGCTATATAGTACTTACTTTTATAATAAGTAAGTAGGTACCTACTTATAGTAATTGCAAATTTTAAGTTACTGTTCGTGACGGACAAAAAAAATAATTCGGATGAGCTTTTATTTGTTAATTAAGATTATAATCATCATTAATATCATTGCGTTTATGTTCAATAACATTTGGCCATTCGTTTGGGTACGAGCGGATACCATGAACATAACACGCGTATGGCATGGCCTCGCGCGTAACTACTTATTGTACAGTCAACACAGCAACACATCAAGCTATACAAAACTGTCAAAAATCTCTAATGAATACTGCTTGATTTTAAGTTTAAAATTGATTGAGAAAATTTTACGCTTTGTGGAAGCCCAGCTTGCCGTTTACTGTACATACCTACCTACTTAAGTACCTGTGGATTTATTTGCTGTTGAAAAATTATCAAATTGTGCGAGATTTTATATTTTTTGTTTTTAATGGAATGTTTTTTGTTTTTAATCTTTTATAGGTAAATCTTGTTCATTTTTTATTCATTTGATTTTTATATAAAGATATCAAATGAATAAGTATTACGTTCTTGTAACGTGAAAGGAGTTTTTGAATAGGTAAGTATTGCTAACGACATCATTCAATTTTAGTCTCTAGCAAGAAACGATACAAACGTAAATCTACGGGGAGACGTCTTCCTTGGCCTGATAAGTGTCTTTCATTTTTCTTCTATTGATTTCACCCAGTTTTAGGAACCTTACTTGAAGTTTGCTGGCGACGAGATCGTGTACCAGCCGGGAGTCAAGATACAACCGCAAGCATTGTCTTGTGCTGGGCCTCCGTAATGTGTTTAGAACTGTTGATAACAGCGACCATAACGCGTAGAGTTTCAATGAGCTAGCTACATTTTGTTTATATTAACATAATTACGTCCCGCGTGTGGCTTGTGATATTATTTATTTGAGTTTAGCCGAATTGTAACTTGAATTCACTTTGAGGAACTGCGACAGTCGTTTCTATGGGAGTTTTTATGGGAACTGGGCAGTTGAATAAGAACCGTCGTAGCGTGCGCGCTCCGGTGCCCTGTTCAATGTATTATTGGTATTATTCGATGTGTTATTTGTGATTAATGAGTTATAATATTGTGTGGTGAAGTAAATAGTTGGTGTAAATTGAGACTTTTATTAATAACTTAAAGTAACTCTTACATTTGAAGTTCACTATTAGCATATTAATTTATTTACGAGTGCGCTTACAAGTTGTAACGAGAATAAGCGTTTTTGTAGTCAAATCTGGTTTGGTGCTGAATATTTAGATTATCAAACGAGTTTAATCAGCATGGTACTTCAATGCGCAAACTATGTGCGCATTATAGTAGTTATCAAACAGTGACACAGCATGACGGATGCGCAGACATGACCTGCCGACTGGACCATAACGACCATTGTGAAAACTCCGACGTCGACATCATCATGTGCCTATAACGCCTCTATGTACCAACTAAATATTTGTCCGAAACTTATCTGACACATGAAAGCACATAATAAACAGGTACAGTCACGAGCAATAAGATGTACCTACACACTTCAGAACTATGTCACATTCAACTCTCAGTTTGAAAATGTCATAGGTTATTCAATAATACGATAATATGACATAAGTTCTAAAGTGTGTACATCTTATTGCTCGTGACTGTACCTACCTAATATGCCCTAGCTAGAGTAAGGAAGAACCACAGAACAAGAGTGAAAAACTGAAATTTACGCGACACGCCAGACGCTCGTTTCATGCACATCCTTGCAGATTATGGACATAGATACTATTAGGTATCGTGTTATGGAATACCTACCTACCTTACCTACCTAAATTCGTAAGCGTTATTGAGATATACTTAGGCATTCTGATTGTAGTGTTTAGTTTTTAAAGATCCAGGAACAGTGTAAGAAGATGACATTGAAAAAAGAAAACTAAACTTTAAAAGACACAAATTGCGATATCAAAAAAATCTGAATAATAATGAAGTAAGTAACTCAAATTGCTAAGTATACCTACTAAGAAGTGATAAAGCCCAATTGATTAAAAGTGCCTACCTACTTCCTATACTTTTTAAAGCATTGTTAAGGCCACCAGAAATTTCAATGGCTACAGTCATCGGAGGTCAGCGTCGATTGTAATCCTTTCTTTCCATACTAAAATACAACAACGATAGTCACGAATACAGCTACAAAAGGCATAAAACCCGAAGATAAAATGTTAAAACATTGATTAAGCTGTTCTTAGTCTATGCTTATTTTGGTATCCAGACTAAAAAAATATAATCACATTTCATCCTATCGAGCGGGGGGTTAAGACTTAAGGTTTAGCTGATTTGGCTTTGTCACTTTGTAATTTGGTACATGTCTTATTAATCTTTTGTTGGCCTTAACGACCTACAAATAAAGCTATAGAGCACATTGACTAATTCATTGCTTTCTGTGGTCATCTAATACGGGACAGCGGTGAAAGGTTGTCCAAAGAGAAGTACCTACGTTCATTTGGGAAATACGCACTACATGCGGTGTACGCTTGATATGATAATTAATGACGAGAATTCCGGATTCATTGTGGTGGGCGAGCCGACCGGGGCGAAACGGCCCAACTGAACAATAAAGTGTTCACGCGTCGCGTCGCGCTCTCTTCCTGCCAGTGCCACCGTGCTTTCTATGGTGGTCAACAATTATTGTTTATAATCACATACCTTCGCAGTCAACGGCTACTAGTATAATCTCAGCGGGGCGTTTATGTGACCTTTAGACCTCATCTGTCTTTACGGTACTTTACCTTACCGGTACACTTTTGACCATTAACTCCGTAGGGGAACCTGTTGTACCTTGGACAACAGGTTCCCCTACGAATAGAATAGAATAATCAGGTTTTTTTTTAAAAATCCCGCATTTTTAGGAACCGTTGTCTATGGTATTTGAAACGTTATTTGTTAACATTAACGTGAAGTTAGTTGAGATTCGCCGGCGCCGTGTGAGCACAGTTAAAAAAGGTAATTTATTGTTTGTCACTAAAAAAATACGTTATTTGGGTTTTACTTCATGCAAATTAATTTAAAGTGATGCATGTTTGTGAAATCTGTTTTATTTAGAATCCAATCTTAGTTTATCTAGCTACTAAACGGCATGAGTGTCAAATCATAACCTCAATCGCAAGTGGGTTTATAAAGCTTGTTAAGTGAAGTTGTCGCGATGTTGTACCTAAGCCACCCAACTTACGATGTACCTTGGTCACTGGCCAAGTTACATCATTTTGGTCGGAAATAGATAGGTCAAAAATTCTTTACATGCATTTTTATGGGTATAATTGTATTTAAATTATTAAAAAACATATAACATTTGTTATAAGTACCAAGATATTAAGAAAAAAATTATTCCACCAAAGAGAGTCAACTCAAAAAGAGGAATATTCCAGAAATTGAGATTTATTGGGATTTTTAAATACTAAGTATTTAAATTAATATAAGTAATAATTGATAAAAAAAAATATTTAAAGTCTGAGTCCAACATATATCTTTTTGTATTTTTTAAGTTTTTTTTAGTAAATTTTTGTTGTAGGTAACTTCTTAAGTTTTTTTTATAATTTCTTTTTGTTTAATCTAGCGCATTTAATGGATATATTAGTTTATGTTAAGGGATAAGAAAATACAAAAAAATAGTTTACAAGTTAAAATTACGTGATTCGATGCCGAAATATTGTCAACAATATTATCGAAAATTAGATTGGTGGGGATTTTTATTAAAAACAATACTTTTACTTAAATATTGTTGTTAATAACTGTAATACATTATTAATTGCATATGCTAATATAATTAACTAATTAATATACAACAGAAAATAAATAAATTCAAGCTAATAAAAGTGTTTATCTCAATTTGAACCTGCTCTGTCCAAGGTACAACGGACACGGTCCAAGGTACAACTGGTTTGTTGTACCTAGGACAGTTTTCCATTTTTTTTTCCAAGTGGCTAGTGGTCCCAGGTTTTTGAAAATATACACAGCTTTATGAATGAATTATGTAATTAATTAAATGATCTTTACTTACATAAACACTAGACCGGTGTAGTATGCACCATCATTTTTTTTAAATCAAAATTTAAAAAACTGGCCTAGGTACAACAGGTTCCCCTACCTACATAAAGCGGGTGAGGTGAACACGTGAGAAGTGTGAGTAGGTATTCAGGAGATTTTACTTATTTAAGTCAACAATATCTGGGCGACCGAGCTTTGCTCGGTTATTACTATTTATTGTAATACGGTGGTATTTAGGTGATAATCTACATTGTTATCTCAAACATTAACTACATTTTTTTAAACTTGTCTAAAAACAATAAAAATATATATATATATATATATATATACAGGGTTATTTGTAAAACACCAACAACCTCGCAGGAGTAGATTACTATCATCATAAACAACAACATTTGTTCTACGACTTTTCCGAAAACAGACAAAAAAATTCGACTCTCCATACAAATGTCCGAACAGCCGATAGAGTTTTGTATGATAAGTCGAATTTTTTTTGTCAGTTTTTGGAAAAGTCGTAGTCGTTACTAATCTACTCCTGCGAGGTTGTTGGTGTTTTACAAATAACCCTGTATAAACTTGAACATATGAAAAAAAACAAAAGTAAGTCACCGAGCGGGATTCGAACCCGTAACTCTCGTTTCTTGCCGTCTGCATCTTAACCCGCTGGACTAGACGGACAGTGGCCGGCTGGACGAAATTAGCGGCCGTATTCTGCGTCGAAAGAAAAACGTATGAAAACTCGAAAACACGCGTTTTCCCAAAAAAATTTTTTTCATGTCAGTGCGTTTTCCTTAACATAAGACCCATAGATAACCCCCATAATATACCAAATTTCTGCGAAATCGTTAGTGCCGTTTCCGAGATCACATAAATAAATTTATACCTATAATATTTATATGTTACGGCTAATACCCGAAGTGCGGCTAAACCTAGTTTTAGCCGGCTTAAACTAGGTGTAGCCGATAGCTGTTGGCTAAAACTAGGTGAATCGATCTGCTTTACTCCTGTAGGTCCCGAATATGGGTTAGAAATTTTTTAATTTTAAATTTCGAGGTTATTTTTTTAACAGACAACAGAAAAATTTTTTTTAATACCCCATGCTACACCTAGTTTTAGCCGGCTACACCTAGTATTAGCCGGTTAAAACTAGGTTTAGCCGCACTTCGGGTATTAGCCGTAACATATACATACATACAAGAATTGCTCGTTTAAAGGTATAAAATAACGCAATAATTCAAACAATCTTATGAATCAGAAACAACTGAGAAATTGCTCTTCAAATAAATTGTCCTCAGTATTTTTCAATTCAACAGATTTTAACTAAAATAACAACTTAAAGTCAACGGAAGTAGGCAAATGCATTACGGGTTGTTGATGCGTGGTTTTCAAAAAAGAAGGACTTAAACTTAAGGTAGGTCCATAAGGTTCCGCTTCGTGATCTGTCGATGATATGCTTCAGTACGCTCACGTTCGGCGAATTGTAAGCGATTGTTTTATTCATCCATCGGTGAAAAATTGGAGAGTCAGGAGCGCTACTATCATAACGGACGACCAATCACAGGCATCCGTAGCGAGAAAAACATGAAACGGTTTAATGAAATCACGTCACCGAGAGAGCTGCATTGTATTTCAATAAATATTTGTGAAAACCGTCCTAAATAGTTGCACGTTATTTTAAGATGAAACATACCGATTAGAGTAATTAGAGATGTGAAAGAAAATGCTAAATAAATTATATTATTGACATGTATACGCTGTAAATACTTACTTGAAAGTAAAATTACGATCAACGCGATGTAGTTTATGTTTTGTAAGGACAAAAACCCGCCTGCCTAAAAAGACAAGTCAACTGAAAAGATGGAAACAATATTAAATATTAAAGGCAACATTATAACATGCAGTCGGAGGCATGCATAAAGAAAGTGAAATTATGAATGATTTGAGTTATATGCCTCCGACTGCATGTTATAATGTTGCCTTTAATATTTAATCTCGTTTCCATCTTTTCAGTTGACTTGTCTTTTTAGGCAGGCGGGTTTTTATTTTTTTTTATTTTTTTTTATTTATTTATTTTTAGTTATTATTTATATGATATACTTTTTTTAAATTCTTATAATAAGCCCTTTAATTTGACACCCATATTGCAGTATTCTAAAAAAAAAATTTTTTTTCCGCTACGTATACCTAATAGCACCGTACAGCCGCCATGTTGGTTTTTTTATAACCCCACCTTCTTAAGAACACTTGGGCTGACGAGACAAATCTAACGATATGTTAATCATGGAAATCTGTTCAGCCGTTTGAAAGATATGAGGTAATAAAGAATATTACATACAAACTTACAAGATACGCGCGAAAAACATAACCCTCTTGCAGTCGGGTAAAAAGATGGTATTGTGTAATCAACTGCGTTCATAAGATCGAATAACCAACCGTAAAACTGTAAGGTGTAGGTAACCATAAAGATGGATCTCACAGTGCCACATATAAAAGTGCCCTTGATATAATGCGTGGTAGCATAGTAGAATCAAATTCTACTACCAAAAACGCATCTAAAGCACGTGATTTTTCTACTGCTCATGCACTAGAAAAATCTGTGAAGCATGATGAGTGAAGTGTGATGATCCCCTTACTGACACCCACTTAGATAAATGTTTGTACATTATACCTGCTTACACCCATGCATCGAGATTGCTTTATACCTATATTAATTTTCCTAATGAGGAATTTCATTATTTTAAATAATAATGGTCTAGTTCTGTTGAGATTTTTTGTCATTAATGTATCCTTTAATTAAACCATAATTAACCTAAAAAAGTTTTATGAATACTCTTTTTCCCTATCCTCCAAAATAAATTAAACATGTTTTCTATCGATAGCCAATGTAGGTTGGTGGATGGGTCACAGAATACATAATAGTACAAGTGATGGGTGACGAAATGTACGGAATAGTTAACTTTTTTTACTAACAAGTGACCAAAACTGACGAGAAAAGAGGACAAGGAAACTTATTTCGTGTTTCTGTTGTTCATGCGTGTTTAACGTCTTTTTTGCCGAAGTCAATTAAAAACTGACCCACTGTACTGCGGGCAGAACAAAACAGAAAAGCAGCGCGGTCTGGCTAAATTGTCACAAGCGCCATCGAATGGTAAAACGGGCTAAAGAACGGGAACAGTTAAAAAATAATGTTGGGTTTCAATTACCTAACTGTAACGAGATTAAATCGTTTCTTAGAAATTGCACTTTGCTTATAAAACGCTGTGGGCACGCGTCGACATAATGTGGCCTTTAGACACGCATTCGTTGTGGGCCATAACTTGTTGACCAAGTTCTTTTAACCAAGCTCATACTAAATGTCACTTAAGCACTGTAGCTGGCCCTGCTAGCTGGCAAACAAATTAGATATTTTTTTTATCGTTTGTTATGATGATACGATAACGATGATAGAGGCACGGATGTTTATTTGTCTGTTTTGCTGTGAGCCGGATAGCGCGCGCAGCGGGGTGTCGACTTTTGGGGCACCACACCACATTAAAGACGTTCTGCATTAGGCTTTCTGATTAAAAAAGCTTCAGTCAGCCACGCACGGTTTCAGCACCGATACTTGGGTATCATAAGAGTACACCAAATTTTTTATTTATTTTTTTACATATGCTACCTAATCTACCTATATACCTTTTACTCCTACAAGTAGCCGCGACCTTGATAGATTATTCTATAGTCTAAGGCTTTATAATCCATAGGTAATTATTAAAAAAACAATCATACGTGTTTTTTTTTCTTTCAACTTGTTGCGCCGCCGCGCCGCGCCCGTTGCGCGGCACTTTGCGCCATAAATGTTGCGTAGTGAATACATACAAGGCTTTATAAATACTGCCTGCTAGCTATCATGTTCGTCGAAAAAGAAATTGATACGCTTTTGATTGTACGTACCTACACTGTAGTGTAGTAGAAGTATATGAGTTAATTCCGTCACTGCGAATAACTTTAATATAACGGCTAGCTTAGCAGCAATCGCAGTGGTAATAACCATTTACGGTTGTGCAACAGGAATATGAGCACGCGGACATCGGCATCATTCCCAAGCCGGTATCAGTTATAAACTAAGAATAGTAGACAGTAGGTCCCACTAGCAACCATATTGTAGTGTTATTTAACCCTTTTTTACAAATAAACGCAGAATAAGTTTGGTAATTTGTATTGCCACAAATAAACTATCTTGACGTCACCATATATCGCATAGATTTACGCTAACAGACTTTAGCCCGTTTTTTTATTGTTCCAAAATTGGATTTAAAAGATTTTTTTTGCACCGTCGGTCGGTCGTAGTAAATAAGTAAAAAAGTCCAATCCTAATATTGTTTTAACCATTTTGTTTTCGAACATCAAACGATTGACACGAAACAAATTATTTATTCTAACAAGGCCAATGAAATTAAAATATGACCACTCTTGAGGTATAACACTTTCAATCAAACAAAAAAAGAATCATCTAAATCGGTTCATAAACAAAGAAGTTATGCCTGAAACTCCGTAAAAACTCGTGCGATGGTAAGCTAATAGTTGATATTTTTCAGGATTATGAAAAAAGTAAAATTTTATCAATTTTAAACCATCAAACTGAACAACTTTTACTATAGGACCAACTCTGAAATCGCGAAAAGAAATCAGTTTGGTATTTCATACAAAATTGAATAACGAAAACTTCAAAATGTATGAAACAGTTGATTTTTTCACGATTTCAGAGTTGGTCCCATAGTAAAATTTGTTCAGTATGATGGTCCCTATCTACCATATTCGGCATTAGGGGTATTTTTGTTACACGTTGTATATTATTTTGTTCTTTCAAATAAAAAAGAATTATTATTTATATACCTAATTATAATATTAGGGAAATTTATGGAGTGCAGTCTATAAAAAATAGTAACGGAGTTCGCATATGGAGAGGTGAATTGGTGTAGGTGTCTACCGACAAGGAGTATTCCATAAAGGAAAATGGCAGCCTCAAATAAGCCAATAGACCCGCTATCCAGTTGAAAATATGGAGGAGACGAATAATACGCAGGCTTTTATTGTTATTTAGCTTTATGTCACTACTATTTTTGCTCTCGAAGAGAACATTATTTTAGTACCTACAAACAAGTTTGAAATGAGGTAAGCTTATTCGAAAACGAATTCCAAACAAGGATTCATGAAAAGCCGTTATTGGGGAGTTAAAAATACATAAAGAGTTTAGTATTTTTAATTCCAATACATTCTTGGATTCATCATACAATAAAAAATAGAAACAGTGATTGTAATAAAATATGGCGAAAGGACTAGGTAAATAAGTATAGTAAGTATACCTATGTAGACAGAAATAGTTAGCAAAGGTGTCTGCTTGAACGGAGCTTCTTAAAATCTGTCCATACTTAATTACACCCTACTTGTGAATAACAAAAGACTGACAGTAACACCACAGTTTAACAATAACACCCTATCATTCATCCTATCACGCTAATGACCATTATTATCGCTCTAAATAGCACTTCATAATCACATAGGTAGACACTGTAGACAAGACAGGTCTATCTTAATTCTATTGACAGCACAGTAACTAAGTATTTAGTAATCTGCGAGGAAGGAGCTCGTTGGCGGCAAAAATGTAATGATTTTAGAAGTCATGAATATATAATTTATTATATATATAGTAATGATATTTTTAGATATTTTATTAGTTTTTTTAGGGGTAATTATTTTAATTTTAGGGGTTTTAATTGGTGTTGCTTTTTTAACTTTTGGCGCAGTGGTTTAGCGCCTGGCCCTAAGATTGCGGAGGTTAAGCAATTTTCCCAAGGATCGGTTAGGGGATGGGTGACCAAAATATTATCTCGAGTTCCTCCGTGCTTCGGAAGGCACGGTCGTTAACACCCACCAATCCGCATTATTAGATGGAGTATGATAAGATAATAAAGCGCTTATAATTAACTAGGCCTTATGATAAAGGTACTTAATGTTGTTTGAAATTCACTTTCATTCTTAATATTATAATTTACTCTCTGTGAGAAAAAAACGCGTCACTCTTTACAAGCTATACTTTCACTTGAAGCATCTTTAGGCATGGTAATGATCATATTAGACAACGATCAAGACCAAAATAAAAAGTTTGAGTAGACTAATGGTTACTTAAATTACTATTTAGCTGACTTTTTTTTAACTCGTTGAGTTTTTGATGAATTTAAAATTACTTTTACAGCATCTACGTTTTTATAAACGGCAATATGCACCAAGTTTCTACTGGAAACTACTTTTACTGATTTTAGTGAAATTATTTTTAACTAACAGTCTTATTACGGTACACTTCTTACATAAGTAATTAAACTCAAGTTGTCATTATTACTGATGAACAAGAATTTTATACTTATTCATATTTCTTACTGATGAGTCATGCCGATGATTGTTTTTTATCTAACATTGTAATTGCATTGCAATGTTAGTGTACATACGCCGAAACTTGTTGTAAACTGAAGCCCAATTACGATCAACTAATTAATGTCATGTCTAGCCAAACCCGTCCAGTGAAAGCAAATTTCACGTATGACCCATTTGGCACGTGACAAGAACAGTGCGACCACGTTTGGTTAGCTGCGACTGCGACAGCCGCGCAGTCACAGCAGCAGTCCACCAGTCTCCACCAGCCAATAATAACCATAATAGTCCTACCCTACCCCCTACTCAAATTTGGGAGAGGCCTATACCCAGCAGTGGGTGTCGTGCGGCTGATAATATGATGATGATGATAGTTACCTATAGCTACTACTTTGGGATCTGTACAACAAAACCTATAAGATTTAACTTAGATTACATTCATCAAGTATCAAGCTTAGATATCTGCGATAGCATAAAGCTTCGTGAACAAAAACCAGTGTAGCAACAAGTGCAACAAGCCGTTTTTGTTGTAGTTCGCACTGGACACGAGCAATCCATCAAAGGAGGTAAGTACACCCACTGACGTGAGCGCGCCGAGATGACCGTATCTATGATTTAGCCTTAACCGCGGGGCAATCTGAGCCCTTGTTATCGCACTGCTCGACATCAACCGTGTTATCTGCTCCAATTCCACAATGTATGTACCCTCGAGCCAACCTGCCCCCTTAATCGCATTTCACAAAACAACATCCATGACATCCATCTAGTCGCAAAGATAAGTATCATCATAACCCACTATAGGTAACTAGCATTGTCAATCGAAAAAGAAACCGATTCGTTATGAATCTTTTGCCACTGTCGATGACCCAGATACGACTGCTTGACGATTCGGTAACGAACAAACTGAATTCATGTCATGTAAACAATGTAAATAATAAAGATCGGCGATACGGTCGTAGCGTGAATAGTCCCCGTAACATTGTGTCGGGACCGATTGTTCCGTGGTGTGCAGTTAATTTGACCGAAGCTATCTCTGAGATGGCGCGATAAGCGCGCCAGATAGGCCGGCGTTCCCGCTGCGGCTGCGATCTGTGACACTGATAACTTTGGTTTAACATTTCCTGGCAGTCTTAAATATGTCACAGGTGATCCTACTCGTGATTCAGTTGTCGTACGGTACGATTACGGTACACCAAAACCACCGAGAACAATTTGAATAGAGGCTAGGGACGTTCGTGTGTGGCTGGGATGACGTGGTAAGATTACGCGGGCGGGCCGTTAGCGTTATGACTGCAATGTGGGAAAAGTGTGAAATATTGATAGTTAGTTTGCGGTGAACGTGCATTGTCGAAGCGTTGCCGCCTGCCGGACCGCGAGCGTGCGACAGATTCCACGGCTCCCGTTACGAAAGCCTCGAGAGCCTTTGAATCCACGCCGCACGACATGCATTGTGTCGAGTAGCATGTAATTGCCATGCATTTTACGTCACTTACGTCATTAAAATTATAATCACCGCGCTTTTCACGTTAGAAAAAACTGTGAAAACTTATTTTGTCTTATAATTTCTTATTACTTTCATCATATTTAGGCACGGTACCTACCTACCTAAATTTTTATTATTTTTTCACTTATCATGCTCACATGTAAAGTTCGTCTTCATTTTCATGCTCTAGCTAGAACATAAAGTAAAATCTTCGTCTAAGTTCAGACTTTAAGACAAAGGTCGTCAGGTAAACAGTCACACACGGAATTTAACTTCGTCAAATAAACTTGTTATTTTTTTCATTTTTATACATAATCCATGTTATAAAACTTTATTTTTCAATTTTTTAAAATGGGTGTCATTGAAAAGCCTTGATGAAAGCATTTTTTTTTTACATTTTTTGAATATGAGTATCAAATGAAAGGCCTTGATGAGCTCATTCCAAAATTATATAATTTTTCTTTATTTGTAATATTGCCGTTTAATTTCCTCACAATCGAAGTGAAAAGTAGAGTGTAGGTACATAAAACCCATTTTATGCACTTATTGTACAATCTACTATTTATTACCTTTTTGAACTAGTTTGGTTTGGAGCTAAAGAATAATTTTAGGTGAATTTTAGGTGTGTTTGACATTTTCTATCTCGTTTACCTACTTCGTAAATGCCACACACAATAGATAATAGTGTCAATACACTAAACATTTTCGGCAAGTCAAGGCAAGACATCAAACTCATACTGCGCGCGTTTATGTCTTTTTTTTCTGCACATTATTTAACAACTGTAAAATGACAAAAAAAATTCTTGATGGCACCTTTCTTTTCTGTTTGTACTTATTTTTTATTCGCGGGTTCGATTCCCGTCTGAGTATTGATCTGGTGCGAGTCGTATTTTTTCAAGTATATTATTTAGTATTGTTTAAAAATAGCATTGTAAATGCAAAAATCTCAAATTTAAAAAATATTTTTTATTATTCATTTTAAGACTATTAAGTTGAAATTGTTAATTCATAAAAAAGCTACTTGCATTTTTTTTTAAATATATAGTCGCGTTTTAGTGATTTTAGCATAGACTTATTATTGACTAGCGTAGATTTTAGCGACTTTAACTACTTAATCTAAAAAGTGTAATTGTTTATTAAGTTTTTCTAAAGTTTTTAAAAGTGAGTTTAGCCTAGTGTAGGAACCTACTAGTTGTTAATAAAAGTAGGTGGGGTTATGGCATTTTTTTTGGCCAAAAATAAAAGATGCGCGCGTTGATGTCTTTTTGTGCAATACTTATTTGATGGCAACTATTCATTTTAAAGCTAAAATTTTGTTAAAATTGTTAATCATTTCTGTTTTTCTTTCTCTAACTTAACTGATTATGTAGATAGTTTTACATTAAAAAACATATTAGCAGTCTATGGGGAACATAATGCAAGACTCTAGGGGATATCAACAAGCCTCTATGGCATATAGAAGCTTAAAAAATCAGTTGTTTATTAAGTTTTTATAAAGTGCTTTGAAAGTGAGATTAGTCTAGTTTAAAGTACCAGTTGTAAAAAATATAGTAATAGGTTTTTTTAAATCCATCGTTACGCACGTACTCCTCGCTGGCATCTTCATCAGTACGCAATCAAAATAGCGTTAAACTAAAGCACAATAGCCAAGACTTTAATGGGTTAAATGTACCGAGAAAGTGATAAAACCAAAATACAATTAAAACAAAATACCTGGCAGCCTATAAAACGCACGCGATTTGGCAACGACATTTCTAGGAAAAATAAGTTCAGATACGGCAATTTCACGGTTAATCTAACGTTTTACTTACAATATTACACTTATGTAGGTTCTTTCATGTATTCGCGATTTTCGAAACTGTAGTTGACACACTTTTGTTTGTTACAGATACGTGCTTCGACACCAATGACGGGATTATTGTTTGGAATCCGCAGTAAGAGGTAGGTATTTGTTTGCTGTATCCGTCCGTCGGGCAATAGTCGTCGACATCGGAAACTGATTTTAAATTTAATTTTATAATTTAGTTAGAGTTAGGTGGGTGTACCATCTACCCATACACCTTCCTTCTGAAATAGTGCACAAAATTTTAAGGGGTCAATGTATCTACTCATGCATACAACAACTTTTACTATGGGACCAACATTGAAATCACGAAAAAAAATCAGCTGTTCCATAGAAAATTTAAAATCGAATAGATCAAAATGTGTGGAACAGCTGTTTTTTTTTTCGCGATTTCAATGTTGGTCCCATAATAAAAGTTGTTTGTATGCATGAGTACATTGACCCCTTAAAATTTTGTGCACTATTTCATATAAAAGTACCTAAGTTAAGTAGGTAGTTACCTCTAAATTTTAGAAGTTCTAGGTAATTATCAGAAAAATAAATTAAACCGAACAACAAAAAATACGTCGGAAGAGGAAATCATTAGGTAACTGCAATTTTATTTCCTTATTGGAAAAGTAGTCAAAATTAGAACAAGGTAAAATTATGTAATAGGTACATAGATGATAGTTAAAGTAGTACTTTTATCTATTTTGTGGTTATATATAGTGTTTTCAAAATATGCATGCAAAAGTATGTATTACTATAAAACCACCGTTCTTGTCATTCCTTTTTGTGTACCTCTCTCTGTTTCAGGCCCAGCTGAAAATCAGCGTCGTCGTGACCCTGACAGGTCATGATATTGTTAGCTGAGCTGGTTGCCTTTTTGGTTACCATAACATAATTATACCTAAGTAATTTAGAAATTAAGTATTTTATAAGTGAATGTTTTTATAACATAATATTTGTGTGTAAGTAACCAAATAAAGTTTTATTCATTCATTCATTCATTCAAAATGTGATAGGTCCTGCAGAAAATTTTAGACCGTGAAAAACAGCCTACATCTTTTAGTACCTACACATAATCAAATATTACTGTAGGGGTTTTCATTTCACATCAAAATAATTATGAGCTTACCTTCGTCCGAGTCTATTTCAGCAATCGGGGATACGGTGGTTATTCGGAAAATAACTCCAATTATTACTAAATTAGCTCGGCAAATCATTATGCCTCAATTCCGTCAACCAAACATTAGTTTTAACCTTTTTTTAAATATCACTTATTTTCGTTCGTGCAAAAGTTTTCAAACTTTTAACTCGTATTGGCGGCAAACTAGTCTGTTTCCCCGCGAACCAGAGACGTGCGCCTGCGTCGCAATGGTTGTTCAACTACTAACGTGCTCCACGCTACTAACCAATACGTTACCGGTGCAGCCAGTAGGAACAGCAGGGCTGCCAGATGTAGGATTTAAGGCACCGCAGTTCACGAAATCTACTCTCACTATCTCTTTAGAATATGGTTGATTACAGGGAATGTCTGAAAAAAATCAAATTGGCTGAATATTTTTTATAGGTATCTAAGCTCACTTATTAATAGAAAAACGTTTCAGAATTTTCGGTGGCATGAAAAATAAAAAGTAACTTCGCCTTTTGACATTTTGTGTCGAAACTTTTTATATTACCATGTTGTGGTTGTGCCATGTGGTGGCTAAGGAATCATCTACATTCTTGTTGTTACTCCCGTACTTTTTCGAAGACGAAGTTATTTTGTTTTTTTTTTAATTTTTTCACGCAACTGAAAATTCTGATTTTTTTTCTATTAAAAAGGTAGCTTATTCCTACCTATAAAATTTTTATAGGTAGGAATAAGCTACCTTTTTAACCGACTTCAAAACCCCACTCTACCTCTAAAAAGCAATAAATAATATTGAAAGCACTAGATACGCATTATCATTGTACTAAAGACTAAAACCTTTCATCCAAGACTAAAACACGTCTTTTGAAGTCGGGTGGGGCTGTTAGAATAAAAAAAAATTGTCTTCCAGCCCAACCCGACTTCAATAGACGTGTTTTATTACAATGATAATGCGTATCTAGTGATTTCAATATTATTTATTGCTATACTAAATAATATACTAGAAAAAATACGACTCGCACCAGATCAATACTCAGACGGGAATCGAACCCGCGACCTTTGGATATCCGGTCCAATGCTCTGACCGCTGAGCTACCGAGTCACTAGTGACATCGTCGAATTTTTCCTAGTATATCCTAAACTCTTACGCTGTAAGCCAGCGTTATTTCACCAATGTGAGGAATTACCTCGACATTCAATTGAAATATCTTTCCAGATATTTTAACAATTGATTAAGATGAAATAGCTATATAATTTTTAAATTTGAGATTTTTGCATTTACAATGCTATTTTTAAACAATACTAAATAATATACTAGAAAAAATACGACTCGCACCAGATCAATACTCAGACGGGAATCGAACCCGCGACCTTTGGATATCCGGTCCAATGCTCTGACCGCTGAGCTACCGAGTCACTAGTGACATCGTCGAATTTTTCCTAGTATATCCTAAACTCTTACGCTGTAAGCCAGCGTTATTTCACCAATGTGAGGAATTACCTCGACATTCAATTGAAATATCTTTCCAGATATTTTAACAATTGATTAAGATGAAATAGCTATATAATTTTTAAATTTGAGATTTTTGCATTTACAATGCTATTTTTAAACAATACTAAATAATATA
Organism: Agriphila geniculea; assembly: GCA_943789525.1. Classification (NCBI taxonomy): domain Eukaryota; kingdom Metazoa; phylum Arthropoda; class Insecta; order Lepidoptera; family Crambidae; genus Agriphila; species Agriphila geniculea. Next base: position 9,290,099 of record OX038873.1, on the reverse strand, counting down.
CTAGAAAAAATACGACTCGCACCAGATCAATACTCAGACGGGAATCGAACCCGCGACCTTTGGATATCCGGTCCAATGCTCTGACCGCTGAGCTACCGAGTCACTAGTGACATCGTCGAATTTTTCCTAGTATATCCTAAACTCTTACGCTGTAAGCCAGCGTTATTTCACCAATGTGAGGAATTACCTCGACATTCAATTGAAATATCTTTCCAGATATTTTAACAATTGATTAAGATGAAATAGCTATATAATTTTTAAATTTTATTTTTTTTCTAGTATATTATTTAGTATTGTTTAAAAATAGCATTGTAAATGCAAAAATCTCAAATTTAAAAATTATTTATTGCTTTTTAGAGGTAGAGTGGGGTTTTGAAGTCGGTTTTTAATTTTTTTTTAAAACAATTTTTTTATTTTTTCCTTTTTAGTGTAAGTACTTTCTGTATTAGATATATTATCTAGGTAGGTAGATGGAAAAATTGGTTTGGCCAAACGTGAGATAATCGCGGACAACCATGCATACGGGTCAAACTGAGAAAAGATCATCCTTTTTTGAAGTCGGTTAAAATACCAAAACCTTGTCCTAAGTGTAACAAATACTTTTCTGAAAACCGCATCAAAATTGGTTCAGCTAAACGCGAGATAATCTCGGACAAACATACCTATATAATACGAGTCAAACTCAGAACCTTCTTTTTTTCGAAGTCGGTTAAAATACTAAAACCTTCTCCTAAGTGTAACAAATACTTTTCTGAAAACCGCATCAAAATTGGTTCAGCCAAACGCGAGATAATCGCGGACAAACACATACATACATACATACAGGTCAAACTGAGAACCTCCTTTTTTTTGTTTTTTGAGGTCGGTTAAAAACTAAAACTCAATTTTTTCATCAGATCGAGAACTGACCTCGCTTTAAATCGATTTGTATACGATTATTTTTAACAGTGTACGATCACAACTTTTCAGAAAATTTCAGATTTTGTATGGAAATACGATTATTTATTTTGCCGAGTACGATCGTTTTTCCCACGTAGGTAATTCCCGAGTTTGTATGGTTTTTGTACAGGTATACGATTTTTTTTTTTCAATAAAAAAGACTGTACGATTCTCTACTTTTTAGCACAATGGCAGCCCTGAGGAACATTGTGCTCTCCTCTGCAGTATACGCTTTTAGATAGGCACAGTTATTATGCGACCTCTGTCCGTGGTTGGAAGGATTTGGAGTTCAGTATAAAAATGCCGTTTTGTTTTATCGCTTTAATTCACTCATGTGAAAGGTTTTGAAACGCTACCTGTGGGTGGATCGTTAGCGGCTACACAATTAATTAATGTGCTTTGTTTAATTAATCTAAAAACACAACGAGTGAAAGCATTTAACATGTCAAATTGAGTTGACTATCAATCATTAGAAAGGTGTATGCATTTCTAAACGTAGCTATCTCATTGAATATACTCATATTATGTAGGTATTATAAATTGCCTTTTACTAAGATTAATGTATAACGTTAAGTACCTGTAATGTAATTTTTATGATAATTAATTTAACTAACTACAGCTACGTGCGTCTTAAACGCATCTTACAATTACTTGCGCCACCTACATCTAATTTTAGTTTGAATCTGGTTTATGCTTCTAATTTATGGTATAAAAAATAAAATTATATTTATTTATTATATATATTTAAAAAAATTAAAAACCCGCCTGTATGAAAAGACAAGTCAACTGAAAAGATAGAAACAAGATTAAATATTCAAGGCAACATTATAACATGCAGTCGGAGGCATGCAAGAACCTTATATTCATATTCGGCATGCATAAAGAAAGTGACATTATGAATGATTTGAGTTACCTATATTATACACGCTGAAATTTTAATCATTTGGTTAAAATAGGTAAGAAATAATTTTAATCCTTTGCCACTAATTTCAAAATATAAAAAATGCACAAAGTTAATATTCAAGTTTTCACTTCTGCCGGCACTCCCGGAGTGCAAACCGATTTTTTTTATTTATTTATTTTTAGTTATTATTTATTACAATCATGGTATACCTTTTTGAAATCCTTATAATAAGCCCTTTAATTTGACCCATATTGCAGTATTCTAAACCTATAGCCGCCATGTTGTTTTTTTTTATAAGGCCACCTTCTTAGGAACACTTGAGCTGACGAGACAAATCTAACGATATGTTAATCATGGAAATCCGTTCAGTCGTTTGAAAGATATGAGGTAATGAAGAATATTACATACAAACAAACAAACATACAAGATACGCGCGAAAAACATAACCCTCTTGCAGTCGGGTAAAAAATTGTACCTTTTTAGGTACTCATGAAGTTCCTGGGCCATATTCAATAAAACTTATAATTTACAATTTACAATTACAGATGACAGGTGACAATTTTACAAGTTTCTGTTCAATAAAAAATACAAGTTACAAATTTGTAATGGTGGAAAATTTACAAAATATTTTGTCGAATTGTATTTACAAGTTTACATATTTCTATTCAATAAAAATTTTCCTGTTACAGGTGACACAAATTTGTAGGAAAAACTGCTTTATTGATTTACAAGTTTGCTTATTTGTAGAATTGTAATACATTTCTGACAGGTGGCCTTACCCTCGGTAAAATTTAATACCTCGGCATTATTGTTTTTGTTTTAGCTGATTTTTTTTACCAAAATGGTGCTTACAAGTAGTGAGAGTAGTGTAGATTATGTTTGGTTAGCGATGTCGGAGCTTTGAAAGGCAGATAATATGATCAATTTTATCGACAAAACCTCCCACTTGTTGGGGTCTATCCCCTCTCCTGTTGGAATGACAGGCATTTTAAATTTAACTTTTTATTTTAGATGGCCCTGCACTAAAATATTAATTTCTCCGGATTTAGAAGTCCTACAGTTATAACAAAAACACTTTTCGCAAGCTGATAATATCACCTATCAAGTAAAAAAATAATTATGTAACTTTTTAACTTTAATATGTCATAAAAAATTACTAAATTAAATAGTAATCCGAAATTAGTGTGCTTTTTTTGTTTTTCTTACAGATCTCAAAAACTAGGACATTAATGTGCAATTGTTTTAAATTTTTACAATATTCAGGAACATTATCTACAAAATGACACCAAAATCATTGCTCTGAGTTGCAAATTTCGAGAGTTATTGTTGTTGGAATATGACCCTTACAAACACTAAATGTTAATTTTCGAAAAAAGTCAAAATTCAAAACTCGTAAATACTTGCTTTTATGGTTCAATGACATTTAATTTTAGATAAAACTATCAAATTAATCAAAAAACTGATAAAAATGTTTATAAAATTGACCATTTTCGATTTATTTTATTTTATTGGTTACGTAAGGGTCATATTCAAACAACAATAACTCTCGAAATATGCAACTCAGAGCAATGATTTTGATGTCATTTTGTAGCTAATTTTTCTGTGTAAGTATTATAAACAATGCAAAAAAATTGCATGTTAATGTCCTAGTTTTTGAGATCTGTGAGAAAAACTAACAAAAAGCACACTAATTTCGGATTCAAAATTATTTAGTAATTTTTAATGACGTATTAAAGTCAAAAGTTGACAAAATTAATTTTTTTGCTTGATAAGTGATACTATTAGCTTGTAAAAAATATATTTTTTTTATAACTGTAGGACTTTTAAATCTGGAGATATTAATATTTTTCTACAGGGCCATCTAAAATAAAAAGTTAAATTTAAAATGCCAGTCATTCCAACAAGAGAGGGGATAGACCCCAACATGTGGGGGGTTTTGTCGATCTACCGTTAAAAGCTCCGACATCGCTAACCAAACATATTGTAAATTCTGTGCTAAAAGGTTTATCTTTAATTCGATTTTATTAGTGCCTAGTCAAACTTTTTAGCTACCTAATGTTTTTTTCGTTACATTTTCTATTCTATATATAAACTTATGACAATCCCAGAAGTGCCCAGAACACTTTTCCTGTAACTGAACCTAAACCCTAAAAATCTTGAAGGTCTAAACGTTTCTTATAGTTCCTTCGAAAAATTTCGAGGTCCATCCACTTGAGCTAAGCATGTATGCACACAAACAAACAAGGACACGCAGCGCCGCCCTGCCCGCCGCCGCCGCCCGCCCCGCGCCGATGTTATTAGTGATGGGACTCGAATCACAATTGATTCGAATCATGTCAAGCCAAGCTCGATTCGAATGAGTATTTTTGCTGATTTGAATCATCACCTGATTCGAATCGGTTGGCTGATTCGAATCACCACTTAATTCGAATCGGTTGCCTGATTCGAATCACCGTTGGAATTCGAATCAGTTTTATTTATTCGAATCTTTGATGGCGTAACAATTATTATTAACGTTGAGTTGTTTTTGTTTTAGATACCATTATTGAGTACATTGCTTGTATATCTCTATAACTTATATGACTTACCTTACCTACCTCTCTCTACCTACTTATTAAAAAAATCTAAGCAATTTTATTTTTGTTTCAATTGACTCGAATCATCAGATTGATTCGAATCATTCGAATCATCACACTGATTCGAATCTTTCGAATCGTCACCTGCCTTTCTATTGTCTAATTTAAAAATCTATCACAATCGCTTTCAGGATGTAACAAATCGAAGCTTCTTTTTGTCACAAATGAAAAATTACTAAAGAAATGCAGCAATGTATCACATCCACCTGTCAAACGAAAGCGATTGCGATAGATTTTTAAAATTAGACAATTAGCCCCCAGATTCGAATTATCATATCGATTCGAATCATCGTCAAATTTGAATCGACGATTCGAACCACTTACGGTTGATTCGAATCGATTCCGAATACATTTTATTTATTTGAGTCCCATCACTAGATGTTATCACGCATGCGCCATGGGCGGCATCCGCCCTGCCAGCGACGAGACGGTCGCTGTGTATAATTTGCACAAAATAAAAATAAATAATGTTCATTAACTAAACGATAATGTAGGTAATGTAAATACCCAGATAGTTTCGAAATGGGTAATCAGTTCAAAAATGTTGCGGTAATCGCCTGCTTGAAAACCTTTCTGTTCGTTTTCAATATAGTGTTTTGGGTGAGTATTAATTTTTTCAAACGTAAACAATGCTTAATTTCCTATGAAAAAATTGGCTAGGAATGCCTACCTCCCTAGTCAATGAAATATCATATTAATAAAGCACAAAAGGAGTAAATTCCTACGAGTATATGAATTGATAAGTCCATGACTTTGTAAAGAAGAAACACTTTTTTCGACCATCGAAATTTCGAATGTTTTCGACATACTTATTTTGTTTTAATTCTCTACATAATTTCTTTGAGTATTTAGTCCAACGAAGTTCATAGGAACTGGGAAAAAATAATGGGTTAATGAGCTTCTTTAAGCCAGGGTCTCCAAACTACGGCCCGCGGGCCAGATCCGGTCCGCGAGCACCAACAATCCGCCCCCTGATTATCTAAAAAGAAACTATTTAGCGACCGGTTTCATTCCACATACATTGCTACTTTTCTTTGGTATGTTTTTTTTAAATCCAAAAAGAAGTAGCAATGGATCACTATCATCTATGAACTGCAACCGGTCGCTAAGTGGTTTCTAATTAGATAATCAGCCCGCCGGCCGGCCCGCGAAAGCAGACCGGATCTTACCAACAATACTGTAATTTACAGTATGTTGGTACGGAGCTAGCTAGATCCTGCTGGCCCTTGGGACTTCATGGAGTAGGTGGTCTGGCCCTTATGCTAAAAAGTTTGGAGACCCATGCTTTAAGCCATTATTTTTTTCTTTTATCGCCTGAAAACTGTGGTAACTGTGATGAAAATCTTTGCCCGCCAAGACATTTATTCATCTTTTGTAGGAGAAAAAATTAAATTATGAAATAAAGTAAGTAGGTATTTCTTCTTCTCAAAGTCATGGACTTATCAAACCGCCCTCTTATATCACTATTCCTATACTAATAAGAAACAATTTTTCATTGTTCAGTGCTAATAACAATACGAGTATTGTAGTACGAATTACTAACGAATCAGTGTGATTTTACGCTGGTTATAGTAATGCGATCGTCTTTTATTTTTTTTACAACTGTAAAATCAATTTTATTTATTGTTAGCTAGTTATAAAAAATCTGTAATATTTTGTTTAAGGTTTCTGGATTACTCCTCCTGGTGGTCGGACTATGGGCAGAGTTCGACCTATATACGTACATGGAGCTGTCCCCCGAGTTCTCGGGGACGGCTCCGCACGTATTCATCGGCATAGCCGGCCTCATCGTGCTCGTCAGTTCTGTCGCCTTCTCCTGCATCATCAAGGGGCAACCGGTTCTGCTCTACATTGTGAGTGCATAGATACCAGCGTCGTAGCTAAGAGCTGGCAAGGAGGGTTGCTGCCAGGTGCGCAACCCTCAGGGGGGCGCACTTTGCTGACCCATAGCTAGAAAATAATTCTATATGTCTTGGGTGCAAAATTCAAATCTTGCTAGGGCGCCCAAGATCCTAGAAATAAGTCTTGGGAAGCAAAATTCAAATCTTGCCAGGGGTGCCCATGAGCTCCGACGCTGATACTCTTTGATAAACGTATTGAAGGCGAAAATCATGTTATACCGATACCGCGACTATCAAAAATATCAGATAGATCACACACACTGCTATGCTATGCATCACGCTCCGACATCTTCATCCAGATTCTGTTAAAGTAGAAAAATCACGTGCTTACCTAAACTCATCCATCGTTGATTCGTTCCACCATGTGTAATTTTTATTATTTATCCAAACTTTAACACTTTAAGTTCTTCAAAATCTGCATTTGAGATTTGTCTTATTTGGTTATCTTTAAATATTTAGATCGACCAGGCATAATTTATTACCACTACTAACTGCATTAAGGAATTATGTAAGTACCTAGGACTGCTGTAAAAAGAGAAACATTCAAATGAGACAATTAATTCACTCAAATGGAAAGTGATTATCGTGAAATCCATGTAGATTATGTTGTTCGCTCAAGCGAGGTATTTGCAGGAACGCCTTGACGCAGATTCCTAGCTAAGTAATTACGCGAAACTACCGCTTTTTCTACCCTCATTTGCTTTGAGCACAGAAATATAATAGTGCTATAAGTGCTGCACAATTTAAATTATGGTGATCAAGGGCCTACTTATGTAATACGATTACTAGTAACACAATTTACAAAATGCTAACGTCTACTGACGACCATAATGTGGTAAAAATCGTAGAGATGCCCAAGATGTCTCCGAAACTAAGTAATCCTGACATAATACTTAGACAAAGATGCGTGCAAGAAAGGAAAAATACACTGCCTACTAATATTAATTCTGTGCTTTTAGTATTCCAATAAAAATTAAATGCTCTCTTGTTATTTTTAAGTACGGCGGGTTCTTGGCATGCATCTTCATGATGGACGCCGGAGTGGGCGCGTCTGTCGCGTGCTACCGGGACACGTTTGCCAAGGGACTGCACGACGGACTGACTCAAACGCTCGCCTCCTACAACCCCAACAAAGATAACTTCAACTACGCCCAGTCAACGGTGAGCGGTGAGCTTGTTAAAAGGGGTCTTAATATTTTTAACTCAATCTATCTTTCAATAATGGCAATCTGTGTAGGTACGTCCATTTACTGGCTCATAAAGGCGGTAGTCGCAAGCCGGCTCCAGCGACCGCTTCATAGTCACGTCCTTAGCAACGCGGAGACATACGCAACTTGATCGAACACATCTTCACTGTTGCAACCACTAACCTCCATAAAAAAAAAACAGTTCAAAGGTTGCAACAGTCGTCGGAAACGAGGCGTTAAAGTTTAAAGGCTTATATGGTTAACAATGACCTTGTTGATCGACCTTGAAATTGAAATGTCTATGATTGATGTCACAAAATTGCCTTCGAACTTAATTTAACTGGCTAAACCGAATAATCGAGAGGAGAGGGTCGAGAGACTATTATTGCGAGATTCTTGAGTACCTACAGTACGAGGCATATAACTTGAAAACGGGTGGGGATTGCGCGAAACACGTATTTTGGGTACAGCCATCTTATTTCGTTGGGTACAGCTGCCGGCATATATATTGGCAAGAGAATGAAAGAGTCAAAAGATGCGCAGTAGCCATAAACTTAGTGTTTGTGCTACTGCGCATCTTTTGTCTTTCATTCTCTTGCCAATATATATGCCGGGCAGTATATGCGTAGCGGTGAGGGGCGCGGGCGGCGGGAGAGGGGCGCGCGCTATTGGTCGCTCACAAGAGCACATGCGCGAACTTATCCCCACTCCGTCGAGAAAATTTCAAGATTCTGCCCCGGCTGTACTTATTTGCAGTCGTAACCAATCCGACTTGAGACCGCTTGGTGGTTTATGGCCCCCTATCCACCCAAGGAAGTCCTGTGCCTCAGCGGAGAGGACATAAAGTAGCTGATGATCATAACCAAATCAAAATAATTTATTGACAGTTACATTGTTGCGGCGTCTCGAACTACTCGGACTGGATCAGGCTGTCCCCTCAGAGAGTGATCCCGACCTCCTGCTGCCTCGACCCTAACAACTGCATCACGGCCAACCACAATGATGTCTACCAGAAGGTAAGGATATCAAGATCCCTTTGTTTTGTTAAGGCAGGGGGTAATCTTTTCATCGAATTCCGGACATGACGAGGACCAGGGGCCCTATTTTTGAATCACTCGACTAGCATCGAGCGCTCTTTTCGACTGATTTTCGTTCGACATATGACTCAAAACAATGAGATGTCGAAAGAAAATCAGTAGAAACGAGCGCTCGACGCCAGTCGAGTGATTCAAAATAGGGCCCCAGTCCGGCGAATTCAGGACTCTCCCCCTATTCCAGTGCAATGCGAAAAAAACTTTCGTCCAATAGATAGGTACTTAGACCCTATAACGATTTGATAAAGACAGTTCTTTGCTTTTTTTTGGTTCTAGCCGAATAATCCTAACTTGTCTTACCACCTGGGTGGGAAGAGTGGAAAAAAACACTTTTTTACCATCGCCACTCGAAAAAGTTCGTTTAATTGAACGATAAGAGTGAATAAAACGCTGTTTTATTCACCGAGTGAATAAAAATATTTTGAATTTGGAACAATGTACAAAAATAAAACCTGCTGAAAGTATGGAGCATGGAAATAGTACTCTAAACCGGAATGAGTGCTTCGCCCCAAAACGAGCCGACAGAGAGGTCAAGTAGATGTATGTGTCCTTTTCTTCATTAGGGTGACCAAACCGTATGGTTGGCTGGAGACATACATAATACTTTAAACTGTTTAATATAAACTTAAATACCTAGATAGTTCTTTATTTATAATTGACACTGTTTACCGCGTTTTTGTTAGGTTGCTTGCTCGTTTGTTGGTTTGAGCACAAATTTTAGCAAACGATTTTATACTAAATTCACGATGAGCTAGAGACTTGAAACTTTGAACGCAGGTCAGAAATGGAAGGAAATGCAATATTACAGTGTCATTGAGCTGATCTGATGATGGAGCCGGATGAACACCACAGGAACTCTATGATGAATGAAACTATACAACCCCATCGTGTTTGGGCTTGTTAGAATTGTCTTGACAAGTACTCTGACGGGAGACGAGGTTCAGGGTCGGATGATGAAGTCTGGAGGCCATGCCATAGGAACTCAATATTGAAATCATGCAACCCCATCGAGTTTGGGCTCGTTTGAATCGTCTTGACGAGTGCTCTGTTGGGTAATAGTATGATGATGGAGCTGGAAGAAGGCCACAGGAACTCTGTAATAAAACCTTTCAACCCCATCGAGTTTGGACTCGTTTGAATGGTCTTGACGAGTACTCTGATAGGCGATGGTATATTTTTAGTTTAGCTCGTTAACTAAAAAACAGAAAATAATTATTTATTAAAAAAAAAAATTTAAGAACAAGTTATTTATCACGTTTTTATTAAGTTGCTTTTTTGTTTTTATTTTTTAAATATGGTAATTCTACCATATTTGAGAAGAAAAATTCACAGTTTGTCTGCCAGACGAATTGCGAACCGGACAACCTGCAAAACACTCCTAAAAATCTAGTTTAGTCAATTTAAGTTCAAGTGTAAATAATTACGCAACTTTAGAGGTTATTCCAATTTTTAATAAAAATACAACGTGCGTGAACTTTGGAAAAACAAATGAATGTTGGAAAAACAAGTAAAAGTAGGAAAACAATGTCTAGTGATCTGTAGTTAAAAAAAGATGCAAACGATTTTCGACTTTATTGACGTTTTAAATTCGGTTGCTTTTCTACCATAATTATACTTGTTCATTTACTTTGCTGTTTCATTAAAAACTGTTATTTTGGTTAATATGTCAATAAGGTCTAAAATACTTGCACCAATTTCTTTACTTGTGAAGTTAATAAAATGGGTGCAAGAGATTTACGACGACACAATGTTAAAAATATAAAAAAACCAAAATGGCGGCCAACTATATTGTTCGTGGGCCGATTTTGATGAAACTTGATTTTGTTACTATTTTAATATAAAAATAACAACGAAATGTTAAAAATATAAAAAATATGGCAGCCAACTCTTTTATGTGTGCTGATTTTAATGAAACTCGGTTTTTAGTACTAATTTGACAAGAAATAATAACACAATATTGAAAAAATTAAAAAAATCCAAGATGGCAGCCACCTTTTTTGTTTTTGGGCTGAAACTCGGTTTTTGGTAATATTTTGACAAGAAAATAACAACGCAATTTTTTAAATACTAAAAATCTAAGATGGCGGCCAACTTTTTTGTTGGTTGGGCCGATTTCGATGAAACTCGGTTTTTGGTACTATTTTGACAAGAAAATAACAACTCAATGTAAACTGATGAAAAATCAAAAAAGATCAAAATGGCTGCTAATTTTGTTTTTGGGTTGATTTTGATGTGACTCGGTTGAAAAACAAATAAATAATTTGGCTGCCATCTTAGATTTTTTTATAACATTCCGTTGCTGTTTTCTTGTCAAAATAGAACCAAAACCCGAGTTTCATCAAAATCAGCTCACAAACAAAACAATTGGCCGCCATCTTGGATTTTTTGTATTTAAAAATTGCTTTGTTATTTTCTTGTCAAAATGGTACCAAAAACCAAGTTTCATTGAAATCGGCCTAAGAACAAAAAAGGTGGCCGCCATCTTGAATTTTTTAAGTTTTCAACATTGCGTTGTTATTTTCTTGTCAAAATAGTACCGAAAACCGAGTTTCATCGAAATCGGCCCAAAAACAAAAAAGTTGGCCGCCATCTTGGATTTTTAAAATTTTCAACATTGCGTTGTTATTTTCTTGTCAAAATCGTACCAAAAAACGAGTTTGATCAAAATCGGCCCAAAAACAAAAATGTTGGCCGCCATCTTGGATTTTTAGTTTTTAAAAAATTTAGTTGTTATTTTCTTGTCGAAATAGTTCCAAAAACCAAGTTTCATCGAAATCGTCCCAAAAACAAAAAACTTGGCCGCCATCTTGGATTTTTAGTTTTTAATAAATTGCGTTATTATTTTCTTGTCAAAATAGTTCCAAAAACCGAGTTTTATCGAAATCGGCCCAAAAACAAAAAAGTTGGCCGTCATCTTGGATTTTTAGTTTATTAAAGATTGCGTTGTTATTTTCTTGTCTAAATAGTACCAAAAACCGAGTTTTATCGAAATCGGCCCAAAAACAAAAAAAATTGGCCGCCATCTTGGATTTTTTAAATTTTCAACATTGCGTTGTTATTTTCATGTTGAAATAGTACCAAAACCCGAGTTTCATCGAAATAGGCGCACAAGTATGAATTTGATTATTATTATTAATTTTACCGTCTCGCCTGCGACCTCTAGCCATATCAATAGAACAACTTCGTTTTTTTGGAAATCTGAAATGGTGCAGTATTTATGGTCACACTAGTTTTGTAAAGTAACATTTCCTACAGATTGACATTCTTAAATTGAAATTCGGCGCCAAGGTCAAAATCGGAGTTGCCAGGATTGACAATTCTATTTATTACCACCTCACCGATGATAGCTGATTAGCATTATTATAGATATCTAATTGAAAAAAAGAGTAAGTTCTGTTTTATATTACAATTATTATGTGTCATTCTAAATTAATATTTAAATAGTAAATATTCGACTTCCCACTCCGAATCCTTAATTTTGATACACTACTTAATTGGTAACGTACATATTTTTTGTCCTACTATCGTGGTATTATTGTTTAGTAGTGGCAATTGTGCGAACGAGACACCGACCTCCACCTGGTGTTGTCTCTTTCACACAGTAGTGCCTTCAGTCAATTTCGTCGATAGAATTTCAACTCTATGACGAATGCAATAAAGTAGAATTTCTTTTAAACGATAAGTGAAAATTTTTGTAGAGTACTCACTCCCTTTATAAACCTCCTTGGTATGGAGCTATTCCATAGATAAAACCTCCCGCCAATTTTATTTAGGTTCTTTTTAGTGTCTTATCTTTGGGTTATTTTCTAAAAAATATCCCGCCAAATAAATTAGGTTCTTTTTAGTGTCTTATCTTTGGGTTCTTTTCTATATAATTGAAGGAGATTAGATGTTCAGTCTTGCATTGCATCAATCCATTCCATCAGTCTGGTCTGGTACGATCTTCAGACTGTAAAAATTCAAAGTCTACACAAACTGATGAAATGGACTGATGCCTGACCGATCATGTAATTTCCCTCTTGGCGTGGTTGTTTTATGTCATTGGAAAATATCTAGTTTCACTATTTTCTAATGTTTAAATATTACTGATTACCTACCTAAATAATAAAAATGTAATAACTATAAATACTAACCCCCTTACTAATAAAGATTGTATAGCAGATGTATAGTTACCATTGACCTGCATATATTTACACTGGACAGGCTTATGTCAAACTGTTTTTGTGCCTATTTGATTACCGCCATGTTGGCGCTGTAGGACGTAGCGTGAGCATAGCGTGCGTACCTGGTACTAAAGTTTGAAGTCTGGAGAGACCATCACGTCAACCATTTTCATATTGTACGTCAAAATTAGTTCTTTAGACGCACGCTAGTGGCGTTTCAAATAGGCACAAGAACTTTGCTGTCAAATCATACAGACAGCCTGTCCAGTTAAATAAAAAAAAAATTTTTCATGTCAGTGATAGTTACACAATGGTTACTCTAATTGAAAAGAAAGTGACAAAACACTGTGTAACTATACATCTGCTATACAATCTTTATTAGTAAAGGGGTATCGGTATAAGTACTGCTATTTGTTTTCTCGCAGTCAATGGTAAAAATTAGAGTACACAACTCGTGAAAAAAAAAATTTCATCTCGGTCCTTTGTATCCCTCGCTTCGCTCAGGATTCTACTTTTGAATCCCTCGCTACGCTCGGGATTCAACTCTTGAATCCTTCGCTGCTCTCGGGATCCAACTTAGTCCCTCGAACTAAATTCCCTCTTTTTTCACTTGTTGTATAATCTATTATTCCCTCCCAGGTGGGATGACAAGCCCGCCTAGGATAAACGACGAAACACGATATATATCGCGTGATATAGCATTTTATCGACACTCAGCTGTCAAAATCCATTGTCTTTTGACAGTTAAACATGATAAAACGATATATCACGCGATATATATAGTGTTTCGGTGGTCATGCTAGGGGGGCAGGTGTAAGGTGGAATAGGGGGTCCTATTTGGTAAACAATTTTCACCCAACTGTATGAAACGATAAGTTTAAAAGACGTATGACAACTGTCAAAAGCATAGCATAGGACAAGTAAGGATAAAAAACTGTTTACTAAATAAGACAAGTAAGGAAAACATACTTAATGAATGGGCACTTCATTTACTTACTTAGTCATAGCATCTGGGCCCTATTCAATAAAACTTACAATCCTACAAATTTGTCAATAAGTGAAGTTAAGTCAGTAAGTTGTATGACAGGTGCTGTTCAATAAACCTTACAATTATGTAAAAAAATTACAAGTAAAAATCTTACAAATATTACAATTATAAATGCTGTTCAATAAACGTTTACATATTATGTAGAAAACGCCTGTAGATTTCGATGACAATATTGTATCTACAATTTTGTAGTTGTAATTTACAATTTACATAAAATGTAAGTTTTTGTTGAGGATTCATAGAATAACGATGGTAGATTTCAAAAATCTTTGAATTTTAAAATACTTATTTAGGTATTGGTTTTTTCATTTGGTTTACAGAGTACGTACATTCCTATTTTTTTTTTAGTTTGTTTCATGTTGTAGGTCGTGTGAGGTCGTGTCTAATTTTACTCAACAAATATTCCATAATTGCCTTGCTTACTCTAAACTTCTCATGAAATGTGAAATCAGTCACATCATAAAAAAAATGTTTTTGTTAAAAGAAATATATGTAGCTTACTTCCGCAAACAATGCAAGATGCACCGCCCGCCCGCCCGCAAAAATATGCACATGCACACCACAAAATATCAGTGCACAATACCTGCATTTGGCAAGACAGCAACACACCTTGCACCTTCACCAATTAGGCTACTCTACACGTGTTTCGCCCCAACCCGGAGCATCCTCAGGAGTTAGATCGTGCGTAAACCATAGACATAGAAAAATTTCGCTACGCTCAAGTAGACGGACAGTGGTGCGAGTGAGAAACCGATTCTTACGGCTTATGCGATGTGCGAGAAAGAGTTAAAAGAAAATGACAGTAGAACCTAGTTTGACTTCATTTATCGTCTGTTATCATCTTGGTGAAAAGCGTCCACACGATTATTTTGTTATTTTGACCGCGATCTGATCGGTTTGGCTCATAAAGCTATATAAATCAATAATGGTGTCGTGTTCTGTACTGAATTGTAATGTTACTTACGACAACAACCCAAATAAACACTCATTTCACAGGTAAATAAGATTGTACAAGTACCATTTTCATATTTCATATTTTAGTTGAATATATTCCTAAACACACTATGTAATACACTAATATCTTGCTATTAACCGCCTATTTTCTAAATAAAGGCTGATTTCTAAACATTATGTGTTAGATAAAAAGATATTATGTCCGTGAACTTGAGAAAATAAGGCGTAGAGATTGATCAAAAATTATTATATTATCGATACTCATGTCGATGATTTCCAATATAACCTTGTTTGTCTTTGTGAACACTGATAGTTTTATCTAAAACTGCTTTTAACCGACAGTTTTCAAATGGTAAATTATACCTACTTAAGTACTAATTTAACAATATTTCCAGGTTTCCTGTAAATCCAGTGATTAAGTTACTGGATAAATGTCATAAATAGAATAGGCTGGGAGCCTCAAGGAGACTTTAATAAATTATTTAAATAAAATTGTTCAAAATCTTGTTTGTGTTTTATTTATTAGAGCAATAATACATTATGGTTATCGACAATCTAAAATGGACTTCAGGGCATCTCTAAAGTTCACGCACACGTTTACAAATTTTCACACACTGGCTCATGTCACTTTTGGTGTCGCAGCCAAGCGAACTCTGTTCCTCTATTCCAGTGGAATATTAACTTTATGCTCAGGAGTTAGATCGTGCGTAAACCAACACCGACGTACATATATTTCTATTTTCAAAATGGTTTGGGACTTCCGCCAAGTGACGCCTGATTCAATCGAATATTTATTCTTTTTTTCATATTTTTCTTTGTCGTTCTATTAGCACGATTTTATCACACTACTCCCACTACTTGATGAAAGCACCATTTTGGTAAAAAAAAAAACGGCTAAACTAAAACAAAAACAATGATGCCGAGGTATTAAATTTTACCGAGGATAAGGTCACCTGTCTGAAATGTATTACAATTCTACAAGTAAACTTGTAAATACAATTATGCGTTCAATAAAGCAGTTTTTCCTACAAATTTGTAAATTGTCACCTGTAACAGGAAAATGTTTATTGAACAGAAATATGTAAAATTGGGATGTTGACTAATGAATAAAATAACGAAATACTAATAAAAATCGTAAACATATTAAACTTTTAGAGTAGCTTGTATACCTCTTGGTTTTATATATTGCATATTATTTGTTTTATGACCCTTCAAAGTTGGGTGGACAAGTCCATTTAAAAAGTATAAAATTTATTAAAATAAATGATACCTTTAATTAGTTCGTAAAATGTATAGCAAATTTGTCTAAAAAACCATTTTGATAAACACAATATTTAATATAGCTGCCGAACAAATTTCCTACGCGTTGCATACAAACTACTGAGGCGTGACGTCATAATTCAGTAGCCGTTAGTATGGAGCGTTTTTGGGCGAGTCCATTTGTGTGCATTTCACACTGTGATATCTCGGGCAGTTTTCAAGCTAGCGAAATAATTATTTTACCAATGTTTCTTTTTTTGAGAGGTAATTTATGTAATATAAAATAAAAAAAGTTGTCTACATCCCAATTGTAAGTACAATTCAAAAAATATGTAAATTTTCCACCATTACAAATTTGTAATTTGTAGTTTTTATTGAACAGAAACTTGTAAAATTGTCACCTGTCACCTGTAATTGTAAATAGTAAGTTTTATTGAATAGGGCCCTGGATGCATTTTAAAATAGCACAAACTCTCTCATTTCAGGGTTGTTACGAAGTGATTGTCGAATATTTGGAAGGAAATATGGACCTGCTGGTTGGAATCGCGGTAGGTGCAGCACTACTGCCTTTGATTGGGACAATTCTTTCCTGCAGTCTGGCAACCTACATCAAGAAATCTAAATATGACGTCATCAATTAATTTGTGTACCTAACTCTAATCTGTTCTATCAATGACCTTAATGAATGTATTTTACTAATCAGTTTAGTGACTAACTTTTGGAATGTCTATTACACTCACTGTCATTTTTAATATTTGAATATGGACTCTCCCTGTTAATATTATTTTCAACAGGTGAAGGCCAAAATTTATGAATAGTTTCAACGGTGAGAGTACCTACTTGATAGACTGATATGATAAGTCTTACAATTTCTTAAAATTTATCAATATTATAAATACGATTTATTAAAATAAATGAAGTAAAACATTTATGGAGTGTTTCACTAAACATATTAATACAATAATTTAGTTATTATTTTTACAAAATTTTTATTTCCATTATAATACCACAGTTTTACAATCCATATTAACAGTCTTATGAACTTAAATGTGTATTTACACATCAATCTTATTTAAATAACAAGCACTATATCAGTTTATTATTTATTCACTGTCAGAACTATGTTTATCTTCTTTACCTTCAGCAGGTACGTCCTGCTTATAATGTCTATATTCAGGTTTCAATTCCCACATATTTTTATGTGGATTTTTCAGGTTATAGTTACAAACTTCTTTGAGAATTTCTTTCAAATATACAATAGGCTGTCTTGTAATCTGTAAAAAAAATATCCATAATATATTGTTATGAAACATACTGATCCAATTATCGACTTTTGATACATTATTTGACATTTTGTGTTGATGACAAGCATAGACAAACAAATAAACATATATTAAAACTTCGATTTTAATTACCATCATTTATTTATAGTTGTTTTATGTCACGAAATCCCTTTTGCTATGAATGTTGTTAGGTGTGTAGGTGTGTATCACAGACCATACAACAAGTACTTAAGGTCTGTGGGTGTGTATCACAGACCATACAACAAGTACTGGGGGCTTACCATCAGCGAATAAGAAACCATTCAGTTCAAAAGCAGGCCTTAAACAGGACTGCTTAAGGCCTGCTTTCATACTAACAGTTGAGGTCATAGTACGAAAAAGTAAGGCAGTTCAATTTAAGCCCTGCTATAAGAGCCCATGGTAAAGCCCCTGTGGGTGTGTATATGCACATTTAGTGTGCGTCTGCACGCTCTCGTATTACGCACACTAAAACAATGTGCATGTGCACGCCTAACACATTAATAACAAAACGGACTTTTGTAATGTGGGCTCCAGACTCCTGCGTGATTCACGGCGTGAATTCACGTCGTAATTTAGCCGTGAAGGCGGCGTGAAAAGCATGACCCTCCACACTCGCCATCGTTTACAGTTTTGTTCGCGCGCTCGTCGAGAATGGACGCCGAGTTATGCACTGCTATCTTTGTTTTTTAGCATCCCATAAAATGGGTTCGGCATGATAACACTCAATCAACACAAGTTCCTACTCGTTTGTCCAAATGACGGTCATTTTGACGCACCGTACTCCACAAATAAATAAAAACCTCAAGGCACGGTACTGTTTTCACGCGCGAGTGTGGATGCGTTTGCGTTCACGGGAGGTTCGCGCGCCGCGAACCCTTTGACGCGGGCGCAAACACCGACACGGAACGGGGAACAAGGTGTGAACGGGCGCGAACCCCTCGAACGGGCGCGAAAACCATCCACATTCGCGCTTCACGCCTTTCACGGGTGTTCACGGCGCGAATGTGGAGCCCGCTTAAGATAGAAGAACTATCACAAAGCTTACCTTTTGTAAATCCTTGATATTGTAATACTGGTGTTTTTCAAATGCTGCAAATAGCATGTTGAGCACAGCATCTTTGTCATCACGAGCTTTCTTACCCTCAGCCTTCTTCCTTTCTTGATATTCAATCTGAAAATAAAGTAATATTTGTTGTAGTTAAACTCCTCACATATTCATTAAGTCAACTGGTAAATATAGCTGATTTACCACCTTCTTGTTTTACTATGAAATTTTAAAAAAATCTGTTAATCTTTACTTGTCTTATTTAGTAAATAGGGGGGTTACTCCCGACATAATCAAGTTTGAACAGAATAAATGTCAAAACAGTGCTATGGAAACCGTTATCAAAGTTCCAAAATAACTGATTTTTTATTCGATATTGATGTGAACTCAATCCCATCGAGAGTAGGGGGGCAGCCTATAACAGTTCTCATTTGTCTTTTATACTTTAATTGTTATTTAAAAATATGCTGTCCTATTAAATTAAATAGTCATTATCAACTTCTTTCATAATCTGTGTGTGAAAAACCATTTTCTCTTTTTTTTAAGTTAATATGTCAATAAGTTGGGTAAAGATTGTTTACCAAATAGGACAAGTAAGGGTAAACAGCAGACTATATAACCCGATCAAGTTAACTCGGCACCTGAAGCGAAAGCGACCCCACTCCTCTCCTTGCCTCACACCGCCGTCATTTTATTTTTATTTTCGATACAACGATGGAGGGAAGCAAGGAGAAAAGGAGAGGGGTCGCTTTCACTTCAGGTGCCGACCTGAATTGACCGGGTTATACCCAGGGTTGGAAAAAAACAGTTTTTTAATTTTATAAAACAAACAGTTCAAAATGTTTTAAACAAGTGTTTTTTTATGTTTTTTAGTTCGAACCATCAATTACAAATCAATTAGACCTATAATATTTAATTTCTAAACTATTTTCAAATTCGATCAGTTGATTGATAAACATTTATTTTTGACTCTAATCTAATTGAATGCTTTACATACTTACACCTTGTAAATAAAGGTATATAATTAAAAGGGTTCTGATGTTCATTTATACTCGTACTATAATAGATCCTCTATTATAGTACGAGTATAAATGAACATCAGAACCCCAATAATATGTATAGGGTGGAGGAACCAGTTTTTCACAAGGATCAGTCTTGGATAATTTTTTAATCAGTGATAAAAAGACTAATACTAAGCTAAGATTTCTCATCATGGAAAAATGTATTCTATAAAATTACACTTTTATACTGTCATTCTATGTATTTTCAGCGCGATCTGAGGTTTATAAACATATTTTTAGGAAAAATAAAAGTAGTAGAAATAATAGTTCTCAAATAAAAGTAGTTTTAAGCCTGTTTTTTTCTTAATGTTTTTCACATTGTTTAAAACTTGTTTTAAATTGTGTTTTTAAACAGTTAATACAAAACCATTGTTTTATTTCAAATTGTTTTAAACACTGTTTTAAACACATTTTTTAAAACAACTTGTTTTAATCATACCAACCCTGGTTGACCTACCTATACCTACACTGCTTGAGGGGACTGCAAGGTATAAGTTTCATATAATATGCACAATTACTAACATTATGTTTATGATCCGAGACAGGTTTGAAGGTCTGCACAATTCTATCTAACTGCTGCACTTGTCGCTGAGGCATAGATGCTTTCCTTATGGACTCAGATTTCAATTTGTAGTATGTGTTGTCAGCATATGGTCTACATTCTAGTTTTTGGACTATCCTCCCTTCCATGTATAGTTTCTCAGATTCAGGAACGACTGTATCAGTATTAGATGCTAGAAAAGAATAAAACTTTATTATTAAAAGCCGTTTTGTAACCTTAATATACTTTGGTGATTGCAAAACAGTTTATGCATTATACAACCTTCTTTTCTATTGTCTAACTTCAAAATCTATCGCAATTGCTTTCAGGATGTAATCCATTGAAGTTTCTTTTTGGCACAAATAAAAACTTACCAAAGAAATGCAGCAATGTGTCACATCCATCTGTCAAACGAAAGCGATTGCGATAGATTTTTAAAATTAGACAATTAGCCCCCTGGTCAAGTTAACTCTGCACCTGTAGCGAAAGCGACCCCTCTCCTTTTCTCCTTGCCTCACTCCACAGCAGGGATGCACAGACTGCGGCCCGCGGGCCACATGTGGCCCGTCGGCAATATGCCAGTGGCCCGCCAGCAAAAATATTTCCATACATTTGAAAGAAAATTATTTTTTTGTCTATTTTTATAATTTTAATTTGTGCTGGTGGCCCGCCAATCAGTTCATCATTTGCCCAAGTGGCCCATGGTCTCAACAAGTCTGTGCATCCCTGCTCCACAGTCACAAATTTTTTGAAAATTCTCTATAGTTTATCGCTAACTAATGCACTAATGGCATGACGGCGTTGGCGTGAGGCAAGGAAAAAAGGAGAGGGGTCGGGTACTCGGTTTCGCTTCAGATGCCGAGTTAACTTGACTGGGTTGTACAATGTATGTTAAAATAACTAGTGTGGATATCCTGCAATTGTACTTACGCACAACATGGGAAAAGACTCCCAAAGATTGTCTCGTTTCATTTGTCACAGCAAGACGGTGCTCTTTTGGAATGTTTTGTTCACCAGGATCCTTCAGACACAAAACGGCTTCAGACAGCGACAGCTGAACTTGGGCTCTCTGTCCAGGTGCCCGCGATATTTTTAGCTTGCCAACTTCAATATTACCAGGGGCTTTATCCCATTTATTTGCTATGTATTTTGGAACCTTAACGAGCCAGACACCTCTACCAGTATTAGATAAGTCTAACTCACGATCAATTTGAGGAAGTGGATTAGGAGTACTCATTATAAATTAATAAATGAATTAAAGACGAAATAGCATACACTAATTAAAAAATGTTATTTGTAAAATTATTTTTATTATCGTTAAACCGACTTTACTGACGTTGTACGTTGACTGGTGCATGGTAGGGAATCTTAGTACATTTCTATACGATTCAAAAAAATACAGCGCCATCTATTTTAACCGAAAAGCAACTCTGCTGCGCCGTATCAGTGTTACCACTATAGGCAATTAATAAATAATTGAATTTTTTACATGTGGCAATATCGGACTGTCAAGTGAACTAGGATCCGACCGAAACCTCTTTTCTGCAGAGAAATGAGAACGAGACTTGAAACCAGCGAACTAAAATCTATGAAAGTGTAATTGCCAACAAATATTGCTAAAACATGGCACTACGGGACCGAAAAAGTACAACCCGCTCAACTTTAGTCGGGCCAATCTGGTGACTGACGTTAACGTTCTTTACAATAATTGCAATTTGTATTGTAGAGAAAAAAAAGAAAGAGAAAGTTTATTAGAAATAACGTCCTGTGTAGTCAAATGGTGTAAAAGACGCAAAGAAAACAGTAAAAAAATGCAGAAATAACGTTTCATATTTTTTCGTTTAAGTATACAAATATCTATGAGTATACAAATTACGGTCGCTAATAAGCAACCAGTGCTCAGACGCTTTGTGCTGCATAATTAAATGCCAGCATCTTTAGCTCCATCCACTTAGTTGTACTCTTCGTGTGGTGCCATTTTTTGAGCGCAATGCTTGTTCCATAGATTTTAGTTCACTGCTTGAAACTGAGACCAAGAATTATGAATATTAGTAAAATCTTACAACAATTTGGCAAAAACTGATGAAAAACACGTTAACTGAAGAAAATAACGTATTTTTCATTTATTTTTATTGATTAAATCAACAAAACATCCTAGATAATACGTACATTACGTACATAACGTTTTTGTATGTAATCATAATCAATATTCGTAAGCGAAGGTTATAACAAATAATTATAAATTTTTGGACCTTTCTTTCCTCAAATTTTTTAATGTCTTTCTATAATAGTAAGTACCAAACTTTCACACACACCACACAAACCAGCTTAATAAAAATTGTAAAAAAAATACTTATCCTACCACACCACACGCAAAACCGAGACCGTGCTCAGTCGGACCTTACGTTTGTGTGAACTTAAGGTGTGTTTGTTTTGTTTGGAAAATTTTCACTTTTTAATGTCGTAAATAGTCATTTCTTCATTGATATTCGTTAAATAGTGCTTAATTTTTTACTAATAATCGTCGAGTGCTATTTGCGACTGTGTTTATACAATTTTTTTAGAGAAAAGACTATGTGAACTACGTCAACAATGTTCTAGATACGAGTAGGTACCTGCGGTGCCTATTTACATATTTTGTTGTGTTCCTGATTGCTTGCTGTTTGCACTACGGGCAAGGTAAATAAATGATACGTTTTCACTATCTCAGTTCTCTCTATTAAAATATAAACATTTCAAAGTACCTACATAACCTAACCTCATAGTAATAAAAAGTTGCATTAAATTAATGTTTAACTTAACCTTTTCTGCGACATTTCGTACCATATTTGTTTAAACCACCCTTGTTTAAACAAAACACAAAGCAATAAAGGTACCTAACCTTTTTAAAACCTACTTATTGCTAAAATATTAAATTAGTATATTTTGTATTTTCTTCAATGTTGATCTGTAAGTAAAGTAAAATCACAACTCTTTGTTTCAGATGTTACTACAGTAGCCTCTCCCAGTCGTCACAATGCTATCACTTTTGAAAAATAGTTGGAGGCATGCACAGTAACTCATTTTAATTGTTATTTTTGTGATGTTTACTACTTACTTACTTGTACTGCATTAACTATGTGTCTATAATAGTGTGTTTAGAACTGTAATTTATACTTATCATAATAGATATAATTACTCATAAAATTAAATAAAAATAATTATCAGTATATTAGGATGTTTTTCATTTTTTAACAACCTAGATAACACTTTGGCAAAGTTGTTTGGTGTTTATTGGACAGTAAATTACAAGCTCATAACAGCTTCTAATTTATTGTACAATAAACATCAGATAACTTTGACATCTAATTTTCATTAAAATATTTAATAGGTAGGTACCTACGTATACCTATAGCGATGTAGTTCCATTCGAGAAAAAGAGATGGCGCTGTATGCTTGTATCCTAAAAACAGAGGGGAGAGAGCCATCTATAACCAGTATATAACTTTAATCTATGGACTGGTGGTTAGGGTTGGGTAAATTTCACGAAAAATTTCGGTCTGTGAAATATTTAGAATAAATTTCATTTTGGTTTGAAATATTTCAGTTTAGAGTGAAATTTATTTTTATGTTTCATCTGACCTAAATAAAACAAAATTACATGCATTTTCTCAATATATCAACATAATTATAGAACAAAACAATAAACAAATATGTTGGCTTAAATTACGAATAGCTTTGGCTATTTTACAACTTTTAATAACAAAATATTCAATGTCTGTTTCGACTGTTGGCCACGATGGCGTAGAAGAAAAACGATTTTATCAACATTACGAAGGAATATGTAGAAAACTAACAATAAAAATCGCAAAGTTTAAATAAAAATACTTAATATTTTTATATATTAATAATAAATATTTATTTTTGGAAATGGGTGATATTTTTGATAAATTTCAATTAGGTCGACTTAAAAAATCTATAATATTATCGAACTGCTCGCAAAATTTCACGAGAATCAGTTGAGAAATGGGACCTGTAGAGGAGAACAGACAGCTAGAAAGTCAGACTAAAATATGTTTATGTTTATATCTCCGCCAGTTTAAAGAATTAAAAAAAACTGGCTCGACAGTAATATTCTATATTATTTTCGAACCTGTCCACAAAATTTGACGAGAATCAGTTGAGAAATGCGCCTGTAGAGGAGAACAAACAGTGCTGGAATGGCGGACTGAAATGTTGTTTGCATATCTCCGCCATGAAAAATTTCGAAAAACAGGGTACAAAAAAAATGTTTATGTTATAGGCAAACGCCGAAGCTCAGTCACTCCTAGGTTTGTCTAGTCAAACCTCAGGTTTGACAAGAAACCTTAGTCAAAGCCCAAAATAAAATCGTGTTTCGGCTTAAAGAACAAAATAAAATCGTGTATCGTCTTTAATTCCTAACCTATCACGTGTCCTATAGGAGTAACGCAGACTCTTTGACTAAACTTAACCTCAAGATTATGAAAAACATCATTCATTTCCGATGTGGTATTTAGTCAAAGCTGCCTTACTCCTGTAAGTCACGTGATAGATTAGAAATTTAAGACAATCGCGAAGCGCAGCGGAGCGTGCATCTTAAATTTCGTGGTTATTTTCAAAGATTTAAATCTTTGGTTATTTTCTTTTAAACAGACAACAGACATTTTTTGTTTAGAGGAAGATTGTTAATTTAGTTAAATTTTCACTCTACAGAATGTGTTTTTCATAGTTGTACAAACAAAATATCAAATTCTGTGCCTAATTTAAATTACACGCTTAAGCGTGACTGATCAAACCTTGATTTGATCGTATTGAGTTTCGGCTTTCGACTGCCCAAGTTAGTCTCTCCTAGGTTTGGCCATAAATTCGTCAGTCTAAGGCCGAAATATGCCATTGGTTTTGGACTTTGACTAAGCCTTCTTGTCGAAGGTTTGACTAGGCAAACCTAGGAGCGCCGGGACTTCGGGGTTTGACTATAATATATATATAATTTTCGACCCTGCTCACAAAATTTAACAAGAATCGGTTAAGGAATGCGACCTGGGGCCGTATTATGATCTTTTTGTAATCCTGCCTTTTTCTAGGCCAGTCATTTTACGAGCTTATACTGACTTGTTCTTTTTCGTATTATGAGGTGCCTTAAAGTGGTTGAGTTCTGCCTGGCTACGTTGTCTATGTCTCGTTTTCACTGATTTGAAGAAAACGTTCGGAAACCGATCAAAATTTACCGGTTATTTACCGGTTTTTAAAAAAGTGTGTTAAAACATTATTTTTGATTATTAATCACATGTATTTTATAGCAATAAGTAAAAATATAAAGAACAAAAACGTTTTGAGCAATATGTTACCAAATTCGACCTAAAAATAACATGCACTCACACTTCCACAAATAGTCTATTTCTGAACGTTCGTGTTCCCATACGAACTCAACACTTGACACTGGCAAAAATTACTCCCAAAAGAGGAAAGTAGATTGCCAAACTAAAAAGAAGAAACCTAATCTGTGATTTTTTTCGTAAAAAAACATGAGACCAGAAAAAAGCGCGGGAAACCTTCAACTAAGCGGTTGTGTCTTTTGGCTTTTTTAGATTTTTTCACTTAATTCTTTGTAAATAGTAGGATCAGATAGTGTAAATATTGTTTATATAGTGTATATATTTAGTATTAGTGTATTTGTATTTTATTTGCAGCGATCTGGTGAGTTATTAGATCTGTACTTTTATGACTGATCCGGAGGACCCTGGGGGGACAGTCCCCCAGGTTTCTCATAATGTAATCATTCCATTTGATGAAAGTGTGGGAGGTATGGACACTGATGGTTCTCTTTTTGACTCGGACACTTCTGTTAATAACCCAACAAAACGTAAAAGAGTAGCGTCACGTAAAGTTTGCAAACACTGCAACAAAAAGAGGAGGCATCACAAATCTGCTTCTAATGTTCTGACTGAAGTTGACTGCCATTGCGAGATTAGTGAAAATAATTCAACAAAAACTTTTAAGATTCCCTCTATGTCCTCAGCACCACAAACACAAACTATTAATCCAACTTTTGATACATCAAACAATTCTATGACGCGTCCTGTAGTTGGTAGGGAAATATATGAGGCAACTGATGCATCTCCATACAACGTGCACATTCAAAAAATACAGTCCACGCCAGATGAAAATGTATCATTGCATCCAATATCTTTTGGCCGATTCTTAAAAAAACATAATATCCAAAACATTGTGAATGGATCTCTCAAAAAAATTGGTAGAAATAGACTGATAATTTCATTTATTAAATATGACGATGCGAATAAATTTATCACTAACCAAGCCTTAAAGGATAGTAATTTCAAAGCGTTTATACCAACTTTTTCTGTTACTCGTATGGGTGTTGTAAGAGGGGTGCCGATAGATTGGTCTGAAGAGGAAATCTTACAAAACGTTACTGTACCTATGGGCTGTGGAAATATTTTAAAAGTTAGGCGCATTAACAGAAAAAACTCAGTAAATGGTAAGATCACTTTCACTCCTATAGAGACAGTAGTACTCACTTTTGATGGTCAGGTGCTACCGAAAAGAGTGTTCCTGTGTTATAACTCTCTCCCTGTAGACCTTTATATCTTTCCCACTGTCCAATGCTTTAATTGCTGCCGCTTTGGCCATATAAGAAGTCAGTGTAGATCAAAGCCTAAATGTTTTAAGTGTGGAAATGACCACTCAGGTGAGAGTTGCCAAATTGATGAAGATGATGTTACTTGCTGCCTATGCTCTGGATCTCACTATGCCACCAACCGGAAGTGTCCCGAATTCTCGAGACAAAAATCAATAAAAGAGTCTATGGCAAATAACTGCATTTCTTATGTTGAAGCCCTTAAGCTTCACCCTGCAATCACAAAATCATATTCTGAAGTTCTTACATCCTCCATTGCTCCCCAACCACAAAGATATAACTCTAATTCCAATAAAACAACATCTTACAGAAAAACAGTCTTTATTCAACCCAAATTACACAAAATTAGTTCTAAGGGCTATGACAAAGAAACTCATAATGCTTTAACTAAAGATTATAATATTCCATTGCCAACAGTGGGTACCTTAAATGAAAACAACCCTTTCTCCAATATGTCGACCAGGGATCTTATCATTACCCTGATAAAGTTTTTGTCCCAAACAGAAAATATAATGTCTGAACCGTCCAACGCTGCATCTGAAAATATAAATAGTGTAAATAAAAATCAAAATGGATCATATCTCATCAATCCTTCAGTGGAATTGCCAAAGTATAAATAATAAGAAAAGCGATTTATTTCACCTAATTAATGTATATAAACCTGTAATTATAGCATTACAAGAAACTTGGATTAAGCCAAACAGTATTTTTAATGTTTCTCATTATTTTCCTCTAAGAGAAGACCGTTCTGATTCCCACGGTGGTGTAGCTCTTCTAATTAATGATTCTGTTTCCTTTCAGCATATTCCTATTACTCATAGTGTTAACCTATCAATCATAGCTGCTTCCATTAATAATATCTGTTTTGTTTCACTATACATACCTCATCCAACATCCTCTGTGTACAATGAATTAGATACCATCATCTCTCAACTCCCAAAACCCATTTTCATGATGGGAGATTTTAACGCTCAACACCAGGCATGGGGCAGTGCCAAATCTAACTGGTGTGGTTCCAGAATTTTAGATTTTTCAGATCTGAATAACTTTTGCATCCTAAATACAGGACTTCCAACACGGCGAACATTGCCTCATGAAGGAGACAGTGCGCCCGACCTTACAATTTGTAGTCCCAATCTAGCTTCCTCCTCCTTGACTTGGAGTCCACTATCTTCCACGTTTGGTAGTGACCACTTTCCTATTTTAATTGAATTTCCTTCAACTTTATTAAAAAATCAAAGTAGACGCCCACCTCGTTTGAAATATAAACTTAACCAAAATGACAGTGACAGATGGGAAATGTTTAGGGAGCAAGTTGAACTGAGGATTTCCTCACTTCCTTCTATACAAGAAAACAACCGGACACAGAGTGCCGAGGCTTTTGCCTCAGTTTTGTTAGAAGCAGCTGACGAAGTTTTTCCAAAGAAAAAAACAAATGGGTATATTCCTTCCCCCCCGTGGTGGGACAGTGAATGTACAAAAGTAATAAAAGAGAGAAAAGAGGCTGAAATAAATTATAAAGATAATAGCTCATCTGAAAATTTTGATAAATTGATACAAATAATGAATCAAACCCGCAGTCTATTTAAAAAAAAGAAATGGGAAGGTTGGAGGACCTTTTGTTTATCTATATCACCTAACATTTCTCCTTCTGAGGTTTGGAATAATATTCGTAGGTTTAGATCTGCCTTTAAAGAACGAGTCCCTAAATGTATTGATGAAGGTGTAGCTGAAAGATTTCTGGACAAATTAGCTCCGCCATTTGTTCCTCAAGAACTAATATTAACATCACCTCAGTTGTCCTGTTGCCATAGAACAAAGGACTTAAACAATCTTAACTCACCTTTTAGTTTGACTGAGTTAAAAGGAGTGCTGTCCTATGTTAAAGATTCAGCACCTGGTATTGATGGTATTCCATACTCTTTTCTAACTCATTTAAATGATAATAGTTTAATTTATTTGTTAAATCTCATTAATTCTGTTGTGATGTCCGGTGAAGTCCCTCCCTCATGGAAAATCCAGGAAATTATTCCTATTTTGAAATTCAATAAGCCTCCATTAGACCCTAATTCATATAGACCTATAGCTCTCTCATCAGTCCTATCTAAGTTGGCTGAACATCTGGCCAAGAACAGGTTGGAGTGGTATGTAGAAAGTCAGGAGCTGCTGGCTCCGAGCCAATACGGGTTCAGAAAAGGGAAGAGCACTATGGACAGTTTAGGCATTATCACGACTGATATAAGATTAGCCTTTTCAAATAACGAATTTTTACTTGCAGCTTTCTTAGATATTTCTGCAGCATATGACAATGTTGATCTAGAACTTCTCAAAGTTAAATTAGATAAGCTCCAGGTTCCCCACCTATTGAGTAATTTTATCATTAATCTCCTTTCAGAAAGGCAAATACAAATTAATTTTGGTGATTCAAAGGTAAAATCTAGACTGACGTGGAAAGGCCTGCCACAGGGATCGGTACTCAGCCCAATTCTATATGCCATATATACTCATGACCTTGAATTTTCTATCGCTAATAACGTGAATGTGTTACAATATGCAGACGATTTAGCTATTTACGTATCTGGCCGATCTATATTTAAATTAACATATTCGTTAAACATCGCTCTGGAGCTTTTAAAATCTTGGTTGGATAAAAACGCATTAAGTCTCTCTGTAAATAAAAGCTGTACAGTTTTATTCACTAAAATGCGCAGTCCACCTACATTTTCGATTTCTTATGATGGTCAATTAATTCCCTCAGAAAATGAATTCAAATTTTTAGGTTTAATACTAGATTCGAAATTAACAGGTTTACCACACTGCTATTATGCTTCAGCACGTTGTGAACGACAACTTAATATTCTGCGATGTCTTTCGGGTGTTTGGTGGGGCGCCCAC
Organism: Agriphila geniculea; assembly: GCA_943789525.1. Lineage (NCBI taxonomy): Eukaryota > Metazoa > Arthropoda > Insecta > Lepidoptera > Crambidae > Agriphila > Agriphila geniculea. Next base: position 9,260,509 of record OX038873.1, on the reverse strand, counting down.
CCTTTTAATCTTAAGCTTTTGTATAACGCTATCATCAGAAGCATCCTGGATTATGGGACTTTCTTTTTAGAGCCGTGTAGCTTAGCTGCCATAAGTAAATTAGATGATATCCAATCTAAATCACTACGACTCATAGGTGGAGCTATGAAATCTAGCCCGTTAAATGCTCTTCAGGTTGAATGTGCTGAACCTCCACTAATGTTAAGAAGGCAAATGTTGTGCGATAAATTTCTCTTCCGCGCTTTTCAATTTTCTAACCATCCTCTATACAGCAAATTACAAGAATTATCAGAAAAAATTGAGACCTCTTCTTTCTGGACCAATAAACCCCCTCCCTGTCTAGTCGTCAGTTTTCGTAAATTTATCTCCCTGCAAGCCCCTACTCACAGATCACAATACCTTCCTTTGTTTTCTACAAACTTCCCAGCTTTAGTACTTGAACCTAATGTCCTCTTTAGTTTAGACTTTTTAAAGAATGACCAAAATCCTGATGCATCTTTAAGACATCTACTCGATAGTGATTGGCCAGACTGGCATTATTTATACTGTGATGCATCTAAACACTCCGGTTCTGGTTTGGTTGGAATTGGTGTCTTCCATCAGCAATATAACATCCATCAAATAATTAAACTTCCGCCTGAGACATCAGTTTTCACTGGGGAATGCTTTGGAATCCTAAAGTCACTAGAATATGTCCTAATAGCAAAACTTCAAAAAGCCATTATATTTTCGGATTCCAAGAGCGCTCTTCAATCTCTCCAAAGATTTCCATTTAAATCCTGCTTAGCTTCTGTTTATGTTACACAGTGTAGACAGCTGTTATTAACCTGTAAAGAAAATAGATATGACATTCTTTTCGCGTGGATACCTGGCCATCATAACATAAAAGGAAATGAAATTGCCGACAAGCTTGCCAAGGACGCAATAAATTCTGGTGATATCTTCCCTTATAAAAATATAGTGCCGGATCTCATTTCTCTTCCCAAGCAGCATTTACATGTCTGTTGGGAAGATAAATGGAATACTACGAGTCTTACTAAAGGAAGAGCTTATAAAAGAATTCAACAAACAATTCCTCTTAAGCCTTGGTTCTCTAAAATACAGTTAAGTAAATTTGCTACATCCAGTCTTATCAGAATGCGCTTAGATCATGTTTGTACTGCATCACATCTTACTAGGATAGGAATCTGCAACAACAGTGTATGTGCTTGTGGTGCTGGTGACGAGGACCTGAATCACATTTTCTTTCAATGTTCGCTTCATGATTGCTCCTCTTTTTTAGATTCCCTCGTATCCCTCCGTGTTCCTCTCCCTACATCAATCCCAACTCTACTGAGCTGCATTAATCCAGACTTGTATAATTTAATTTCTAACTGAAAATAATATTAAATTATAACCTTAATATACCGTATATTAACTACCCTTATGTATTTTATTAATCATTATTATTTATTATCTATCTATTTCACTAAATTATCCTTACCTTGATCCTATTATTTTCTCCTAAATTTCGATCATCTCTTAAATTATTAAAATTCCTTGGTTTCCCTACCTTAACCTACTTGACATTGGCTAATGCACAAACCGTGCGAGCCAAAGAAAAAAAAAAAAAAAAAAAAAAAAAAACATGAGACCAAAACAAAAACATTAGATTTTATATTAGCGTATAGTTGGCAGCCTCACCATGGAATTAGAAGGTTTTGACTAGGTCAAAAAATTGTTAGTAAATAGTTATAAATAGTGAACTATAGCATATAAATAGTGATACTATGGTTCAAAAGATATTTGAGTATCTTGGTGAGGCTGCTATCTTGACGTCAAGCTAGCAGACACCTTAAGAAATACAGTTCGTATCAATGTGATTTATATGCCAAAAAATTGTTAGGAAATAGTGAATCGTATACGCAAAATTTCAATAATATTGCTTCAGTACAAGCCGAGATATTACGATCTCAAAGTGGGCTGCTAACTTGACGTTTCTGGCAATGGCGATTCCAGAGAAACCGGTACAAGTTATAAACAAATAAATATATCAAAAAATTGTTAGTGAAATTGTGATTCTTACGGTTTAAATAAAAAACGAATTCTTCATTGCTATTTTCTAAAAATCGAATGTTAACTTCTACATAGTAATCTGAATATAGGCTGTCGATCAATATTGAACTTTGCTCCACAGTAATAAGGTTTAAACTTGATTGCAATCATGAGGTGAGTACTATCAAGCAAAAAAGTGAAATTTAAATTTTTTGACTGTGTCAATAGTCATGTCCTCGGTTCAAGGCTATTGATTTGGTATTAGTAAACAAATATTTTTCTACCCACTTTTTTATTTTTTAGAGTATTGACACAATCAAAAAATTTTTGAATTAATCTCATCAAAAAAAATTTGGTCGTTTAATACTCTACTCTCAGTTCATTTATTTAGTTTAGGAAAAACTACAAATATTTTACTACCAATTAGGTACCTAACGTTAAAACTATAACTTAAAGGGAGGAGTCTAATGAAAATACCCTAACCTGTAATTTTTTGAAAATGAATATTTTGTATTTTTTTTTAGTAACTGAAACTTTAACGGGGTGTGTCCCCACTCAGGTTTGCGAACCTCCGCGCTCCGCGAACCTCGGAGCGCGCTCCATATTTGGAATCCGATGCGAACACGCGAACACGGAGCGCGGAGCGCCAGTGTGACCAGATTCAGTATTTTAATACTTTTTCAGTATATTTTATCGACTTTACCGAACATCAGTATTTTTGTAGGTATATTAGCGGAAGTAAGTATTTTCGGTATATTTTGGTTATAAAGTTATGGTAACTACGGTGTTAAGTCCCCGCAAACATTGATGTTCAAGGAATTTCCCGGATTAAGTCTATATTTCATTCAGAAGCAAAGATCAGTAGAGTCTGTTTTGAAAAAGAACAAACTTGGGATTTATGCTTGATTACCGTTTTTGAAATGTTGATGGTACTGTTACGTTTTAGTGCGACTGTATTAACAAGATAAATATTAATTCAAGATAGTCGCACTATAATTACGTATAAGGCGACGTCTACACACACAGTATTTACTGTGGTCCAACTGTGGTAAATACTGATAATTCCAATTCCAACGATGGAATGAAAACGCACGCCTACAGGCTCAGTATTTACCACATGGTAATGTTGCCAGATCGTGCCTATTATTACAATTTTAGTAATAAATCTAAACTAATAATAAATAAATAAATCTAAAAGATAGCAGCCAAATTTTATGTTTGGGGGCCGATTTCGATGAAACTCGGTTTTGGGTACTATTTCGACAACAAAACAGCAAAGTTAAAAATATAAAAAATCTAAGATGGCGGCCAAATTTTTGTTTGTGGGCCGATTTAGATGAAACTCGGTTTTAGGTACTATTTCGACAACAAAACAGCAAAGAAATGTTAAAAATATAAAAAAATCCAAGATGGCGGCCAACTTTTTTGTTTGTGGGCCGATTTAGATGAAACTCTGTTTTGGGTACTATTTCGACAACAAAACAGCAAAGTAATGTTAAAAATATAAAAAATCCAAGATGGCGACCAACTTTTTTGTTTGTGGGCCGATTTAGATGAAACTCTGTTTTGGGTACTATTTCGACAACAAAACAGCAAAGTAATGTTAAAAATATAAAAAAATCCAAGATGGCGACCAACTTTTTTGTTTGTGGGCCGATTTAGATGAAACTCTGTTTTGGGTATTATTTCGACAACAAAACAGCAAAGTAATGTTAAAAATATAAAAAAATCCAAGATGGCGGCCAACTTTTTTGTTTGTGGGCCAATTTAAATGAAACTCGGTTTTGAGTACTATTTTGACAACAAAACAGCAACGCAATGTTAAAAATAAAAAAATCCCAAGATGCTACCAACTTTTTTGTTTGTGGGCCGATTCAGATAAAACTCGGTTTTGGGTACTATTTCGACAACAAAACAGCAACGCAATGTTAAAAATATAAAAAATCCAAGATGGCGGCCATCTTTTTTGTTTATGGGCCGATTTAGATAAAACTCGGTTTTGGGTACTATTTTGACAATAAAACAGCAACACAATGTTTAAAATATAAAAAACCCAAGATGGCGGCCAACTTTTTTGTTTGTGGGCCGATTTAGATGAAACTCGGTTTTCGGTACTATTTTGACAACAAAACAGCAACGCAATGTTAGAAATAGTACGGAGTTTCATCTAAATCCGCCAGATGGCGCTTTGTAGTAAACATAGTCTCTACGTTAAATATTGCCGAATAATTTTAAATCACAATTCTAACATTTGGAATCAAGTTAAATCAATAATTTGTCTAGTGATTCACCAGTGATATCGTTTGTAGAACTTTACCTATGGTTTAAAAGTGTGTATTTGTGCTCAAAAAATATTCAGTGCAATTCAGTGCAAAAAACATTCAGTTCAATATTAATAATCCACTGATTAAAAAATTAATCAGTGGATTATTAAAAACTGCTGAATATAGTCTGAGCATTATCCTCAGAAAAGTGATAAAACTGCGTTTTAATTTGCGTAATAAATCTCATCTCCAGTGTTAAAACTAAATATTATCATCAGTGATATTATCAGTGTTGAGGTAGTACAATAATTATTATTTTCGTCTTGACCTCATACTCAAACCAACTCATACATCAAGTTTCAAACCCTACTTAACTGATCAATACTTTGAACGCTTTAAGTCGCTTTGGCGCATACGTTAGCACACTGAGTGCTGCATACTGAATTCAGCTGTGAGTGGCCCGAAGATCGATCCTCGCTTATAAAGACTTTTTCTCCCAAATTTTTTTTAGAGACATTTTATTTATTTTTAAAGATATTTTTTTTAATTTGTATTGAAGATATTTTTGGACATTACTTTTCAATTAATTTTGATTTACTAAAACATCTTCATTCACCAAAGCCGTAGTAAGGTATAAGATTATTGAAATTGTATAAGAATAAAAAATGTCGACTAAAGGATCATCTGAGTGCGCGGGATGTCCTAATATCATGGATGGAGCAATATTCATGCAATGTAAACGTTGCAAAGACAATTATCATTTGCAGTGCACTGCATATTTACTCGCAGATTAGAATGCGATGACAGCTGATACTAAAAACGCCTGAATTTGTGATTTCTGCCACATTCGCGAGCCCAAAAAGGGTAATAACACGATTACACCAACGAGAGCTAAATTACCCACTGTCTCCAATGATAGCTTCGTTACCCAGCGCTTGAAGTCAAGTTTTCCTGCGCCAACGAGTTGTTCCTGCCCTTCGGCCAATGATTTAAGGGACATTATTAGAGAGGAGATTTACAATGCTTTCGAGGATGTTATTAATCCAAAAATTGTTGCCTTGCAAAATATGATAGTTGGCTTTGAATCATCTCTCTCGGCATTCAGCCAGGATCTGGATAGCATAAAAACGCAACACGCCGCCCAGTTGGCCACTTTGAATGATGTCTGCAAGGAAAATGAGTCGCTACGTTCAGCTAATCAAAACCTTTTTTCTAGACTGGCACAGCTTGAGTTACAGACACGTTCAACAAATATTGAAATACAATGCGTACCAGAAAACAAGCAGAAAAATTTGGTTAATACAGTTCTGCAGCTTTCTAAGGTTATAAAGTGTCCTATCAATCAACGAAGGCAACATTCATTTTAGCGCTAGACTTGCTAAAATGGACAATAAAAGTCCCCGCCCACGCTCAAACTTTACTTAAGATATTAATGCCTATTATGAGTAACTGTTGATTTTAAATAGTTTTTGCCTAAAAAAAGGTGCCTTACTAAGATTTAAAAAATTAGGACTCGTTAATCTTTAAGTCACTAAATAATTGTACCGGAGACAAACCTAGAGGTACTTTTAAAGTCTGAATAATTGTGGAATACTCTGAAAAAACCTTCATTGATTGTAATTCAACAGATTTTGTAATTTACTTGTTCCACTTTATATAAAAAGGCAAAATTAATAACAGTGTTTCATTGTTGGACACGGGGTGTTTCTTCCACCTAGGTGTACACATTGAAACAATTCCCATTTTCTTTTAAAAGTCTTGTTATTGGTTATGTATCTATTTATTAATAAAACTATAAATGCCATACTATACCTAATTGAGTAGACTCCGTTCCTGTAAAAAATGGAATTCATATCTACAAAAATGAGAGAAATATGAGACTCAGAACTTTTGGTGTTCACACTACACCCTACCCAAAACCGAGTTTCATCTAAATCCATCTTGGATTTTTCCTATTTTTAACATTGCGTTGCTGTTTTGTTGTCGAAATAGTACCCATAACCGAGTTTTATCTAAATCGGCTCATAAACAAAAAGTTGGCCGCCATCTTGGATTTTTTTATATTTTTAACATTGCGTTGCTGTTTTGTTGTCGAAATAGTACCCAAAACCGAGTTTTATCTAAATTGGCCCACAAACAAAAAAGTTGGCCGCCATCTTGGATTTTTATATTTTTAATATTGCGTTGCTGTTTTGTTGTCGAAATAGTACCCAAAACCGAGTTTCTTCCAAAACGGCCCACAAACAAAAAGTTGGCCGCCATTTTGGAATTTTCCTATTTTTAACATTGCGTTGCTGTTTTGTTGTCGAAATAGTACCCATAACCGAGTTTTATCTAAATCGGCCCATAAACAAAAAGTTGGCCGCCATCTTGGATTTTTTTATATTTTTTACATTGCGTTGCTGTTTTGTTGTCGAAATAGTTCCCAAAACCGAGTTTCGTCTAACTAAATCGGCCACCAAACAAAAAAGTTGGCCGCCATCTTGGATTTTTTTATATTTTTAACATTGCGTTGTTGTTTTGTTGTCGAAATAGTACCCGCATCCGAGTTTCATCTAAATCGGCCCACAAACAAAAAAGTTGGCCGCCATCTTGGTTTTTTTTATATTTTTAACATTGCATTGCTGTTTTGTTGTCGAAATAGTACCCAAAACCGAGTTTCATCTAAATCGGCCCACAAACAAAAAAGTTGGCCGCCATCTTGGATTTTTTATATTTTTAACATTGCGTTGCTGTTTTGTTGTCGAAATAGTACCCAAAACCGAGTTTTATCTAAATCAGTCCACAAACAAAAAAGTTGGCCGCCATCTTGGATTTTTCATATTTTTAACATTGCATTGCTGTTTTGTTGTCGAAATAGTACCCAAAACCAAGTTTCATCTAAATCGGCCCACAAACAAAAAAGTTGGCAGCCATCTTGGGTTTTTTATATTTTTAACATTGCGTTGCTGTTTTGTTGTCGAAATAGTACCAAAAACCGAGTTTCTTCTAAATCGGCTCACAAACAAAAAAGTTGGCCGCCATCTTGGATAGTTCATATTTTCAACATTGCGTTGCTGTTTTGTTGTCGAGATAGTACCCAAAACCGAATTTCTTCTAAATCAGCCCACAAACAAAAAAGTTGGCCGCCATCTTGGATTTTTCATATTTTTAACATTGCGTTGCTGTTTTGTTGTTAAAATAGTATCCAAAATCGAGTTTAATCTAAATTGGCCCACAAACAAAAAAATTGGCCGCCATCTTGAATTTTTTACATTTTTAACATTGAGTTGCTGTTTTCTTGTCAAAATACTACCAAAAACTGAGTTTCATCGAAATCGGCCCGCAAACAAAAAAAATTACCGCCATCTTGAATTTTTATTTTTTTTAACATTGCGTTGCTGTTTTCTTGCCAAAATACTAGGTACCAAAAACCGAGTTTCATCGAAATCGGTCCGCAAACAAAAAAGTTGGCTGCCATCTTGAATTTTTTACATTTTTAACATTGCTTTGCTGTTTTCTTGCCAAAATACTACGAAAAACCGAGTTTCATCGAAATCGGCCCGCAAACAAAAAAGTTGGCCGCCATCTTGAATTTTTTTCATTTTTAACATTGCGTTGCTGTTTTCTTACCAAAATACTACGAAAAACCGAGTTTCATCGAAATCGGCCCGCAAACAAAAAAGTTGGCCGCCACCTTGAATTTTTTTCATTTTTAACATTGCGTTGCTGTTTTCTTGCTAAAATACTACCAAAAACCGAGTTTCATCGAAATCGGTCCGCAAACAAAAAAGTTGGCCGCCATCTTGAATTTTTTACATTTTTAACATTGAGTTGCTGTTTTCTTGTCAAAATACTACCAAAAACTGAGTTTCATTGAAATCGGCCCGCAAACAAAAAAAATTACCGCCATCTTGAATTTTTATTTTTTTTAACATTGCGTTGCTGTTTTCTTGCCAAAATACTAGGTACCAAAAACCGAGTTTTATCGAAATCGGTCCGCAAACAAAAAAGTTGGCTGCCATCTTGAATTTTTTACATTTTTAACATTGCTTTGCTGTTTTCTTGCCAAAATACTACGAAAAACCGAGTTTCATCGAAATCGGCCCGCAAACAAAAAAGTTGGCCGCCATCTTGAATTTTTTTCATTTTTAACATTGCGTTGCTGTTTTCTTACCAAAATACTACGAAAAACCGAGTTTCATCGAAATCGGCCCGCAAACAAAAAGTTGGCCGCCACCTTGAATTTTTTTTTCATTTTTAACATTGCGTTGCTGTTTTCTTGCTAAAATACTACCAAAAACCGAGTTTCATCGAAATCAGCCCGCGAACAAAAAAGTTGGCCGCCATCTTGAATTTTGATTTTTTTAACATTGCGTTGCTGTTTTCTTGCCAAAATACTACCAAAAACCGAGTTTCATCGAAATCGGTCCGCAAACAAAAAAGTTGGCTGCCATCTTGAATTTTTTACATTTTTAACATTGCGTTGCTGTTTTCTTGCCAAAAACTACGAAAAACCGAGTTTCATCGAAATCGGCCCGCAAACAAAAAAGTTGGCCGCCATCTTGTATTTTTTACATTTTAACATTGCGTTGCTGTTTTCTTGTCAAAATACTACCGAAAACCGAGTTTCATCGAAATCGGTCCGCAAACAAATAAGTTGGCCGCCATCTTGAATTTTTTTTACATTTTAACATTGCGTTGCTGTTTTCTTGTCAAAATACTACCAAAAACCGAGTTTCATCGAAATCGGCCCGCAAACAAAAAAGTTGGCCGCCATCTTGAATTTTTTAATATTTTCACATTGCGTTACCTTGCGTTGTTATTTTTGTGTCAAAATGGTACCAAAAACCGAGTTTCATCGATATCGGCCCATAAACAAAAAGTTGTCAGCCGCCATCTTGGAACTTATTTTTTCATTATTATTTCCTAATTGAGTACTAATTTAAGATTTATTTTATACTTATTTAGCCCTAAATTAGTAATGATTTACATTTAAAATTATGATTATCATACATCCTTTCCATATCCTTTCCATAATTCCTATAATTCCTCGCACTTATGATGCAAGAAGAAGAAAAAAAGAGAAAATACTAAGAAAAACTTTTTCTTTTCCTTATTTTAAGAGCATTAAAAGAAGGAAAAGAGACAAATTTGAAAAAAATATTCTTACCTTCTAGAAAAAAATGACAATAAATAATTCAAAGAATAAAACAAGAATTTTGAAGTGTCTATCTTATTTTTCCTATATATTTTTAAAATTCGAAAAGGCAAATTACATCGTGCCAACCCTTACACTTTTAGTCGTTGCGTCAACTGTCTAGACGAACGGCGGCTTTTGCGCCAACACAAAGGGCGATGTCCGACTGTAAGAAGAATACTCTTTAGGCTGTGGTATTACCGATGATTTGAGTAGTAGTATTAATTATTATTAGAGTAGTATTACACAATCAAATTTTTTTTTAATGAGATTTAATAAAAAATAAATTAAAAAAGTAAGTAGAAAAATATTTGTTTACTTATACCAAATCAATAGCCTTGCACCGAGGATATGACTATTGACACAGTCAAAAGATATAAATTTCACTTTTTTGCTTGATAGTACTCACCTCATGATTGCAATCAAGTTTAAACCTTATTACTGTGGAGCAAAGTTCAATATTGATCGACAGCCTATATTCAGAGTACTATGTAGAAGTTAACATTCGAATTTTAGAAAATAGCAATGAAGAATTCTTTTTTTATTTATATCGTAAGAATCACAATTTCACTAACAATTTTTTGATATATTTATTTGTTTATAACTTGTACCCGTTTCTCTGGAATCGCCATTGCCAGAAACGTCAAGTTAGCAGCCCACTTTGAGATCGTAATATCTCGGCTTGTACTGAAGCAATATTATTGAAATTTTGCGTATACGATTCACTATTTCCTAACAATTTTTTGGCATATAAATCACATTGATACGAACTGTATTTCTTAAGGTGTCTTTGCTTGATAGTACTCACCTCATGATTGCAATCAAGTTTAAACCTTATTACCGTGGAGCAAAGTTCAATATTGATCGACAGCCTATATTCAGATTACTATGTAGAAGTTAACATTCAATTTTTAGAAAATAGCAATGAAGAATTCTTTTTTTATTTAAATCGTAAGAATCACAATTTCACTAACAATTTTTTGATATATTTATTTGTTTATAACTTGTACCCGTTTCTCTGGAATCGCCAATGCCAGAAACGTCAAGTTAGCAGCCCACTTTGAGATCGTAATATCTCGGCTTGTACTGAAGCAATATTATTGAAATTTTGCGTATACGATTCACTATTTCCTAACAATTTTTTGGCATATAAATCACATTGATACGAACTGTATTTCTTAAGGTGTCTGCTAGCTTGACGTCAAGATAGCAGCCTCACCAAGATACTCAAATATCTTTTGAACCATAGTATCACTATTTATATGCTATAGTTCACTATTTATAACTATTTACTAACAATTTTTTGACCTAGTCAAAACCTTCTAATTCCATGGTGAGGCTGCCAACTATACGCTAATGATTTTATTTATTTTAAAGTTCTAAGTGATAAGTCGCGTTTATTTTTATTTATAAAGAATGTACATACAATACAATAGTACCTAATGGCACTATTAATTCGAGGCAACATGACAAACAACATCTAATGCTGTAAGTAGATCAATGTTGAACTAATCGTTTGTTGACAATGATATTAATATCATTGTTTGTTGAAAACTTTAATTTTGAGACCAATTATTTTAGACTAACGTTTATTATTCTTCTGTTGTATAGGTTTGACAACGATGTTCCACCGACGAGTACCTGCAACTACCTATGCTCAACTGCTGGGATCTTTGAAAGAAGTATTTGAATCCGATGAGATTGCTTGTGAATCAATAACATTCAGAAGCAATGCCTCACAAATGAGGCAAGAAATGCAATGTAAGTGACAGTGAAGTGTCTGTGCCTACTTTGATTCAGTAATCAAATCAATATTATCTAATATTTATATTTCCTAGAAGTCAGTGTACTTATAATCTAAATTATTTGTAAATAAAATAGGTCGGAGAGTAAGGTTGAATAGTGTAGGTAATGAAATTAAACCCATTTCTTAGAATTATCATATAAAGTGGTAAGTTTTAACTGTAGCATGGAACGTTAATTTACATAGGTAAACAATAATCTCTATAACGCATAGGGAAAACAAAAGTTCCTACCTACTTACCTAAAGTAATCATAAGATTCAATGAATAGGTACTTATGTAGAAACATCCCATCTCATGACCCATTTATAACTCTCATAAAAGTAAAAAGTATTTATTATACAAAAAAACTTGTTAGACTTAGTACTTATGCACGTTTAGTGTTCTTAACATCGGTATAACTGTTTCAAAGATTTTAACTTGTATGAAACAATCTTTGACTTATCATATCTTAAGGCGTTTTCTTATTATATGCATATGTATTTGTATACTAATCTAAAATTAATTTGTTTCAGATTTAAAGTAACATCAGAATAATGAAAAGTAATGAGGAAGTCATATTTCACTTTTACCATGAATTGTAACAATACTATTACTATGTTCTATTTATATCATGCTATGATTAAAATGATACGGAGCTTTCTATTAACTTATTAATAACATTATTGTACCTACATACTTAAATCAGGTAATTTGGTAATGTCACTTTACCTACGGACCATGACCTTTCATAGGATAGATGAGTAGGTATATGAGTAAATAAAAAACTATCTTAAACACTGGAGGTTTAATTAATAATACCACTTTCAAAAAGTAAGTATTGTCTCTTCTTTTTTTCAACGGGAAGGTACTATGATGGCTCAATTCACCGGATGAAAAAACTGTAAATAGAAATTATACATGTTTTAGGTACCTTTCAAATATTTCATGTAATATTTGATAGGTACCTAAAAATAGAATGGAATTACATTAATAAGTTCAATATCTTGACTAAAATTTAGTGTGGTGAGTGGTGAGACATAAATGATATCTTGTATTGTAGGTATTCATTTCTAAGATATTTGAAGAATTCTTTTGCTAGAATTATATTTTGTTACTTGCTGTAAAGGGGAAATAAGTAATGGCAACATGCTAGAATGCCTACCTACTAAATAAAAAACCTAATAATGAAACATTTGTTGTAAGTACTATCAAGAATGTTGATCGATCACTTTGGATGATTCGAAACGCCACTGTGACAGATCAAAGTTTACTTGGACCGTAGCTTTGATTCAAGTATACTTTAATACCGATCAAAGTATACTTGGACCAAGTAACTAGGACAAAGTACAACCCGGTCAAGTTAACTCGGCACCTGGCTCGAATATTTTTTTCGCACACAAGATGACTTTATGGTCTGATACTTTAATGGATAACTAATGGGTTAGATTAAATAGGCAATATGATAGTGAAATGATAGAACATGGTAACAGCACAATATGTCAATGATTATAAGAAAACGTCGCTTTTGCCTCGGTTGCCGAGTTAACTTGACCGGGTTGTAGCTTTTTGGATACGGCGACGTCAAAGTGCACTTGGATTGCTCGTTCACATGATCCAAGTAGCGTCCAAGTAGTCATTAAAACTACTTGGTCCAAGCAAGCTTGAATGAAAGGAGAGCATGGTCAAGTATACTTTGATTAAATTTTTTATCCAAGTGCGCTTTGATTGCTCACTAACATGATCCAAGTAGCGCACAAGTAGTCATCCAAACTACTAGGTCCAAGTATACTTTGATCATGACACAGCTAGGTGATACTATCAGATTCTAGTTTTACAATATACCTAGCTACTTGGGTATTATTTTTAATCACAACACAACTTTCACCTTGTATTATAGTTAAATATGCGTTTTACCTCGAGAAATCTCGACTCTTGTTAACTTTTGATGTACTTAGGTAGGTAGGTCTGGATCAATGTATAACCGGATGGGCCAATTTGTTTTCCAAATATCACCAACAACGGTGCTCTATGTAAAGACCCCGCAGACATTGTAGCGAGAGAGAAATGCATTAGCACCTGCAATACAAGAAAAATATTTCTGTAAGAAATTCTTATAATTTATCAAAGAGATTTTACTAATTTTGGATATACTAATAATGACAAAAATTACTAACCTTTTTTTTAAAAGATATTCATAATTCATCACACACACGCGTTATGCATGTTTTTTATAAATTTATTTAGTGATAAAGTGAGATTTTTTTGTTTATTTGTCATAAATTTGTAAAATAAATCAAAACAATTCAATAAAAGCCACTATTATCTGGCGTAAACTGAATAGCTTATTTTGACAGAAAAACACGGCAACAAATGTCAGTTGCTTGTCAGTTGATACGTCATAATACGAAAATTCCTGCCAAGGCCCACGCAGAAGTCAGTAAGGTGTCACGTGACTCCTGACTGGCTGGCAATAAGAGATCATAATACGGAAATGCACGGCAGTTCATTTTCAGGCTGGAACTAAGAGGTCATAATACGCCCCCTGGGGCCGTATTACGACCTCTTATTTCCTGGCAGTTTTCTGACTGGCTATCAATCTATCTCTTTTAACTGCTATAAAGCGGGAAAGAGCAATTCATAAACCTGGCAAGTTTTAAGAGGTTGTAATGCCCCCCCTGTACAGGAGAACAACAGCGCCGGAAAGCCGGACTGAAATATGTTCTTTTATACATCTCCGCCATTTTGAAAAAAATCAAAAAACTGGCTCGACCATAAAATTCTAAATAATTTTCGAACCTGCTCACAAAATTTCATGAGAATCGGTTGAGAAATGCTACCTGTAACCTATAGAGGAGAACAAATGGACAGCAGGAAGGACATACGAAAGAATTGTTGCCCAAGCTGAAGCAGAGACGCGAGCGAGCGCGAAGTCGAGCGGTCAATTATCTAAGCTTTTAAATTTCATTTAATACGTTAAAATAGTAAACTAATTCAGAAAATAAGGGATTTCTAGTACTGGAAATAAATTTCACTCAAAAGTGAAATATTTCAACCCGTTTTGAAAGATTTCATAAATTTCATATAAATTTAATTTTCATTTCATTGAAATTTTCACTGGACCCATCCCTGCTGGTGGTTGACTGACTTTGACTCTTTGACTTGATGTCACACTCACAGATTACTAATTTGTAGCAAGCCTTGACGTTTGTTTATTTGTTCTTTTTCTTCTTCTTATTTTTGTTTTGGCAATCTACTTTCCTCTTGGAAGTAATTTTTGCCAGTGTCAAGTGTTGAATACATGGACATAGAAAAATTTTCGCTGCGCTCAAGCGTGGAAAAGAGAAGTTAACATCACACGGACACGGTCTATGTAAAAAAGAGACAAATAACAAGTGACATGTGCCAACATTTTTTACAGTAAGAGCCCCTAGCGTCCCGCCTAGCAAATGAGCAATGACAGTTTGTTTAAAATATTTGTTAATCTTAATTATAATTTAAAATAAAGGTATCGTGGAGCCATGGTGTCTTGTGCTCTAACTAATTGTGATGTAACAAAAAGAAATAATCCAAGTAATCACACTTTTCACAGGTAAATAAGATATTGCCACACATTTCTCTAAAACCAAATTTCTCTACATTTATTAGTTTATCGACGAAGAAAACAGTATGGAACATAGTTTATTAATTTCCTTTGCCGTATATAGTCATATTTTATGAATCTAAGTCATATTTTACATATCTCATATAAAATGTATGCATTCGTTTTCGGATCACCTGTTTATTGACATTGTTGTTCTTTGACATTCTATTTCTATGGTTGAATATTTCAGTGATAGATTATTCCAGTTTTAAAATGCGGGTGCATCGCATTCCAATGCTGCTTGGAGCATTTGGCATCAAGTATATCAAGACAGTTTACTTGGTAAGTTCTGCCGAGGTAGCCACCACTACATTAATGTACTTTTACAAGTCTCGGCTTCACACAACCAAGATCGCGCCTATTTCAATTATCCCACATATTGTTCAGTTGCGTAGACACTTGTACCACAAAACTGCACCAATTTTAAGACACAATATCCACAATGAATCAATTTGCAAATAATTAAAATAGACACCGAACCGAACTTGACAAATGGCGCCAAAAAACTCTGTTTATTTGTTTGACGTGACGTTGAGGCGGTCTCGCCGCCGCCGGGGCAATCGTGTTTGTGTGAACACGCCCTAAAATAAAAAAGTAAAAAAATTTTCAGTAGTATCACAGAGGAAATGATCCACTACGTTTTGCCTTTCTAGCAACGGATTGTCTGTCTTAATTCTCTTTGGTCTGTGTTTGTTTGTCATTGTCACTGATCCAAGGGGGGCACTCTTAGAACAACCCAAGTGGAAGAAAAAAGGAGTGTCATCTCTAAATTTTAACCGTCAACTTTTACAAAAAAGTCTTCAAGATTGCCAAAAGATGTCTCTGCAGTCCGACTTATAAAATATGCAAAATAAAACAAATTAGTTAAGAAGACAGTACCAATATCCCTTCCCCCGCGGACGTGATCGAGAGTGGACGTGTGCACGATTTGTGTCGCGTAATTAAATTAAATTTAAAATTAAATTAAAATATACTATTAAAGTCAGTTGTTTTGAGTGCGGTTCGAACTCAGGTCTCGCGCCGCTCCGTTGAAGCTTTTACCTGAGGTGGGACGCGTTGAGCTATCAAAACAATACACGCAGCGACAAAACTAAGCATCAGTTGGTGTGCGCGTGGAGGCTGGGAGACCCGTTACGGAAAACGCAGTGCTACACGCTACTACGAGCTACGCGCTCAGCTACGACATCAGCCGGTGACTACGGACGGACGACTAAAGTGTACCCTGTTATTTTTTCAACTGTGACTAATCGAACACCGAACTAACAATGCCATTGCCTGTGAGACACACTCCCCCCTCCTCACCTAAAGCTAAAGGATCGCGTAATAAAAAGATGCCTGGCGTGACTGCTTGCAGCGATACTGATAATAGTCAACAAACGCTACAACACTGCGACTCCGCACCGGACTTACACACGTTAATTAATGTAAATGAACGGAAAAAACGTAAATTAGATGATGAGAATACCAACTTAATGGCAATGATGAACGAAATGTTCTCCACATTCTCAAACAGGCTGGATAAAAAAATCACGGATTTGCACGACACAATTAAATCAATAGAACATCAAAATCTGGAACTTACCAAAAGCATTGAAGTCATGTCAAGCAATCATGATGCGTTACTATCCCGTACTTCTCAACTTGAGACGGAAAAGAAGCAAGATAAAAAAGTAATATCATTATTAGAGGATAAATTGGAATTTATGGAGAAAAAAATGCGTGCAACGGGATTAGAGATTCGGAATATACAAAAAATCACTGGTGAGTCAAAATCCGATTTGTGTGAGATAGCGAGAGGGCTTGGGAAGGTCCTAAATACTGAAATCAAACCTAATGATATTAAGGACATATATAGAACCCCATCAAAAGACAACTCGTTCCCAATTATATTAGAACTTACCACAGTTTTACAAAAAGATAAAATTTTGGCTGAAGTTAAAAAATTCAACAAAAGTAAGACAAAAGGCGACAAGTTAAATAGCAGTCATTTGCAGTTGAATCAACCTACCAAACCTATTTTTATATCGGAAACACTCACACATAAAACGCAAAGACTGTTTTACTTGGCCAGGACTTACCAAAAAAACTATAACTATACCTTTTGCTGGACATCGCATGGGGTTGTCTATCTTCGTAAAAATGAAAATTCGCCACAAATCAAGATAATATCCGAAGATGACCTAGAAAACTTAAGGAAGAAGGAATGACTATATAGTAATTTCTTTATAATAATAATACTGCATGCTTACTTTTGTTTCTATAATTTAAAAATTACTTTTCTGTTATTTACTGCTTATAAAACTATTTCAAGCATAAGTTTCTTGCATGATAATCTTAAGAACAGTTTTTTGTTTAATATTTTTCAAATTGTTTGGTTATATTTTTTCCTTTCTACTATAAATATAACTTACACTAAAACACAAATCATAAACAATAATACACAAGCAACACACACAAAAACAACAAACTTTTATACACTTCAACACTAAAACACAAAAACAAAACAATGCCAATTACTATCATAAGTTACTGCTATCCATACATTTACATTGGTTTTTCTGTCCACAATTATTTATTACACAAAAATTCACTATCTGGTGGAATGTAACGGTTTCCTATCAAAATGTTGGATAACGATATATATAACGAGTTAGACTCGTCACTGACTTTTTCTTTTGAATGTGACACCGAAAAGGTATGCACTTACATTCAACCAGAAAAGTCGTCATTATCTGTTTTAACACAAAATATATGTAGTATCAATTGCAACATGCCTGGATTTGAAGTTTTACTTGCTAACTTAAACGTAACCTGTAATGTTCTGGTACTAACCGAATGTTGGCTATCTTCTATACCGACCATCCCTGTACTCGAGAGTTACAACTCTCATCACACCAAAAATAATTTAAATCAAAACGATGGGGTTGTGATCTTCATAAAAAACAATTTGACAGTAAACGTCTATGAACCTAGTTTTCAGGAAGCTACCGGTCTCATAATGGAAATTGATCAGGATCATGCTATAATAGCCATTTATCGATCACCATCCTTTAAAAACACCGACAGATTTCTATCTAGTCTTGACCAAGTATTGCAAAATTTGTCACGTACCAAAAATATCACATTAGTCGGAGATATTAATATTGCTATAAATAAAGAAAAAAGGGATTTAAACGCTGATCGCTATCTTAATCTTGTCGCTTTTCACGGTCTCTTCCCAGGACACACTTTTGTTACTCGGGATGCCAGTGGGACATGTCTTGATCACATAATGATAAAAACACAATACGAAGCAGTAACTATCGTAGTCCAAACGACATTAACTGATCATAAAACTGTAATCCTAAATATACACACAAATTTGGAACGTGATTGTGCTTCATCCCTTGACAAAAATAAAAAAAGTATTGCAATATTCTTGGACTTAGCAAAAGCCTTCTCACACACACTGTGTCTGTCCCACTCTTGTTACGTAAACTGGAAAGCATGGGTATACGTGGAAATCAACTAAAAATATTTGAAAATTATTTAAAGAACCGTTGCCAATGTGTAAAGGTGGGCACCTGTGTCAGCAGCAGTCTACCGATTGAGTACGGCGTGCCTCAGGGAAGCATTTTGGGACCAACACTCTTCCTTATCTATATCAATGGACTAACTGATTTAAAAATGCCACAGGGTGAAATTATCTCATATGCAGACGACACCGCTCTTGTTTTCTCGGACGTATCATGGGAAAGGGTTTTTCACAATGCACAAGTTGGCTTCAATATTGTTAGAAAATGGCTTGCTGACAAAAAATTAACGCTAAACCTTGATAAAACAAAATATATTCAATTCTCAATACGACAACTATCCTTAACTAAAGAATATAAAATTGTTGCTCATGATTGCTCCCTATCGAACCCTGAGTGTACTTGTATGATACTTGACAGAGTAGATAGTATTAAGTACCTTGGGGTAGTTATAGATGCTCATTTGGACTTTCGAGAACATATAGAATTAGTAAGCTCTAGAGTACGCAGATTAATATATATTTTTAAGAGTATAAGGCATTACTAAATAATATACTAGAAAAAATACGACTCGCACCAGATCAATACTCAGACGGGAATCGAACCCGCGACCTTTGGATATCCGGTCCAATGCTCTGACCGCTGAGCTACCGAGTCACTAGTGACATCGTCGAATTTTTCCTAGTATATCCTAAACTCTTAAGCTGTAAGCCAGCGTTATTTCACCAATGTGAGGAATTACCTCGACATTCAATTGAAATATCTTTCCAGATATTTTAACAATTGATTAAGATGAAATAGCTATATAATTTTTAAATTTGAGATTTTTGCATTTACAATGCTATTTTTAAACAATACTAAATAATATACTAGAAAAAATACGACTCGCACCAGATCAATACTCAGACGGGAATCGAACCCGCGACCTTTGGATATCCGGTCCAATGCTCTGACCGCTGAGCTACCGAGTCACTAGTGACATCGTCGAATTTTTCCTAGTATATCCTAAACTCTTAAGCTGTAAGCCAGCGTTATTTCACCAATAAAGAGTTCCGCTCAAACCTCCAGAGGCGCTGATGGCCTTTCAAATCAGTGTTTCAAAAAATTGCCACGAGTGGGCGCTCTTTTCCCAATATATTATTTTACTCTTTGCACTGATCTGTCAATGTCATGTGTCGTGTCAGTGATAATCAAGTTTTGCTAAAGCTCTGAGAAATATTTTCGATAATATTATGTATTTATTGTTCTTACTCTTCATTCAGTAGCTTCATGAAATAAATAGTATTTTAAATGTAAGCCAATACTTCATTTATAGGTAATTGCATCTTGAAAAAAGAAACCATGTTTGGTTACAGTAAAGAAGCAGTTCGAGTGAAAGTCAAGGTTTGTATTCAACATATCTCTTTAATTCAAAAGTTTCAAGTTATTAAAATTAATAAAGACAAACTCAATTACCCATATATCGAGAAAGAGAAAAACTTAAAATTGCTCTTCAATTTTATTTTTCAAACAATTATTTCTTTGTGTTTTGTTGTGTGCCAATACTGCCAATGTTCATTGTTACTATCATTCGTTTTTTACCGTATTGCAGAAATGTGAAGGGAAACTCCAACCAGAATTAAGAAAATTTTCTGTTGACCCTCAAATAACTTCATTGGAGGTTCTTCAAAGCATTTTAGTGAAAGCATTTGATATCAAGTCTGATTTTACATTATCCTACAGAAGTATTGATGACTATGGTCAAGAAATTTATTTACCACTTCTGTCTGATTGGGATTTAGATGCAGCATTTCTGAAGTAAGTTGATTGAAGCTTCAGTCATATTGTTCCAAGTGTTTGCAATCATGATGCTTTTAAATACACTAACGCTAGAAACATACTATTGTGTTGTGTCGGGATCTGTTGTGGCGTGAATTGATATTTGCAAAAATATATGGTTTTTTACAGCACAGCAAGACAGCTTTTATTTTGCATGATATTGATCAGATTTCCTTAGTATATTACAAAAAATACCAATAACAGAACCAAATCATAAGTATTTTAATTTTAAGGGCACATAACATAGCAGTAAACCAAAGGTCAGAGCCATGTGTACAACTGAAAGTAGATATGAAGCCGTTTGCGGAAGCATCGGAGGACTGGGAGCCACCAAGTGTGAACTCTGCCATTCCCACAGCCAACCCAAGCCTCAAAGAACAACCCACAATCGCCCCAACTCACCACCAGACTGAAAAACAGGAAGCTCAGACTGGACTCCAAGGCATCATCATGAACCAAGTATGTGACTTGTTTTTCATTCACCCAACCCTTTGTTGGGTTGAGATTGTTTGCCAAATAAGACAAGTAGGATAAACAGTAAACAGACTATACCAGTAACTATGAAATTGGTAATATAAAAGATTTTGTATAGCAAATTATATTTTGAAGGTTTTGTAAGATATAAAAGTTTTAATATTAATTTGTAATAAGTACTTGAACATGAACTGTATTGTATGATGTTCATGACTTTCACTCGTACAAAATTCAGCAGACCGTGCCAGTTATTAACTTAGTGTTTATGAGTGCTTGCCAAAGAATTCATTATTTTTAAATTGACACACATAAGTTAATTTTATGCAAATTTATTTTTATTACTTTTATCTCTAACCCACAGAGTACATCCGTTTTTGTATCTGTTTTAAAGGATGCTATTTTGTGATAATTGGGCACTTTAGTCCTATTTAGTACCTAATAAAAGAAATTGTTATAATTTTTTGTGTCTCATTTTGTTATGGTTGGTATTGGTGTACGTTCGGTCCCAGAAGAACTGAAGTTTTTAGTACCATGTTACACTAATATTGCATTTCTATAGTGGGGTCGCAAGTCGCAATTTGCAATCAATAATAATCATCATTTTAGTGTGATGTGGTACAACTACTTTTGAAGCCATAATAATGAATAACTATTTATTATTACTATTTATCAGTTATGACTAGCTATATTATTGTACATAAACTTTCTTGATTTACAAAATGATAAGCTTTGTCTGCTGTAAGACTCCTAGACCACCTTCACGGGCGAGAAAATCGCAATGCGCCCGCTCTTCTAGCATCGAGTAATCTCCACAAGGCTTGGACGACTAAGCCACGAGGCGACTCCGCTAGCATATCGTCGTTACTCATTGGCAACGGATTGCCGTTTTCTATTTGAGTTTCAATTTATTCCAAAACAGTTGGATATAAGTCTGTGGTTCGCTTGTCTCACGGTGAGCGCGCTGCGAATAATACATTGCGTCCCGCCACCTCGTTGACGTTTAATTCATAGTCTCTCATTACTTTATGAGACACACTCAGAGTTATGGAATTGAGTGGCACGACTATAATTTTATTATCGTCGCGATTCTCTCGCCCGTGAAGTTGACGCCCAGAGACTTCATAGTAATTCAATGGATGCTCTAAAATTATACCATGTTTTTCTGTTTGTATGCAGGTGGAAAAAACATTCAACATGGTATCTAGAGCCCTCAATCTTTATGACGATCCAAACACTCCACCACGACAACCACTTTGTGATGTTGAATTCAGGACGTTTTTGGATGCAGTAGGACAAATCAACAATCCCACAAAACTCAGAGAAGTTATTTATTGTGGTGGAATAGAACCTAGTCTTAGGTGAATATAGTTTTTTATTTATTTATTTGGGTTGGGAAACAATTTCACACTACTTTTAGTTTTACCCAGAGGCTGATTGCAGATAGAGAAAGGAGAAAAAAACAAAAAACATACAATATAAAACAGTGATCAGCATTCCACTATTATCATATAAATTAGACAAAATACTGGGAATGTAAAACTTATTACACAAAATATCTTCTGAGGAGAGATATATCCTGCAGTGGACAGTAATTGGCTATTCTTATGATATTGGGCCTACTCAAATGGCCATTCTACTAAAATTAATGTTAGTAGAATAGAATAGAATGACAATGTATGGAATTGACAGGAGCTGAGCGTTAGCTTATTGGATGATGGACTGATTATGGATTTCCGGTGGTTATCCCGCCATTTTGATATCTTGATGCCAGGATAACCAGCTATACTGAATATCTTTGAAACTCCTTGATAAACTATAAGAGCAATAAAATTATAAAATCAGCACTTTGCTATGTTTTCTTATGCAGGAGATTCCGAAGCTATATTATAAACTCATGTTATTTCATAATTAGAAATTATAAATGACATTCTAATACATTGTAATTCTATTCTGCTAGCGTTAATTTTAGTGGAATGGCCATTTGAGTAGGGGAGCTGGTCATATTTCCGATAAGATTAATTAATTTAAAATTAGTTTAAAAATATTACAGGAAAGTTGTTTGGAAGCATATTCTTAATGTGTATCCAGAAGGTATGACTGGAAAAGAACGCATGGACTACATTAAGAGGAAAGCAAATGAATACTACGCTCTGAGAGCACGATGGAAAGATTGTATACAAAGAGGAAAGGTAAGTTTTCATAATGTTCGGCTGTTGTAACCTAGACTATCGTGGCGGTGTATAAAAGGAAAGTTACACACATGTCTATTAATTTTAGGTCAATGCTGACTTGGCTTATGTCACAGGAATGGTTCGTAAAGACGTGTTACGTACTGATAGACATCATAACTTTTACGCAGGCAGTGATGATAACCAGAATATAGCTTCCCTATTCAATATATTGACAACGTAAGTCGTTTTATTTATGTAACGTTATATTTCTGGCGATAAGAGCAGTTCTTGTTCATAAAAATATTAATTTAACATTTTTTTTCAAATCCACAGGTATGCATTGAACCATCCGTCTGTAAGCTATTGTCAGGGCATGTCGGACCTAGCGTCACCTCTGCTAGTAACAATGGGCGACGAAGCCCACGCATACATCTGCCTATGCGCGTTGATGACTCGCCTTTACCCCAACTTCCTCTTAGACGGGGAAGCTATGACTTTAAAGTTCTCTCACCTGTCTGAATCACTACAGGTGTATGACCTCGAATTCTACAATTACTTAAAATCGCAACAAGCAGATGATTTATTATTCTGCTATAGGTGGCTCCTATTGGAAATGAAACGTGAGTTCGCGTTTGATGATGCACTCAGAATGCTTGAAGTTTTATGGGCATCCCTCCCTCAAAAAGTATCTATAGTTGACTTGTCATTGAAACAAAAAGAGTTTAATCCCACGTTAGACATAGAAGACGACCCACCACCTTTGAGTCCGTTAGTAAAAGCACCGCGAGAAAATGCTTACACCAAGGTGTGTGCGATGAGAAGACAAAGTTCCAGTTTTAGTTTAGCCAATGTGAAAGCTCCTAAACTAGCAACATGTAAACCAATGAATCATAGTCTTGATGAAAATGCAACTCGTAAAGTTTTAACAAATTCCTCTTTGAAACATTCCAAAGAATTCCAGAGCTTAGATGATGCCGCTTTACAAGCGCAACGTGAAACAAACGACAGACACGATTATGCGCTCGGGAAGAACAAAGACAACACTTCCACTAAAGATTCTAAACTCCATTTACGACGAAGTATGAAGAGTGTTCCGGAGCATACCAAATCGCCCGACAGCCAAGAAACTTGCGCTACATGGTCTAGCAGTGACAATTTAGTCAATGGTAATTCTTTTTCTGATCCAAAAGATACACCTTTAGGAAATCAAGTACGATTATTGACTGATAAAATTTCTCTTCATAATAACAAATTCATTTCATTAGATAAATTTGACTGCTCAAGTAATGTTGGCGATAGTAATAACAGACCCCAAGTCAAGATGATAAAAAATTTAAATGAATTCCTCAATTTTGCAGCAAGTAGCAAAACGGCACTTATTAAGCAAGATAGACTTCACAGAACGAACTCGGCCAAAGAAAACAGCAATAAAGAATATCCAAAAATTACTTTAACGAAAACGTCGTACGAAGAAAATGATATTATAGATACTCAGAAATGTAGAAACCAAAAACCTAACAGTGTGAGCAAGAATTTATGCTCGGACACAAACGATGGCAGCAGTCCTGATGACTCACAAGAATATTACCCCATGACTACATCAATGACTAGAGAATTAAGACTCGAACTAGAACATTTAGACCGACAAGTGTTCGGCCAATCGTATGTCAATCGCTGCAGTCTAGTATGCGACTCTCCTTCCGATTCCACTAGTACGGACGATAAGCCAACAACCAATTGTGCTGAAGACAAGCAAACAGTTCTCAGCACCCAAAATTTGGGTAATATAACAGAAACCACAGAGCTTGCCGAGTTACCGAAAAAATCCCCACTACTAGAAACAATTAAGTCTAATGCAAGAAGTGCGGAAGACATATACTTATGGGAAAATCCTTTGCATAAAAATACACCTACTACCCGCACTACTGCAAGCTGTCCACAGACTCCTGATGAACAAGCAGAGCTTGACTTTGACGGCGACACTGGAGAAATATTTGAAGAACATTCGGGAAAGAAATCGATCACGCCGATTAGACTGTTAAGAAAAATCCAATCTTTAGAGCCTCAAGATTTGTCACGTAACACTCGGCATTCGGACACGCAATCCAGTGAATCCGACTCTTCTGATAAAGAAAGTGAACAAAAAACTCACTTAAGAAATGATCAAAAGGAAACCACAGCTACATCTAAATTTTTCTCAAATATGTCACAAGAATTGGAAAATGCAAAACGGAACTGTGAATCTCTTTTAAATGCTAAGCAACCCAATTTGCATAGTGTTGCGTCAACAATTAATAACTTCCAAAGAAAATACGAGGTTTTCAAACCCCCAGCACCGAGGAATATAACCCCAATTGTGAACGACTCTTCAACGAAGTTCAGTGTTAGCGCCCTGCCGCCGCCGACACTGTTTGGGGGAGGAAACCCCTTCTTGATGTTCCTGTGCTTGACCGTACTATTACAACATAGGGATTATATTATGCGAAATCGTATGGACTATAATGAACTAGCGATGCATTTCGATAAAATGGTTCGCAAACATAATGTGAACAGGGTACTTAATCAGGCGCGTCAAATGTACGCCATTTATTTAAAACACCAAGCACATAAGACTGGCGATGTAACTACGTGAGCTAATTAGGAATGTATGACATTGATTTAAGATTTAAATAATTGTTAAAGAAAAATTAAAGGACCACAATACTCCTATGAAAATTGAAACAAATATTGTATTCTATATAAATCGACATTTAAACACAGGCTATCTGGAAAACCTACAACGTCACCACTGCCACTTGACTCAACCAAAACTTTAGTCAATTGGGGTGGTAAATTGAAGTTTTAAGCAAGAAATGGTAAATAGGGGTCCCTTTGTCTATGTATTTTTAGTAGATAAACATACTTTGCAACAAGCAAGCTCTGTCTAATATGTCTATGCCTATACTATACACGATCTCTTAAATACAATAATCTCGCTCATAAGATGTATTTATATGGTTGCTTTGATGTGGTAACCTAACTATGTAACACCAACACATTAGGTTAAGTTTAAAATACTGTTTAAAACTATTCTTGACAGCCAACACGAAAAATACATCATGCGATGGAATGATAATTATTGATAAATTAGTACAAACTGCAGCATTTTAACTCCTATAATATAATTTAATAAAGATAACCGGAAATAGGCAGCCTATCCAGCCGGCCTAGCATGCGTACCACGACATTTTGTCGAAACATCTCGCGTTAAACTATGTCTGTCCTACTCACATTGCCTTGATAAGCGGAACAGCCAATGCGAGACGAGTGACAAATGCAATATGGTGAGAATGCCTGGCTGGCAGGCAGCTTACAAAGAAAAATATTTATAATTTAGTTTCATGTCCCTACTGTGGTTCAAGTTGCTAACATCGGATTTATTGACATTATATTCAATCTTGCTTCTTCATTATAGTTCAACCAGTTAAATGAGTCCTCGCCCGCGAGGCACAGGGGCGCGGGGCCACCAGATTTAATCCATAGAAAAACTATTGCATTCCATCTCTCAAATAGACATCATTATGACAACAATAGTGTGAGTCTATAGCAACATCCTCTCATCGACAGGGGTTTAAGTTTCGCCTCTGTGCTCCGCGGTCGAGGAACCCCTAACATATTTTTTAAGCAACCAATACGTAACTTGCCTTTTATCAGGTTTGTGTTGTCAAAAAATGTTGACCTTGTGATGACCATTGTCATTGCTACTACCTACTAGTTTTACTGGCTTAAGAATTTCTGAATATTATTTAGATGCATTTGGTTTCCAAAGAAGTTAATTTATATTTTACACTATGTGATATTTTTTGTTTATTTAAGCTTTATATGAAGTTTATGTATTTTTATTGTAAGTATTTGTTCTGATCTCAAAAACTATTAAATAAGGTAATAATTCGAAGGAAAACTATCGCTCTTACGTTAATTATTGTAAAGTTTAAAAGAGTGATAAAGTAGCCATCTGAAAGTTAGGTGGTCTACTGTTCTTGCATTTTATTTTTGAACTTGAGGAGCTTTTTTTATTTATATACTGTTCTAATCATGTATTCTGGTGAGCGTTACCCCAGCAAAATGTAGTCGAATTTCACCATTTGAGTGTAACAGATAATTAGATTGTCAGCTTCTGTAATTGCTTGCAGATTTTTAAATTTGACCGTCTGATAGTTTATTAGTTATTTGACAAAAACAGTTCCTGCTGGAGTAACGTTACCCCAGCCAGATGTTTTTTTTTTATTTAA
The DNA here is from genome assembly GCA_943789525.1 of Agriphila geniculea. Taxonomy (NCBI): domain Eukaryota; kingdom Metazoa; phylum Arthropoda; class Insecta; order Lepidoptera; family Crambidae; genus Agriphila; species Agriphila geniculea. The sequence goes on along the minus strand of OX038873.1, from coordinate 9,233,362 downwards.
TGGGTATATTGAAATAGATGTAAGCCACTTAATGAGATTGCGAGACGATCTAAATGCTGCGATAAAATTTGTATTATGGTTGCGAAGATATTCAAAATCCTGCTGGGGTAACGCTCACCCTAATCTGGATCACTTCAGGTTCAGGGGCCTTATCTCTTAATCCTTCGGCTGGAGTCGAGCGCTCTTTAAAAACTTATTTGAACCGGTACGTGGCCAAAACAGAACTTCAGTGTTATTTGGTGTTTATTACATATTGTTACCTAGATTACGCCGTCTATAGACGACAACGACGCTGTCACAGAGTCTGATAAGTTTGTAAAGAGCGCTCGATGCCACGACTTCACTCGACGAAGGATTTAAAAACTGGCCGTAGTCGACTCTGCCACTCGATATCGACGTAAGCCTGTTTACTTCTAATGTTTGTCTACTAAAGCGGCGCGTTGCCATATTTTATTTTCCATATATATCTAGGGGCAGTCTCCACGAGCAAAAGAATCGCCGACGATGTTATCGTCGTGTCACGTATCACGTATCTATACACTCTCCGTGTCTGTCGACACACGGTGATGTTATCGCGTTCGCGGCGGTAGTTGTATGGAAATACGTAACATCGTCGCGATTCTCTCGCTCGTGGAGACAGCCCCTTGGGTCATCAACTCTGTGTGCTCATTTTACAGGTACATGAATTGATCTAAAATTACAGGATTTAAGAAACCAGTTGGCAACCCTAATTATTATGCTAATCGAAATTTTCATTATTGATTTCAGTCATTAATGCAATCTTTTAGCTTGTAAATAAAATAAGAATGATATTATCAAACAGTGTATTTATTTTCTGACTATGTAATACTTATGTAATGTTCTGAAGGGCAACATCCTTTATCTACTACTAAAATAAAGCTGATGTTCTTATAAAGGACACAGGTTGTGATTAAAAAAGAGACCTTTAATAGCACTAGTTAATTTATTTGCGCCAACTTCATTTATATCAAATTCCTTACTTACAACTTATGGTCTACATAATATCACAACAGTCTGAATCGCTAATCAAAAGCAAACTAAGAAATCACTGCCTTCAACTGTGACACTATATTTGTTAATTTTAGCTCATTATTTTAAAACAAGGGATATAAAAGTGGGTTTACTTCCTCTTGTTGCCGCCGCTGCCGGACAGAATCATAGCGATGCGCATGAAGATGTTGAGAACATCCAAGTATACTGAGATGGCCCTGGGACAAAATTGGATTTTTTAAAAATCAAGTTTAAGTGTCAATATAAAATTACTTGTAATTTATACAACGATTACATAACTTGGACAATCAGACACCCTAGACCAGCGGTTCCAGAATTCTTTCGCTACGGAACCCTTTTTGGTACACTGTTTTTGGGCGGAACCGTAGCTCAAGTAAAAAGTAAACTAACCTAACTGTAACATTGTACTGAGGCTTTTTGGCTTGGTGTTCACATCTTGTAAGTTAGTTTGAATTTACGAGGGCGATTTGATATACTTTTTGCAGAATTTATTTTTGTATCTTAAAAAGAAACTCTTTAAGAGTCTTTACACTATTTTTTTTTTCAAATTCGGCAAAAGATTATTACTTTTGGAAACAAAAAGCTCAAGCGACTTCTAACTTTTCTTAATGACCCTGTCGACCCCCTCGGCGGCACTCGTGACATCAAAACTCATCGAATGAAGATGCGAATCCTTCCTATTTTCTAGATCAGCGGTTCCCGAATGGGGTTCCGCGGAACCATGGGGTTCCGTGAGAAGCTCTCAGGGGTTCCGCAAAAATTCAAGAGTTTATTAATTCAAGATAATAATATATAGTTTTAAAAGAATTTAAAGTCAAGCTAACTTACAAGATGATAAGCCAAAAACAACAAGCCAAATGTGAACACCAAGCCTCAGTGTGATGGTGTGATTTCACGTAATAAACATAATGTTACACTTAGTTTCAAGGTTACACCCGTCCCGATTCTGCCGGGACAGACCCGTTTTGGATGATATTATCCCGCGTCCCGACGATCCATTAGTTTGGTCCCGATTTTTAATGATAACACGCGATCATAAGGTACTAGTTTCTACAGTAGTTTTCCTGCCAGTTTTAATGATTTCAACGTACATTTAGAAAATAGACCCAAAAAAATTTCGCGGCTCGCGCTTCGCGCTCAACTATTCCTAAAGGTGGCAACCCTGGTTAGTTTACTTCTTACTTGAGCTAGGGTTCCGCCGAAAAACGGTGAACCAAAAAGGGTTCCGTAGCTAAAAGAATTTGGGAACTGCTGCTCTAGATTAAGCCCTTTTCTCCTGCCAAACATGAATGTCTTGGCGGGCAAAGATTTCCATCAAGCCAAAAAGGTGGTATATGAGCCCTAATTCCAGTTACCATAGTTTTCAGGCGATGAAAGAAAAAATAATGAGTTAAAGAGGTAGGAACTTTTTTGGACTGAATACGCAGAGACGCAGAGCTACAAAAAGATTATGTAGAGAAATAAAACAAAATGGCGAAAAAAGATGATGCTTCTTTACAAAGTCATGGACTTATCAAACCACCCACGTATAGAATATTTATTTAGTTAGAACAAAAAGATAAGTATACCGGGTGTAACAAGGCTTTCAACGAAGCCGAGGTCTACGTATGCTGCCCATCATCAGGACCATTTCTGTTCAAAATTATTGCTGGGATTTTGATTTTTGGTGTTTAAAAGCATTGCATACTTTACCACGCAATGTAACGCGTACAACAGACCGCGCCTATGAATGTATGCTACACAGCTGCGTGTGGCCGAGTTGAAAGGCAGCGTTTATGTGCGTGCTCATGAGATACATCGAGTGACGACGTTTTGAAGCCATTGTTTGTTACGAAATACTTACAATTTTGATAATGTTTCATTGGACAAAAAGTAGGCAATAACGAAGAAAATATCATAAAAAATTTGAAAAAAAAAATTGACTTAGACCTTCAATAACTTCGTAGCTATTGGTTTCCCAGGTATAGTCTAAAAGACAAAAATGATCTTGATGTTGGGCGGAACTTCGGCTTCGTTGAGGGTCTTGTTACACCCGTTTTATCCTGAATTTATAAGCTCTTGAATTTTCGCGGAACCCCATTCGGGAACAGCTGCCCTAGACGACTCGCTTTTTGATAATATAAAAGTGTATGAAACTGACATTTAAAAAACTCATTGTTTATGGATAGTGTCATTTACGTCAGTTTTCTAATCTATTCAAATTGAAGAATGTCTATGGCTTTGGGGCCACGGCTGTCAAAATAATCGTAAATATCTTGAATTTAACTTTAACCACAGAATATATAATAGTATAGTACAGAAGTCCATCCGCGCGAGGACAATCAAATAATAAGCTACTCTCGGTCCAATTAGACTGCGCTGCGTGCCTATTATAAGCGCCTCCGCGCTTCTTTTTCTGTCGCGTAGCTGTGTCTCAACCAACACATGACATCCCTCGTTCGCTGGCTCGACTGAGTCAACCGCGAGCTGTAGGCTAATATAAAAGTTAAGCGCGGAGTGAGACCCCCTGCTTTAGCTTTTCACAAAAAGTGACAGAAAATCATAATAAAAAGTACTCACGAATTAATTGGGTCATAGGGTTGGAATCCATACATAGGATGCGTCTCAGCTCTCTTGACAATGGCTTGTGTGTCGTACAGCAGGAAACCGCCAAACACAATCAGACCACCATAAAGGCTGAGCGAGTAAAGACCTGCAAAATAAGACAGTGCAGTTTAGTTAAAGCAATTTTCAGTTGAACCTAAGTTCTTCTTGAACTAATTCAAAACTGACAGTATTATTGGTATTATATTATTGCACCTGTCTAGATAGTGTTGCGATTTTGACGTACTAAACAAAACGGGACAATCTTTTTTAGATTGGTGTGCGTTTTTAGCATCATCACGTCCAAAGAGTATTGTAATAAAAACTATGGCCGCGTCACACTACTTATAATGTGTGCGTGCTTTTATCAGCCAACCAACAGTTGGCTGATATATTTTTTGGCGTTTTGTCGCATGAACTTTCTATGTATAAACAAATATTGCCTAAAAAATGGCACCACGGGGCCGAAAACGTACAACCCGCTCAGCTTTAGTCGGGCCAGCCACGCACCCGGTGGCTGACGTTAGTGTTCTTTCAATAAATTGTAGTTTGTATTGTAAAGATAGAAAGAGAGAGTTTATTAGAAATGACGTCCTTTATATTGAAATGGTGTAAAAGATGCAAAGAAGGCAGTAAAAAGATGCAGAAACAACGTATCTTATTTTTTCGTTTAAGTATAGAAAATATCTGAGTATACAAATTATGGTCGCTAATAAGCAACCAGTGATCAGAAGCTTTGTGATGCATAATTAAATGCCAGCATTATTAGCTCTATCCACTTAGTTGTACTTTTCGTGTGGTGCCATTTTTCGAGCAGAATGCTTATTCCATAGATTTTAGTTCGCTGATCGCTTTGCTTTCGAAACATGTATGGGATTTCAGTACTATAGGGTCCACGCAAGATGAGACTCGGTTGGAAATGGAACCAGATTTGCGCCTTATTTTAAGGTTCAGTTTCCAATAACTTAACCTCTAAACATTAATTTAACAGGGAAAGTGGCGCCGCCATTTCAATGTCATCTTTCGTTGACCAGACTCTAGCACAAAATAAAGAGACTAACAGAAGTTAAGCTTAGTACTACGCGCGCTCGAGCAACGCACACACAGCTCGCACCAACCAACGACATTGCGTCACGTACTCGAACTCGTTAGAGATTCCGGTTATACAGTGTCAGTGTGTCTATGTGTACATACGTTGCTTGAGCGCGCGAATGCTAAGGCGATTCTCACACTGCCGGCGCTCGCAGTCGCGGGGCGCGGTTTGGCGTTTCACGCGCGCGGCGACGGCGCAGAGCGCCGCATATTCGGGCGGTTTTCGACGCGCCTCCGCGCCGATCGGCGTCAGACGACGGCCCCGCGCTTACGTACAAAAACCGGCACGATACTATGGATCTCAGTGTGTTGTACCCCGCGATTTCCGAGCCTCGGCGCGGCCTCGGTGTGTTGGACCAAGCGGTTTTCTATACAAATTGATGTACTTGCATACAAAGTAAAACACGCGCGCGGGAGCCCCGCGACCGCGCGCGGTGCCAGTGTGAGAACCGTCTAAGCTTAACTACAGTACTCTCTCTTTATTGTGGTAGTAGCTATTTGCATTACTTGCTCGTGCTCCCCTAGTCTAAGTTCCCCTTGGGGTACCTCATACACAAGCAAATATTTTATCCCGTGGAACATCCCAAGGGACAAAGAGGTACCATGGGAAAATTATATGACCCGTGGTACCCCTAATCTTTTTTATGTCAGATTGAAATGTTTGAGATGTGACCTACCATGGACAATAAAAATATTATATTTAAAAAGGAGATTGTTATTCAGGGGGTTCCACTGGCAAAAATATTTGCTCGTGGTACCCCAAGGAGAACTTACGACTCCCCAGACTAAGTTCTTCTTGGGGTACCATGAGCAAACCACCACCACCACAGGCTTGTAGGTAGCTATCTGTCTGTATTCTTACCTGCCCCAAGGGCTGAGGTCGGTGGAAGGAACATGCCAGCAAGAGAAGCCGCAAACACAGCACCGAGGCCCATCGCAAGTGGTGCTCTCATGTTCAGGAATTCACCAGATGGGGCGCAGATGGCAATCGTGCTTAGTCCACCAACTACACCTGCGGTATACCTGCAGAAAAATAAACATTCTGTATTATTATTAGTGTCCGACCGAAACTGCAATTCCAGCCGTAACCGAACTTTTTTTCACATATTAAATTGACATCCTTTTCCACCATAGAATTACTAACCACGTAGTTAGCCGAACTAGAGTTTCAGCCGAGGCGAAAGGTTCGGTCACTTTGACCGAAACTGCAACTTTGGTCAGTCACTAATGAACAGACAATGGGATAGTGCTTGGCCTTCACCTCACCTGATGTTAAGTGACGATAAGGCCGCAGCCGATGACGATGAGGAACTGGCTATTTTACCTCTAACTGCCGGTACACAACATTTTTTTCAAATCATTGTTATGGCGTCAGACTTAGGTAAGATGGTGGTAGCTAGCCAGGCGGACTAAATTAATAACTTACCAAGCTGCTCTAATAAGCACAGGTCCACCAAGGAAGCATAAGGGTGCAATCACAGCACCCATAATGCCTGTGTGTACGATCCAAGCTATTTGTTTAGCACCAAACCCTGGCTTGTAATCCATTCCACGAACAACCATTCCAGAACCAATCATCAAGGCCATTGTTGCAATGATCGACTAAAACAAAATTAAAATTAATAAAACTAATTTCGATTATAAAAAAATATTTTTTAACTGTGTCATATTGAGACTGCAATTTAAATAAATAAAGCCTGATTCACACATATCAGTAAAGTTTCAGCTTCGTCAGTTCTGCCACTGTGACTTCGCCATTTTTTTATACATTCTCTATGAAGAAGTTGTTAGGTTTGTACGAATGAAACAACGGCTGAGCGTAGACTGTTCGTTTATTAACCTCTGAGGCACGGGACCACACACGTATTACAAAGCGAGGGTAGGAATGGATAACTTATACATAACACTTTTCCCTTCTAAAAAGTATAATTACAACAGTAATTATAATAATTTTACTTAACTCTTAAATGCTACGAGTATATTAAAGTATAAAGTAAGTATATCTAATGGTTTATATTAAAAGTACATTTTCGTAATTTTTTCTCGGCAACGCAAAGCAGCTGCCCTGTTTGATGGGCGAGCGTTTTCAATGTGCGAATCGGCCGCGGTATTTGTGGATGACAGCGCTGACGGCGGGGACGCTGACGACGGCGGTGTCGCCGAACCCTCGTTCACCTCCTCCTCCGCACTATCAAAAGACGACTCATCATTATTAGAGTCCAGCGTATCGGAGTTGGGTCGTTTAGTGCGATCTGATTCATCAATGACTTGACTCAGCGAATGACGCGACTTTTTTGGCAATATTATTTGATCTATATGTCGCTTCTGTATGCGACCATCTTTAGTACTGACGGTATAAGAAACTGGCCCCGTTCGCTCCTTAACTAAGCCCTCGGTCCACTTGTTGCCGAACTTGTTGTAATTACGAATAAGTACAGGTTCATTTTGATTAGCAACCCGTAGGGGTGTGTCGCGCCGCTGCTCCTCGATGAGCTGGCGCGCACGCACGCGCTCCGCGGTGTCGGGGCGCAGCAGGTCGAGGCGGCCGCGGAGCCGCCGGCCCAGCATGGCGACGGCAGGCTCGCGCCCGGTGGTGCTATGCTCACTATTACGATACATAAATAAAAAACGACTTAGTGCTTTATTTACGTCGTCTCTTTCCAACTCTGCCTTCTTGAGCACTCTTTTTATTGTACGCACCGCATTTTCTGCAGCTCCGTTACTTGAGGGATGATACGGTGGCACTAGCGTGTGCTTTATACCGTTTAAATTCACATACTGAGCGAAAGCTGACGACGAAAACGGTGGCCCATTATCACTAACTATGTGTTTAGGCAAGCCAAATCTTGCAAAAATTCGTCTTAAGCAATCGCAAACTATGGCGGCCGACGTCGTATTTACCTTTTCTACCTCGATCCATTTCGAATGAGCGTCAATAATGATAAGGTAGTAATTGTTATTATACGGACCTAGGAAGTCGACGTGCAAGCGCGCCCACGGCTCAGCGGGCCAAGGCCACGAGTGCAGGGGGGCGGCGGGGGGCGCCGGCCGCAGCTCCCGGCACGGGACGCACTCACGAGCGACCTGTTCGATATCGCGGTCTATGTTTTCCCACCATACATAATTACGCGCGATCTGTTTCATTTTAACGACACCCGGATGCCCTTCGTGAATTTCTTTTAAAACAATCATCCTAAGTGTACTCGGCACCACGATGCGGTATCCCCAGATTATACAGCCTTGCTCTATATGCAAGCCGTCTTTTCTATTTAGAAATATTTTTTCCCTATCATTGTATCTGTTATGAGTCGGCCAACCGTACATAATGTATCCAGATATTTTGTTAAGTAACGCATCTTTTGCCGTTTCAGATTTAATGTCCTTAAAACTGATTGGAAAACTTTGCTGTGCGTAATTTAAATAGCTACCTTCATCGCCTACCCTATCTAGTTGCTTCTGTGTCAATTCTAGAGGGAGACGTGAAAGAGCGTCAGCAAAACAATTTTTTGAAGATGTAACGAATTCAATTTTGAAGTCATAAGCGGCTAATCTTACTGCATACCGTTGAAGTCGACTCGCAGCTGTAACCGGTAATCCTTTGTTTTTACCAAATATGTAACTCAAAGGACGGTGATCGCTTCGCAGTATAAAATTTCTACCGTATAGATATTGATGGTGCTTAGTCACCCCAAATACGATAGCGAGTGCTTCTTTATCTATTTGGGAATAGTTCGCTTCGGCCGCATTGAGCGTGCGCGACGCGCAACATACCGGACGCTCCGAGCCATCCGCGTAACGCTGAGTCAGTACCGCCCCTAAGCCGTAAGCGCTGCTGTCTACTGATAAAATTAACTCCAGATTTGGATCATAATGAGCGAGCACAGGGGAACTGCCTAACGTTTTTTTTATCTTGTTAAAAGCCGAGTCACAATCTGCGGTCCATGTCCACTTTGTATTTTTTTTTAATAAATCATATAGTGGCTTCAAAACGTCACTCATATTAACACAAAACTTTGAATAAAAGTTTACTAAGCCCATGAAACTCTTTAGCTGGGTTACATTGTTAGGAGGTGGCGCTGCTACAATGGCTTCAATTTTTTTTACATCTGTATGCAATCCAAACTTGTCTATTTTATAACCTAAGTAGGTAACACTTTCTCTAAAAAATTTGCATTTATCATAATTGATTCTTAGACCATTTTCTTTTAGTCTTTGTAGCACTGCCCTCAAGTTTGCCAGATGGCTAGCCCTGTCCCTACCGGTGACACAAATATCATCAGCGAATACGGCTGTAAAAGGCAACCCATTTAACGTTTCTTCCATGATTTTTTGGAAATTTTCCGGTATACATTTTATACCAAAAGGTACGCGCTTATAAACAAAAGTTCCAACGTGGGTTGTGATGGCCGTCATCGCTTGTGAGTCTTTGTGTAGTAAACATTGTTGAAAGGCATTGGAAAGGTCTAGTTTCGTGTATTGTTCGCCACCCCCTAAAGCAGCGAAGAGGTCCTCTATCCGCGGCAGCGGGTAATGATAGTCTTTTAAAAGTGGATTTATTGTAACCTTATAGTCACCGCATATTCTTAGTTTACCGTTAGTTTTAATGACTGGCACAATAGGGGTGCCATAATCCGACCGCTCAACTTTATAAATGACGTCATCCCGCTGCAGTCGGGCGAGCTCCTCTTCCACTGGCTTTCGCAATGCTAATGGTAACGGACGCGCTTTTACAAACACAGGGGAGTCATCTTTTAAATATAACTTGAATTCGGATTTAAATGTACCCAAACCTTCAGCAAATACTTCCGGAAACTCCTTACATAAAGAGAACGCCATCGAGTCCTCTTCTGTCAGGTTATGGCATTCTATTATAGATAAGTTTAACTGTTTAATCCAGGAGCGGCCCATCAAGGGAGGTCCTCCGTTTTTAATCACAAATAAATTTAATTTAATTTCTTTGTCGCCGTAACTGACATTAACCTTGATAAAGCCGAGAGTCTCGATGATGTCCCCCGTGTAAGATTTTAAACATAACTGTTTTTGATTAATAGGTATTTTTGAAAAAAAATTATCATAATATTTTTTTGATATGACAGATAATTTGCTTCCAGTGTCAATCTCGAATTTACATAATATATTCTCAACTTTAATATTTACGTAATAAGGCCCATCGCCATCATTACTGACAACTAGATTATAGAAATTACAACTATCATCATCCGTGTCCGATTCGTTCATAAAAAATTGGGTTCTGTTCGATTTTTCACTTTTATTCTTAGAACACACTGATTTTAAATGCCCTCTTTCACCGCATACGTCACAATTATAATATTTAAATCGACACTTGCCTTCCACATGCCCTGATTTACCACATCGAGAGCAGGCCCGCTGCGGCCGAGCCGAGGCCGCGCTCCCCCGGAAGCGCCCGCCCGTGCCCGCGCCCGCGCCGATTCGATGCAGGCCGTCGTCGAGCGCCTGCCGCGCTCCGCTCGCGCCCGCCGCGCCGCTGCCTCCGGCGCTCGCACCCGGGGCGCACGCCATGGCCGCGTGCCGCTCCGCCGCTTCCAGCGCCTGCGCCAACTCCACGGCGCGCTTGTAGTCTACATTCTTCTCAGCGAAGATCCTCGATCTCATGTCTTCGATGTAAAGGCCCGATACGAATTGATCTCGCAGATTCTCTTCCAACTTCAAACCAAAGTTACACGTCTTTGCCAAATGTTTTAGTGCTTGTAGGTACTCGCGAATACTTTCACCTTGCCGCTGTATTCGCTGACGAAAAACGTGCCTTTCGGCGATTTCAGAGCGATCCGGTTCAAGGTGTGTTTTCACCAAATTCACTAACTCCGTAAACGATTTTGATTCTGGTGTATTCGGAGAGCACAAATCACACATCAACTCGTAGCACTCCGCGCCTACGACCGTCACTAACGTAGCTACTTCCAATTCGGCTGCAATTCCATTCAGTGCTATAAACTGTTTAACGCGCCGAATATACGCTTCCCAGTTTTTACTAGCGAAAGTATATGGTTCGATATGTCCAATAGGCATATTTATCGATATTGAACTTGTTCACTACGCACGCGTGGAAATTTTATTCTGGCAGCCCGTCGCCAGTGTTAGGTTTGTACGAATGAAACAACGGCTGAGCGTAGACTGTTCGTTTATTAACCTCTGAGGCACGGGACCACACACGTATTACAAAGCGAGGGTAGGAATGGATAACTTATACATAACAGAAGTGTTCACTGACACTGAGAGCACAGTTTCGTCACTGATATGGACAGATGTGGTTGTGTTCATAGAGAATGTTTTTTTAAATTTTATTTTATAAGCCTTTATTTACTTTTAAGAAAGATACATAAATAATTTTTAAATATAACAATTACAGTTTTGAAAATTCAGTTTCAATTCAAACAGCAGCTTCCTTTGTAAGTCTGTCCTGTAATTAGGACACAAAGGCCTCCTCCATTCCTTTCCAGGAAAAATCATTAGAGAGCAACAACAAAAATGGATGAAGAAATTGGTTGAATGGACCCCTCGAGAAAACATAAAAAGAAAAAGAGAAAAATTAAATAAGCCCACTCTGGCCAACTCTTTTCAGAAATGAGGAAAGATGGAAAAGAATGGAGGAGGCCTTTGTGTCCATAAAGAATGTATGAAAAAATAATTATCATACTGAAACTTAACTGATATGTGTGAATCTGGCTTATTAGCCAATTACTAGCTTTTGAAAATTGTAATTACCATCCATCCACTGCGTGCCACCAAGTTCAACAAGGCAGGAGTGCGGAATACTGTGATTGCACTACCAGCTGTAATCACCAGTGAACCTGCTATATATCCATATGTAGCTTTGATTCTGTCCTTTACATATTGAGGCCAGAGACTGCAAAAATATAATTAATACACTATTCTTATTTAGGTGTTAGACATAAGACCAAAAATGTAACAGCGCAAACTCATAAAACAGGCACAGGTGATTATCCCATCATATCATGTTAACTATTTGCAATAACGCTATCAATCACTCAAGGTGACAAACATAGGCAAAACTATGTTTCTATGCCATGTACAAACCTCAGCACGTCATATCTTTAGCAGTGAGAAAAATTGAAGGGGATTACTGCACGTTTACAGTAGTCCGCACCATGTCTCCCGCCAATGAGACCCAAAAAATTACTTCTGCGCGTTAACTGTCACTACTAAACATACATGCAAAGGCTTGTCCTTTATTGTTTAGAGCTTTATAAATTTAACTGTACAGTAAGTACTTACTGAGCTTCCTGAATGGTGCCTGGCTTGACTCCAGACCCATAATAGCATAGAGCTACAATGCCTACAGCTGAAGCTCCTGCTAAGGCACCTTTTCCCAAGCTGAAAGCTGATAAAAAATTATGTTTAAGAGACAAGAGCCAATAATACAAGCCAATTTATCCGAAAGGTTCATGCAGCAAAATTAATTCCAGTAGAACCTTACCATTGGGTCCTGCTGGAGCCATTAATCTTTCCCAAATAGTTGGCTGAGTTCTAGTGGCAACTCGAGATCTTGCGTCGCGTGCATAGTTTCGTACGACGTAGTTTTTGGGAACAAATCTCTGGGGCACTGGAGTCTTCAGGGTGTGGGTAAATGCCGAACGGGCAACGCACATTCGAGATAGCATTGTAATGGAAAATTATATCTGAAACATTGTACAAAATAGTTGCAGAAAATAACAAATACTATTACAAATGCAGTCAGCCGGTAGTAAAAACGTAAGGATGACGAAATCTGGAACCAACTCACATAACTTTAGTCTAACACACAATTGAAAAATAAGGGTGCTTGCAGTAATAATGAAGAAGTTGTGAAATCAATTTCTTTGTAATAAATATTATGTCTGATTGCGTGATAATCCCGGAGTTTTCTGGAAAATTTACGTTTTGATTTTGCGCACACTGTTGAGTGTTGACAACATGTTGACAATTTGAAACCATAGAGCAGAGCACAGAACATATGTAGCGATATTTTTTTTACTTTCCTCTATCGTCGGCGAAGAGTGAAAACGTCGTAAACGCTCTTTCTTGTCTAAGGCTGGTATTAAAGAATCAAACTTAGGCTGGTATTATAGAATCAAACTCAGACTCAAATCTCTGCTTGAGTACAGTTAGAAAGGGATGGCGCTATATGCGATGAATAGCACCATCCCTTTCTAACTGTACTCAAGCAGCAAGCAGTGCTTGAGTCTCGTTCTGTAATACGAGCCTCAGACTCAAATCTCTGCTTGAGTACAGTTAGAAGGGGATGGCGCTATATGCGATGAATAGCACCATCCCTTTTTAACTGTACTCAAGCAGCAAACAGTGCTTGAGTCTCGTTCTGTAATTGTCGCGAATTACGGTATCGCGATGTCTCTAACTATCAAAGTAAATACATTGATTAAACATAATAACAATTAAATGGCAACACTAAATCAGACAGACAACTCACCACTTTCGCCCTTCCCTAGCGCGTATGCGCTTGAACTAATCTGTCATTCTAACCTCATAAAATGAATGTGATGATCTTCTTCAACACCAGTGTAATCGTAGTTAAAGGAGGCCGAGTTTGCAGTAGCACCGAGGATTTCACAGCTAAGTCACATACTTACTTAATCTAGATTTATAGAGTATCGAAAGCAATACTACTGAGCCAAATGTTCGATCCTGGTCGTGATAGGATCGACTGAACGTGGCCAGGCCTGATCACGTAGTTCGCCGGTGGTGGATGCCTTAGGCAAGCAGAAACCATCGGCGGCGAGATGTATGCAGTCCCAAGAATAAGCCTTTACCTAAATGTGTTCACCGACGGGTGGCCAGGTCCGGACACTTAAGAGGGAATGAACAACTGCATACTGGAGGCTAAGGCGAATGAGGAACGCAGGGTCCTGATTCGATTAGCTCCTTGATGTAATAAACATATTAGTAAAGTTTGATAAAGTGAAACAATGAAAGAACAGCGCTGGAAGGGGGCTGCCTGTCACAGGCAGCCATCTTCCAGGCTTGATAAGAAAGATTGGCAGTAGTACATGTTTATAAAGTAATATCATAAAGAATAAAAGACATAACAGCGTTGAATGATTTAATAATACATATTAAAGTTAACAGTATAAAGTAAATTGTCTTATTAGTATCTGATAAACTAGAGAAAGTAGGTGTGTGCTTAGCCCAGATAAATATGGGACATTATACTTACAGGTGGGACATAAATAAGAGGAAGAGAAGGAAACAGTAACGGATAATACAAGTATACCACTTCAGTGCCCCCGGGACTGGAGAATATGGAAAGGTTGGTTGAGAGGACGACATCCTGAAGGTATGTGTCTACACAGTGTCGCGCTGGATACCCTTTATAACCTTAATGACAATGCGAAGCACCCCATAATAATAAATTACTAAACTATATATTGACTAATTATAAATATGTAAGTAGTTCACTGAGAGAGATTATAAAGGGTCCCGGTCTGGTCGCGACAATGGTGGAGGTGCTGGGATATAGAAGAATCCCGATCAAGCAACCCAAAGCGAAATCTCAACCAAACTTTCCATTGGTAAAATTCTCAGAAACAATTAAATCCTATTCCATTTCTGTAAAACTGAATAGTAGTGACATCTATGAGATATTTTTGGTACTGGTTCCTTATAAGCAAAACCACATGAAAGCTACTTAAAGGCGCCAAAGTTAAATTATACCATCATTGTAAAAGCATGGTATAATTATTCATGTACGGCGCACAAATAAATGCTAAATTGAAAGTTTCTTAAAGATACCTTAAATTGAAAGATTATAAAACGAGTACACATAGAATGTATAGCGTTTGGAATTAATTGAAATGTCCACCTCGTAGTTTGGTGTGTATTTGACTTCGCGCTAACAGCGCTGTCAGCGTGATTCGGAACGCGGCCTTTATTTGTCAAATGAAAATGAACCTTAACCGGAAGTGATGTAAAAGACGTCATCCGTCATGTAAGAGGGCAAATGAACGCACTCTTAATAGATTTCAATTGGAAACTGTATTTGATTTAAGAAATAAACTATGTAAAATTCGGCAACTAATTTACTTAATGATGTTGTAAACAATTACACTGGATAGGTTGAAGTAAACAAGTTACGCGTGGTCTCTTTGAAGACAGGGAAGTTCTTTCGTACTTTGAAGATGGCGTCTTGGGAAGGTGTTGAGAAGTCTGCCTGAAAAGGATAAAATCCTAAATAGTACTGTTTATTTTCCACAGGAGCGTCATAATTCAGTAATAAAATTGTGATTAAACGACAAATTAGTCTCAGGTAGACTACATAACTAAGTACTGGTGAGTTTAAGCAATATTTACTTTGCCAAAATTTGCATAGGGCATTTTGTTTGGAAACATCTAATAAGTAAATGTAACTAAGGTTTCTTGTGAAATATGACTCATTAGTGAGAAAAGCAAGTAAGGCGATTGAGTTTTAATGTCTACAATACAATTCACTAACGAGCATAAATAAATATTATACAGAAATAGTTGGATGACAAAATGCATCATCCACCCACAATTGTGAGGAAAATTCGATGAATCTTATAAGAAAGTAGCTCATAGCTTTCCTAACACACAAAACGTATGGAAATTACAGGTTGACGTTGGAAAGGTCACAGTTGTGGCAAAGAAGTAAGAAGATTCCTATGAGAAAATTACCTACCTTTAAGTGCATATTTCCAAATTGAATGAAAGGTCTGATTGAATTGATGATCAGGATCGACAAGGAAGATAGCAAGGTAAACTATTGACATTTTAAGCTGTGGTAGTTACCAAGTCAACTCATATTCTGTCAAGTCTGACAGTAAAATTATTCTAAGGGTTCTGTAGGCAAGCGATTGTGGCATGAGGTGAGATACTCATGTATACCTAACAATAAGGTTGTATCATCTGAGTTTATGTAAAGATTACTAACCTAAGGGTTGATATTTCTAAATAGGTGATCGAATAAATATTAAATCAAGTCGCTGATGACTACATAGGTACTTAAAATTCATAAATAATAAACTAATAGAAAGAACTAAGGTACACATTTTCTTATGTTCATGATAGGTATAGTAAACACAAACTAAATAATATTTGCAAAACAAAATTAAACCAACGGATAAACATGTTTCTAAATGAATATATTCAATTTGATTGTATTTCATGCAAAACAATAGTCCCATTTGACCAAAGTACCTCTAATCTGATTTGGTACTCGTTTAGATAAATATTATGTTAATACATGGGGAACGTAACATTCTTTGTGGATGCATACACAAATAATGTTGGTTCTTCACATGTGTAAGTATGAGTTACAAAAATAATACCAATATTTTCATATGATCTGAAAGGGTATACTGGGGTAAATTGCAGAGCATGAAACACTTTTAGAAATTTAAAGTTTTGAAACTAAACTGATGAAATGAACCTGCTTATCCGTCAATAAGGATGATAACTGATGAAATAAAATCTGAATTCAATTGAATTCTAAAACAATTATAGAAATAATTTTAAATGAAGGAATTTATATTACAATTACAAGTTTATGGATGTGTTCGACTCAGAGAACACACCGCTTTATAGAAAATAACTTATTTCTCACATCTTGATGAAAATTAAAAAATATACAGGGTGTCAGTTTTTGGTATGCTACTTATTAGGGAGGGTACCGACAGCTGACACGCCACAGTGTATACAGGGTGTCAATTGTTGAAATGTTATTTGTTTGTGTGGTTGGTCGACGGTTGGCAGACGGCTCATTTTTGAGGTGCAAACTTTCGACTCGTGTTTTTAACATACAGGGTGATAAATAAAAAACTTTTTTTTTCTAAGAAATATTACATTACGTGTATTAGGCGATTTGAAACTAACACTATATAGGGTGTAGGGTTTTAGAAAATCAAATTATATGGTATAAATTTAAAATTTTTTGATTTCCAGAAACATGGAAAAAATTATTCTAAATAGGCTAGAGTCTATAGCTAACGCCATAGAAAAGCTTACCTTAGAGGCTCTCGAGTACAAAGATAATATTAACCTAAAAGATGCTGAAAACGTAGAAATATTGCTCACAAAACTAGACAATGCGGTAAAGAGGTTTGGTACAGAATTAAATCAGTGTTTGTCGATAAATGAACTAGGATCCTTCGTGGAAGAGATCACTTCGTTCAGTGAGATACAACTACGGGGCGAAGAAACTTTCGCAGAATTAAATATCAAGCTGAAAAGAGTAAAAGAAAGTGCTACACCTGCAGCAACGCCTGGTAGAAGTATCGCATTGACCGGAAAGTTACCTAAACTACAATTAGCAGAATTCTCAGGAGATATACTAGAATGGTACCAGTTTTGGGATCAGTTCAGTTCCAACATAGGGAACCGAGATCTGTCTGATGTGGATAAACTATCCTATCTCAAGGGTTCTTTGAGAGGCGATGCGAAGAGGATCATCGATGGACTTGAAATTACCAACAAGAACTACGAGGTAGCTGTATCTATTTTAAAGGGGAGGTACGGCAAGGAGAGTCACATAGTGGACGCACACTACGCAGCTCTACATAAGATTCCTAAGGCTTCTAAGGGTAGCATAAAGGACCTGAGGGAGACCTTTAGCCAAGTTGAGAAGCACCTTAGAATTCTAAATTCATTAAACCAAAATATCAACCATGATCATCTGAGATTTCTCATCTTGGAGAAGATGCCTTCGGACGTAGTCTACGAGCTAAAGTTGAGAGCGAATACTGAATCTATTGAGGAGATCCGGCAACATTTGGAAGTGATCATTTCGGCAAGAGAAGATGCGCAGAGAATTACTTCTGAAAATGTAGAAGAGTACACTACTCAATCTCTACACGTGAATACGTACGTAAAAGGAGGGAAACCAGGAAAACCCAACCGAAGCCAAAGAGATTTCAAGAGACACAAATTTATACAACAAAGGCAAGATATTAAGAAGGAAGATAGATTCAACGAACCTGGATCATCTCACAAATACAATAACTACAACAGACTTCCATTGAAAAGGAAGCTTCAAGAACGAGAAAATGATAGGGATGCTCCACCGGGAAAGAAAAGGAGAGGGCAATGCGTTTTCTGTCAAGGATCACATTTTAATGATCAATGCGATAAATTCAAAACCATAAAAGAAAGGAAAGGAAGATTAAAGAACAGATGTTATCGTTGCTTAGGCCTCGGCCATAAAGGAAATAATTGCAAGAGATCTACTTTCTGCGTTCACTGTAAAGAAACTAATCTTCACAATAGAGCACTTTGTTTAAAAGGACAAACATCTAACTCTGAAAGTGTCACAACTCTTCACGCCAATTCCATTAACTCCACTATACTGCAAACAGCAATAGTCAAAGCCCGACGTGAAAACGATGATACCAAAGAAGAAACTTGTCGAGTTTTGTTAGACTCTGGCAGCCAGCGTACCTACATCACACAAGAAATAGCTTCTAAACTAAAACTGCCCATAGAAGAAGAAAATACTCTATCAGTTTTCACATTCGGTGCTAAAACTCCTCAAATCATTGAAAGTCCAATAGTTAGGCTACAAATGAAAACCAGAACAAACGATATTCTGGAAATAGAAGCAAACGTTGTCACACACATATCACATGGAGTTCCTTATTCAAATATAGACTTAAGCAGAAGAGAAGAAAATCTAATTTTGGCTGATGACGGCTCACTGTCACCGAAAGTAGATATTCTAATTGGAAACGACTTCTATTTTTCATTCATACTAGGAAACAAAATCCAACTGGAAAATAATTTATACTTGATTGAATCAAGATTTGGTTACATATTGACCGGAAGAACCACGGCTAAGGATGTGGACCCATTATCGGTGATAACGTACTTCCAAGGAGTAGAGAACAAATTAACTCCGCCTGACTTACCATTATACAATGGAAGCATCAAATGTTTAGGGGAATTGGAATCTATAGGGATATGCGATTCACCAAATCTAACTAGAGACGAAGAAGTCATCAATCAATTTAATGAAACAATAGAATTAATAGATGACCGATATACGATCAGCTGGCCATGGATCGATTATCCACCTGAACTAGAAACCAATTATGGTCTTGCAATCGGTAGACTAGTAAATTTATTGAAGAAACTAGATTCAGAAGCATTAAAGTCATATAACGCCACGTTACAAGAGCAGTTAGAGAAAGAAATTATAGAACGCGTACCCGATCAAGAAAGGTGTGATATTGGCATAGACCATCCTATCCATTACCTGCCACATCATGGAGTAAGTCATCCAGGAAAACCCACACGTATCGTATACGACGCGTCAGCGAAAACAAAGAACAGCAAAAGTTTAAATGAATGCTTACACTGTGGTCCACTCATGTTGGGAGACCTGACAGGAATGTTGTTAAGATTTAGGTCACATCAAGTGGGAATAACCGCGGACGTAGAGAAGGCATTTTTGCAGATCGCGTTACACAAAAAAGACAAGGACGTGACTAGATTCCTATGGCTAAAAGACATAGAAAAGGCAGCCACGGAAGATAATATTCTACATTTACGGTTTTGTCGTGTTCCGTTCGGAGTGATATCGAGCCCATTCCTGTTAAACGCTACTTTGAAACACCATCTACTGCGTTCCAATGAAGAAATCCTGAAAAGGATAATGAACGACATTTATGTGGATAACTTAGTTACGGGAACGGACTCCATCCATGAAGCAATTGAAATGTATGAGTCATGCAAATTTGCGTTCAAAGAAATTTCGATGAATCTTCGGGAATGGAGTTCTAACTCCAGACAATTCTCAAAGGAAATAGATCCAACTGACGTTTGCCAAGACATAGAAGTGAAAGTACTAGGTCTGAATTGGAATACAGAAGAGGACACTATCAGTTTAAGGCCAAAGAAAATAACAGAGGCTAATACGAAAAGGGAAATATTAAAAAACGTAGCTTCAGTATATGATCCATGCGGATATGCTGCGCCAGATCTGCTGCCAGCAAAACTTCTACTTCAAGATCTATGGGTAAACAAATTTAAATGGGACACTCCTTTACCAGAAGAGATAACTAAAGAATGGCAAATTATTAGAGAACGACTAGAAAGAACAAAGAATATTGTCTTACCTAGAAGATATTTCAAACAAAAGGGCAATGAAGACATTCAGCTACATGCCTTTACAGATGCGTCGACCAAAGCATACGCAGCTGTAGTATACATTTCTAACGGAAGAGAGTTAAGTTTCGTGATAGGGAAATCAAGACTAGTACCCATCAAAGATCAAGACAATCTCAAAATTCCAAGACTTGAATTATTAGGACTTCTGATTGGTAGCAGGCTACTGAAGTATGTAAACAAATTTCTGAATTTCGAATCCAAAAAGAATACTATATGGACGGACAGTCAAATAATAATCGATTGGTACTACGGCGGTAAGCTATTACCACCATTCGTAGCGAAAAGAATAGAAGAAATAAAGGGAAATGTGTCAGCAACGATAAGGTATGTACCAACAGAGCTAAATCCAGCTGATGTAGCGACTAGACCCACAGATTCTGAAAAATTCAAGCACAAATGGTTATCCGGACCAGATTACCTGCTAGAAGACTGCAAGAAATGGCCAAAGAGTCGTAGGAGGGAAGTTTCTCCGCTTACTCAAGATGAAAGTGTACTGATTGCCACGCATTCCTCTGTGGATCGTCAATTTTCTTTTCCCATTGGGGAGGGTCTCACGAGTGGAGAACCAAGCTCACAAAATCAGAGACAACAATTAAATGAAGAATTGCAAAAGAATCCCTCAGAGAAATGCGAGGACGATACACTGTCATACGTACAAAAAATCAAAAGAATCCAAGCAAAACATTTTCCTGAAGAAGTAGTAGGTAAAGATACAAATTTAAAGAGAAATTTAAACGTGTTCACTGACGTTGACGGAATCCTACGTTGCAAAGGAAGACTACAAAATGCTGACTGGTCTTATGACAAAAGATATCCAATACTGATTCCAAAGGACTGTGAATTTACTAACACCGTGATCTTAGAAACACATAAAAAGAACTATCACGTAGGTGTTAACCACACTCTAAGTCTGATCAGATTGTTATATTGGATTCCTCAAGGAAGAAGTCAAGTTAAGAAAATACTTAAAAAATGCACAAATTGCGTTAAGCATGGAGGAGGTCCATTTAAACTACCACCACCTCCTGCGCTTCCAAAGGAAAGGGTAAATTATAGCTCACCATTTACATACACCGGCATGGATTACTTAGGTCCTCTCCAAGTAAGGACCGACGGTAAAACAGCAAAACGATGGATATGCCTGTACACTTGTTTGGTAGTACGCGCGGTACACCTAGAAGTTGTCAAAGATCTTACAGCAGAAGAATGCTTATTAGCACTACGAAGATTTATATCTTGTAGAGGCGTACCGGATAGAATAGTTTCAGATAATGCACTACAATTCAAACTGACTGCAGAAATACTGTCAAGCAATTACTGCATCACTAACGAAATAGACTGGAAATTTATTCCACAACTAGCTCCTTGGCATGGAGGATTCTACGAAAGACTAGTTGGACTAGTTAAACATTGTCTCAAGAGAACACTCACAAAGAATCTATTGAAAGATAATCAACTTAACACCATTATAAAAGAAATAGAAGCGGTGATAAATACGAGACCATTAACTTGTGTAGGATCTGATCTGGAAGACATTCTTAGGCCTTCAGATTTTCTAACCTTGAACAAATGCATCACGACAACACCTTCGGATGCTGAATTTCCACAAGAAGGCACGGTGACAAAACAAAACCTAGTAGACGGTTGGAAAATAGGACAAAACATGTTAAAGGAATTTAAAAGGATGTTCATCGAGCAATACCTGCCGAGTTTAAGGGAAAGATATCGTCACGCTCTGAAAGAACCAAGGATTACTAAGTCAGAAATCCCAAAAATAGGAGACATAGTACAAATTAAAGGAGATACGAAAAATAGAGAAAACTGGAAAGTTGGAAGGATCACATCTCTGCTTAAGGGAGCAGACGGTCAATGCAGGGTGGCACGAATAAAGGTGAACGACACGGAATTCACGCGCTCCATCGCTCATCTTTACCCATTGGAAGTTGATGAAGAAGTACCTGGAAGAGAAGAGGTTATGTTTGAATTCGAAAGAGAAGACGTAACAGCAACGTTAGACGACTTACCTCTGTTAGAAGAATTAGACATAACTAGTCTCACCAAAGATATCTCTTCAGCTCCAAGAACCACAGAAGAACTCGTCGACAAACCTGAAACAGAAAGCAGACAAACAAGTATAATAGAAACAGTAGACCAAATACCTCATAGAATACTTACCACAGAAGATGATATCCAATCAGTACATGATGAAGGACGTGATGATAAGAGCACACCTAAAAGCATCAACATTAATGAAAACACACAACCCGAAGAAGTGAGAGAAGTAAGAGATGCGTCTTTAAAGGCTCGTGAAAAGATACGCGAGTGGACGCGTAGATTAATGGAGAACATGTAACTTCTGTCGTCGTCGGGAGTGTCGCGAATTACGGTATCGCGATGTCTCTAACTATCAAAGTAAATACATTGATTAAACATAATAACAATTAAATGGCAACACTAAATCAGACAGACAACTCACCACTTTCGCCCTTCCCTAGCGCGTATGCGCTTGAACTAATCTGTCATTCTAACCTCATAAAATGAATGTGATGATCTTCTTCAACACCAGTGTAATCGTAGTTAAAGGAGGCCGAGTTTGCAGTAGCACCGAGGATTTCACAGCTAAGTCACATACTTACTTAATCTAGATTTATAGAGTATCGAAAGCAATACTACTGAGCCAAATGTTCGATCCTGGTCGTGATAGGATCGACTGAACGTGGCCAGGCCTGATCACGTAGTTCGCCGGTGGTGGATGCCTTAGGCAAGCAGAAACCATCGGCGGCGAGATGTATGCAGTCCCAAGAATAAGCCTTTACCTAAATGTGTTCACCGACGGGTGGCCAGGTCCGGACACTTAAGAGGGAATGAACAACTGCATACTGGAGGCTAAGGCGAATGAGGAACGCAGGGTCCTGATTCGATTAGCTCCTTGATGTAATAAACATATTAGTAAAGTTTGATAAAGTGAAACAATGAAAGAACAGCGCTGGAAGGGGGCTGCCTGTCACAGGCAGCCATCTTCCAGGCTTGATAAGAAAGATTGGCAGTAGTACATGTTTATAAAGTAATATCATAAAGAATAAAAGACATAACAGCGTTGAATGATTTAATAATACATATTAAAGTTAACAGTATAAAGTAAATTGTCTTATTAGTATCTGATAAACTAGAGAAAGTAGGTGTGTGCTTAGCCCAGATAAATATGGGACATTATACTTACAGGTGGGACATAAATAAGAGGAAGAGAAGGAAACAGTAACGGATAATACAAGTATACCACTTCAGTGCCCCCGGGACTGGAGAATATGGAAAGGTTGGTTGAGAGGACGACATCCTGAAGGTATGTGTCTACACAGTGTCGCGCTGGATACCCTTTATAACCTTAATGACAATGCGAAGCACCCCATAATAATAAATTACTAAACTATATATTGACTAATTATAAATATGTAAGTAGTTCACTGAGAGAGATTATAAAGGGTCCCGGTCTGGTCGCGACAGTAATACGAACACTTTTGCCGAGTTTTTCATCACTCATGTGAGTGTGATCTGCACGCGTAGCATGACCAACTTCGAGATAAGATTCGACTCACAGAACAATGGCTTGTCTACACCGAAATGTCACTTTTGTCGGGTTGAGATCGAGATACTCATGCTCGCATTTAACAACTAGTAGACTCGTATTGTTCTTTGTCGTGGCCTAATGTCAAAAGTCGACAAACACGAGCTTTTCTCTTCAACTGACATTAATTTGACAGTTGAATCAGAGAAACTTGTCTACCACCCTTTGAGTAGTCGAGAAGATCGAAAGGGAGTTCACAGACTAATAAGAAGATTCGAAATAGTTTTCTACGTATTTTATTTTATATGAATCTTAATTTCGCAATAAAAATAAACCTAAATTGTCCGTGCTTATATTTTATTCCTTAAAAACTTAAATTAAAATTATTTTCATGCGTTGATTTGAATATTTCATAATTTTCTCGTCATTTTACACAGACTACAAAATGGGGACTAATCTTGGCAGTTCTAAAAGTATTCGATTGGGCAGCGCTACTGTGTTTGGAGACCTGTCAAAGATAGGCCTTATCAGTTCCAAAAGTATGCGATTGGGCAGCGCCACTGTGTTTGGAGACCTGTCAAAACAAAGGCCTCATTAACAATTTCGTTAGTAGTCTGTGTTATCTTTTCAAAATACTCTAAATAAAAGAAAGGCAAACGAATGTATATCCATACAGCTATATTTAATTAGTTTTAAGAGTTTAGCGTTGTGAAATCTATAGAAAGGAACGGTGCTTTATGAGAAATAAAGTAATTATTTTCTACTGGCAATATTATTCTTCTCGAGCTCGAGAGAGCCGCTTTCTTGAGTGCCTCTTTATCTTAGAACTTATAAAAAAAATGAGAATCATGTTTAAACTAAATTATTTCGGATCATTTTAGATAAAATTGACGTTTATTGGTGTTGAAATAAAAAGATTACCTTTAAAATTAACTTTTTTTTTCATTAAAAGACATTAAAAGGTTTCGAAATTCTGAGAACGAGTCCCACCTATCTGTCAAACTGTGCTCAGCAATCGAGAAGGTCGAGACGACAAGTCTTCGTAGACAAGAGTCCCGTTTGCTCATGCTACGCGTGCAGGAGGGACTCATGATAGTCTACTGGAATACACCACGGAACTGTCAAGTATTAAGTTTCTTCTGATGGTAAGCCCCTAGACCCCGAATTACGTAAAGCTGTTGCTAACAATTCTCGATTGAAATCGATTGAAATCGCAGTTGTATTGCCGCCCCCGAATTACGTAAGGCTGTTGCTAACAATTCTCGATTGAAATCGATTGAAATCGCAGTTGCATTGCTGCTTTAAGTAAGATAGTTGTCACATTGGTTCCTACTAAAGCAGCGATGTTACTGCGATTTCTGTCAGTGTTGATTGCAACAAAGTTACGTAATTAGGGGGCTGCTTTAAGTAAGATTGGTTCTTACCAAGAACCTTATATTCATATTCTATGACACTGGACATTCTACTACTGAAGGATGGTTGGGGATGAGGTCATTCACCTTTGCAGATTTCTTTTATCCCTCTCACACTGTGACTGAAATTGCCATGCTAAGTACAAAATATCCCAATCCATAGTCAATTTACCCAGGTGATGTACAACAATTAATTAGATTTTCTAAATAAATGTAAATATCGGCACACTTTAAATTAGTTACATGATGTTAAAATTTATTAGTACATGCCAAAGTAATTATTTAGAGGACAGATGAGTCCATTTTGTTATTACAATATTTTACGTTTAACAGTAATTTCATAAGTTACCAAATAAAAATAAGGTGGCATCACTGATGGAATTGTCTTTGATTTGACGTATCACTAATGTCAATGATTTTCCACCGCATCTCACGTTTATGTACAAAAATATAAAATTATTTAGATAAAATTCGCGTTACAAAGCATGTGTTGCATTGTGCAAAATTGCAAAAGTGTTTCAAAAACAAATTTTAACATTATATTTCACAAGTAAGTGTTTTTTAAAGTATTTTCAGCATTCAATTTTTCCTTCTCAGAAATCTGAATTTTAGCAGATTTCAAAGATTGTTTCCGATCTAATTCGGAAATATTATAGAAGTTAATTATAATTCCACCTTAATTACGTATTTTTTATTTCAATATAATAAATATAATATGTACAAATCTGTATTCATTTTCGACACATAAGAAGCTTTAGAAATATTATCTGCATATCGCAGGGTGACCATAATCACAGCAGAACTTTTGAATATGAAAGAAAGATTTGGATGAAAAATTTACGTTTATCCTACCTAACATTACATTTTATGTTTTTATGCCACATTTAACTTTGAGAGCGGAATTATTTTGTATTCTTAACAGAGAGAAAAAATGTAATGTAAACTAAAATATTATCTTACGTAGTTGAGTTAAACAATTTAGATCAGTTTCAGCTAAGAATCGGACCTACCTAACTGACTACCTTACTACTAGTTATTATGGTCTTTGACACCCATTGTTTATTCGTAGTAACAAAATAAAAATTTATCTTATTTTATTTTTCAGATTCCGAAACGATGAGGAAAAGAAACATTTATAGTATATCCCAATAACCGTTAGAGGGAAATTATTTTCAACGGCCAAAATAATGCAGTTTTGACATTTTATATTGCAACTTTTTTTTAATACAATGACTAATAATGAGACTTATTTTTTTTTCACACAACCGAAAATTCTAAAACTTTTTTCTATTACTAAGGGCGCTTATTCCTGCCTATAAAAATATTCAGCCAATTAGTTTTTTTGGACATTCCTCATTGTACAAAATAAAAATACACGTGTTTTTAGGGTGGAAGGGCAGGTGTGTATAAAAAAAACTGCCCGGCATATATATTGGCAAGAGAAAGAAAGGGACAAAAGATGCGCAGTAGCCATAAACACTAAGTTTATGGCTACTGCGCATCTTTTGTCTCTTTCATTTTCTTGCCAATATATATGCCGGCATCTGTACCTAAGTCTTAAACCTCACCACGTATCTCCAAGTTTTGACTTTTAACCAGCCGGACCGTACAGGACCAAGGGGTCAAGTTTTCTATTATCGTGACTAACGCCGTAATCGTGTTTCAATGGTGTTTGGATGGTAATGCTTTTTGACACAATTCTTGTTTTTGTAAACCCAAAATTGAAACACATTGTTTTCCTAAAAATCCAAACCCGTTAGACACTGTGTCTCAGTTTTGGGTTTAAGAATCAAGAACTGTGTTAAAAAGCATTACCGTTCAAACACCATTGAAACACGATTATATGATGTTAACAATAGCAGACTCGACCCCCAGTGTGACCACCATTCCAAAACAGTATCGTCCATCCGGAGAGGAGTCAACCGAAAATAATCATTAAGTAAATATTTTGTGTTGCGTGCCGCCGCTGGCCAAAAGGGGGGTTTGAATGAATATATAGAAAGGTTATAATATGGTTGGTCAAGAGTAGTAATAATCCTATAAATGCAGTAATATTCTAAATGCGAATGTTTGTACGTTTAGAGATACCCAAACATACAAACTTTGGCACTAACTAACATCTAAACTATTCTAAACATTCAAATGTTTAGAATCTAAACACTTTTGAATGTTTGGATTGGTTGTCCAAAAAACTTACGCCGTAGGCATAAGTTGATAGTCTGTAGTAAGTACCTATTTGTAGTGACTGTCCTACGAATGGACAACATTGTTGTCATCCTAATGAAAGAGATGGAAAATATCGTTGACGTCATTCAAGGTTATTTTTTCGTTCTTCAAGCCCCAAAAGGTGACGCAATGTCCAGAGTCATATATAAGGTTCTTGGTTCTTACTAAAGCAGCAATGTCACTGCGATTTCTGTCAAAGTTGATTGCAACAAAGTGAGACAATCAGCCTTCAGTTATGAACTTATGTCACTGTTTAAGCTGATGGCCATGTAGCCAAAGCTTCAATAAATTAAAAAAAAATCTTATGATGTTCGTCTGTGGCCTGTGCTGTTCTCAAGAACCTTAAATTCTTCTGTTACTCTCAATGTCAATGTCAATGTCATCCTCTTGTCGAACTCATTTAACACAACACGTGTTTTTCTGTTGTTGATTTATTATTTATTCATTTAATACACCAAAATGAAGAGAAAAGCTGCAACAGAACAATCAGGTAATGTTGTTCAAATTATAATTATATTCTATTATGGCGATAATACCGTCAAACACTCCAACTTTGGACTTTGAGGGTAATTTTGGCCAAAACTAGAAAAAAGAAAAACAATTGATAACACCAAAACTATGTAAGATAGGCTTAATTTTTAACCATTAGTAGAAAACGGACTATTTTACTGATAACACTAAGTGTTAGTTCCATTCAAGAAGCTTAAACTCCCAATGGAGATTGCACGGCCAGTGTTATAGTGAAGATTGAAAAAAAGGTCCTTAAGTGACGTGACGGCTTATTGCTACCTCTTTCTTTAGTGTTACAATACGTGTTCGTTGTTCGTCGTTCGTTCGTTCGTGAGAAACGAAAACGTATTGTAACACTAAAGAAAGAGGTAGCAATAAGCCGTCACGTCACTTAAAGACCTTTTTCCAATCTTCACTATAACACTGGCCGTGCAATCTCCATATAAGCTTCTTGGTTCCATTGCTAACTTCATCTGGTTGTGTGACAGCAGTTGACAAAGATGTGCATTGAATTGGTGAACCAAATTGTGCTCTCTTTATTTTTGATGGTGAGCAAAAATATGGAGCCCTGGGGCCCTACCACCTAACTCAAAGCTTTAGCCAGAGCGATAGCAATGATCTATCCGTCCTTGTCATATCATAACACGATGACAAGCCAGAGTCAAAGCGATAGAGTTAGGCGGTCTGGGGGCAGGTAAGTAATTTCCAGCTATGCTGAAGAATGATGTCAGGGGAACGTTTTAATGTGCATTTTAAATTACGACTAATCTTTGTTTGTGAGAAATGTGAGCGGCAAATGTTACAAACAGTCGCCCGAATCTTGAGTTGGAAACATTGGCCGCGATCAAAAATGCGCTAGGGTTGTCAAGTTCTGGGTTTCAATGAGGCGTTTTCCGTAAAGAAAAAAAAGATACAATAATAACATAATACATATGTAGATTGAGTTTTAAGATCTTTTCTTAGGTTTGTAATTGTTCTGTCAATGTCAATTATTTTAACTTTATTATTTTAATGCATATCAGCTTGTATAAGGTGGAACCAATTAATTAACAATCTGAAACAGGTAATAGTGTTGCTTAAACTAAACAACTTTCTTCAAGGAACAGGTCGAAAAACTAAAAAGCATTGCCTTTAGCTTTTATTATTTGAAGTAAATAATAAAAGCTAAAGGATTGGATTGGATTTCATGAATAATTAGGTAATTTTTCATGAAAGCCGAAGCATTTACTTCAAATAATAAAAGCAAAAGGCAATGCTTTAGTTTTATTCAATTGAGCCAATATTTTGTCTTAAGATTCTGAAGAAGAGCTGGATCCAGAGACTCACAAACAATCCTTAGAGAAACTAAAAAAGATTGATCCTGACTTTTACAATTTTTTGGAGGAAAATGATGAAAACTTATTGAATTTCGATGTGGACTCTGATGATGAGAATTCTGATAAAGAAGATGAAGATAAAGAGGGTCTTCACACGCCCGGGCCTCTCAGAGGTGACAGTGACGAGAGTGATTTTGAGGTATGTATTCCGACATTCAAATATCAAAGATACAGTATTGCTGGTCACTTCATACTCTGTGAAAACTAACATAATCACACATCTATTTTTTCTAGGATGAAGATGTCAAACCAATCAAAGGTAAAATCAACCTTAAAATGGTATCACAGTGGCAATCAGAACTACAGACTGAAGGTAAAATGAAACTAACAACTCTCACATCAGTAATAAAAGCATTTAATGCAGCGATGCTGAGAGTGACCAGTGATGACGGTACTTCTGCAGGGGAATTTAAAGTTGAAGGTACATATTTACTTTCATTACTTTGTTTATTTATTCTTTAACCCTTTAACTCCAGCCTTCCTACCATGACCACTGAAACGCGATATATCGCGTGATATAGCATTTTATTGACATTACTGTTGAAATCCACTGCCTTTTGACAGTTAAAGTGATAAATCGCTATATCATATCGCGTTTTGGTAGTCATGCTCGGGCGCCAGGAAAATGAGAATAGATATTTCATTTTTGTCCAGCTACCAGTAGCCACGTAGGATTTCTTGAATTAATAGCAAAAAGTTTAACATTAACTTGGTACCTATATTTCAGGTTCTTCTGTTTTTAATGCAGTGATACAAATGTGTGTCCTGTATTTACCTTCAGCCATAAAGAAGTATCTTGGAATGGAAACATCGGGAAAAGACCCACAAAAGTGCAAGCATTTTGTAAAGATAAAAGGACCACTCTTAGCATACCTTAATGACTTACTGAAACTACTCGGTGGCGTCACTTCTGAAAACATTCTCACTGTGCTCCTCAAACATTTGCACCAAATGTCTATCTATGTGTCATGTTTTGGGAGAGTTTCAAAGCAAGCCCTAAAAAAATTAATCATCCTTTGGAGTTCTGGAGAGGAAACAGTGAGAGTATTGGCATTTTTATGCATACTGAGAATAACCAGGAATCAACAAGACACTCTCCTTGATATTGTTTTAAAAACTATGTACATGACTTATGTCAAGAACTGTAAATTCGTGAGTCCTTCTACATGGCCTGGAATAAATTTCATGAGAAGGTCACTCGTGGAAATGTTCACATTGGACTTAAATGTTTCATATCAACATGTTTTCCTCTACATCAGGCAGCTTGCAATACACTTGAGAAATGCTATTGTTGTACAGAAAATAGAAAACAGACAAGCTGTATATAACTGGCAATTTATTAACTCTCTTCACTTGTGGGCCGACTTGTTAGCAACAACCTCGAACAAACCCCAATTACAACCACTGATATATCCTCTCGTGATGGTCATTACAAATACCATAAAACTAGTACCGACACATCAATATTACCCATTAAGATTTCACTGTGTTGAAATTTTAATAAATTTATCCAAGGAGTCTGATACATTCATACCAATCTTACCATTTCTTGTTGAGGTAAACAAAATGCTAACATTTGATACTATTAATTTCTGTTCTCATAATAAGTGATTTTAAAAGTCACAATTTTATTTCCTTTCAGGTTTTAACTTCCTACGATTTCAATAAGAAGCACAAAAAGGTATCAATGAAACCATTGGATTTTTCATGTATACTTCGTCTTGCAAAGTCTCAGCTTATGGAAAATGGATTCAAAGATGCTGTGATTGAACGTCTCTATGCACTTTTGTTGGAGTACACCGCAAATGAGTCACATTCCATTGCTTTTCCTGATATCACACTACTTGCTGTTGTACAGGTATATTTTTAGTAGTTAGTCAACTTCTTTTAACTTTCATTAAATATCAATCAATATGTATTTTATATATTATACAGTTTGCAGTTTAGTTACAAAACTAAACTGTATTAATGGCTCTTACTTAATAAACCCATATCATCCTCATTCCAGATAAAACAATTTTTAAAATCATGCTCAGTAACAAACTACACGAAGAAAATGCGACAACTGTTGGAGAAGATCGAAGAAAATTCGAAATTCATTGAAAAGGAAAGAGCCAAAATCAGCTTTGCTTTAACTGATGACAAAATGGTAACTGCGTGGGAAACAAGCATAAGAACCAAGGGGACACCATTGCTGACATTCTTTGAAAATTGGAATAAGATAAATAAAATCCAGAAACGCAAAAAGATAACAAAGAATGATGACATAGCTGGGGAATTACCAATGATCAAGAGGACTAAAATTTCGGAAGACATCAGTAAGGCTAAGCCTGAAAACAAAGGGCCTTTGGTCCTATTCCCCTCTGATAGTGAAGATGAAGATACTAATTTCAAAGTAGATGATAAAGGTGCACTGTCTGTACCAAAAGTGAAGAAACAGAAAAAGAAGAAAGAAGCCAAGAAAAAGAAAGTTACTCAACCGATCGATAAAGCAAGTGATGATGATATCGTAGACAACAAAGATGATATCGTTCAAGACTTAAGTATAAATGATTGGTAAGAAATATTATGCTAAATGGAAAACAATTTGATTAAAATAAAAGTTTTTGTAGCCAAATTTGTTATTTATTAATTAAAACAGTTAAGAAAGAAGTAAAGTAATAATATAAAAGGAAGGTAGCAATAAGTTCAAGGAATGCCTTGCAGGAAGTAAGTCCAGTGGACCCGGGACTCGGGTGGCTCGTAGCACTCGATCGTGAGGCAGCCGGTCGGCGCCGCTGCCCATGATACTGCATTTTTGTCGCTCAGGTACACATTCACTTTTACTTCCTAGCAGACCAAAATAAATTCATCATAATACTGAAGCTAGACTAGGATTGGCGTCAAATGAAAAGTTAGAAAGGAAGTGTGAATTTTATTGTACATTGTATAATGAGTCTCACGTCCATTTTGTGATACGAGGCAAAAAAGAGGTAGCGTGTCCTCCGGGGTATTCTCGAGCGTTCTAGTTGTAATAGTAAAGTGCAAACTATAATAATACCACATTTGTACAATGTAAAACAGTTTCAAAATGTAAAACTGTAAAAATGTTGCCTGGAAGAAATCGCTTTTAGCGATAAGGCCGCCATATTTAGCACTGTAAGTTTTATTGTAATTTTTTTTTATATGTATGTTTCTCTTGGTGTTAAAATAAAGTATTATCTAATCTAATCTAATCTAAACTAATAGTACTATATAGGTACAATAAACATAAGACTCATTATGCTTTGTACCATAATATTTGCTTCCATTCTACCGAGGTGTAAATATGTCGCACATGACAATCAACATAGTCTAAAGATCATCATTTTTAGCTCTACAAACTGGTAAAACAATCATAACTCTAAGTCGTTTGCATTGCATTTTAAGACGGTCTCAGGGGGGATCTCACTCCGCGCTTAAACTTTTATATTAGCCTACTGCTCGCGGCTCACTCAGTCGAGCCAGCGCCCGAGGGATATCACCTCGCCGACACGCGCGCTGTCTGCGGGCGACGAGCACGCGAACGTCACGAACGAGTTTACGTAACCATCCCGAACTTTATACATCACCTAACATTACTCCCAAATAATATAATTTTCACACAAGTAATTAATTACTTAACCAACTACCTACTTAGAAATACATATGCTCAATCCAAGCTCCTTAGACGGTTTATATTAGTAATTTCATTGTATACTAGCGGCCGCCCGCGGTTTCACCCGCGTGGTTCCCGTTCCCGTGGGAATATCGGGATAAAATGTGTTTTAATCTAGGCTATCTTCTATCTGTGTGCCAAATTCCAACCAAATCCGTTCAGTAGTTTTTGCGTGATTGAGGAACAAACATCTAAACATCCAAACCCACAAACTTTCACATTTATAATATTAGTAGGATTCATCAGCATAACGGATGTTTTCTATATCAGTAAGAAGCTAGTAGCAACCTTAACGATTCACAAGTGGTATCGGTTGACACAAAGCTAAGTACGCGATCTGTCGCGACAGAGACGCTTCACAGTCAGGAACTATGATTTTTAAATCTTTGAAACGCTGTATCTCGCAACTACTTTTTAGGGTTCCGTAGCCTAAATGGCAAAAAACGGAACCCTTATAGATTCGTCATGTCTGTCTGTCTGTCTGTCCGTCTGTCTGTCTGTCTGTCTGTCTGTCTGTCTGTCTGTCTGTCTGTCCGTATGTCACAGCCACTTTATTCCGAAAGTATTAAGACTACACAGTTGAAACTTGGTACGTAGATGTATTCTGTTAACCGCTTAACGAATTTAATACAAAAATGAGAAAAATAAAAGATTAAGGGGGGGGTTCCCCATACATGGAACGGAAACTGAAAATTTTTTTTTTCTTCAAACCAACACGTGTTGGGTGTCTATAGATAGGTCTTTAAAAATGACATTGAGGTTTCTAAGACAACTTTTTCTCAAAGTCAACCGTTTGAAAGATAAACACTGCCAAAGTGGTAAAATGTGTGTCCCCCCCCCTTTAACTTTTGAAATAAGAGAGTGAAAAATCTAAAAAAAATATATGCTGTAGATCTTAATAGAAACTTTCAACCAAAATTGGTTTGAACGAGATATAGTAATTAGTTTTTGAGATATAGCACATTTTCTAAAACCGCAAATATAACTTTGTCATTCATACTAACACTGTGAAAAACAAAGTTATTTTTGCAGACGAAAAATGATAGGTGGTATTAAATATGGTATAGTATAAGGTAACTACGGAACCCTACGGCGCGTGGCCCGACACGCACTTGGCCGGTTTTTTTAGTTATTACAAGCCTCGGCACGTATCCTAAACGGTGAGAGAAAATGGAGGGGATGGCTGCGTATGTTTGCAGTGGCCCCGCACCACGTCTATCGCTAATGAGACCCAAAAATTACCTACTTCTGCGCATTAACTGTCACCGCTAAACATACCGTGCCAAGGCTTGTATTATGTTGATTGTCAAGTGTGATATGTAATTGTTAATGGAATACAGCCAATACTGTTACTGTGACTATATCACTATATAATTTTTTTCATAAATTTCTGTTACTAATTACCTTTTTCGACTTGATTGGCTCGTAAACGAATTTCACGTAGAAATCATCTCGATCTACAGTCGCTTGGAAGGTTCTTGCGTTGTCAAACACATTCTTGAACACTATCGTCGTGAAGCCACCGGCTTTTATTTCAAACGGCCCTTGTGGCTTTGGGTCTGTGGCTTTTCCTTTTATGTTGAACCTAAAAGATATTACATGAGGCGGTTTACATGAGGATCTCGATGGCGCAGCGGTTTAGCGCCTGGCCCAGCGATTGCGGAGCTTTAAGAAACTCTCGCAAGGGTACTAACTTTCGGTCGGGATGACCAAAAATTGATTATCTTGAGCTCCTTCGTGCTTCGGAAGGCACGTTAAGCCGTTGGTCCCGGGTGCATTTGCAGTCGTTAACACCCACCAATCCGCATTGGGCCCGCGTGGTGGGTTATAGCCCATCCTCCTTATCCACCCATAAGAAAGGCCTGGCCCCAGCAGTGGGGACATCAAAAATGGCTGATAGTCGATATTACATGGTAGAAATTTGGTAAAAGCAGTAAAGGCACCACGCTGACAGTCATAATGTATTTTGTATTTTTTAACAAACATTGAATTGTAAATGCATGTTGACGAATCGTTTAGTGAAAAAATTACTGTTACCATAGATAAAACAATTTGGACGATGCTAATGAATATGAATAAGTAATGGCTTTGAAAGCTTTAGGAGCCATAAGCATGTTAGTTTAATTAAGCGATCATCAGGTCCCGCCGTCAACTATATTGGTATAAAGTCCACGAACAACATGACCTAAAGAAAATTAATCATACATACACGAATTCACCAGCCACTGGCGAGTCGAACGAGAGCCTGCAGTGTTGAACACCAGCTTGGGTCGGCTCGAACATAACTAAAAGTTTTCCTTTCTCCAATGGACCCAACGTGTACGCTCTTTCACATTGTATGCATGGATGCGACACCTTAAGTAAAATTATATGTATAGTACGAGGCACGTATCTTGAAATTTTTTCGACGGAGTGGGGATAAGTTCGCGCATGTGCTCTTGTGAACGACCAACAGCGCGCGCCCATCTCCCGCCGCCCGCGCCCCTCACCGCTACGCATACCCAAAATTCGCGTTTCGCGCAATCCCCACCCGATTTCAAGATACGTGCCTCGTACTGTACGATAAGCGGACATGTTACTATGTTTTTATTTAAGGTGGTACCCTGAGCGAAAGTGGCGCCGCGGTGAATTTTATTTCATATTATAATTCTAATACACAATTTTAATAATGTTTATCGTGGAGATTTTAGGGCATACAGTCTAGTATTTTTAGACGGTATCGTTACATTCCCTAGTAGTCACTGCTAGAAGTAGATAGAAAAACTGCTAAAAGTGGCCGTTTTTGACACATTTGCTATCTTCTTTTACGAATGACTACGAGGGCATGTAGTGATACCTTCTAAAAATACTAGACCATGGGCCCTAAAATCTCCACGATAAACATTATTAAAATCTTTTTCTATTAATAACTTATTAAATAAAAACCTCTGAGGGCGCCACTTTCGGTCATACAACCGCCTTAAAACAAATGAACCGATTTGGAGCCTTTTCTAACATTGATATTCGTCCGTGTATAGCCAGCGCCTTTTCCTTTAATTTATACCATAGAGTACATTATTTATACTAGGGATTTATACTACACGAAATAGGTCGTTGGCCGCGGCACTGTCTGTGCTCTCCCGCATGATAGGAAAAGCGCCTTAACAGTTTAAGTCATAAGTATATTTGTATTGTATACAAAAAAGATGGAAAGAAGATGTAGGTGTAGAGACTACAAATCCTCTATCTAATGTTTCCCAAAACCTTATATGAGAATCGAATCGATAATAGTATTCGCCAACTAATAACGACAATATGAATCAACAGCATAAACTTACTATTAGTTAACGTGGTTTTTACATACCGTAGTTAAAAACTCTGTTTTCATGTCTGTTTTGTTGTGTACTCTGAGCCTTAGCGGAATACATGTGCCAAGAGAGGTAGTGTATTCTAGGTCCTTAATTTTAGCTGGCAGACACTTGAGCACAACTTTGTACACATATGTGCCGACGAGAGGATTTGAAACTTCCATGTAATCTTCGACCTCACCCACCACCAGTGGGGAGTATAACAACGTTACAACAGCCTGTGAAAAGGCATTACACTATAATGCTAACACTAAACTATAGTATTACTAGTGTTTCGATTCATGAAGTAATCCCGTTCGCTCAAACGTTTCGGAACAAAAGAAAAAAACAGCACCTGTTCCAAAACGAGACAAATAAATTACTAGCGCCCTTCATGTCCTCGAGAATAATTTGCAAGAATATTAGGTTTTCTTTCAAATTGGTATTCTATTAACAAAAGACATCAACGAGCCTTTAGTTAGAAGGGTTACATCACTAAGTCGTCCGATATTAAATACGTTACCTCCGAATTCCTGCAAATTTTTAGCATGTCAGGACAGTCCAGTTTATCACATCGAATGAAAAAGTTTGCGTCTTCCGCCAGTGGGTTGGCGATTACGATTTCCTTCTGCACTGACTCCCGTGCCCGCGAGACGAACGTCAGCGTGTCAACTATAGGGCTTTTAGTTACCGTCACTATTACATTGTAGAACTGGTACTCATGACTCACCTCGTTTACAAACATTACCTGCATTAAAAGAGAAAATTAAGTTTACTTATGCCATAGATTAGTTATAAATTAATTTACCTATGTGACTTTTAAGGAATCTAATTGGAGTTGTGTTGGTGACTGTACCTAACTGTCTTTCTTTAGTGTGGTTATTCGTCCCAAGTCTTTAGGTAAAGTAGGTAGATAGTATTTTGTGCCGTACTAACTTTAATTTGCATTTCGCATTCTTCGTAACAGACATATGTCCAGCGACAAGTGGCGGCGGCTTCGCCCCATACTTTTATCGTTTCAGGATGTTTTATCTCGAAATACCCTTCGAACTTATCAGGGAACACCTTTACCACTTCCGTTGCAACTGCGTAAGATTCTGGGAACTGTTCAATTAAAATGTTATTACAAAAAAAAACCTAAATACCCAGACCCACAACAAGGCCTTTCCTTTATGAAATTTGTAATAAAATATTTTTGAAACAATATATTTTTATATATAAAATTGAATCCAATTTCGCGTGGTCAAGCCATCACGCGTGAACGGCTGGACCGATTTCGCTAATTCTTTTTTTGTTGTATTTGTTATTATCAGGAGATGGTTCTTATGAAAGAAAAAAATTAGAAAATTGCGCGGATAATTAGAAAATTTAAGAATACTTAACCACCATATAAAATTATTTTGGACATAAAAACTTTTTTAATGTAACCTTATGTTATGACTTATGATTATGACTTTAAAAAAATTAAGAATAAGGAATAAGAATTATTATTTTGGACTATATAAACTTTTTTATGAATGACGTTTGACATAGAATTGAAAGAATGCGTGCTGCAATACCGTCAAAGAAGATGTAAAAAAACCAGCCAAGTGCGAGTCGGACTCGCGCACGATGGGTTCCGTACCAAAAAACGGCAAAAAAATATATAAGTTTGTTGTATGGGAGCCCCCATTAAATGTTAATTTTATTCTGTTTTTAGTATTTGTTGTTGTAGCGGCAACAAAAATACATCATCTGTAAAAATTTCAACTGTCTACCTGTTGTCGTTATTAATATCGAGCAAAAAACGGCAAAAAAATCACGTTTGTTGTATGGGAGCCTCCCTTAAACATTATTTTTATTCTGTTTTTAGTATTTGTTGTTATAGCGGCATTAGAAATACATCATCTGTGAAAATTTCAACTTTCTAGCTATCGCGGTTCATGAGATACAGCCTGGTGACAGACAGACAGACAGACAGACAGACAGACAGACAGACAGACAGACGGACAGCGGAGTCTTAGTAATAGGGTCCCGTTTTTACCCTTTGGGTACGGAACCCTAAAAACTGGATGTCGTTTAAAACAGATGCTTCGGTCGGAGTTATTTTATTGATGAAATACATGTAAAATAATTCATTTATTATTTCTTACAAAAAGGATCTAAGAAAACTGAATTTCTTAGTGCTCAGCTCATCACGGTTAGTTCAGAGCCATCACGCCTAATATTAAATTAGTAAGTTTGGATAGACTAACATACACGTTACTTTTAACATAACAAGTCATATATACTTGGTTATAAAGCTGATGGGTTATAAAGTAAACGGGAACGGAAACGGTACCTACCCAAATTTTCATTAATTATACCAGTTCGAATTCAATATTCATAACTAAGACAGGACAACGTCTGTCGGGTCAGCTAGTATTTTTATAACTACAATTTTTTTTTTCACAAATTTCGTAAAGGAAAGGCCTTGTTGTGGGTCTGGGTATTTAGGGTGTATTTAACGGGGTAGGTATTCTTTTTATGCCGATAAAAATCCATTTACGCATCCCCCCCTTGCAGGTGAGCAGGGGTACCAGCCCCCCTAGCATAACCACCGTAACGCGATATGATATAGCGATTTATATTTTTTTACAAAATTTTGCGGGGCCAGATGTGACATTTCTATATCTCGTACAATAATAAAATAACAAATATTAGAAAAAAGTCTGTAGAATCGAATTACTGTAGTAAATAGCAGAAGCCATTTAACTTGCTTACTCACCTCCGTGATGTTATAAACAAGCAACTCTTGGACATAGCTGTCTTTCGCCGCGACCGTGATGGCGATGTCGCTATTAGGGTTAGGATGCAGCGCCGCCCCGATCACAGTCATAAAAAGTGCACTCTCCCCCAGTGGTGAATACAAAATTTGACACTGTTATACAAGGTTAATTTATAAGTATACACCGTTAATTTTTAAGTATATCTAAAAATGAAGAGGGGATTTCAGACCAGGTAAATGAACAACTTTTACTATGGGGCCAACCACGAAATCGCGAAAAAAAAATATTTGACAATCCCATTTTTAAGGTATATACTTACTTCATGTTTCCCTATCGTTTTGGGTTTAAAATGTATTGGAACATTTAATGTGGAGTTTGGCTCGACGTGGAATTCCTTTAAAGTTTCGAAGGGTCCCCCAGAAACCTCACTCAACAAGAGCCACATATCATCCGATCTGCAAAAAATATTTTTATTATAATTCTCGATACAAACTCATACACGCAAGCGCTCTTCTAAATAAGAATTCCAATAGGGTTAGTCAATTTCTAAATTACCTACACAATAAAAATACATACAAATATGCATTTCCATTTAAAAATAGACAAAATTTTCTAAATTGTTAAATTTTGCATGTTAATGTTTTTAAATGAATAGCGGTTGAAATTCTATGTAACATCTTGTGCAATACCTATTCTTTGCAAATAAACACTTTGACTTTGAAAAAAAGAATACAGACAATGGAAAATAGTTTGGTTAGGGTATAGGGTTTTAACTATAAAAAAAACTAACTTGTTACTTCCTGGTAAAGAGAAGTATTTTATTGACTGAATGTGATTGCAGCTTGTTTTAATTAAATTAATATTCATGTCTATCTCTCTCTATGATAGAAATTGTTAACTTACGGATTTGTAACAACGACGTAGCCGGTCATCACCTCCCGCACGGGGCATTCTAAGAACATCGTCTTATTCTGGACGTCGCCCACGTCCACGCAGGTGGCATACATGGCTATTTCGAGGGGCGTGTAATTCTCGATGTTACAACTCGCCTGAATGTAAAATAAAAGCTGATTGCGTATGGCAAGACGTTACACTGACACGCGTTTATGTAGCTTTTATAATTTTTAGGGTTCCGTAGCCTAAATGGCAAAAAACGGAACCCTTATAGATTCGTCATGTCTGTCTGTCTGTCTGTCCGTATGTCACAGCCACTTTATTCCGAAAGTATTAAGACTACCCAGTTGAAACTTGGTAGGTAGATGTATTCTGTTACCCGCTTAACGAATTTAATACAAAAATAAGAAAAATAAAAGATTAAGGGGGGGGCTCCCCATACATGGAACTGAAACTGAAAAAAAAGTCTGTGGTTTCGGTAATCATATTTTCCAATTCTGTAGAGGATTTCTCGTTAGCTGATTTCAACAGACACACCTCCTTTTTAGGGTTCCGTAGCCAAAATGGCAAAAAACGGAACCCTTATAGATTCGTCATGTCTGTCTGTTTGTCTGTCTGTCTGTCTGTCTGTCTGTCCGTCCGTATGTCACAGCCACTTTATTCCAAAAGTATTAAGACTACATAGTTGAAACTTAGTAGGTAGGTGTATTCTGTGAACCGCTTTACGATTTTTATATAAAAATAAAAAAAATAAAAGATTAAGGGGGGGCTCCCCATACATGGAACTGAAACCGAAAAAAAATTTTTTCTTCAAACCAACACGTGTTGGGTATCTATAGATAGGTCTTTAAAAATGACATTGAGGTTCCTAAGACAACTTTTTTTCAAAGTCAATCGTTTGAAAGATATAAACCGCCAAAGTGGTAAAATGTGTGTCCCCCCCCTTTAACTTTTGAAATAAGAGAGTGAAAAATCTAAAAAAAATGTATGCTGTAGATCTTAATAAAGACTTTCAACCAAAATTGGTTTGAACGAGATACAGTAATTAGTTTTTGAGATATAGCACATTTTCCAAAACCGCAAATATAACTTTGTCATTCATACCAACACTGTGAAAAACAAACTTATTTTTGCAGACGAAAAATGATAAGTGTTATTAAATATGATATGGTATAAGGTAACTACGGAACCCTATGGCGCGTGGCCCGACACGCACTTGGCCGGTTTTTTGTTATACATGTTCAATGCAGACTTAAGATATTGTATCAAAAAACCCTGTCAGATCCTGAAAAAAGTGATAGTGTTGCTAAATCTGAACAACATTCTCCAAAGAACATAGGTCGAAAAACATTTTTTTTTCGTCTTTCTTTAGTAAGTCGGTCAGCTGACACATTTTGTATGGGAGTATGAAATTTTTTTCGTTTTTGACCCATGTTCCATAGAGAATGTTGTTAAGTTTCAGCAACACTATTACCTTTTTCAGGATCTGACAGGGTTTTTTGATACATGATGTAGAAGGTACATAAATCATGGTAAATAAATTAAAGCAGTTCTGGAAAGTGAACTTATTTTAAGCTAACTTTTATAAAGTTGATATCACTCACCCAAACTTTTATGAAAGGATTATGATTAACAGGCCTGAATGTTATCGTGAATGTAACATTGGTGTGTGCCGCGATGTTTCCTTGTAGAGGAGATATTGTAAACTCATTTGAAATTAGGGGTTGCCACCAAAATCTATGAAAAGGAAAAGGTTTATAATTCTTCAAAAATAATCCTAATCTTCAATAATTATCATGCTTGCGTATAGCAGGGATGGCCAAGAGGTCAACCGCGTAGAGTTAAATAAACTGAATAGAAAAATATGAAAAAATAACATTTAATATCAAACAATAACATCTAAACTCTACCCTACAGTCGACCGAAAGTTTTTTTTTAAAACACAAGTAGACCTCACACAACACACGTCATAAGTTTGGCCACTCCCTGCCCTCCTAGCACAACCGACAAAACACGCATATCACGTGATATAGCGTTTTGTCGACACTCAACGTACGAACCAACGAACGAACTTAAACGTGATATACCACAATATTATATCGCGATCGCGTTTCGGTAGTAATGCTAGGGGGGCTGGCGTATAGCGTACCTTGCACCAAAATCTCCCTTATTGTGTAACATTACTTTGAGTATTTTGCACCCTCTCTTGCGCACGCGACCGAACTGCAAGGAGTTCTGGCTGAAGCACAGGCTCATGCCCGTGGCGCTGCCACTCAAGCGCACCAGGGGTCTCTCAAATTCAAACACTTTCATGTTCAACTGCAAAAAGGACAAACAATCGTATACGCCGGGATTATTCTTACACCATAGTTTACAAGAATTGATACTAGGTTTTAGAATTATTCCACTTTGCTCCACCAAGCCGCCCCACTGGTGCCCTTGTTCGCTTTAGGACAGATAATCTTTACAGCAGAAATTATACAGACGATGGAGAATGTTAACTTCTATATTTTCACTTTTTGATACTTATATTCACCAGTGGGGTGGCTTGGTGGGCAAAGTGGAAAAAAACAGATTTTAGGGTACCTGGACGTTTAGTGTGCTGATCAAACCAACTGGTTTAAACTGTATTTTTAAAGGTACTTTCCTATACGGTTTTATTCGGCATTTATTAGGTATGACTTTCAGCGATGATAAAGCGTTCTGTATATCCATTGCGATTTGTTCTTTTACTTTGTCGTCCTTATAACGCTGCAGCATTATCACTCTTAAATTAACAAATTAATAATAAGTTGATCATCTACACATATTTTATATAATTATCCCTTAAAAAAGACTGCATTGAAGTTTGAAGGACGGATCCAGGGGGGCCCAGGGGTTCAATTGCTTTAAAACTTATTTATTTCTTAAAACGTGGCCCGAGTCTACGAGCCTACCAAATTTAAGTCCTTGATCCGCCCCAGCACTGATTCGTAATATTTTTTTTAATATAGGTATGACAGTCTTCTTGTCAGCTAAAAAAGGTCTGGAACGGGTGGTAGGAAAATATAGACGATTCAAAAGTACTTAATTATTAAGTTTATTTCAATAAAGCTTATTTGACTTTGACTTTGACAGCCAATAGCACAATACCTAGAAGGACCAGTGTCAGTGGCATTCAAAGCATTAGCAGCGCTGGGGCTAAGGCACACACTGGTGGCTTCAGTATTGGTCGTATCTTCAATCACGGGATACATATCCTTAAATATGAAAGTTGCGTCAATGGGAACTTTACTATGGTTCATCACTTCTATCTGGCGGACTATCTTCTCTCCTACTTTCACTGCTCCTAAATCGAAACTCTTCTGACATCCTTCATATAAGTCATAAAGAAGGGGTACGCCTGAAATTACAAGTAACGAATTTCAGCAAAACATACCTCGTAAATATTTTACTATTCATACTTTAAATTCAACTAGCCTTCTCCTTTGATGGTTACAATTTCTTCACATAGTGAATTAACCCAAAATTGCAGTTTGAATTCGTATTCTTTTACTTGTTTTGGTCGGAAGTAAATGGGAATCTTCAAGCGCCTTTCAGGTTCGATATTTATCATTTCCCCGTAATCAACAAATAATTCAGGAAGATTCGTAAAATTTAAATTGAGGCTGTGAATAATAAAGCGGTAGTTAGGTTATAAAGGCCGTTAAACGTAAACCGCAAATCGTTTTGCGACGCAAATTAAAGTGGAAACATTCACATACATAATAGGCACTTTGTCATCGTTGCTAAATGCCAAATTCTTCTTGTATGTAGTATCAGGTGCATTAATGATGCATTTCCCAAAATCATACTCCATGCAAGAGAAATGATATGCCGGTTTTTCTATTTCTGCATGAAGATAAATACTATACTCTGGACCGTCTGAAATCTGTGGTTAAAATCATTATTAATACAACGTTATTTTTTATTTACACAAATCTGAAAAAACAAATTTCAGTTGTTTCATACAAATTGTTCATAATGATCAACTCTAATAGATTTTTCAAATAAAATAGTACTTTTAATTTGTTTAGGTAGCTACATAAAATTATTGTTTTGTAAAATACTATATTGTTACTATAAGCGAAAACCTTTAATTAGCTTATTGTTTCCTACGTTTTTTCTACACCTATTTGTATAGCTGCTGGTTTTCCATGAAATAAATAAAAAAATATGAAAAAAAAACAACTAAATCGCCTGTTTGAGGCAAGGTAAAAGACTGGCAGCATTGCCTCTTTGAATGGTCAAACTAATGCGTTTGGATGGCAAAACTAGATTTACGTTGATAAATTAGTATTATCTATATATATAAAAGAGAAAATCACTCACTGACTCATCACGAAATTTCAGAAACTACAAGTGCTAGGAGTCTCAAATTTTGCATGGGGGTTCCTTTTAGGATGAAGGTGCTCACTAAGACGGGATTTTGCGAAATTCAACCCCTAAGGGGGTAAAACAGGGTGGCAAAGTTTGTATGGGAGAAAGCGATTCCTTGGCCCGATTGACTTAAAATTTGGCATAGACATTCTTTAACAAAATTAATTGAATATATGTTTCGTATTTTCTTGAAATGTATCCCCTAACAGGGTTGAAAAGGGGTAGAAAGCTATTTTTAGGGTGGTTGACTTCGATATCGGAATCAAAACTTCTTAGTGCATTTGTACGATTAAGAAAAATAAATGTCAGTTGTCAGGTTGTCACCTCCCCTGAGATTGTAATTATGTCACCGCACGAGCTGACATTTCATGTTGTATAAGATTTTATCCTGATTTTCACTACCTATTTTACGAAATATTAGTCTACTTCTAAAACGT
Source organism: Agriphila geniculea (assembly GCA_943789525.1). NCBI lineage: Eukaryota > Metazoa > Arthropoda > Insecta > Lepidoptera > Crambidae > Agriphila > Agriphila geniculea. Next base: position 9,188,920 of record OX038873.1, on the reverse strand, counting down.
AGCAAAATCTATCAGATATCTAACGTGGCAAGGAATGTGGTGTAAAGTGTTAAAATTGAGAGCCGGATAATAATGCACAACATAAGTTGCACCCGAGATAATTTGCAATGTCACGTTATTTTAGCCAGGAACTCAGATCAAATAAAAAAGGAAGATGGAGCGTGTGCAGTGGTTGCGAACAACTAAGTGAAGCCGGTTTTTGATGGTACATGTGTGCGTACTAGAGGGCGGGCGGGGGCCGGGCGGCAGGGTTCGCCCAATGACGAACGAAAGCCAAGGCGTAGTTTCGTTACATATGTGTGCATAAACTGTGTATGTACACAGCCAAGGCGTAGTTTTACTGGCTTCACCGCTTTGTCGGAAGACTCCGTCTTTACTTTTTTATTTGGTCTGAGGCCAGGAACCAGGAACAAATAAACATACATAGATTTTTATTTAAAAAGAAGATACCTACCAAACTATTAAGTATGAGTATTAAATGTTACATAATATTATTATACTTATTTTGTTATATTACTGCTAAGAAATTTTATTAAGTACCTACCTACCTACCTAATACAAAATCGTGAACAGTAGGGCGTCGGTTCTGTAACCAAACTCGAACCCCACTTCGAATCTCACTTCATTGCACGGGACGGGAACTTTAAATCATAAATAAGATAATGATAAGATTTTTTTTTTTCGTCACGAAATATTTTAGATAGCTACCTAAATTTATTGTAATCGGTAAAATTGCTCATTTAGTTAGCTAATTTCTAATAACAATTCACGCGAAGTGAAGTGAGGTTCGAAGTGAGATGCGAGTTTGGTTACAGAATCAACAGATTGCGCAGGCAAAACCGCGGGGTGCAGCCATTACCTACATATCACAAAGTTGTAAAAATGTGAAATTTTTGATGTTTGGATGTTGTTCATTTTGTTACTCAATCACGTCTTACCCGGGTGAACGGATTTTGACGAAATTTGGCACAGGGATAGATTATAGTCTGGAATACTTAACACAGGCTTCTTTTCATGCCGATCATTGGTTTCCAAGGGAAGACTTACAACGATTACCGATTCCCACGCGGGCGGAGCCACGGGCAAAAGCTAAACATAGTATAAAACAGTGTCGCTTCCCGCCGTCTGTACGCTTCTCTTAAACTATACATAAAAATCGCAATAAAATCGATCTTTAAGTTTGGGAGCTAGGTTGCCTCAGATTCCTCAGACAGACACACACACACACACTTCAATTATATTTTAACACCCCTTGCGTACGTCGTATATATGTAGATATGTTTTAACGTCTACTGCTTACACTGAGTTGAGGTCACTCTTGGCATCACATAGCGCTGCACAGTGTAACATAGTAACTCTGTTAATTTTTAGTAACTTAAGTATATAAGGTGGTACCGTTTTAACTGTGAAAACTTTAAGGGGTTGTCAGGTGACGTGTTTAGAACACAAAAAAAATAATAAAAAAAATCAGAAAAATATTTTGATTTTTTTAAATTTTAATAATTTTTTTATTATAATTATTATCGTAGTCGATTCCTTCGATATTGAAACTAAACAATCACAAAATAATAAATAAATACAACAAAATAACAGATTACTTTGGTATTCCCTTGTTTTACTCACGCATTATACCATCCATACCCGGCCGGCGCGTGGCCGACAAACAGCTGACGATGTTGTTCCACTGTACCTCACTAGGCACACGTACCTACAACTGGCTTTCCTACAAACGAATGTTGTTGCCTACGCTTTTTAAGGTATCACTAAGTTCGATGACCTTTGATAAACTCGAACTTAATTAATTTTAAAAAACGCGAGTTATTAAGTACCTACCTACCTAATCTCTGTAACTTTAACCCGTGAGAAGGCGCGCTATGAGCAATTTGCTCACACAAAAATTTCATCCAACAATTTTTAATCTTACCCTCGCTATACCATTTCAAGCTCCCAATTACCTTCTTAACTATTTATCGCCTCTCTCCTGACACAACTCCCGCGCCGGTCAAAGGCGTTGCGACTGCGCAGCGAAGCAATTGTGGAGGCCATATACCATCTTGCGGCAATTTGCTCATCACGCGCCTATCCATGTAAGTATTTATTTTTGTGGTGTAAGGAAGAAAACTTATTTTTTTTTATTTATTATCGTTGATTTTTATGTAAACAATCTTAAGTAATAAATGAATTAACATTATTTCATTTCTAGCTACACCACACATGCAAAATGGACGATCGAATGCAAGCACAAATTAGTTCGTGGTTGGAAGAGGATTCTGGTGATGAATTGGATGCGGATCTCGAAATTGAAGAACAGTATCGGGTTTATACCATAGAAAGCGATAGTTTTGTCATTCGCAGTCCTCATGCAACTGCTACGGAGCAATCGTCGGATGAAACTGATGCTGATATTTCAACTCCAATATGTCCTAGACGTAAGATAAAAGCTCAAAAAAGCGTGTACTTCGTGCAAGCAATTACCTTGCACCGAGCATACAATATACATGTGTTCACTATGTTTCGAGAAGCACACTAGTGTAGATCTCATGGAAGAATCATTTTTTTGAGTTTTTATTATGTAGCAGTTTTTATTGTGATTTTTATGAAATCTGCCAAAAGTTTTATATAATGATAAGTTGTTTTGTTATTTAATTTAGAAGTTGCATTTATGTTTAATAGTTTTATTAAAAACACTTATTTTCTTACTTCCTAAACCTTGTTTTATTCATTTTAGTATATTATAAACCAATAAATATATAAACTCTAAAAATATTAACATTTATGGTAGTGTGAGCAATTTGCTCGCACGCGCCTCCTCGTGTAAGAAAATTAGGCGCGCCTTCTCACGGGTTAAATTGGTAAGTGTACCTACATGACCCCAAACAGCTGGTTGATTTTGTTTACACTGCACACTACACAAGAAAGTGATACGACTGATAAGCTTCCCATCACACTTGACAGGCTTTGGACTTTCAAACTAATGTACTTAATAAAAACAGTCAATCTTTTACATAAAGTAACTAAAATAGGTTAGGTATCTACTATGGTATTATTTTATTATTACATTAATTTGGCGCGTTTAAAAGTTCATCACCTTTAACAAGTTGTTTTCACAAGTCCTATTTACACTTTTATAAAATTATCTACAGAACTGCTGCACCCGATCACCACCTCTGTCCTCTCTCAATGCACAAGTACGCAGCAGGTAGGTACTCTTGATTTGTATATCGAGCCATAGCTAACACTCTACGCAAACACAACACGACAAGAGAACACACGGAAACAGACTGCAGAAAAAATAAGAAGTGCGTGCGGTCCAACCAAGAGAAAGAGAGAGGGAGACTGCAGGCGGGCGGGGGAGGGTTTTGTTTTAGTTTAAAGGTAGTTCTACACACTATGACTACACGGACGGAATCTCAACTCCTAAAAATAGTTTGTGGACTTCCTTTCGCATACCTACATTACTTAAGCGAATTTTAAATTATTATACTTTACTATCATCGCCATGAAACTACAAAATCGAGTCATCAAAACCATCTTTTAATCACAAAAAAGGCAGGAGGTGTGGTTGTGAACTTTAAACATACGTAATCGTATGATTCTTTACATTGTTAATAGTCACTAAAAAGTAAAAGTAAAATGGGAGATAGATAGTGACAGATAATAACACATTCTATGTGATTCATAATTGTTGTTTTCTTTTGTGAACAGTTTTATAACTTAAAAATCCTAACATCAATAAAAAAGATGCCCTAGGTAAGTACTTATCTTAATAAAATAAATTAACGAGCACGAAGCTAGCGAAATTAATTAAACAATTTACTTACTCATCAAAAATTAATATCACAATATCGAAACGTCTGTAGAACCCTTTATCGGTCGGCGCTTTCTTTGTAGATGCGCCAACGACGCGGACGCGGCACGGGCTGCGTGCAGCAAAGGACGCCGCTCGCCTTGCCACTCTCCCCGCCCCGCCGCAGATTTTGATTTGAGTTGGTTGAGTGAGTTGTGTCGTCGTGCGTGACCGCGTGACCTGTCGCACACGCCGGCGCCGGTCGCTTTGTCGTGATATTTCACGCATTTTGCCGATCTTTTAATGTCATGTCACAGAATAACGTGACGTGACATTAAACGTACGTAATCACGTGTATACACAAAATCATGGACACGAAGTCTATGAAATGTCGTAACTCGTAACCTACCTACATTAGAAATTAGTGTGATAATTTACGAGTTACGAGTAGGTATTTAGTCTTACTGTGTGATTATCTTGCATCGATTCTTTAGTGGACAAGTAAAAGGATTTCCAGTAGGTACAGGTATACTGACTGGTCATGTATAATGGACGAAAGTTCATTGATACTTTAAAGTTTGAGTGCATTGTGATGTGATGTGATAGTGAAAAGTATCGGATACAATGTGTGAAGCGAGACCAATGAGTCTCGTTTTAATTCTGCTCATATGTAAGTACCTATAAGTAATTTACTAAACACGTCATAGGATAAACAACTTAAATTGATGTTATCAAGGGTCATTGAACTTACTTGTTAGACTAGAAATGTAATGAAAAGTGGGATTATGTAATTACAAATACTAATTTAAAGCGACCATTCATTATAACTAACATTACACTTACAGCTTACTTTAATAAAGTTGAGTTTATCAAAGGTCATCGAACTTACTGGGTACCTTAAATAATAGCGTAGGTAACATTTGCTAGGAAAGCCATTTAGGTATTAAGTAGTGGAATCAGTAGCATATTTCGAAAATTCTATGGCGTACGTACGATACGCGCGTGAGTATAATCGTCTCAGCTGTTGCTGGGTCGATGACCGCCGCGTGCGGCCCGCGCGTGCCCCTAGTGGATAGCATGATGCGTAGTAAAACAAGATATACCATAGTTATTCGATTATTGTTGTATTTATTATTATTTTGTGGTTGTTTAGGTTTAATAACGGAAGAATCGACTACGATAATAATTATAATGAAAAAAATTAATAAAAATAAAAAAAAAGAAATAATTTTCTGATTTTTTTTATTATTTTTATTGTGTTCTAAACACATCACCTGACCACCCCTTTAAGTTTTCACAGTTAAAACGGTACCACCTTATATATGTATATAAGGTGGTACCGTTTTAACTGTGAAAACTTTAAGGGGTTGTCAGGTGACGTGTTTAGAACACAATAAAAATAATAAAAAAATTCAGAAAATTATTTTGTTTTTTTTACTTTTATAATTTTTTTTATTATAATTATTATCGTCGTCGATTCTTCCGATATTGAAACTAAACAATCACAAAATAATAATAAATACAACAAAATAAATGATTACTATGGTATTCCCTTGTTTTACTCACGCATTATGCGATCCATACGCGGCCGGCCGGCCGGCGCGGCGCGCAGCGCTGGCCGACAAACAGCTGACGATGTTGTACCTCACTCACCACTGTACCTACGCACACGTACCTAAAACAGGCTTTCCTACAAACGAATGTTGTTGCCTACGCTTTTTAAGGTATCACTAAGTTCGATGACCTTTGATAAACTCGAACTTAATTAATTGTAAAAAAAACGTGAGTAATTAAGTACCTAATAATCTCTGTTACTTCAAATTGGTAAGTGTACTTACATGACCCCAAACAGCTGGTTGATTTTGTTTACACTGCACACTCACTACACAAGAAGGTGATAAGACTGATAAGCTTCCCATCACACTTGACAGGCTTTGGACTTTCAAACTAATGTTGGTACTCAATAAAAACAGTCAGTCTTTTACATAAAATAACTAAAATAGGTTAGGTACCTACATACTTGGTATTATTTTATTATTACCTACATTCATCTGGCGTGTTTAAAAGTCCATCACCTATTAACAAGTTCTATTCACAAGTCCTATTTACACTTTAAAAAAACTATCTACAGAACTGCTACACTACACCCGATCACCACCTCTCTCAATGCACAATAGGATTAGTACGCAGTAGGATTTGTATATCGAGGCATAGCTAACACTCTGCGCAAACAAACACAACACAACACGACGAGAGAACACACGGACACAGACTGCAGAGCAGAAAAAATAAGAAGTGCGTGCTGCGTGCGGTCGTCCAACCAAGAGAGAGAAGAGAGAGAGAGAAGACGGCAGGCGGGCGGCGGAGGGTTTTGTTTTAGTTTAAAGGTGACTCTACACACTACACGGAATCTGAACTCCTAGAAATAGTTTGTGGACTTCTTTTCGCATACATTACTTAAGCGAATTTTAAATTATTATACTTTACTATCATTGCCATAAAACTACAAAATCGAGTCATCAAAACCATCATTTAATCACAAAAAAGGCAGGAGGTGTGGTTGTGAACATTAATTAAACGTACCTACCTAATCGAATGATTCTTAACATTGTTAATAGCCATTAAAAAGTAAAAGTAAAATGGGAGATAGATAGTGACAGATAACATTTATTTACAATTACAATAACATCCTATTTTATTCATTCATATGTTTTTTCTTTTGTAAACAGTTTTATAACTTAAAAAAATCCCAACAACAATAAAAAGGATGCCCTAGGTACTTAACCTAATAAAATAAATCAACGAGCATGAAGCTAGCGATTTAACAATTTACTTACCTACTCATCAAAAATCAATATCACAAAAACGAAACGTCTGTAGCACCTTTTATCGGTAACTTTTTGGCGCTTTCTTTGTAGATGCGCCGACGACGCGACATGCATGCACGCGGCACCTGAAAGACGCGTGCGGCCGCGGCGCGGGGCGGCACGGGCGGGGGGCAGCAAAGAGCGCCGCCCGCCTTGTCGTCCGCCGCCCGCCGCCCCGCCACAGATTTTGATTTGAGTTGGTCACCTGTCGCACGCGCCGGAGGACGCTTTGTCGTGATATTTCACGCATTTTGCCGATCTTTTAATGTCATGTCACAGAATAATAATAATAGGTACGTGTTTAGGTACACAAAAGCATGGACACGAAGTCTATGAAATGTCGTAACTCGTAACACATATCGTGATGTGATGTGTGAGTGTATTGTACCTACCTACATTATGAATTAGTGTGATAGTTGTCATTAAATTTACGACTTACGAGTAGGTATTTAGTCTTTCTGTGTGATTATCTTGCATTGATTCTTTTGTGGACAAGTAAAAGGATTTCGAGTACAGGACACACTGACTGGTCATGTAAATAATGGACGTCAATGAACTTTAAAGAGTTTGAGTGCATTGTGATTGTGATGTAATAGTGAAAAGAGTCGGATACGATGTGTGAAGGAAGAGAGACCCCATTAGAACTAAATACGTTAGTAAGTAATTTACTAAACACGTCATAGGATAAACACCTTAAATTTATGTGATTACATTAATTTAAGGTGTTTGATTAAAGGTAATTGAACTTACTTGTTAGACTAGAAATGTAATGGAAAACGGGATCATGTAATTACAATTACTAATTTAAAGCGACCGTTCATAATACCTACCTAACGTCAAAGATTTAAATCTTTGCCTAACGTACACTTACTTTAATAAAGTTGAGTTTATCAAAGGTCATCGAACTTATTGCTAGGTACCTTAAAAGCGTAGGTAACATTAATTTGCTAGGAAAGCCATGTATTAAGTAGGTAGTAGTATCAGTAGCATATTTCGAAAATTCTAAGGCGTAATACGTACGCGTACGTACGATACGTGTCATCAGCTGCTTGGGTTCATGACCGCGTGCGGTTCGCGCGTGGATGGCATTATGTGTTGGTAAAACAAGAGAACACCATAGTTATTCGATTATTGTTGTATTTATTGTTATTTTGTGGTCATTTAGGTTAAATATCGGAAGAATCGACGACGATAATAATTATAATAAAAAAATAAATAAAAATTAAAAAAAATTTAAATAATTTTTAGATTTTTTTTATTATTTTTATTGTGTTCTAAACACATCACCTGACTACCCCTTAAAGTTTTCACAGTTAAAACGGTACCACCTTATATATAAATATATAAATTATTGTTATGCTTTGTGTATGTGATATGTGCTGCCAATAAAACGATATTCTATTCTATTCTATATCCTGTAGTATAATCAAATAACTTCACACTGACACCACATTAGCACAGTTTTACATTAGTAACTACATTGCACTGCACCCGTGCGAAGCCGGGGCGGGCCGCTAGTGTTTATATATGCCTGATGACGCCAACTTTAGGCTCCAAATAGGCTTTATTATTTAGGCTCTCACAACAATGAGTACCTGCTGGTTACCTACACCAATTACAGACAAATTAGCAATACGAAAATGTCCCATTCCCATTAGATAGGAGGGAGGGAGGACATGCACTAAAATAAAACTAAAACTAGTGGCTCTGTGAGCTGTAGACCTCGCTTTTGTGATATTTTTGATCATTTTTCTAAATGGTTGAATTTTTTTTCTTGTAAATTTTCGAAGAACTGACTCGACAAAAAATCTATAGGTAATAATTTATTGAACCTGCTCACAAAATTTGTGAATAAGGGCCCAAATCAGTAACCTTTCTTTCTACATGCCTTTATTAGAGTGACCATTTCAAAAAAGTCTTTGAATCATTGTTAAATGACATACTTATTTAATTCTTCCCTTGTTCAAAATTAAATATATAAAAAATAAACTCACAGCTAAAGTAACAGGGAAAGCTTGCACGGGTACTTTCTTGAGAGTGAAGTAGAGCACGCATTCAACTTCATTGCCGGGTATGACGTGCCCGCTCTTGGGATCGACGCTCACTTGTAGGAACTTCTTCACCGAGCTGGTATTGTAGTGCCAGTCAAAGAAGAATGTCGCTGAACCGTCGTTCTTCACCGTAAACGGTATTGTACGTTGGTATGTTGAAGCAGTCTTTATGAAAAACAAAACATTTATCATACCTGCCAAAATTAGGCCAGTAAAATCTTACAAGCAAACGCAAAACGCGATGTAAAGCTGCATTTTTGGTATGTTATTTAGACCCCTTAGGAGAGTGTCTAACTACGTTTTGCAAGCAAAAAGTAGTTGTGCTACCTGCGTGATACGTGAAAAACTGCAAAAATTTTCAGTTTTTGCAGTTTAATTAAAAAGCTATGGGCTTTTGACATTAGTTGCCATTATCATTTTAAAAGTACTTATATTAGATAGAATTTAAGCCTACCCACAGCTCCGCATGTCTAATAGTTTTTGAGATATGAAGCTTGAAAAATTTACACTCACCGGTACATCTAACCGTCCATATCGTTATTTTCATACTTTCACCACGTTCACTTCACAGTCTTTATAAATATAAAACGTTGTGCATTTCTATAATTATTTGTATGTTAATAGATTAGTCAGGTGCACATTTTTCGAATTAGAATGTCAAAAAAACCTACCTCGAAAAAGCAAGAAATAATATTCGTAATAATAAAAATACGTCTATTGAAGTCGGGTGGGGCTGGAATACCTACAGATTCCTTTTTTTATTCTAAAAGCCCCACCCGACTTCAATAGACGTATTTTTATTATTACGAATATTATTTCTTGCTTTTTCGAGGTAGGTTTTTTGAAGTCGGTTTTTTGTTTTTTTAAACAATTTTTTATTTTTTTATTTTTAGTGTAGGTACCTTTTGTATTAGGTAGTGTAGGTATATTATTTAGGTAGAAAATTCGGCTCAGCCAAACGTGAGTTAATCGCGGAGAAACATACATACATGCGGGTCAAACTGAGAACCTCCTTTTTTTAAGTCGGTTAAAGAACTACACTTAAGATATCCCGTTTCCAACAAAAAAATAATTATCTTATTCAGTTCATAAACAAAGAAGTTATACGACTGATCATCGAGGTAGTTCACACAAAATCATACTATTTTCGTACTTTTTTCAAGATTACTTGAAAAGTACCGAACCGATTTCAAAATTTCAAAAAATGGGACCAACTTGGAAGTTTACCTAATGTAATAACGTTTGAATCATTTCAATCGGTTCAGCCGTCTTCGAGTAATCGGTGTACATACAAAAAAAAAAAAAAAAAAAAAAAAAAAACGGGTCGAATTGAGTACCTCCCTCCTTTTGAAGTCGGTAATAAGTATAGACACCTCTCAATTTCGCTAAAAATGCAGTAAAGAAATGCATAATTTTAATCCATATATAATCCATTCCATAATTCCATATTCCACGTATGGAACAAGAAAAGGTGTGGGTGGTTAGATGTGCCGATGAGTGCAAATTTTTCAAGCATCATATCTCAAAAACTATTTGACATACGGAGCTGTGGGTAGGCTTTAATTCTTTCAAATTTAATTTACTTTCAAAATTATAGTAGCAACTATGTCAAAAGCTCATAGTTTTTGAATTGAAAGCAAAAACTGAAAAATTATGCAGGTTTTCTCGTATCACGCATGTAGCACAACTTTTTTTGCTTGCAAAACATCGTTTTACACACCTCTAAGGGGTCCAAATAACATACAAAAATGCAGCTTTACATCGCGGTTTGCGTTTTTAATGTAGAATTTTACTGGCCTTAAAATAATAAAGAGTGGCCATCTGAAAAGATATAACAATAAGACCTACCTGATCCAAATGTATATTCGTTGCAGCATCACTGTTGAGCAAATGCTCGTTCCCAATAATGTAATACGTTACTTTAGGTTTAATAGAGTGGCTGAGGGCGTTTACACATAGAGTTAAATATTTTGTCATATACGTGATGCTGCAGAATATTTTGAATGACAATGGCCCATCTTGTATTGGGGTATAAATTATTCTGAAAGTAAATAAATATTTTTGAAGTTTTTTTTTTCATGTTGTATGCTACTAAAAGCACTAAACGAATGACTATGTTTATTTAAAATAAAATAACAATAATTAAAAGCCATTGCTACGTAGTAATATAGATGGCCGCATCGAATAAACGTGCAAGTGAAAAAAGTGAACTTTACAGAAAAAAATAAAAACGAAAATAAACAAAGAAACCTATAAAACTCAAGCTTAGTGTTAAAAAAATAGGTTAAATATAAAAATATGCTTTCAGAATATTTAACTTGAACAATGAAAATACTTATTTAAAGTTTTTGGAAATACAGGAAAAACTATTTTATATCGTATATTCTAGTACAGACTGGAATTTACTGAACGTGCAATAACAATAACACATTGCTCGTTTATTCGTATGAAAATGACACAACTACAAAAATTCAACAAAGCTTTACTCAATGGGGAATGTCCGAAAAAAATCAAATTGGCTAAATATTTTTTATAGATAGGAATAAGCTCCCTTAGTAACAGAAAAAAAAATCAGAATTTTTGGTTGCGTGAAAAAATAAAAAAAAATTAAAGTCTCTTCGACTTCACAAATATAGGAAAGTAACAGCAGAATGGAAATTATACCTTTGCCAACACCTGCCACAATGACAACAAGAATTAAAAACAAAAAGTTTTGACATTTTGTGTTGAAATTTTTTTTAATACCATGTTGTGGTTGTGGCAGGTGATGGCAAAGATATAATCTCCATTCTGCTGTTACTTTCCTATATTTGTGAAGACGAAGAAACTCTAATTTTTTTTAAATTTTTCACGCAACTGAAAATGCTGATATTTTTTTCTATTACTAAGAGAGCTTATTCCTACCTATAAAAAAATATTCAACCAATTTGATTTCTTCGGATATTCCCCATTGTTGGCACTGAATAAATTCATATTAAAAACATTGCACAAATAGTTTAGATGTTTTGATTTTCACGCGAACACCTAAACGTGTGAGAGTGCATTACACATTATAAGCACGTAGAAAACTCGAGTTTATCCTCTGTTCCACTTAGTTACATTGAAGTTACATTAATGGATGGACTGGATTACTGAATGGACACTTTTATTCCAACTAGAAAGTTTTTAACGTAACTAGTAAGACTTTTCTGTTCTCCACCTAGTTACATTATAGTTACATGGCGAAATTATGCGGCGGATTTCATTTTTAATGCTTTTTGGTCAATAGTTCTGCCATATTAAAACTGCCTTTTGCACTCTTGAAATAGTAGGATTGGGGTGAAAATTCGTAACACAATTAAATTGATAGACAAAAGGTTTTATCTAATTTTTATTTACCTTTAAGTTACTACAATGTAACAAAGTGGAACACATGTACAAAAAAAATCTCACTAGTTACATTATTGTAACTACAATATAACCAGGTGGAACAGAAAAGTCTTCCTAGTCACATTAAAAAAAGATTTCTAAATAATGTAACTACTTGGAATAAAAATGTCCATCTAAGTTACATTATTGTAACTTCAATGTAACTAGGTGGAACAGAGGGAGTTTATCACATAACACGTTCGTTAAGTGTTACCTGTTAAGATATTTTTGTCTAAAACAATAAAAATATTAAATATATAATTTATGAATATAGTCATAATTATAAAATTCTAGAAGCAATAAACAAAAAAAAAATGTGCAAGAGCTCTTGCACCTTTATTCGTTTCGGCCGTCGTCGTATCTTAATTATGCGTGTTAAAAATATTGGTTTGATATTATGTAGGTAGGTAGGTAGATAAGATACTTATCACAAAATCCACCTATCTTTCTACTTTTTCATCATGTAAGTACTTCTTCTTCTTCTTATTTTTGTTATGGCAATCTACTTTCCTCTTGGAAGTAATTTTTGCCAGTGTCATGTTTTGAATAATTCAGTATTTCTAGATTTTCTTAGTAAAGTCTGTCCATCCTTACTTGTCTTATATGGTAAACAATCTTCACCCAACTCTTTATTGAAATAATCATTTATAAAATACAACAAATGGTTTTCCACACATAGATTACAAAATAAATTGTTAATAAATTAACAACAATTTCATAAACTAACTAACATATTTTTAAATTACGATTTAAGTATAAAAGACGTATGACAACTGTCAAAAACTGTTTACTAAATAAGACAAGTAAGGATGAACAGACTTTAGATTGTTTCAGTTTACATTAAAATGCGGGTGCATCACATTCCAATGCTGCTTGGAGCATTTGGCAGCGAGTATATCAAGACAGTTTACTCGGTAAGTTTTGCCGAGGTAGCGACCACTACAATAAAAGTCTCAGCTTCACACAACCAAGATCGCGCCTAATTCCATTATCCCACATATTGTTCAGTTGCGTAGACACTTGTACCACAAAACTGCACCAATTTTAAGACACAATATCCACTATGAATCAATTTGCGAATAATTAAAATAGTCACCGAACTGAAGTCGACAAAATCCCGCCAAAAACCTCATGTAAGTACTTACTTGATTGGTGTTTCTGAGAGAGGCCTCAAAGTTCCGCACTCGGGCTCAACGATAACTGGAGTCTTACCGGATTCATTGCACATAGAATTTCCTTTAAACTCAAATTTCAAACCTTCCCTTTCATTGTTCTTCAGTTTCACAATATGCGTGGTGGTAAACCCAACAAGAGAATTCCTCACTAACAAGATAGTCGGAACAAATACTACATCCGGCTCACGAACTAACCCCGCCACCAGTAAATTCATAACCAGGTTATAGACAGGTATAATGAATTTCCATTGAGATTCGTAGACCTTTGTAACAAAACATGTGTCGTCAAAAAAAAACTATAAAGACAAAAAAATCAAAATAGTGATTAACAGTTTTCATCTTACCCCAGGAGCCGTAGGAGAAAATGTAAATGTCACGTCTGTGGAGGTGCCACCTTCTACGTAACCCTTCAACATGTTGCAATGAACTGGAATCAGTTCAGGTTTATCAGACATCACCATCTCGAATATGAATTCATAAGCTTCGCTCGTTGGATTTATAACGCTAAAAGTTCTGAAATAGAACCCATGAAAAATTTGTAGCTATTGTCAAGAACATAATGGACTAATAGAATAGAAATATAGACTGACTTTTTATAACACCCAGATCCCAAAACGTCGAATTCCAACACAGTGATATGAGGCGGTAGAGCCACCCCTGTGACCTTTCGGCGCCCGGATGTGATGTAGTCACTCTCTTCAATATCCAAATGAACATAAGGTATTAAAGACTTCGCTGATATTTTACAATTTACGTTCATGTCATAGGGGTCCAAATTATCTACAATAATCATTATTCATTTTGAATGTGGTTAGACGCAATACAGTACAAGTAGTAAAATCTGCACAATTTAGTGCATAATAATATCATGATTTTTACCTATAACACTTTTCAGCCTCACTTTAAAGTCAAATGCTTCCAACGGTGAAAAGGTCACCTTAAATACTCGACTTTCATTTGGTTTCAAACATTCTTTTTCAGGTTCTATCTTGAACGGTAAATCTACCTCGAAAAAGGTATCCACGCTGTTTCTTTCCAAACTTCCACTGAACAAAGTCACTTTGCTCGGGACTTAAAAAAAACGGTTAATCAAATATGTTGATTATTTGTACAGAAATTAAGTCGAGTTAAAGTTTTGTTAGCTCGGTACCTTCTTCTGTTTTTCCTGTAGGCATATCCATCCAGCCTTCTTTAATGCTATTATTTGTACTTTGGCCTACAAACGCATCATCAGCAGGCTCGACCGAAATCCGCTTCTGTTTATTTGTATTTGTACGTTAAAGATATGGGACATCGTAACATACTTAAATTTAATTAAGTAATTTATTACTGGAATATTGTATACCTACATGATGTTTGGTAATAACCTTATAAAGCCGAATATGTATTGTAGATACTATCTATGCATTCAACTCCGTATTTTTTCTGTATAGTGGCAACCCTAGAACGAAATTGTGGTTTTTTGTCCATTAATGGGATTGATTTGATTACACTTGATTATCGAAAACAATAGTCTATTTGCGTCTAGGGTTGTCACTTTACAGTTTTCCATACTTATTAAAAAAAAAACTCAGTTTGATAAGTCCATGACTTTGAAAAGAAGAAATACTTTTTTTTTCATATTTTATTTTTGTATCTTAAAAATACACTCCTTAGGAATCTTAACACTACTTTTTATTAATATTCGTCAAAAGATTATTACTTTTGGAAACAAAAAGCTCAAGCGACTTCACATCAAAACTCATCGAATGAAGATGCGAATCCTTCCCATTCTTAAGAATTAATTAGCCCGCTGAGATTTTTCTCCTACAAAACACGAATAAATGTCTTGGCGGGCAGATTTTCATCAAGCCAAAAGGTGGTGGAAAATGGAGCCACATTTCAGTTACCACAGTTTTCAGACAATAATAGAAAAAACAATGGGTTAAAGAGGTAGGAACTTAGTTGGACTGAATACGTAGAGCTACAAAAATGTTATCTATTCTAGAGAAATAAAACAAAATATGCCGAAAAAAAAGTGTTTCTTCTTTACAAAGGCATGGACTTATCAAACCACCCTCGTATTCGTATAGTTTCCCATTTCGTTCAAAGTAATAAAGTTGTTGAGTCACTCACTCACTCTCTGTATGCGTAATCAGGCTGTCTCTAAAAATAGCAGTTACCATAAAAAAACCCTTTTAAAATGTGAAAAATATCTAACTTTCTTATATTTATCGATCCTTGCCGGGTATTCATCGTCAATTGCGAAACTCCAAACAATCTTCATGGGAACGCTGCCAACGTTTTTAACGGAGAATTCAAACTTTCGAGTCTGTTATATGAGATAAATACATTTTACATTATCTCATCACCTTTTATGATAATGAAAACAGGAGATAAATAAAGTGCACTATTTACTTGGTAAATGAAAGTATCTTCCAATACTTTTTCTTCTTGTAGAGAGCATGTATATTTTGTGTATTCTGTGGTTGCCGAATAAACGATGACCATCTGAATGGTTCCCAATAAAGCTTCAGATTGTTGGATGACTTGTTCATCAATTACTGACTCGTAACGCTCGTTAACTAACACTTCTCTGTAAATACAAAATAAATTATGGCCACTTAAGAGTGAAAACATTATTTTAATTAATATTTCATTTAAACTAATAGGAATTTTCGGGGTAAGCATGCACATTTGCACAATATACACGCTGAAATTTTAATCATTTGGTTCCCGCAGTGGGGTGGTTCCACTCATGATTACAAGCAACTTTTAATATGGGGCCAACTCTGTGGGTGCGAAAAAAAAAATCAGCTGTTCCATACATTTAGGTAGAGTAGGTATTGCGCTTTTGTATGGAACAGCAGATTTTTTTTCGCACCTACAGAGTTGGCCCCATAGTAAAAGTTGCTTGTAATCATAAGTGGAACCAAATGATTAAAATTTCACGATGTATACACATCAACTTTGTCTAGGGATACAGTTGTTATTTTCATACAAACGAGGTAACTTTGAAGCTTTGGTTTTCTGCCAGGGATGTACCGTGCTGTAATCGGATGATGGCCATCTAGGGAGTGAATGGAGTAGATTCAGATCGCTATACACACCCAACTGATCTGATCAGCATTCTAAAAGGTTAATGGGTGAGAGTTCTCAGTTTGAGGATTTCCATACATTTTCATGCCATTTTCGCGGTTTTTTTAAACATGTCCATTACGTTTTTAGAATGCTGGTCAGATCAGTTGGGTGTGTATAGCGATCTGAATCTCCTCCTTTCACTCCCTGGATAGCCCTCATCAGATCACAGCACAGTACATCCCTGGCAGGAAACCAAGGCTTCAAAGTTACCTCGTTTGTATGAAAATAGCACCTGTATCCCTAGACAAAGTTTATGTGTGTATATTCGCTAAATAAAATAGGGCGCAATGGTTAATCTCAACACTGGTCAAGTAAAACTATGAGTCGAACAAAATGTCACGGCAATGGCCGGCTAGCGCCAGGATTCAAGCTGCATACACTTTCCCATATTTCGAGGAACACACGGATTTGTGTGCTCAGCTTGCACGGCACATTCTGCATACTTTAAGTCAGGTTGGTGACCAATAATTTATCTAGTTTTTATTCAAAATTAATATCTACATTTTGTAAATGATATCAAATATATTTCACTTATTTATTCACCTGTTGTGCCCGAATGTTGTAATAATTTGTCTGTTATCCCACGTACTGCCTTTTAAATCAATAGTCAACGTATCATCGCTTATTGCTGTCAGCGTACAGTTAAAGAATTGCTAGAAAGTAATTATAAAGAAATGGTTAATGAAACCTTACAATCATTTCATAATACCTTTTGAATGACAACCCACTGAATGGGAAGGGACCACGGGGCTAAGATTTTTTAAATCTCATCTTTACATAAAGGAGAGGTAACTCGTATGTGTCGTGAAAAAAATAAAATATACAAGGTGTTTTATAATAACCCGAAAAAATAGTTTTTTTTAGTTGTATGAAAAACTGCAAAGTGCCAACCCTAGACGCAAAAGACTATTGCTTTTATAAATTTATCGCTCGAGGATAGGCTTTTTTCATTAAATTCGGTTCAAACTGTAGACGCTACGATGCTGTGATGACCGATTGGATCGGACGGACTGAACGACCTTATAAGGGTTCCTTATTTTATTACGTAACTTTAAAAATATACTTAGGCCAGTAAATAAAAATCATCGGACTCAGAGGTTGAAAAACAATAAGCCGTATTACTTACTTTTTTCAAAGAAACAGGTTCTATAGAAAAGAAAATTATTTCCAAGTCTTTTTCTTCTCCCGGTGAAATATAGCCCATAGATGGCTTTATGATCACATGGTCCACTTCTACCCATTCAAATTTATACACCTTTTCAGAATTGTTCACCATAATGACAGCCCTTCTTTGGATAGATGCTAACTCACAGCCTCCTGTAAAATATTAGACATAAAAAGGTTTAAATATTTCTGCAATTCCTCGAAGACTTCGCCTTATTTTTAGGAAAAATTTAATATTAATGAATAGAAAGTGAAACTGCTTTACTGCAGTGAATTAAAATAAAAGAAAAACACATTATTTATTTCTATTGCTGGCAAAACTTTGACTTCACCAATCTAACTTTTTATTAGTGATTTTCGACGTTTTTTCCGTCCATCCCAGTGTGACGTCTGTAGCACACCTCTCCGCCGCGAAACACCGCAATAGGTACCGCCATGACAAGCGAAACAAATGCAAACGGTCTGTACTAATGCATAGATAGATCTCGCGATTCCGCCCGATCGGCTCCGACGCCGACGTTTGGCCCACGCGAAAGTAATATCGCGAAACCGCTACGTAGTAGATGTGATCGGCATTTAATTTTATCGTGTCGATAGAAGACAATATGGCGGAACGGTTGAAACTCGGTGTTTCGCCCATCCCACGGACTAAAATACTACATCAAGCCTAAACCCTGTTTGCTGCTGCACATCATGCACCTAGGCGCACTACGTATAACGTAGTGATCATTAGTTATCTTTTTTTCTTATTATTATATTCTTGTACCTACCAGATGTTGCAACAAATAAACAATTTAACTATCTTATATATCTATCAGATTTTTTCTTTGTGTTACCGAAATCCAGGATATATTTCAGTAGAGACGGTTCTGCGCTGCACGAGTCACTGCGCTTTACTGAACCCAGTTTACTTTTTTTGGATTCCATAGGTCTAATAGATTTTTTCCTTTCCATTCTATCGAATGGTGCACTTTTACTTTTCTTTCTAGTATCAACAGTCGAAACAGTCGAAAGTGTTCTGTAAAAGAAAAAGTGTGTAAAGAAACAAACGCATATTAGCAGTCAACGATTATTTTTAATTATTCCTTACTCTTCAGCAGAAGTTCGATATGATTCTAAATCGATGTCCATTGAAAGCATTTCAAGTCCTAATAAAATGACATCTTCCATGAAAGCCTCGGCTTCACAAAAAATCTGAAGTGAAAATAATAAGTAAGGTGAAGTAGATACCTAAATTAAAAACATTTGTAACTGAAAAAAATAAATATTACTTATATCTTTCATTAAGCAAATTTTATTTTAAAAAAAATTTCTCAAACTTACGCGCTTACTAGACATGAAATAAAACACAAAAAGTGTTTTATTTCATGTACTTACAGTTTTTTCTTCACATCTTATCAGTAACTTCCTTAAGGATATATTTTTGTATTACACAACTTAGGAATTCAGGATACGAAATAATCAAAAATTAGTTTACCGTATAATACTCGTAAGGGTTATCTTCTATGGTAATCTTTACATCACACATAGATTTGCCTTTTTGAGAAGGATTGTAGTTTACTACTATTGTTATGATTTCATTTGGCATTATAATTACTTTCATTATTAAATTGAGTTTATCTGTAATTTAATAAAATGCAGTCCCTCCGATTTAAAGTTAATCAAATGTTCCGTATGAAAAAAAGCACTACCTACCATTATTTCCCTGTAAAATATTATCCTCGCTATTTGTAGTCAACCAAAAGATGGGTCTGGCTTCATACAATATTTGTGATATTTCAGCCGTAACTCTACTTTTGACAGACGATATATTTTTAATTCGAATATTCTTGGTACTGATGGTACCCAAACAAGTGACTGGGAATCGTAGTACAGCTATTCTGTTATGTTTTATCGGAGGCGTAATTAGTTGTATTCTTGGTATGACGCCCTCCCCTATCAGACATATTTTAAACGACTGCTCTTGGTTATCAAGCAACTTCAGTTTTATTTCCAAAACTGCTCTATATTCCTGAAATAGTCAAATTCGGTATTAAATGCCTTGACTCTTATTAAATGTTAAAAATAAGTCAAAACAATAATACCTTCAGGGCTTTTGGTGTAAATATGATGCCTAGAGATTTGTGCAGCAAAGGCTCAATATGCGTTTCGTACTTGTCTAACGAAAATATGTTTTGATTGCAATTGGACTGGTAATGCAATTTCATTTTGAGGGCGCAAGCCACTAAACCATTGTTGTATAGATCAATTACGCCTGTGAGACCAGTGTTAACTGTCACACAGAAGAAATGTAGCGTAACGGAGTCTTCCACAAAAACACAGTGTGGAGATGACTGAAAAATAAATGTTTGCTATAGAAGCACTGAAGTTAAATAACAGAAGAACTTAATGTGTTGATTGGTTACCTCAGGCACTTTATATTCGGATAAATTCTTTACAATAAGATGCTCCCTAAATGTAGTTTCTAAATTCCAGAAATCTAGGGTAGGCATTGCACCAGTTCCGACGAGCTTGAGCGGTACCCCCTGAGCTTCAGCGGGGCACGTGTCACTTATTATGAACTTAATCGTCTCCTCGAATTTTCTAGCGGCAGTGGCCATAAATTGAATGTTAATAGTTCGACTTGTACCAGGAGCAAGAAGATTATCATCATTATTTATTAGGAAGTTGCCACATCTTAGTGGCGGATTCTTTATTCTGTAAATCCATTAATTATTTTAGCAATGCAATTTACTGAATTCAACCTCATGTAGACTTTATAGTCGCAAAACTTACTTGTTATCCTTTACTTTCGCTTGTACTGGAGCGTTTGGGTCAGGTTGATATTGCGGCGGCAAAATTATTTCGTACGTGACAGGACATTTGCTAGTATTGTTTAAAATAACTTCTCTCATGACTCCGCTGCCTACTGCTATGATGTGGAAATTTAGCTCACCCAGAGGGAAAAGTGTGAAACTGTTAACAAAATAATATTTTATACATTTTAAGTTAAAATCTACAGCAAATATCTAAGTAGTAGATATAAACGTAAATGTGACGTACGTGTTATAGAATGAAGCGATGGTGATATGAACAGGAAACTTGGCCACAACTACTTGATCTTTGCTGCCATCTAGTAAGGAGCAAATGAAGGCGGGCACGTTGACGAGGTTCATCGACGAAGTGGGCGTACACTCGAAGTCGATGGTAACCAGTTTCAGGGCGCACGGCAGTATGCCGCATTCTGGCGTCACCTCAAAAGATTTTAAAAGCGACGGCTCGGGGAAATTCTTCACCTTTTTCAATCTGGCAGAGAATAATTAAACAGATTAATTTGATAATATAGAAGATTTACCACAGAATACATAATAGTACAAGTGAACTACGAGACTCTTGACTTATACTTACTTGTAGTAAATATTGTATTTGCCCCTATTTAACAAATACATCTCACGTAACACTGTAGAGTTTACTTTGACATTGCCATAGTTGAGCAAACTCTCGTTTGGATTCTCGTATGCACATTCAACCATGACATCATAACATTCTGCTGATAAGTATAACGTGTCTATCACCATTGGGTCTCCTCGACCCTCAGCATCGTAAATCTGAAAAAAGATTACAACCTCATCGAGGACTATGTAGGCCATAGGTACTTAAAGAATACGAATGTCATCTTACGTCTATTATAAGTGGTTTATTTGAAATCACTCCAACTCTACAAGCAATGTAAGTAACAGGAACCACTTGGTTGTCATGTCTCGGTACGATGCCTGACGTCTGAGCAATAATGAAATCCTCTATGAAATCTACAGCGTTCCGTATTTTCCACAAAACTGATAATATTGAATCATTCTTCACAATAAATCTGTCATCTTCACGTCTATAAAGCAATAGTTTTCCATACTCTGAAAATAAATGGATTGCAAATGAACTGAAATTTCTTTAATTCCATTTCAATAACATCTTATGACACTTAATCGTTACTAATAAAATATGTGTATAAAGATAAACTTTCGTATATAAACTAAAAAAATATTAATATTTTATTCACTTCTCAAGCTTACGCGCTCAGTAGACATGAAATAAAACACTTTTTAACGGATGCTAGCGGTTTTATTGAAAGTACTTTGGTAATTAGTTGGTATTTGGTTTGATTTTCCCGACGTTTTGGCACCATTGCATTTGCAGTTGCCGTTAGGGTTGCCACCCGTACTTTATAATAAAGTATTGTACGTTATTTCAGGCAATTGTACTCTGTACTTTATGAGAACAATAAAGTACACGAAAATACTTGATTTCGCATGATTTGGTTTCTTTGTGATTTTGAAAAGTTTAGTCGTTAGTATTTTTTCGTTAAAGGAAATATATAGATTGGTGCTGAATCGATGTCTCCGCTCGCCAGCGCAACAATTTCTGACCGCAACTTAACCTCAAATGTCAACAATGTCATGTCATAATTTCTTGTTTGTTTTGTGCGAGGCGGTTTGAGTGCAATAAGAATTCGAGAGTTTATAGATTTTATGCTATAGTAATAATGGACATGAATACTTCACATACTCCTAAAATTACTTTACTTAATCCTACATTACATTACATTACACAATAAAGAGGTCCGTAGAGTCCTACTTAATCTAGATGTGCATAAGGCCAGTGGCCCTGATGGCATACCAGCAAGAGTGCTAAGGTGTTGTGCACCTGAGTTGTCTCCTGTATTGACGCGTCTGTACCGCCTTTCCCTTCAGACCAAAACCGTACCAAAGTCTTGGAAGCTTGCCAATGTGCAACCAGTACCTAAAAAAGGTAGTCGTGCCGACCCTGCCAATTACCGACCAATCGCCATCACTTCCATACTGTGTAAAGTTATGGAGAGAGTACTGAACGGCAAGCTGCTCACGTACCTAGAGGATAACGATCTCCTCAGTGATCGTCAATATGGCTTTCGCCGGGGACGATCAACTGGGGATCTTCTTGTGTATATGACGCACTGCTGGGGCGAGGCCATTGAGAAACACGGCGAAGCACTTGCTGTTTCGCTTGACATCTCAGAGGCTTTCGACAGGGTTTGGCACACAAGTCTGCTGAGCAAGCTCCCAGCGTACGGAATCCCCGCTGGCTTTTGTAGCTGGGTAGCCGACTTCTTGAGTGAACGGTCGATCAGAGTAGTCATTGACGGCTGCTCCTCTGACCTCATGGCGATTGATGCCGGAGTTCCTCAGGGGTCGGTGCTCTCTGCGACGCTTTTCCTGCTACACATCAATGACCTACTAATATCGGGCATTGTTGGGTACGCAGATGACAGTACTGTCATGGAGAGATATCTGTCCAGCGCGAAAGTCGGTAGAGATGAGGTAAAAATATTGAGAGAGGCCATGGTCGAGCGATTGAACCTGAAGTTAAGTCTCGTCTCCCAATGGGGTGATGAAAATCTCGTCAGTTTCAACGCTTCTAAAACGCAGGCGTGTCTGTTCACCGCAAAAAGGAGTCCATTCAACTTAACTCCTACTTTCCGAGGTACATCTATCCAAGTAACCGATACTCTCCAGCTTCTTGGCATGGAGTTATCTTCTGACCTTAACTTCGGCACCTCCATCGAATCCAAAGTTCAAACTGCAGCTAAGAAACTGAGCATCCTAAATAAAGTCAAGCGGTACTTTAAGCCTGGGCAGCTTTTAACCCTTTATAAAGCTCAAGTCCGATCCTGCATGGAGTACTGTTGCCACCTTTGGGACGGCTCAGCGAAATATCAACTTGCTGCACTGGACTCGGTGGAACGCAGAGCCAAGAGATTAATAGGCGATGAAAAACTGGTAGCAGCTAAGCTTCACAGTTTGGCTCACCGCCGAAAAGTTGCTTGCCTATCGGTCTTTTATAGATTGTACTTCGGTGAGTGTGCTCAAGAGCTGCATGAGCTCATTCCACCTTCTCCTTTCTACTATCGGACATCCAGACGCACTGCGGGCT
Organism: Agriphila geniculea; assembly: GCA_943789525.1. NCBI lineage: Eukaryota > Metazoa > Arthropoda > Insecta > Lepidoptera > Crambidae > Agriphila > Agriphila geniculea. Next base: position 9,165,405 of record OX038873.1, on the reverse strand, counting down.
ATCACCCGTTCTTGGTTGATATACCTTTTCTGCGTACCAAGCGCTACTCCACATCGTTTATAATGCGCACAGCTATGGAATGGAATTCCCTACCGGCGTCTGTGTTTCCGAGCGCATACAACCTGACTCTATTCAAGGCCAGAGTGAATAAGCACTTTCTGGGCAAGCTCGCTCCATCGTAGGCCCTGTCTTTGCTTTTGGGCTAGACTGGGGTCAAGAGCAAACCCATTTAAGATAAAAAAAAAAAAATACGTAGTTTTGATAGTGAAACGGATCAAATAGATAGGGAATATGTAACACCGAAAAAATGTTTTCAGAAAAATGATACGACGACGCAGAAAAAATAAACGATTGCAGATGTATAAAAGTCAGTGGGAAATCGAACATAGTGATTGGTTAATTAATGATCGACAAAATGAATATAATAGAAAAGTTTTTAAATATAATAATAAAGAAAAATAAATTGTACTTTATTTTGATACTATGTACTGTATTATTCGTACCTACCTATAATAACCAATGTACTTTATTTGCAAAAAAAAAGGTGGCAACCCTAGTTGCCGTGGTCACGGGAACACGGGAAAATCAAAAATCAAACCAAATACCAACTATTTACCAAAGTACTTTCAATACGCGCTAGTATCCGTTAAAAAGTGTTTTATTTCATGACTAATATTTTATAAAAAAAAAACTATTACCTATCGTTTTAGTAAGTGGCAGGATCTCCAGCGTTGGTACGACTCCACTACAGGTGATGTTAACCGATACTATCTCCGGGTTGTCTTTGACGCAGAACAGCAACACCACATTGTGGACACCCACCACCGCTGGAGCTGCGGATATCGTTAATTTTCCTCTGCATCCAGGCTAGAAAACAAAGTGCGAAAAATAGGCGCAATCAACAAATTTATTTTGGGCGCGGTTCGAAGTGCCCGTTAAAAAAAATGTTACAATTGAACGTTCTTTGCTTTCCCGGCCAGGGTTGGTACTCTCCTGGTAGTTCCGCCGAAGAGAGGTCCGGGCCCAGAGAAGATGGAAATGGTCACGCTGCGGTGGTTATTAGGGTCGACAGGGAAGTCCCAAAGAGAACGGAAGTCGTCGCCCTCATGACGGCGGCAGGCACGATGGACGAATCACACTTGACTGTCGCGTAAAATAAAATGTTGAGAATTTAATTAACATAAAAAACCTACTTCCAGTGTTATAAAGTTCTTGTCAATTTCAAATACGGAAGTATCTTCTAGAAACTCTATGTCAACATCAGCAGTTATTAGTGATGAGTTTCTCAAGTCAATTACATATTGCTCTTCATATATCCTAAAACAAAATAAGAAATATATTTTATGTATACAGGGAAATTTGACCTATTCCTTGACAGGGGTTATACTAAAGTTAGCAACAAATTAAATACAGTGAACGAGTCTTAGCTGGATGGTTACTGAGCTGTGAAAATTCTTCGATTTAAAAAAAAAAATCTGACTCGTTATTAAAAATCATTAATTATTAATAAACTACTCGACTCTAAACAGAATTGATACTTTTCTAAAAGGTGAAAAATAAATGATTAGGTACTTATTTTGAAAAAATTGCCCTAAACTTACATAATTTCTAAAAAGGAAATAAAAGTAATCATTATTCTTTTTTGTATTTATTACGAATTTCGCCGTAAATAAATTATTGAAAAAAAATCGGTTGGCACTCCGGGAGTGCCGGCAGAAGTGAAAACTTGAATATTAACGTTGTGCATTTTTGATATTTTGAAATTAGCGGCAAAGGACTAAAATTATTTCTTTCCTATTACAGTCACACAATTCAATCAATTTGTAATTAGAGAAAAATTCTAAAGATTTCGCGCCAGTGGCCTTTTTAATTTCTACATGCACGCATTCTACGATTTAAACTTATAGTCACACCCCCTTACTAATAAAGATTTTATAGCAGATGTATAGTTACACAATGGTTACTCTCTGTCAAACTATTTAAATTTGACATTAAAGAGAAAGGAACAAAACACTGTGTAACTACACATCTGTTATACAATCTTTATTAGTAAGGGGATAAGAGTATAAATAAGTCTATGATTTCACCGAAGAGATCGCTGCTATTAGTTCCATTTTCAAAATTAGCGCGTTGCTGGTGACACAAGTGTTAGCGTCTTAAAATGACGCGCCACCATTTTCAACGCGCCCCGTAGAAAGAGAGGGGGATACTTCCGCCGCCAGCTGTCTACTCTCCATCCGTCACATCCGTCTTACGCATTTTCGATCAACCACGTGATTCTTACTGACGCAAGTTTAGCATTTTTTCCCCATACAAAAAGCGTACAACGCCGCTAAAGAAGTTTTCACTTCAAAAACTGTATTATAGTTGGCAAACAAATTAGTTTTTCCTCTGTGTCTCCGTATTTATGATATTGTTAGGTAACATTTTCGAACTCATACCTGTTGCTCCCCACGAATATTGGTCCAAATTCAAATACTTTTTGATCATCTAAATACGTCACTTTGTAAACATTGTCTTCTAATGTTCTTCTTGCAAAGTTTTCGAACATCTTTTTAGGCCGGCTGTCGAGTCTGATGGAAAATAATATATTTTGTAAGATTTTTATTACAAAAATCACTGTTTTTTTGTTAATATGGTACCAACCTGGGTAAATCGCATATCCCGTTGACGTTGATACTGACTCGTGACTCCGGCCAGCCACTGACTTCGACGTACCGCTTCAGACTGAAGTTGCCCTCTGCTTGAGGGTTGAAAGAGTACTTACATCTTACCAAGTCACCGGGCTGCAGAACGAGACGCTTGGAGTGACCTGAAATTCATTAAATAATAGTAAACATGCATGAGAACCCTACAGCAATGTGGCACAGTTTTGCTTTGTTAGATTTTGATGTACGTGTAACAAAAAACCGGCCAAGTGCGAGTTGGACTCGCGCACGAAGGGATTAGTACCATTAGCTATACAACATTTTGTTGTATGGGAGCCCTGATTAATTTATTTTACTATTTATTTTTGAAGTGAATATACAACTAAATATTCTGTGAATATTTCAAGCGTCTACTTGTTGCAGTTATTAATACCGAGCAAAAAACTACTAAAAATCACGTTTGTTGTATGGGAGCCCCCTTTAAGGCTCCGTTACGCGAAATCATTTGTCTCTGTCTTTTTCTTTACGTGTAAAGAGTATGGAAAATAACCTCACTTCTGCACTTTTGGAAAATAACCTCACTTCTGCACTTTTTCGATGTTTTTCGTTGTTTTTTCATCATTATCTTTAGCACAATTATATTTCTTGAAAAAAAAAAGTTATTGGAGCAACTGCACAGTACGATAAAGTGTATTTTGATTTAGAATTCAATACGTTTACGCTATTATTTACGCCAAAAATATGGCCCGCGACAAGCGCTTTTGACGATATTCTGATTTTTTTTACAATCATCTGTGAGGTTTATACTCAATTTAATGTTTGTAGCAACTAGGTAAACTCTTTAGCTTGTCGTATAATTTTTTTGGTGGCTACAAGTTTACGTTTTCTATATAAAGATATGGCCCGCGCAAACCATGTTTTCCTATTACCGCCCCTTAAATATTTGTTTTATTCTATTTATAGTATTTGTTGTTATTTTTTTGTTAGCGGCAACAGAAATACATCATCTGTGAAAATTTCAACTGTCTAGCTATCACAGTTCATGAGATGCAGCCTGGTGACAGACAGACAGACGGACAGTAGAGTCTCAGTGACATCCCGTGACCACGGCCCCTGGAAAGGTGTGGAAAACAAAAAACCAATAAATCAAAACTAAATAATTCTAAAATAACAACTGTATTAATGCCAATATACGCGCTGTAATCCGTAAAAAGTGTCATTTCTAATGAACTGTACGCGCGGAAATCTTAGAATAGAAGTATAACTTATTAAAATAAATTATAACTAGAAAATAAATTTACATAGTTTTCCCATTAGACAAAATAAGTCGTACCTGACAGCACGTTCACACTCCTCAAAGGCAGCGGCTGTGGGTAAAATTCCGGCTCCGACTCTTCAACGACGTCAACTTTTTCTATTGAAACTGACGGTATCTCACTTGTTGAAGTTTGTGACGACGTCACCTAAAGCAAAGTGTAATGTTAAATCTGAATCTGTTGACATAAAGACCCCGCACATATTGGCCGAACGGCTTCTTTCGAACATTTTATACGGGGTCCTTTAGGTATTATCGGTAACATAAAATTATCACTACCTTTTTCCCGCAAATGCAGTGCCATTTGGAAAGAATATTGAGCACATTATCTTGCGTCGAGTCATCCAATAAGTTTATGTCAGTGAGTTGATTACATTCACATTTTTTTATCTAAAACAGAAACTTACTGTAAATGTATTCCTTTGTATTTTTTGAAATTGTAATCTCAACTTTCATAGAAAAGACATCAACGCATATATTTTTTTAAATATTTTAACTTTTAGTTACTGTGGCGAGTTAAGTGAAGAATAAATAGGGATAATTAAATTAGAACTAAGGGTTGATAATTTCAGTAAGCGACACAGGTCTGTGTGGCAGTGGATAGTGGAGGACCAAATAAAAACGCGTCAACTTAGTGTTTAAAAAATGCAAGATTTGTCCACAATATTATTTTTCTTTCTTTCATTCATTTACTTTCTTTATCTATTTTGTATACATATAATCATCCTTTCTGTCTAGGAATTGAAGCCTAAGGTTCCTCAGATACCCATAAAGCTAGGCTCTGACCTTTGTTTCTAAACTTAACTTTGTATCCATTAAAAAATAAAAAAGACACTAACTGGTGATTCGTCTAAGTAATTCCACTTCAATGGTTCCTCGTAATGTATAGTAGGGTACACTTTTGGCAGTAACACAGTATACTCTTTTCTGTCCACTGGGTATTTCAGAATGTCATATTTCGATTCTTGCTTTAGTGCTTCATACACTAGGGGTGTAGTAGCAAGCATGTTCACTAGAGCGGATTTGTAATGTAAACACGGACACATTATCAATGTTAAAGGAAAACCCCTTTCTTCGAAGGAGACCTCCGATGGCTAAAAAATTAAATAGGTATTTTTACTTATAGTTAAGCTAGAATAAGAATTTGTGGATTTTGACAAACTCTTTTCATTTATTTTTTCTTATTGTATGATTGATGATGCAATGAGGTGGCCTGACCTGATGGAGTGTCATTTCTGATTTCTTTTTAGTTTTCTTTTGAGCTGCACCTAACATTTGACCATTGAAGCCTAAAAGTGGACTTCCCACATCACCTTCCTCGAAGACCCAATTATTGGCAATGTTAATAAGATTTTCGTATGTATTTTTCATATATTCATTATATCTTGTATTCATAATTACATGCTCATTAGTAGTCTTGGCTGTAAACAATTTAATTCTTAACGCGTCCCCATGACAGCTGCGGTCGCGAGTGCCTTACCGCAGGCAGTCTAACTGACAACTGAATGGACAATACGACATTTTTTTTAGTCATAATTAAAACACCATTTCTAGATTTGCCTGCCTCTCAGGAGTGCGAGAAAATTCTTAAAGAATTCTTAAAGCAATATTTATGGAGAAAATAAATGAAATTTAAAATACTCTTAGTAACGGACGTCACAGCTCGGCACGACAAAAGCATACACCTTTGCTCACGTTTTAGGACACATCAAAAAAATTGGTCACTCAAAATGTCCATGTCATATTGTTTGACAGTGACAGCGTTTTTCACGTGTTTTCTGAATGAATCACTACACAGAGCCTCAGAGTTACGTCACTTCCAGCAAAATTTTTAATATTTAAGAAAAAATTAGTAAAAAAAATATTATTAACTAAAACTAAAACATCCCATATATTTAATTTTAGGTCATCTCTTTTTTCATTCTCTCTTCGAAAAGCAAATAAAAAGGGCATGTTATAATTTTGTCGTATTGCCCATTGTCAGTTAATTAAAATTACCTAATTTTGTACGCTGCCTGTGGTAAGGCGGCTAAGGCCGCGCCAGTTAGGGCATGCTTAGGCTTCGTTTCCACTAGAGATGTGCGATAATGCGTAGCAAGGGATGTGTTTGTAAAGAACCAATAGAATTTCTTCATTTACCTCGCCTCGGTGAGCACAGCTTAGCGGAGCGAGGTTTTTGTACATACAAAACAAACGAGGGATGTGTATTAGAAATATGTGCGAGAGATGTGGGCGAGGGATGTGTGCTTTGGATGGAGGCGAGCAACACCTCACCCCGCTCGCTCGCATCTGAAAAGAGCCCGCTACACTGCTACACATCGACGTCGCACCGCTCATCGGCGTACCGTTTCACAGCTTCGCTACACATCTTCGCTTCGCTCATATCCCTGGCACATCTCTGGTGGAAATAGTATTATTAAAGGAGGTTCGTTATTTATTTCTTTAGAATGTCAAACAAACCTTTCCCTTCGTCTTTCTTCATCTTTTTCTTCGATTCGGAACCGCCAACATTCAAAATTGACCTACTATGATCTGCAAAGTAAAGTATTCATGTAGCTTTATTTTTTCTGTATTTTTCCAATGTTTTTCCTGATAATAAATTGGAAAATAGCCAAAATAACTATACTTAATGAGTACTGTTTTAAAAATATTCTACCTTTGTTGGCTTTATCTTTCTTAGTTATATCAGGATATCTGAAAATAAAATACCTATTTATACTTTTCAAAATGTTTATCAGACCAAAAACACAGAACAAATAGACAATAGACTGTGTATTCTTTTAAACACATTTTTGTATAATTAATTTTATTTTGTGGAACGTCATTGCCTACCCTTTCTTTTCCCATAATTTTTTCCTCCTCGCTTCTAAGCCATAAGCTATGTATATGGATTTTAATTCAGCTGATGCATTATCATATTCCTCTTCATCCATTTCTTGGAATGACTTGATAATATCTTCTATTTCTGCCTCATTATGTACTTTAGAAACGTTCCTATAAAATAAATTCTCTTTTTTTTTCAAAATATGAGCACTACCAATATATGTATAATATAAACACTATACTTATTGAAAATAACATACCACAACTCATAAGAATAAATAAAACTGTTTAGAACGGACACTCCCGCTCCGGACGGGCTCAAGGTCACGATATTAGCCTACACCGTTAAACAGAAAACTCAGTCGGGCTGCCACAGCTGGCGTCGCCGCACGCGCGTTTGCCTGTTTGTGCGTCCCGTAGGATCTTGGAAACAGATTACAATGGCGTCAAGTTACTGTGGTGTGTTTGGTTGTACAAACAATTCAAAAACGATGACACAATCAAGTTTTTTAGTTTGTCCAAAGATGATGAGAGATAAGCAATATTTTTTAAATATTATTTAGTTTTCGAAAAGGACATGAACAGTTCTTTTTGTGTAGCCAATTGTTTCACCCAATAGAAAAGCTTAGTTAAAGTAGGTTACCTACAGTATTTTTTTACTTGTCGTCAAATCTTTTTCAATAGCCTCGCCATCGGTCGTTGATCTCATATTTTGTAAAACTAGACTAGAATAAAATAATGATTTTAAGGAAAAGAAATCTTATATTTTAGCAATATTATCTTTAGACGTAAGCAATATTTAACAGCAAGCAACCCTGGCAACACGCTTGGACGACAGCGGGGCGTAACGACGTGAAGGGGCTCGGTCAAAGAAGAGTCCGTTCTATACAGTTTTATTTATTCTTATACACATCTCTAGACCAAACTCAGAAATTACGAAATCTAATTTTAGAATATTAATAAACTAGTTTTAGTAGTTTTTCGTCATTGCTGAAATATGATGTAAAAATTTTTGTTATAAGTACCGGAGTTTTTATCTAGGGGTGCGACATGTACTTACTCGTCAATTAAATCATTTTCACGTTGCTGCTCCTCATAGGCATGCGCCCATTTAGTAAAATCGGAATGACACAAAATCAGATGTATGTTCCTTATATTATGTTTACATTTGAGAATCGTAGTTAATGCTAGGGGAGCATTCTTTAACATTGAGCTTGTCAATGAATCAACTACAAATCCATGGTGGAACTTAGGATGACTCAAGAAATCTGTTAGGAGTTCGGTAATTAAGTCCTGAAATGATTAGAAGAACATAATAAACCTGTATTATATTTCCTTAGTAAAAAATTATATTCCTATAGGTAATATACACACATCAACTTTGTCTAGGGATACCGAATAGAAAAGTGGCCATTTGAGTAGGGGGGCTGGTGTTATTTTCATATAAACGAGGTAACTTTGAAGCCTTGGTTTCCTGCCAGAGTTGTACTGTGCTGTGATCTGATGACGGCTATTCAGGGAGTGAATGGAGATTCAGATCGCTATACACACCCAACTGATTTGACCAGCATTCTAAAAACGTAATGGACATGTTTAAAAAAATAGCATGAAAATGTATGGAAATCCTCAAACTGAGAACTCTGACCCATTAATCTTTTAGAATGCTGATCAGATCAGTTGGGTGTGATAGCGATCTAAATCTACTCCATTCAGTCCATGGATGGCCATCATCAGATTACAGCACGGTACATCCCTGGCAGCAAAACAAGGCTTCAAAGTTACCTCGTTTGTATGAAAATAAGATCTGTATCCCTAGACAAAGTTGGTGTGTATAATATAGTAATTATAATTACCATTTGGAACATGGTTGTCGAACCAAGTACCGCCAAAGCCGTGTGTGAAGCGAGCGAGGAGTTAGATGACTTTTTTTTCTTTTTATCAGTCGCCTTAGATTTAGGCGTTGCCATATTCCTGTTGTTAGCCAAGAACACAATTTTTTTCCAAATTATTTCAAATTCATCTTCAGTATCACCAAACGCTTCTATAATCATAATCAAAATAAAATTTTAAATTATAATTTTAATTTCATTTTATATTGAAATATCTCTCTAAAGTTATGGTTATTTTTAACGCTTTTGGCCTGAATTACACAAACTGATGATCGAATTTTAACCGCCTCTGGGGTCTAGTGGTTCGTCCGTGTAAGACTCAGGGGTCTCGGGTTCGATTCCCAGGGGGAGTACAATTTGTACTCGGTTTGGTTGGTGGTAGGGCTTATTTCAAGTCCGCCTGGCTAGCTACCACCATCTTATCTAAGTCTGACGCCATAACAACAATTTAGAAATAGTTGTATTCCGGCAGTTAGAGGTAAGTTAGCCAGTTCCTCAGTGATGAGGATTCCGGGTGTAGAGCGCTTCCACTTTCGGCCTTATCGTCACTTAACATTAGGTGAGGTGACGGCCAAGCAGTATCCCGTTTGTGCATAAAAAAAAGAATGCATAAGACTACAAACAGCCGCTGTGGTCTAGTGTTTCGCCCACCCGTGTAAGACGCGGAGGTCCCGGGTTCGATTCCCAGGGGGGGTACAATTTGTACTCGGTTTGGTTGGTGGTAGGGCTTATTTCAAGTCCGCCTGGCTAGCTACCACCATCTTACCTAAGTCTGACGCCATAACAACAATTTAAAAATTGTTGTGTTCCGGCAGTTAGAGGTGAGATAGCCAGTATTCCGGGTGTAGTGCGCTTCCACCTTCGGCCTTATCGTCATTTAACATTAGGTGAGATGAAGGCCAAGCTTTACCCCGTTGTGTATAAAAAAAAAACAGAATAGATAACCTTCCTGCTCCTCAATGCCTCCTTCAGAATCTCCCTTGGCGCCAGCCCTCCGTGACATCAGGTACATTTCGTTAATAGCGGTCTTCAAGATGACTTGTGCGGGGCAAGAACTCACGACCAGAGCTTCCACGATACAATTATCGATGTTAATTATCGGAATATCTAGTTTTATCCCAATGGAGTAAGCCATTTCTTGACAGCATATTTCTGTAGAAAAAATGTGAGATGCCTGTTGTATTGTATACAACTTCTTGTTGTCAACTTTTGTTGTTTTGCGGAATTTCTTAAGTATCTACGTGAACCATTTTTATATAAAGTTAATCTGTAGTTGCAAATACTCTCAGCTGATTATCTTATAAGAAAACTTAAAAGACATTAAATTTTTAATGGCTTTTTAAGGAAAAACATAAATGACACAGGCCAGGGAACAACCCCATTTTTGTCCTTTCATCTTTCATTGTCCCCATGTTTTTTATAAACTATTTATTATTTTTGTATAAAACTAAATAGGTACATTTTACTGGCTACGAATCTAAATATCGTTAAATAGGCATTTTTGTAAAAAGAGTTATCTAGTTTTGTCTCAATCTATGAAAATTTACGCATGGGTCGTTTTTCCTTACATTAAAAAGTTGATTCACCCATAGCTATATTAGTTTTTTTATATAATCTATAAAGCACTTAAAGTATAAAGTCGTTACCTTCACATGGTGAGCCGTGCAAGAAAATAATTATTCCTTTTGTTTTTTTATCGGTATCACTAACTACTGACATTTGATCAGAGATGCCTAAACACTCTTTCAATGGGTCAACTCCATTTTCTTTCAACGTTTTCATTTCATCTAAAAACGATACATTATAATAATATTAATCAAATATATTGATAATTTTCATAACTTTATCTTAACTTAATAAAAAATAAACCAAAGTCAAAGAGTTAATTGAGCTTTACTTATCAGGATTGCAAGAAGTACCTACTATACCCTGAGAATAAAAAGAAACGTATTTTGATTTGATTTGATTTTTGAATACGAAGAATCTACTTAAGGTGATTATACCACCGAAAGTAGCGCCCTCAGAGGTTTTTATTTAAGAAGTTGTTAATAGAAAATGATTTTAATAAAACTTTACGTGGAATTTTTAAGGCCCATGGTCTAGTATTTTAAGAAGTTCACACTATGTTCCCTCGCCCTCGTAGTCATTCGTAGAAGTAGATAGCAAATGCGGCAAAAACGGCCACTTTTAGCAGTGACTACGAGGGAATGTAATGATACCGTTTGAAAATACTAGACTACAGGCCTTAAAAAATCCACGTTTAGTTTTAATAAAATTAGAATTACAAAATTTAAACAAAATCAACGCGGCACTTTCGGTCATACCCGCCTTAAATAGAAAAAAACCTTTATTAAATTGAAAAAACCTGCTATAATTTCTGCTTCCGTTCTAAACTTCCTGGGTGAAGACTCTTTCGTAGCGGCGGCTGATTTTGGTGGTGCTTTTGCTGAAGGTTTCGCTGCTTTTCTGGAGGGACAATAGTTATTTGTTATACAAGTGACCAAAGTCAATTTGTGCTGCGACTGCCGACGCGAGTGATTCTAATATAGACTACTGAGCACAGTGAGTGATTTAAAGGCACGAGGCAGAACAAAACTTTGGTCTCGTGTTAAACATACAACTTTTCACCTCTAACAGCGAGAAAAGTGTTATAGATAAGAACAGTTATTTTCACGTGACTTTCATGGTAAAAGCTAAATTCAGCATTAAAAACTTGTTCATAACACCGAAAATAAAAATAAAATATCGTTATTATCCCCTGATTTCATCGTGTGATAAAACTAAAATTTCAGTTGGCCTTAAAGAGCATTTTGATCACTGTAAGAAATAGGATCATTTGGCAATAAAAATTATTTTGAGTTGATTTATCGTTTTTCAGTACAAAATGTATGAGAAAAGTTTGGCGATTTCTGTCGTTTCTAGTACTCATACCTTAAAAGGTCCTAGAGTCTTTTAATCCCCACACGAAATAGGATCGATTGGCATAAAATTTTTTTTTTTTGTATTTTAGCATTTCTTTTGCTAACGGTATTTTTTCCAAAATCTGTGAATACAGTTCAGAATATCTTGAAAAGTTATGGACGGTCTCCTTAGAACGTTTTCCTGTAACTATAACGGTTAAGGTACCTGCCCTTAATGTACCGTCTCAAAAATCCACCCTGTATTTATGTACTTACTTTGCAGCGCTGGCCGCGCCTTTTGTTGAAGTTGCTGCCTTCAATGCAGCCGCCTGCTCTTCCATGCTCCTAAAAACAATTAAAGTAATAACTTGTAAGTACTTCCTTGTTTTATCAAAAGCTTTACGTATTGCTGATTCGTTAATAAACGAATAATTACTCACTTTTTTACGCTTTGGTTGAAATTATTATAAAAATTCACAATCGCCTTTGGCAAGTCATCACCCGGTTTCATGGCGGGTATTAGCATTTCATCTGGTTTGTTGTAATATTTGTACAATAGTTGGTGTATTTCCTCCTCTTCTTTCCATTTTCTGGAAAACATAAAGGACTAATAAACAAGTCAATAATCTTTACTCGAATAAGGCCCTTTTTTCACTAGGACACCATATTTCAGGGCATATTTACCTAAATCGGTTTTTGTCAGTGAAATATAATTATAATTTTATAATAATTGTCGTTACTACGCAATTTATAGACAAATTAAATCCCTCCAGTTAGTGTGTCATATTCATTATTAATTAATTTGGGCGCCTGTCAGATATTCAGGGGTGAGAGAAGTTGGGCAATGGAGAATGTTACTGAGTCTGTTAAATCACTTGAAACTTTATGACCATGTAGCTAAATATCTAGCAATACACATGTTTTAGTTTCATTTAAATCGAGCGAGTAGTTTCGAAGTTATAAGGGTTTGAAGGAAATGCCAAGCGCACTTTCTCGGTAGGTTTACTGATTTGCACGTAATACGTTCATATCAGTGAACCTATCGATGGACAGCTTTAGATACTTTTCTTAATAATGTTTATAAACTAACATAACAATAATTACATTTGTTATTAACAAAAATGGACAAACTTTGGTCTGAAATAAAAGATTTTTATTTTTATTTTTTTTTAAATATGTGCTTTATTACGCAAGACGTAAGTTTCACCTGTAATCTGTATGACCAATGACGTCATTGTACAACACAAAATAACAGTGTTCTAGGCCATTTAACTAACTTTTCTGTTTTAAGAGATATTGCGAAAATTTCTTCACAGTTGTGCATGTGGTCCTATAAAATATTAGAAAAGTCACTAAACAAAAATCACTATTATTCTCCATTGACCACTACAGAGTTTTGAAATGATAACTGACGCACCGTATATTGGATGTCTAAATAATAAAATTAGTGATATTAAGGACTTTCCATACACAACTTCATCCCCTTTTCACCCCTTAGGACGTCGAATAAGGAAGTCGAATAAGGAGGTCGAATTAGGAATCATAAACGCTCAGACACTTATAAATTAATTTTCAATCGTCAGCCTAAATACACAAGATCATAACTTCAGAACTGTCTTTTGACAAACTGATTGATTTGTTATCCTACTATAATATTATAAATGTAAAAGTTTGTGGGTTTGGATGTTTGTTTCTCAATCGCGCAAAAACTACTGAACGGATTTGGTTGAAAATCACACAGATAGTAAATAGCCTAGATTAAAACATAGAATACTTTTTATCCCGATATTCCCAGGGGAACGGGAACCACGCGGGTGAAACCGCGGGCGTCCGCTAGTTAAAAGTAAAAGCACAACTTACATGTCATGATGAGCTATTATAAGCTCTATAGGGAAGGGACAAGGGTTAGTAAATCCAAAATACATGTCTGTGGTATCCGCCCACGGGAGCGTCGGTGGGAAGTTAACGTGTGGCCCGATGATGTGCACTTGTGGCAGTACCCCCTGGCCCGTCACCGGTATGGCCATTCGGTTGGGGTTCATGTGGAATCTGAATATAAGCAACGCGTCGTAGGTCATCTGTGCAAAACACAAATGGATATTATTAATACTATATGTACTACAACATATTAAACAGCCCCCTAGCATGATCACCGAAACACGATAATATATCGCGTGATATACCGTTTAATCGACACTCAACTGTCAAAATCCATTGTCTTTTACGAGTTACTTTTGTTGCTCCGGCAAATTATATATAAAAAACGAAAAATAAACATTAAATGATGTGATGATACTGAAACAGGTGATATCGTTGCTAAAAGTGAACAACATTCTCCAAGGAACATAGGTCGAAAAACGTTTTTTTTTCGTATTTAGATAGTAAGTCGGTCAGCAGACCATTACATTTTATATGGGAGTAGGTATAAAATTTGTTTTTAGTTTTGCGACATAGGTTCCATGGAACGGATATAGCTCAGGCAATGGATATAGGTTGTTTAGTTTAAGCAACACTATCACCAGCTGTTTCAGTATCATCACATGATTTGGTTCCACCATTATATAAATGATGATGCGTTACTGATGCATATAAAAAAATATTCACACATCGACTGCAAAATAAATATTGAATACACACATCAACTTTGTCTAGGGATACCAGGTGCTATTTTCATACAAACGAGGTAACTTTGAAGCCTTGGTTTCCTGACAGGGATGTACTGTGATGTGATTTGATGACGGCTAGCCAGAGAGTGAATGGAGGAGATTCAGATCGCTATACACACCCAACTGATCTGACCAGCATTCTAAAAACGTAATGGACATGTTTAAAAAAACCGCGAAAATAGCATGAAAATGTATGGAAATCCTCAAACCGAGAACTCTGACCCATTAATCTTTTAGAATGCTGATCAGATCAGTTGGGTGTGTAGGTATAGCGATCTGAATCTACTCCATTCAGTCCCTGGATGGCCATCATCAGAGTCCCTTGATGGCCATCATCAGATTACAGCACGGTACATCCTTGGTAGAAAACCAAGGCTTCAAAGTTACCTCGTTTGTATGAAAATAACACCTGTATCCCTAGACAAAGTTGATGTGTATATATTTGGATCGGGGTAAAGACTATGACTCACCTCCATGGTTGGTTTGAAAGCCAAACTTAGCCAACCCCCTTCCCCTGGTTCGTACTTCCCTGAACTATCTAAAACCATCATCGGATTGGATCCAGAAGCTTTCAAACGCAACGTCACATACCATATACACGTTGGTTTCCCTCTATACGAAAAGAAAAGTATGGTAAAAAAACGGTTTATTTCATTAGTTACTTGGACGAATCACAAGATTAGTTACAAAGAATAAATGGCTTAACCTAAAGTTGAAATCTGTATTATTTAAGATTGTGACACTTGGAAGGTCACTCAGGCAACGGATATACAAGTTGTTTACTACAATCTTTGAAGCAAACAACGAAGATTCCCTAATTCAAAAACGATATAATTTTTATGATTTAGCATTTTCTCAGGTTCCTAAATATACTTACACATTTTTAAGAGGTATTGAGCATATAATTTTGTCACCACACCTCACAGAGCCAAAATTTATTGATTTTACATTGGACGCCAAATAAGGAACTGCGCAAAGTGCTTTTATTTGAATTGGAATCGTTACGCCATACGGTACCTGAAAAACGATTTTCATGAATTAAAGAATGACGATTTTTTAAACTATAAATTACCTTGTACTATTTTACTAACTTATAAAGCTATGTATACATAAAACATGGAATTAAAATTACGATACACTCCGTATGTGATGAAAACAAGAACATATATTTGTTTTAACATAGTTACCATCTCAACTTACCCTTACATACATGCCCATGCTTCCATTGAGAATCAATTATAATGTAGTTTTATTGGGCTGATTTTTCAATGTCCAAATAACAGATATCAGTCAGTTAATTTTATTCCAAATAACATAAAAGTCATTCAAAAAATTTGACAAACAAACATATGACAATCATTTTCAATTTAATGCGTTATCAAACTAAGAGTGCTATTAGACTATCATATAAATATGTTCATATAAGTATGAGTCATTTTTATATGAAGAACATAGGACGGTCTAATAACTACATTTGATTCATATTGTCTTTGATCATAGTTATGGGATCCTATTTGACAGCGAGCGTACAAGTAGGATCATATTCGTTGCCCCAGTAGCGATTCTTTCCTCTATTCGCCTAACTTCAAAAAATGGCGTCTTCAAGTGCAAGAATTTTGACTGGAATCTTAGATTATTAATATGTCTAGATAGAGTCTTAGGCTTTTGACGTATTAAACAAAACAGGCCAACTTTTATAAGGTGGTGTGCATTTTTAGCATCATCGCGTCCAAAGAGTATTGTAATAAAAACTATGGCCGGCTCACACTACTGACAATGTGTGCGTGTTTTGGTCACCCAACTGTTGGGTGATATTTTTTTCGACGCTGTCGTAGCTTCGACTGTCTATCTTGACATATAAATAATCTAAGACTGGAATATTGAAATAACAAAAATATTAATTACTCTTTACGACGAAAATGAGTGTTTATATAATAATCTTGTTCCGGATAACGAAATATGTTTTTACAAAACCCAAATACGTCTTTTATTTTTTGCTTTGTTCTTAACAGTTTTCTTCTTTTTTAATGCTATTAATTAAAATTGCACGGAAAACACAGCTAAATCGTTATCCATCTTGATTTATGACATTGTTTATATGATCATAGGTGGATCATAAGTGTAATATGTAAAAATGAAGGACAGCATCATTTAACTATGATCATAGAATTTGACAGATATGAAATCATATATAAATGATAAATATATGATAATGTAATAGCGGCCTAATAAAGCTTTATCTGGGCATTGAAAAATCAACCCAAAAAGAGAAGTTCAGAGAAAAATACCTCCAAATTGAAGCCAAATTCAACATTCTGTTCCAGCTCCGTAAAGTCAACCGATGTCGGTGCAAACGTCACTTCTATTTTTCCTGTTTCACCAGGCATTATTCTGCCACACAATTTTAAACCTAACCAAGTGGGAATCTGAAACCCTTTTGCTAAATGTAGCTTCGTGGGTATTGGACCATAGTTGATGATGTCTGCTATACATTGCACCTAAATGAAAAACAGTAAGAACTATTTCATTATTGAAATTTATTATTATTGAATTTAGTCACTTCAATTTTTCGTGTTTCAATTATTCTATTTTGCCGTAGGTACATCTTTTGGCTTTATTAGGCCATACTTTAAAGCAAGTTGGATCAATTAAAAATTATAAACGAATTATGTATTTACCGTGCTACCTGTGATCACAACTCCATAATCAATAACATATGGAGTTGTTTGGAACCCAGGAATCGGTCCCATTTTGGAAGAGTTGGAATAGGCTGCTAATATTTCAGGACGAAGTTTAAGATGATTGATCACAAACATTCTTTCTATGGCTAACTCGATGTCCATTATCGAAGGATAACAGTCCTAGAGAAGAATCATAAGCCTCGTCAGTATTAAAGCTAAAATTCACGTAAAACAATGCGCACATTTAAATTATTCATAGAGAATTCAATGAAATCACATTGAAACGGTGTTTTTACATATATTTTAATATTTAAGGAGAAAAAGTATGTAACAATAATAAAATGTTATTATTACTATAAGAATACCCAAAATATAAATATGTTATATAAATAAGATTTCAGAAACGAGGAGATCCGCAGGAGAACTAAAGTAACCGACATCGCTCGAACGCTTACCCAAGTTGAACATAAATGCCAATCTTGTTGAAAATCTGGATCTTCGAAACATTTCTCAATAAGGGGAGAAGTCAAATGTTCTGACTCTACTTTTGTGAAGAACTCATTTATTGCTTCTAGATATTCTGTAGTTAACGAAGCAATAGCAAGATAACCATTTTCGGGATTTAACTATTTGAAAAGACAAAATAGGTTATATTTTAAAGAATATAACTTTTTAACCAGTAATTATTCAGAAATCAATGAAGACTCACTTTAATAATATCCGGTCTTTGTAGGGATAAGTACACTTGAGAAATTTGACCCCATCCAAATATTTCTACTGGCATGTGAGGTAAATGTCCGATTTCTAACAAAAACATTCGTTTGAAATAGCCCACTACACCTGGCCGTACAACAATCTGTATAAGTGCTTCTTCCTCGGGTTCTAATATTTTTTCAGGAGGCTCAATGTTAAGAATTGTTCCTTCAAGTTCATTTTCAAATTTAGGTTCATTTAAGTATGTCTTGTATTCGAATGGCAATTGAGCGATATTTAATAGGGATAATTCTTCAGACGCATTCTCGTGGAAGGATCTAATTTTAAAATTCAACTTTTGCGTATTTAGTTGAAACATAAGATCCGAACTTTGTCCGGTCACTATAATGTTTTCTGGTGGCCCACCTAAAACCTCACACTCAAGTATAGCGCGAACGTTGATATTTTCCTTTGGTCTAAATATAACGTGAACATATTGTATCTCATTTGGTTTAAGTAAACCTCGAAAGGGTACAATGTGAAAAACTTCGTTCAGGTTAATCTTATTAAGCTTTGTAAGTTTTGGAATTTTATAAATCCATGAAAAGAGGATTTCGATTTCGGAATCTATCATCGGCGCAATTTTTTTGATCATTTTAATTTTTTTGTATTCTGCGTCATCCTCGATATCATCTATACTAATATCGACGCCAACTGTCGTGTCGTGCAGAGAGGGTGCCACGGGTTTAACGGTGCTTACTTCACCTATGCCTTCTGCAGGTTGATCAAGTAAAATCTCCTTTAGACTTCCATCTAAAATAAAAAATATCAAAATATTTATTATTTTGATATTTGCATTCACAATGCTATTTTCATATTTTAAACTTTATACTAAAAGAAAACTAACTCCTCTATGATTCCCGCCTGATCGAACGCAGACGAGTTGTATTTTCTTAGTATAAAGTTTTACAAATTACAAAAGTTAGTTTTCGATTATGTTAATTTTATCCTTAAATAAACATAAAAGCTTTTTATGAGATGCTATGCATATTTACCAGTTGTCACTGTAGGATTCGTAAGAGATTTGATCTCTGTAGTGGTGGTTTCATACGACTTATGTACTTCTGTCTGTGGCTGAAACCCGTGAAGTAAATTAAAAAAAAACATCTTTATCAAAATGAATAAATAACAACTATTTAAACTCACCACTGTAGTGGATGTAATAATACATTTCTTCCACTGGAACCTATAGCAAACTAATAGTGGTGTAACATTTTGTATTTTTATTGTTTTACTTTCAATACTTCCGTTTAATATACTCTGAAAATCTACTCGCGGTGAGAACACGAACATATTTGGAAAGTTTATTTTTCCAATAAGTTTAATAGCATCCTGAAAAGATAATGGCTCTGATGTATTCTATGTATTTAGATTAACACAATAGTATTTAATTTCTTATTGTTTTATTGAACATTTTATAGAAAAAGTTTCTTAGGTAGCCGACATAAAGTACACGAAACAATACCTGAGGTAGTTAATTATATCTTGCCTCCCTACTAGTTAGTATTAGTAAAGTATGTGATAATATAGTGATGCAAGTTATTAACAAAATAATTATTAGGTGAGTAAGCAAGCAAACGAAATAAAAATACCTTGTTTTTGTGACCCTTGAATTTGATTCTCATTAGATCACAGTACACCTTTGATTTTAAGTTTAAATGTTTTGTTGTATCAAAGAGTATTTGGATTTTCATTACTTCCTGATCTTCCAACAGTTCCTCAACTGCGTGTGTAAGATTAAAAGCTGCTTTAATTCTATTTATATCTTCAAAAAAGTGTAAAGGTCCTTTTCTAAGTGGCTCTACAGGCTTTAACGTCAAATAATCTATAAATAATCTCGACTGTTGTAAACCCATTTCACTCACGAGATTCGATACATTCAAATCAGATTCGTGGTAACATATACAACCGCACAAATTTTCTTCTTCTGGTAATATTTTATACGTAGTTTGTCTATGAATAATAGCAAAGGGTGGCTTTATATTTATATCAATGTCAAGTGGTAGCTTGGAAACATTCTTTATAGTAATAATATCTGTAAACACAATCTTGTCAATAAGCATCTGTAAAAGCAAGGTAAATTTAATTGTTACCATGAACAAATATCTGTACCTGTCAGTTTATAGTATTCGCTATATGGCCCATAGTCATAACGAAATTCAATGATTGAAGATGATAATTCTATTTTGGGATCGACGAATTCGGCCGTAATCTGACACTCCATCAACAACTCTTTTTTGTTAACTCCCTCAACACTACCAACTAAGTACCACATTTCTTTGACTGTTGTCACTTTGGAAGATAAACCAGATATCGACAATTCCATTTTTTCTCCAGCTTGTAATTTAAAATTTCTCGGATCTAAATTGAAAAAGCATCTGCAAGACAATAAAACAATATTATATTACTTAATCTTTATCTTCCGACGCCTCACGTGGACAAACTATGTGGTTGTGTTTGACTTTAAGTTAATTAATGTTTTCTTAACTACATAATAATGTGGCAGCCAGGGAGTTGTAATCTGATGCATTCTTCGATCAAGAATACCCTAGATGTCCGGTCAGAGTCTCAAGAATGGCACCTCAAATAGCGTCCCACTTACAAACTGGGCGCTTATTTTGCACAAATTAACTGATAAAAGATGTATTTTTATACAAAATAAGCTTATTTTGTACAAAATAAGTGATATAAAATGTGAGTTCGTACAAAATAAGAGGTGATTGGCTCGTACAAAATAAGAGTGAGGAGCTCGGTGGCGCAGTGGTTTAGCGCCTGGTCCAGCGATTGCGGAAGTTAAGCAACGTTCGCAAGGGTCGGTCATGGGATGGGTGACCAAAAAATTATTATCTCGAGCTCCTCCGTGCTTCGGAAGGCACGTTAAGCCGTTGGTCCCGGCTGCATTTGCAGTCGTTAACACCCACCAATGCGCATTGGGCCCGCGTGGTGGGTTATGGCCCGTCGTCCTTATCCACCCATAAGGAAGGCCTGTGCCCCAGCAGTGGGGACATTAAAATGGCTGATGGACAAGAGGTGATTATGCACAAAATAAGCGCTAAGTTTGTAAGTGGGACGTTTTTTGAGCTGCCATTTTTGCGTTTTAGTTCGTGAAGCGTTATTCAATGCATATGATTAATATTTTGGATACAAAATAACTTTCATGAAACTTACGTTGGAGCTGTTTTAGTTTTAGGAGGTTTATAGAATTCACTCCATTCTAAAGAGTGCAAGCGCGTTCCACAGTTCTCCATTATTACTTTACAATCCAATGGAATTTTGGTAAAGTGTCGACCAAGAAATATACTGTCCCTCAGTTCTCCAACTACTATGCTAGTTCCAACTCCAGTAGCTGATAGTGGCACTAACTAAACAATAGAATGGTTAACTATTTGTAATAATGCTTGCCTGGTGAAATAAGAATAAGTATGCTTAATATGTTTTACTAACTATATCTTTCACTTTTTCCAATTGCAATACAGCTTTATTGCTATAAGTATCTGCGTCAAGTAAATACAGTATCAAAAGTATATCAGTTTCTGATTCAGGCTCTATTAAACCCTCCGTTGGTTGGATATGCCATCTTCCATCTTTATTCAACTAAAGCAAAAGACCATCAATATTTAAATCATTCAATTAATTATGATTTATGTAAAATTTAATCGTGAAATGTAGACTGCTTACAAGAGATGCCTTGAAGTTAATTTGCACTGGAGAATCATTGCAAAGTGTTAAAGTTTTTTGCGATTTGGTCAACAATTTGACTTGACCCCAATGTAGGGCTATAGGAGAACATGTTACTATTGGACGTACGCCACAACCTGCGATATGGCATATTTCAATAGGTTTTGACATTCCAAAAAGATTTATCCTGAAATCATGACCAAAAATTGCTTTCATATTAAGTTAATGTTTAGTAATCACAAAATATTTTAGTTACTTCGATTGTTGTAATTACCGTACACTGTATTCTTGTGATCCAAGGATACTAGTTTTAATTGTGACGGGAAAACATATCGTGCTATTTGGTTCTATAAGACCTTCCTTTACACTGACATCCACTTCTAAGGTGGATTCTTCCTAAAATAAAGGAACGGCTATGAAATTTCACCAATAATAATATTTTTATCCGAGACACAATACTTACCTCTGGCTCAGCTAAAGTGAAGTAACCCCAAAATTCATTAGATGATACGTATATGTCACTTTTGTATGCGTAATCAATAAAACATGCTCTCATTTTAATTTCCGGTGCCATCGTAATAGCTGGGACCATTGCGTTGAACAGCACGGGTAGTATTATGGGTGGGCTGTCGGATTTCTCTAGCTCCAGTTCAAGGGAGGTTTGATTTGCTCGTATCAGGTTAGCGGTCAATGTAATCTAAACAATAAGGGAGAATGACATCCAGGCAGCCATATTCAACGTCTACGCTAGATAATTTTAGGTAAATAAATATGCATTGACTTTAAACACTGAAAGCGCAATCATACCTGTAAAGAAATTCTAGATTCCGGGCCGATTTTAATTTTACATGGCTCGATATGGAACTCACGAGGCCATTGAGGAATGTCTGGCTTTGGGTTATCCGTAACAGCGTAGTCCGTTAGTGTGATACTACTTATTTCAGGACCGTCCGATGATATTTTCACATTTGCTCGGACATCGACCACTGATTCATTAATTACATCTAGTTCTAAAGTTTTCGGTACACCTGTTTAAAATGTAGTACAAGTGTTATTATATTTTTTGGTGTTATTATTATATTATAATATCTTAACGTACAAGTAACGTACGCTAAACCAGTCAGAGAAGATTGTTCTTACCTAAACTCACTAATCCAAAATCCAAACATGGCACACTGAACATCAATGAAGGGTATATTACTTCACCCCTTAAAGAAATAAATAGCTATTATAAATTATATCGTTTCATATATTATATACAATGTCTTTTAGTACAGTAGCCCGTAGAACATTTAAATCACCAAAAAGGTTACCGTTTGCCGTTGTGATATAGTTATTTATTACGAAATTATAGATACTTTAACCCAAGTTTTACAGATCGCAACCCGCCGTAACCTTTATTTTCATATCTCCAAAATTAATATTTTTTTATTTTTCGAGGTTTACCACATAGTTTAGCTATTGTTGTGTTCTACAGCTTGGTTTGTTTGCCACAGATAAAAGTAAGACTATAAAAAGTAGCCATACACAGATTTAAGACCTGATGAAAATGGTTGGACTTTATCTGGTCTTAAATCTGTGTATGATCACTTTCCCATAGTCTTACTATTATCAGTGGCAATCAAACAAAGCTGTAGAACACGACAATAGCTAAACCATGTGGTAAACCTTGAAAAATAAAAAAATATCATTTTTGGCGAGATACAAATATAGGTTACGGCGGGTTGCGATCTGTAAAACTTGGGTTAAAGTATCTTTAATTTCGTAATAAATAACTATATCACAACGGCAAACGGTAACCTTTTTGGTGATTTAAATGTTCTACGGGCTACTGTACTATTTGGTCTTACCGATAATTTAATGGCGTATATAAAATATTATACCAATTTTATCGACAAATAACACCCACATGTTGTGGTATATTTTCTCTACTGTTGATTCCAACAGGTTGGTCATTCGACCGCCAATTGAAATTTTCACATTTTCCTTTTTATTTTGGGCTATCCTACGAAAGAATAATAATTTCATCGGATCTAGAAGATCCTACAGATATAAAAAAACCGGCCAAGTGCGAGTCGGACTCACGCAGGAAGGGTTCCGTACCAAAAAATCATGGTTGTTGTATGGGAGCCCCAATTAAATATTTAATTTATTCTGATCTAAGTATTTGTTGTTATAACCCCTCGTATTCACCAAGGTATAATACAAGTATAATACATGTTTTATGCAATTGTTTTGATTTTTGTTCTCATTCATATATATGTATAAAACATGTTGTATACAAAACTTGTTATGTACTTGTAATTGCCTACTTTCATTTCGTTCAAACACACACACGTTCGTAACAGTGTGAACGAGAAGAATGTTTAAGACTGTTGCAATACATGCATAAAACAAATACTTGTTTACAACAAGTATTCTACAAGTTTTGTATGAGACTAGTATTTAACATGTTTCTTGGTAAAAACGAGGGGTACCAGCAATAGAAATACATCATCTGTGAAAATTTCAACTGTCTAGCTATCACGGTTCATGAGATATAGCCTGGTGACAGTCAGGCATATAGACAGACAGACAGTGGAGTCTTAGTAATAGGGTCCCGTTTTTACTCTTTGGGTACGGAACCCTAAAAATACTATTTGAAAGTTAATAATACTATAAATCAAGTGAAAAGCAACATTGTGTAAAGCGTTTTTTAGAATAATGCAAAATAATGAGCATAATTGTCCTAATTTTTGAGGGATGTTAAAAAAGCAGACATATTTCCGATTAAATTTGACTTTAGTTGAATTTTTATGACGTATTAAAGTTGAAAGTTTACACAATGTTTCTTTGAACTTGATTTGCGGTATTATTAGCTTCCAAATAGTATATTTTATTTATATCTGTAGGAGTTCTAGATCCGAAGTAATTAATATTGTTTCGCAGGGCCGTCCAAAATAAAAAGTAAAATTTAAAATCATTCCAACAGAAGATGGGATAGTCCCGATAGACCCCAACATGTGGGTGTTTTTGTCGATAAAAAATGAGGTTTATTTTATCCTCTTTAAATATCGCTACATCGCTAGTCCTAGACCAAAACTGTATAAAGCACATACTACCTATTACTCAATTAGGCTGGGTCCACTTACTTCAGATAAAGTTTTATGATAACGTTTGTATCACGTATTATAAAATTTATTTCTTCAAAATATGGGCCTTGATTAGAATTGCAGAATGAAATCACAAAAATTTCCTTTTTTCCTGGTCGCAAACAATGTAATTCCGGTTTGCAAGTAATATGGCTTCCAAACAACGTTGGTACTTCCTTATAAACAATGACTCCATTAATATGTCCTGAGGAAAGAAACTTCTTTTGAGTAAATAGTCTTTGATCATAATAAATTACATCATAACTTCTTATTGCGACGTAATATAGATAGACGTACGTACCTTTATTAACAGCTACAATTTCATAATTATAATTTTTGTTGATGTAGACGTAGTCCATATCAAGAGTTTCCAAATTGAGCTGAATTGATGGCGGGAGTGAGATACCGACCATAGTCAGTGGTACCCTGTCCATCACCCCATCGATATCTAAATATGCCGTTGCCTGAAACTCTCCCACCTCTTTTGGACTAAATGTTATCGTCAGTTCCGAAGTTTTGTTGGGCCATAGATTACCTTTCTGGAAATAAATACTCATGACATACATATTATTGGTTGTATATTCAAATAGGGACATTAACTTGTTGGAATTTATGATCTACAATCTACAACAAATCCGCGCAGACCGGACCATACCCCCATACGGACATGGACGGTAAAGTAATCTGTAATGATTCATCCATGCATGGAGCCCTTGATCGCTACATCAACCTTGATTTAAACGTTGGTAGGTATGATTAGTACCTACTTATAAAGAAAATACTAACTACCAGATACTAACAATAGGCGTAGTGGAAAAATGGGTGTTTTGGAATGACAAAGTTTCATCAGCGACAAGGGAGTGAATTTCGTCAAGGAATATCCTGGAGTAGACTCTCTCATGTTCGTCGCTACAAAGGACATCATAATGTTCTAATTTTCGGGACTTCATGGATTCACTCTCCTTTACATCGAAGCAAATAGTTGCTAATTTTACTTTATCTTCAAAATCTGCGGTACAAATTAGTATAACCTCTCTTGAATTATAAATGTAAAATATTTGCTGTCTAATATTCTTTAGATTGTTATGTAATAAATGGAGTTTTACCATAATAAACGCATTCATTTTTCATGCACATATACGTCAGTGGAAAGTTTGATTTGTTAGTAATCTTGAAAGTTTGCTGACGAACCATTGTGTTATAAGTGTCATCAAAACGCACCACTTGCTTTTCCAACTCTACTCTCACAGTGTGTGTAGTCCCATACAAGTTTATTTTAAACTTTTCTCCTATCAACAAATTATCATAAGTCGATATTACAACAGCTGTCTAGCAAGAAAGGGTTGAATTCACCGCGAATTTTAGCAAAAGAGCAAAAAGTGGTCACTTTAGGCACTTTTGCTAACTACTACTACAAGTAACTATATTTTACTAAGGTTATTGTTTGTAAATAAACTATAGAACCTTGGTTTCAATCTATGCATGTGAATTTTCGATACATCATCTACTTGTCCATCAGTCCATCAGCCATTTTTATTGTCCCCACTGCAGGGGCACAGGCCTTCCTTATGGGTAAAAAAGGGGGACTTGCTTGAGTACAGTAAGAAAGGGATGGTGCTATATGCGATGAATAGCACCATCCCTTTCTAACTGTACTCAAGCAGCAAGCAGAGCTTGAGTCTCGTTCTGTAATACGAGCCTTAGAGTAGGGAAGTATACTCTAAGGTGATAGTCGCCTTAAATAACAATTAGTGTCATTGCAGTCAGTCAAGTCGGTCCCCCCACTGCAATGACACTTGTTATTTAACTTTTTAGTTCGTTTTTAAAATTACTCTATTCATACCAGTTTCAAATTCCGCATATAATATTCCTTGTGTTTCACCAAGTTTCATTGTTTTAAAAATCACTTTTATATCGATTCTCTCCTTGGGATTTAAATATGCCGATTTCGGCTGAACTGAAAATGGACTGCAAGTGCCTTTAGTTATGAAACTTTTAAATTAGTATAATTATATATTAGTATAGTATAGTAAAATTTTGATAAATACCTTTTCGTCCACAGTGTAAAACCAGCAGCTACCGTACCACAATTATGAACAGTCATAAAAGTATGGGTCTGGATTTTAAGTGGTATCTTAGATATGGTTATTGAATCCGGAAAATCAAAAACGGGACGTGGACCCATTGCTAAAACGTGCAATGGAAATTGATAAAAACTACGTGCTGTTCCAAAAATATAATGCTACTAGCTTAGGATCTTAATCGTGCTATCAGCTATTAAACAAAACATTTGATAAAGTTGGACAGTGGTTTTAGGGCCTCACAAGTACCTTCTGGATAGTATTATATTACTTTCTGGTTTGATTAGGAAAATGGAACAGAATTGCTATAATTCAGTCTTGTTATTTTATTATCCAGAACTTGTCAAACTGGGGCGCTTATAGTAGGTATACAAAGTATTTAATTTTGAAGGAAAAAGACAAACTTGAATTGGAATATTTATGTAAAATTCATTATTTACCAATTAACGGCAAAACATACTGATCAATATCAGTATAAAAAGTGACTCTGTGGGTGTAATCTTCATACTGTACGGGGGTGAAAGTTATGGCGAAAGTTATACTTATTCCGGGGGCAAGCCTGGACAGGAGGGTGCCCCCACACGGCTTGATGTGGAAGTACGAAGACTCTTTGTGGACCATGTTTAGATAAGTCGGCGCCTGTACATCAACATTGTTATACTAGCTACATTAAACAAAGGAAGGAGAAAGATTTTCACAGATACTAACTAACAGCATTCTGATCCCTTACCTTGCTTATATTTTTAACAGAAAACTTTGCGACCACTTTCTCATTCGGCTTAAAGTTTTGGAAAATTATCAACGTCGGAGAAAATGATAAAACCACTTTTTGGGGTTTCTTCCCACTACTGACAATATTGTCAACAATAATGCTATTTAATGTATGCAATCTCTCGGTCGTGTTCATGTTCATCTCTCTCTCGTATAGTGATGGAATAATCTTCGAACAATTTAGAAAAACTTATAAAATTATAAATATTATATTAAAATAACTGGGAATGATTACAATTGCAAACAAAAAGTATACAAAAAGTTTATACCGTTTCAAAATTATTCGCCATTTTCTTATTAGCCAATAAATGGTATAATTCTGCTGTAAAGTAACCATTTTGTTTAAATTTATGCAATATTTCCATCACCCGCTTATTAGCACCTTTCTAACGATGATTTGTTTACAAACTTAGTCATAAACTTTGCGTTGCTAAGCAGTTGCTAGGTGGGAAAATCAAAATGACTGAAAATGTCACTTTAAGACGATGCTGGACGATACTTACTTTATGTAATTGCCAGTAAGATATTTCAAGTCGAAAGGAGTTTTGTTTGAATCATTATGACTGGAAAGAAAGAGTTTCGTTTTGTTGATTAAACGATCCAAAGATCCATTAGGATCCAAAAGAAAAGCACAGCAGACAGAGCCAGCAAGGGTGGTTTGCATTTTCTACGGAATCAAACGTTTGTACATTTTTTATTATATTATTAAATATAGGTATACTTATTATTTTTTATAATAACATCTGTGTACCGTGTTTCGTGTAAATACATGAATTTGAACCTGAACCTGAATCTGACCAAGTTATTATTAGGAATTAATTTGTTTTTGCAAAAACTTAAAACGCACAATGTGTGAAAACCAAGTTATACATACTTAATAGGATGTTGCTTGACTGTGTAACTAGATCTTCGATCATCTACTAGATTATGATCGGCTCCTTAATCTTTGATTGCTGGTTAACAAATAAATTCCTAATATTAACTTGGTCTACAAACATTTGATTCTGTAGAAAATGCAAATCACCCAGCATTTTTAATAGTAGGTAGGTTAGGTATTGTTTGTCTTTACACTATTCTTTGATTATTTAGGCATTCTGAAAATAATCGTACAATTTTGGGATAATATTCTTTTGCTTTAATCTAAGTTCTTTTGTTTAAGAGTATCAATAAAAACATTTAACTAACTATGTGGTCTGGATGTGGGTAAATACAAATACCGACAGGTGATCAAGTTCTGAATGCATCTCTAGGCAACCGTCCGTGTAGCCGTATTTACTACTAATCTGAAGATTATCTGTGCTTTGAGTTGTAAATTCTCATTTATTAATGAGGGAGACACATTTAGCAAGGTAGAGGTAGTCGTGAGGGCGCGGAGTTGAGTGCGGAAATAGCGAACGCGTCGTAATTTTAGTAAAATCGGGGCAACACGGCCGCGGACAGAAATAGAGGCGCCGCGCCGGCGCGTGCGTTCTTCCCGCTGTCAATTTCGTCCGGATAGGGCGCAAGATTAGCGGCCAACGACGCCGACTACCGACGGTCACAGCTGGACCCAGGTCCCCTGGCCTGGCCTGTCCATACCTCGCGAGTGCAGTGCTACAGAACAAGTGCGCGGTTGCATAATTCGAAACATCTTACGAATATGTGTGTGATTCAAAAGTTTAATCTAGTGCTCCTCTTCCTGTTAATATAGACAACTGTACGAGATTTAGCAAGTACGTATTTCCTAGTAGTAGCATCACGCTACACGATATTCAAATTGCAGATTCGTAGCAAGTAGATTGAAAGAGGTTACAATTAATTTTGTTTATACTGAGTAACTTTTGTGGGATTATTATTAGACTTACTATCCAATAGGAATGGATTCAGTTACATTGACGTACCATTCTTATACGTACTATTCTTTGTATAGGTAGGTACTCAATGTTTCAGGGATTAGAAACAAATGTGAAAATTGGATCATTCATTACTTTCGATATTTTAGGATATGAGTAAAGTATCGGGATAAGTAGGCCGACAAAGGCGTCTGCAATGTGGCAACGCCCGCTCATCCCGGTCATAGCTATCGTTTGCACTTGATAAACCACTTATAATGTAACTAACACCGTATTAATTAGGTATCTATATACCTATTTAATGCGGTGTTAGTTGTTGTTAAAGATATGTAACTAAACTAAGTAATAGATATGTAATCGTTTTTTTTCTACTGAAAGTGTGTTGTAATGTAATGAGAAATATTGGAATGATCGTTAGGCACAGAAACAGGAGAACGTCTGAAAAAAACAATGGCTGATTTTTTTTTAACCAGCCTTTGTGATTAGCATTTGTGGACGATGAGCTGAGAAGGCATTTGATTCTATCGAAACCTGGGATGTTTTAGAATCCCTGCAACGATGCCAAGTCGATTGGCGATATATTCAAGTGTTGAGATGTCTCTACAATGCCGCAACCATGGCCGTCCAACTGCAGAACCAGCAGACTAGGCATGTCCCCTTGCATCGAGGTGTGAGACAAGGGGATGTGATATCCCTCAAATTGTTCACAAATGCATTGGAGGATATGTTTAAAACGCTGGACTGGAAAGGACGCGGTAACAACATTAACGGCGAATACATATCAAACTTGCGATTTGCGGACAACATCGTCATTGTGGCCGAAACGTTGCAGGATCTACAATACATACTGAACAGCCTAGCTGATTCCTTTCTTCGCATCGGTCTTCGGATGAACTTGGACAAAACCAAGAAACAACTTCGAGAGAGTGGCCAACAGAAGGATACAGCTGGGCTGGGCAGCATATGGGAAACTTCGTCGAGTCTTTGATTCGCCTATTCTACAGAGTCTAAAGACGAAAGTCTTCAATCAGTGCGTCCTGCCTATCATGACATACGGAGCCGAAACGTGGACACTCACTGTAGGGCTGGTTCACAAATTTAAAGTTGCGCAGCGAGCTATGGAAAGGGCTATGCTCGGAGTTTCTCTAAGAGATCGGATCCGGAACGAGGTGATCCGACAGAGAACCTAAGTCATCGACATAGCCCACCGGATTAGCAAGCTGAAGTGGCAGTGGGTCGGCCATATTAGCCATAGAACCGATGGCCGCTGGGGCAGACGAGTTCTTGAGTGGAGACCGCGTATGGGCAAACGTAGAGTAGGACGCCCTCAAACAAGGTGGAGCGACGATCTTCGAAAGGTGGCTGGCAAAAACTAGATGAGTGTAGCCGCGGATCGTGCTCAGTGGCGTGCACTATGAGAGGCCTATGTTCAGCAGTGGACGATGATACGCTGATAATGATGATGATTGTGAATATTTTTTAAGCTCTCTATTAATAGAAAAAAGTTCATAGTTATGGATGCATGAAAAAATTTAAAAAAATATAATCACTTCGTGATTCGTGACAATAACAGCACAGTTTATTCTCTAATCACCACATATTAAAAAAATAAAAATTTTGAAAAAACCCACGACGTCTAAAATTGTTACTCTTAATTTAAAAAATGTTTACTGCAGCGCCCCCTGGTGAGTTGTTACCGTAACAAAACCCATCACTGAAAACTGCATCCAAATCGGACTATTAGTTTTGGTTTTGCACAAGTAAATGTGTTTACTACAGCGCCCCCTGGTGAATTGTTACCACTGACATGAAATATTTTTTTTTATATGCAGGTCAATGGTTGTTACCTATCTAACAACATGCACCAATCAAATCAAAACCCATCACTGAAAACCGCATCAAAATCGGACCAGTGGTTTTGGAGATAGATGGTAACATTAAAAAAAATTTTTTTCATGTCAGTGGTAACATTGGATGCTACAGACATTCTCTCACCCCGTCTCCGTTTCGTCGTCGTGGGTAAAAAGCACTGACGTCTATTATACAATTTGTATGTACGTCAGTGGTAAAAAGTGAATTTAGACGCGTCGCCCTCAAGAACCTTATATTCATATTCTGAGTCATATATAAGGTTCTTGGTCGCCCTCATAACCGCTGCTCTTTTTGACATAAAAATGTCAAAAAGAACAGCGGAAGACACTAAGCAGAAGCAAGCCATTTTATGTAATCAGTTGACTTTTTTTAAGTATGTGGTGATTAGGGAATAAAACGTAGTGATTATTTCCTCTATGGGAATAATCTCCATTCTGCTGTTACTTCAGTACATTTGCGAATACGAAGTGATTTTTTTATTAAATTTTTTCACGCAAAACTTGTTCTATTAATAAGGGAGCTTATTCCAAGAATATAATAGTCATATTCTAGAATGTAAAATTCTTGGCTTACCCACCGCTTATAAAAAAACTAGCGGCCGCCCGCGACTTCGTCTGCGTGGAAAGTTTTTTTGCTATCCCTCGGGAACAATACTTTTTTCGGGATAAAAGGTACCCTATGTCCTTCTCTGTACCTCTGACAACGTGTATGCAAAATTTCATGATGATCGGTTCAGTAGTTAAGACGTGAAGGCGTAACAAACAAACGGACTTTCGCATTTATAATATTAGGATATTCAGCCAATTTGATTTTTTTCAGTCATTCCCCGCTCGCGACTGCAAGGAGCTTTTAATTAGTAAAACTTTACATGAAGTAGAGGTACTTGTACGTACACTAAAAAATCTTTTTTTCAAGATTTTATTCTACCACTTTTTCGACACATTCATGCTAAATTACAGCTTTCTAGTACTTAGGGCAGAGGAGCTAAGCCACTGATGGACAAACAGACGAATATGGCGAAACTATAAGGGTTCCTTGTTAACTTGACTACGGAACCCTAAAAAGTGGAACCCTTATAGGTTCACTCCGTCTCTGTCAATCGCTCAAATTGTAGCAATCTCTCCACTATCTTTTAAAAAATAAAAGTGTAGCTACGGGTGATTTTACCAAAACCCAAGTCAGAAAATTGCTTTCCTGGCTAATGCCAGGACCGGTTCTCGTTAAAAACAACGTTCGCTCGAAAAACAACCCCTTAGAGAAGGAAGCTGAACTCTTGGACTACAACCCATACTATTTGATAATTCGAAGGTCAAATAGTACGGAGAGTACAGTGTCCAAGAGCACGAGGCAGCTGTTAGCATACGTCTTTTCATTGCATAACTATCAGCCATTTTAATGTCCTCACTGCTGGGGCACAGGCCTTCCTTATGCGTGGATAAGGAGGAAGGGCCATAACCCACCACTCGGGCCCAATGCGGATTATTGGGTGTTAACGACTGCAAATTCAGCCGGGACCAACGGCTTAACGTGCCTTCCGAAGCACGGAGGAGCTCGAGATAATAAATTTTTGGTTGGTTCGACAGTCCCGAACTTTCTGTCAACTAAACCTTTAACTAGACCTTTAATTGCCTTTATTAAATAAGTATATTTTACAGAAATGCTGAAGGGCCGAGCCCGCGACGCGCGGACAGTGAGCAGCCCCGCGCCGGCGCACTTGTCCCGTCCACTTCCCCAGCAGCCGCCCTCGAGACAACTGGCCGGGGTGCCCTCCTCCTCCAAGCTCACCCTCCGAACACCTACCGCCCAGCGCGCACCGCTAGCAAAACCTGAGCCTGATTACGAAGTAGTAGAGTTTCCTTCCGAGCAATATGTCAACGCCAAACTGCAACCGCCACCGCCACCACCGCCACGGCCTCCGACTGGTACGTTTGGACTGTAATATGTCTATTCTGATATGTCGTGCTTCGAACATGCATAAAGTTATAAGTTATGAAAAATTGGCTGAGAAATCAGCCATTCTAGTTGATCAATGGGGAATGTATGAAAAAAATTAAATTGACTGAATTTTTTTATAGGTAGAAATAAGCTCCCCTTAGAAAAAAGTTTCAGAATTTTCGGTTGCGTGGAAAATTTAAAAAAATTAATGTCTGTTCAACTTCACAAATGTACGAAAGTAACAGCAGAATGGAGATTATGCCTTTGCTACCACCTGCCGCAACCGCAACATGGTATTTATAAGGGAACTTATCTTACCTATCAAAAAATATTCAGCCAATTTGATTTTTTTCGTACATTCCCCATTGAGATGCTTTCACTGCATCGTATCCTTACCGACATCATTATATTACGTAGTAATGGAATAATTAGCATTAGCAATAATTATTAATTGCTAATCGTCCATTAGCATTCATTAAATTAATCATAGTTGCTAAAAATAATGAATGCTATTTATCATCGAACCGCGCGAAATCGTCTGCGTTCGCATCCTACTGCTATCATGAAATAATACGACCGCGCTAATTAGCACGCGGCGTGAAATATCTGCTAATGCTATTCGTACGTTGCAAATGAATTCGTCTCCGATATGAAATAATACGACCACGCTAATTAGCACGCGGCGCGAAATATCTGCTAATGCTATTCGTACCGTTGCGAATGAATTCGTCTCCGATATGAAATAATACGACCGCGCTGGTTGCTAATTAATTTGTTCGTGAATTCATCAACGACAGTTGACGATGACGATGTTATCGAATGAATACGAGTGAGTGAGAGAGAAGAGAACTCGTTTGTGAGCTTAAAATAAAATGCTTGTGTTTCTATTATTAATTTTCATTAGAAATACACCATCAGCATTTTCATCCTCACATCACCTTCATCATCATCATCATCATCACTTTCATTTTTATTATCAGCTTCATCATCATCATCACCATCACCATTGTCATCATCAATTCATTTTGTGTGAAGGCAAACACTAAAATGCGTAGTGAGTGACAAAACAAGCATTTCACAAAAGAATCATAGCTGTTCACGATCATATTAAAAAAAACATTATTTAAAAATCGTATTAAAGTCATATTAAAAATCACATTAAAAATCATTTTAAAAACCATATGAAAAATCATATGAAAAATCATATGAAAAATCATATGAAAAATCATATGAAAAATCATATGAAAAATCATATGAAAAATCATATAAAAAATCATATTAGCAATTAGCATAGCAATAGCAATTAGCATGCTAATTATGAAAATTAGCATGCTAATGAAATTAACGGAAATTCGCATTAATTGCCATTACTACAATACAGGGTGTCCCAAAACTTTGTCACACGGAGGGAAAGATAGGAAATTTTACTGAAAATGAAAGAAAACTTCATTTTGTTTAAGTTTTGTTTTCATTCAAATTCAAACATGAAATTGATACAATACGTTTATATTAAAAAGTGTTAAAGTGGCTATATGACCGAAAGTGGCGCCCTCAAAGGTTTTTATTTAATAAGTTATTAATACAAAAAGATTTTAATAATGTTTTACGTGGAGCTTATAGGGCCCATGGTCTAGTATTTTTAGAAAGTATCACTACATGCCCTCGTAATCATTCGTAGAAGTAGATAGCAAATGTGTCAAAAACGGCCACTTTTAGCAGTTTTGCTATCTACTTCTAGCAGTGACTACGAGGGAATACATATAACGATACCGTCTAAAAATACTAGACTGTGGGCCCATAAATTCTATCTAAAACATTAAATTGTGTATTAGAATTATAATATCAATATCATATAAAAATCACCGCGGCGCCACTTTCGCTCACCTTAACAAGGTCTTTCTTTTATTTAAGACTAGCAGCCGCCCGCGACTTCGTCTGCGTGGATAGTTTTTTGCTATCCCTCGGGAACTATACGTTTTTTCGGGATGAAAGGTACCCTATGTCCTTTTCTGCACCCCTGACAATGACAACGTGTATGCAAAATTTCATGATGATCGGTTCAGTAGTTACGACGTGAAGGCGTAACAAACAAACAAACAAACGGACTTTCGCATTTATAATATTAGTAAGGATGCTATGTTACTCAATAAAAAATAATACTAATGAGTAACCCTTTCGATCGGTTTCGAAAAAATAAAAACATTGTTTTTTTTATATTTACCCCCTTACTAATAAAGATTGAATAGCAGATGTATAGTTACACAATGGTTACTCTCTGTCAAACTATTTGAGTTTGACATTAAAAAGAAAGTGACAAAACACTGTGTAACTATGCAGCTGCTATACAATCTTTTTTAGTATGGGGGTTAGTGTGTTCGATTTTTCACAAATTTAAATGCAGTACCAATTATTTTTAATATCAAAATAAATTTTTCTTTCAGTTAATTTTCCTATCTTCAATATTTAAGGTACTTTCCCTCCGTGTGGCAAAGTTATCTTTGTGTTCTTGAAATAGTAACACCGTAGTGTAAGGCCATGTTAAAAATACATATGAAAATAAGTAGGTAGGTTTCCTCAAAAATCCTGGATCGGCTAAGTACATAATTTCAGCGATTTTCAGAGTAATTTTTATGGGATGTGATGTGCTGACCTACATACATGTCGATCAGAAATAGATTTTATGTATGCCGGTCATCGACTTGACTAGAGACACGATTTGTTTACGTGCAATGACGTTACACTTCGTTGTTACTGTGCGTAAAAAATAATTGTTCGTTGCAAAATATTATTTCAGATCTTTAATTTTTTTAAATGGGGGTGAC
Source organism: Agriphila geniculea (assembly GCA_943789525.1). NCBI lineage: Eukaryota > Metazoa > Arthropoda > Insecta > Lepidoptera > Crambidae > Agriphila > Agriphila geniculea. The sequence goes on along the minus strand of OX038873.1, from coordinate 9,129,608 downwards.
GCCTGGCGGCTTAAATTCGCCAGTTAAGTTATAAAAACGTGAAATTCTGCGAGATGCTGGATATGACAAAAAATCGATCGGACTCTACATTGACGAAGTAAAACCGAAAAGGTTTCCAAATGTTGAACTGCGGTATTCCTTGCACATGTGTATATAATACGTGCATGTATGTGTACGTACTCAAGATGCAACCTCAGACCGATTCAGTATATGGTACTGGGGGGGTATTACAACCTCTTAAAACTTGCCAGGTTTATGAATTGCTATAGTTACATCTCTTTCTCGCCGTATAGCAATTAAAAGAGATAGATTGATAGCCAGTCAGAAAACTGCCAGGAAATTTCTGTCCCTAAAGGTGGCAACCTTGGTTAGTTTACTTCTTACTTAAGCTAGGGTTCCGCCCAAAAACGGTGAACCAAAAAGGGTTCTGTAGCCAAGAATTCGGGAACCGCTGTGTAGCAGCTCCCTATCGCAACAAAACAAAATTAAATGACTATAAAACTTCAACACGTCCTGAGTGATCCCTTTACCAGTGAAACTGACTTTTTCTCAGAGTCCAGCCCCTGATTATGTAACTCTGTTGCTTAAAATTTTCGATTGAAATCTATTGAAACCGATAGTAGTTGTCACATTGGTTCTTATTAAAGCAGCAATGTAACTGCATTTTCTGACGTTGATTGCAATAAAGTTACAAAATCAGCCCCAGGTCCATGACATGGACAAAAAAAGTCCGTATGTTTTATATCAGGGCATCCAGCAGAAGCAGGGGCGTCGTGCGGACTGTGCGGGGGCGGGGGCGCGCGCGTGCGGTGCGCGGAGTGCGGCCGGCGCGCGCTCTGCGCCTCCTGCGACGACATGTACCACCGGCATCCGAAGCGACGCCACCATCAGAGACAGGTCATTCAGTCACACTTGTACAACCTTCGCTATCAAAACACAAATGGCAAATAGTATGCGCAAATTAATTTGGCTGTTCTGAACTTCGCGAGGAACGCTGCGCATTAGACGAATACAGGCTTGCGCGTGGACGGGGCGCGGGCGGAAGCACTCGGAACTATGGAACTCGACATGTACCCTGCGCGAAATTTCACTTGCAGTTAACTTTCGAGCCGCTAAGTTATTTTGCGTATACTGTAAGCATCTTATTTTTATACATACCCAGTGGCAGTACTATTAGGGCGTCCACTGCGTTTAGCGGGATACGCGCGCGGGTCGATATAGATTGCTGGTTTTCTGACGAACAGATGCAGTGCATGGGTTGGGTAAGCTCTAATCTATGTCGACCCGCGCGCGTGTCCCGCTTATCACAGCAGATGCCTTTAAATTTGGTTGCAAGGTTTGTGTGCAGAATTAAATATTAGGTTTGGGTGCATTAATTTTCATTGTGGGTTCACTTAACTCATTTGGGTGAATAAAGTAAACTATTTGCCAAAGTAAATGCTACCAGAGTACAAATACTTCAGGTGAATTAGTGTATCTGAAGGACCAATAAGGATAATACCAAATATGCATTCAATTACTGTACCAATGCGATAAAATTATCGTTGCATTACCTGCATTACGTACGCAGTTGGCATTTTGGCAACCATTCGGCTTGTGACAATCATAATATTAGTTTGCAGTTGGTATTTGTCATACCTTATTATAAACATTTGATTTGATTTGAGAAATGTAGTAGCTAAGTGTATCATATTATTTTATTTTATAAATTAAATAAAATTCAACAGGCCCTAACTATGACACAAATGCGTGACGAGCGCCCTCCCCTGCCGCCGAAGGCCCCGGCACCCGTGCCTCCACCCAGAAGACACAAGGTATTGCCTGGAATATACCCTGCTAGCCATTAATTTTTAAACAAGGCGCGTGTTTATTTATGCAAGTGGTTTTATATCATGGTTAATTGCGTGCTTAAGCGTGGAGGCTTAAGCCCAATATAGATAACATTGAATGATGCTTGTTAGAAGAACTCTATTATTCACTATGTACTTTTCTTAGTATCTTTACAATAGCTTATTTTCAGTTATATTAATTTGATCGATAACAAAACTATACCCCAGTTGGCTACTTTACCTAAGTAGTTTTCAATTTCGTAAGAAGAAACTCCGAAGAGTCAGACAGGAGAAGAGGTTCAATAATTAAAAACATTTCAGCTAAGTGGAGCGAGCCCCAGCCCACGACCGACAGCGGACCCTCGCAGCACTACCCTGGGGCCGCACTCTCTAGCACACGCACAAAACGCTCCAATGACCAACCACATGTCGACGCTGCCCGCGCAGCACGCGATGCCGCCGCACCTGCAGGCCATGCCGCCGCACCTGCAGGGCAAGATGCTGGGCAGCATGCCGTACCTGCCCAACCTGCACCACGCGCCTGCGCAGCCGCAGACTAACGCCATGGGCCCCTTGTCGGGTTGGGGACGCCCGCGCAATTCTTTGCCTGGGTTCAACGTACCATCCAACATGGTAAGATGTTAAAATTAGTTATTTTCAACACACTTGCTCGTAAAGTGAGCCCTAATACATCGCTTTTAGGGCCATAAACCGAGCTATAACAAACGCGTGCAATAATATATAAAACACTAGTTTGTTATAGAATTATCCCTACAAAGTTAAATTAGTACCTTACTGCAAGTTCTATGCGAGTAAACACAGCATTTCCAATTTAACCGGGTAATACAGTTATTTTTTTTAGTAACAACAAAGAGGCTGCAATGCCGCTGAAAATTCATATACATTTTTGGAATAAATAAATATGTAAGTCGCTAATTAAGTCAAACAAATATTTATTATTATTAAATTAATAATTATTTACAATATTTTGTTATAAAATATTAAAATTTTTGCATTTTATCACTTAAAATTACAATTTTGAAGTAGGCTGTATGCTCACCTAACCCCTTTGTTCGCAAAATATTCTTGCATTGGGCGTGTGAAAAAAACAAAAAAAAACCTGCGCGCCTTTACCATAATTTTCATATTTTGTTTATGTCGTATTTGTTGCTGTGTGGTAAATTATTTTATTTTTTCCTCGCAAATGTGTTGAAAAACGTCGTATGAAACTCGTGAGCTCTTGCTTATTGCACACTCGGCTGAGTTACGCCCTCGCCTGCGGCTCGGGCTGCAACCCACAGCCTTGTGTGCAATGAGCAACTTAAGCTAACTTGTCTCATAATGTACTATTATGCAACTGTGAGAAAAGGGATGAAAGTGAATGTAACTAATACGAAAGTGATGGTGTTTGAGAGAGATGAAGAAATGACTGATTGTACGGTAATGATAGGTGGCGAAAAAGTGGAACAAGTCCGTGAGTTTGTATACCTGGGAAGTTTGTTCACAAGGGACGGAAAGTGTGAGCAAGACATAGAAAGACGAGTGAAGAAAGGAAATTCAGTGAATGGTGCTATACACTCGATTATGAGTAGCCAAATCGTTTCTGCAGAGGTGCGAATGGCTGTTCATAACGGAGTGCTGGTACCGACACTGATGTATGGAAGTGAATCTTGGGTATGGCAGAAGAAGAATGAAAGCAGAATAAATGCGGTAGAGATGCGATCGTTGAGGAAAATATGTGGAGTCAAATTGAGTGATAGAGTGAGCAATGATGTGATTCGTAAAAGGTGTGGTCTGAAAGATGATATAGTGACAAGAATTGAGAAAGGAATGCTCCGGTGGTTTGGTCACTTAGAGAGGATGAATGAAAGGCGAATCAGGAAAGAGATATATTGTGCGAATGTGGAAGGAACGATTGCGCAAGGGCGTCCCAGAAAAACCTACGCGGACCAGATAGAGGTTATTATAAAAAAGGCTGGTGTACGCAGTGACAAAAACCGCAGGGCATGTATGAAAAGATTGATGGATGTGAATGAAGCGAAAGAAGTGTGCAAGGATCGTAGCAGGTGGCGATCCATAGTCCTACCCCCATGGGAAACAGGCGTGAGTGTATGTATTTATGCAACTGTACTATAACGAGGGGTATTAAAACACGAATGTGGGTTTATCTGAATGATAATAGTATCACATGAGTGTTTTAATACCTAATTATGTACAGTTGCATACAAGACTGTATCTACACCCATTTTTTTTATTTTTCTTTATTAGGGAAACAAACAATATTTTAATACATATGGATTAAAAACACCCATGATATTTATCTAAACCCATGATATGTATCCTCTTTAAAGGTTTTGACTTTGACTTTCCTCTCCCTCCTCGTCATTATGTCTTCCGCAAGAGTGTTATAATGTTGTACTGAATTTCATAATGCAACGCACGCGCCTGGGCGCGCGGCGCTGCAGGACCAGCTCTCGCTCGGGATATTGTAATGATGGCAGTAAGCTAACTGTTTCAGAACCCCTTACAGAGGATTTAAAGCATGGGTGTAGATAATAATTATTTAGCGTCGTCCCATTTGCTTCAATTCAGAGCTCTCACAAAGTACAGACTTTCTATCGGCCGATAGTTGGCCGATAGTTGGTTTTTATATGAAGAATCGGCCGATACCAAATCGTTGTAACGTGCGCACTTGCATACTTCTTCATACTGATTAAAGGCCCGACCCAACTATCGGCCGACAATTTCGTCTGTACTTTACGGGGACTATCAAGGTGCGTTCCCACGGTCTGTCTGTAGTCTCACGAGAGTGCACCAGACAAGACCGACGCACCGTGGGAAACGACGCGTCCGCCGCGGAGCGTCGTTTCCCACGGTGCGTCGGTCTTGTCTGGTGCACTCTCGTGCGTCTACAGACAGACCTTTAGGTGATCGCCAATTTTTTACATACATCGGTAGTGAGTGAATTTCAATAAATTGATTAGAAGTATAAATGAATAAAAAATTTCAGCAACAAATGCCAGCTGAAGCGTGGGAAAGTCCCGACAATATGGCGACGCAGAGCTGGGGCCGACCGCTTCGACGGGGGGCATCCGTGCTGGAGCTAGGGGGTGGGATGATGATGGCCGGCGCGGCGGCGGGCGGGTGCGCGGGGTGTACGCCGGGGTGGCGGTACGGGAGCTGCGCGAGCCTCGACCACGCGTGGGGCGCGTGGCCGCCGCCCGCGCTCGCGCCCGCCTGCTGCGCGCACGCGCCGCCGCCGCAGCACGCGCACGCGCACCCGCACGCGCACTCGCCTTACACGCCGCAGCCATACCGTAGGGGTGAGTCTACTTCTTTTATAACCATCTTTTAGAATAAGTTATGTCGGGATTTCCACCATTTATTTTTGAGGCCCCGATTTTTTTATATATTTTTTGATTGTGTTAATGCAATGTGTTGGTGTCCTTTTATAATAAATAAATAAATACTAAGTGATGAGGATGATAAATATGAACCAAACCTGATCTTTAAATTCTTTTTTAGAATCTTTAATTAAAAACACTCGATATCACTCAACTGAAAATCAATAAGAAATCGCATTTACCCATCTTATTAAAAGCTCCTACTATAAAAGATGGCTACAAATAATTAAAAGTCAATGCAAACCAATATTATTATCACCATAGCGGATCCAAGTCTGTGATCAAAACCGGCGAAGCGGATTCTAAGTCTATGAATCAAAACCATAGAATTACGTAGAACGTAGCAGATCCTAAATCTATGATCTGAGCGCGTGCTGTGCGTGATCTACGCGCGTCCAGTTCACGCGCTTACCGTTCCGTTTGCTTTGATTCTGGAGCCCCAGTTGTAGAGACAGTGGAGGAAGTAGGTGCAGCGCGCGAGCCGCGAGCGAGCCGCGCACGCACGGCGTGTAGAATGCGCGCGAACGGTACGTGGGCGGTACAGGAGCGACTCGCATGCGGTTCGCAAGTTGCGCATTCGCCAGATGTGGATGCACCCTTAGAGTTTTGAAGGGCAATAAAAATATATCAGATTTTTTCTGTGGTGCTCTTCCTACGCCAATGTCCATTAATGATTCCCCAGCTGACAGCCGCGCCGTGTCCCGCGCAGCGTCGCGCGCGTGCTCGCGGGCCGCGTCGCCCGCCATGAGCGTGCGCTCGCGCACCTCGCGCCGCACCAAGCACCGCACGCCCTCCCCGCCGCCGCTGCCTTCCAGCGACGCCGACTCGGAGAGCGACAGCGACGGAGACCGCCGCCCACTGCCCCAAGGTGAACGAACACACACACTCAGGCAATAGCATAGAGTCAAGCCTTGGACGAATCAGCAGAATCTTTGTAACAATAACAATTTTTTGTGAAGTCGCTACAAGAAACTACTGATCAAAATAAAATAAAAACACTTTTTTAAATCGATTAATTAATACTTATATCGTCAGGACTAAATTACAGTCTCCAATTCAAATAATGTATTTGATGACCATCAGCCATTTTAATGTCCCCACTGCCGGGGCACAGGTCTTCGTTATCTTAATATATAAAATCGTAAACTGAATGACTGACTGATCTATCAACGCACAGCCCAAACCGCTGGACCTAGAGACTTGAAATTTTGCACACAGATACCTCAAATAGTGTAGGCATCCACTAAGGAAGGATTTTTGAAAATTCCATCCCTAAGGGGGTGAAATAAGGGATGAAAGTTTGTATGAAAGTCCCTCAGTTTTGAAGCTAGGATTTTCAAATTTTATGTTTAGGCTGAAGATTGAAAATTAATAAATACGGGTCTCAGCGTTTTTCAAAATTCTACCCCCGAAGGGGTGAAAAGGGGTATGAAGTTGTGTATAGAAAAAAATCCTTCATTTTCGAAGTAAAAATCACTTAATTTATAGTAAAGGCTTATGGAAGAAAATCTAACGCAACGTATATTGATATTGTTAGTACTTCAACCCCTATAGCGATGAAATAGGGGTGAAATATGTAAATAAACCTAAAAATAGAGATGGATGTCGTTATTGGGGTTTTCTGGTATCACGATTGCGAAAATGACATTTATTTTGAAGTCCAACACGGTGGACATGATTTTACCCCCTAAAGGGGTGAAAATGGGTTTCAAATTTTGTATGGAAAAAGAATATAAAATAGACATTACAACTTTAAACTTCGTAGGAGCACGTCTAAAAATAAATTGGCAAACATATATTTGGTAATTTTGAAAATCAACCCCTTAGAGAGTAAATGGGGTATGTAAACATAAAAATCGATATGGATATCGTTCTTGAGGTTTTATGGGATGGTGATTGCGAAAATGACATTTTTTTTAAAGTCCAATACGATGTACATGATTTAACCCCTAAAAGGGTAAAAATGGGGTTCAAATTTTGTATGGAAAAAGAATATAAAATAGACATTACAACTTTAAACTTCGTAGGAGTACGTCTAAAAATAAATAGTCAAACATATATTTTGTGGTTTTGAAAATCAACCCCTTAGGGGGTAAATGGGGTAGGTAAACATAAAAATCGATATGGATGTCGTTCTTGAGGTTTATGGGATGGTGATTGCGAAAATTACATTTATTTTGAAGTCCAACTCGGTGGACATGCATGATTCAGCCCTAGGGGACGGGGAGAAAGGGAACGGGAACGGGAACGGGACGGGGCGGGAACGGGAACGGGAGTGGGACGGGAACGGGAACGGGAACCGGACGGAACGGGAACGGGACGGGACGGTGATGGGAACGGGGACAGGACGGGAACGGGACGGTCCCGTCCCGTTCGGGACGGCAACGGGAGCGAGAACGAGTGCGGGAACAGGAACGGAACGGGATGGGATGGGACGGGAACGGAATGAGAGTGGGGACGAGAACGGAACGGAATGGGACGGGACGGGAACGGAACGGAACGGGACGGGACGGGGATGGGAACGGGAATGGGAACTGGAGGGGGAACGGGAATGGGAACAGGAATGGGAACGGGACGGGTCGGGACGGGAACGGGACGAGACAGCAACGGGACGGGACGGCAATGGGATGATGGGACGGCAACGGAACGGGACGGTAACGGGAACGAGAACGGGAGCGGGACGAAACGGGAACGGGAATGGGAACGACCAGTCGTTTTTACGCGATTAGGCGGGTCCCCACCGAGCGAGCGAGCCTCGTGCGAAAAACGCCTTGCGTCTTGCATCTTGGCAAACGTCTTGCCTCGCGAGGCAGCGCGCTTGGTGGTGACCCGCCTAATCGCGTAAAAACGGCTGGTCGGATCCTGGTTGAAGGTTCCCTAAAGATTTTCTCTAATATCCACGCGGACGAAGTCGCGGGCGGAAGCTAGTGGGTGGATAAAGAGGTTGGGCTATAACCCACCACGCGGGCCCAATGCGGATTGCAGAGTGTTAACGACTGCAAATGCAGCTGGGACCAACGGCTTAACGTGCCTTCCGAGGCACGGCGGAGCTCGAGATAACGATTTTTGGTCACCCATTCCATGCCCGACCCTTGCGAAAGTTACTTAACCTCGGCAATCGCTGGGCCAGGCACTACCACTACCACTGCGCCACCGAGCTCCTCATTATGTATTTAAATGTCTAAAATGACTAAGTATAGTATACCATTTAGGCCTATCTCGTGATATGATCGTGACACTACATTTAGTCCACACTTATAAAGTGGATTGCGATGTCAGTGTTGAACCGATTTCATCAGAGGACTGCCCATTTTCTGGACCAAGGTGGTGTTCGTCCCAAAACTTCACCCCAAAGAATTGGTGTTAGTGGTGGTTGGTGTGAAGAATTGGTGCTATCCTACTCTGTTTGTCGACACACGATGAGCTATAATAACTGATGAACTCTATATAAACAGATCGCTACCCAGAGAAGCCGCAAGCCATCGAGCTTCCCCAAGAGTCAGCTGAAGACTCCCTGGGGCCCGCTCCCGAGCCTCCGACCGCCGCATGGCAATGCGAGCACTGCACCTTCGTCAACGAACCCGGCGTGCGCGTCTGCGTTGTCTGTTGCCGAACTCCAACAGCTGCGCCGAAAGTTGTCGCTACCCCACCCTTTAATAATAAGAACAACGCTAGGAAAGACCCAGAAAAATCCAGGAGAGACGCACAAAGTATCACAGATAGCGCGAAAGCAATCGCTGATACTGCGCGGAGCATCGCACGTTTAGACGTAAATGAACGATCGACCGCTTCGCCTTCACCTACGCCGTTAAATGGAGATAGACGTGTTCAAAGTAAGTATACCATGAACATGAAGCAAATACTGAGTTTCTATCTTTTGTAGTTCTAATTTAAGCATCAACTGTTACAGATGGCATTACGACGAGAACAAAGACTGTGTCGAAAAAAGAACGCGTTTCCACCGGTTGCGGTCCTTCTCCACCCCGAGAGGAACAGCCTAAGAAAACTTTCAATCGTTTAGTAACTCCGACACGTGAAGCTAGTATAGAACCTTCCAAGCACGACATGGCAGTAGGGTCATCGCCTCCGAAAGAGATTCAGAGTCGAATAAGTTTGCCTAACAAACAGGATGTGTCGGTAAGGGCATCACCATACAGAGAGAGTGTGAAGCCTGAAGCACCGACGCGTCATAGCGTGTCAGTGGGGCCGTCCCCACCTCGCGAGGAAGTTGGAAGATCGCCGTCTATTCAAAAAAAGTCCGCTGGCACTTCCCCTCCTGGGGAAAGCCACTCTGAGAAACGACCGTCCTCGTCGGCCCGGGCCAACGTATCCAATACCGGTACGTCTCCACCGCCGCAAAGTATCTCTACCCAGGTAAACAATACACCAGTTTTCAAATATCGCTTGGTTACGCTTTTATGTTTCTAAACTCCTACAAATAAATTTTATATGACAAATATTCAGGGTAGGCTTTTAAGTTTAAAAACTAAAGAAACTATTTTTTTTCTTACTTGTCTATTAATTATTTCGTTAACAAAGCGTGTTTTGTAAAGATGACATAATTATTGCCGTAATTACCGTTACAGACGTACGAAGTTCCATCTACTCATGAACGCGCGCCGTCGCGGTCGCGACGCCGGTTCAAAGACGACGCGCGTCGCGAGCGCTCGCACAGCCGGCACTCTCTCTCCAGTGACACTCGCGTGAGTAGCCTTTCACCATTCTCTGTTAGGGTTTATTATATTAGATGGAATAGTAGAACGACAAGGACGTTATATTTTCGTTGACTGACGACTGACTATATGCGCTTGTATTCATTCTGACACTTAAAGCGCTTTTTATCGGCAATGCACGGCCCGGTAGGGCTCCAGAGCGCTGGATATTAACAGCAGTCTGTCAGTATTTATGAAGAACCTTTATATACCACTACATGTGATCACGTACAGGAGAGCGAGCGAAGCGCGCGCACGAGCGGAGGCGGCGGTGGCGCGTCCGGGCGTTGGGAGTGGCGCGAGTGGCACGAAGGGCGCGAGCGGGACAGCAGCCCGGGCGGCGAGTGGTCCGGCGGCGAGCGCCGGCGCGCGCGCCCCGCCCGCCTCGCGCGCCGCGCCTCGCACCTCGACCTGCACCGCGCGCCCGCCCGCGCGCCCCTCCACCGCCGCGCCAGCTTCTACGGCTCCGAGGTACGTACTGTGTGTGTGACAGCAGCCCGGGCGGCGAGTGGTCCGGCGGCGAGCGCCGGCGCGCGCGCCCCGCCCGCCTCGCGCGCCGCGCCTCGCACCTCGACCTGCACCGCGCGCCCGCCCGCGCGCCCCTCCACCGCCGCGCCAGCTTCTACGGCTCCGAGGTACGTACTGTGTGTGTGACAGCAGCCCGGGCGGCGAGTGGTCCGGCGGCGAGCGCCGGCGCGCGCGCCCCGCCCGCCTCGCGCGCCGCGCCTCGCACCTCGACCTGCACCGCGCGCCCGCCCGCGCGCCCCTCCACCGCCGCGCCAGCTTCTACGGCTCCGAGGTACGTACTGTGTGTGTGACAGCAGCCCGGGCGGCGAGTGGTCCGGCGGCGAGCGCCGGCGCGCGCGCCCCGCCCGCCTCGCGCGCCGCGCCTCGCACCTCGACCTGCACCGCGCGCCCGCCCGCGCGCCCCTCCACCGCCGCGCCAGCTTCTACGGCTCCGAGGTACGTACTGTGTGTGTGACAGCAGCCCGGGCGGCGAGTGGTCCGGCGGCGAGCGCCGGCGCGCGCGCCCCGCCCGCCTCGCGCGCCGCGCCTCGCACCTCGACCTGCACCGCGCGCCCGCCCGCGCGCCCCTCCACCGCCGCGCCAGCTTCTACGGCTCCGAGGTACCGTACTGTGTGTGTATGTTAACGTCGTGATATATGGCCTGGCCTTTTGAAGCCCTCGTATTCCCATACGAGGTTTCGAAAAAGAGTACCTAGATATCCTGGTTAGCGTTCAAACGTCCGTCCCTCTAACGCTAAAGTCTATTGTCTGACAGGCGGCATCTCCGGAGCCTTCGCGAACGATGTCTCTAGAGGCGCTCGCGGGGTCAGGAGCGGCGGGCGGTGCGGCTGCGGAGCGCGGCCTAGAGCTGGCGCGGCTGATGGAGGGCGCGGAGCGGCTCGGGTTCAGCGCGGCGGAGGTGCAGGCGGCGCTCGCGCAGAGCCCCGGCGCGCCGCTGGGCTGGCTGCGCGAGCGCTGGCCCAGCCTGTGCGCGGGCGTGCAGGCCGCCGCCCTCCGCCTGGAGCCGCGCGCGCGCGTCACCGACCTAGAGGCGCGCGCCGCGCTCGCGCGCCACCGCGGCGCCATGTGGCCCGCCGTCACCGAATGCGTCGAAAGGCACCGCCGACAGGTCAGGCACTCCGTTTATATGTAGGTACCGACGATAAACTTCACCGTGGTTTTTGGCGGGATTTTGTCGAGTTCAGTTCGGTGACTATTTTTATTATTCGCAAATTGATTCATAGTGGATATTGTGTCTTAAAATTGGTGCAGTTTTGTGGTATAAGTGTCTACGCAACTGAACAATATGTGGGATAATGAAAATAGGCGCGATCTTGGTTGTGTGAAGCTGAGACTTTTATTGTAGTGGTCGCTACCTCGGCAAAACTTACCGAGTAAACTGTCTTGATATACTTGCTGCCAAATGCTCCAAGCAGCATTGGAATGTGATGCACCCGCATTTTAATGTAAACTGAAACAATCTACTAGAAAATCTAGAAATACTGAACTATTCATAACATGACACTGGCAAAAATTACTTCCAAGAAGAAAGTAGATTGCCATAACAAAAATAAGAAGAAGAAGAAACTTCACCGTTACTTTTCATTTTATTGCGCTCAGACACATAGAAAAAAATTACTCTTAACAGAGCTCAGACAGCAGCGACACGGTCGAGATCTTGTTTATTGTTACGAATATTTTGATGTCACTTATCTTCACTACATGTCCATTTTTAATATAGCTGAGCTCATTTAACCTACTTGTCTTTCCAAAAATAAACTGAATAAGTTTGTGACCAGCGAATTCAAATCTATGGAAGTGTAATTTTTTAATGTAAACTGAAACAATCTACTAGAAAATCTAGAAATACTGAACTATTCATAACATGACACTGGCAAAAATTACTTCCAAGAAGAAAGTAGATTGCCATAACAAAAATAAGAAGAAGAAGAAACTTCACCGTTACTTTTCATTTTATTGCGCTCAGACACATAGAAAAAAATTACTCTTAACAGAGCTCAGACAGCAGCGACACGGTCGAGATCTTGTTTATTGTTACGAATATTTTAATGTCACTTATCTTCACTACATGTCCATTTTTAATATAGCTGAGCTCATTTAACCTACTTGTCTTTCCAAAAATAAACTGAATAAGTTTGTGACCAGCGAATTCAAATCTATGGAAGTGTAATTGCAAACAAATATTGCTTAAAAAATGGCACCACGGGGCCGAAAAAGTACAACCCGCTCAGCTTTAGTCGGGCCAGCCACGCACCTGGTGACTGACGTTAATGTTTTTTTCAAAAAATTGCAGTATGTATTGTAGAGAAAAGATAGAAAGAGAGAGTTTATTAGAAATTACGTTCTTTATAGTCAAATGGTGTAAAAGATGCAAAGAAGGCAGTAAAAAGATGCAGAAAAAACGTATCTTATTTTTTCGTTTAAGTATAGAAAATATCTATGAGTATACAAATTATGGTCGCTAATAAGCAACCAGTGTTCAGACGCTTTGTGCTGCATAATTAAATGCCAGCATTTTTAGCTCTATCCACTTTGGTGTTACTTTTCATGTGGTGTCATTTTTTGAGCAGAATGCTTATTTCATAGTTTTAGTTCGCTGTTTGTGACCCGTCTCGATATTTGCAGGCTGTGGCACCTGCGGTGGCGGCGGTGACGGGGCGCGTGTGGGGCTCGCCGGTGGGCGCCGAGGACGACGCCGCCCCGCCCCGCCGCGGTAATCACTCCCACCCTCGCCGCTAGGCCGAATCATCGCATCACGCCATAACTGTCCCGTTTACCTTTCAGCGGAAGGTAGCTCGGATGAGTATGAAGGGTTCGCGCCGACCGGATACCGAGACGACGACTGGATGTACCTCCCGCTGGACGCCGCTCGGGCCGGCGCGGCCCGCGAGCCCGGGGAGCCGCCGCTGGCCGGCCGCGTGTACGGCGGCGCGAGGGACGCGGCGCGAGCGGTGGACCTCCTCGTGCGAGCGACGGAGCCTCCGCCGCTGGACGACCCTCTCTTGCGAACTTTCCTGCCGCACGACGCGCCCCTGGCTAGTGATAACAATTTTGGTGGCCTCAAGCCGCACGCCCTAGATTTTATTCAATCGGAGAACGATTTCATAGAAGCTTATAACGCTCTCACCAGATCTACGCCTTTACCCGTGTATGAACAGGAACGTGCCACCGAAGCGGGACCTAAACGAGATACGTATGACGTGTTTGGCAATGATTCACTTTCATATATTAACGACATCACCGATGTAAACGCCAAAATCGATGTAACCACAGATCGACTATCAAATAGAAATAAGGAAATTAATAATGATCATCGCCAAATTAACACAGATATTCAGCAACAAGAAAATTTCGAAGCAATTTCGACAAAAGTACAACAGTCCCTGACGGCACCTTCTCCCGAAAAGAATGTTAATAATTTATTAACAGATATTTCTAGGAACCTAAACAAAGAATCACCTCACGAAAAAGTTGCCGATAGGATATTAATTAATGGACAACCTTATCAATTAGTATCCATACCCAATACTCAAGAAAATACGAATAAAAAAGGGACTTTAAATAATTTTACCGATCGATCGGAAACTCAAGTCAATATGCCAGTTACACAAAGCAGTACTGAGAAAAACCCAAATGACACATCCGATGTAACTGTATCGCAGACACAAATAGTAACAACAGAATCAGAAACACGCGCAACTGTAACTAATAACTCCGAAAATGATTTAGTGATAAGACAAATAGAAGATAAATCGAATAATTTGAATGATATTGTAGATAATACGCAAAGACTGATACAGCAGATGAAAGAAGAAATAAATTCAGACATTAATTCTATTGACACCAGAACGACGTCGCAAAGTGAAGCTGATAGTAGTTCTAACGAATCTGACATATCCACGGAACACGAATCAAGTTATAGTGAGTCAGAAGAAGACACAAATAACGAGCCATCTGAAGATGAGTCTTCAGAAACAGGTAACGAAGAAAAACACCTATCCGAAAGGCGTCCGACTATAATCCAAAGAACAAGTTCTGAAGAAAACGACCATTTTGAAGAAGCAATGGACCATATTGAAGATCAAATTAAAGATTTTAAAAATACTAATATTGAATTATTAGATTCGATAGCACGCAGTTTACAAGAAGGAAATACAATATCAATAGAAATTCGAAAGCCTGATATTTTAAATTTAAATGTTAAAAAAGAAGATCAAAATAACAATTTATTTACTGAAGTTAACAGTTTTGAAGAAATTTACGCAGAAATAAACAGTACCAATAAAAAAGGGGCGAGTCCAGTTACTATACAACATATAGATAACCTCTCTGACACTTCAAACATTAGCAACAGTAAATATGAAAAAGAAATTCAAAATACGGACACACCGCCAGTACAAGAGAAAGATATGAATCTTCCTAAATATGAAATTGTGTTATCAACTTTTCGATCATCCTCTCCAACTCAACTAATGATTTCTGGGATTACTCTAAACATGTACAATGGTGTCCTTGAAACTATTGAAGATAAAGTAATTGAAAACGAAACTATAGAAAGTGATATATCGGATGAAGAAAGTACCGAATCAGATACGTCATCAGGCAAGCAAATAAATATTGCTAAAGACTCCATTAATTTGGCATTAAATAATTCTGATCAGACATTAGAAGAAAAAACTCTGATTACAATAGATAACATAAATCAGTTACAATCGGAGGAGTCGGATAAGGCGCACCGTCTAGAAGTCAACGAGCCTGAGAACGCTGCTTCAAGTTCGATACGTGAAATAATAAGTGACCATGAGCTGACTCCTACCAATGAGGATACAACTGGAGACCCAAATGATCAACAAACGCTTAAAGAAATTGTAAATGAGGAAGAAAATGAAAAAGAAAATGTAAATGAAAAAGAAAAAGAAATTAATGAAAATCTTGATGTAGTTGAAGAAATAATTAACAGTGAAACGACTGAAACAGAATTAAGTATAACTAACACTCATGACGTAGAGCAATCTCCTGTAAAGATAGTTCCAAAATCATCAAATAGTATGGCAAATAGAACTTTAAATTCAATAAAATCCAATATACCAAAATTCATTAAATTAGTACAGAGCAATAAGCAAAAATCTGATAAGACCTCGCCGAAAATAATTTCCTCTAAAGTACCTGTGCGTCGAGCTTCACAAAAACTGTATCCGGCGCCAGCTCCGCCTAAATCTCATTTCGGAAATATTCAAAGCGGTCACGTAAAACAGTTACAGACGAGACTTTTCAATAATAAACTGCCGAAGACCGAGATTAATATTCCCACAACCGTGGAAGTAAAACCATCTACGTCTACTTTACAAAAGAAGAAACCTGCTCCGCCTCCTCCGACAACACAAACAAAGCAAATGTCTCCAGTCAAAACGTCACCACTTAAAGAAAAGAAGGACAACTTTTTCCGCGAGTCTTGTCGCACTGAGGACGAGTGGACGGAGAGTGACTCGGAGGAATCTCAAATACAAATACAGAGGAACAACGAGGAACAACAGCGTGTGCCCTCGCCTCCACCGCCGTTGACGCTGCGGCGGGTGTCGGGTCAAATCATCGATTTGGCCAAAGTACAACTTCCAGAAGGCTCTCCAGAGGTAAAGATATTTATTACTATGTACTGTTTTCGATTTACTTTTATATATTTAGTAAGTCTATAACTAAATTTAAAATGTCCGTAAAATGCTAACAAACAACCTTAAACAAACTACCTAGTTGCAGTTTCTTTTGTTGTTGTTTTTTTAAATACTAGCTTTTAGAGCAGTTGATAAAAATGTATTAAATGTGCAGCGGCAAGCCCGCATGCTGCTGGCTCAGGGCGCGACCGAGACGTGGGAGCAGGCGCGGCTCGCCGTGGAGCTGGCGGCGCGCGGCGCGGGCGCGCCCGCCGCGCTGCTGGCGGCGCTCGCGTGCGCCGACCTGCCCGCCGCGCTCGCCTACCTGCACCAGGACTGCGAGCTGTGCGCCTCGCGCCTGCCCGAGCACGAGGTACTGTCACTAATACGCCGCGCTGCTGGCGGCGCTCGCGTGCGCCGACCTGCCCGCCGCGCTCGCCTACCTGCACCAGGACTGCGAGCTGTGCGCCTCGCGCCTGCCCGAGCACGAGGTACTGTCACTAATACGCCGCGCTGCTGGCGGCGCTCGCGTGCGCCGACCTGCCCGCCGCGCTCGCCTACCTGCACCAGGACTGCGAGCTGTGCGCCTCGCGCCTGCCCGAGCACGAGGTACTGTCACTAATACGCCGCGCTGCTGGCGGCGCTCGCGTGCGCCGACCTGCCCGCCGCGCTCGCCTACCTGCACCAGGACTGCGAGCTGTGCGCCTCGCGCCTGCCCGAGCACGAGGTACTGTCACTAATACGCCGCGCTGCTGGCGGCGCTCGCGTGCGCCGACCTGCCCGCCGCGCTCGCCTACCTGCACCAGGACTGCGAGCTGTGCGCCTCGCGCCTGCCCGAGCACGAGGTACTGTCACTAATACACCGCGCTGCTGGCGGCGCTCGCGTGCGCCGACCTGCCCGCCGCGCTCGCCTACCTGCACCAGGACTGCGAGCTGTGCGCCTCGCGCCTGCCCGAGCACGAGGTACTGTCACTAATACGCCGCGCTGCTGGCGGCGCTCGCGTGCGCCGACCTGCCCGCCGCGCTCGCCTACCTGCACCAGGACTGCGAGCTGTGCGCCTCGCGCCTGCCCGAGCACGAGTTACTGTCACTACATATTAATGAGAAAACTTCCTCCTTGTTTTTAAGTCGGTTTAAAATTAAACAGTAAGTGCAATGACGCGAAAGTTATTGCTCAGCCCCTTTCTTACCCGTAGCATAACCGCGTGACACTACCGATAGTACCTTGGGGCAGGCCTCCTTCACTCGCTCAAGGTCGCGCGATAAGCACCTACCGCTAGCCGTGCCTACGAGGGCACAAGTGAGCAGCGGGCTGCCACACGCCCGCCTGTGTAGTAGGTATTGTCTCTTTATCTATCAGATATCATTAAAGCTTTTAAAACAATTAATGTTAAAAAAACTGAAGATCTTTGAGGCATGTCAACAAGCATTATTAAATCAATTATTGATATACTAGCCCCTTACTTGGCTTTTCCTGGGAAGGGGTATTTCCTGACTTAATGAAAAATAGTAAATTGATTCCTCTTTTTAAATCTGGGGATAAAAGTGACCCAGCTAACTTTAGGCCAATATCAATACTTCCAGCACTTAGTAAAATATTTGAAAAAATTATATATTCCCAATTATTAGATTACTTCACATACAATCATATACTTCATAAAAATCAGTTGATTTTCCAAGGGTAAAAATACTACTGATGCTGGAATTGCACTTCTCAAACATATTCTTGACGCTTGGGAAGAAAAGCAAGATGTAATTGGTATTTTCTGTGACCTTTCTAAGGCATTCGATTGCGTTGATCACCAAACACTATTAAAGAAGCTAGAACATTATGGTGTCTCTGATAAATCAGTTAGCCTTATGAAATCGTATTTGTTCAATAGAACTCAGAAAGTAGTGATAAATAAAACTGAATCTACTGGAGCCCCCATCAATATGGGTGTGCCGCAGGGATCAATATTGGGCCCATTGCTGTTTCTAATTTATATAAATGACCTTCCCAACTACGCAAATAATTTATGTGAGACAGTATTATTTGCGGATGATACTTCTTTAGTTTTCAAAGTAAACAGAGGTAGTAACTGTTCGGACGAAGTAAATAGTGCTCTCTCTAAAGTTTCATACTGGTTTAATAGTAATTATTTAGCACTTAACCCCAAAAAAACTAAATGTGTAAAATTTTCATTGCCTAATGTTGCGCAGACAGAATTAAATATTAATTTGAATGACGATGAAGTCGAGTTTATTGAAAGTACAAAATTTCTAGGTATCACACTAGATTCTCGACTGCAATGGGATCCACATGTCGAAGCCTTGTCAAGTAGACTTAGTTCAGCGGCATTCGCTGTTAAGAAAATAAGGCTTTTAACTGATATTGAAACGGCAAGGTTAGTATATTTTAGTTATTTTCATAGTGTAATGTCTTATGGACTGCTATTGTGGGGCTCAGCTGCCAGTATTGAAGATATTTTTGTACTCCAAAAAAGAGCTGTTCGCGGCATATACAATCTTCGGCGGAGAGATACCTTGAGAGAACTGTTTAAAGAAATAAATATTTTAACTTTGGCAGGCCAATACATATATGAAAATTTAGTTCATGTAAGAAAACACTATGATTCATTTGCTAAGAACAGCAATAATCACCAGTTTAATACAAGAAATAAAGATAAACTTGCCGTTCCAAGATTTAGGCTTGCAAAAACTAGAGGTTCATTTATGGGGAAAGGCATAGCCTTTATTAATAAAGTTCCACAACAAATAATTGATCTTCCTTTGCATTAATTTAAAAACCATGTTAAAAAAACGCTCATGGGTAAAGGTTATTATAAAGTAGACGATTATCTTAAAGATCAAAATGCGTGGAAATGATGTAACACATAACTACTATAAGTACTTTGTTGCCAATGATAGTAATATAATAAGTCTATGTTTGTTGCCAATAATCCTGTCACCCTGTTGTAATTATCTGGTAACGATATATTTAAGTTTGCAAATATCGTTACTTATTGCTATTAAAGCTGATAAGTTTCTTGCGCCCGTTCTTCTTGTCAGTTAAAAAAGTCTTGAACGGGTGGTAGGAAAATATAGACGATTCAAAAGTACTTAATAATTAAGTTTATTTGAATAAAGCTAATTTTGACTTTGACTTTGACTTTATAATAGTAACAATATCGAATCGCCATTACTATGCCATGTACGGATCAAAATCAAAAAACCAATTAACAATTGGCGTTTTTCACATTATAATACAATGCTACACAGTTCATTCAGTTCATTTAAAGGAAGACGACCCTAACGTTGCGTCGTCAGAAAAGGTAAGAGCACGCGATAGAAAGAGAGGCATCTACTATTAGCGCTGCGTGACCTGAATTGCACTTGTTGGAGCAAAAGTTGCTATTTATTTAAATGACTTTACTGAATGCTGCTTCTGTACTTGTACTATTAGTTATTCTGTGCATGGGGACCTGCTGTGCCCTTCAACACTACCGGTTGTGCCATAGGGAAGGAAAGAATAGCATGAAAAGGAATAGCATTTCTCCAAGGCACTAATGGTACCTAGTGTCACGCGGTTGGCTACGGGTAAGAAAGAGCTCAGCCGCCGCGATTGGAAAAAATATATGATATATGAGATAGTGCGGCAATAGTGCGGCCGCACGAAAACTTTCGCGGCATCTAACTGCAGCCTCACGTTTTTCATCACAGTCAAAAGTCCGAGCAAATATTCGAATGTTGAATAATGTTCCCGACTTGCCAGAACAAGTGGTCCAGTGGAGCAACCGCTCTCTTAGATTGAATAATGATTTTGCTCTTCGTACCGCAATAACACATTCGTGCTCGCTATTCACTCGACGAAACATTTGTGTCCCCGTGCACTGTTCATACATTCGCGCGGTATCTATTTTGATTTTGGACGCTCGCCGGTACCGTAGAGTAAATTTTCCGCCCTAAAGGCCGCTCGTGCCCTTTGACTCGCGTCTGAAATGCCGCTCCCAACGCGAGCGCGCGAGTGGCGAAGCGAATAGCGAACTTACTGTCTACACATACGAGCTCTCTATTCGCCTCGCCACTCGCGCGATTGCGGCAGTGGCAGCCGAATATTTTGATAATATGTTCCTCGTATCAGATGGTGTCAATGCTACGGTGTACGCACCGGTGTTGCCGAGAATGCGCTCGCCACTACTTCACCGTGCAGATAACAGAGCGGAGCATCGCCGACTGCGTGTGTCCATACTGTAAAGTCCCCGACCTCGAGAACTTACCGGAAGATTCGTGGCTCGAGTACTTTGCACATCTCGACATACTACTGAAAACATTGCTAGAAGCAGAAGTCCACGAATTGTTCCAAAGAAAAGTAAGCGCGTCTTTATTTAATTTTCCTTTAAGTTTTTTGTTTTTACAAGTTTCATAAATTGAGTTGTTTTTTACATTAGCTACGAGACCGCACCCTTGCTCGAGATCCAAACTTCAGATGGTGTATGGAATGTTCTTCCGGATTCTTCGTGCATCCAAAACAGAAGAAAATTCGATGCCCTGAATGCCGATCTGTCAGCTGCGCTAAATGCAGAAAAACAGTAAGGAAGATAATAATTATAATTTCGATATTTTTTGTGAGTTGGATTTCTATGAAACAGCTGTTTGTATTTTTCGAATGGGGAATGTCTGAAAAAAAAACAAATTTTTAACATCATTGTATAATTGTGTAGTGGTCGGCGAACCACGAAGGAGTCTCGTGCGAGCAGTACACTAAATGGCTAGAAGACAACGACCCCGAGCGGTCGGTAGCGGCCGTGCAGCAGCACCTGCGGGAGAACGGGCTCGAGTGCCCGCGGTGCCACTTCAAGTACTCTCTATCTAGGTACGTAGGCCCATAGATCTACCATGACCAGGGATGCGAACAGTCCGTCACGTCGTGGCGTGGTTGAGGACAACAACCCTGAGCGGTCGGTGGTGGCCTTGCAGCAGCACCTGCGGGAGAACGGGCTCGAGTGCCCGCGGTGCCACTTCAAGTACTCTCTATCTAGGTACGTAGGCGTCATAGATCTACCATGCCCAGGGATGCGAACAGTCCGTCACGTCGTGGCGTGGTTGAGGACAACAACCCTGAACGGTCGGTGGTGGCCTTGCAGCAGCACCTGCGGGAGAACGGGCTCGAGTGCCCGCGGTGCCACTTTAAGTACTCTCTATCTAGGTACGTAGGCCCATAGATCTACCATGACCAGGGATGCGAACAGTCCGTCACGTCGTGGCGTGGTTGAGGACAACAACCCTGAGCGGTCGGTGATGGCTTTGCAGCAGCACCTGCGGGAGAACGGGCTCGAGTGCCCGCGGTGCCACTTCAAGTACTCTTTATCTAGGTACGTAGGCCTCATAGATCTACCATGCCCAGGGATACGGAAAATCCGTTACGTCGTGACCCTCAGCGGTCGGTGATGGCCTTGCAGCAGCACTTGTGGGAGAACGGGCTCGAGTGCCCGCGGTGCCACTTCAAGCACTCTCTATCTAGGTACGTAGGCCCATAGATCTACCATTAACCAGGGATGCGTACAGTCCGTCGCGTCAGGGCGTGGTTGAGAACAACGACCCAAGCGGTCGATGGCCATGCAGCAGCACCTGCGGGAGAACGGGCTCGAGTACCCAGTTTGGCAAAAACTACCCAGTAGCCAGCAGGTAACCTTCATCTATCATAGTAACTATGAATGCACGAGTTGATCCAATGACTTATATCTTTTTGTCCGTACGCTATATCTTTGAATAATATCTCTGTTTTACATTAATCTACTTTCTAGGGGCGGGTGCATGCACTTCACGTGCACCCAATGCAAGTACGAGTTCTGCTACGGCTGCGGCAAGCCGTTCATGATGGGCGCGCGCTGCGGCCTGAGCGAGTACTGCGCCAAGCTGGGCCTGCACGCGCACCACCCGCGCAACTGCCTGTTCTACCTGCGCGACAAGGAGCCGCACCAGTTGCAGACGCTGCTACAGGTACTCATCGATGACATCGCTCATGATGGGCGGCCTGAGCGAGTACTGCGCCAAGCTGGGCCTGCACGCGCACCACCCGCGCAACTGCCTGTTCTACCTGCGCGACAAGGAGCCGCACCAGTTGCAGACGCTGCTACAGGTACTCATCGATGACATCGCTCATGATGGGCGGCCTGAGCGAGTACTGCGCCAAGCTGGGCCTGCACGCGCACCACCCGCGCAACTGCCTGTTCTACCTGCGCGACAAGGAGCCGCACCAGTTGCAGACGCTGCTACAGGTACTCATCGATGACATCGCTCATGATGGGCGGCCTGAGCGAGTACTGCGCCAAGCTGGGCCTGCACGCGCACCACCCGCGCAACTGCCTGTTCTACCTGCGCGACAAGGAGCCGCACCAGTTGCAGACGCTGCTACAGGTACTCATCGATGACATCGCTCATGATGGGCGGCCTGAGCGAGTACTGCGCCAAGCTGGGCCTGCACGCGCACCACCCGCGCAACTGCCTGTTCTACCTGCGCGACAAGGAGCCGCACCAGTTGCAGACGCTGCTACAGGTACTCATCGATGACATCATGCACTCTGAGCTATTGATTCGTTTCGATTCGTACGATAGTTTTTTTATTGACAAAATTATCAGCCATTTTAATGGGCTTATACAGGGTTATTTGTAAAACACCAACAACCTCACAGGACTAGATTACTAACATCATAAACAACAACGTTTGTTCTACGACTTTTATCATAACTCAATACATTCACCGAAAATGAATTTTCAAGTTTTTATTGTACTGTTCGACACTTTTTACGTCTATGGATGGCGGCGGCGGGGCGCGGGCGGGCGGGTCGCGCGCACCAGGTGCTCCGCGCGCCATGCGTAGAGTTATGAACATACAAACGGTAAATTAAAATTATATTTTTTTCTATGAGAGTAAAATCTAACGAATTATTAAAACTCGTTGAACAAATGTTGTTGTTTATGATGTTGGTAATCTACTCTTGCGAGGTTGTTGGTGTTTTACGAATAACCCTGTATATACCTATAATATTTCCTATGGATAAGAAGAATAAAAAAACACTATTTTTGCTACTTTAGATGAATAACGTGGAATTCGAAACGGAGCCGGCGGAGGGCAACCCCGCGCGCTGCCCGATCCAGCTGCAGCGGGAGACGCCCGCGGGCCTCGTGGACGGCACCTGCGGCGGCGACGTGCCGCCCAAGCACGCCGGCTTGTGCAAGTATGAACCACCACTGTTACTCGTTGCGCATTTTTTCTCAATCAGCCACAGTGTGACACGGTTCAGGGCGTCCGCACGCGGGTCGACATAGATTAGAGCTTTCTCATGTACTGCATGCATCTGTCCCTCGGAAAACCAGCAATCTACATATATATATTCCCGCGCCATGTACCCGCGCCGGGATCCCGCTTAACACAGCGGACGCCCTCATTGTGAATCGTTGCGAATTAAGGAGTTCCCCAGACTGTTGAGTAAAATTTTAAATAAACATAATATGTGGTTATTAGATAGGTACTGCCTTAAGAGGCCGTACAACGCTCGAAGAAATTTTATAATAAAAATTTACAACATTATCGTTTCTAAACTATTTCTTATTTTCGGAAACTAACAATCATAAAACTAGAGAGCTAGCTTACGTTTTTTTTTATTTATTAATTCTTCAGGAACAAACATACAATTTAAATTACAGTTGTTTTTACAAAATTCTTACTTACAAACCTATAGTTCCCTTAATTAGTTACAAATATTACAAAAAGAATACATAGATATCAGTAATTAATGGCATGATTTGCATGATTTCATAATATTATGGCATGATTTTGCATTAGTCCTAATACTTTACAAAAGAATAAATAACATTTTTAAGATTAAAGGTTTATTATTAATTGGCGTATTTTATTTTATTTTATTTTATTTTATTCATTAGGAAAACTTACTGCTAATACATATTACACAGAAACATACACGAATAATCACGAGCTAATAACAAGTTTCCACAGATAGTTAAAAATGTAACTTAATCATAATTCGAGAAGAATAAACGTGACGCTATTTTCAGTATTTGTAAACAAGTTATACAACACACAGATAAAAATATAAAAGAAAAAACAAAACAGCAATATACCCCAGTACTACCAATCATCTCAATAATGTGTGAGGAATTTAGTAGCGAGTGCTCGCTTCAGTAAAACAATGCCGTCAAAGAATAAGTCAATATCCGTATCATCGCTAATAGAATTGAACAAGCGACACGAGCGAATCAGGTAACTGTTACGTCGGTAGTTGGTTCGCACCCATGGAACATGCAGTCTCAACTTCCTACGGGTATTAGAGCTACAAGGCACAGTAAGCTTTATACGATCAAGTAATTCAGTCGAGTCTATTTTGCCTTTTAACAGTTTAGATAGATAAACCAGATCTGTAATATCTCTGCGGACTTTTAGAGGGAGCAAGTATCAGTGAAAAATTACAAAATTGGAGGTCCCTTTAAGATTTTTTCTATCAAGAAAAGTTTTAGCTATCATGTTTCTGTCAATCACATATTTCAGTACCTACCATAATCTACTTTCTACATAATTTTTTTGAAACCGATAAATCAAGTATTAGCGCTATCGCACACGGGCAACTTTTGTCTCCGCAACATTTTTGTCTCTCACGTAATTTGTATGAAAAGTTGCAGACGACCGTGTCGCTTCGTGTGCGCGCTTCCATATAAACCCGTGGACTTGATGTGAGAGACAAAACAGTTGCTGGGCTGGGAGACTAAGTTGCCTGTGTGCGATAGCGCTTACTGTGTGAAATTGTTGTTAAAAATGGACGTTGTACTGCCCTTTAAATGGCGAGCGTCATGTAATATCCGTTTAATGTGTATAATAATAGTGGCTAAGTTTAAAAAATATATTTAATGAAATCTAATTTATAAATGTAGGTATCCTGTTATCGTTAATTACATTACTAATTTTATTATAGCGAAAGGAACTGTATGTGTCAGTATGTTTGTTTGATAGGTACGTTTTTACGCCTAAATCGCCGAAATATTTTAATTATTATTGGTGTAGAGATTGGACTTCGACTTGAAGAAGAGAGGTTACTGTTATTCCCGAAATCCTCACGGGAACCAAATTTGCACATGGGCGAATTCGCGGAGTTAAAGCTAGTTTAGTGTAAATAATTATATTGTGAAATGTGAATGTCGATGCTGAAAGAGAAGGCGATACCTGCGCTACGAACCGTGGCATTGGTCTCGGCAGCCGTATTATTTATTTTGAGTGGTGAGGAAAGGTGAATGGCGTCGTCTCACTCGTCCGAAACTCAAGAACGAGCACGGCATCCGCGGAGTTTAGACTCCTAATGGCCAAATTTCCAATCAAAATATACGATACATAATAAAATAACGTCTCATAACTATCTGCCACCAGTTCGAATTCTTTCAGTCGCGAGGTAGCACCGGCGATACCACTCAAGTTAAATAATACGGGTGCAGGAACCATTACCTGGAGTACCTGTCGCGGGTGGTGCGCGCGCGCGCGGTGGACCCGCTGCCGCTGCTCGACGCCGAGGACCTCGAGACGCTGGTGCGGCGCGCGGCGCTGCGCCCCCCGCCGCGCCCCTACGGCGCGCTCGACGGCCTCTACCGGCGCGCGCTCACGCAGGTACTGTTGCAGGCTGCACTACGTGGAGGCGCTGGCGGCGCGCGCGCGCGCGCTCGATCCCATCCCCATCATGGACCTGAGCGAGCTGGTCGCCGAGCTGCGCCGCCGCGCGCTGCCGCTGCCCGAGCGCGGCCCGTGGGACTCCGATCCCATATACGCTGGCATGTGCGCAGAGGTACCGACCACACCAGACACATCCCGATCACAAACTATCGATGCTATACAAATACAGACAATAGATACCCAATACCTAACTATAAGCTAAAGTAAGAACAAGTTTATGCACACAATAGGTACATAATAGTACAAGTACAGATTGTACAGTCGCCCGTGGTACATTTAATTAAATCACGAAATAAGATACCGTTTGCCTTTGTAATATACTTTGTTGTCGTTTGCGTTTGCGCCATTTTAGGTACTAAAACCCAAGTTTTACATATCGCAACCCGCCGCCCGTAACCTATTTTATATGACCTCCAAAAGTGATTTTTTTTTCGAGGTTACCTACTACATGGTTTAGCTAATGTAGTGTTCTACTGCTTTGTACGATTGCCACAGATACTAGTAATACTATGGAAAGTGGCCATACACAGATTTAAGACCAGATGAAAATGGTTGGACTTTATTTGGTCTTAAATCTGTGCATCAGTGGCGAAGGGTCCATACAAGCCAATTCCCATCGGCTTACCGTTTAGAAATACCACCCCACGAATCCACTATGCAGATCATAACATTCTTATAGAGCGGCTTACCTTCGCCATAATTTCACCCCTCGCCACTGCTGTGCATGGCCACTTTGCGTAGTCTTATTATTATCAGTGGCAATCAAACAAAGCTGTAGAACACAACAATAGCTAAACCATTGTGGTAACCTCGAAAAATAAAAATAAATCAATTTTGGAGATCATATAAAATAGGTTACGGCGGGTTGCGATATGTAAAACTTGGGTTTTAGTATCTAAAATGGCTTAATAAATAACAAAATAACCATATCACTTTTTCGTGATTTAAATGTACCACGGGCGACTGTACTAAGAAGGAACACTCCGCAAAATCATTTAAATAAATATCAACTCTTGCTCCGACACAATAACTAAGGCCGTATAAAGAAAGAAAGCCGACAGCCTACCGGCGCTTAAATCGCTATACAAAAATGGACTGGCGCTTATCGGCGCCGATAGTAATAATATAATACGCCGGGATAAGATCCATTTTAGTATAGCGAAATAAGCGCCGGTAGGCTGTCAGCTAAGCTGGTAGCCGGCGCCGATCTACCAACGCTTATCGGCGCTAGTCCGCGCCGGTAACCGGCGCAGGCATTTATATGGACAAGCGCCGACAAGGCGACGTTCGACGCTTAGCGTGTTCTGCCAAAACTGTAGCGTTACAAAAAGAAAGGAAAGAGAAAGGGAGCCTACCTAAGAGGATTGTATCTAACTAATAAGGAGTAGAGTTAAAAGATAAAAAATAGAATACAATAAACATTTATTAACACTAGACCTAAGGACAGAGAGTTAGGGAGCTTAAACACTAAAGAACATACAGAAGGCTAGGGGAAGGAGAGGGCGAATCTTCAGGGGTTTACAGAGGGACAAGGGTACGTAATCTTGCGCGCGGAGAGGGAACGCGAAAGGGGCGTAGTGGTACCGTTGACGAGCAGCGTAGACGGGCTCACAGATGAGGCGTAGGTGTCCAGAGGCTGGCCGCAGATGGAGTGTATCAGCAGCTGGAAAATTGGAGCGGACCAGTTGGAGTGGAAGACTCGCAGCACCCGTCGAACGCACTTCGTAGCACCCGCAGTAGAAGGACTTTTTAGACGTTAGATGTCACTCGCGGCACGGGCTTTCTTGAGTCCCGGGCCTTGCCTAAGGCCCGGGTACGGCCACTACTAGTTTTGCGGTAGAATTCGAAGACTGACTGAGCCCCGTAGCGCGTTTGACAATCTTTTTATACTCAGAAAATTTTGAAAAATCGGAAGAAAAACTGGGCGCTGGTAGATCGGCGCCGGCTACCAGCTTTCTTTCTGTAAACGGCCTAACAGTTATATTCACCTAGAAAATGCTTCTTTCTATCACATACTCTCATCTCTTCTGACGACGTTTAGGGTTTTCGGCTCTGACAGTAACACAATTATACAGGGTAAAAAAGACAGTAATTGGAGGGAAAGTACCCGAAATATTAATGATAACAAAACTTAAATATTGATGATGGCAAATTTTACTGGAAAACATTCCTTTATTTAAAAAAATAAGTACTTATTCCTGGCTGAAACAAGCGATTTATCAAAAATAAAGATATGTATGTTTCCTTTAGTTTTGTTATCATTAATATTTCGGGTACGGGTATGTGTTACAATGCCGAAGTAGAAAAGACCGAATTTTACAAGACCTATGGACGAAAGACCGAAAATCAAAAGGTCGAATGGTTGTTTGGCCGTACATTTAAAATCACGAAAGGACATTTTACCGAAAATACTAAATCCAGAAACTTAAAAAACCGAAGGTTACCTAAGTTCTATACCCCGAACTACTTAATACCGAATTGGCTGTGGAGGTATCTTTGGGCTTCGCCTGAAATGCTTTATAGCAAATTTAGCTGCCGGAAATGAGTCTAGTCTACTGGAATTTAGAAACCGTAGACCGTAGGTAGGGCACGAGTTAGGTGCGAGGAGCGTAGCGACGAACATGTTAGGTTGACATGAACCCAGCGCGCGTGGCGCGGCAGCGGCCGGCGAAGCGCCAGAAAAAATATTTCAAAATCAATTCGTGGATTTGATAATCGATCTTTCAAGTTTCGGTCTATCGGATTTCGACATTTAGTATGTTCGGTATTTTGAAAATAGGTGTTTTATGCATCGATATTTCGGACGTATGTATTATGAATGTTCGACAATGTAATGCATATGACAATATTTTGGACAATATGCCTACCCTCCGGGTACAGACAGGGTAGGTACTTTCCTTCCAATTACCGTCTTTTATTTCCACTCTGTATATGTTACTGTAAAAGCCTGTATTTTGTTCAATCTTAGGTAGCACTGAAAGATTTTAGGATTTTCCAACATCGTCTTGGTAAACGTACGGATTCTATAAATAAGAGAAAAAAAATCGGGCTTTTACCGAGTTAGGCACATGCTAGGTTTAACCAATGAAGGTTGGTAAATGAAATGTGGACTCTTTTTTTTAAATAAAACAGTGAAATAGGCTAACATAACTTATTCATTTATTTCAATATCAGTAAAAACCTTCAATAAAAATTCTTCACTATCATAATTTTTATTATCTTAAAAGTAAATTCTTGTAATCTAAGTCATTAATTCAATAAATTATTAATCAGTAAAACACCATCAAAATAAACCTTTAAAATCATTTACCGTGTATCCAAGGTAAAGATTAACTGTTAGTGAATGGTGATAAAAGTTCGAAATGAACTGTAATTTGACAGATGGATGTGATACATTGCTACTTTTCTTTGGTAAATTTTTATTTGCACCAAAATGAAGTAGCAATGTATCACATCCATCTGTCAAATTACAGTTAGCATGAACTTCAATGTTTTTAGCCGATAGACCCGCAGTTTGGAGAAATTAAGAGATGGTAAATCTTTGGTTTTACTGATAAATTTTAGGATTTACTTAAGGTCAGTGTTTTACATTACTTGACTTCTGTCCTCTCCCTATTTTGTGCCGATATAGAGATGCCGGCATATAAATTGGCAAGAGAAAGATGAGACAAAAGATGCGCAGTAGCCATAATTACTAAGTTTATGGCTACTGCGCATCTTTTTTCTCATCTTTTTCTTGCCAATATAAATGCCGGGCAGTATACCACAGAATAGAAGTACCTACTACTCTGTGCGTACATTTATATTTATATGTGCGTGCAAAGTATTACCGTATAATAAGGATCACGCAACTTGTAGTACAGTCGCCCGTAGAACAATTAAATCACCAAAAAGGTTACCGTTTGCCGTTGTGATATAGTTATTTATTACGAAATTACAGATACTTTAACCCAAGTTTTACAGATCGCAACCCGCCGTAACCTATATTTGTATATCTCCAAAATTGATGTTTTTTTATTTTTCAAGGTTTACCGCATGGTTTAGCTATTGTCGTGTTCTACAGCTTTGTTTGATTGCCACTGATAATAGTAAGACTATGGAAAGTGATCATACACAGATTTAAGACCAGATAAAATCCAACCATTTTCATCAGGTCTTAAATCTGTGTATGGCTACTTTTTATAATCATACTTTTATCTGTGGCAATCAAACCAAGCTGTAGAACACGACAATAGCCAAACTATGTGGTAAACCTCGAAAAATAAAAAAAAATCAATTTTGGAGATATACAAATATAGGTTACGGCGGGTTGCGATCTGTAAAACTTGGGTTAAAGTATCGGTAATTTCGTAATAAATAACTATATCACAACGGCAAACGGTAACCGTTTTGGTGATTTAACTGTTCTACGGGCGACTGTACTATTGGTTGCTATGAGGGCCTTTCAAAATTACAAAAAACTGTGGGCTCGATAGATGGCGTTGATGAAAAGGTAATCGGTAAGTGTCAACTGTAGAAAACGTAGGAAAACTTTTTTTAAGCCGCGATTACATATCCCGCACCCTGATTATCTAAAAAGAAACTATTTAGCGACCGGTTTCATTCCACATACATTGCTACTTTTCTTTGGTATGTTTTTTTTTTAATCCAAAAAAAGTAGCAATGGATCACTATCATCTATGAACTGCAACCGGTCGCTAGGTGGTTTCTAATTAGATAATCAGCCCGCCGATCTAGCATCCTAGCTAGGAACCAATTTCGGGTTGCCACCCGTACTTGACATTGAAATATTGTATAATAAGTTCGATTTTAAAATTGAATTTACGCTATAACGGAAAGGTAAACATTGTTTAAGATTAGAGATGAGAATCGAAAATAAAAAAATCATAAATAATGTTGAACTTTCCGTTATTTGTGCAAATTCACTGTTAAAATTGAACTTATTTATACGGGTGGCAACTCTAAATTGGCTCCTAACTAGGATGCTAGATCGGCAGGCTGATTATCTAATTAGAAACCACTAAGCGACCGGTCTCATTTGACAGATGAATGTGATACATTGCTACTTCATTTTGGGGTAAGAAAAAACATACCAAAGAAAAGTAGCAATGTATGTCAAATGAAACCGGTCGCTAAATAGTTTCTATTTAGATAATCAGCATAGGCAGTTTATTTTTTTAGTCAATTTTTGACACTTCACTTGACCATCGACGCCATCTACTAAGGCAAATAGTTGCTATTATTAATTTGAGATTTTTGCATTCACAAATACAATGCTATTTATACAATACTAAATGATATACTAGAAAAAATTGTTTTG
The DNA here is from genome assembly GCA_943789525.1 of Agriphila geniculea. Classification (NCBI taxonomy): domain Eukaryota; kingdom Metazoa; phylum Arthropoda; class Insecta; order Lepidoptera; family Crambidae; genus Agriphila; species Agriphila geniculea. Next base: position 9,098,452 of record OX038873.1, on the reverse strand, counting down.
ATGCGAGTCGTATTTATTCTAGCATATTATTTAGTATTGTATATAAAAAAACACTCATTATCTTTTGAAATAAATTGAAATATCAGAATATCATTAATTTCAAACCATTTAAAAGTTTGAAATTAATGACATTCTGATATCAACTGAAACTGACAACATTCATTTCAATTCAAAGAGTTACAGCTTGTTCATAAAGAGTTGAAATTAAATAAAATGGAACTAAAATTTTTCAGTACAAAATATAGTCAGTGTTGCCAAATTATTCGTGATTTTGACGCGTTTACATACAAAGTGGCGCCTTCAATTTTTGTCAACTCTTTATGCTCAAGCTGTACGTAATCAGCCCTCTGGATTTTCCTCTGTCAACTTTGTTTTGTGGAGGTGATTCTAATGCACCGACAGCATCGCTACATTATTAAATGAATATAAAAACTAGATTAACTAATTTACTAGCTATTATTTTTCTGAAGATAATTATATATGCCTAACTAAAATCTTATTGATCAGGAAGTTGGTACAAACTTAATGTATTTATTTATTATTTTCAGATCGTTAAAGAAAAGATACCTTTGGATTGAAAGAAAGCTCTCAAGAACCGACTGTAAACACAACATCGTCGAAATTCTTCGAATATTTTTATAATTTAATAATAACCATTCATAATCATCATTATTTATTTTACTCTAATCTAAGGACACTGACACCTAGAATCTTAATAAAACATTACAACTCTATTAGTCGTGTTTATTTCTGACTACCTTCTAGCGAAGTGTTCATTCATGTGGTGACGATCTCTCTGAATGTAGTGTCGGTTGGAACGAATGCGGGTCTCGAGCGAGTCGGGGAGCGCCTTGGCCTCGTGCGCGGAGGCGCGCGGCGGGCGCGAGGCGCAGGGCGCGGGCTCGGCGGCGGCGCGCCGCTGCTCCGCCACGCGCCGCCCGCGCTGCTCCTCGCGCTCCGCCCCCGCCGCCGCCATCGCTGCCAGCTTTGCTGCTCTCTCTTCTTCACTCAACCCCTTTCGCTTCTCTGGTTCCGACCTATTATGTCTGTGGTCCGGTGATCGATGACGCCTTCTGTCACTCTCGCGGTCTCTTTCGGCATAACGGGATTGTGGAACCTGTCTTTTATCTTCTCGCGATTTTTCTCGCTTCCTGTTATCTGGCATTTTTTTGTCCTTGGTCTCGTCGCTAGAATATCCACGAATTCTTTTCTGATCAGTGTTCATCTCATACCTCGTCTTTTTCTCAGAATGTTTGGATCTGTTTTCATATTCTATATCGCTTTCGCTTTTACGCTTTCGTGATTCCGTCTTGGAAGTGTAATCAACATTGTACAAAGACTTTTTATTTATTTTCATTTTATTCCCTATATGTTTGCTGTCATCTGATGTGTCCGACTCTGAAGAATTGTATGAGTTTTTCTGTGATCTTGACTTCTTTTTTTGTGTTCCTTCCTTTGTTTTTTTCTTTTTTTTCTTTTTTGACCTCTCTTCTGATACATCAGATGAATCTGTAGATGATCTATCTGAATCAAGCAGTTTAGCTATATTTATTCCTTTTCCGCCACTTAGTGCATTTAATTTAGCCGCTAGCATATTATCAAGGTCTTTTCTTTTGCTCTTGGATTTCTTTTTAGTCTTTTCCTTTCTTTGTTCCTGTTAACCAAAAATATAACGATAACTGTAAAATAAATACAATTGGTCCTAGCACAGTACCTTGAGGAACACAAATTTAATAGGAAAAGAAATATGTTATCTTGTTTGATTTAAGAGCCTGTACACATTTTGCCGCTCGCTGCTGCTCTCTCGCTTGCACATATAATGTCATTGTTTTCTCAAGATTTCTTAAATCTGAGTGTGTAATTGAAATAATGTGTCTCCGCCACTTTTCGCATATTATAAGATTACGGACATTTTTAAATATATTTCATGTTTTTGTTGCTAAAGTACAAAAAGTTGTCGTTTCTAACAGTTATTTGAACTGGCAAAGAAGAAAAAACATGAATTGTGTGAATGAGAGAGCAGCAGTCAGCGGCAAAATGTGTACAGACTTAATAAGAAAACATATTTTTAAATAACAATTAAAGTTAAAAAACATACAACAACTGTCAAAAGCTGTTTAGTAAATAGGACAAGTAAGGATAAACAGTCTATACTATTACCTGTTCCTTCCTTAATAAATCTGCAAGGCGGCGTCTTTGTAAGGGATTATTCAAAAGGGCTGCTCTAGCAGCTCTTTCTCGCTCTTTGACAAGAAGAAGTGGGTCCTCTCGCATCTTCCGAACTAAATCCACTTGTGTGTCCCCTCCACTAGACAGCATGCTGGAACCAACCACACGGCGGGCCACCGCTGGTATGGAATTTTTTTCTTCTTTTTCAGTACGACCATAGCTCTGTTCTATAGATTTACCGAGAAGATAATCTTCTTCTTGAACTTTTTTATCAGGCTTCTGCAAGTAAAAAAAAAACCTCATTAAAAATTATAGCGACTCGTTATTCAATATAGAAAATATTAGATAACATGATAGACTGGTAGAAAAATAAAAAAATCGGCGTCCTGCGTGGTGCAGTGGTCAACATGCCGCTTACCACGCAAGAGGTCCTGGGTTCGATTCCCGGCCGGGCAAAAATTGAAATGTTGAATTTTAATTTATGTGACGGGTCTGTGTGTTACTATGTATAATAAATAAGTATATATTCAAAAAGTATATAAGTAGTATATCAGTTATTGTCTAGCACCCATATTACAAGCTTTGCTTAGTTTGCGCTGCGGCTAGATGACGCTGTGTGAAATTGTTTAAGTATTTATTTTATTTTATTTATTTTCCTTTACCGTTTCAACGGCATTTGGTGAGCCATTTTGGCAACATGACTTTTCCGAAGTAAAAAAGCCTGCTCAATTCCGTTCTGAATGCTGCCAAGTCCAATTTTGGCTCCTTTGCTCAAAATTTAAGATGGAGGCCAAAATGGAGCCTTATCTTATTAGAACTCGATTCTGGCCGTGTGAGGTATCCTGGGATAGGTTTTGGGGGTCGCTGAACTTAATTTTGATAACCGGAAGTCCGTCTGGGTACCGAAAGTATGAGATGTGGCTGGAGGGGAGAAAATTCTGCCACGGGACTCAATTTTCTTTAACATTATACAAATTTAAAAAAAATTCAAACGTTATGTTCACTTCTATCCGTCAGTCCTCTGTGCATTATTAAAATTTAAAATTCAAAACCTCGAAGTTTACACAACAAGGTTTTGTTCAGTTCTAAATGTTATTAGTTAAGATGGCTACTGAGCGCACCATTTCAATGACAGTCATTTTGAAAACAGTGCAAGCATTGTGTTTATTGTGTGTACACGTGTAGTTCCAGTCAAAATCTCAGTACTATGGTTAGTTGCTATTTTCTTACATATATGCATTTCATTGTCATTTATATAACTCTAAATTGTGAGTTGTTAAAATGTAGCATCCTATTAATGAAAAATACCAGCAAAAAATTATTTCGAAATATAGCCTAAAATTTGTGCCTCGTTCATCAATTCCCTGGCGTCAGTTCTATGTCCAATATTTTGACAGAGGACTGACGTTTTACTATGGAAAGTACTGATAATTCGTCAGTTCCCTGGCAGAAAAAAATTGGAAATTATAAAGTGACTGTTCCGGTCTGAAACAGTATGTTTTATTAATTACCTATTTCCTCGTAGTAAAATAGTACTTATATGTCACCAAAAACCACATAAACAAAATGAGGTCAAAAGTTGACCTACTTCTGTAGAATCACCTTTAACAAGTTTATTATTCTATATAGTGATATAACTGGGCTATTTACCAGCATTTTTATCCTGGGACAAATTTTCGTAGTTTTTATTCTGTAGAGGATTTTCGAAAAAAAAATATAGAAAAAATTCCACCATGTGACACAAAATATTTTTTTTAACACAGTAGACAAAAATGTTTAACAAGTTTATTATATGTACAGTACGAGGCATATAACTTGAAATCGGGTGGGGATTGCGCGAAACGCGTATTTTGGGTATGCGTAGCGGTGAGAGGCGCGGGCGGCGGGAGGGGCGCGCGCTATTGGTCGCTCACAAGAGCATATGCGCGAACTTATCCCCACTCCGTCGAAAAAAATTTCCAGATACGTGCCTAGTACTGTACTTTAAAGTGATATAACTGGGCTATTTATCAGTAGCCGTTTTATTATAGCAGTACCTGTACTGAAGGTACCTACCAGCAAAACACCATACCTACATCATACATCCAATTTAGGCGGTCATCGCTGTAGGAGCCAGCGTTACGCTGAACCATCTGGTTCAGCTCTGCTCTATCTCTTTCCTCTGCTCTCTCACGTTGCAGTTCCGATATCCGTTTTTTCTCTTCTGCAGCAGCTTGCTCTGCTTTCCAAACGCGTTCTTGATTTTTCATTGTATTTGGATGCCATGATTTTTTCGAATTCTGTTAAAAACAAGTCAGTCGATCAAAATAACTTACATGTATACGAATTAATCTTTGTAAAGTTATGACAAAATTGAAAATAAATAAAATAAACTAACCAGATCGCCACCTCCCATATTATTGAATTGAATATTCTGATTTCTGAGAGCCAGCAACAAAAAAGCTCTGCTTCGTTTCGATTACAAATAATACGAATTTTCGGTTTTTTTTTATTAACAGACTGAGGAAAATCACTAGGTATTCACTACATTTATTTTACGAATTTGATTTGATTGAGTCCACATTCATCTGTCCAACCTAGCGATGCGCGACTTCGAATAATACTAATACTAATCATTCGACTCCCCGAATTATTCGACTAAGTCGACTGGCGCGTAGATTATTCGACTGGAGTCGACGAACGCACGATACGTCAGTCAATACATTCAGTTCGACTCGGGCTTGGTCGAAATCGTCGCGCCCCGATACATTTTGGCGTTAGTAGATAGAAAATACAGTCGATATATTCGTTCGGTAATTCGGTATGATTCGGTTCGACTCGGGTTTGGTCGGGATCGCTGTACATTTTGACATTAGTAGTTACTAATTAGTAGTTATTATTCGAACATAGAGATTAGTATACTACTAATTTGCCATTCGAAGAACCACATTAGTAGTTACGAATTAGTCGAAAAGTAAAATCATTCGAAGTCGCGCATCGCTAGTAGATACATACTAGTCTATGGCTAGTAGTCCAACCAAAGAGCAAAGGTACTCTGCACAGAGAAAGCTTTTTTTTTTTTTTTTTTTTTTTTTTTTTTTTAACTGGCACCGCACGGTTTGTGCATTTGCCACAAACAAGTTAAAGGTAGGGAAACCATTTTTATATTACAAAAGGATCGGATCGGAATTTAGGGATAATAGGATCAAGGTAAGGTGAATTAAGAATAAATAAAGGATAAACTACATAAAATAGGTTTAGTACATAATATAGAAATAGGTAATTGGATTTATGGGAATATTTATAGTTTCACATTATTGTCAGTTATGAATGAAGATATTAAGTTGTATATATCATAATGTAAGGAACATAATAAGGTAGGGACAGACGTAGGAAGAGGAATGTGGAGGTCTATCAAAGAGGCAATGAATGAAGAACAATTACGGAGTGGGCAGCCAAAGAAAATGTGATTCAAATCCTCCTCAGCAGTACCACAAGCACATAAATTACTATTAATAATACCCAGTCTAGCAAGATGAGAAGCTGAACAATTATGTCCCAGGCGCATCCTTATGATACTGGATGTTACAAGCTTATTAAATTTTATTTTAGAAAACCACATTTTTTGAGGAATTAATTGCTGTATTGATTTATAATGTTTGCCTTTACTACTGCTGCTCCAAAGATTGCTCCAAGAGTTATGTAGATGATCTTTAGGAATGGAAAGAAGATCAGGCACAATATTTTTGTAGGGAAACATATCGCCGCTGTTTACAGCCTCTTTCGCAAATCTATCAGCTATTTCGTTTCCAACGATATTGTGGTGGCTAGGTATCCACGCAAAAAGAACATCGTAGCCTTTAATTTTACAATTTAGTAGCAATTGCTTACATTCTATAATATAAAGACAGGCTGAGCAAGATTTAAAAGGGAATTTCTGCAAAGCTTGTAAGGTGCTCTTTGAGTCTGTGAATATAACGGACTTCTTAAGTTTTGCAAGAAGGATGTACTCTAGAGATTTTAGAATACCAAAGCACTCGCCTGAAAAAACTGATGCTTCAGGTGGCAATTTTATTTTCTGGTGTATATTGTATTGTTGATGATAAACAGCTATTCCAACCGTACCGGAGTTTTGGAGTTTAGAAGCATCACAAAAAATAAAGTGCCAGTCGGGCCATTCATTATCGATTATATAATTAAGATGGGTGTTAGCATTTTGATCATTCTTCAGGACTTCTAAATTATAATTGATTTCAGGGGGGTTGACAAGTGCTTCATAGCTTACAGAAAATATGGGAAGAAACTGAGATCGATGTGTGGGAGCTTGTAATGAAATAAATTTACGGAAACTAATAACTAAACATGGAGTGGACTTATGAGTCCAATAAGATGAGGTTTCTACATGGTCTGACAGGACTTGTAGTTTGTGATAAAGAGGGTGATTAGAAAATTGGAGGGCACGGAATAAAAATTTATCGCTTAAGAACTGTCTTCGAAGATTTAAGGGGGGATCCACGCATTCAACCTGGAGGGCATTCACTGGGCTGGATCTCATGGCTCCGGTTACGATACGTAATGCTTTGGATTGGATTTTGTCTAACTTACATAAACCTACTACGCTACATGGCTCTAAAAGGTAAGTACCGTAATCTAGGATGCTTCTTATGATTGCATTATAAATGAGCTTTAACGTGAATGGATGGGCACCCCACCAAACACCGGAGAGGCAACGTAAAATATTTATTAAACGTTCACATCTAGCGGAGACATTATAACAATGAGACAAACCTGTGAGTTTAGAGTCAAGAAGGATACCTAAAAATTTTGCTTCATTTTTTTCAGGGATTGGTTGATTGTTATACAAAACTGTAAAAGGTGGAGGTAAACGCATCCTAGAGAACAATACTGCATTACTTTTGCTAACACTAAGACTTAGGGAATTATTATGTAACCATGATTTTAAAAGCCGCATGGCTTTGCTTAAGGAATGGCCTAATTTTTCTACAGATCGACCGGTTACGTATAAGACTAAATCATCAGCGTACTGAAGAATATTAGCTTTACCAGCGATATGCGATTCTAAGTCAAATGTGTATATACTATAGAGTAGAGGACTTAGTACTGACCCTTGGGGTAGACCTTTCCATGTAATTCTTGTTTTAACGTTAGACTCGTCTATATTCATTTGTATCTGTCTTTCTGAGAGAAGATTATAGATAAAATTGCAAAATATAGGCGGCACCTTTAGATCAGATAATTTAGTATTTAATATTTGAAGATCAACATTATCATACGCAGCGGAAATATCTAGGAAAACAGCAAGCAAGGATTCATTAATTGAGAAAGCCAATCTTACGTCTGTAATAAAAATTCCTAAGCTGTCCATGGTGCTTCTTCCTTTTCTAAAACCGTATTGACTTGGAGCCAGCAGACCACGGCTTTCAACATACCATTCTAATCTATTTTACTAGATGTTCTGCTAGTTTAGAAAGAACCGAGGCAAGAGCAATTGGCCTATATGAATTTGGATCTAATGGGGGTTTGTTTGATTTTAGAATGGGAATGATTTCATGAATTTTCCATGAAGTAGGTATTTCGCCAGAAGTCATAACTGAGTTAATGATGTGTAAAAGGAAATTTAGACTCGGGTCACTCAAATTTGCTAGAAAAGAATAAGGTATACCATCCGTACCTGGAGCTGAATCTTTCACATATGATAATACACCTTTTAGCTCTATGAGACTGAAAGGAGAGTTAAGGCCATGTGAGTTTCCTGTTGAGGTTTCAAAGGATATATGGGATGGAGGGATTGGCATTGGTGGGGCAAATGGAGGAGCTAACTTATCTAAAAATTTATCTGCTATGGTGTCATCAATGTATTGCGGTGAAGGTTCTTTAAACGCTGATCTGAATCTACGGATATTTTTCCAAACAGTCGATGGCGAGGTATCAGGTGCTAAAGATGTGCAAAAAGCTCTCCAACCATCCCACTTTTTCTTTTTGAATAATTTACGGGTTTCATTCATTATAACTGTAAGACTATCGAAATTTTCTGATATAGAGCATTCATTGTAAATTATTTCAGCTTCTTGCCTCTTTTTTACTGCCGCTGTACACTCACTGTCCCACCATGGAGGGGAAGGAATGCACCCATTTGTTTGTTTTCGCGGAAAAACTTCGTCAGCAACTTCTAATAAAATTGAAGCAAAAGCCTCTGCATTCTGTGATCTGTTGTTTTCTTGGATAGGTGAAAGGGAGGACACCCTTTGTTCAACCTGCTCCCTAAACATTTCCCATCTGTCACTGTCACTGTCATTTTGATTAACTCTGTATTTCAAACGAGGAGGACATCTGTTTTGATTTCTGATTAAAGTTTTAGGTAATTCAACTAAAATAGGGAAATGGTCACTACCAAAAGTGGAAGATATTCGACTCCAAGTCAAGGAGGACGCAAGATTAGGAGTACAGATTGTAAGGTCAGGTGCACTGTCGCCTTCGTGAGGCAATGTTCGTCGTGTCGGAAGTCCTGTATTAAGAATACAAAAATTATTCAATTCTGTGAAATCTAAAATTCTGGATCCATAATAACTAGATTTTGCGCTGCCCCAGGCTTGATGTTGTGCATTCAGATCACCCATTATAAGGATGGGCTTTGGGAGTTGGGAGATGATGGTCTCTAGTTCATTGTAAACGGAGGATGTTGGGTGAGGAATGTATAGAGAAACAAAGCAGATATTATTAATAGAAGCGGCTATAATTGACAGGTTAGTACTGTGGTTAATAGGAATGTGCTGAAAGGATAAAGAATCATTAATCAATAGGACAACACCGGCATAGGAGTCGGTGCGATCTTCTCTTAAACGAAAGTAATGAGGTATATTAAAAATACTATTTGGCTTAAGCCATGTTTCTTGTAGAGCTATAACTACAGGTTTATGTACATTTATTAAGTGAAGTAAATCACTTTTCTTATTGTTAATGCTTTGACAATTCCATTGTAGGATTGATGACATATGATCCATTATTTGATTTTTTATTTATATTATTTACATTTTCAGGGGCAGCGTTGGACGGTTCAGATATATTTTCAGGATGAGAAAGATAATTTATTAGGGCAATAATGAGATCCCTGGTTGACATGTTGCAGAAAGGGTTTTCATTAATTGTGCCAACAGAGGGCAAAGGAATATCATAATCTTTTGTCAAGGCAGTATGAGCCTCCTTATCATAACCCTTGCTATAATTTTTATTTGGAGTTCTGTTTGATTTAATAGATAGAGTTTTTTTGTATGAAGTTTGATTTAATTTATTACTATTGCCATTATGAATTTCAAAAGTATGTTTTAAAGGGGAAGAACGAGCAGCAGTCGAGGTTAGGACTTCCGAATAAGATTTAGTGACGGGAGGGTGTAGTTTAAGTGCTTCCGCATAGGAAATGCAATTATTGGCCATTGATTCCTTAATCGATTTTTGCCTATTAAATTCTGGGCATTTTCGATTGGTTGCATAATGAGACCCTGAACATAAGCAGCAGACTACATCCTCCTCATCAATATTACAACTCTCACCTGTGTGATTGTTGCCACATTTGAAGCACCTAGGAACTGATCGGCACTGATTTTTAATATGGCCATATCGGCAACAATTAAAACATTGTACTGTAGGATATATATAAAGATCAACCGGGAGAGAGTTGTAGCATAAAAATATTCTTTTTGGTAATACCTGACCATCAAATGTAAGAACTACTGTCTCAACTGGAATATATGTTGCTTTACCTTCTATCACATTCTTTTTATTTATACGCCTAACTTTTAATATATGTCCACATCCAATAGGAACAGTTATATTTTTAAGGATTTCATCTTCAGACCAGTCAGTTGGTACTCCTCGAACTACTCCCATACGAGTGACCGAGAATGTAGGAATGAATGCTTTGTAATTATTATTTATCAGGTCTTGATTATCAATAAATGCATTTGCGTCGGAGTAATTGGTGAATGACAATAAAACTTTGTTTCTACCTATTCTTTTAAGACTACCATTGACTATGTTTTTAATGCAGTTGTTTTTTAGAAAACGGCCAAAAGAAATAGGGTGAATTATTACATTATCATTTGGGCTAGACTGTCTCTTTTGGACGTGGACAATATATGGAGCAGAGTCACAAGACTGGTACAGTAATCTACCAACAGGATCACGAGAATCATCATCTTTAGATTGGGTTAAGATGGGTTGTGGTTGTGGCACTGAAGAAGATGGAGTTGACTCACTGGGTGTTTTAAAAGCTGCTGAGGATTCTTTTAGTATGGTAAGTTCGCAGTGACAATCACTTTCGCACACAATATCTGAAGACCTATGGCGTCTCCTTTTTTTATTACAATGCTTACAGATTTTTCGTGGCGATACTCGTTTGCGTTTGTGGTGATTGACATTGCTCTTACTTTCCGAAGCATCTGTATCTAGAAAGGAGCCTTCCGTATGCATTCCTGAACCATCGTGCGAAATCGTAACAGTATGGGACACCTGGAGGGATGTCCCCCCAGGGTCCTCGGGGTCAGTCATGCAAAAAGATTAAAAACTTACCAATGCACTGTAACTATGAACAATAACACTTAAACTAAATATATACACAAAATTTACAATATTAACACTTATCTGATCCTATTATTTACAGGAAAATAAATAATAATTAGAAAGAAAGCCAAAAAAGTCGCCCGCCCAGATCAAGGTTTCCCGCGCTTTTTTTCCAGAGAAAGCTTAATTACTTAACTACAAGAGACAGGACTTCATAGAGGAAAAAAAATCTATGAAATGTCAAATCAAACCATCGTTGCCAACCTAACGACTGTATTGTTTTTTTTAATAAAACAATATTATGCCAACCTACAGGAAAAAAAATAGAGATGGGCGACCTAGTATTAAAATTTTTATCGATATCGATGTATGCACTGAACTGCGCTTACTTAAGGAATAATTTTAAAATTTCCACTAACATGGCACAATGCTCCGTTTTTTAACTAGTACTGAGTCACATAAGTATGTTAGAATTAATAATGAAGCATTTAACCGTTGGGCAGTACTTTAAAAAACAGAGCATGTGTTCAGTTTAATATTTGAAATAAAGCAATTAAAAATTAAAAGTATTTATTTCTAAAAAAAATCTTCATTACACTTCTTCAATTATTTCCACGGCTGATGGTAATCACCTGAAATAAAAATTATATGAAAACATTTTTACACTTAAATGCAAAGATATTGAGGTTCAGAATGAATTTTGAAAGTTTTATATAACCTCATGTGCCTGCTGACTGTACAATGCAACGGGAAAGTTATAAAGTGTATATGGTACATTTCTTACATTACAACTAAAATTAAAAACATTGATATCGATATTTATAGATGTAGGTACTCTATTTCCCATCAGATTATTTTCTGACTAAAATTATTATTTACATTCAAATACCTACCAAAAAGTTTAAACGAATAGGGTGTGTCCCCACTTAGGTTCGCGAACCTCGCGCTCCGCGAACCTCTGTTGCAGGTTCGCGGAGCGCAATGTGGACGCGCGGAGCGCGGAGCAGACGTCCGCGCTCCGCGCTCCGCGAACCACCCTCCGCGCTCCGTTCCCATGATTAAATAAGCTTTATTCATATAAACTTAATTATAAAGTACCTTTGTCTCCACAGTACTATTATTGTATAATTAATAATGAGTGGCTAAGGAGTAAAACTTTGAATAGACAATCATGCTTAAGTACAGTCAGTAGCACTTCAGGTTGTACAAAGTGTCAAAAATTTTCAATTTATTTTGAACCTTGTCTTCGCAATGAGGGCTTTTCAAAATGACAAAAAACTGTAGGCTCGATAGATGGCGTTGATAAAAATGTGTGTCAATGTATTTTTTTTACTAAGCTTCTCTTTCCATTAACGCCATCTGGTGTGGCAAATCGGGACCCTATTACTAAGACTCCGCTGTCCGTCTGTCTGTCTGTCTGTCACCAGGCTGTATCTCATGAACCATGATAGCTAGACAGTTGAAATTTTCACAGATGGTGTATTTCTGTTGCCGCCATAACAACAAATACAAAAACAGAATAAAATTAATATTTTAGAAGGGCTCCTATACAACAAACATGTTTTTTGCCGCTTTTTGGTACCGAATACTTCGTGCGCGAGTCCGACTCGCACTTGGCCGGTTTTTTAACTCACTCTAATGTTCGAAACGACCTAAAACTTTAAATGTCATTAATAGTACAAAGTCTTCGTTTTCCATTTGGAATACGAATAACTGAAACTTTCCTTTATTTTGAATCAAATAAAATCAGTTTTTTGAGGATCTACTATGATCATCTTAAAAATTAAAATTACGCTCTAATGTTTGAAACGCCGCCGTTAGAGCATTTGGTTGCACCCGGAGCGTAGGTTCGGAACGCAACCCTGCCGCGCTCCGCGCTCCGCGAACCGCGCTCCGCGAACCGCGCTCCGCGAACCACGCTCCGCAGTGTGGCCAGATTAAAGTTTACGAAAATAACGAAGCACCTCAAAAACTGAAACATACCAAGTTGCACATGGAAAATAAACCGATAAAAATACCCCTTCGGCCGTGTATGATACCAAAATTTGGTAACCAGTATCATAAGAAGAAAAAATGATCGTCGTAACTGATTTTCAAACAGGTTTTATTCATTTATCATCACAATGAATGTTTAAATTATATTTTAACATTCTATTCGAAGGCAAAACTAAACATATTTTCCGGATGGATGCGCCAAGTATTAGATGACTCTTGATACTATTTATAATTCTACTATGGCGGCTGCCTGTCATTTCATGTTAGTGCAAATGGGTGTTAGAGTCTGTTCGGAACTTTTTTGTTTGTGGGCCGATTTCGATGAAACTCGGTTTTGGGTACTTTTTCGACCACAAAACAGCAACGCAATGTTAAAAATATAAAAAATCCAAGATGGCGGCCAAATTTTTTGTTTGTGGGCCGATTTAGATGAAATTCGGTTTTGGGTACTATTTCGACAACAAAACAGCAACGCAATGTAAAAAATATAAAAAAATCCAAGATGGCGGCCAACTTTTTGTTTGTGGGCCAATATAGATAAAACTCGGTTTTGGATACTATTTCGACAACAAAACAGCAACGCAATGTTAAAAATATAAAAAAATACCAAGATGGCGGCCAACTTTTTGTTTGTGGGCCGATTTAGAAGAAACTTGGTTTTGGGTACTATTTCGACAACAAAACAGCAACGCAATGTAAAAAATATAAAAAAACCAAGATGGCGGCCAACTTTTTGTTTGTGGGCCGATTTAGAAGAAACTCGGTTTTGGGTACTATTTCGACAACAAAACAGCAACGCAATGTTAAAAATATAAAAAATTCCAAGATGGCGGCCAACTTTTTTGTTTGTTGGCCGATTTAGATGAAACTCGGTTTTGGATACTATTTCGGCAACAAAACAGCAACGCAATGTTAAAAATATAAAAAATCCAAGATGACGGCCAACTTTTAGTTTGTGGGCCGATTTAGATGAAACTCGGTTTTTGATACTATTTCGACAACAAAACAGCAACGCAATGTTAAAAATATAAAAAATTTAAGATGGCGGCCAACTTTTTTGTTTATGAGCCGATTTAAATAAAACTCTGTTTTGGGTACTATTTCGACAACAAAACAGCAACGCAATGTTAAAAATATAAAAAATCCAAGATGGCGGCCAACTTTTTTGTTTGTGGGCCGATTTAGATAAAACTCGGTTTTGAGTACTATTTCAACAACAAAACAGCAACGCAATGTTAAAAATATAAAAATCTAAGATGGCGGCCAACTTTTTCTTTGTGGGCCGACTTAGATAAAACTCGATTTCGGATACTATTTCGACAACAAAAAAGCAACGCAATGTTAAAAATATGAAAAATCCAAGATGGCGGCCAACTTTTCTGTTTTTGAGCCGATTTAGATAAAACTCTGTTTTGGGTACTATTTCGACAACAAAACAGCAACGCAATGTTAAAAATATAAAAAATCCAAGATGGCGGCCAACTTTTTTGTTTGTGGGCCGATTTAGATAAAACTCGGTTTTGAGTACTATTTCAACAACAAAACAGCAACGCAATGTTAAAAACATAAAATCCAAGATGGCGGCCAACTTTTTCTTTGTGGGCCGACTTAGATGAAACTCGATTTCGGATACTATTTCGACAACAAAACAGCAACGCAATGTTAAAAATATGAAAAATCCAAGATGGCGGCCAACTTTTCTGTTTGTAGGCCGATTGAGATGAAACTCGTTTTGTGTACTATTTTGACAACAAAACAGCAATGCAATGTTAAAAATATAAAAAATCCAAGATGGCGGCCAACTTTTTTGTTTGTGGGCCGATTTAGATGAAACTCGGTTTTGGGTACTGTTTCGACAGCAAAACAGCAACGCAATGTTAAAAATATGAAAAATCCAAGATGGCGGCCAACTTTTCTGTTTGTGGGCCGATTTAGATGAAACTCGGTTTTGTGTACTATTTTGACAACAAAACAGCAATGCAATGTTAAAAATATAAAAAATCCAAGATTGCGGCCAACTTTTTTGTTTGTGGGCCGATTTAGATGAAACTCGGTTTCGGGTACTATTTTGACAACAAAACAGCAACGCAACTTTAAAAATTTAAAAAAATTCAAGATGGCGGCCAACTTTTTTGTTTGTGGGCCGATTTAGATGAAACTCGATTTTGGGTACTGTTTCGACAGCAAAACAGCAACGCAATGTTAAAAATATGAAAAATCCAAGATGGCGGCCAACTTTTCTGTTTGTGGGCCGATTTAGATGAAACTCGGTTTTGTGTACTATTTTGACAACAAAACAGCAATGCAATGTTAAAAATATAAAAAATCCAAGAT
The DNA here is from genome assembly GCA_943789525.1 of Agriphila geniculea. Classification (NCBI taxonomy): domain Eukaryota; kingdom Metazoa; phylum Arthropoda; class Insecta; order Lepidoptera; family Crambidae; genus Agriphila; species Agriphila geniculea. The sequence continues at coordinate 9,083,398 of OX038873.1, read as the reverse complement.
TGCGGCCAACTTTTTTGTTTGTGGGCCGATTTAGATGAAACTCGGTTTCGGGTACTATTTTGACAACAAAACAGCAACGCAAATTTAAAAATTTAAAAAAATTCAAGATGGCGGCCAACTATTTTTTTTTTGGGCCGATTTAGATGAAACTCGGTTTTGGGTACTATTTTGACAACAAAACAGCAACGCAATGTTAAAAATATAAAAAAATTCCAAGATGGCGGCCAACTTTTTGTTTGTGGGCCCAGACAAATTTATATTTCAGCTCCCTGACAATGCGACGAGTCGCTGCATGCAGTTGTTTTGCTTTTGTCAGATGTTCTGTCACGTAAACTGGTGATTTTTTGTTGCCGCCGATACCCAGATGACTGGTGTTAAGTTTTTTTGCTAGAATTGTTTTTGTTAAACGTTATTGTAGCCGCCAGAAACTGGCCTCGAAGGCGAGGACTGTTGAACTTTACGAGTATGGAGCGTGGGCGGGGACTTTTATTGTCCATTTTAGCAAGTCTAGCGCTAAAATGAGTGTTGCCTTCGTAGATAGGACATGATAGGACATTCTATAACCTTAGAAAGCTGCAGAACTGTATTAACCAAATTTTCCTGCTTGTTTTCTGGGACGCATTGTATTTCAATATTTGTTGCACGTGTCTGTAACTCAAGCTGTGCCAGTCTAGAAGAAAGGTTTTGATTAGCTGAACGTAGCGACTCATTTTTCTTGCGGACATCATTCAAAGTGGCCAACTGGGTGGCGTGTTGCGTTTTTATGCTATCCAGATCCTGGCTGAATGCCGAGAGAGATGATTCAAAGCCAACTATCATATTTTGCAAGGCATCAATTTTTGGATTAATAACATCCTCAAAAGCATTGTGAATCTCCTCTCTAATAATGTCCCTTAAATCATTGGCCGAAGGGCAGGAACAACTCGTTGGCGCAGGAAAACTTGACTTCAAGCGCTGGGTAACGAAGCTATCATTGGAGGCAGTGGTAATTTAGCTCTCGTTGGTGTTATCGTGTTATTACCCTTTTTGGGCTCGCGAATGCGGCAGAAATCACAAATCCAGGCGTTTTTAGTTTCAGCTGTCATCGCATTGTAATCTGCAGTGCATTTTAAATGATAATTGTCTTTGCAACGTTTACAACCCGGTCGAGTTAACTCGGCACCTGAAGCTCGATAGACCCCTCTCGTTTTTTTCTTTCCTCACGCCACCGTCGTAAATTTTTTGAAAGTTTTCGATAGATTATCGATAAATTATCACTAACAAATGTACTAACGCTACTGGCATGACGACAGTGGCGTGAGCAAAGGAGAAAACGAAGGGGGTCTATCGCGCTTCAGGTACCGAGATAACTCGACCGGGTTATACATTGCATGAATATTGCTCCATCCATGATATTAGGACATCCCGCGCACTCAGATGATCCTTAAGTCGACATTTTTTATTCTTATACAATTACTTTCAATAATCTTATACCTTACTACGGCTTTGGTGTATGAAGATATTTTAGTAAATCCAAAGAAATTGAAAAGTAATGTCCAAAAATATCTTCAATACAAATTAAAAAAAAATATCTTTAAAAATAAATAAAATGTCTCTAAAAAAATTTTGGGAGAAAAAGTCTTTATTAGCGAGGATCGATCTTCGGGCCACTCACAGCTGAATTCAGTATGCAGCACTCAGTGTGCTAACGTATGCGCCAAAACGACTTAAAGCGTTCAAAGTATTGATCAGTTAAGTAGGGTTTGAAACTTGATGCATGAGTTGGTTTGAGTATGAGGTCAAGACGAAAATAATTATTATAGTACTACCTCAACACTGATAATATCACTGATGATAATATTTAGTTTTAACACTGGAGATGAGATTTATTACGCAAACTAAAGCGCAGTTTTATCACTTTTCTGAGGAGTTCAGACTACATTTCGCAGTTTTTAATAATCCGCAGATTAAAAAAGGCACTGAATATTTTTTGAGCACAAATACACACTTTTAAACTATAGGTATAGTTCTGCAAACGATATCACTGGTGAATCACTAGACAAATTATTGATTTAACTTGATTCCAAATGTTATAATTGTGATTTAAAATTATTTGGCAATATTTAACGTAGAGACTATGCTTACTTCAAAGCGCCATCTGGCGGATTTAGATGAAACTCGGTACTATTTCTAACATTGCGTTGCTGTTTTGTTGTCAAAATAGTACTGAAAACCGAGTTTCATCTAAATCGGCCCACAAACAAAAAAGTTGGCCGCCATTTTGGATTTTTTATATTTTTAACATTGCATTGCTGTTTTGTTGTCAAAATAGTACCCAAAAACGAGTTTCATCTAAATCGGCCCACAAACAAAAAATTTGGCCGCCATCTTGGATTTTTTATATTTTTAACATTGTGTTGCTGTTCTATTGTCAAAATAGTACCCAAAACCGAGTTTTATCTAAATCGGCCCATAAACAAAAAAGATGGCCGCCATCTTGGATTTTTTATATTTTTAACATTGCGTTGCTGTTTTGTTGTCGAAATAGTACCCAAAACCGAGTTTCATCTAAATCGGCCCACAAACAAAAAAGTTGGTCGCCATCTTGGATTTTTTTATATTTTTAACATTGCGTTGCTGTTTTGTTGTCAAAATAGTACCCAAAACCGAGTTTCATTTAAATTGGCCCACAAACAAAAAAGTTGGCCGCCATCTTGGATTTTTTTATATTTTTAACATTGCGTTGCTGTTTTGTTGTCAAAATAGTACCCAAAACCTAGTTTCATCTAAATCGGCCCACAAACAAAAAAGTTGGTCGCCATCTTGGATTTTTTGTATTTTTAACATTGCGTTGCTGTTTTGTTGTAAAAATAGTACCCAAAACCGAGTTTCATCTAAATAGGCCCACAAACAAAAAAGTTGGCCGCCATCTTGGATTTTTTATATTTTTAACTTTGCGTTGCTGTTTTGTTGTCGAAATAGTACCCAAAACCGAGTTTCATCGAAATCGGCCCCCAAACATAAAATTTGGCTGCTATCTTTTAGAAAATAGTACTAAAATCGTAATAAAAGGCACGATCTGGCAACATTACCATGTGGTAAATACTGAGCGTGTAGACGTGCGTTTTCATTCCATCGTTGGAATTGGAATTATCAGTATTTACCACACAGTTGGACCACAGTAAATACTTTGTGTGTAGCCGTCGCCTTATACGTAATTATAGTGCGACTATCTTGAATTAATATTTATCTTGTTAATACAGTCGCACTAAAACGTAACAGTACCGTCAACATTTCAAAAACGGTAATCAAGCATAAATCCCAAGTTGGTTCTTTTTCAGAACAGACTTTACTGATCTTTGCTTCTGAATGAAATATAGACATAATCCGGGAAATTCCTTGAACATCAATGTTCGCGGGGACTTAACACCGTAGTTACCATAACTTCATAGCCAAAATATACTGAAAATACTTGCTTCCGCTAATATACCTACAAGAATACTGATGTTCGGAAAAGTCGATAAAATATACCGAAAAAGTATTAAAATACTGAATCTGGTCTCACTGGCGCTCCGCGCTCCGTGTTCGCGTGTTCGCATCGGATCCCTATATGGAGCGCGCTCCGAGGTTCGCGGAGCGCGGAGGTTCGCGAACCTAAGTGGGGACACACCACCAAATATGGAGCGCGCTCCGAGGTTCGCGGAGCGCGGAGCGCGGTGGTTCGCGAACCTAAGTGGGGACACACCATTAAGTTGATTAATGTATTACTCACCGTCCTCACCGAAGCTCATCAAAAGGAAATTTGGCCATAAAAAACCATTTTGTGTCGTCCTTTCACGCCGATTTCAAACCACAAATTTCACTTAAGCTTCATTATGATTTGATTAGGAACGCACTTAAAATTCGCAACAACTTGACCATTAACCACTGACTTATTATATTACTAGCGTACTATTAACACAAATTGATAATTTTATTTGTTATAATTTTATTAATACTAAGAACTTCCCAAAGATCTTTAAATTAGAGATGTGTAAGTACTGTGAGTAATGCATTACGCGTAATATAACACGACCGCGTACTGTAACAGTACCTATTACCCGGCAAAATTTAGCATGACACATGACACTAAACATGGCGAGGCGCTGGCGGTTGAGGCATGGAAATAGTACTATAAACCGGAATGAGCGCTTCGCCCCAAAACGAGCTGACAGAGAGGTCAAGTAGATGTATGTGTCCTTTTCTTCATTAGGGTGACCAAACCGTATGGTTGGCCGGAGACATACATAATACTTTAAACTGTTTAATATTAACTTAAATACCTAGGTAGTTCTTTATTTATAATTAACACTTTTTACCGCGTTTTTAATAGGTTGCTTGCTCTTTTGTTTGTTTGAGCACAAATTTTGCAAACGATTTTATACTGAATTCCCGATGAGCTAGAGACTTGAAACTTTGAACACAGGTCAGAAATGGAAGGAAATGCAATATTACAGTGTCATTGAGGTGATCTGATGATGGAGCCGGAAGAACGCCACAGGAACTCTATGATGAATGAAACTATACAACCCCATCGTGTTTGGGCTTATTAGAATTGTCTTGACAAGTACTCTGACGGGAGACGAGGTTCAGGGTCGGATGATGAAGTCTGGATTCCATGCCATAGGAACTCAATATTGAAATCATGCAACCCCATTGAGTTTGGGCTCGTTTGAATCGTCTTGACGAGTGCTCTGTTGGGTAATAGTATCCAAGAGTCTGATGATGGAGCCGGAAGAAGGCCACAGGAACTCTGCAATAAAACCTTTCAATCCCATCGAGTTTGGACTCATTTGAATGGTCTTGACGAGTACTCTGATAGGCGGTGGTATATTTTTAGTTTAGCTCGTTAACTAAAAAAAAGAAAATTAATATTTATTTAAAAAAATATATTTTTTAAGAACAAATTATTTATCACGTTTTTCATTAAGTTGCTTTTTTTATTTTTTAAATATGGTAATTCAACCAATTAAAATCTAGTTTATTCAATTCAATTAAATTACAAGTGTAAATAATTACGCAACTTTAAAGTTTATTCCAATTTTTAATAAAAGTGCAATGTGCGTGAACTTCGGAAAAATAAATAAATGTTGGAAAAATAAGTAAAAGTAGGAAAACATTGTCTAGTGATCTAGAGTAGTTAAAAAAAGATGCAAACGATTTTCGACTTTATTGACGTTTGAAATTCGATTGCTTTTTCCCATAATTTTACTTGTACATTTACTTTGCTGTTTCATTAAAAACTGTTAATTTGGTAAAGATGTCAATAAGGACTAAAATACTTGCACCAATGTCTTTACTTGTGAAGTTAATAAAATGGGTGCAAGAGATTTACGACGACACAATGTTTAAAATAAAAAAAAACAATATGGCGGCCAACTATATTGTTCGTGGGCCGATTTTATGAAACTCGATTTTGTTACTATTTTGATAAAAATATAACAAAGAAATGTTAAAAATATAAATAAATATGGCAGCCAACTCTTTTATTTGTGGGCTGATTTGAATGAAACTCGGTTTTAATTTAAGTACTAATTTGACAAGAAAATAATAACACAATATGTATTGAAAAAATTAAAAAATCCGAGATGGCAGCCAACTTGTTTGTTTTTGGGCCGATTTCAATGAAACTCGGTTTTTGGCAATATTTTGACAAGTAAATAACAACGCAATTTTTAAAATACTAAAAATCTAAGATGGTGGCCAACTTTTTTGTTTTTTGGGCCGATTTCGATGAAACTAGCTTTTTGGTACTAATTAGACAAGAAAATAACAACTCAATGTAAACTGATGGAAAAACCAAAAAAGATCAAAATGGCTGCTAATTTGTTTTTGGGTTGATTTTGATGTGACTCGGTTGAAAAAACAAATAAATAATTTGGCTGCCATCTTAGATTTTTTTTATGACATTCCTTTTAGTAGGGCGGTAAAGTAGGGCGGTAGGTTTGAGGTTAGTTTTCGCACAGTGATTTAAATTTAAAAGAAGCATGGAAACTGTCAAATACTGTTTACTAAATAGGACAAGTAAGGATAAACATATGAAAGTTTATTTATTTATTAATTATTAAAGGAACCTGAGAATTTAGAAAAAGCAGAAAATTATGCTGATAGTGAAACTGATGTACTTTTCTTATTTTTAAATATCTTTGGTCAATTACCTTTAGACATTCGAAAAAAGTATGTGCAGAGTTATTTGTTATGTATTTTGTAGAAATATATTCAATCGTTTTCAATCTAGACCTGTTCAATGGCGACTCTGAATTGCGAAATTTTTCGATGTTTGCTAATAATTTGTTAGACCAAGTAGTGAGAATGTTATAGTGTATTATATATTCGCAATCTACTCACAAAGCCCTTTCATTTGATATAATACCACATGGTGTGAAAAAAAAATTTCTTCGTACTGAAAACTTTATGACGTCACAGTTTCTACCCCCACCACTTTCGCACTTGTCATCTTATATATTTGTGATCAAGGGATCGTACTGAATGCATCGATACCACATTTTCATATTTCCGAGATGATTAGTGCGAAAAGTGTTTTCTAAGCGTCTTTTTTAAGATAACCGCCGCTCTATTTGCTGTTTTCTTGTCAAAATAGTACCAAAACCCGAGTTTCATCAAAATCAGCCCACAAGCAAAACAGTTGGCCGCCATCTTGGATTTTTTGTATTTATAAAATTGCATTGTTATTTTCTTGTCAAAATAGTACCAAAAACCAAGTTTCATTGAAATCGGCCCAAGAACAAAAAAGTTGGCCACCATCTTGAATTTTGTAAGTTTTCAACATTGCGTTGTTATTTTCTTGTCAAAATCGTACCAAAAACCGAGTTTCATCAAAATCGGCCCAAAAACAAAAAAGTTGGCCGCCATCTTGGATTTTCAGTTTTTAAAAATTGCGTCGTTATTTTCTTTTCAAAATAGTTCCAAAAACCAAGTTTCATCGAAATCGGCCCATAAATAAAAAAGTTGGCCGCCATCTTGGATTTTTAGTTTTTTAAAAATTGCTTTGTTATTTTCTTGTCAAAATTGTTCCAAAAACCGAGTTTCATCAAAATCGGCCCAAGAACAAAAAAGTTGGCCGCCATCTTGGATTTTTAGTTTTTTTAAAATTGCGTTGTTATTTTCTTGTCAAAATAGTTCCAAAAACCGAGTTTCATCGAAATCGGCCCAAAAACAAAAAAGTTGGCCGCCATCTTGGATTTTCAGTTTTTAAAAAATTGCGTTGTTATTTTCTTGTCAAAATAGTACCGAAAACCGAGTTTCATCGAAATCGGCCCAAAAACAAAAAAGTTGGCCGCCATCTTGGATTTTTAGTTTTTTAAAAATTACGTTGTTATTTTCTTGTCAAAATAGTTCCAAAAACCGAGTTTCATCGAAATCGGCCCAAAAACAAAAAAATAGGCCGCCATCTTGGATTTTTTAAATTTTCAACATTGCTGTACGGTTTAGCAACCGCACAATATGGGTCGAGTAACAAGTTGAATGTTCGCAATTTTGCGTATCAGCAGATTCCGCGACAATGTAATTTTATTTTATTGTAATTATAGTTAGTTAAGCATTAGCCACCTACAAACAAACACTTATATTATAACTTTAACTTTGTGAACGTAAATAAAACTATAACTAAAACCGCGACGTCGTTTAACTCAAAACATTAACTTTCTCTATAGGTGTAGGATAATCCAACATCTTTGTGGTCCTTCGAGCTTCCGTGTAAGCGGGACCAGAGTTCGCGAGTGTGACATCATACTTGTGGATTGCCTATTCCTGCACGCACGGAAACCAACCTGTGGACACCGTCATCTGTCTACGTCATCAACGGCTGCAAACCAACATCTTCGCAGTGTGTGATCTTGTGCTCTTTTGCGATAGCGAATCGGTTCGGCCGGCCTCCCACCAGCGGGTCTCACCGGTTGAATTGAGACGAGAGCGCACATATCGCATTTAGGGTACAGGCGCGCACACCTTGTGAATTAGCAGTCGGAACCCTTAACATCAATCAACATGAGCAATATCGAAGATCTACTAGCAAACCAAAACCAAGTTATTGAAGCGATGCAGCAACTGCTGCGTAACTTTAAGAAAGATCCAGCTGATCGAAAAACTCCAACTTATTTCAAGAAACGTCTAGAATCGCTCGATTCATATTGGACGGAATTTCAAACTAACCATGTACAACTATGTGCAATTGGAGACCGGAAATATACTTATTTTTCCGAAAACTACTACGAAAAAGCAAAAAACTTTTACAACGAAGCACGAACAACTATTGAACAAGCAAAACTAAGCGAACTATATACAAGAGAAAAGTCACCGTTGAACCCTAAAATGCAAGTAAGTGAACCTGAAACGTCTGGTGAATTTTCTACCTCTTATCAACCACAACAAAAACAAGAGAAGTCAACGAATCAAACTATTTCTCAAGGTAACGCTAGCAAGGCAGAAGAAATGTTACGGAAACAACGTAGCAACTTTAAGGCTTTTTCAAGGACGCTCGCATCTATTGACTTGGAAGAAATTAACGAAAAGTGGGAATTTGAGGATACTTTAAAGGATATGGAGTCAAGGTGGAAAACGATCGATTCACTGCATTGGGAGCTTGACAGTGAAGTGATAGGAGAACAAGAAGAGTACGAAAAATTGTTTGAAAAATATGAAAAGCAGTATAAGTCAATGAAAAAAGCACTTAACACCAAAATGTGGTCTGCGTCACATAAAGAAAAATCAACTCCTGTTATGGAACTGCCTGTCTTCAGTGGCGCGTACCAGCACTGGACCTCCTTCAAGGACTTGTTCATCGAAACTATCCACTCTAATCCAACGTTATCAAAAGCGCAGAAGATGCAGTTCTTGAAGTCTAAGGTCAAGGGCGAAGCTGAAAAACTTATCCAACATCTAGCAATCAGCTCAGACAATTACAATGTTTGCTGGGACATACTGAATAATAGGTACAACAACAAAAAACTTATTTTCTCTTCGCACCTGAATACTATGTTAAACTTACCAACTATACAGTACCAAACAGCTATATCTATTAAAAGAGTGCATGATACAACGAACGAATGTCTCAACGCCATAAAAAACCTTGGCGTTGATATTTCCACATGGGATCCAATTTTAGTGCATCTCTTATCACAAAAATTGGATACAGACACCTACAACGATTATATTGAGAGTCTGAAGCAACCAAGAGAGCTGCCCAGTCTTACAGAGTTTCTACAATTTTTGGAAACAAAATTTACATCTTTGGAGTCTTCGCGACGAAAACAAGAGCGACCAACGACTGATTTACAACATCGTGGTCCATCAAACAACAAGTTCCAGCCTACATACAAAACATTCAGCGCTAACCAGAATCTCAATTCAAAACCGAAAACTTTTAATAACTCTACAAATAATAATTACTCAATATTGAACAAAACGACGTCGAATAACATTCCAAGCCACGTAAAATGCCCACTCTGCAGTAATGAACATGGATTATTTCACTGTAACGAGTTTATCAAATTACATTTGTTCGACCGCAGGAAATTGATTGCGAAACATAACTTATGTAGAAATTGTTTGTTCGATCACAAGGGCAAACAATGCAAATCTGAGAAGAGATGCAGACAATGTAATGAACAGCACCATACTCTGCTTCATCAAGATACATCTGTGAACAAAACGCCAAACAATAACATGGAAAAAACTAACAACCAGAATGCATCGACTTCAAGCAGTCATGCTTCGATGGAAGACATATCAGAAACACTTTTAGCTACCGCTCAAGTCAAGGTCAAGACTAACGATGGCGCGGAGATCGTTTTACGAGCGCTGATTGACCAGGGATCCCAAGTTTCCCTAATTACTGAAAACGCCGCTCAGATGCTCGAATTATCTCGACAGAAATGCAAAGGAGTAATTTTCGGGGTCGGAGCAAGAGAAAATAATTGTAAGGGTGCAATAACTATCACCTGCACTTCCATACTTAATAATCATACTTTCAACTCAGACGTCTACGTGATGCGCAACTTAATCAACAATCTACCAAACCGATCATTTACAAAACCATCAACATGGACACATCTGGAAGGTCTACAGCTGGCGGACCCGGATTTCAACATCAGCCGTCCCGTCGACATCCTCTTCGGGGCTGACATTTACTCTAACATTATACTAGGAGGAATAATTAAGGGAGAAGAAACACACCCTATTGCTCAACAATCCCTACTTGGCTGGATTCTGTGTGGTAACATGAGATCGTACCAATGTAACGTTATCTTAAACAATTTGGATGAAATCAGCAGATTTTGGATGATAGAAGATATCTCGGAGAGCTCTCAGATGTCTACAGAAGATCTTGATTGTATACAACAATACCAAACAACTACAACACGACAGGAGGATGGTCGTTATGTTGTACGGCTGCCCTTACACCCTGACGTCAACGAAAAATTGGGAGAATCACGAAAGAAAGCTGCTGCACAACTTCGCCAGCTAGAACAGAAATTTAGAAAAGTAGAAAACATCGAGAAAGATTATAAACTATTTATAAAAGAGTATGAAGAACTAAATCACATGCGACCTTGTGATAGTAACACGAAACCAAGCTATTATTTACCACACCACTGTGTACAGCGCGCCGAGTCATCAACAACGGCCCTGCGTGTTGTTTTTAATGCATCTGCCAAGACAACTTCGGGAGAAAGTCTAAACGACTTAATGTACCGCGGGCCTAACTTACAAACAGACCTACAATCTCTAATTTTGAAATGGAGGCTTTACAAGATTGCTCTTACCGCGGACATCGAAAAAATGTTCCGGCAAGTGTTGGTAAACGAGGAAGACCAGAAATATCAAAAAATCCTGTGGAGAGATTCGCCTGGTCAGCAAATTAGGGAGTTCGCTCTGACAACCCTAACTTATGGATTTAAAGCGGCCCCGTATTTAGCTATGATGACTATAAAACAACTAGCCAACGACGAGAGAAACAACTACCCTGAAGCCGCAGCCATCATAGAAACGTCTTTCTACATGGATGACCTACTTTACTCGTCCGACGACCTTGAAACTGCAACACGCATCAAAAATGACCTTAAAAACTTACTTATGTCCGGTGGGTTTAACTTACGAAAGTGGTCATCAAACAACCCTAAACTTTTAGATGACAACCCTACAAACAATGAACAAGAAGCATACCATTTTCGACACCAAGAGTCAACAAAAACATTGGGCTTGAGATGGAACCCTAAAGATGACAACTTTACTTTCCAAATAACAATTGATATAAATTCAACTAAACGAGTCACAAAACGGTTGTTACTGTCAGAAATTTCCAAAATTTTTGATCCTTTGGGATGGTTGTGTCCGGTAACAACAAAACTAAAACTTATTTTTCAGCAAGTATGGCAAGAAAACTTAGGCTGGGACGATGAAATAACAGAAAATATCAAAAAAGAATGGTCGAAGGTCAAAGGTCAGTTAACGGAAATTAACAAACTACAAATACCAAGATGGTTACAAGTGAAAAAACAAGATGAAATACAGTTGCATGGGTTCTGCGATTCGTCAGAAAACGCTTACGCTTGTGTGATTTATTGTAAGACCGAAAAAAATTCAACAGTTATGGTAGCCGCAAAATCAAGACTTGTACCATCGAAGAAAGCCACTTCACTCCCGAGACTCGAACTTTGTGCCAGTTTACTGCTCGCCACACTGATGAAAAAAGTTCAAGAATGCCTACCTAATCACAAAATCACTTTATACGGCTGGTCTGACTCTACTGCCGTATTAGGGTGGCTACACGGTGATCATAACCGTTGGAAAACATTTGTATCGAACAAAGTGAAGAAAATAGTGACCACTATGCCTTCAAACTGCTGGCACTATGTTAAATCGTCGGAGAACCCTGCCGACTGCGCCAGCCGAGGTATAACTCCAATTCAGCTGAAAGAACATCCTTTATGGTGGCACGGACCCCATTGGCTGCAAACTTTTCAACCTGGAACAGAAAATAACAAGATTAGTTATGAAACAAACGAAGAAACTAAAATAAACAAGCAACTACAAACAAACGTCACCACTAAACGTCACAGATCTGACGTCATCGACGATATACTTACGCGAAACAGCTGTCTGGGTCGAGTTACACGAGTCGTCGCATGGATACTAAGAACGGTATCGCGTGACAAACATCGACCGCAGTACCTAACTACACCGGAACTTAAAAAAGCAAGAAATATTATAATTAAACATATTCAACTTACCTCTTTTGAAGATGAAATTTCCAACCTTGAACAGAAGAAAGAAGTGGACAGAAAAAGCAAACTCTTACCTTTGAACCCCTTTTTGGATCAAGATAGACTTCTCAGAATGGGAGGACGTATCAGCCACGCCAACATCCATGAAGATCAAAAACATCCCATCATTATTCCACACGAAGGTCATTACACTGATCTTTTGATCGATCAAGCTCACCTGATCACATTTCACGGAGGAGCCCGGCTCACGACAGCAAACTTAAGGAAACAATATTGGATTATCGGTGGCATTAGGGCTGTCAAAAAACGACTTCATAACTGCGTGATTTGTCGAAAACAAAATCCAATAAAACAACAACAGCTGATGGGTGATTTACCCGCGGCAAGATGCAACCCTTCAAGAGCGTATAGTCACTGCGGGGTTGACTACACGGGGTATATCGATGTGAAAACCAACAAAGGCCGAGGCGTAAAAACAACAAGAGGTTACGTAGCTGTCTTCGTATGCATGGTGACGAAGGCAGTCCACTTGGAAGTGGTCTCGGACCTTAGCTCATCATCCTTTCTATCAGCCCTGAAAAGATTCGCTGCCAGACGTGGAGCTCCGCAACACATGTACAGCGATAATGGCACGAATTTTGTCGGAGCCAACAACGTACTGAAACAAGAATTTGTCAACCTGAAAGAAATACTCGATCCTCAATTTTTCGCAGCGATATCAGACATGCAAATAGAATGGCACTTCAATGCCCCATCGTGGCCGAGCGCGGGAGGACTTTGGGAGGCTGCAGTAAAGAGCCTAAAGTACCACCTCCGCCGCGTCATTGGTGAACAGAAGCTCACATATGAAGAGCACTCAACACTTCTATCTCAACTCGAAGCCTGCCTCAACAGCCGACCACTGCTACCACTCAACGAAGACCCGGACGATTTTGACTACCTGACGCCGTCACATTTTCTTTCAAGTGGCCCCACACTAACTATTATTGAAACTGAAACTGATGAACGCACGCGCTGGCAACTTGTACAGAAAATCTACAAAGATATTTGGAAGAGGTGGCAGTCTGAGTATTTAACTCAGTTGTCACCACGCAGCAAGTGGCGGCAAGCACGAGAAAACATGAACATCGACGACGTCGTAATTATTCACGACGCCAATTTACCAGCTGGGAAATGGGCACTGGGAAGAGTGATCGAGTTACACCCAGGAAAAGATGGTCATGTTCGAGTGGTCACCATCAAAACAAAAAACGGAACAATGAAACGCCCTATTACCAAACTATCGAAACTACCTGTATCATCAAAACCTGAAAATATAGAAAAATCGGCCACATCAAACGAATTTCTGAGCAACGAAAACAAACAACAACAAAACGAACAAAAACAACAAACAAACAAGAAAACAAAAAAGAGATCATGCAATTTGATATGGGCCATCTTATCACTATTGATGATTATAACACCCGCTCAGTGTAACTACAGCCTTACCAACATAAATAGTAGCCAAAGTCTATATTTTGACAAGATAACGGACATGCATCTTATGCGCGACGAATGGAAACTGATTGTGTTTTATGACATGGATCCCTACTGGCATGGAATACAAACGTTCAAAGACTATATCGCAAGCTTAGAAAACATATGTTCCACTTCCGAGAATCGTCACCAGTGCGACGTCATCCTACTGCAACTACGTCACGCTTACGACGAGTTAAACTATTACAGTGGAATGCTCCTTAGTCAGCAAGAAACAAACTCAAGACGGCGACGCCGGGGGCTTATCAACGGCATTGGCTCTATAGCAAACAGTTTATTTGGTTTACTTGATCAAGATTTTGCTGAAAAATACGAAAACGACATAAATCTAATAAAAGAAAACGAAAAGCATCTTGTCCAGCTCTGGAAGAACCAAACTTCGCTTGTGGAAGCTGAAAACAATTTATTAAAACGAGTGGAAGAAACTATCGACCGACAACATAAAATGTATAACCAACACCTCGTCATACTTGATAAGGCTGCGAACACAATGGCAACTGAAATGAAAGATATGAAGCAACTTAGCGATTTTACACTTACATCGATTATCGCTAACAACATTTTAGAGAATTTAAAAGGACTTCAGGAAACACTTTTGGATACGATAACGGAAATTCATTACGGAAAATTTGACATTCATCTATTAAGTCCTAAACAATTAACAAAGGAGCTGAATATAATTTCAGGACATCTTTCAAGCGATTTGACTTTGCCGATCGAAAACATACAAACTGATTTAAGAACACTTTACCATTTGCTGAAAGTAAAAGCAAGAATGACTACGAACTATTTCATTTTCGAAATCAAAATTCCTCTTATAACTCGTGATAATTTCGAAATATACAGCTTAATACCGATTCCTCAAGAAACTGAAGAATATATGGCAAAGATAAGACCGCTCGCTGATCATATCGCCATAAACTTAAAGAAAGATGCTTACATACCCTTAACAGAAATGGAACTAAGATCTTGCATACCATATAATTACAAAACTCTGATGTGTCCTTTACAACAACCAATATATCACCTACAATCAGACGAGAATCTCTGCGTCAAGATAAAAGATACAGATCAATGTGAAACTTCGCATACAATATGTACTGACATGTGGACACAACTTAATAAAATAAATACGTACTTATTTTTCTGCTGTGGACAACGAACAATAAGAATCATATCCGAGAATCAGGTTGCAGCCGAACGCGTCAGCAAGGCCGGAGTTATCGCACTCGGGGAAGGATGCGTCATCAAGGGCGAAACCTTCACGATATATTCGCATACGCAGCAATCTAATACTATGACAGCACAATCACCTGTCCTCAAGGTTGACATACATCCGATCAACAACATCTTTAATACTAGTATACCATTAGTCCAACTTAAAGGAATTAATGGATCCAACTTTGAGTATTTTGGAAAAGAATTTGACGTCATCGACAAGCGAATCCAACAAATGAGGAGCAAGGATGTCAGTGAAATAATAACTGACACGGACAGCCTCACCACACATGACGTACACCAGTACATAGTGCTATACGTACTGGCCGGCGTGATACTAATCACAGCAGGCACCTATATTTGGCGGCGCGGACGGGCGCGCTGCACCGCAACTATCTCTTCAACAGCACGCCGTGATAACCCACCTGCCGAGCCTCCGATCCCACTGACACAACGTCCGAAGATTCGCACCGCCAACGAAACAGTTATGGGACGACAATCAATTGCGGGTCCAGCTATATACGGCCGCATAAACAAGTCTACGTCACCGGGCATAAGAAAACTTTTTAATGACAGTGATAGTGCTTAGTGTGTGATGTGTGAAATACCTTTTTAACTATTTTTTAACATTTTATTTTTTCTTAACCTTACGCTTGAACTTGTATTGCTTTATTTTATAACTATCTACGTGTATCTTTATCTCATCTCGTCCTCGGGAGCATGTACGGTTTAGCAACCGCACAATATGGGTCGAGTAACAAGTTGAATGTTCGCAATTTTGCGTATCAGCAGATTCCGCGAGAATGTAATTTTATTTTATTGTAATTATAGTTAGTTAAGCATTAGCCACCTACAAACAAACACTTATATTATAACTTTAACTTTGTGAACGTAAATAAAACTATAACTAAAACCGCGACGTCGTTTAACTCAAAACATTAACTTTCTCTATAGGTGTAGGATAATCCTACAATTGCGTTGTTATTTTCATGTTGAAATAGTACCAGAAACCGAGTTTCATCGAAATAGGCGCACAAGCATGAATTTGATTATTATTATTAATTTTACCGTCTCGCCTGCGACCTCTAGCCATTTCAATAGAACAATTTCGTTTTTCTGGAAATCTGAAATGGTGAAGTATTTATGGTCACACTAGTTTTGTAAAGTAACATTTCCTATAGATTGAAATTCTTAAATTGAAATTCAAGGTCAAAATCGGAGTTGCCAGGATTGACACTTCTATTTATTACCACCTCACCGATGATTGCTGATTAGCATTATTGTAGATATCTAATTAAATCAAAAAAGTTCTGTTTTATATTACTATTATTATGTGTCATTCTAAAATTAATATTTAAATAGTATATATTCGACTTCCCACTCCGAATCCTTAATTTTGATACACTACTTGATTGGTAACGTACATATTTTTAGTCCTACTATCGTGGTATTATTGTTTAGTAATGGCAATTGTGCGAACGAGACACCGACCTCCACCTGGTGTTGTCTCATTCACACAGTAGTGCCTTCAGTCAATGTCGTCGATAGAATTTCAACTCTATGAGCAATGCAATAAAGTTGAATTTCTTTTAAACGATAGGTGAAAATTTTTGTAGAGTACTCACTCCCTATTATAAACCTCCTTGGGTTGAGGTCCATGAATATTGCCAGTCCTAAGCCAGAAACCCCTTTTTAAGAGATTAGAGGCATCTTTTAATCAGGGTTAAGTATGAAGGAAAATCAACTTAGTCAATGAAGCTTGCTTCGTACATTAGGCCAAACTGAGTAATGTTATAATGCCATATTACGCAGTACGAAATGTCATGAAATATGGTATTACTTCATATCATGAGTACTAATTAGAGTACTGTACCGAGTAATGCTATAATGCCATATTACGCGATACGAAATGCCATGCAATATGGCATTACTTCATAGAGTACTGTTTTGCGCATGTCTACTTTAAATGTACCGCCGATAGTTGCTCTGACTGACAAATGAATGACTTATCATCAAAGAACGAGAAAGAATGAGGAAGAGTGAGACAAATATAGTCGCCATCAAAATTCGTGTCTGTTTCATAGAATTATTTTTTGTATGAAAGTTGCGACAGACAATCGAGTCCACCATATAATTTTGAAAAGGAATAATTGATCATGTTGTTATCTTCGCTGTCTGGCTGTTTAGGGATTTGATCATGTCCGCATTAAAAATTAGGGTATTTATATTTCATGCATCTGATGAACTTATTCTGAATACGTTCAATAGTGTCAAATGCGTCAAATGCTGTCATAACATTAAAAAGTAGCAACACTGTAGTACCGTCTCTTTCAAACCAACACAATGGTTGAAACGAGACGACACTCTGTAGTGTGGTACTCTGTGCCAAAGAGTAAGGGCGGGTCCATAGCTCATGTTTTGCTCTACACAATCAACAAAAACATCTGCGTGACATCTGCACAAAACATTGTTTCCGAAACATGTTTCTCTACACACGCCGTCCACAGCGATTGCGTGGTTTGTGTCAAAGAGAATATTTTAATCACTACGTTTGTTTGTGTAGACAAAACTACAGTGTTGCCAATTTAGCATTTTATGTTAGCCTATTATTATCATCCCCGTCAATTGGTAATGCGCTGTAACCTTGTCACATTAACATCCACGTTGACGTAATCCGCAACTAAAAAGTCATGAAACAAGAAAATTCTAATAAGTAATCTAATATATTAATTATTGAATTATTATTTTCAATAAGATAGGATCTAGCTAGGTATATAAAAATTTTACAATAGTTTTTTTGTTTTTGAGGTTAAAATCATGGGCACCAGGCGCAGCGCATTACCAATTGACGGGGATAGTACTTATCATGACTCGAAAATATATGAAATTTTATAATAAGTGACCAAAGGTTTAGGTATATCTGAAAGTGTAGTCAAGGTCAGTTTGACATTGACATTTTTTGTTTCCATTTTTGCTAGGAGAATTATGTAAAGCTTGTTTTTTTTGGTTTATTTTACTTGACGCATCCATCGGGAAAACATGTCTAGTTTTGCCTTCGAATAGAATGTTAATAAAATAGGTACAATTTTACATTTATTGTGATGATAAATTAATAAAACCTGTTTTGAGAATCAGTATTTTACCGGTATCTTTTGGATGTGCAAGTTGGTATATTTCAGTATTTTTTGAGGTGCTTCGGTATTTTCGTAAAATTTAATCTGGTCACACTGATGTTTTGTGTATGTGTTTTCCATCGGGCATGGAAAGCAAAAACATTGTTTCTTTATACAAAAATGTTTCGCGAAACGATGTTTTATGTAGATGTTTTTGTTGATTGTGTAGAGCAAAACACGAGCTATGGACCCGCCTTAACGCCGTTCCAAACATTAAGAGTGTGACGTTCGGTTGTTTGTTACAACTTTCCCGTTCCAAACGTCAGAGCGTTGCAACCAAACAACTATCAAAATTGATGGTTGTAAAGGCCAAGCCACACAGCGGGCGTGGCGTGACGGGACGGGACGGCGACGCGACGCTGAGCAGTTGTAATGTACTAGATACTATGGACGACGTCACACACGCCTGACACGCCGGCGTGGCGGGACGTGTCGCGTCCCGTCGCGCCACGCCGCCGTCACGCCGAGCGTGAATACAGATCGGAAGCGGGGCGGGGCGGGACGGGACGGGGCGCGGTGCGACGGTGGCGTGGCGCGACGGGACGGGACGTGATCACGCCCGCAGCATGAACTCAATTACAGTCAGTCATCGCCTTTTATATTGGCGAAATTTGGCATTTGGATGCAATTTGGCACATAGATATTAAAACATTAGATTCTTTTTATCCTGGTCAAAGTTTTCCTAGGGTACACGTACACGCGGACGAAGTGGTGGGTGGACGGCGGGCGGCATATTAAGATAAACAACTAGCGAACGCCCCCGATTTCGTCTGCGTGGACAGCTATTTTTCTACCCCTCGGGAACCGCATTTTTTTTTTCAAGATATAAAGTACATACCTTCTTTTCTTTACCCCTGACAATGTCCCCTGACCTGTCAACCTGACAAACGAGCAACAAAACCACGGTGGTTTTGTAGGAGATTATTTCAAATAAAGTAAATTATAACCAGAATGCCCCGAAATAACTGCAGATGCCAGTCGCAGAATCAGTCTTCCAAGGGCTCTTCTAAGAGCCAACAGACAAAAGCTGTTGGACCTTCAGTCCGCATCTGCCAACTAAATATTGAGGGCATAAGCCGTGTAAAATGCGACTATCTATCTAGAATTTTGACAGAACACAAAATAGACGTGGTCTGCATCCAGGAAACACACACCAGCACGCGTAGCATGAGCAAACGAGACTCTTGTCTACGAAGACTTGTCGTCTCGACCTTCTCGATTGCTGAGCACAGTTTGACAGACAGGTGGGACTCGTTCTCAGAATTTCGAAACCTTTTAATGTCTTTTGATAAAAAAAGTGAATTTTAAAGGTAATCTTTTTATTTCAACACCAATAAACGTCAAAATTATCTAATTTGATCCGAAATAATTTAGTTTAAACATGATTCTCATTTTTTTTATAAGTTCTCTTTTTTATAAGAGGCACTCAAGAAAGCGTTCTCTTCCGTAGACAAGCTCTCTCGAGTTCGAGAAGAATAATATTGCCAATAGAAAATAATTACTTTATTTCTCATAAAACACCGTTCCTTTTTATAGATTTCACAACGCTAAACTCTTAAAACTAATTAAATATAGCTGTATGGATATAAATTCGTTTGCCTTTCTTTTATTGAGAGTATTTTGAAAAGATAACACAGACTACTAACGAAATTGTTAATTTAGTAATCTGTGTAAAATGACGAGAAAATTACGAAATATTAAAATCAACGTATGAAAATAATTTTAATTTAAGTTTTTAAGGAATAAAATATAAGCACGGATAATTTAGATTTATTTTTATTGCGAAATTTAGATTCATATAAAATAAAATACGTAGAAAACTATTTCGAATCTTCTTATTAGTCTGTGATTCTCTCTCGACCTTTTTTTCGAGACAAACGGTAATCATAATCTTTTCTGCTATCATCAAAATATTTGTAGTATTCTAAAAAAAAAAGATGAACTAGAAATTGATCTTGCTAATTTAAAATCAAGTAAAAAAGCCATAGACATAATCTGTCTTTCAGAAACTTTTATTAAAAAAGGGCACGAACAAAACTTAAAATTAAATAATTATCAAATAGGTTCTATTTGGTCCCGTGAGCATGAAAAAAGGGGAGGCACTTGTATTTTGGTTGCAAACCACATTCACTGCACAAAGCTGCAACTAGCAGACTCACTGTCAGAAATGTACAATTTTGAGTGCTGTGGCATAATCATAAAAGATATAAATTTAATTGTTATTTGTATTTATAGAACCCCAACTTCAAATATAAATGTCTTTTTTGATAAATTGGAACAATTACTAAAAAAAATAAACAAAACTCAAAAAAAAAATATAATTTGTGGGGACTGGAACATTGATGTCCTAAAAAATAACAAAAATACCCAGACATTAAACAGTATCATGCAAAATCATAACCTGCATTTACATATAAAGACACCTACCAGGAAAAAGGCCTGCCTAGATCTGATAGCTAGCAATTTACAAGGTGCAGTAGGATATACAAACGAATCCTCATTGTCTGACCATACTACATGCCAAATTCTATCAAGCTACATAGAAAACTATAATAAAAAACTATACTGGTATGAGCTACAAAGAGATCTAAGCATGGAAAACAAAAAACAGTTCTTAGAACACATTAACTCTTTGACATTTAATAATGTAGTAGAGCATACAGATGCAAATGAAGCCTACAACGAATTTCATGATATTTTTTCTCTTCTCTATTATCTTTGCTTCCCTATTAAAAGAATTAAAAAAAAGCATAATTTTAAGAAACTAAAGTGGGTAACAAAAGGAACAAAAAAAAGCTGTGTAAAAAAACGAAAACTTTACTACAACTATATATATGGAAACAATAAGAATAGGGAAAACAATAAAATAAAATATCAAAACTACACAAAATTACTACACAAATGTATGAACGCTGCACAAAAGATTAATAATTCGAAATACATACTAAATGCAAAAAATAAATGTAAGGCATCCTGGAAAATAATAAATAATAATATAAATAAAAATCTTAATAAAAATGAAATAAAATCTATTAAACATAAAAATGACATAATTAATAATATAAATGACATTTCGGAATTATTTAATGATTATTTTATAGATATAGCTAAAAACACAGGTAATACGCTATCAAATACAAATAAAAATAAATTAAATAACAGTATATTTTTGTACCCTACATCTGAAACTGAGGTACAAAAAATCATTATGGGCTTGAAAAACACTAAATCAGTAGGTTATGACGAAATAAGCACTGATATTCTAAAAATGTGTGCGCCGAAAATATGCGTGCCTTTGGCACATATAATAAATCTTTCTATGGAGAGCGGCATTTTTCCAGATAAGCTTAAATTATCCGTAGTTAAGCCTCTATTTAAAAAGGGAGACGATAGTGATATGAGAAATTACAGGCCCATCACACTTATACCTGTAATATCAAAAATATTTGAAAAAGTGATGGCTATACGTCTCTACTCTTTTATCACCAAGCATAAAATTATTAACAAACAACAGTACGGTTTTCAGGAAGGAAAATCAACTGCACTAGCCTGCTTTTCTTTAATAAAAAAAATTATAGAAGGTATCAATGAAAAATTACCAACCGTAGCAGTATTTCTTGACATGTCAAAAGCTTTTGACCACGTAAATCACGAAATACTGTTCAAGGCAGTACTACTCAAGGCAGTATCTTGGGACCTTTACTCTTTATAGTGTACATAAACGATCTTCCCGATATAACTACCAATAATTGTTTCTTATTTGCAGATGACTGTACACTTCTATTTCAAAATAAAAATATTGACGAACTTGAACATGACATTAATGATACTCTATTTGACATAATTAATTGGATGAATAAAAATGACCTTAAAATTAATATATCGAAAACGAAAGCAATTCAATTCCATACATATAAAGCGAAAAAACTTAACATTGACATACACTATAATAACAATAAAATTGACATCGTAGATAGCACAGTATTTTTAGGTATAAATCTAGATAAACATTGCAGTTGGAAAAAACATATAGACGGTCTCTGCACTAAACTAAATAAATTTGTATTTGCACTAAATAGAATCAAAAATATAACGTCTTTTCAAGTAGCCTTACAGGCGTACCACGGATACGTCTCTTCTCTACTGCGTTACGGCATAATAATATGGGGCAACAGTGTAGATGTAGACAGAGTTTTTAGAGCACAAAAGAAGTGCATTCGTGCCTTATGCGAGATAAAACAAAGAGAATCATGTAAGCCCCTATTTCAAAAACATAGAATATTACCTCTACCATGTATATATATATTAGAACTATGCTTGTTGGTTAAAAAGCACCCCGAATACTTTTTAAAATGTAGTGAAAAAAACGATAATTTACGAGCATCGAGAAAGAATAAACTAGCAATACCTAAATCCAATCTAGCTATATTTCGAAAGAATGTATACTGTATGGCTATCAAAATATTTAATAAGCTACCGCTGGACATTATTAATCAACCAATAGAGAAAAATATTTTCAAGAATAAATTATTTAATTGGCTCCTACAGCACAGTTTCTATTCGATCAAAGAATATTTGGAAAATAAATGACATCTCTACTCAATCTGACATAGTATTAAGGATAATTTTGCATAGCTGACATTTAATTTTGAATATGAGATTTCTATTGACAATTTTGTAATTATAATTGACGTCAGTAATACTTAGTAGTAATAATATTCATTATAGATAGCTTACACACTTACACTTACTAACATTTGCATGCCTACAGATTTAAGGCAGAATATTGTTGAAATTTTATTAGGAACATTGTCATCGATCTCAATGTAATGTACACAATATTGTGCAAATAAATATTCTGATTTCTGATTTCATATAATTCATAGATTTTATAAAGGTCATACAATAATAGTAGAATTTTACTAATTTAAAAAGAATAACTACGTTTTTATTTTATGAACATTTAACTAATGATCAACAGCTTCGAGTGTTATGTTGCCAACAACAACAACTGGAGCGGGGATCCAACTTGATTTGCGTCTTATCCATGTTCATCGTAAAAGATCTTCGAGCATTGTGTTCAGGTGTTCCAAGGTCTTGGACATAAGAACTTCATCACCAGCAAAACAAAGGTGTATGCTAGATACTGGCTATTAATGTTGCCGAGTCCTTTCCAGTTTAGGAGTTTAAAGGTGTCTTCCAACGCATTTTTGCACAGTTTCGCAACCCACGTCTGGCTTTTTCGTATAATCAACTTGATACATCTGGAGATTCTGGAGTAATTGTTCAGGTCTGGATAGAATCAAAGGCTTTGTAGTATTCCACAAACTCCAAGCAAAGTGGGAGATTATACTCCTCGGTCTTTTGCACAACCAGCCACATCGTATAATAAAATATAGTACTGCTCTTATAATTAACAAAAACAAATTAAATCAGCTTCTGATTGAAAGTTGTCCATTATTAACAGAAATAAAACTAATAACTTTCTTTTGTCATAGTTTATTTTTATTGTGAAGTATACATACGTATAACAAAAATACCCCTAATGTCGAACATAGTAGATAAAAACCATCAAACTGAACAACTTTTACAATGGGACATACCAACTCTGAAATCGCAAAAAAATCTGCTGTGCTGTTGCATACATTTTGATATTTTCGTTATTAATTTTTGTATCAAACAGCTGTTTATTATTCCACGATTTCAGAGTTGGTCCCGTAATAAAAATGGTTCAGTTTGATGGTCCCTATCTACCATATTCAACATTAAGGGTAGGGTTTTTTTATAGGCTGCGGCACGTAAGTTTAGCGGTGAGAGAAATTGGAGGGGATTACTGCGCATGCTTGCAGAAGCCCCGCACCACGTCTCCCACCAATGAGACCCCAAAAAATACTTCCGCGCACAAAATGGCAGTGCTAAAGTTGCATGCCGAGGCTAGTAACACACTGTATATCAGTATTCGAAAAGTTCGGAAAATTCGAATACTACTCTCAATAATATTCGAATAATAAATGAGGCGAATAATCGGATAATACGAATATTCGGATATTCGAATACCAAGCCCTAGAAGCAGCTAACAGAGTTAAAACGCAGCACACCCGAAAATAACCACCTCACTCGCCCGTTGCTCGTTCCAGAAACACTCGATGCCATCAAACAACTCAAAGTAGACAAAGCAGCCGGTCCAGATGGGATATACAACGAATTTATTCGTAACATGGGCCCCCTAGCCGTGAGTTGGCTTGCCGCTGTCTTCTCCAATATCCTACTTAAAAACCAACTGCCTGCTGAGTTCAAGCTGTCCAAAGTCATAGCACTCCTAAAACCGGGAAAAAAGGAACAACTTACGGAAAATTTCCGCCCAATCGCTCTACTGAGCTGCACGTACAAGTTGCTAGAGCGACTGCTACTCACGCGTATTGCTCCACTCATTGATGCCGCAATTCCTCAAGAACAAGCAGGTTTCAGACAAGGTCGTAGCTGCGCCGATCAGGTGCTGGCTCTTACTGCACACATCGAAGATGGGTTCCAAAAACAACTTAAATCCACAGCGGTTTTCATTGATCTCACGGCCGCCTATGACACTGTATGGAGACATGGACTCATCTTCAAACTTCTATCGGTCGTACCTAGCAAGGAGGTAGCAGCTCTTGTAGCTAATATGCTGAGTGAGAGACAGTTTGAGGTATACCTGGGAGACTGCAAAAGTAAGCGTAGAAAACTAAATAACGGCCTGCCACAGGGCTCGGTATTGGCCCCTATCCTCTTCAACCTATATATCCATGACCTTCCCGAAACCAAGGCGAGAAAGTTCATATACGCTGATGACATTGCGCTGGTAGCTCGGAGTCGGGGGTTTGGGGAGGCAGAGGAAGTCCTGACGTCGGATCTAAAAACCATGTCGAGTTTCTTTTCTTCCTGGAGGCTAATACACAGTACAAGCAAAACAGCGGTTTCTTGTTTCCATCTAAACAACAAACTTGCCAACTACCAACCGGCTGTTAAATTCGAGGGTGAAAATCTCAAATATAACTCCCACCCAAAGTATCTTGGCGTCACTCTGGATAGATCCCTTGCTTACAGGGAGCACCTTACTAAAACCTCCCTGAAGTTAGCCACACGCAACAACATCTTGCATAAACTTAGTGGCACAACATGGGGCGCATCCGCCGATGTACTCCGAACAACAGCGCTTGGTCTCGTGTACTTTGCAGCAGAATACTGTGCGCCTGTATGGTGCGAAAGCGCACAATATACGCACAAAGTAGACACGAGACTAAATGATGCAATGAGGAAAATTTCAGGCACTATAAAATCCACACCAACCCACTGGCTACCCATGCTAAGTCACATTGCTCCACCCCACCTACGCAGAAAACACGCTCTCGTGAGGGAAGTCCAAAAAATAACTGAACGACCTGATTTGCCAGCCTACCAAGAGTTCATTGAACCAACACTGCAGCGACTTAAGTCACGCCGATCAACAAGCGAAGCTGCCAGGAAGCTGAGGGCCGGTGACTTCGTTCTGGAGCAATCCTGGAAGAACGAGTGGTCGGAAGTGATATCCGATCATCGCACCACTTATCCAGACCCAACCCAAAAGCCCAGGGGGTTCTCCTTACAGAGGAAATACTGGTGTCGCCTCAATAGAATCCGCACGGGACACGGCAGGTGCAACTATATGAAACATAAGTGGGGATGGGTGGAGAATCCGCTGTGCGACTGCAGCCTTGAAGACCAGACCACCCAACATATTGTGGAACGATGTCCAAGGCGCCATTTCCGAGGCGATCCACGGGAACTCTACGACGTCCTAACACCAGCAGGCCCCTATTTCACCAAATTGACATTTGTCAGTGACATATGTCGGCAATTTTTACAGTACTTTCATTTTTTTAATAGGGGACAATTTGTGTTGTGAAACAGGGGATATTTTTTACAAGTCCACAATTGTCACGCAAACTTGACTCAGCTCCAATCTCATATCAAGAATTACTGACAAATCTACAAATATGTCGACTTGTAAAAAATATCGCTGTTTCACAACATACTTGTACCTAATTAAAGTAATGACAATTGTAAAATTAACCGACATATGTCACTGACAAATGTCGACTTGGTGAAATAGGGCCCAGCTATCGACTGGTTACGTGACCTGGATGTTGACCTATAAATGTTAATAATTTCAAATATAATAATAGTAAATTATCCTACAAATAATAATGAAACGCCATACGATTAAATAAATAAACCCCTGACAATGTGTATGCAAAATTTCATGATGATGGTTGAGTAGTTAAGACATGAAGGCGTAACAAACAAATGTACTTGTAAATTAATAATTATTTTTCTTTTTCATTTTTGACAACCCTTGCACATTCGGTACTGATTGCATAAGTACCTACACGGGCGGCGGCATCCTCTGCCATCAAAGGCGTTTAACAACTGTATGGATTGTTTAACTGTGCCGATACGGTACGGTCGGCGCGGCGTGACGGGGCGCGGCGCGACGGGGCGCGACGGGACGGGGCGTGATCACGCCCGCAGTGTGAACTCCCGTCACGCCCCGTCGCGCCGCGCCCCGTCACGCCGCGCCCCGTCACGCCCGCTGTGTGGCTTGACCTTAAAACGCTCTGACGTTTGTCTATAGAAAAACGACATTTGACATTATTTTGTATTTTGATGTTTTTGTGTCTAATTTTCAAATAAATCATGGTAGCTTCGCAAAAAAAACAGTTTTTATTTGATTTTGAATAAAGGAAAGTTTAAATTATTCCTATTTCAAGTGGAAAATGAAGACTTTGTATTGACATTGACATTTAAAGTTCTTCTTGGTCGTTCCTAACCTTAGAGTGAGTTAAAAAACAACCGTTTAATGAAGTAGAAAAACAGACTGATAAATATAAAATCACTAGCGGCCGCCCGCGACTTCGTCTGCGTGGAAATATTTTTTGCTATCCCTCGGGAATAATATTTTCTTTCGGGATGAAAGGTATCCTATGTCCTTCTCTGTACCCCTAAGAACGTGTATGCAAAATTTCATGATGATCGGTTCAGTAGTTAAGACGTGAAGGCGTAACAAACAAACAAACGGACTTTCACATTTATAATATTAGTAAGGATTTCCCCTAGATGTTTTAAAACTAAAAACGTGGGGCGAATGCAAAAGTCAATAAGTCAATTGATGATAAATCTTACACAATGCGCCCCATTAAACGAAGCATTTAACTTGAAAAATAAGCAGTTTTTTAATAATTACGACCATCTGTTTTTTATTTTACAGAATT
The DNA here is from genome assembly GCA_943789525.1 of Agriphila geniculea. Classification (NCBI taxonomy): domain Eukaryota; kingdom Metazoa; phylum Arthropoda; class Insecta; order Lepidoptera; family Crambidae; genus Agriphila; species Agriphila geniculea. The sequence goes on along the minus strand of OX038873.1, from coordinate 9,055,921 downwards.
ATTCGAATAATATTCGAATACCTCCTTAAAAATTGGGAATATTCGAATATTGAATTTCATCGAATATTTGCAAGCCCTAATGTGTAGTGACTCGTTCGGAAAAAAATTCGCGTCGGGTAACAGTGTGACGAATTTTTATTCTCATCCAGTACATGGGTTCATTACGGATAGTTGCCTTTGCTCACGACATAAAAGTGGAATATACGGCGTTTCATGATCGATGGATATCCTTTGGCAGGTTGAACCTTCTGAACCCTGAGATCATTTTAATAAGGGGAGCCATCTTGGATTTTTGTATGGGAGAGAGTTATATTATAACACAATCTTATTTTTGTATGGAATTTGAAAATGTTAAGTTTTTCAAAATTGCTTCCAGCACGTTAGATAAGAGTATATTAGAAGTTGTTTGGCGTATGTTTCATAAGAATTCATTCAATGGTTTTCTTTTAGCTAGAGCCCAAACATAGTATGTTTGGAAAATGTATTGCCAATTTTTTTTTAAACCAGTAGCTGCAATGTAATAATATTGTATATATTTGGAATCAGCTTAAAAATCCCTTTCATCCGATATTCCACACGATGGATTTTAAAAAAAATTACATACAAAAAAAAGATTGTGTTATATCTCCTTCCCATACAAAAATCCAAGATGGCTCCCCTTCTTAAAATGGTCTAAGGGTTCAGAAGGTTCACCCTGCCAAAGGCTTTCCCTCGATCACCAAACGCCGTATTTTTTATTGAGCACACGCCACTAGGATAGCTTGCGTGATTGGAGCATGTAGGACGTTAGAGGGGGTGACTGGGAATAACTGCCCCCTGATTATCTAAAAATAAAATATTTAGCGACGGTTTCATTCGACATACATTGCTACTTTTCTTTGGTATGTTTTTTTTCACCCCAAAAAGAAGTAGCAATGTATCACATTCATCTGTCAAAAGAGACCGGTCGCTAGGTGGTTTCTAATTAGATAATCAGCCCGCCGGTCGCTGGCGTAAACAGTGTTTAAAAATTAATTTGTTAAATTCTATTTGTTTATTTGGATTGAGAGAGACATACTTAGTTATTCTGACTCAACAATTTTGCCTGCTGTTTGGAGAGGAGTTTAATATTATTACGAACATCTACAGTGTATCTTGTTCATGTGCAAAATAAATACATTTCATAAATTTCATTTCAAAGGTCCAGTCTTTTGTCTGACTGAACCATAGAGGAAATGAAAAAAATGGGGGTCTGGGATAGGGTTGCCAACCCAACTATATAATATAGTATCCTACTATATTGAGGGCTCGCCTACTATATTTTTTGAAAAAATATATAGTAGGCAAAACTACTATATTTTTTCAAGTTAAAAAATTAAACAAAAGCAGCAAAAAAATACTTATACGTATGATCATAAGTAATTGCATAGTAAGTTTTGTGTTTAAATACGATACTTGTGTTTAACACTTGTGTTTATGGTTGTTGAATAAATTTGATTAGATAAGAAAAATCCTCCATACAAAACGATAACCTACTATATTTTTTTGACTTTTTCGCCATCTACTATATTTTTACACGTAATTATCTTCGAACTACTATATTTGATGCAAAAAAAGTTGGCAACCCTAGTCTGGGACCCTATTTTTGAATCGCTCGACTCCAGTCGAGCGCTCTTTTCTACTGATTTTCGTTCGACATTTGACTCAATCTTATACATTTGAGTTGATTTGTCGAACGAAAATCAGTAGAAAAGAGCGCTCGACGAGTCGAGTGATTCAAAAATAGGGTAGTCAAAAAACCCAAAAGTAATAAAATATTTTAAAAGTGACTTTACATATAGGGAGTAGGTTTCAATTTTGTATTTTTAACTTCTAGGTAGGTAGGTTAGGTACCCTATATTTTTTCAGCAGAGGATAGTAAGAGTAAGTCTTAGGAGTAAGTATATGAGATAACTATGGGATAAATAAATAATATAGCGTATACTGGAATTAATATTATAATTGGCGTTTATAAATAGAAAAACTTATAGATACAGTAACAATGACGGCACAAATGCATTTTAGACAGCTTAATAATTTATTAGTCTTTTACTCAATCCTTATACTAACTACCTACTTACCTACATAATTTTTCCACTACTAGGTACTACGTTATGTATTATAGCAATGTAAGCTGAAAACATAATTTCACCTAATCAATAATACAATCTCATCGATACAAAACTAAAATACAGCCTTTCACAAAGAACAAAGCCATTAGGAATTAATTCTACTATTATAATTATTATAAAACAGTTTAAATTATGAGATACAATTAATCAGCTGCGGCGGGCGCAAATTGTATTACTGAAGTCTGACGGACAACAGGAACAGGGCTTGCTTCGGGTTGGGGTATGAGCTTCCTTTTCCGGGGAGGTAAAGAGGAGTTGGCAAGAGTATATTGAAAGGTTGGGGCAGGTGGTGACGGCGATGACGTCAGACAGGGAGGAGATGGGGCAGTGGCGACGGTGACCAGCGCCGGCGCCGGGGGAGGGCACTGCGGGGAGGGGGGGGAGCTAGGAGGAGTCGGTGGTAACTGTTGAAGAGCCGCCTCAACCAGTTCACACATCACGTTACCGTTCACTACCATCGGCACCACCACGGCAGACTGTAGGGGTGTCGGTCGAGGTGTTTCTGCACCGTGTTCCTTATAAATGTGGGCTTCCATTTGCTTTTTAGTATTAAAAGTTCCATCGCATACAGTACAACGGTAGCAACGTTCACCATAATGTTGAAAACGGTGGAGCTTCAATACGTGATTGTAACCAAAATCACGTAAACATATATCGCAAGTATAAGGTCGTTCCCCAGTGTGGGTACGAGAATGCACTTTCAATTGCTTGGAACAAGTAAATCCTTTGCCACATCCAGGAGCCGGACAACGGTAGGGTTTTTCACCGGTATGAGTGCGTAGGTGAATCACTAATTGTCCAGACTGAATGAATGTTTTGTGACAATGAGGGCAGGCGTGCGGTCTTTCACCAGTGTGGATCCTTGCATGACGATGAAGTTTTCCAGAGTGTTCAAAAGCTGCATCGCAAACGTTGCAACGATACGGTCGCTCCTTGGTATGGATGCGGCGATGCACCTGTAAGTTTTCTTTCACACTGAACATCTTGTGACAGTATTCACATTCGAAGGGGCGCTCTCCAGTGTGGGTCCGATAGTGGCGGACGAGTCGAGCAGGAACCGCGAAAGTCTTGTGGCAGACGTCGCATCGATGTGCATCAGCCGCCACTCGGTGCGATCGTGCGTGAGCAGTTAGAGCACTGCGCGTAGTAAGTGTCAAGCCGCATTCTCCACATTGATGATTACGTTCGTCTTCACCTGTAGAACGATGAAAATGTTCCGTTTTAATTAAGTCCATATTCATGATATAACTACAAAACGTCTTAGCACCAGAACCAATCACAGCGTAATGTATGTTATGTTGCGATCAGGAATATCAGGATGCACACGCAGGGCCTCACAGGGGTTTGGCTGGGCCGGGGGGGAGTGGAGCGCGAGAGTGAATGTCCTCTGCAAGCACGTGGAGGCCTACACTGCGGTTTCGAACCAATCGAAACCGCGGTGCGCGCCTCCACGTGTTTGGGCCGCCGACCCCGAGCCGCAATGGAACGCCCCGCCCGCCCGCCTCCCCATTCAGCGAGTAACCCACCCGATCCAATTTTAGTCTGATATTATATTGTCCCTTTTGTAGGTATTAATTGTATTTTAAAATACTAAAAACTTAATTCCATTTAAAATATTTTGAAAATTAACATAAAATGACTTAATTATTATTATAATAAGCTACTTTTATTTTATACTTTATAAAATCATGTACAGAAAATTGTTTAAATGTTTACGTAGCAGTAAACATTAAACATATCAATCTTTTACATTATTCACTTTCAAAGAAAAACACACAAAAAATAGCAGTTGAAATTAAAAATGTTCTGGAACCCTTTTAATTCCAATTAAAAGGGCTTGCTATATATTTAGAAATTGTATTGTTTGTTATAATTTCAGATACCTAAGTAATATAAGTATTCAAATAAATACTTAATAATGACGCAAATAAAAATAACATCTTTATATTTGATTAATAAACGAATCTAAAATTATTATTTGAAAAATCAATGCTCACCTATCATTTTCCTAAGCAATATCAAAACACTATCGCCAGTCTGGTATAATGGCGTTGTTGTTGGTGTAGGTTGTGCACAGAAACTCGGATAACTAAACCAACGTTCTTCCAGCCAGCCGTCTCGCGGGTAAATGCGCCGCAGTACGCACGAGTCGCACAACAGTTCGAGTTCGACTCGACTTGAGCTCGGAACTCGGAAGACCGACAAAAACCGACGACGACAAGCCAGTCCTACGCATATTTTAGGAGTTTAGTGTGTAATGTGTAATTAATAATTATTATAGGAAAGTAGGTAGAATCATGAATATTAGAAGTCTATTGGGCTTTACTCTTTAGAGCTTTGTAAAATTATACCTGGTGAAATTGTTTTGGCGGGTCCATAGCGCGTGTTTTGCTCTACACAATCTTAGAATAATAACACCTAGAACGATAGTTCTCTACAAAGCGCACTGTCAAAAGTGAGGCAACTAAAACAGCCAAAATGGCTCCGTTTTCAGATTGTTATTCTACATTATTACCTAATTATACCGATCAAGTACAAAACAGTTTCAACACGCGCTATGGACCCGGCCTTTTATCAACTGGCCCTTAGCAAACCCAGACCGAGGTGTACCTAATTAACAATTATTATGTATGACAAGACAATAAAATGTGTATCAGCTTGAATCCATGTTTGTCGTTGGTATGGAATTTTAAACATGACAAAATTATTTCTTATTTTATCACAATTATGTAGAGTCTTTGTATTCAAACATAAGTCATCATTATTTATTTCTATTTGTACACGACACGAGTATCAATAAAATTGTGCGATAAAGCAGCCCGCGGTCTTGATGAAGGTTGGCGGCCGTAACGCGGGACAAGTGAGCGCGAGTAAGCGGGGCCAGCGGGGCGGGCAGGGGGCGGAGGGGACGAGGACTTACACGTGTTGAGGCCTACCTCGGTTTCGACGCGCGTGTGAACTCCCGGCATCACAGCGCGTGCGTAGTCTCACTTGAGTCTCCCCCCGCTCGCCGCCCGTTCCGCATCCCCACAAAGAGTTCTATCTATTTGTCTGTCTAGCTAGCTAGGGCAACATAATACAAAGTGTGATACAAACTATGACAGGAAGGAACGAATGCCTAATGTAGTCTAGTGCGGAGAATTTGTTATTGTTAGGCTCTAAAATTGCTCATATTACCATCATCTGGAATTCTGGATTCTCACTGTGCTAAAATTGTTTGCACAATGTATCATTTATTGAGCGCCAAAATATAGTATCAACCTAGTGCGTTGTTCGTTATGCATTCTGTTAAATACAATACAATAACACAATTTATACACATTACATACACAGAAAAACCCTCAAGCCGAATATGGTAGATGCATGAAAATTATTATAAACGCTGAAAACGCCACTTTTTGAAAAAAAATATCTTTTCATGCTAAACTGCATAGTGGCAACTCTAGACCTTAATAAAATTGTTTTGATTTTGCGTCTAGGGTTGTCACTTTGCAGTTTTCCATAAAAATCAAAATCAAACATTTACGGGTTATTATTAGTGTCCGACCAAAACTGGAACTCCAGCTGAAACCGAAACCGAACTTTCGGCCCTAGTTCCAGTTTCGGCTGAAACCGAAACTTTTTTCACACATTAAATTGACGTCATATTCCACTGTGTATAGAGTTATAAATAAGTAAGAAGAATATAGTTCTTTATTTATGTTAAATTAACAATTTAAAGAAAAAATCACTCATTATGATAAACTTACTTTTGTAATGTATATAAATCAACTTTTTAAAGTGAAAACTTCTTTAGCGGCGTTGTACGCTTTTTTGTAATGGGGAAAAAATGTTAAACTCGCGTCAGTAAGAATCATGTGACCCTGATCAAAAATTCGTAAGACGGATGTGTAGGACGGAGAGTAGATAGCTGGCGGCGGAAGTATCCCCCTCTCTTTCTACGGGGCGCGGTGAAAATGGCGGCGCGTCATTTTAAAACGTAAACACTTGTGTCACCAGCAACCAATGATATTAAAAGTAAAGATGAGTTATACGCCAACATAATTGCCATTTAAAACAGCGCAACGGTACTATAGATACACACATTGAGCGCTGCATGCGCATTGGCCGTGAATTGAAAACGCGTCAGCTGTCTCCTTCACTCACACACGCAAAGCAGACAGCGCGCTCTTTGTACAATATGGCCGGATAAAGTAATAGAAAATACATATTTTTATTAAATACAGTACTTACGTGTGAAATTAAGCATTTTTCCGATCTCTGACTGTTACTGTATAATTTTTACATCGTCGAAAGACGCAAGGAGACATTTTTTTAATGGAATTTAACAATTTTATCGCGTCTGACTGACGAAAGCCGCGTGTGTTTCCGTGTCGCGAGCCTGTGCCTGACTAATTGAAAGTCGGGCAATTACCTGACTTTCGTCTTGCCATTTTGGAGTGCGCGTAACGTATCTATACTTTTAATATCATTGCCAGCAACGCGCTAATTTTGAAAATGGAACTTATAGCAGCGATCACTTCGGTGAAATCATAGACTTATTTATACTCTGTGACTATAAGTTTAAATCATAGAATGCGTGCATGTAGAAATTAAAAAGGACACGGTCGCGAAATCTTTAGAATTATTTTCTAATTACAAACTGATTGAATTGTGTGACTGTATAGTAATAGGAAAGAAATAAATTTAATCCTTTGCCGCTAATTTCAAAATATCAAAAATGCACAACGTTGATATTCAAGTTTTCACTTCTGCTGGCACTCCCGGTGCAGTCCAGGTCCAGTGCAACCAGATTCTTTTTTTATCATACGACTCATCATACGACTATTGTTAAACATAAAATAATCAACATTATTTAATGTTTAACAACTGTCGTACGATTTATTTGTTGTGTTTTACCGTACGTACATACTACCCGTCCGAATTGACTAAGCACCTTGCGCCGTAAGAGAAAAAGCTACGTATGACTACTTAGTTATAGTTACGTGGTAAATATGCACGAGTTATAAATAGATGTTTTTTCACAATTAAAATTAATCAAGTAACTGAAAGTATACACATTAATCGACGATTCATGAAGGCTGGCGAATTTCGAAGTTTACCGATTGACGCGCGACGGCCGACGGCAATAGGGAATGTCCGAAAAAAATAAAATTGGCTGAATATTTTTTTATAGGTAGGAATAAGCTCCCTTAGTAATATAAAAAAGTTTCAGAATTTTCGGTTGCGTAAAACTTAAAAAAAATTAAAGTTTCTTCGCCTTCACAAATGTACGAAAGTAACAACAGAATGGAAATTATACCTATAAAAAAATATTCAGCCAATTTGATTTTTTTCGGACATTCCCCATTCACGAAAATCGAGTTTCGGCCGAGCGGCCGAAATCAAAACTAGTTTTTTTTGGCCGACACCGGCCAAAACCGAAACCGAAGCTTTGGTCGGTCACTATTAGTTAGTATAAAATACTCTGTATAATATTAACTTATTTTTGTTACAGCATTTTTTTTAATCAATTAAGAAATAAAGCATGTTTAAATCCTTAAAAACACAAATTCCGTTCCAAAGCAATAAACAAAGCATAAAAAATTAAGATTGTCTTTTTTATAATAAATAAATAATAATTGTGTTGTGAGTGTTGTGAACTTGTGACCTTGTGACGCGACAGCCAAAAAAATTTTTTTTGCTTGAAAAAAATTACCCACTCCGTGAAATAGGAAAATACGAAATACGAAACTCCTCTATAATTAATAGACAACGCTATTAAATTGAAAGGTAAAAAAACCTAAATACAACAACTACCTAAGTGACAAAAAAAGTTCAATATAATAAAATACAACAAATCAATTATAAAAAGAACAACAAAAAATATTGTTTGTTTTTATAATTGACTAGCGGCCGCCCGCGACTTCGTCTGCGTTGAAAGTGTTTTTGCTTTCTCTCGGGGACCATACTTTTTACAGGATGACAATGAAAATGAAAATGAAAAATTCTTTACCTATTCAAATAAGCTCACATAATGAGCGTTTTTAAATCGTCAAATAATTTTTTTACCCTCCTGATGAAAGGTACACTATATCCTTCTCTGTACCTCCGGCAACGTGTAAGTAAAATTTCATTATGTCTGGTTCAGTAGTTAAGAGGTGAAGGCGTAACAAACAAACGGATTTTCGCATTTATAATATTTAAGGATAATTGTTTTTACACACCACACATAGATTACGAAACAAACTACGAATTTTTAGAAACTTATTTAATAAGACAACATATTTTTAAATAACGATTTATTCTTCGTCAAAAGCTGTTTACTAGGACAAGTAAGGATAAACAGACCATAACTAACTAGGTAGGTACCTATAGGTACTTATGTTATTTAAATAAATAAATAAACGCTTGGACAATTTCACACAGCGCCATCTAACCCCAAACTAAGCAAAGCTTGTAATAATATGGGTGCTAGACAACTGATATACTACTTATATACTTTTTTAAATATATACTCATAGAGCATCGCGGCTTCTCGGAAGGGAGTAGCCATACGAAACGTTCCCCTCTGCCGAAGTACAAGCCCAAATGGGCATATGCGTTAGTAAAACCAGTTGCACCCGGATTTCTTTCTAGACCGAGTCCAGTCGCGCACGTGAACGCTGCAGTGTTTAAAATGTCGAATTGATGAGTTTTTTGCTGTTAAACGAGGTCTGGAACATCAAGTATACAAAAAGACGGTGTTACATTTCACATGAAAGTAATTTTTTATCGTATTATTGCTATTTGTTTACATTTAAACATTAAATTCGTATATTTTATTCTTGATTAGTTGTCAAATTTGTTCAGTGACATCGGGTCTGCTAGTCCATGGCTCGTCCGTACAAATTTCAGATCAGTCCTTAGATAAATCCGAGATTTCGCCGATGGGCAATTTAGTGATGTTACCGTTATATAATGTTTGTCGATAAAGTTTTGGTCAATCTGGCACTGATTCTGCGTCAAATTCATTTGCGAGATTTTTGCATGTATTGCTCTGCATTGATGTGAGCGCGACAGATATCGCGCGATTAATGTCGAGAAATAGTCACGTCGCTCATCCTAGCCCGGCTGGTTTATACGATATTAACCTACGTCGGTATTGGTCAGCTGACCGACTTACTATGGAAGGGTGAATAAAATCGTTTTTCGACATGGGGGTCAGTGTTATATTTTTGCTCTACATGAAGAATATTACAAAAAAAAGACAGAAATAGGTTTATACCTAATAAGACACAAAAACTCATACAGCGTTTATAATTTCATGTCAGGTGCAAGATTGTTCTCTATTTCCTATATTACAAAAGTACTTTTTGGGTATACGTAATGTACAGCTCGCGCATGTGAACGCTGCAGTAATAAAAATGCCGCATTGTTCAGTTTTTTATTGTAAAAAGAGATCAGCCCACCGATTACGTATCTCTGTTGCTAACAATTCTCGATTGAAATCGCAGTTGCATTGCTGCTTTAAGTAATATAGTTGTCACATTGGTTCTTACTAAAGCAGCAATGTCACTGCGATTTCTGTCAAAGTTGATTGCAACAAAGTTAGACAATCAGCCTTCGGGAACATCAAGTTTACAAAAAGATGGTGTAACATTTCACATGTAAATAATTTTCTTATCTCCTTAGGGAATCTTTGACCGGGATAAAAACGTATCCTATGTTTTAACCCGGGCTATAAATACGTTTTTGCGTGATAATATTGGTAGGATATACATATCCCATCCCTGTTCGTTCCCGTTCCCGTACCGTACCCATACCTGTTGTCGTTGTTGTTCCCGTTCCCGTATTATTTTTCGATACAAAATTCGAACCCTCTTTTCGTTGTATATGTTACGGCTAATACCCGAAGAGTGGCTAAACCTAGTTTTAGCCGGCTAAAACCAGGTGTAGCCGACTAGTCGATAGCTGTTGGTTAAAACTGGTTGGTTTTTTTTTAACATACAACAGAAATTACTTTCTTAATACCCCAGGTATGATAATTGTACAAATAGGATCTTTACAAACATCCTAGTATGATTATCAAAAACCAGACAGTTAGAATCTGAAACAGATTTTTGCAATCGTCCGAGTAAAGTTTAGGATTTTTACAAAATCCAGCGTATCTTAAGTATTTAGATCGCGAATGACGATCATTTTGGACGCACTGATTAGCTTACGTTAACGTTATGTATGAGCTGACAGACGGACGGACTATGTTCCTTGAAGAAAGTTTGTTTAGTGCACAACGGGCTGTGCTTGGCCTTTACCTTAGCGCCGAAGGTGGAAGCGCACTACACCCGGAATCCTTATCACTGAGAAACTGGCTATTTTACCTCTAACTGCCGGAACACAAATTTTGAAAGTGTTGTAATGGCGTCAGACTTAGGTAAAATGGTAGTAGCTAGCCATTCGGACTTGAAATAAGCCCTACCACCAAACAAACCGAGTACAAATTCTAACCCCCCCTGGAAATCGAACCCAGGACCTCTGCGTCTTACACGGGTGGGTGAACCACTAGAACTCAGCGGCGGACCACAGAATTTGTTCAGTTTAAGCAACACTATCACCTGTTAAAGTATCATCATTCATTATCATCTTATATTTTTGTTCTACATGAAGAATATCACCACAAAAGACAAAAAATATGTAATAAGAAACAATAAACAGCGATTCAATTCAATGTCAGGTGGTTAGCTAATAGCGATAGTAGGTAACTTGTTATTTAATATTAATTCTGATTGTCTTTTACATATTAAAAATTAATGATATACTTTACAAGATATCTAATGTTGTTAATAAGATGAGATGATGAGATCTTACATATATATAAAGGTAATAATAATACTTAATTATATGTTAATGATGATTTATCCGATAAATAAAGATAATTATAATAATAAAGATAAATACGTAAATTTTTTGTGTTTGTTACCTTTATTCCCTTTTCGAAATTTATCGATATTGCTGCATTGACAGTTGAGCCCAGCCCTTTATGTCAAAAACATGTCAAAAACGCGTCATTGTGTGAGTTATGACTCATCCGTACACAATTTTTTTGCTGTTTTGTTTTATTTTTTTTGTGTTAGTGTCGTCATTACAGTGTTGTTTTTGTATGTGAGGATGCGGGATTGCATTTGTGTGCACTTTCCCCCCCCGCAAAAAATGCCAGAATAATTTGGATAGAGTAATAATCGCTAAGGCTCCTCCCTTCGGAACGAAGCCGCGATGCTCTATGTATATACTTATTATACATAGTAACACCCAGACCCGTTTTTTATTATGATTTAGTTAACCATTCATCATTATAAAAATACTTGGTACTTTACCACGTTACTTACTAGATATTCCATAACATGTTATTATTTACGAAAAATCACGTAAAGATAAAAAGAAAACCAACTATGAATAAAACTATACGCCTGTATGTAGCTTAAAAGAATTTTAAAGGGTTATTTCCCAAATGCCCCCCCGCCCGCCGTCCCGGTGGGGGCAACTGGGTTTTTTTTATAAAAATAAAGTAAAAAAGAAAAGCTTTGTTGACGTAATATTATTATTTAAGTAAGTATATTTTTTTACACGACTGCCCAAAAAGGAGTGTATTTGTGTTTAGGGTTCATGTAGGATTGTATGTAGGTAGGTATGGTAGGTATGTGAGTTTTTTGATTACTCTCTATGATTTTCATGACTCCTTATTTGTTTACCAAAAACATTATTATTTTTATTTCAAGTCAGGGGCGGGGCGACATTTTAGAGCGAATAGTGACCCAAATTTTAATATTAATAGCATTTATGTAAGTAATATAAATTAAAGTTTGCTTTAAGACGCGATTGGAAATATTTTTAAAAAGGTTAGGTAGTTTAGATACACAATAATAACGGAGGTCAACTATCGCTCTCACTTAAAGGTTTTAGCATAATAGGTAGCTTCCTAGTTGTTTATCATTGAGGAAGGTTAGTTAGAAGTCAATTAGATGATTTGCGTAGCTACAAGATTTAAATGGAACAGTGATAACAAGTACATTTCGTGATTTCGTGAAGTAACATAATCTTGCAAGCATCGAATGAAATAAATGCCTAGGTACAGATAACGCCAGAGAGGGTGCAGGCCAAAAACGGGTGAGGAGTGAAGCGTGCGGGGCGGAGCATCGACACGAGCTGCACGGTCAGCGAACGTTCGAAACCGCGGTGTTTGAGGCCGCGGGGCATGAGCTCGCGCGCCCTGTACAACCTTCCTCAATGCGACCGCAACTGACCCGCGCCGGCACGCCCGCCCGCGCCCCGCACGCTTCCCCTGCCTCCTCTACATCACCTCTGTAACACCGTGTGTAACCTCTGTTTTTCGGTCTTCCGTCGCAGGCGTGGCGCGCTTTTATTTATAAATAATCTACGTACATAATTCCATGTACCTACGTACATAATTCCATGTACGTGGATTATAGGATGTACATAATCACATTGCAATAAGTACCTACCTACATATTCAGTAAATTTTCAGACTTTTTTTAGCTTTAAAAAGTTAAAATATATTAAATTGTTGACTTAATTCTGTTGAGACATCGATACCTATTTCGTATTAAGTTATTATGTTATTAACAAGGTTTTTCATAATATTATTATGAAAAACTAAGGGCCTATTACAAAAAGCGAATATCGCGTAATCGCGATAAGCGTAGTACCTACGACGTTCGTCCCACTAACTCATGTAATGTAACTCATGTAGGTAGTAGGTATAAGGTTCAAAATCAAGTAAATTGATCAACAAACCTCGTCCGACTAGGTATCTATCGTGATCATTTTTTGTAATAGGCAATCTGTTTAAAAACTATGCAAAGTTACTAGGTATAAGAATAGACAGGAACCAACCCTCCTATGTATGATAGAGCGCTTTATCAGTTTTAACCATTATTGTTTTCTAATTAGTTCAATTTTACTGTCGTATACAAAGATGTATTAATACATCTTTGGTCGTATAATCATAAATAATTACGCTTTTACGGTAGTTGTGCGTATTATACCAAGAATCAAACCTGGAGCTGCACCAAATAGGCTACCTACTCCGATTTTGTGAAGCGGGCAGACCCTCACAAATCTCACAATATTTTTTCTCATTATTATTGGTTTGGAAAATGTGCTATATCTCTAAAACTGCTAAGTAGGTATATCTCGTTCATTGTTTTAGAAACCTCAATCTCATTTTTAAAGACCTATCTCTAACCGCTCAGGCGATGGGACCGCGCGATAAATAGACACCCCGCACGTATCGGTTTGACGAAAAAATTTTTTTTTCAGTTTCAGTTCCATCCATGAATGAAACTGATTTTTTTCCCCTCAAATATGTTTTTTATCTTTTTAATTTGGAGCAAGATCTGGGGGCTAATTATCTAATTTAAAAATCTATCGCAATCGCTTTCAGCTTGTGTTGTGATACATTGATGATTCTTTTTAGCACAAATAAAAAATTACCAAAGAAATGCAGCAATATGTCACCTCCATCTGTCAAATGAAAGCGATTGCGATAGATTTTTAAAATTAGACAATAGTAGGCGATTATAAAGCCGAGCTTTAGATGCTTTTTTAGCAATGTGTGCCACATTTTGATCGAATAGTACTTTGGAATCTTGAACTACCCCGAGGTCTCTCATGTGATTAACGCTAGTGAGAGCTTGGCTTTTAAGTTGATACGTGTATTTTGTGTCACAATGCTTACGTAAAAAAACCATTGAATAACACTTACTATTATTTATTTATTTGCATCGCAATAGACTTACTATATAGAATAGACTTACTTACGAAGAAACTAAAATAATGAACATTAAACAACTTTATATTTATAACACGTGCATTTTAGTAAGAAAAATGGTTACTTTTGAAGGCGCGCAGCTTTATAATAAAATACCTTAGATCATAAAAAATGTTAACTCATTTAGTGCATTCAAATCACAACTAGGTAAACATGTTTTAGAACAAATTTAATTAAAGTGCACTAATTGAGGAGATAGGTATGCCTAGTTGGACGACGGAATGTTTTATAATTATTACTTTTATCATTGTTCTCCTGTAAGTGACATTATTGTCTTTTTGTGAGAATAAATTTCTCACAAAAAGACAATAAATTAGGTTCGAAGCCACAATAGGCTTCGAACCTATTAGGTCTTCTTGAAGTAAGAGACAATCGGTTTCGTTAGTTATTTCCTTTTAAATTTTCATATCATCAGCAAATAGAAGGACTAAGAATGCTGAAAACATGTGGATACGTCATTTATAAATAGTATAAATAATAGTGGGCCTAAGATGGATCCCTAAAGGAACCCAGAAGGTATTGTACCCCAAGCAGATATGTACCCGTTTATAGCCACAGCTTGACATCGTTTTTTTATGTATGAGGTGAACCACCGGAATAAGTTACCATGCACTCCGGAAAGATAGAGTTTTTGAAGAAGAAGACGATGGTTAATGCGGTCAAAACACTTGCATTGCAATAGTCAGTGAATATTACGTCAATCTGTTTTCCATCGTCCATTTTTTAGGTTATGAAGTCATTAAACAATACCAAATTAGAAGTTGTGGATCGCTTCTTAACAAAACCATCCTGGTATGCGTGAGTATTGAGCTCATTGCGGTATAAAGTTGTTAGTGAACTATTCTCTCTAGTACTTTAGACTTATGTACTTTAGAGAAAATGCGTAATTTAGAAATGGGGCGGTAATTAGAAACGTCACTTTTGTTTCCCTTTTTGTACACGGGTGTTATTATGAATGCGCTTTTCCATATGTCGAGCGAGCGAAGCGAGCGTGCCGCGGCAGCGGCCGGCGAAGCGCCAGAAATAAATCTATTTCAAAGTCAATTGGTGGATTTTGTTCGCCGGCTACTGAATCAGTGTCTGGCACCGGCTACTGAATCAGGGAGTGGCGCGGCTATGTTGATGTGCGGCGGAGGCAAAGAGGTTAACGCAGTTATTTAACCTAATTAATAAGATACCTAAATGAAAGAAAATGAGTAAATTCTATACGTCATTATATGTATTTGGACTATTAGACATTTTAAGTTTTGATCATTTGAACTTAGACATTTTAATTTAGGACTATCTGACCGTTTGACATTTTCATTTTTGACATTTTGAATTCTTTACATTTTAATCGTTAGACATTCAAATTTTTGACATTTTGAACTTTGCCATTTTAAGTTTAGACATTCTAACTTTAGACATTCTGATACGTACCCATTTATCTATTTGATTGTTATTTTTTGATCTTGAAACAAATGATTTGCTCGTATAAGTGGTTTATTTAATTTAAACAATTTCTGACACATGCTCCTATACATTTTGTATGAAACGATGTTTTTCCCACCCCGTGCCTGTCCCGTTCCCGCGCCGTCCGGGTTTTTTCCCGTTACGTATATAGCGACCTTAATAGAGGGCCCATTACATTAACTGAAGATATTGCTGTGCTGTACAAGGAAATTGTAAGTACTTCGAAGTACTTACAATAGGGTATTTGACAACATTGAAAATATATTACAAATTGTGGTCATCCTAACAGATATTGGCGTAAAAAAACATATTTAACTATTATATAGACTAAATTAAGTCTATTAATTGATTAATTTCACCTAGAAAAATGCAATAATTTTCCATTTTTTTTCTGTGGCGAAAACGCTCTAAGATGACTGATGACGTCACTTGCTTATAAATAAATATGGCTCAAGAACCTTATGGTGTGTCCCCACTTAGGTTCGCGAACCTCCGCGCTCCGCGAACCTGCAACAGAGCGCCCTAGCAAACATTTTATTTTCACTTTGGTTATAGTGTGTACGTGTGTGAACCAGGTTCACATACGTGTTCGCACACGTACACACTATGGCGCACTGTTGCAGCACAGCATAAACAATTTTTTTGGTGCAGGTTCGCGGAGCGCGGTGGTTCGCGAACCTAAGTGGGGACACACCATTATATTCATAATATATGGCTTCAGGCGTTTGACACGACCATAGATGGATCCGCGATTGATGGCTGTCAAATGGCTAAAGGATTATGATATTAAAGTGATATTACAATGTTTACAGGCTAGTGACGTCAACAAGTCACGTGTCCAGCGCCATAGCGTTTTTGGCGCGGTTTTAAAATTTTAAACTTTAACACTGTTTTTTTATGAAATAGATTTATTTTTCCTGAAATATCAATGTGGTGCGCTTATTACGTAATAAGGAATAATTCAAAATGGTTTTCCGAAATTAGTCAAATAGCCTATTTCCTTGGTGCTGTATGAATATTGATTCTTTTGTTCCCCTATTCTATTCTCTAGTATTGTCTGTGTCGTTTCGGTTGACAGTAACTGCATTCCAGCAGACCAATCGCTAAGTCATCGGTTGCAAATTATAGATTTAGGCCGGCCACACACAGACGGAATAACGCAACGGAATTCCGTACGTACGTGATTCCGAACGCAGCAGCTGCATACAAAATCTATGGGCTGCCACACACAAGCGTGTTTTTTCCGTACGGAATCTTCATACATTGTCGAAATTACGTTCGGAATTCCGTTACGTGATTACGTCTGTGTGTGGCCGGCCTTAAGACCGGCTACACAGAAAAACACACTTGTGTGTGGCAGCCCATAGATTTTGTATGCAGCTGCTGCGTTCGGAATCACATACGTACGGAATTCCGTAACAAGATTCCGTCTGTGTGTGGCCGGCCTTAACTAGTGTCCGACCGAACTGGAACGAAGGCTTTTCAAAATGATATTTACAAAATAAAATAGTAACTTTTTGCCTCGCTAGATGGCGTTGATGGAAAGAGAAAAGTATCAAAATTGGCTTTTAAAAATAAACGGCCTGTACCAAAGAGACAAGCAGCGCTCGCTGGCTGACATCTGCCCAAAGAGAACCATTTTAGGGTTTCATCTGACATAAAAAAATCACATTGACACACATTTTTATCAACGCCATCTATCGAGCCTACATACAGTTGTTTGTCATTGTGAAAAGCCCTCATTCCAGCCGAAAAGGAAACCTTTTTTACCCGACTGCAAGAGGTTTATGTTTTTCGCGCATATCTTGTATGTATGTATGTATATGTGTTTGTATGTAATATTCTTTATTACCTCATATCCTATAAACGGCTGAACGGATTCCCATGATTAACATATCGTTAGATTTGTCTTGCCAGCCTAAGTGTTCTTAAGACTGTGGCGTTATAAAAAAACCAACATGGCGGCTGCACGGTGCTATTATACGTAGTGGAAAAAAAAAATTTTTTAGAATACTGCAATATGGGTGTCAAATTAAAGGGCTCATTATAAGGATTTCAAAAAGGTATATTATTATTGTAATAAATATATCATGATTGTAATAAATAATAACTAAAAAGAAATAAATTAAAAAATAAATTAAAAAAAATTAAAAACCCGCCTGCATAAAAAGACAAGTCAACTGAAAAGATAGAAACAACATTAAATATTAAAGGCAACATTAAAACATGCAGTCGGAGGCATGCATAAAGAAAGTGACATTATGTTATGAATGATTTCAGTTATATGTTTTCGACTTTTTTTTAATTTATTTCACACATTAAATTGACGTCGATTTCCACTCTGTATAGAATTATAGACAATATTGTGTTAAATAAATAAAATAAGTAACAATATTAAAGTATGTAACAAAAATGGTTATTTCTTTATGTTAAATTAACTATTTAAACCATTTATTAATACCACAATTAACCAACTACCAATTTATTAATCAACATTATTTGATGCTTAATAACAGTCGTATGATTAGTTATTTGTGGTGTTTTACCGTACGTACTACCCGTCTGAATTGACTAAGCACCTTGCGCAGTAAGAGATAAAGCTTCAATATGACTTTTATAGCTAGGTGGTAAATATGCACGAGTTATAAATATATGTTTTTGGGTATGATTTTATCAATTAGCTAATAAATGCATTTTCAGTGACCTAATAAATAATATTTGTTCCTAAAATATTAGATCTGTGGCAGCCATTACATGGACATGCAAGCGTCAGTAAAATCCCATCAGTCATGAATTACGTTTGACTGATTGACTGATGGAAAAAACAAAAAAAAATTTTCATGTCAGTGAACAAATCACATCATGCAACCATCAGTCACTACATTACACGGTGGGTTAATCGTCAGTCACACAGCCCGTGACTGTGGTTAAACTGACAGCAAAACCTACCGTGTAATGGATGTCTAACACCTAAATAAAATTGAATCACCAAATAATATTAAAACGATTACCTAAATATTAATTAAGAATTACTTGGAAATAATATCAATCATCAAAAAAATCATATTAGGTTATAAAATAATAAAAGTGTCACCAAAACTGAATTACCAAACAATATAAAAATGATTACATTAAAATTTATTTTTAATCACTGAAAAATAATATTAATTTACCAAATAATTCAACTGAAATTTAACGAATCAATTAAGGCTCGGTTATGCGGAAACATTTGTCTCTGTCAGATAATTTTGCTAAAGATAATGATGAAAAAACAACGAAAAACATCGAAAAAGTGCAGAGATGAGGTTCTTCAATTCAACACGATCGAGCTGATTGACGCTGGCTGGCGAACTTCGAAGTAAGCCGGTTGACGCGTGACAATTCACGAAAACCGAGTTTCGGCCGAGCCAAAAGGTTTGTCCAATATTTGGTCGAAACTAGTTTTAGTGGCCGAAACCGAAATTGAAACTTCGGTCGGTCATTAATTTTAACAATGGAAAGTAATTTTATAATGTTCAAAATTTTTTTAATGAGCGCTTTTTTAAGAAAAAATACCAAAATCCTCACTAGATGGCGCTATCAAAAAGTATGATGTCAAAAAACTAGCGAAAAATTCTAAGGCCGCGTTCCGAATCACGCTTACAGCGCGCTGACGCCCGGTCCGATTCATGGTTACAACGCTTACGTAAGCTAATTTGTGGTTTTTATTTGTGATTTTTAGAAAAGATGGCTGAATTTATTGATCTGCAGGTGTTTTGTGAAGCAGTATTATTTCTTCGGACAAGATAGATTTTTTGGACATGTCATGTCAGGGTTGATAAGTTGACATTGACATCATACTTTTGCACAACGCCATCTACTCATAGTTTCCTTTTTTTAAATCTGTCATTGAAAATCGCTCATTGCACTCAATGAGATCGATGACTCAGCGGTTAGTCTGCTGGAATGCACCCAGTGTTGTTTGACATTGACAGTTATTCGTAAAGAAAAAAGAAAAGAGCCGGCTAGAAAGCGAAGCGAACGAAATAATTTTTAGATTTCGTTTCATTATTATCTAAAATTTGTGCATTGATCCCTATACGAAAATGGTTAGTATGAAGAAAAGCCTTTAATTTTGTTATGAAGCATGTTTTTTTGTTTATATTTTATGAATTAAATCGACCCTTCTAGGTCGCCGTTTGTTGTATAAAGCAAAAATGTATTGTTATGATGAAAATATTATGTTTGTTTCAGACGATCGGAAAGAATAATAAGATGCAACAGCATATTAATTACCGTGTAAGGGTAATTCTTCAGGATTCCCGAACTTTTATTGGGACTTTCAAAGCATTTGATAAACATATGAATCTAATACTTGGAGATTGCGAAGAATTCAGAAAAATTAAATCCAAAAACAGTAAAAATGCAGATAGAGAAGAGAAACGAACCTTGGGTTTTGTATTGTTAAGAGGCGAAAACATAGTTTCTTTAACTATTGAAGGTCCACCACCGCCCGAAGAGGGTTTGCCTCGCGTTCCTCTCCCTGGTGCTATGGGAGGGCCTGGAGGCGGTCGTGCCGCCGGTCGTGGGTCCGGCCCCGGTGGGGCTCCTCCTGGCCTTCAAGGTCCAGCTAGAGGTGTAGGTGGTCCCTCACAGCAACATATGGCGCCAGGGTCTCGAGGACAACTATCTGCTCCTCCACAGATGCGCGGTGGACCTATGATGGGAGGCCCTCCTCCAGGAATGATGGGGGCACCCCCTGGTATGGGAAGAGGGGGACCTGGTGGAAGAGGTCCACCTGGGATGCGACGCTATTAACTAAGTGCATTGATCATTTTAAGGGTTAAGTATAGTGAAACCATTAAGTGGTATTAATTAATTACATTTACGTTAGGTTCTTGTACGAATCTGATACTTACCTAGGAGTTAATAATGATTATTATTTCAGCTGTAAGATAAATGTGTGCTTTTGAAGTTGTATGCGATAAATTCATAAAGCCATTTCATACAAAAATAATTGTATTTCATTATTATGTGGCTACCCTTGTCGACATTTTATTATACACTCCGCCTAAATAATGCCTCTTCGAAAATAGGTTTAGATATACCTATGTAACCTACCATCCGAGCGATGCAGCACATGCTGGTACTGCAATCATTATTAGAAAAAGTATTAAACATCAAATACTGCCAGAATACCGGACCGCCAAAATACAAGCTACGTCGATAATGATATATGACAAGCAAAGTCCGATTACGCTATCATCTGTTTACTGCCCTCCAAAGCAAAAGAAAAAACCCGAAACAGTGGAAGAAGATTTCAACACATTCTTCCAATCGCTAGGCAACCGGTTTATAGTGGGAGGTGATTGGAACTCCAAACACACAATGTGGGGCTCGCGTCTCATATCAACTAGAGGACGAAATCTCCGCAAAACTCTTGGAAAATTACATCTTAATGCTCTCTCAACTGGCCAACCAACTTATTGGCCCGCAGATCCAGCTAAAATGCCAGACTTGTTGGACTTCTTCATCTACAAGGGCGTACAAACACATTTTTTAGATGTAGAAAGTTGCTTCGACTCTTCATCTGACCATACTCCAGTGATTGCAACTATGAGCTCAACAGTAATAAAAAGACCTGAGCCTCTATACCTGTATAACAGACACACAGATTGGAGAGCATTTCAACAGTACCTAAATGAAAACTTGGAACTTAAAATCAGCCTTAAAACGGAGGAAGATATTGATTTCGCTGCTGAGTATCAAAGTAAGATGATACAAAAAGCTGCTTGGACTTGCACTCCGCCCCCTCGGGAATCGTCAAACAATGTGAAAGATCAAAACGTACCGAACATAGTAAAAGAAAAGGTCCTGGAAAAACGGCGTCTTAGAAGAGTCTGGCACTGCAGTCGTCATCCAGCGGATAAAAGGGAGTTTAACAAAGCAGCCGCTAGTCTTAAGCAGCTCTTAGTAAACATAGAAAATGAAACATTACAGCAACACCTTCAAAGTTTGACCCCCACTACCTCAGCTAAAAACGAATATTCACTCAGGAAAACGGTGAAATCCCGCTATAAGCCGCAAGTTGCTCAATATCCACTTAAAAATGCAAATGGTACGTGGGCCACAACGGACCAAGAGAGAGCGGAAGCGTATGGGTCATTCCTAAGCAGCGTATTTACGCCTAATACTGACATAGGCAACGAAAACATTGACCGTGAGGTTGTGAAATTTCTTAAAAGCGACCTTCAGCTTAGTCACCTGCAGAAGTTCGTCAAACAATAATGGATCTAGAACTTAAAAAAACCCCGGGATTTGACCTTATCACTGCAGAGGTATTGCGTAACCTGCCGCAGAAAGCTATGGTTTTCATAACATCATTGTTCAACGCTGTGTTACGAGTTGCTTACTTTCCAAGTATATGGAAAGTTTCGCAAATAACCATGATTCTAAAGCCAGGAAAGCCACCGCACATCATCATATAGACCGATAAGCCTCCTACCTGTTTTGTCGAAGGTGCTTGAGAAAATCATCTTGTCACACCTCAATGAAATATTGACAGATAGTGCAATTATCCCGGAGCACCAGTTTGGATTTAGAAAGCACCATTCAACCATTGAGCAAGTTCACAGGGTGTGCGAGTACATAAGAAACACCTTGGAAAACAAGAAGTACTGCTCTGCAGTGTTTTTGGACGTTCAGCAGGCTTTTGATAAAGTTTGGCACAATGGCTTGCTTTACAAACTCAAAAAACTTTTACCGAACACTATGTACCTCAACTTCAACTTCAACTTTTATGGTGAATGGCTGCATCTCGTTTTACGTGACGATTCTACCAATGTCCGAGTAAAAAGACACAGTGTAATACGATACTGTTCGGTTTTTAGTGATACTTTACGGTTTGTTCAAATGAAAGGTTTTCCTTGAGTCTGAAACAATGGACAAATACAACACATTCAAAACGGCACAAGACTTCACAACACGGTACAAATATATAAAGCAGGGGAGGGGGAGGGGGGGGGGGGGGTTAATTCACAGTTTTATTTTATTTTGTTTGATGAATTTGCAGAGGATGTATGCAATGGGTGTGTGAACCTGAGAGAGTAGAAATTTTATATTAATGGGGCGGCTAACATTTTTGGTTAGAATGTCGTACAGTGGGGTAGTAATTTTCGGGCAGTCGAAAAATATATGTTCAATGGTTCCTTCATCCAGACCACATTCACAGAGCGAGCTGTCCTTAACTCTAATTTTAGCCAGAAACGAAGGGGTGCATACGTGGCCCAGTCTTAAGCGGATAATTGTGGATGCTACATTCTTTGGGATAGATTTATGACGGAAGAACCAGGGCTTAGTTGGGATGTCGGGTTGTAGAGATCCATAATGTCTACCTTTCATCTCAAGGGATCTTTTGTATATATTGTTCCATTTCTCTTTCATTTTGGATTTAGAGCCAAAGCGTAGGTCTCGCGTATAGCACTCATTGCGGAGTTCTATTCCACATGTGATGGCATTTTTAGCGTATGTATCTGCGAGTTCGTTGCCTTCAATTCCTTTATGCCCTGGAATCCAAGCCAGGACAACCTCTATATTTAATCTGGAGCATTGTAGCAGGGCTTCTCTGATTTTGAGGATAATGTTGAAGTTGTGCCTAGCACTAAAAGGCGGTTTTGATATGTCTTGGAGACAACTGAGGCAATCAGAAAAAATAACTGATTTATTTAAACTATGCGACTGAACGTATAAGACAGCCTCTAGGATAGCCAAGGCTTCACCCGTGTTTACGCTGAGAAGGGGGGAACATTTAAAATTAATAATAATCTTGTACTTGGGCAGCCAAATTGCGATACCTACATTTCCATCATCCTCCAGTTTTGATGCATCTGTAAATAAGGTGAACCATCCTTCCCAGTTTTTACTTAAGATGTCTTGGAAAATTTTATTAGCATCGGGAGTGCTTTTTGTTAAACCGAAATTCAATTGGATGTTGGGTTGGAATAGAATATGAGGGCCTCAAAGGGAACCTCAAACAGAGGGTTTCGAGGCAATTTCGATATCGTAGCTGGGAGATCAGAGAGATTCTTATAACTTTTAACCAGAGGGGGGGATTCTTTGTGAGTCCAGTATGGGGAAGAATTTGTAAGATTGCTTAAATATTGCAGCTTGACTAAAAGGGGGTGATTTGAGTATTGGGATATGTTAATAAAATATCTATCGCACATCATCTGACGTCTGAGGCTCAATGGAGGGTCGAGGCACTCAACTTGGAGGGCATTTAATGGGGACGATCTCATAGCACCGGCAATGATCCGGAGACACCTTGACTGGATTAGAGTTAGTTTGTTCAGAGCGGCTTTGTTACATGGTTCCAATATGAAGCTTCCATAGTCAAAGTGGCTTCGAACAACCGCGTTATATAACAACTTTTGACTTGTCGGATGAGATCCCCAATGCACTGCTGACAGAGATCTTAGAATATTGACGTTTTTTTCCGCCTTTCTGCTGATGTATTCTAAGTGTGGCACGCCTGTCATTCTAGAGTCAAAGATCACACCCAAAAATTTACAGTTACTGACGATCTCAATTGGCTGCCCACTTAAAGAAATATCAGGTTTCGGAATGGATCTTTTACGTGTAAAGACAATTGCTTTGGACTTTGCTGGAGATAAAGATAATCCATGGTCGGAGAGCCAATTGTCCAGGTAGTATAAGGCAGAGTTGATTCTTGACTTTGCTTCTTCGGGGTCCTTGGATGTAGCATATAGGGCGATATCGTCTGCGTACTGTAGGATGCTGCAAAAACTGGATACAGTTCTGTCAAGGTCGTACGTGTAGAGGTTATAAAGTAAGGGACTCAGCACCGAACCTTGTGGAAGACCCTTCCAGATCAATCTTGACGGCTGCAGCTCCCCATTAACCCGTAGGTTGACTGTTCTAGACATGAGCAGGTTACATATGAAATTGATCAACCTCACTGGAAGACTCAGATGATGCAATTTCTGCCTGAGCAGAGGAAGCTGGACATTATCATATGCAGAGGTCACGTCCAGGAAGACGCCAACCACTGAGGCATTTTCCGAGAAAGCGCGGCGTATGTCTGTGGAAAGTATGCTTAGACTATCCAGGGTGCCCATGCCCCTTCTAAAGCCAAACTGATACTTGGATAGGATGTTCTTACTCTCGACGATCCACTCCAATCTGTTTTTAATTAAATGTTCAAAGATTTTACATAGGGTGGACGATAAAGCTATAGGGCGGTATGAGGAGGAATCTTTAGAATTCTTCCCCGGTTTCAGAATAGGAATTACAACTTGTGTTTTCCAGGAATTAGGAGGCTGCCCATTAATGAAGATATTGTTAAAAATGTCTAGCAAAATCTTTTTAGCTTTGTCAGATAAGTGAGTAATAAAAGAGTATGGGATGCCGTCTATGCCCGGGGCACTATCCTTCAGACCGTCAAGAGCACTATAGAGCTCAGCAAAGGAGAAAGGGGAGTCCATAGTGTCAGTCGAAATGGGTTGTGGATAAGTAGGAAATGAGTTCTCACAAGGAGCAGAAGGGGGTGCAAGCTTATCATAGAATTCGGGGAGCCAGGAATCAGTCTCATTGGAGGAGGGACATGTAGAATCTACTGATCTGCGGAATGAGTTGATTTTTTTCCAGACGGTGGAAGCTGGGGTGCGAGGAGACAAGGATTCACAAAAGTTGTGCCATCCAAGAGCTTTTTTCTTGCAGAGTACACGTTTCGATTTTGCCGTGGTTTTTCGGTAATTGAGATATTTTGGCATACTGCTCGGGTCTCTTGCAAATTCCTGTTCAACCTCGTTGCGTAATTTGACTTCAGCGGTACATTCAGTGTCCCACCATGGAGGTGATGAGATAAACCTACGTGCAGAGTTCTTCACCGGAATCGCCTCATCCGCTGCTTCAGTTAGGGTAGATATAAACAAGTTGTACATTTCAATATAGTTGTTATCGTGAATAGAATGGAATAGGTTTAATTTTGAGTCAACGCTAGCTGCAAATATTTCCCAGTCGGCTTGCTGTGTTTTATATTTTAGGAGGGGAGGAATGTTAGTCTTTTGTGGGGATGGACAGTCGAGAGTGCATAAGATGGGGATGTGGTCACTGCCATGTGTAAGGGTCATAGTTTTCCAGGTTAAACGAGAGAATAATTCAGGAGTGGCTAAAGTGAGGTCGACACAACTCTTCTTTTGACCAGGAGCAACTCTACGTGTTTCTGATCCATCGTTGCATATGCAGAGGTTTAAGTCGTCAACAAATTCTAACAGGGAGGCAGAATTTGTACAAGTATGTTTGGAGCCCCAAAGAGGGTGATGGCAGTTAAAGTCACCAAAGAGAAGTTTACGACCATTAATGCGGGATATCATATTTTTAATGTCTAAAATTATATTGGGAGTGGGGTAAGGGATGTAAATGGAAATAAAAGATATGTCCATAGCTTTAAAGCCAACAATTTGGTAGTCCTCGGGATGGGGAGGGAAATCAATTTGGGAGAAGGAGATATTTCTCTGGATTAGGATGGCTGCACCACCCTTTGCATCGCTTCTGTCATCCCGGAGACAAGCATACCCCGGGATCCTAAAAGGGGTTCCCGGTTTAAGCCATGTCTCCGAAATGGCAAAGATAGCTGGTTTGTATTTGTGTAAGAGGAATAATAAGTCAGGCTTTTTATGCCTGATACTCTCTTGCAGTTCCATTGCATTAGCTTGGCCATTTCTATTTAAAGATGAAAGAAACACTTCCAGTAGAGATAAGACATGGGGCGGTATGGCATCACTGAATTTTTCAAGTATATTTACTAGAGTGGATATCATAAGTTCTATGAGGTTGTCGTTAGGGGAGAGAGTGTTTGACCGTTGGTGCGGGCAAGTAAGCCCACAGCCATTAGGCATAGAGGAGGTGGGAGTACGAGTGATCTCGTGTGCTTCAGCATCGTAGAAACGAGGAGTAGGTGGATGGGGAGCTCTTGGGGTCAATATAGTTTTCTTATAAGAATGTGAGGGGGTATTTAACGATTTAAAAGGGCTCAAATTTGAAGTACGGGGAATATTTGATTGAGGTGGATTTGGGGATGGTGCGGAAGCACTTGCTTTCTCCACATATGTTGGCCGAGATGCACGGAAGCGTTGCGAGGCATCTGTAAAACTAATATTTTCTTCCGACATAACCAGTTTGATTGCTTTTTGTCGAGAATGCTCTGGGCAGTTGGGATCGGTTGCTTTATGGTTGCCTCTGCATAGAAGGCATGTTGACTGGGAATCCGTTACTGAGCAAGAGGCACCAGAATGATTTTGGGAGCATTTATAGCATCTTGCGTTGGACCTGCACTGCTCAGTAACATGGCCGAACCTGCAGCACTTCCAACATTGGATAGTAGGTAGTTTATACGTCTCAACATTTAATGCCATGTGGAAACAATATAGCTTTTCAGGTAGTTTCTGGCCCTGGAAGGTAATTACCACAGTTGTGGTTGGGGTCCAGAACACTGTTCCGTCCCTATTATTTTTCCTGTTAAGACGTCTTATTTTGATAACTGGTCCACAATTACGAGCATAGGAGATGCCCTGGAATAACTCTTCCAATGTCCATTCCGTGGGGATACCACGTACAACACCCATTCGAGACACGTGGAACTTTGGGATCTGGCACTCAAAGGGATCGCCCAAGGAGTTGTTGTTAATAAATTTGTTTGCCGTTTCAGCAGAGTTGAATTCGATGTTAACTTTGTTGCGGCCGACTGATGTTATACCACCATTAACAATTCCTTGGACATTCCTTTTGTGGAGGAGTTGGGCCAACTTTAAGGTACGCATTGTAAGACCTGTTGATGGATCAGGCTCCTTACGTGAAATGTGGACGACGAAGGGACCATTGTCCTCTGAGGTGTAAGTAAGCGGGGAGTCTCCCTCGAACTCGGGGTTTACGTAGATATTTTGGATGGATTCACTTGGTTTCGTATTTCTTTTAGCCAAAATGACCTCAGATTCGTTATTTGGTGCCGGGCGTTTTAAAGACGTAGGGCCATCCATATCCATTTTTGGGGTCAATTCCGGTGTAAATAATGGTTGGGAGCCGTCCCTTACCAGGTTAAAGGAGGACTCCCCGCCTCCGCCCCCGTCAGGGGGCTCCTCATCCG
This sequence comes from Agriphila geniculea, assembly GCA_943789525.1. NCBI lineage: Eukaryota > Metazoa > Arthropoda > Insecta > Lepidoptera > Crambidae > Agriphila > Agriphila geniculea. The sequence continues at coordinate 9,028,371 of OX038873.1, read as the reverse complement.
ACATCTTCTAACTAATCACTCGGTAATTTTGTTGTTAGTAGGTGAACACTTACCTTAATATATTGTTAGTATCACAAATAACAAAAAATACAACACAAATCTACAAAAAACTCAATGGAAATAGCTGAGATTTACGCAATTCACGCGAGCACGTGTGTCAATCAACAACGAAACAAGCAGAATCTTCCTATGTACCTCCTATTGAAGTCCTATTTAGACAGTAGAATCTTCTATGTGAAAATCAATAACACTACATCCGATTTTTACGACATAAAGGCAGGAGTTCCTCAAGGATCCGTGCTGGGCCCCTCGCTTTATCTCATCTACACAGCTGATGTTCCAGAGTCGGATAATGTCATTACAGCCACTTTTGCAGATGACACAGCCATACTGTCACATGACACAGATCCTGAAGTAGCATCAAAGAATCTTCAAGAACACCTGAATGACGTCAATTCCTGGATGCAGTCTTGGAGAATTAAGGCTAGTGGCACCAAGTCAAATCACATCACATTCACTTTGAGAAAAGAAGATTGTCCTCCTGTTAAGCTTGGTCAAGAGTTCCTGCCGCATAACGCATGCGTCCAATACCTTGGTTTCTACCTCGACAGAAAGCAAACCTGGAAAGCACACATTCAGAAGAAGCGTGATGAGCTAAACCATAGACTGAGATCCCTGGATTGGCATATGGGTAGAGGCTCTCGACTGTCGGTTGACAACAAGGTCCTGATATATAAAGCCATACTAAAACCTATATGGACTTACGGCATACAGCTGTGGGGTTCTGCAAAAACGTCGAATATAGAAATTCTGCAAAGATTTCAGAATAGTGTGCTCAAAACAATAGTTAATGCCCCATGGTTCACGAGAATGGAAGAAGTCCATGAGTATCTAAATATTCCAACAGTAAAACAACAAATAGCCAATAGCATTCGTTCATATAAAGATCGAATCAGTAATCATAGGAACAAACTGGCCCAGAGTCTTATTAAACCACTGCAGACAAGACATCTGAAGAAACTGCATACTTGGGATAACATACAATAACTTTACCAGTTAGCAAAACATAAAGGCAGCCCGACAGTGGGAAGGCATGCCTCCACGCCTGCATTAAAAACAAAACAACTGCTTATGGTCCAAAGACCGATCGCATGTTAGCAAACAAATATTAAAAAAAAAATATATATATACCTACTCACCTGGGGCCCTACCAGCTAACTTACATGGCTATTCTGATCGCTTTCATTTTACAGATGGATATGATACATTGCTACTTTTCTTTGGTATGGTTTTATTTGTGAAAGACTTGAAAGATTTATATTGTTCCTAATATATCGAGATCCACTACAATATTTTTTCAAGTGAAAATTATTAGTAATACTATAGCGAGAGTACGACTTACTCCATATTTACTGAAATTTAAATCACCCTCATACTAACTCTCATAGGGAACAAGAAAACAGCATAAATATAATTTGTAAGCTTTAATGGGTATAATTAAAGAGACAAATTTTTTTACATGTGAGACCACTTTCACAAGACTTGCAAGCTATTCTACTGCTATCACTTTCAGCAAAGGAATCGCATATAATGCTCAAAAGATGCAGCACTGACATGAGCGAGGTAAGTTCGTTTCACTTCGCTCTTAAATATAAGACTTAATTTTTTCTTTCCAATATGGCATCCACTTAAGAGAAGCCGTAGCATGGTCGACTTTCATACTCTTTCTCTATATACCGAGTGGCAACCATGCAAAAAATGAAGCTCAGAGACAACAAATGCTTGGGATCGCACTACGGCCAAGACTGCACAAACCCGGCATGATTAGTGTGAGTGTGTATATGACATCGGCCTGTGTTTGACCGGAGTTCGACCAAAACCGGACTAGGTTGGGCCACAGTGTAACTGAAGCACGGCTCACATTTTTCACTCATGTTTGTAATTCTGCACCCACATTATCACGCCGTCGCGAATCTTTTCGTTGTCGTGTTGAACAATTAGAAATATTAAGCTGAGGAATTAACTTAAAAGTGATCTAATGTAAATAAGCTTTAAAAAATTACTTGTTTCAGAGTTTCTAATTATACAACATGAGAACGAAAATCTACGATAACGCGATAATATGGTCGTCGTATTACTATGGAAAGGGGGTGTTCCTATGGCATGGCAACAGGGCCATCCTGTGCGGTGGCTTCGGTCGAGCTCCGGCCCAGCTTTAGTCCGGTTTGGGTTGAACTCTGGTTGAACAGGCGTCTTGTGCACGCACGCTCGCTTATATGGTTATCGTGAACGTCAATATGGCGAGACCACCCAGCCTTCCTAGCATGACCAATTTATATCGCGTGATATAGCGCTTAATGTATAAAGAAGACGAGTTACGGTGTACAGAAAAATCCTTAAAGGTTTATGAGACACAGTCTTTGCGTAAACTTAATTGTAAATGTGTTTTACCAATAAATAAAAAAAAACATGTTTAACTGTCAAAAATACAAAGGAATTTGATAGTTGAGTGTCGATAAAATGCTATATCACGCGATATAAATCGGTCATGCTAGGCAGGCTGGATTTCGAAATATCCTCATATGCTAAAAGACTTAAGTGACGCATTGGCGTCATTAGTGTCTTTAAAATAAAAGCATGAATGAAGTATCCAAATGGTACCAATTTGTCACTATACCTATAAAGTAATTACTAGTCTTATGATATTTCAAAACCAGGAGACCCGCCATCTTGGCTCTTACCGCCCACCGCTAGTGTTCGAATAAACGTCATGCGAACTTAGTACCTAAGTACCACTGACATGAAAAAATTTTTTTTTATTTAACTGGACTGGCTGTCTGTATGATTTGACAGCTAAGTTTTTGTGCCTATTTGAAACATGGAAATAGTACTATAAACCGGAATGAGCGCTTCGCCCCAAAACGAGCCGACAGAGAGGTCAAGTAGATGTATGTGTCCTTTTCTTCATTAGGGTGACCAAACCGTATGGTTGGCCGGAGACATACATAATACTTTAAACTGTTTAATATAAACTTAAATACCTAGGTAGTTTTTATTTATAATTAACACTTTTTACCGCGTTTTTATTAGGTTGCTTGCTCTTTTGTTTGTTTGAGCACAAATTTTGCAAACGATTTTATACCAAATTCCCGATGAGCTAGAGACTTGAAACTTTGAACACAGGTCAGAAATGGAAGGAAATGCAATATTACAGTGTCACTGAGGTGATCTGATAATGGAGCCGGAAGAACGCCACAGGAACTCTATGATGAATAAAACTATACAACCCCATCGTGTTTGGGCTTATTAGAATTGTCTTGACAAGCACTCTGACGGGAGACGAGGTTCAGGGTCGGATGATGAAGTCTGGATTCCATGCCATAGGAACTCAATATTGAAATCATGCAACCCCATCGATTTTGGGCTCGTTTGAATCGTCTTGACGAGTGCTCTGTTGGGTAATAGTATCCAAGAGTCTGATGATGGAGCCGGAAGAAGGCCACAGGAACTCTGCAATAAAACCTTTCAACCCCATCGAGTTTGGACTCGTTTGAATGGTCTTGACAAGTACTCTGATAGGCGGTGGTATATTTTTAGTTTAGCTCGTTAACTAAAAAAAAGAAAATTAATATTTATTTTAAAAAAATATTTTTTTAGAACAAATTATTTATCACGTTTTTATTAAGTTGCTTTTTTGTTTTTATTTTTTAAATATGGTAATTCAACCAATTAAAATGTAGTTTATTCAATCTAATTTAATTTCAAGTGTAAATAATTACGCAACTTTAAAGTTTATTCCAATTTTTAATAAAAATGCAATGTGCGTGAACTTCGGAAAAACAAATAAATGTTGGAAAAACAAGTAAAAGTAGGAAAACATTGTCTAGTGATCTGTAGTTAAAAAAAGATGGAAACGATTTTCGACTTTATTGACGTTTGAAATTCGATTGTATAATTCGATCCCATAATTATACTTGTACATTTACTTTGCAGTTTCATTAAAAACTGTTATTTTGGTAAAGATGTCAATAAGGTCTAAAATACTTGCACCAATTTCTTTACTTGTGAAATTAATAAAATGGGCGCAAGAGATTTACGAAGACACAATGTTAAAAATATAAAAAAAAACAAAATGGCGGCCAACTATATTGTTCGTGGGCCGATTTTATGAAACTCGATTTTGTTACTATTTTGATCAAAATATAACAAAGAAATGGTAAAAATATAAAAAAAATATGGCAGCCAACTCTTTTATTTGTGGGCTGATTTGAATGAAACTCGGTTTTTAGTACTAATTTGACAAGAAAATAATAACACAATATGAATTGAAAAAATTAAAAATCTAAGATGGCAGCCAACTTGTTTCTTTTTGGGCCGATTTCGATGAAACTCGGTTTTTGGCAATATTTTGACAAGAAAATAACAACGGAATTTTTAAAATACTAAAAATCTAACATGGCGGCCAACTTTTTTGTTTTTTTGGACCGATTTCGATGAAACTCGGTTTTTGGGTACGATTTTGACAAGAAAAACCAAGTTTCATCGAAATCGGCCCAAAAACAAAAAAGTTGACCGCCATCTTGGATTTTTAAAATTTTTAACATTGCGTTGTTATTTTCTTGTCAAAATCGTACCAAAAACCGAGTTTCATCAAAATCGGCCCAAAAACAAAAAAGTTGACCGCCATCTTGGATTTTTTAAATTTTCAACATTGCGTTGTTATTTTCTTGTCAAAATCGTACCAAAAACCGAGTTTCATCAAAATCGGCCCAAAAACAAAAAAGTTGGCCGCCATCTTGGATTTTGTCAAAATAGTTCCAAAAACCAAGTTTCATCGAAATCGGCCCAAAAACAAAAAAGATGGCCGCCGTCTTGGATTTTTAGTTTTTTTAAAAATTGCGTTGTTATTTTCTTGTCAAAATAGTTCCGAAAACCAAGTTTCATCGAAATCAGACCATAAACAAAAAAGTTGGCCGCTATCTTGAATTTTTAATATTTTAAAAATGCTTTGTTATTTTCTTATCAAAATAGTGCCAAAAACCGAGTTTCATCGAAATCGGCCCATAAACAAAAAAGTTGGCCGTCATCTTGAATTTTTTAATCTTTTAAAAATGCGTTGTTATTTTCTTATCAAAATAGTGCCAAAAACCGAGTTTCATCGAAATCGGACCATAAACAAAAAAGTTGGCCGCCATCTTGAATTTTTTTAAATTTAAAAATGCGTTGTTATTTTCTTATCAAAATAGTGCCAAAAACCGAGTTTCATCGAAATCGGCCCATAAACAAAAAATTTGGCCGCCATCTTGAATTTTTTAATATATTAAAAATGCGTTGTTATTTTCTTATCAAAATAGTGCCAAAAACCGAGTTTCATCGAAATCGGACCATAAACAAAAAAGTTGGCCGCCATCTTGAATTTTTAATATTTTAAAAATGCTTTGTTATTTTCTTATCAAAATAGTGCCAAAAATCGAGTTTCATCGAAATCGGCCCATAAACAAAAAAGTTGGCCGCCATCTTGAATTTTTTAATGTTTAAAAAATGCGTTGTTATTTTCTTATCAAAATAGTGCCAAAAACCGAGTTTCATCGAAATCGGCCCATAAACAAAAAAGTTGGCCGCCATCTTGAATTTTTTAATGTTTAAAAATTGCATTGTTATTTTCTTATCAAAATAGTGCCAAAAACCGAGTTTCATCGAAATCGGCGCATAAACATGAATTTGATTATTAATATAAACTTTACCCCTCGCCTGCGACTTCCAGTTATTTCCATTGATAGAACAATTTCGTTTTTGGGAAATCAGAAATGGTGTAGTATTTATGGTCACCCTAGTTTTGTAAAGGAATATTTCCCGAATATTGAAATTCTAAAATTGAAATTTGGCGCCAAAGTCAAAATCGGATCGGAGTTGCCAGGATTGACACTTGAATTTATACAACTACAATAATGCTGATTAGCATTATTGTAGAAATCTAATTAAATCAAAAGAGTAAGTTTAGTTTTATTTTACAATTACTATGTGTTATTCTAAATTAATATTTAAGTAGTATATTTTCAATATTCCACTCGGAATCCTTAACTTTGACACACTACGTGATTGGTAACGTACATTTTTTTTTCCTACTATCGTGGTATTCTTGTTTTGTAATGGCAATTGTGCGAACGAGACACCGACCTCCACCTAGTGTTGTTTCATTCACACAGTAGAGTCTTCAGTCAATGTCATCGATAGAATTTCAACTCTATGACGAAGGCAATACAGTTGAATTTCTTTTGAACGAATTGTGAAAATTTTTGTATAGTACTCACTCCTTATATGAACCTCCTTGATTTGAAACGCCACTAGCGTGCGTCTAAATAACTAATTTTGACGTACAATATGAAAATAGTTGCCGTGATGGTCTCTCCAGACTTCAAACTTTAGTACCACGTACGCACGCTATGCTCACGCTACATCCTACAGCGCCAAAATGGCGGAAATCAAATAGGCACAAAAACAGTTTAACATAAGCCTGTTCAGTGTAAATATATGCAGGTCAGTGCTAAGTACCTTTTTTGTTGACTTAGTAGATTTTTACTATAACATAGATTTGATTTTCCTCATAGTAGGTTTTACAATAACATAGATTTGATTTTCCTCATAGTAGGTACAATACCTAACTTATCTAACATTTCACCTTAAAATCGATATTTTTGTAGTAGTATAGACACTATAGATAGAGAATAACTGACTAGACACTATGCCGAAATCACGCGACCGAAGGTCGGCATGATTACGCCTGCAATGCTATTTTAATTACTGACGACACTACTAAATACTGACGACACATTATGCCGAAATTACTTTGCGTTTTTTTCATATAAAGCGTTGGCGCCGAACTTCGGTCGCGTAACTTCGGTATAGTGTCTAGCAAGAATCTTATATTCATATTCTGTCTAGCAAGAATCTTATATTCATAATTGTCTAGACACAAATAATTCTATGTACAGTCGAGTTCAAACATGTTGGCACTTTAGACAGGTTGATGAACTGTTAAAGCAAACGTGCGAACATAATCAAATTCGACTGTATCTACTATAGATTTCTCTGCATTAAAAAATGATATAAACAGATATAATAATTAAACCAAAACGTATTTCAATGGCAGTAGCCACAGGATGGATGGCACCGTTTCCCGTCGACGCCGCACCTGCAGCCGGCGCTGGTGTCGCCGCGGCCGGCCGGCCCCCACCGGCGCCCACGCGTCACCCAACATATCTCCGTCTTGCAAGCGCAACACTTCACCCAGTCGCACCCCCACTTCTTAGTTATAACAGCGCTGCATTCTGGACACTGTAAAGCTTCCCCGCGACTTAATAACGACTGGATTAATGCTTGTGTACCTTCATCTGTCGTTTGAGAGGTTTTGGCTGCCGCCTGCTCCAATTTCGTTCGGTACTGGTCACAAGTCTCACCTTCATGTATAGCCTAAAAACAATAACAAAAGGTAAATCCTAATAATGGAACACCCAAAATAATTCCAAATTGATCACCCAAAAAATTAAAGTTACAACTGAATGCGTGTACATTGCAGCACAGCGCGTTGTATTGCGTAGCGTGACGGCAAACCACTCTATGCGGCAAACTAGGTTGTAGTGTTATGTATGAAATGCTATGGTATAATTAAGCCTCAAACAAACTAGCTTGACGTGCAGTAGCCGCGCGGCATTTGTTGTGACTTATTATACTGTCATCTAACTAACACAGCATTTCATAAATTACCTACAACGTCGTTTGCTGCCACACGCTGCGTTGTTACGCGCCGTGCTGCATCCAGTTTGGGCTTAATGGGGTTGGCAACGCAAAGCTAATTGTAGATGTCGCTGCGTACGCTTGTTCCTAAGACAGTTGACGTTCAGAACAAATCTATGGGAAAATAGGTATTCATTTTGTGGTATTTTTTTACCGAAATAGGCCCATTGATCCAAAATGGATATAAAAGATTATTCTACAATACAAATGCCGGAATTGAAAGCCAATTTAAGACATTTTTATTCTTACAGAATTTAGAATTTTTTTCTATATCCAGATTTTTCGGAAATTTGTAAGAGTCAACATTTTTATAGTACATTACTGCCGCGGTCAATAATGACTGCGTTGCTGGCAGCGATGATGATGGCCGAGAGCGGAGCTTAGCGCAGGTCCAGGCCGTCACAGCGCGGTCAGCATTGCAGCCCGCGCATGGACAAGCTAGAATAAAGGCCGAGACCGGAGGTCGAGGCCTTTATAGCGCGGACAGCAAGGGCTGCAATGATGACCAAGCTTGAAGGCCGAGAGCGTAGTTAAGCTTAGCTCGAGGCCATCATAACGTGGCCAGCAGTGCAGTCATTGTGGACCAAGGCTTGTATAGTACTTTACTCAAAAAATGCGAATTGCGAATACTGCCTACTATACCTACTATAGTAGGTACTTATAACCTAATTTCGAAAAAATGCAAATATCTCCGAAACGGTGCGTCGGAGCCAAAAAATAAGCTTTTTTTTTATCCCCTTTGTAACCCCGGAAGTAGATAAGGGGTATTGAATGAAAGGTCAAAAAACGGTCAAGTGCGAGTTTTTTATATTTTTCCATACTAATTTTATGTGTATAAAAGTACAAAAACATCATCTAGGTACAACAATACAACACCCGCGCAAATATGAATGGGATTCAAGATGGCGGCTCACCGCGCTTACCACAACGAGTGTGACTGAGAGAGCGATAGTGAATATGAACGACGCCATTTCTAATCCCATTCTTTATCTGCGCGGGTTGTACAGTGTATTTTTCACCTAACTATGTTTGAAAGAAAACTCGACAATAATGGATTCTCAAAGGAAATTGCTGGTGGCTAAAACTCGACAATGAAATCCCATATAACTTTGTTGCGTCACCATCGGAGGACACCGGCAAGCTCGACTTTGTTCAAAGAAGGTTGTCAAAATAATGACCATATTACAAGCTTTTTTGAGTAAAAGCCTATTACACAGAATTTAATAGTTTTAAAGGTAAAAAAAACTACTTTTTTAAGTAAAAGTCCTTTGTTTTCATAGCTCTCATGGAACAAGCGTACGCAGCGCCATTTTGACAGTTGCCTTCCCCATTCAAAATCTAAATCAATGAGGGCTTTTCAAAGTAACATTTAAAAAATAAAAATAGTAACTATTTGCCTCACTAGATGGCGTTGATGGAAAAAGAAGTATCAAAATTGGCTTTTAAAAATAAAAGGCCTGTGCCAAAGAGGAAAGTAAGCGCTCGCTGGCTGACCATAGAGAAACATTTTAGGGTTACACACCTGAGTACTCTTCGAAGCTTAGTAAAAAAAAATACATTAACACATACATTTTTCTCAACGCCATCTATCAATGACATTTCGAAAAGCCCTCATTGGAGAAATTTGACAGTTTTGTAATAGCTTGATGTAATCAAATACTTTAAATTTTTTCTGCAACTGGTAAAGCACGTGAGTTGCCGATCGTACCTACGCTTGCCCCGTTCTGGAGGTGGAGCTTTGCTGTCCCTGTAGCATGACGACTTCGAGAGGGGTTTTGTCTATTTTATGCTATATTGACAAAATGTTATCGGCTTCGTCATGCTACGCCTGCTGGATTAGGTATTTGAATTGTTTCCAATATCTTATAAAGTAAACCCCCTCTAATATACCCTAACTGAACGGCATCCGCTACCGATCTGGTGACGTGGCCTACCTACAGCCTACAGGATGTTTCGTTCAACTGCCATATATAGGATGTACAGTACGAGGCATATACACGGTTAATTTTTAAGTATATCTAAAAATGAAATGGGGATTTCAGACCACGTAAATGAACAACTTTTACTATGGGTATGGGGCCAACCACGAAATCGCGAAAAATAAATCGGCTGTTCCATAGAAAAGTACAACATCGACTCGACTATGTATGGAACAGCTGTTTTTTTTTTCGCGATTTCGTGGTTGGCCCCATACCCATAGTAAAAGTTGTTCATTTACGTGGTCTGAAATCCCCATTTCATTTTTAGATATACTTAAAAATTAACCGTGTATATGCCTCGTACTGTACATCCTATATATGGCAGTTGAACGAAACATCCTGTAGGCTGTAGGTAGGCCATGTCACCAGATAGTAAAAGTTGTTCATTTACGTGGTCTGAAATCCCATTTCATTTTTAGATATACTTAAAAATTAACCGTGTATTATCTTGAATTTTTTGCAACGGGCGGAGTGGGGATAAGTTCGCGCATGTGGACTTGCGAGCGACGCCCCTCTCCCGCCGCCCGCGTACCTCACCGCTACGCATGCCGAAAGTCGCGTTCCGCGCGATCCCCACCCGATTTCAAGATATTTGCCTCGTACTGTACCTATCTTTTACGTTTTGCCCTGTATCATACTTGACAAGATTATTAATTTTCCACAATAATAAATTGACAAAGATTAACATAGATAAATTAAATATACTTACTTGACATTGCACACAATTTATGTGCTTGCATACAGGACAAGGAAACCGATTAGCACCAGCCTCGCAGAGCGCCCAACCGGTGCAATCTCGTGTGCGACAGTGAAATGCATTACGAGTACCGCTTTCAGCGACTGCCAATCCTCTATTTAACCAACGCTCATAATCTTCGGGTGTAACAAGCGCTCGTATTTCGCGTTCGTGCAATAGTCCAGGACAACCCATTGCAGGGCACGAAACTGCAGGCTCCACACAGTGGCGAATAACATCGGACATGCATTGTCTACAGAAAGAATGTACGCATTCACGCAACACAACTCCGTCACCAGCTGCACAATGCTCCATGCAAATGTCGCATTCGAAAGCTTCCGCATTGGGGACAGTGGCTTGACGCTCCAAATTAACTAATTCTTTATAGACCCCACTGGCGTTTTCTTCACTACCGTTGTTAGACTTGTCGTTTGTCGTTTCAGCGTTCACTTCACACAAAGTGCGTATATGAACTTGAACACTTTTATCTGAAATAATTAAACAAGCAACATTGAAAACAGGATTTAAGACAGATTCAAGGTTTAGAAATCGGGAAAATACAAAATCTCAAAAGGTGCATGCAAACTCAACCAACAAGAAAATAAAGTAAAAGAATTTTTAGCACGACGAACGTAGCGCCCCGAGCATGACAGCCGGACACGACACGCTTACAATGTACGGTCACGAGCAATAAGGTGTGTGTGTGTGTGTGTGTGTGAAAATGTTATAGGTTATTCAATAACGTAATATGACTTCCTTACTTAATATTATAAATGTGAAAGTCCGTTTGTTTGTTTGTTTGTTACGCCTTCACGTCTCAACTACTGAACCGATCGTCATGAAATTTTGCATACACGTTGTCAGGGGTACAGAGAAGGACATATGGTACCATTCATCCCGAAAAACAGTATTGTTCCCGAGGGATAGCAAAAAATCTTTCCACGCGTAGGTACGAAGTCGCGGGCATCAGCTAGTAAGTTCTAAAGCGTGTACATCTTATTGCTCGTGACTGTACATCATCCCTAAACAAACCTTAAGGGCGTCCGCTGCTTTAAGCGGTACACGCGCGCGAGTCGACATAGATTAGAGCAGGCGTGGTCCGAAGTCCGAGGGGGGGGGGGGGGGGGTCACAGGCGACATGAGCCCCCCCCAAAATCGTATAAGTCACATAGAAAAAGCTTCAAAAAATGTACAAAAAAGCTATTGTATTATTATTAGTGACCCCCCCCCCCAAAATTTCAGTCTGCGACCGCGCCTGGATTAGAGCTTACGCATGCACTGCAAGCATATCTGTTCGTCAGAAAACCAGCAATCTTTATTTCCGCGCCGTGTACCCGCGCCGGGATCCCGCTTACCGCAGCGGACGCCCTAAAGCTACCAACGTTATCGTTAATATTAATACATAAGTTTCAACTCACCACATTCCACTACGCACAAATAGAATGGGATATCAAGGTCTGGTCCAGCAAGAGACACCAGCGTAGTGTCATCATCGTTGCAGAGCTCCTTGCCCACGATCCATCGCTGCAGGCGCAGCGGCAGGCCCAGCGCTTGCTCCGCGCGCCGCCGCAGCCCGCCCATCACTGCGTCACAAGGGACCTGCAGCCGTATAGGTCCATACGCTTTTTCCTTATCTTCTATCCACACAGCGATTCTGAAAATCGTGAAACGCTAACAGTACCTACAAAGAAATTATGTTTTTATGGCGTCACTATTTAAAGTTTTAGCTTATTTCTTAATTTTCTTGTAATATTATTATTATAATGTAAACAAGTATAAAACTGATCATCTACTAGCGCCGCCAATTAATTGCTATTTGGAAGCGAGCTGCCAACTGCATCTGCCGACAACACGTGCAGCGGCTGCATGAAGTCGGCCGCAGCTGCACTACTGGTTTGTATGTATTTATATGAAATGACTTTCAAGCGCCGCTGCAGCTGCACATGCAGCCGACGGCGACTGCTGCAGCGGCGCTCGAAAGCCATTTCATATAAATACATACAAACCAGTAGTGCAGCTGCGGCCGACTTCATGCAGCCGCTGCATGTGTTGTCGGCAGTTGCAGTTGGCAGCTCGCTTCCAAATAGCACCTTTACTGTTAATCCAGGCCCTGCAGTCTCGACATCAAATAATAGCGAATTTTTGAATTACAATAAAATTCATCTTGGAATTGTGGCGATACCGACCAATTACAATTTTAGTATAACAAATCGCCGCTTACTAATATTATAAATGCGAAAGTATTGTTTGTTTATTACGCTTTCTCGTCTTAACTACTGCTCAACCGATAATCATGAATGGATATAGCCCACCGAAAGTGGCGCCCTCAGAGGTTTAATAAGTTGTTAATAGAAAAGGATTTTAGTAAAACTTTACGTGGAATTTTTAGGGCCCGTAGTCTAGTATTTTTAGAAGTATATTAATACATTTCCTCATAGTCATTTGTAGAAGTCTTCGATCATCGAAGGTAGAAGTAGATAGCAAATGTGTCAAACATAGCCATTTTTAGCAATTTTGCTACCTACTTTTAGCAGACTACAAGGGAATGTACCTAATGATACTTACCGTTTAAAAATACTAGTAGTACAGTAGCCCGTAGTTTAAATCACCTAAAAGGTTACCGTTTGCTGTTGTGATATAGTTATTTATTACGAAATTATAGATACTTTAACCCATCGGTTTTACAGATCGCAACCCGCCGTAACCTATATTTGTATATCTCCAAAAATGATATTTTTTTTATTTTTCGAGGTTTACCACATAGTTTAGCTATTGTCGTGTTCTACAGCCTGGTTTGATTGCCACAGATAAAAGTAAGCCTATAAAAAGTAGCCATACACAGATTTAAGACCTGATGAAAATGGTTGGATTTTATCTGGTCTTAAATCTGTGTATGATCACTTTCCATAGTCTTACTATTATCAGTGGCAATCAAACAAAGCTGTAGAACACGACAATAGCTAAATCATGTGGAAAACCTTGAAAAATAAAAAATATCATTTTTGGAGTATCTGGTCTTAAATCTGTGTATGATCACTTTCCATAGTCTTACTATTATCAGCGGCAATCAAAAAAAGCTGTAGAACACGACAATAGCTAAATCATGTGGAAAACCTTGAAAAATAAAAAATATCATTTTTGGAGATATACAGATATAGGTTATGGCGGGTTGCGATCTGTAGAACTTGAGTTAAAGTATCTATAATTTCGTAATAAATAACTATATCACAACGGCAAACGGTAAACTTTTTGGTGATTTAAATGTTCTACGGGCTACTGTACTATAGACTATGGTCCCTAAAAATTCCACGTAAAGTTTTATTAAAATTGCGGCGGCGCCTTTTTCGGTCAGGGTGCCATGCCGCCTTAAATGTTGTCAGGGGTATAGAAAAAATCAGGGTACCTTTAGCACAGAATACATAGTAGTACAAGTCTTTAGTCCACTACCTACTGTTTCCGTGGGACAGAAAAATAACGGTCCACTCCACGCAGACGAAGTCTATGGCGGCCGCAAATATTGTAAAAATAAATGGTCGGCGATTTGTCATAAGCACTAAATTGTAATTGGTCGGTTTCAGTTCGGGATGACATCAACAATGGTTGATCGCTCAATGGAGCTATTATTACAAGATCAACAGATTTCATTAACGATCGATATCTAATGTTGAGACTGCAGGGACTAGTCGAAATAAAATAAATAACCAAGATATTGTCTCTGATTTATATTATTGAATGATCTTTGCAATATTTTAAAATGGTTTAAACCAAAAGTGGCCACTACTCTCGTTTTAAACTAATAGAAATAGTTAAAAGTAAGTATCAAAGATTTTATTTAATAAAATTATATTTATATACATTAACTAAATGCATTGGCGGCGCTAGTTCATTTACTATTACTTACGATTTCATAGTGCCGTCACCGCTATTTTTTTCCATAGATGTTGAAGGTTGCGCAAATGATTCCAATCTAGTGGTTTCTTGGTCACATTTCTTATTTTGTTCTCTTTCAGTATTTAATCCTTTTGAAGAAATACTTTTATCTTGGGGCGAAATTATAGTAATCGAAGTATTGGAGGTGACGCGGTTTGTTGATTTACTTGGAAATTCTTCAATCTTCAAAGGCTTATTTGAAGATTCTTTATTATCAACTTCATTAACTTTTACTGTAGGTTCAGAAAGTGCGTGAGTATATTTCTTTATAAGGATGTTGTTTGTCGATGTTGAAGCATCATGGGTATCCTGACCTTTCGAAGCCTTTTTATTGTTTTCTAAGAATTTACTATTTGACTCTAACCCAGTCTTGGGATTTTTATCATCCGTGACTGCAATTGTTTCGTTATTCTTTTTAATTAGCGGTTGTTGTAATATTTGAGATGTAAATGACAACACTGAACAAGACAAGCGTAACTGAGCTAACTTCATAGCTGCATCAGCAGCAGCCCGTTCGTCGCCACTTGATATTGATTTTTCTAACTGGTTAACTAAGTCTCTTCGTCTGGAGTGATTATTAAATCTTTGTATATTATTGTCTTTTTCATTCGTAATTTTTGATGTTTGACTTGATGCATTACCAGAAGTACTTTGTTCATTAATTAACTGAGTTGGATTAGTTTTCTCTTTGATTAATTTAGATTTAGTCACGTGTGGTGAAGCTTTTGGCGATGAGCTCACAGCTGTATTTAAGAGTATTTCTCGTACAGCGTCTGCAGTTTTTACATATATTTGGTCAGTAGTAATTGGGTTTACCTTTTCCAGATCATTTTTAGCCAATTTCGTGGGTGAAGCTTCTTGATCTTGAACTAAATTATTTGGTTTCGGAATATATATCGGATTCAATAATGAAGAAATCCTTAATGGAGTATTAAGTAATTTTCTTTCGTCTTGAGATTCTTTAACATTAGTGGATTTGTGGGTTTTTTGCATTTGAGCGAAGTTACCCTGTTTTTCATCAATCCTACTAATTATAATATTATTATTATTGAATTTAACAGGTTTTTTTTCACTTTGCGAAGTTTCCCTATTAAGTCTCTGTTCATTTACAGGAAGATTGTTTTTTTCACTGTTGGATCCTATTGGTAAAGTAGGAGTCTCCAATTCTAATATTTTTTTCTTAATTTGTACATTGTTCACAATTTTTTTACCGTGGTTTTTATGATTTTCTGCTACGTTATCAAGCTTGGTTCGTTTAGGAAGAGAATCTTTCATTTCTTTCAACATTTCTTTTAATTTTTGTTTTTCTTCTATTTCTTGGTTCCTACTTGTTGATGGACTTGGTGAAGCGTCTTCTGTCTGCGTATAAATTGTGGTATTCCTTCTGTTCTCCTTAAATGCAGATGTACTTGTGTCTTTTAATATTTTACACAACAAACAATAATTGACACCATTGTCGTACCTTTTCGAACACTTAAAACAATACCACACATTTTCTGTGGAATTAATAATCATATTTTGCTCTTTAAATTGACTTTGCTTTTTTGACCTAGAGGTTTCGATAATTTCAGCCGCCTGTTTGTCTAACTCACTTATGCTTGGCAATATTTTAATCGCAGATGTGTCTGCACTTGCGTTTTTCTTTTTGTTTTCGAAGATTTGTTTTAAAAAGCTTTTTTCTGATCGCGCTTTGGTGTCCTTAAAATCAGAATCCTTTTTATTACACTTTTCAGGCTTAGAATTCAAAGCCAATGACGATAATGGTTGTGTGTTTGGGCTTGATGACGAATTCATGTCAATTTTGTAGTTAACGCCAAAACTAATGTTTTCGTTGGGTCTTCCTATTGTTTGGACAGGTGGTTTTGGTGCTGGACGTTTTCTTGTATGCCTTCGCTTGGTAGAACTAGATGGTACTGCAATGTTGGACGGGGACGAGGCACGCGGGGGAGGCGGCGCGCGGCGCTTGCCCGGTACGTGGGCCGTCCTCCGCTGCAGACACTCGCTTGCAGCTCTTCGCTCCCGATCTTTCCGGTTGACGACAGTTCCTGCCCTGCGAGCTGGCGGTAGGCTATTAGCATCGAAGTTTACACCGCCTCTGAACAAACCGTACTTTCGATGAAGTGTAATATCTCGGTCGTACTGTCTTCGTAGATTTCGTTCATGCACCCTTTTCTTGTACGAATCAGTAGGTGGCCCTGGTGGGGGCAGAACAAGTGGTGCGGTGCCTGCGTGATAATGTGCAGGAGCCAAAAATGCAAAACTGACAGCTGTGCGGTCTGAGCCAACGCTCGAAATGCTGTCACTGGAGGCTGAGTGCTCGTCTCCACGCAGCCATGAGAGGAGAGTCCAGAATCCACCAGAGAGAGGCCGAGGGCGAGTAGACCCAGTTTCTACGACGCCGCTCATCTGAAAATGTTGGATGGTAACAATTCAAGATCTTTTTTAATTGGGTATAACCAACATTTATAGAAACCAATGATTTAAATAAACTAATAAATTAAAATGAAGATTGCAGCAATATTTAATAAAGTATTATTCAGGAGTTCAGTAGAACTCCTGAAATAAAGTAACAATGACATATTTCCTACATTTAATAATGCTTCCTTGACAAGGAAAAATTATAAAATCCCTTCGGACAACGACTGATTGACAAAAACAAAGAAAAGTTAAATTGCAATGCAAAACAGACAGTTAATACATTTCTAAGCATAGACAAAATACTCAAACTCACGTGTGAAAATTGTAGACAGCTGTAAACTTCAAACTAGAGCATATTCTTCTCAATTTACCACACCTAATAAAATAATAGTATTTGGAACACTGTTTTATGAATACTTCGTTGTATTTGTTTCAGGGTAGGCTAACACTTAACAATTATACCATTATTTACGGAAGCAATGGTATTGTTTACGTGATTTATAATTTATCTCTCGATTTTTAAAACGCAGAACGTAGCGAGCGAGCGCTGCGCCGGCGCGTGTTGGGTGCAACAAAGCGAGGTCGCGCCGAGGCGGGCGCCGCGCGCGGCTCCGCCCGCCCAGCTATATTTAGCCTAACTTCGCGACTCCAATTTTGCTATTTTCATTTCATTCTTTCGCCCCGACCCTACTTAAATTTGGCTATATGCCTGATTTATAATGCTTCCTTACCTAAAATTTTAAAGTGGTGTAAAAATGAGTAGTATTGTAGTATGTAATTACATAAGCATAAGTAAGGTATTTATTTAGCTATTGTAAGTAATAAAACGCAATAAAAACAATTTGTATTTCTAAGATGTAATATGTATGCGTCATTGGTTTACACGTTTTTCAAAAATACATACTATATTACATATACATACATCTACAATAACGGTACTGTACATACCTAATTACTTAAACAATTTCACTTTCAAAAACGAACTAGCGTCTGGCTATTGACTTATTGAATAGTGTGTGGAGTGCAATGTAAATTCTTATTTGATGTTCATTGTTTAACTGAGGACGCCTTAGCAGATGTCGAATGCGACTCGGTCGCGCATTGTATGACTACCAGAGAGGCCGACACACGCGCAGTTAATTCTGCTTGGTTTAACTCATGCGCCCACGTTACGCGACCCCATCTTGTTAACTGTTAAGAGAAAAATAAAATGGTTCAATAAAATCATCTAAGTATTTATAAATAGTAGAGTAGACAAAGTAGATTGATAGAGTGTGACATGTACAGTTCTATCACAAAATAGCGGACCGCCGCGCCGCCGCTATGTACTATGTAGTTCTATGGTGTGTTCATCTAATTTTATGTAGGTACTGTATGTACAAGGTGAGGAAAAAGTTTTTTCGTATTTACAACATCTTTTTTTACCCAAACGTATGAGCCTGCAATATCGACGAAGACTGTATTTTTTATACAATACTTAATAATATACCTACTAGAGGTAGACCAGAATGATCTCATGAAACGGAAGTGAAATTATTTTTTACTAGAAACACGTGTTTGTTGCATTACAAAAGTAGTTAACTGTTGTCATACAATAACACTATATAATGATAAAGAAAGTAATTTTTTACCTCTCCAGCACGAAAAGGGCGCTTTTGGCGCGTAAAAACTCGCAGCAAAATCGATTTTTGCTGCGAGCGTGAGGCAAAGTGCTTTTTTAATTTCTAATACCAACTTTTAAAATAATAAAGAAAAAAGAAATAAAGTGACAAGGATGAGACTTGTAAAATTGATACGTGAAAAAAGGATAGACAGAGTGCTTTATGATGTCATACATGGATTAAAAAGTAAAAAAATAAAATGCACGGATATACCAAGGAGTTTTAAATAAGGATTGTTAAAAAAGAAGGTTGATAATTCGAAATAAGGAGTATGGACGAAATGAGGTCGCATGTATGAAATATATATATAAAATAAGAAAATTAATGAAATTTATTAACAAATTAGTGTTTTATGATTATAAATAAATAAATAAGATGGGATATTAATGAATAAAATAATGAATAAAGTGCGATTACGAGGGAGTTACGACTACTATTTAACGATGTTCTGTTCACTGGAGAGGTACCGGAAGACTGGACTAATAGCATCGTTGTGCTTTTCCATAAAAAAGGGGACAAGACTCAGCTGAAGAATTACCGGCCGATATCATTACTTAGCCAGGTATATAAAGTATTCTCGAGAGTCCTCACAACACGACTGACGCGGAAATTGGATGAACACCAACCTAAGGAACAGGCTGGGTTTCGAAAAGGGTTTGGATCCATAGACCATATCTTTACATTACGCCAAATAATACAAAAGTCGGAAGAGTATAACAAACCACTTTTTCTCGCGTATGTGGATTATGAGAAAGCATTCGACTCAATCGAACACTGGGCTGTAATACAATCCTTGAGAAGATGCCACATCGATGACCGTTACATACAGATCCTTAAAAGCCTATACAAGTCGGCGACTATGAGAGTTCAGTTAAAAGAACACACAAAGCCGATACCCCTAGCACGAGGAGTCCGACAAGGCGACGTGATATCTCCAAAATTATTTACGAACGCTATGGAAGATATTTTCAAGACGCTGAACTGGAAGGACCTGGGAATAAACGTAGACGGAGCTCCCCAAAATCATCTTAGATACGCCGATGATATCGTCCTCATAGCTGAATCGAGGCAAGATCTGCAACGCATGTTAACGGAATTACACCACGCGTCAATCAACACGGGATTAAAGATGAACATGGATAAAACCAAGATCATGGCTACAGTAGATCTAACGCTGCAACCCATAACTCTAGGCAATAAGCAGCTGGAACAAGTCGAGGACTATATCTACCTCGGACAACGCATCAAGCTAGGTCGCGACAACATGGTAGCCGAAATAGATCGACGGATTCAGCTGGGTTGGGCAGCCTTTGGAAAGCTGAAGAAAGATGTTTTTAAGTCCAAGCTACCACAGTCACTTAAGACCAAAGTTTACGACCAGTGTGTTCTCCCGGTTATGACATATGCTTGCGAAACCTGGCCTCTAACTGCAAATTTGGTAACCAAACTTAAAGTAGCCCAACGGCATATGGAGCGCGCTATGCTCGGTATATCGCTTCGAGACAGGATCCGTAACGAAGCGATTCGGAAACGGACCAAAGTGGTAGACATTGGGTACCGCGTCGCAAAGCTGAAATGGGCTTGGGCTGGCCATATGTGGCGCCGAAGTGATGACAGGTGGAGCAAGAACGTTTTTATCTGGATACCTCGCACTAAAAGAAACATAGGCAGACTACCAGCCAGATGGTCTGACGACATATCAACAGTCGCAGGACCACTATGGCTTAGACAAACAGAAAACAGGGCTGCTTGGAGGACAATTGGAGAGGCGTATGCTCAACGGTGGGCGGATATGCGCTGAAGAAGAAGAAGAAGAAGATTAATGAATAAGAGAAAAGCACAACGTAATATTGTAAAACAAAACGGCGGGAACCTACTTTATGAATAAAATTTTTCAGCATAGGTTTGATCGAACTATTTTTGTGATAAATTACAAAAAATGAGTGCGTCCAACGATGAAGATAGATGTCCAACTCCAAAAGAATTGAGTGAACAAGTTTCTAATGCTGAAATTTAGCTTTTTACCAGGAAACTCACGTAAAAATTTTCTCGCTGGTAGAGGTGAAAAGTCGTATGCATTCAAAGATATTTTATTACCTTCAACTTACACAACCTCCTCCAACCACCATGAAGTCGGTTAAAATACGAAAATACTTTTCCCCAGCATGTCATAATAATATAATATGTTTGTTTTCATTCAAGGGTAATGTTAGAAATATATGTCTGTGGTTTTACCTGATATTCTTCTTCGAGCCGTGCTAGTAATACAGCTTCATTTGGTTCTAGGAATCGGTCGACACAGGCCAGCATTAGGATCGGTGATTTCAGAGCTTCCACTCCAAACAATAATGCTAAAAGACAATTTATTGAGTAAATATAAAGAATATATAAACTGAAAATCAGTTTGTTCAGCTTTTAGCATCGTGCCCACATTTTATTACCACTTTTATTTTCACATTATCACTACATATTTGATAGGGATTATAAAACAAAGTCCCTCGCCGCGTTTGTCTGTCTGTCTGTTCGCGATAAACTCAAAAACTACTGCTGATTTTCTGAACTATTGCTGATTACAAAAACGGATTTTTATGCAGTTTTCACCAAATGATAGAGTGATTCCTGAGGATGGTTAGGTGTATAATAAGTTGATTAAGATTTTATGTAAATTGGTAAAATTATGATGATAACTGTTGAAGAAGTCAGCAAAAATAAAGCCAACTGGGAACTTGCATCAAAAACGCTGCACAAACCTTTTGAGCTATAACAAAATAATGTATGATGGAACTGTTCCTCTGTTATAGATCTACAAAAAAGTCCGTGATGGCATATATCTATCTTTTAAGAATAACTTACTACCTATACTTACCTATTAAATCTTCAAAAAAATTGGTCACGTATAATGCGGTAATTTGGAAAGCTATTTAGAAGGATACAGTATTAATCCTTATCAACTTAAATACGTTGGTTACCTTAAGCGTTTCATGCACATTATTTTAACCATTTACACCATACTATTAAATTGATATCATAGGAGTATCGCAAAAATATTAGCGATTCTTAAACCGACGACGGGACGAGACTCTAACGGGACGGAAACAGACTTTTGGAGCGAATGGGTGTCGACTGTAACGTATTTGTTTTCTTTTTGGGTGTTGTTGGAAGGTTGCATTAGGTAAAAAAAGGAAGGAACTGAAGCGAAGTGAGGGCGGGTCGCTATCGCTACTATATTATAATATGTAAAATATATAATTAATGTATATTAATGAACTGAACTCAGATTTTATTTATTTATTTCTAACCGTAATACTATGTTTGGACTGAGTTAAGCGACATATACACAAACACCAAGGTGAGATTTTGTTTGGACAAGAATTCATCTCAAAGACAATGGAGTTAGGGCGTCTGCTGCGTTAGGGTGGGTACCCACTTAGGTTCGCGAACCTCCGCGCTCCGCGAACCTCGAACAGTGATCCATAGCAAAAACAAATATTTTTACTTTGGCTACAGTGTGTACCTGTGCGAACCAAGTTCGCATACGAGAGCGAACAGCTCACGTACACACCTGGGCGCCCTGTTCCAGCAGAGGATAAACGATTTTTTCGGTGCATGTTCGCGGAGCGCGGAGGTTCGCGAACCTAAGTGAGTACCCACCCTTAAGCGGGACACGCGCATGGGTCGACATATATTAGGGCTTACTCATGCACTGCAAGCATCTGTCCATCAGAAAACCAGCAATCTCAATGCCCGCGCCCAGTAACTTCGCCGGGATGCCCCTTAAAGGACAGTACGCAGTACTTAGCCATTACCTCACTACATAAATAAAAAGATGCTGCCACTATGATAGAAACTTCTATGACATACACATCACACCAGCATATATAATGATCAAAATGTGACATGGTATAGTGGTTCAATGTTGTTTAGAAAACATCACTGGTGCTTGAGCACGACTGCACATGTGTACATACCGTTAAGAGCTGGAAAGTCATATGACAAAAAATGTCTTGCTAACACTGCCCTCGTCTCAGTGGTAACTGGAGGTGGTGTTAAATCTTTTGATACATCTTGTGTTACATTAAATCGGTTCTGGAACCATTCCAAAACTGGGCCCCATTTCAATTGTTGTAAATTTATGAGTTCCTCTTCTTCCTATAACAAAACCTCAAATATCAAAAAAGTTATGAAAGTATAATAGACTACCGGCCAAGGGGCTCATTTTCAAATTATCGCATATTGGGACCAGCCCTAAGATTACGTAACACTGTTGCGAACAATTTTCGATTGAAATCGATTGAAACAGCAGTTACATTGCTGCTTTAAGTAAGCCAGTTCTCATATTGGTTCTTACTAAAGCAGCAATGTAACTGGCATTTCTGTCAGAGTTGATTGCAACAGAGTTACGTAATCAGCCCCCTGACCACATTCAAAATTCAAAAATTCAAAATTCAAAAATAATTTATTCAGTCTAGGCTGTTACAAGCACTTGTCAATGTCATAGAAGCTACGGCATTGGTTCGCAAACCCTACGGGAGACCTTGTAACGAGAAGAACCGGCAAGAAACTCGCCAAGGGCTGCTTTTTTCTCCCTGTATATTTCATACAGAGTCGTCAACATTGAAAAATGAGCTCCACGTTTAAAGTGAGGTCATTTTCCATCACAATAATTAACAAAAGTTTGCACACAATGGGTAGGTAGGTTAAAATTAAATATATCTACTACATTCAGATAGGTAAATGTCAGAGTAAATAACTTTCAACTAGTTGAGAAATCAAGAAATCTGTTTGCTACTTGAACCAAAAAACACTTGATGCAAGACATAAAAAGTAAAAACGCAATTCTTACAATTCAATATGCGTTAAGATAGGTACTCAGAAGCAGACCCATTCCCACTGGCAGCACCCGTTCACGAGCATGACGCATAGACCAGCCATCGCTTCGCTCAACCATATTTGAGGGAACGTAACGACCCGCCCCACATGACACCACCGCAGAAATGATTAAAGAGAGCATGACATACTTAGGCTATTGGCAAGATAGCCATTAGTTTGGTGGCTATTATTATATTATGTAAATACACTTACATCAGCTTGAAACAACAAAGTGTCTGTGGGAATATAGTCCAGTAAGTAGCTTGCAATATCATGAGAAGTCAACTTTCCAGGATTGTCCAAAGCCGTGTTACAAAGAGCAGTCTGAAAGCAAAGCAATCTTTAATACATTCAATGCTTAAGAACCAAGACCATCTCTACCTACAAATAAATAGACTTCACATTGAAATTCATTTATTTACAAGAAACATGGTAAATACAGATGTTAGGATTAAATTATGGCCATACATAATTTCGCTAAGCATTGGCATGCACAGGAGATGAAAAAACTTCTCCAATTCCATTATTTTTATGCCTGAACATTTACTGGATTGGCATGGGAAATAAGGTTCAAGAAAACTTTATTAGTTTCAAGAACTAATTAAGTTTTCTTGAAGTTTAGTAAATTTCAAGGAAACTTAATTAGTTTTAAAATTACTGTAGATAGTACTGATTTCTATAAATCTATTACATCCTGTAACTTAGGTATTGGTATTTTCGCATAATTTAATGCGAATTTGAGGTAACTGATTAAAGGAAGCAATGCGTAAACCCTACTATCCTACTTCCTACTATCCTATATATATGTTACCGGCAATGTGTATAATCCAGTATTGTATACAATGCCTAGGCATTGTATAAAAACCGTTCAAACTACCTTTGTAAACGATCAAATTGGTTTGAGTCAAACCAAACCTTACGTGTTTGAATCAAACCCTTTGACCGTCTCGGGGATGGACACTTTTTTTTACTTACTAAATGCATAGTAGGTTGAGTAATAGTTTCACGTTGTGCGTCCCATTCAGCGGCAATAGCTCTGGCAAGTGGTTCACTGTGCACCATTAAAACCTGGCCATTGGGTGTTTTCAAACGACGATGATCAAGAGTGACTTCCCATTTGCGTTCGTTTTGAACGATTGCAGTGTTGCGGTAAAAGCGCTTTCGCGTTGCTGTAATGTAATGTAATTAGTTTAGTAGTAGTAGTTGTATTCGTCCTTTTCAGGACAGGCGAAGGTCTAAGCTTTAATTACTTTAATATCTACTCCAAATAATAAATAATGTGGTGATTGAACGAAAGGTTAGTTTTCCTTACCGTAATATTGATATCTTATACAGCTAGGACATCGTGATTGGAGCAAGTTGGACAACAATTTAGATATCTGCAACATTGTGTACCTTTTACTTTATTTTTAACTTATTGTTTTTTTATATAATTAATTTTTCCACGTCTGTCATTTTCATGTAAAAGCTGGCACAAAAATATTGTTTGATTTTTTTTCGAGTTTTTGACGTTGACGGTGACGGTTGACGTTGACGTTTTTTTTGTCACAGAGTACAAGCGCATTGAAAAAGTCTCTCGTGTGAACGATCCAGACAAAATTGACCCAGCATAGACTATAGATTTTTATGAAAATTAAAAAGTTAGTTGTCTTGTCTGTGGTCTGGGTAAAAAAAAATCACTAAAAAAAATCTCTTTGTTATTTTCTCATCTCATTCTGATTATTGTATAATTTGCCATAAAAATCGATTAACCGTGTGATTTCTGTTATATTTCCAAAACTATTACAGTAAACTGTGCTGTTTTGTGATTTGTGACGATGTCTTCTATGGATTTTGATCTCTAACGCCAAAATACAAAAAAGTGACTTGTGTTGGTGTTTGTGAAGGTGACGCGCTCCTTGCTAGGGCCAACAAACAAGCTATATTTAAATACTTTTACAGTGCTTACAGCAATTTGTAAAACCTTATTTCTTCTCTTATTTGTGATGTTCCCGCATTCCATCAGCGCGGACGAAGAACAGAAGACGAATTTAATACCGAAGCTGCTTCATTCAAAAAGAAAAGGAATATTTATACCCATGTTCAGAAATAGTGCACTTCACTGCACAAATTCAACGTTTCTGTTGATAAAAAATAGTTTGAGCGGGTAAAGTATTAACAAACCGTCTAGAAAAGATGAAACTTCTAGAGAGTGGACGACTGGAGGCTCTGAGCAGAGCCCTGTCTATAATAAATGGCGACAGTGCCGTGCAGGGCCGCATAGAGAGCTACAGCTGTAAGATGGCTGGTGCTGAAAAAGCATTCTATAAACGATTTACTGCAGATGGGGAGACTACACATGACCTTCAGGCATTGTCCCCACCTGAAGGTGTTTCGTTCAGGTAGAACACTGACCATCTCATACTTTACATTTACACGCATAATGTTTTCAAAACTTTCTCATTAATTCATTAACCCCCAAGCGGTCGCCAGTGTCCGGACAACAATAGAAAAGCTATTGTGTCTCGTTTTCTGGGTGTTGACGAGTTAAATGTAGTGGAGCTACTATTTGTTTTGACTTTTTAGCAAAAATTTAGAAAATAATATTGCTTGTTCTTGCAGCCGAAGTTTGTCTGGTGACGAAGGTGTACTGTGCGATACTATATCTCGGAAGACATTATTTTATCTCATTGCTACTTTGAATGCTGCCTTTCCTGATTATGATTTTTCCATGGCAAAGGTAAGGTTTATGTCAAAACATGTTTTTACAGAACTAAGGCTGCTTTTCAAAATTTTTTCTACAACCAATCATTTATTGTACAGAGCAGTGAATTCAGTGCTGAGCCATCATTGAGCTGGGTCCAGGGTGCAGTGGATGCATCACTGTCAGCCGTTGGTGGCATGAGATGGCGACAGCTTCGTCCAGCTCTTTGGGCTGCTATTGATGAAGAAGTGTTGCTCCCCGAGTGCCGCATTTACAGTTACAACCCTGACCTAGCCAGCGATCCCTTTGGAGAACCAGGATGCCTTTGGGCATTCAATTATTTCTTTTACAATCGGAAGTTAAAACGTATAGTCTTCTTTACCTGTCGAGCTATGAGGTATGTGATCTTTTGTCTTCCATTAAACCCCAGTAGTACATAGTCCTAAAGTGCCTGCTACACGGCTGCCAACCACATCCTAGCCAAGGTGACCTTGGTTGGCAACCAACACGGCTAGTAGCTATAAAGGTTGTAAACATCCATCAACACGGCAGTAAACCAACAAGATCACCTTGGATGTTATATACTGCCACTTAGGTTCTTATTTTATTTTAAAAATAATATACTAATGACTGTATTCCTAGATTCTTCTCGTCTTTACGATAAGAATCTTCGAATTATTTAAAAGATCACTTTACACACCCAACTGAACTGATCAGCATTCTAAGATTTGTAAGGATCAGAGTTCTCAGTTTCAGAATTTCCATACATTTTAATGCTATTTTGCTGTTTTTTTTAAACATATCCAAATAGCTACCAGAAGCTGATGCTTATATATTTTTAAGCATCCAATCCAAAAAGATCATTAATATTGTAACCACAAACATATTTTTTGTACATATGTTACCGGCAATGTATGAAATGCAGGCATTGTATACAATGCCTAGGCATTGTATACAATGCCTGGCCCTTTTAGGCAATGTATGAAATATAATGAATATTGATATCTATTTCACACATTACCTAGGCAGTGTATACAATGACTAGGCATTGTATAGAATGCCTGCTGGTCCACCGGCAATGTGTATAATAAAAAGATTTTCGAGAATAGATTCGAGGGGGGATCGAGGGGGGCTTGGGGAAAGCTCAAGGGAGGGGGGCTTGAAGAAAGCTCGAGGGGGGGGGCTCGGAGAAAGCTCGAGGGTTCGATGGGGGGCTCGAGGGGGCTCGAGGGGGCTCGAGGGGGGCTCGAGGGGGGCTCGAGAGGGGCTCGAGAGGGGCTCGAGGGGGGCTCGATGGGGGCTCGAGGGGGGCTCGAGGGCGGCTCGAGGGGGGCTCGAGTGGGGCTCGAGGGGGGCTCGAGGGGGCTCGAGGGGGGCTCGAGGGGGGCTCTTTGGAATAGAACCTGTTTTACTCCTGTAGGTCCCGCGTATAGGTTAGAAATTTAAGGCGAGCGCGGAGCGCAGCGGAGCGTGAGCCTTAAATTTCGAGGTTATTTTTTTATAACAGACAACAGAAATTTGAGTTTGGAATCGAACCTGCTTCACTCCTGTAAGTCCCGCGTATAGGTTAGAAATTTAAGGCGAGTGCGAAGCGCAGCGGAGCGTGAGCCTTAAATTTCGAGTTTATTTTTTTATAACAGACAACAGAAATATACTTATTTTACACATTGCCGGTGGACCAGCAGGCATTGTATACAATGCCTAGGCAAAGTATAAAATGAATTATATTTCATACATTGCCTGATCGTTTTAGGCATTGTATACAATGCCTAGGCATTGTATACAATGCCGGATTATACACATTGCCGGTAACACATACATACAGTCATCAGCATGTCACTCTGCAATTTATTATGAACCTTAATTTCTTTGCATTTAAGTATAAAATTGATTGAAAATGACTACCCTGTCGTAGAAGCCCAGTGTGGTGTGCCTTTCACTTCACTGTACCTATTCATTTTTTGACTATTATTATAACATAATAGAATGTTGCATTAAAATTTGGCATGTGTAGTAGTAGTGTTACATTTTGATTGAATTAAATCTTCAATACTTGGTATATAATAAGTGAATTTATAATTTTGATTTTAATATCCTACTAATATTAAATGTGAAAGTTTGTGGGTTTGGATGTTTGGATGTTTGTTCCTCAATCACGCAAAAACTACTGAATGGATTTGGTTGAAATTTGGCACACAGATAGTAGATAGTCTAGATTAAAACATAGAATACTTTTTATCCCGATATTCCCACGCGAACGGGAACCACGCGGGTGAAACCGCGGGCGGCCGCTAGTAAAGTTATAAATATTATATGTAATTATTTTCCTATAACTAAAGGAGATTCAATGTTCGATCTATGCACAATCAACAAACTCTAAATAAGAAATAAAAAAAAAGGAATTATGTATTTTTATTCCTTATTTAGAGTTTAGAATATGATTTTTATATATTTGTCATTCAATGTCTAACATTCACATACCCAAGAGTAGTGCAGAACTGTCACATGATTTATATTATTTTATTTCAGTCCCGTGTGTGCAGACTCTGGTGTGGACTTCGCTATGGATGAAGATGAAGAATACAACTGACAATCCATCATTTACTGTAACAATCTATGGTTTGTGGGTTAATGATACAAGGTAGAAAATAGTAAATATGATTACATATATGATATAACCTGTTTGTCTACTAAGGTTGAAAAATATTATTATATAAGAACAACCTGTTTAGTAATAGGATACATGCACCAAGTATGATTTTATATTTTGGCCTCTAGGGAATTTCACACATACAAAAAAATTGCACAGTATTACAATCCTTACAGTAGTGCAACGCCATTAGCAATACCGGCGAGCTGACAAGTACAATCGCGGTGGTTGGGGTTCTGTCACTTTGCAAACAAAATGCTTTGCACAGTATTCGTCAGTTAATCTTGCGCGCGGAGGTTACTACATACTGTACCGTTAGCGCAATTAATTCTGGCCTTAAGGCTCGTATTATATTATAGAATCAAACTCAAACCTCTGCTTGAGTACAGTTAGAAAGGGGTGGTGCTATATGAAATAAATAGCACCATCCCTTTCTAACTGTTCAAGCAGAGATTTGAATTTGATTCTATAATATGAGCCTAAGGGTGGCAGAGTGCCGCGCGCGCCGCCCTCCACGACTGTCATGTGCTAACATACAAATACGCATTGCAATTGAACTAAGAGCTAGCCCCGGAAATAGGTTTCCAATTTACAGAGCAACGAAATCTCTCTAGCTAGTGTATACTACCATTATCAAATAGATCCGGGCACCTGGCAGCTGTTAAGCGGTGGGAGTGAGATTGGTTGGGTAACAAAGGGGCTGTAAAAGCGATTCAAGGCATGCAATTTACAGAGCTCTCTCTGGATTTGGTGTGGTATTGTAGCCAATCATGTATCCGAATTAACATTGCCAGGCGTTTTGGTTGGGGAGGGACCAGTTTATATTGTTCTATTTCTCAGATTCTAGGCTAGAATCTCTCCACCTGTTCTGTGATGTATTTGCTAGAATTTTTAGCAAATAAATCATACAATAGAACAGGTGGGAACGCGACTTAAGCGAGCCGAGCTCCCGCTCCCGATCCGTCTCTATAGGTGCCGGCATATAACTTGGCAAGACAAAAATGAGACAAAACATGCGCCGAGTTTAGTGTTTGTAGCTAATGCGCATCTTTTGTCTCGTTTTTATCTTGCCAAGTTACATGCCGGGCGGTATACTTCAGGGAGAAATGGTTGCGCTGCACAAGTGCGCCTGTTGCTCTACTCTAAAGGATTTTAATACTGGTTTAATGGTGTGCAAATTTAAATAAAAGTATTTGATTTATTTAAGACTAAATGATAAAACTTATTTTTTTAACTAAATAGTTTTAAGTTTTGTAATGGATCTTGGTATGATTACCATTGAGAGTTCTTGAGGAAGCTGTTTTGTAATTACTAACCGAATTTTTGAAGTCTATAGTTTAAAATATTATCTTAAGATTTATTTAAAAAAATCTTTTGTAGATTTTAATTTTTTATTGGCATCTCACCAAACCACTGACCTGCATATATTTACACCAGTGCACCAAACTGATTCAACAGAAATTATTACTTTGATTAACTGTGGTTGAGTTTGATTTCTTTGCTAAGTTTATTTGGTGATGGAACTTTTACTAAAATATAACAAAAGATTCTTTTTCGAACATAAAATGCTTGTACATTTAGGGACTTAACCCAGTATGCGCGGACTTTCTGCCCGAAGATGCTTTTAGGTAGGTATGTTAAAGTCTGTTTCGTTTAAACAGCACCCATACAAATGTTTGTCTTATGCCGGCTGTACACTCTCGCCGAGAGACCCCGAGACAGGCCGAGTGCGATAGAGTTACAGCAAGGGTGGCCAATAAATTAATTATTAGTGGCCAAAATTAGTGGCCCGCGGGCCTGGGATTGGCCGACCTTGGTGTACAGGCTACCACTCGCTATCTCTCGGGGTGTCTCGCTGTCGCTCGCTCGCTCTCAGCCCCGGTTCTTTCCTCGGTATCGGTTTTTTCCTATATTTTCTTTGAGTCACACTGTGACTCTTTGACACCCGAAATAAATAAATTATTATTATTATTATATTATGTACTGCTGTCCTTTTGAGAATCTGTCCTTATGAGAATAAAGGGATGAGAATATAGGGGTTTTTTGCGCACGTAAATAGTGTTACTTTTTCGGAAGAAAGTCGCATCACCAGTGTTACTAGATTAATATAGAATAGTTTTTTTTTCTCAACCAGTTACAGTGTGACTCGATGAGAATATAGGGGTTTTTGCGCACGAGTCAGAGAGTCTCGCTATCTCTCGCGAGGCGGGAGCATTCCTGTACACTCTTGAGTGCTCTGAACTGTGAGCTGAATTGCGGCTGTGAACGCATCATCTTGGCAGGTTTTAAAAGGCAAAATAATAGTTTTTTTTTTCTTAATAAATGTTGAACATGGAAACAGAACTTAATTTATTATCGAATAGTATCAAATGGAGCCGATTTATTAACTGATGGCATACAAGACAACGGCAGCAGCAAGCTCTACTTGGCGTCCATCTCTTCGGAGTTCACAAATGCGACTGGACGAAGTAAGAGAATGTATTATGTACAGGGTCGCTCTCGGATCCGGGGGCTCTCGTGAGAGTAGTGTGAGACATTCAGGCGTGGCTGAGCGAGACCTCTCTAAGACCAGAATGTACAGCCGGCATATCATAGGCGATAGCCTAAGCAACCCAGGTAGACAATAAAACTATACCATGTCCCGTAGTCTTGGGCCTTGGTATACATAGATGTTATATTTTACTTAGATTTGGCGATAAACGTAAAAATACTATTTCTGTAGTAATACAATGCGATTAAATTAACAGTGATCCGCTGCAACTTCACTTTATAAAGTATGGCAAAGAGAACAAAGATTAAAATACGTCGTGTACCGCAAGCGCTCTGAAGGTAGTTACTTTAGTTGTACCATGGGCGACAGCGTCGCTTTACCACACCAAAGGTTCTAACCTTAAAACCGCTGGCACGCCGCGCCGTCACAACATGCGTTTAGTTCGTGTAGGAGCGACGCACACGAATTTTGCCTATATTCTCATCGAGTCACACTGAATTGTGTCACACTGTGACTGGTTGAGAAAAAAAACCCAACGAGTAACAACGTGACTCGATGCGAATTTTCATTCTCATCTAGTAACAGTGTTTCGTAAATAGTGTTACTTGTTCGGAAAAAGTCGCATCACCAGTGTTACTATATGAAAATAAAAATTCGCATCAAGTGACACTGTTACCCGATGCGAATTTTTTTCCCAAAAGTGTCACACCATACACGTACCAGTGTTACTGGATGAGAATAAAAATTCGCAAAGAGACCGCCCGGCATGTAACTTGGCAAGACAAAGATGAGACAAAAGATCATCAGTAGCTAGCGCATCTTTTGTCTCATCTTTCTCTTGCCAAGTCATATGCCGATATCTCTCGTTGCGAATTTTTTTCTCAACCAGTCACAGTGTGACTCGATGAGAATATAAGGAATTTTGTTGCTAACTGGTTAAGCGACGCCGTTGCCCATAGTACATTATTGTTAAATTAATCGCATTGAACATACCTATACAAAATACATACCTTAAAAATATGATTTAATTTATTTTTCTACTAATTTTCTGTCTGGGAATAGTGATTTATGTCAGCTTCAAATCGGACTTCATCACATTTGATAATACAATGTCCAGCCACATATAAGACGGAATCCCGATTCGGAATATCGATAATGTATGAAAATTCGTACGGAAAAATCACGCATGTGTGTGGTAGGTCCATAGATTTGTATGGATTAACTGCGTTCGGAATTACATACGTACGGAATTCCATCTCTATATGGCCAGTCATATATATCATGACATTGCCAACTCACTGGCACTGACAAAATATATTGTGATTTGGGAAATTAAACATTGTGGCCACAAGGCGGAATTCCGTACATACGTAATTCCGAACTCAGCTAATCCATACAAATCTATGGACTTAGGCCGGCCACACACAGACGTAATCACGTAACGGAATACCGTACGTACGTGATTCCGAACGCAGCAGCTGCATACAAAATCTATGGGCTGCCACACACAAGCGTGTTTTTTCCGTACGGAATCTTCATACATTGTCGAAATTACGTTCGGAATTCCGTTACGTGATTACGTCTGTGTGTGGCCGGCCTTACCACACACATGCGGGACTTTTCCGTACGGAATTTTCATACATTATTGATATTCCGTTCGGAATTCCGAATCGGGATTCCGTGGTGTATGTGGCCGGACTTATACCTATGACAATATAATGAAACTAGGGATGCAACGAATAGTACTTTAGCGTATACGAATACGAATATTAAGCTAATATTCGTCGCATCCCTAAATGAACGTGCAAATGTTGCAACTAGAGCCTAGTTGTAATGTACATGGCCCTACTGATAAACGTGACAATTGTAAATCGTATTGTAAGTCCACATAATATACGCTAAGAAAAAATCAGTGCATGCAAGCGATTTTAACCTTAGGAGTGGTAAAGCGGAAGTGTTGTCGATAGTACATACCACCAATAATAATCAATTGATGAACCAAAAACTCCTTAATTGTAGTTTGAAAGTATTTTTTTTTAACTTACTGTATGTATAAATTTCACTAATATACTTAATATTAAATCATTATGGATGTGAATGAATAGGCAAGCACAGTTATTTATAGAAATATCTCAAAAATCCGCCTATATTTCATGGCGTCACTTTATAATGTAAAGTTGTTAAATAAACTTATTTTCTTTGTGTAACTAGTATTTATTTTTTATTCATACTCTTTGCCTATTAGCAGTGCTGGATTAACCCTTAAACAAATTAAGCAATTGCTTAGGGCATCACGTCTGGGGGGGGCACCATAATCGGCACCGAAAAAAACATTTTTTTCTTGTAAGAAATAAAAAAAAAAATTCATTTGTGTGACCATGTAAAATGACTTACTACAAGATTAGTGGATGAAACTGACTAGAAATAGCGCTTCGCGGCCGTTTTTAGGGTTCTGTACCCAAAGGGTAAAAAAGGGACCCTATTACTAAGACTCCGCTGTCCGTCTGTCTGTCACCAGGCTGTATCTCATGAACCGTGATAGCTATAAAGTTGAAATTTTCACAGATGATGTATTTCTGTTGCCGCTATAACAACAAATACTAAAAACAGAATAAAATAATATTTAAGGGGGCTCCCATACAACAAACGTATTTTTTTGCCGTTTTTTGCTCGATAATAATAACGACAACAGGTAGACAGTTGAAATTTTCACAGATGATGTATTTTTATTGCCGCTATAACAACAAATACTAAAAACAGAATAAAATTAATATTTAAGGGGGTCTCCCATACAACAAACGTAATTATTTTGCCGTTTTTTGGTACGGAACCCATCGTGCGCGAGTCCGACTCGCACATGGCCGGTTTTTTACTATAGACAGTGGATGAAACTGACAAAAATCGCGCTGCGCGGCCGTTTTTTTAAATAAAGACTGGCATTTTTCTGTACAATCTGGAATTTTGTGCATATCCTAGACAGGCATTTTCCCTTACGCAAATGGTAAAACCCTATATAGGGGGCCCACAGGCGTGGATTGCTTAGGGCACCACCAAGTTGTCTTAATCCGGCACTGCCTATTAGTACAGGAAAATTAGACAAATTTTTGATGTGCAAGTGTGCACATTTAAAATTACTAAGCGGGACCTTTTAGAATATGTTAGGACACCTTCCAGGATGACACTCCCGAAAGTCCCAGGCTTCCCGAAGTGAGATATCCTGGAAAAACGGGAATTTCAATAAAAATTCTGAAGCGAGCCTAAAATAACGCATTTTATTTTTTCATTTGGTCACATCTGAAATTTTAAATTTATTAGCCAGTACATTCCAGTGTCAAAAAACGTGGAAAAACTGTAATTTTCCTGGAGCTGGAGCAGAATGTAAATACCTAAAAAAAATTTGTTTGTATAGCAATATGGACATCAGCCCCCGAATTACGTAAAGCTGTTGCTAACAATTCTCGATTGAAATCGCAGTTGCATTGCTGCTTTAAGTAAGATAGTTGTCACATTGGTTCTTACTAAAGCTGCAATCTCACTGCGATTTCTGTCAAAGTTGATTGCAACAAAGTTAGACAATCAGCCTACAGGTGAAAGCTAATAAAAAGACAATCCTACTAATATTATAAATGTGAAAGTTTGTGGGTTTGGATGTTTGTTCCTCAATCACGCAAAAACTACTGAATGGATTTGGTTGAAATTTGGCACACAGATAGTAGATAGCCTGGATTAAAACATAGGATACTTTTTATCCCGATATTCCCACGGGAAGGGGAACCACGCGAGTGAAACCGCTGGCGGCCGCTAGTTTCAAATATATTTACATTATGATACTTTTGTGTTATTGTTTTGGCAGAAACTTAAAAAAAATGGTGAAATAAAAATATTTTTTTTTTATTTCCCCATTTCCACCTATTAGTAGGTATGATATTATAGGCTTTAAAAAATGTTGGTTGTGTAATTTTTCAGAAATTGCATAATAAATTGCATTTTTTTTATACTAGAAATAAATTCTACGTTATTGATTTATCCGAAAATGATATCACATTTGACCTATTAGCTAAACCTGAATTGTTATAGTTTTTAGAATGGAGCCGGGAAAAGTGCGCTATTCAACCCGCCGCCGTATGGAACTGTATGTAAGGATAGTTTGGCCCAGCTCAATATTAGTTAGAAACAGCCTACAGATCAGATTCTATCATGTGGCCAAACTTTATCACGACTACTTTTTTTAGTATAGAGGTTCATGCCTACTATAGTATAGAAGAAATTTACGGCACACGACGTTCAAAAATTTTTTTCGCTATTAATTGTTTCCAAATCTGCATTAAATGGGCTTTGTTAGCATATTTTTTGTTTACAAATAAGAACATCAGTTTAATATTTATAGTTACTTACTTAGACGGAAGTTTTTTTGGGAAAACTTAAAATTTCTCGTAAACTGTGGTATTTACACGGTCAAATTTAAGAACAATATTGTAGCGCATTTAATTTTGCTTTTTATGACACCCCATACAAGCTTATATTCTGTTTTATAGCCCACTCCAGATTTTTTTTTAATTTCCAGGATATCCCGGCTATCCCACTTGGGAAAGTCTGGGACTTTCGGTAACGTCATCCTGGAAGGTGTCCGAAGATATTCCAAAAGGTTCCATTTAATAATTTTAAAATTAGTGTGTTAATACACCCTAATTTTCCTGTATCCTACGATTATGACTATGGTGCGTGAAATATTTTTTTGAGAAAAGATATTTGTGCATGTTTGGCATATTAGCTGTGTTTATGACGATGTGTGCGTATTTATTCGGATTTCAATTCTTTTCGATTCAATTAGCTCATCCTCCTCAGTCGTTCCCTCATGGTTGAAGATCGTGACTCCTTGCAAGGACGTCTTGCACAAGGTTTCCATCTGTTGCGGTCCTCGGCTTGATGTATTGCGAGGTTCACTGGCATATCCAGAGCTTCCGTCGCCCGCGACTTCCTTCGCGTGGACATTCGAGAAAATCTTTAGGGTACCTAAAGGCCTGGGCACACCGGCTGCGTAGACACGCGCGTAGCTACGCACATAACCCCCTGACACACCAGGTTACGCATACGTCTACGCGGCACGCAACGCAACCTGTCCCTTGCGTACCCAGCCGCTGCGGCAGCCATCTTTGCGATTCTAGTGCGCGATGTCAGACGAAGATTGAGTAAATGGACTAATTTTTTCGCACTAATTCAATTAGTTTTACTTTAATATCGTTATTCATTATTTAAAAACAAAATAAAACACCACTTACTACCGGTAGTACCGGTACTATTTGTAAACAAATACAACTGAGTGCGTAGTCACGCGCGTGATTACGCGCGTAGTGACGCTGAGATAAGATGAAGTGTTGGCGTTTGGGGATGCTTCAAGTAAAACCAGTGGCTTGTGCTAACATGTTGTATTGACCGATGTTACAATACAAGAGAGCGTTTATAGCTTATTACAATTTATTTAACTAAACTAATTAGTAGGTCATCAGCGACATACGTCATGTTGCAGAGCGTAACGGTAAGTTACGGTGCAACTGTGAATACGGCTACTACACCTCCCCCGAAAGTCAACCTTTACCCCCGGAGAAGAAAAAAAAATGTGACGTACATCGTTGAGGATCCTTCTTTTACGCTAAATAAACACAACATTATCTTAATTAAGTACACATTTTTTTTAAATACAAATAATTCAATTAAGTACAAAACAATTTTGTATTATTCTTATGAGCTATATATTCTTTATTATTTTTGAGAATTTTTACATTGGGTGACATATCCTCTAAAACTAAAAATGGACCATTCCAAATGGGGTCTAATTTATTTCCAACTTTATTTTTAATAAGTAAAAAGTCACCGGGTTTGTACAATAAAGTATTAATTTTCTTATCGTATGTTAATTTCCTCTTAATCTTAGTTAATAACAAATTATTCTTAGCCTCTACCTGTGCTTTCTGCAGTCTATATTTAAATTCCTTAGGATAACTATCGTAATTATAAAGAGGGTCAACAGAAGTTATTAAATTGGTCGGTAAATTACACAATTTTCCGAAAACTAACTCATGAGGAGTGTATTGTGTCTCTGTATGAACTGTGGTGTTAAAAGAAAAACACCAATAACTTAGCCAACTACTCCAATCAGTTTTGTTATTACTACACATTATTCTAAGATATGCGCCTAAATGTTTATGTGTGTTTTCTAGTGCTCCCAGTGTTTCATGATGGTAAGCGGTAGAATTTAATTTTTTAACTTGCAATAAAGTACACACATCTGTAAACACATTACTCATAAACTCGGTTCTCTGATCAGTTATGATCTCCTTTGGGACACCATAGCGCAATATGAAATTATTCACAAATAACCTACTAACCGATTCTGAATCTTTCCTTTCTAAGGGGTATGCTTCGACAAACTTAGTTAAGTTACATTGAATAGTTAATATATAAGTAAAATTAAAATTATCTTTATCTAGGGGGCCCACTAAATCTAAACTAATTCGCTCCATCGAAGTGTTCGGAGTCGTAGTAATCACCATCGGTTCACGGGTGTTCCTATTTGTGTGTTTCTGGATTTGACATTCCTTACACTTATTGACGTAATCATTGACGTCACGGCTCATATTTGGCCAAAAAAAATAATATTGTTTAATATTGTTCATCATCCTATTAACACCAGCATGGCCACTGGTTGGCAATAAATGGAAATCATTGAGTCATTTAACTTTGTAACATTTTTTGTTACAAGAATACGAGGATAATCGCATTTGGGCTCTAAAAATTTATTTAAAAACATCGTATTTTCTTTATCCTTCACAATAACTACCTCGTCAATATTTAATTTCTTGCAAAATTCTTCTAATTCCCTCGCTAACACGCCTACGGTAGATAACGATCGGGATATCAGATATATGCAAAACTTAGAAGGCACATATACAAAGTTACCTTTATGGCTTAATACTTCCTCTTTTTCTTTCCTATATGTATTTCTATTTAATAACAATTCTATACAATGCCTTGGTCTTTTGAGAATTTCCACAGTTTTCGGTTGATCAGGCCTAGAACTAGAGGAAAGCTCAGTTGTCAAGTCAGTATGGTTGTTGTCGTTTTTTAATCTTAATTGTTTATGACTTTGGGCTCTCGTAGTGACTGATACAACGTGTTCTCTCATATTTTTCAAATCTTTACTGTTAACCGGTAGCCGGCTCAATGCGTCTGCAGCTGCATTTTGCCGCCCGGGATATATTCGATGTCAAAATCGTATTCTTCTAAATATAGTCTGAATTTAGTTAATCGATTCGATGGATCAGTCATTCCGAAAAGATAAATTAATGGTCTATGGTCCGTTATAATTTTAAACTTTTTACCATAAAGATACGGCCTAAAATGTTTTGTTGCCCATACAATCGCTAACAGCTCTAACTCTATCACTGGATATCGCGTTTCTGCTGGTTTCAAGTTACGACTGGCGTACGCGACAACCTTACCGTTGCCATTAGACAGTACGGCGCCTAAACCTATCTTCGATGCGTCAGTATTTAAAATAAAGGTGTTATTATCTGAAAAATCCGGGTAATCTAAAACTTGAGGGCTCACAAGTCCCTCTTTTAATTTCAAAAATGCTGATTCACATTCGGGGGTCCAATTAAATTCGACACCCTTTTTCGATAAATAATTTAAAGGATAAGCTATATTGGCAAAGTTATTAATAAAACGTCTATAATAATTTGCAAATGCAACGAATCTTTTGACGTCTTCTGTACTTTTCGGTATGGGGTAATTCGTCAAAGCAATGACTTTCTCAGGATCGGGTTCGACTCCCTGTGAAGTTATCTTGTGACCTAAATACATAATTTCCTTTCGTAACAATTCGCACTTTAATGGATTTAGTTTCAGATTACTACTCCTAAATCGTTCTAAGACACTAACTAAGTTTTTATTATGGTCAAAAATAGAATTTCCTATAACTATGCAGTCGTCCAAATAAATAAAACATTGCCTATAATTGAGACCTGACATGGCTATAGTCATAAGCCTTGAAAAAACACTAGGACTTGTCTTAAGTCCCATCGGACAACGCTTCATTTGGTACATTCTATCGGTCGGTAGTAAAAGCAGTGTATTTTCTGGATTTTTTATCTAAACAAAGCTGGTAATAACTTTGGGATAGGTCAAGTTTCGAAAAATATACACTACCTGACAAAGAATCTAATATTTCTACTATGTTAGGTAATGGAAACTTGTCGTCAACTATTCTGTTATTTAACTGTCTGTAATCGACTACTAATCTCCATTTTTTTCTCTCCATTTTTGTCCGATTTTTTAGGAACAAGTAAAACAGGGCTAGACCACTCTGAAGTAGTTTCCTCTATAATGTCGTTATCGAGCATTTCCTGAATCTGTTTTTGAACCTCCTTTTGCAAAGCGTTTGGGATTCTGTAAGGCTTAACGTACACTGAACTTGTATTATCTTTTAACTTTATAGAATGCTGTAACAAGTTTGTAGTACTAAGCTTGTCTCCTGGCAAGTGAAAAACGTCAGCGTACTTTGCACAAATCTTTTCAATACTTAACTGTTCATCTTCATTTAAGTATGAACTCAGGTTAAGCAACCCAAACAAAGTTTTTACCCTATCGACACTTATTCTTTGCTTGTCAAAACTACATTCGTCGAAAAAATGTAAACTATGATATTGTAAACTTGATAAATCTATCTCTATCTCGCTATCATTAGTATTTAAAATACGTATAGGTATTCGACCATAGGTAGGTTTGGAAATCAAACCTGCAACAAATACACCTTTTTGTATTTCTTGCGCCAGAGTAACACAGTCATCGCGTTGACTGGTAGGTATGTATTTGATAATTTCACACCGTGGCGGAATAATATGAATAAAACTACTGTTATTATTATTTATAGATATCTCGACACTACAACTATTATGACATAATGATAAAACGTTATTTCTATAATTAATTACCGCTTTGTAACGCTGAAAAAAGTTTTGCCCCAATATTCCGTCAGCATAACAAGTCAAATTCCTAAATACATAAAACTTTTGATTACAAATTAAACCATTAAAATTTAAATCTAAATAAATATATCCTTCCGAGACTAAATTTCCACTAATGCCCTTAATAGTTATTTCTTCTTTATTAATACTTTGCAATAAATCTGGGTAACTTTGAAGCCATTCGTATTTTAATACGCATAAACTAGTTCCACTATCTACTAATAAATCAATTAAATTATTACCTATCTTACAGTTAACTATGCTCGTATTGTTATAACTAAAAATACCGTAATTTAATTTAGGAACGAAAAAACTGAAACGGATTAGAATTATTATTGTACTGACCTACATTGTCATTATGTTGCACTTGGTGAATCCGCGGGGCGGGCGGGGCGGCGTTCCGCGAGCCTCGCGCTGACCGCGCAAAATACTGCGTAGTGCGTTTACCTCTGCCTGTATTATTCATAGCAGGTTGCGTCATATTATTTCTGTTATTGTAATTATGACTGCGAGAAAAATAAATGTTTCCCTGACCACGATTAAAAGATTGGCCCCTAACCGAGGGATACTTACCTCTATTGTTATGAAAATGGTGGGCACGATAGGGACGGTGCTCTTGCGAATAATGAGCGACCTGATCGTGTCCTGAAGCCAAGACCTGTTCATCGACAGCTGTTCTAATAGCCTCTGACAAAGATGAAAATTGTCTCGAAGCAATTATGGTGCTAAGTTTTGTGTCCGATAACCCATCAGTGAATCGCTTTATCGCCGTCTTCTCGTTCAGCGATCTTAAAAATTCGAACTTACTATCATCATTATCTGCTTGCGTGATAGTCAAATTCACGAAAAGATCCTCGATTTCGGATCCAAACGATTCTATGGACCTACGTCCCTGTCTTGTACGAAATAGCTTGGCCTGAAGGGCTTCTGTCGACTTTTTAGGAAGTAAAAATTTTCGCATGTCTGAAACTAGATCTACTACGCTAGCATATGCGGACTTTAATCTTAACTGAGCGCTAGATGATAGTCTAGTTTTTAAAACAAAATTCACGAGTAACCCCTGTGATTCCTCATTAATAATAGAGCTATACATATTAATACCATCTATTAACTTTTTCGTGGTATCCTCTTGTCCCGTCATGTTGGGTAACAAGGCGATGGCCGTTTTTATATCAAAACTTGACTTTGCCATTTTGCTAGATAATAAACTCTTGTTGCCGCTTTCAAAAACTTTATCTTCGGAACTATTACCACTACACGGTTCACTTACTAAATGCTTAATTTTACTATAAACTAATTTGATATCCCCAAGTAACGAATTAATTAGATCTACTTCGGAAGAATCTAATGAAACTAACTTTAATTCCTTATTTAATTGAGACACAATATACTCAACGTCACTATAGAGATTTTTGGCTTCCTCTAATTTTTTAAAACCTATTTCCTTCTGTCGTCTCTCTGGACCTAATTTAACTAAACTTTCGCGAATATAATTAAACTTTTCCAGTAATTCTCTTAACTGTTGAGACATACTATATTACTTTAAAAATTTATGTATTTACTATATTGCAAAAATATTTTTTTAAATCAAATACTTTAAACTCATATTTTAGTAATTAAATAACTTAACATAAAAATACCGTAAATAAAACGTAAAGTGATGCAATAATGCATCGCAGCGATGTGGCGAGTCGGGGCGACGTCATGTCGACAGCTCGATGCACGTAGGCAGCTGGATGTAGGGCGAAGGTGGCAGCACGTGGCACGTCGGCAGGAAGTTGGCTGCTCGATGGTTGGGCCGGGCTATACCCTGGACTCCGTGGGCCGGGATAATCCCTGGACTCCGCTCCATCTGGGCCGGGCTATACCCTGGACACCATCCTGGACCCGTACGCTTCTTTCTTCACGTGTTAATTTCTTCTATAAGGTTTATGGTTTCTTCGATCCTCTTTAAATTGTCTTCAAAATTGTGTATCTTCTTATTTTTGAATTTTCATGTCTAAACTTCTTTCTTCGAGTAATGTAATTCTTCTATTTTGGATCTTCATGATATAATATTTTATTTTCATTCTCCAAAACTCCAAGTTCTTGAATGCAGGGTCGCCATGAGATAAGATGAAGTGTTGGCGTTTGGGGATGCTTCAAGTAAAACCAGTGGCTTGTGCTAACATGTTGTATTGACCGATGTTACAATACAAGAGAGCGTTTATAGCTTATTACAATTTATTTAACTAAACTAATTAGTAGGTCATCAGCGACATACGTCATGTTGCAGAGCGTAACGGTAAGTTACGGTGCAACTGTGAATACGGCTACTACAACGCGCAGCAAAGATACGTGCGTGTTCGAATTTGTTCGGTGTGACGTCCAATAAGGAATGCCATTGACTACAACGTCATCAATGCGTTCCGCTCTGCGTAGGTACGCAGCCTGTTTGTCTCATGGGAGCTGCAATGCATCGGTCTACGTGCACGCGTACGTTACGCAAGCGGTGTGCCATGTCTCATAAAGTTTCAGGCATTACAACGTCATGGTACGTCTACGTGCACGCTTACGCATCCGGTGTGTATCGCACTCCAGGATAAGAAGTATTCTATGTTTTAACGTCCTGCCTCACTAGGCAGTACCCTTGGTGTGGACAAGAAACACTACCCATATTCAAGTCGCCGGCCTAGTCGCCCATGTTTTAGGTCGCCGGGAGACCGAGTCGCTCGTCGACCGGTCGCGCAGTGTTTTCAAAACTTCGCTTGTCTGTCATGTTATATTGGGTTTTTCGCTCGAGAACAACAAGTAAAAATGCAGTCGTTTTCTCAGAAAATATAATGACGAACATCAAAAACATAATAAATCTTTATCGATCTATACAACAGAAAATGGAGACCCAAAAATAAGTCATAAAAAAATAAAGTAAATACCTATACACTAAATGGTCATAAATCTATTTATTTACAGTGAGGTCGGCCCAGCTCCGCGCAGCGGAGAGGCCCCTCAAGCCATGCCACAGTCGTATTTTCTCGAAATACATATTACAGAAACATTTATTGCCAGATTCTAAGTGAAATCATAAGTTCAATAGATATAGTAAAAAGTTAAGAGACCGGCGGACAGTGAACTTCCTATACAAACGTAATACCAGTGATGTTATTCGGATCAAGAGAGTATATATCTATGGTTCTATTAAATAAAAATCCAAAATACCAAACCAACAAAAAATTTATACGATTTAC
This sequence comes from Agriphila geniculea, assembly GCA_943789525.1. Classification (NCBI taxonomy): domain Eukaryota; kingdom Metazoa; phylum Arthropoda; class Insecta; order Lepidoptera; family Crambidae; genus Agriphila; species Agriphila geniculea. Next base: position 8,984,907 of record OX038873.1, on the reverse strand, counting down.
AGTTTTGTATGAATGCAAATCATTTTTGTATTAAATTTGTACAGGAAGTTCACTGTTCGCCGGCCTCTTAACTGTGGTACAGCCGAGTAGGTAAACACTTTTGGGCAGTTTTGAGTTAATTATTACAAATGTAAATGCCATATTTCAACTCTTTTTGCCCATGATATCATTTTGTCCAGAGAAATTGCATTAAATTTTATAGATATTTTTTTACAATGACCAGACGATACGGCTAGTTGACTTGAGACTGCAGACTAGACAGACTACAATACAAGAATCAACTACTGCAAGAATGAGTTGTAGTACGATGGCGCGCCATAACGAGACGGGACTACGCGAGCACTATGCACACATTGTGATAGTAGGATCCCTCCACTCTCGGATTTAATAAACCGCAGGTAGCAGTCATCTATTAATTTTAGTCAAAAAAAATTTTGTCAGTTCATTTTAAACTCAACTAAAATCTTTATTTGTCAGTTTATTTTAACAATCAGGGGGTCAAGTCTGCTAATGTTTTCGTCAAAATCGTAGTTCAATGGTGTTCTAATGCTTTTTGACACAGTTCTTGTTTCTTAAACCCAAAATCAAGACACAATATGTTGCCGTTTTGGGTTTAAGAAACACAATGTGTTTCAGTTTTGGGTTTACGAAACAAGAACTGTGTTAAAAAGCATTATCATTCAAACACCATTGAACTACGATTTTGACGAAAACATTAGCAGACTTGGCCCCCTGTTCAAGCGGAATTTCACTAGTCTGAGACATTATGGACGATAATTTCTACTGAATAGAATGAGAATAAGACTCATATTATTTTTTCTACGTAGTGTATTAAAATATCAATACACTACAAGACAATAGTCAAGGATTTAGTTATAGAGGAAAAATTAACAAAATGGAAATGCTCAATCGATACGAATTTTCAAGATTCGCCTGCATAATGGCACGCGCAGAGCTGTTTCGATTTGTATTGATATTTCAAAAATGAAACATAAATTGGAAAGTAACATGGATCTTTATACACTCTCTGGAAAATCTATTTTCATTTGACTATAGCTGGGCGTATGACTATGAACCCGAATAGCACAAATTGCAACTGATGCCGAGGTTCTACGGTACAAGTTGCTGATTAGGTAGTAAACAAGACAGCTGCCGATTTATTGGTAACAGTAGATGTCTTACCTACTGTCAAGTCAGCATACGAGCCAGCGCGGCGTGCGAGCTTGCTTATCACTTAATTGCAGTTACTCGCTTTGTATGATCGCATCATACGCTCTATCTATCTATCTTAGTAGCTCACGCGCTACTTGCACTTCCAACTCGGACATTGTGTGACCGGTTGAGTTGAGCTGCGATTATGAGACTTAAGTTTAATCACTAAACGGTAAAGGGGCTGTTTAATATGTCAGAAACAGCCAACTCGGACTGTATCACCTCGTCATTAACGATATAATTAAGAAATTATTAATTTATGATTTTAAGAACTATTCTCAATAATGAATCGGTTATCCCTAAAAATGTTGATTCCACGACACACCCATGAGACTGTGCTACAAAAACAATACACCAAATGCTCTATCTACACAGCTACAATGCTCTACCGTCGTCGATTTAGTCAGGTTACTGGTTTATAAGAAAACTTAACTTCTCGCAAGCACGTCAATACAATGAACACACCAATCTCATCTCGTTTTTAACAACTTAAAATTATATTCATACTTTCATTTAATTTTCTCCTAGCCTCTAGGTATATAAAACATTTAAACCGGCGACACAGTAACAAGGAGTTAAGATTCTTCGGTATATTGAACCATCAGGGCTTAGTGATCAGTTCGAACTGAAAGTTAACTTCTAAAACTAAGTTGACCAGACAGCCTTAAACAGCAACAAACGAGCATGTCACATCATAAATTTTGTCATAATATTACAATAAAGTATTGTTGACGACCCATAGTAGCTTCTTTCACCTCACGTCCTGTCATATCACCAGTGACATAATATTAGGTGCAAATCAATTGTCCTAAAATAATCCCATAGCAGAAGTCAATAAAGTCGCATTACTAATTTCCCAGCAAAAATGTAAATAAAGTTGTTGCCAGAACAAAACAACACAAAAATAAATAGTATATTGCTAAGTCAAGAAATAAACACACTTACATGTTTTTTCATCACAAACCTAATAAAAATAGATTAGATAAATATTCTGAATCATGAGTTTTGCGGCAAAAACAGTAATAAAATTTAATATTTCATAAGAAGTTTTATAGTACAAAACATTTTTATGATGCTGTGCAAACATCAACTGCAAACCGTACACATCAACCTTTGGTAATTTTATAAAATAAAAGTTTGTATTACGCCGCGTAGTAGCTGTAGTAGTAATGTTATGATGGTTATAAAGATAAAATTTCTAATTACCATCCTACTTTAAAATTACCCTGGATGGCATTATATTTATTATGACTCAAAATATAATAAACAAATTAAAAAGTTATAAAAGTGACCAAAGGTTTTCAATATCTGAAAATGTCACTATCAGGGTCAGTTTGTCAATTTGACAGTGACGTTTCTTTGTTTACATTTTTGCTGGGAAATGATTAATGCGACTTTAGAGCCATCAGCAACATAAATATAATTTATTCTGCATTTCCTTACATCTACTTATATTTTACATGATAGATTACATTTATATTATTAAAATGCATATCAATTAACTAACTAAATCATACAAAAATGTATACCTATATTATATACAAAAGATAGCTGTACTATAACCTCATTTCAAACTGTCTTGTTCTTTAACAATAAAATTAATTCATTCAGTAATTGTTTTATTAGCAAATTAACAGAAGCGCAGTAACGCATTATGCTGATATAGAAAGAAAAGTATGCCAACTATCAACGATCCAAAATTTTACCAAATTATAATAGTCAAAGTTTACACGATGGTAAGCTTCGACTGACGACAGTGAATATTTTCATTATTTTAAGCTTAGCTGAAATGCCGTCTTTTTTATCGGTAATTCGATAAAGAAGTACTTGTATAATTCACGCATTTTCTCGCGGCCATAGAACATAACGGCCACCACGCACCACGCAGCCGCTCGCGTCACCGTTAACCCTTTAAGCATATTCCCACTAGTTCCTAGAACTCCAGTTATTTCAAATAATAAATTAAACGGCGATATGTAGACAATTTTTAAGTATATTAAAGACAACAAACAAAATTAAATTAAAGACGCATAATGTTGGTTCTATTTCTAATTTATTATTTCGCTTGCTTTCATAATGATAACGAATCAAGTGAGATAGGTACTATGCACATAATTATAAGGACATACTGTTTTCAGATATTAAGGATTTTTTTTTACTTTGTGGGAAAAACAGTTCCCGAAATAGGATAGACTAACGGTCGTCGAGCACAATGGCACAGAATAGAATATATAAGTACTACCGTACAGAAAGGAAATTCGCCGCCTCGCCCCACAATCAATTACCTCACCCCACGGCGCGAGTTCGTGTGCCGAGTCGTGTGCTCATTCAATAGCTCTAGACTTCACGCACACAGTTGCGTGTGTGCAAAAACGTCGCTATGTAGCGTCTGTGTAATAGGTAGTACAATGGTTTTAATTTTAATTGAAAATATAATAATTGTATCTTTGATAGTTTTGTTTGACAATGTCTTTCTATAAAATGTTTTTTGTTCTACGTCCGAGCAAAAATGGCTTTCGTTTAAAGAGTAAAATATGGGTGTTCTAAAAAAGCTTTCTCAAGCTTCAGTAAAGGAAACGAACGAGTTAAAAATCGGACTACTAGGAGAAGTCCCCGTAGGGCGCGGGCGGCCACGGGGGCTGTGCGAGGTGCGGTCAGCGCTTGTCGGGCGTGTGCGCGGGCGTGGCGGGCGCGGGCGCGTGCGCGGGGGCGGGCGCGGGCGCGGGCGCGGCGGCGTCGGGCTCGGCGGGCGCGGGCGCGGCGGGCGCGGGCGCGGGCTCGGGCTCGGGCCGCTTGGCGCGCGGCCGCCACGCGTCCAGCAGCGCCTCGACGCGCTCCTCGGTGGGCCCCCAGCGCGCGAACCCCGCCGCGTTCTGCAGCCACACCACTACCGTGCCCCCGCCCCAACGGAAGTACACCTCGTTCCTGGTGGACGTTGAACATTTGTTACTGCGCGTCTTTAGTCGCAGCCTTCGATCAAGAATATCCAAAAAACACTTCACGAACTAAAACAGTACGCAAAAATGGCACCTCAAACAGCGTCCCACTTACAAACTTGGCGCTTATTTTGTACATAATCACCTCTTATTTTGTACAAACTCATATTTTATATTACTTATTTTGTACAAAATAAGCTTATTTTATACAAAAACATCTTTTATCACTTACTTTGTGCAACCCAGTTTTTAAGTGGGACGCTACTATTTTAGATGCCATTTTTGAGACTCTGACTGGACATCTCTAGGGTATTCTTGATTGAAGGTAGCAGCGCATCGCGTATGCAGAGCGAAAGAGCACGTTAAGAGAGCACGCCTTCCGCAGAATCGTCATGCGCGATGCGCCGCCACTTAGTACACACATTTAGCGTAGGTCCACATCTGTAGATGGTAGTACAGACTAGTACACAAAGTCACATTTTTGTAACAACGATAACGAACTCCATTTTGGAAAGATGGATAGATTCTTCAAAAATGTTGTGATATTGTTAATATGATATTAAATAAATAAATGATCTCGTACTCACTTTGGAAGTACATGTTGAAAACCATGTCGATATTCATGTTCAAACGCTGGAATCACCACCTAAAAATAATTAGTTTTAATTTTTGTATTACATATAGCAGCGGAAAAGTCGTGTAAAACTTGTACATATAATATGTTATGAAGTGCACACACAGTACAAACGAAAGGACGTGAAATTAAATAATATTTCTTATGGTTATTTAAACTTTCATCATCATCATTACACGATATTTACGATTACTTTTGTGTTTATTCAACTTTTGTTTTCTATTCATTTTCTGCTTCATGGCAATCTGTTCTAGGAACAATAAGCCACTTCTTTGGCTAATAAATATCTGTATAATGTTATCTATGAGAGCCATAACCTGTTGAAAAATTTATTTTCAGCAAACTCTCTATATATCTTATTGTGGAAATCTATTGACAAGATTGGGGATGTCATGTCTTTTTAGTCTGTTATGCTGAAGTCCACCTCTTCCACTCAGAGTCTGGGCAAAGTTCATTTACATGGGTTGTTAGCTTCTCCTGGTACTTCAAGCTGCTTTGGATAATTTCTTGCCTAACAGTTTTTATGTTAAAGTCTAGATACATGTATTTGTTGCTAATACATTGTTCTTAGTGCTTTGCTCTGAAATTTTTCTAAAATGTCCATGTTGCTATTGCTGGCGGTTCCCCACAGCTGTATTCCGTAGGTTCATATAGGTTTTAATATTGTTTTGTATATCAACATTTTGCTATTGTCGTTCAGTTGTGAATTACGTCCTATTAGCCAGCTGAAATTACGGAGTTTTTCATCTAATTGCTTTCTTTTGGTCCATATGTGCTTCTGCCATGTCAATCTTCTGTCTAAATGGACTCCCAAGTACTTCGCACTGTCTTCTTGAGGTATTACTTTTTCATTCAATTTAACGGGAGTACAAGTTTCTCTCCTGAGGGTAAATGTTACGTGAGCAGATTTACTTTCATTTGCCCTAATTCTCCACCTCTTTAGCCACAACTCAATTTCGTGAAGGTGATTTTGTAGTAAAATTGAGGCAGTTTCTGGGTTAGTGTGGGTAGCCAGCAAGGCCGTATCATCAGCATGGTGTCGCAGTTGACGTTTGATTGTTCGTCGGTAAGTCTGCTGTAAAAATAAGGTACAAAATAGGGCCCAGTATGCTACCCTGCGGAACTCCTGACTTGACTTTATGGAGGTCGCAGCATTCATCGTTGTACTTCACCTGATAGCTACTTTCATGCAAGTACGATTTAAGTATGTGAAGAAAACAATGTGGGAGCGACTTCTTTAGTTTAAAAATAAGACCGTCGTGCCATACCCTATCGAATGCCTGGCTGATGTCAAGAAAGACCGCTGAGCAGTATAGTTTATTCTCTAAGCTTTTGCTGATGAGGTCGACTATACGGTGAACTTGTCCGATTGTTCCATGTTTTTCACGAAATCCGAATTGGTGTTTAGGTATGTGTGTCACTGTGCCTAGATGTTCTTTCATTCGGTTGAGAAGTATCCGCTCGAAAAGTTTTCCGACTACTGGTAGCAAGCTAATTGGTCTATAGGAGGCACTCTCTTGAGCTGGTTTCCCAGGTTTTGCTATCGTAACTACTTGTGCGATCTTCCATTGGCCGGGATAGTGTTCAAGTCTCAGGCAGGCATTGAATATGTGTACCAGTTTCATTATTCCTTTATGTGGTAGTTTTTTCAGAAGCGTTGCGTCGATAAGGTCATATCCAGGTGCCTTCCCTTCTTGCATGTTTTCAATTTCTTTGTATACTTCTCTAGGACTTGTGCTTTTCAGTGGCAGACTCATTTGATTTGCAGTTTCAAGGTATTCTTTGGTTTCCTCGCTATGTTCAATGCAGCTCTCTGGAAGTGGTTGAAAAACAGTACTGAGGATATCTTGTATTGTGCCATATTTGTATAAGTTTCCGCCGCTCTTGTATTTTTTCCTTTATCTCTTTAGGGTATGAGTTATTTTTTGGTGGGTTCCCCTTTCCTTTTTGTTTGGCAGTAGCGAAGTTAGCTGCATTATGTATGGACATGTAAAATTTTAAACTTTATATTTTATAATTTATTGCCAGCGAATTAAAATCTATGGAACAACCATTTCTCTCACAAAAATTACAACCAAGTAGGCGGGGCTAAAAATGCTGGCATTTGGTAATGCAGTGCTGCACAACGACTGACAGTAGCGACTGAACACTGGTTGCATAATGGCGACCACAATCCGTGTACTCCTATACTTAAACGCAAAAATATCTAATACTTATGATACGTTATCTCTGCATCTTTTCTCCTCTGTGTCTTTTATAACATTTGAGTACATAGGACGTCATTTCTAATAAATTCTCTTTTCATTAAATTACAAACTGCAATTTTCACTGGGCGCGTGGTTGGCCTGACTAAAAGCTGTGCGGATTGTAATTTATTAGCCCCATGGTGCTTGCAATTACATTTCCATAGATTTAAGTTCACTGGTTATTGCCAAAATAAATTGAGAAACAAAACAGCTCTAAAATCTTTTTTTTTTCAGACTTTTTAAACGATTTTGAGCGTAGTTTTAAGTCTTTTCGTTTGTGCACTTTATGAATGGGCACTAGTTTTTTTTTGCACAACGGGACAGTGCTTGGCCTTCACCTCACCTGATGATAAGTGACGATAAAGCCGAAGAAGGTGAAAGTGCACTACACCTGGAATCCTCATCACTGAGGAATTGGCTATCTTACCTCTAACTGCCGAAACACAACAATTTTTAATTTGTTGTGATGGCGTCAGACTAAGTTAAGATGGAAGCTAGCCAGGCGGACTTGAAATAAGCCCTACCACCAACCAAACCGAGTACAAATTGTACCCCCCTGGGAATCGAACACGAGATCCCTGCGTCTAGAACGGGCGGGCGAACCAGTAGACCACAGAGACGGCAAAAAAAATTATAGGTAGGTACCTGTTTCCGCTTGAAGTGGCTGGCCTGCAGCTTGTGCAGCGCGTGCGTGGTGCGGTCGGGCCACTCGGGCAGCACGACCAGGAAGCTGAGCGGCTCGGCCGAGTCCTGCAGCAGGCGCTCCATGTGCCGCAGCGCCGCCTCCAGCAGCTCCTCGCAGTACGGCGGGTGCGCCACCATCGACCCCGACACCGGCCGCAGCTCCAGGAACGGCCTGCGCATTGCACATTGCCACAGAATAACTAATAGTACAACTACAGAAACAGGACTCCGCACAGTAATTTAAATAAATAGCGACTTTTGCTCCGACACAATAAAGTGCAATAATTCAGGTCGCGCAGCGCTAATGGCCTACAGTTATATTCACCTAGTAGTTGCCTCTCTTTCTATCGCGTGCAACCTTTTCTGATGACGCAACGTTAGGGTTGTCTTCTTTTGAATGAACTGCGTAGCATATTATCATAATGTGAAAAACGACAATTTGTTTATTGGTTTTTTGATTTTGACATCCAGGGGCCCTATTTTTGAATTACTCGACTGGCGTCGAGCGCTCGTTACTACTGATTTTCGTTCGACATCTCATTGTTTTGTCGAACGAAAATCATTTGAAAAGAGCGCTCGACGTCAGTCGAGCAATTCAAAAATAGGGCCGCAGATACGGCACAGGACAACACAGGCAGGCATGTGGCGCCCCTCTGTCACTTGTTCGTTCGAACGAACGGCTAGCGGTAGGTGCTTATCGCGCGACCTTGAGCAAGTGATGGAGGCCTGACACTGCGAACCGAGGTCAGCTTTGACTTCCTACTTCGATCAAGAATATCCTAGAAAAATCTTCACGAACTAAAAAAGCACGCAAATGTGGCACCGACTGACAAAACAAAAAGCGAATCGTTTTTTAAATTCGTATCCCCACATAATATTTTTATCAGAATACAAATTACTATTGTTTCCAATTTCAACCTGAAATAGTAAGTTACAAAGAAGAGAATACTTTGTACAATGCATATTGCATATGCATATTTAACCCGTTTTCAGTGGTAGTTGCATATTTTGGCAAAAAATTTGGAAATCATGCATATTTACACTTGATCTCATTCATCGTCAAATGTACATGTCCAAACAATGGCACTCAAATTTAATTTCTGCCCAGTCACCTCAGTGCATGCCTCAGTGGACGTAGAACGGTCCTTTCCGTTTACAAAAATATATTAAGTGATCATAGACACAATAAAATTTGTCTTCAGAACATTTGGAACAATATTTAGTCGTATACATTTTTAAAGGTAAATTTCAATGAATTTATAAATTTTGTAAATAATATTTTCGCAAATACGATTGTTATCGTCTGAGTAATAATACCTTTTAAGAATAAAAAAAAACTTAAAAAAACGTCTTTTTCATTAATCCATGTTGCATATTTTGGCCCTTTTTGATTGAGGGAATACTTTCGCTTCACAGCACTTTTATTTTCCTCTACTGATGATTAATCATGCTCCAAGTATATATTAATGTTAAACCGAGTAAATTTTATCCTGTATCAGATAACGTCAATATTAGACAGCCTTAGCGTGTTGCTTTTCACATCTTCCCCGTAAAGACGGGCCGTCTTTTTACATCCGTAAAATTAAAGGTACGTTAAATAGGAAAGGGCCAAACTCACCCACGCGATCCGAAATACGAGTCCGTGTCCGCAAACGCCGAACAATACTGTCGGAAGTAGCAGTCGAGAGGGCTCGCGAAACACTCGAAGGTGACCCCGAAGCAGCGGTGCAGGCACTCGAGCACGGGCACGGGCAGCGCCATCTGCGTGAGGTGCGCCTCGCCGCCCGCGCCCACCCACGCCGCGTACCGCCGCAGCAGGCACCACACGCGCGACAGGAACTGCTCGAACTTCTTGTCGTCGAAACAACTGTACCGGTACAAACATTCCTGGAACAAACGGGCATTGACAATAATCACAGAATACACAAATAGTAGTACAAGTACAGAAGGGCCACTCCGCAAAATCATTTAAATAAATAGTGACTTTTGCCAGGTCACACAGCACATCTTTCCCTACAGTTATATTGATTTTAGAAGTTATACTTCTCTTTCTATCACTTACTCTATCTCTTCTAACGACGTTTAGGGTTGTCTTCTTTTAAATGAACTGCGTAGCATCACATAAAAGGAAAGCGACTGGAGGAGGAAAGAGACTGCACGCACTTTGGTTAAAGAAAAGCTTACAAACATTTGAACATTTTTGTTAAATATCTTGAACGCCAAAAGTACGTCGCGTGCTTACATACGAGAACGCGGCAAGAGCGTGACTATCAAAAACGTGTTTACGACCGCCGCGCGGCAGCCTACTGTGTTGGCCCGACCGGTCGAGCCCGAAGCGTACTTATGGCTTTATACCTAAAGTGCGGAGTGTCACTGGCGTGCAATAATTGAGATTATTCACACCCCTTTGATTTGTTCGTTTTCTCCTGTTTTCATCAGTCCATTATACCATATACAGTACGAGGCAAATATCTTGAATTTTTTCGACGGAGTGGGGATAAGTTCGCGCATGTGCTCTTGTGAGCGACCAATAGCGCGCGCCACTCTCACGCCGCCCGCGTACCTCACCGCTACGCATGCCCAAAAAATACGCGTTCCGCGCAATCCCCACCCGATTTAAAGATATTTGCCTCGTACTGTACATAGGAAGCGACCTTTTGTAATTGTTTTCTGTGATCATATCCCATGAGAGTAAATAGACGACTTCTGCAAAACGACCCAACTAACATAACATATCACCACATAAATAAGAATATTAAACAAAAGTAGTAAACAATCATACCAATTTCTGGAGGTAAGTAGCGTTGAGCATCTGGTTTTCCCCGAGATACCGCACCAGCGCCTGGTCGCGGTCGAGGAAGTGGTCGATGAGCGGCGGGCGCGGCGCCGGCACCGCGAACTGCACCGGGTAGCACCACACCTTGCGCAGCGCCGCCTGCTGCAGCGGCGCGGGCAGCTCCTGCACACACCCCGTCACTTCTACTCTTAACTGTTCTATCACATAATAGAGTACTACCGTACAGAAAGGAAACTGTCCACCCCGCCCCACAATTAATTACATCACCCCACCGGCGCCCACCGCGCGAGTTCCGTGTGCGGCTGTGAGCACTTTAGATGCGTTTTCGTACGAATTTGACTCGTACGAACATCCTAACCTTCCAAGTACCTATGGGAGTGCGCACATTGGATGCGAGCGCGCTCCCATAGTAAGAGTCGTACTAATAAAATTCGTACAAAAACGCATCCAAAGTGAGCACGGCCTGCCGATCCGTGTGCTCATTCAATAGCTCGCACACAGTTGCGCGTGTGCAAAAACGTCACTGTGTAGCGTCTGTGTAATAAGTAGTTGAAATGCGACGCATTTTCTATCTTATTTTTTTTCTATCTTAGTTGCATAGAACCTAAATCACAGAATACACAATAGTACAACCTAAATTTAGAGAAAATTAATTAAAATAGAACAATTTTATAAACCCGCAATGTACCATGGGCAACAGCGTCGCTTAACCACTGCTAAGATTAAAATCGCTTGCACGCCGCGTCGTCACAACCATACATTTAGTTCGTGCAGGGGCGATACGCGCGCACGCGAATTTTGTTGAAAACTGGTTAAGCGACGCTGTTGCCCATAGTACAACAACAGCTGTTTGCTACTTATCGTTTGTTAGGGTCGCTGACACTGCTAGTGATGGGCCGAGACTGCTATTTTTAAGATATCGTTGTTCTTGTGACATCATGAATTGGGGTTCGCCATTTTAGCCTAATTAAGGCTCGATTTGTCTGTTTTAATTTGAAGCCGGGCAGACTTATCGAAGTTCGATGCGTTAGCCGGTACGGCCCCAGGTGCTCGCATTGGGTATTCGAGTACTGAGACTCTTATTTGAATACTCAATGGGGTTGGCAACGCAAAGCTAATTGTAGATGTCGCTGATGATACAACTGTGCAGACCGCAACTTCGCCTGGTAACAGGTGCTATTACTGGTCATGGACAATTTAACAGACATCTTTTTAACTTAGGTGTCACGGACAGTCCCCTGTGCAGAGGATGCATGGAGGAAGAAGAAACAGCCGCCCACGTTCTGCTGGAATGCAGAGGGGTGGCCCCTTACCGGGCGAGGTACCTCGGCTCGCCGGGCTGCGTCCAGGAAACGATCACGAACGTGAAAGCCCTTGGAGCTTTCCTGGCTGAGCTGGGCTGGCTGGAATGATCCGGCCATACATCCTCCGACGCAAAATAGGCGCAATAGACGTCGGTTGCGGAAACCGCCTGCACTGACAAGAAGAAGGAGAAGAGTAGATGTCGCTGCCTACGCTTGTTCCTTAGACAGTAGACGTTCAGAACAAATCTATGGGAAAAAGGTATTTATTTTGTGGTATTTTATTACCGAAGAAGACCCATTGACCCAAAATGGATATAAAAGACTATTCTACAATGCAAATGCCGGAATTGAAAGCCAAGTTAACACGTTTTTAGGGTTCCGTACCCAAAGGGTAAAAACGGGACCCTATTACTAAGACTCCGCTGTCCGTCTGTCTGTCTGTCACCGGGCTGTATCTCATGAACCGTGATAGCTAGAAAGTTGAAATTTTCACAGATGATGTATTTCTGTTGCCGCTACAACAACAAATACTAAAAACAGAATAAAATTTATATTTAAGGGGGGCTCCCATACAACAAACGTGATTTTCTTGCCGTTTTTTGCTCGATATTAATAACGACAGCAGGTAGACAGTTGAAATTTTCACAGATGATGTATTTTTGTTGCCGCTATAACAACAAATACTATAAACAGAATAAAATTATTTTTTTTGCCGTTTTTTGGTACGGAACCCATCGTGCGCGAGTCCGACTCGCACTTGGCCGGTTTTTTTATTCTTACAGAATTCATAATTTTTTTCTATATCCAGATTTTTCGGAAATTTGTAAGTGTCAACATTTTTAAAGCCAATTACACAGAATGTAATCATTTTAAAGCTAAAAAAACTTTTTTTTTAAGTAAAAGTCCTTAGCTCTCGTGGAACAAGCGTACGCAGCGCCATTTTGACAGTTGCCTTTCCCATTTGACTCGAATACTGTTTTAACACTTGTGAAATGTGCATTGACATTGTTCCACATAACAGTTCAAAAAGTAAGTATTACTACACAAAATGACACTGGTTTTATGTATTAATTCCTACAATAAACAATTAAATTTAGCGCTAAAACTGATTGTCTACCAGTCTACCTGCTTTGGTATTCACATAATTTTAAAACTCGAATTCTCTATTCGGGTACTTATGTATCCGAATACTGCATTTTCGGTACTTGAGTATGCAAGTACCAAGAAGGTATTCGAATTAGTATTCGAGTCGGCCTTGTCTCGGCCCATCACTAGACACTGCTCGACCCGCTGCCGATGCCGGCTGACGGCAGCAAGTGAGCGCGCGCTCCTGCGATATTATCGAATTGTTACGCGTATATTGCTTCTCAATGAAAAATCAATATCTCAAAGATGCATTTGCGACAAGTGGTTCCATAGAGAAAGTTGCTTAACTTTAAGAGTAGAATCATCCCTTAAAGTTTTCACTAGGATACTACTAACTAACATCTAACACATTGTATAATGCAGAGACTCAAAAACTTTTATTGTTTTTGAGTATAATGTCTACTATACCTGTATTCCATTTTCCTTCAGCAGGGCACTGTGTTTTTCTCTTATTTTTCGTGCATACTCAGCAGATAAATGGTATATTTTCAGACATATTCCTTCTACTGAAGCTTTAACAGTTTCTGCTAAATGCGGCTGACATTGTCTCTGAAATTTGATAAGTTAACACAACTTTTAAATCTGTTTATTTGTTTAATGGTCTCATCCATTGGTTACATTGTCATTTATGACTGTCCAGCCATCATCACACAGCAATCTATTTATAACAGGTAAATCTGCAAATGGTGCTTAGCTTGGTGTTATCAAATAGAGGCTTTTATTCCAAAAAAATAATTGACTACATATTGACATGTAATTTACATTCAGGGGTGGGGCAGATTCCAGGTGTATATAAAACCAGTCTTGCGTCGCTTTCAGGAAGCATCTAGGAGGTATAGGGCAGGTAAATACATCCTTACTAATATTATAAATGCGAAAGTCCATTTGTTTGTTTGTTTATTTGTTTGTTTGTTACGCCTTCACGTCTTAACTACTGAACCGATCATCATGAAATTTTGCATACACGTTGTCAGGGGTACAGAGAAGGACATAGGGTACTTTTCATCCTGAATAAAAGTATTGTTCCCGAGGGATAGCAAAAAAACCTTTCCACGCAGACAAAGTCGCGGGCGGCAGCTAGTATATCATATAAATTCTCTTGTATGATTTGTTCCTTATTTGATCGATATGAAAACACAAAAAAATAATTCAGGTAATAATGCCACCCACGACCCTGTTCACCATTTATATGAATACTAGCTGCCGCCCGTGACTTCGTCTGCGTGGATAGATTTTTTACTCTCCCTCGGGAACATAACTTTTTTTCGGGATGAAAGGTACCCTATATCCTTCTCTGTGCCCCTGAGAACGTGTATGCAAAATTTCATGATGATTGTTTCAGTAGTTAAGACGTGAAGGCGTAACAAACAAACAAACGGACTTTCGCATTTATAATATTAAGTAAGGAAGTAAGGATACAATCAATTTATTGTTTGTGATCGGAGACTATGGTTCAGAGTGGCATATCTCTTAGAAGCTTCCTACTTCGCAACCCAGAAAAATGATATTTGATAATACCAAGCTATCTTGCCAATTTGGTCTGGTCCCAATATGCGATAGATTGAGAATAACCCAGGTTGGCCAGCGGTCTACATTACTTATTAAATCCATAGTGACCCTTTATTAGAACATTATGTTACAAATCTTTTTTTGAACTTGTATGATATCTCAGTTGTATCAATTTGATTCAAATATTTCATACATCTGTTCAGACTGCAAACATTACTATTATTATGTTCACAAGATGTATGTGAAAAAAAAAATAACCCAATCTATGCAAGCTAAGCTAGACTAACTTAGTAAAGTTCTTGGTCCTAAACCAGCCTAATTGTGCTGTCTCATTTTTTATTTACTTAATGGTACATTTGTAGCTCTATCATGAGTTGATCAAAGATTTTTGAATCTTTGGAGCTGAAGCAAACTATTGTTTTCACTATCAAAAACAAAATCGTTTTTGGCCATAAAGCTTATAAAATAATAACAATCAAGGAGAATCAAGGAGGAAATTTTAGCTGTGTGGACTTGGAAAGTTTTTTTACACGGCTGCCCAAAATAAAAGAGTGTATTGTGTTTTGAAGCATTTCCCTTTGTGGAAATACTTACTCTTAAATGTGCTAATCTATCTTGGAAATCATCGTATGTAGCCCCAACTGTCCGCCGCAGCCACTGAAAGGTATCTTCAGCGTTCCATTTGACTACTTTGCGACTTTCTGGTGAAGCATTTCTTGACTCAATCATTTTTTTTGCTGCCTCTGCATAGCGAGACAACTGTTTTCTAGCATCACCAGTAAACTTTGGATGTGTTAGTTTGATTGGAATATCATTCATAATCTCTTCATACATGGACCGGGATATTTCTGGAAAACAGTGACTAGGCAAAAGGGGATCTGACCCTCCCTGATCATTCACTTTTCTCTCCATTAACCATCTATTAAATGAATCTTTAGGAGCATCAATACCTTCTCTAGTATGACAAAGTTCCTGATAGCACTGCCTCAATTTATTAGCTAAAGTAAATCTAAATCCTTCAATTTCTGGATGAGGATGTGGACAGATAGTAGGAGGACGTTCGTATATAACCACATTAGTAGGAACTTCTATATCCCAAGGACCAGCTAACACAAACTTTTTTGGAGGGGGACCATTGTCTTCAGATGGTCTTCTTTTACTGGCTCCAGGGGTCATACTTCCTGCAGGAGGGCCAGTGTGGCATATGCCAAGGGGATCAGTAATCGGATCAAAGTCTCTCTTAACTGCTGGCAATTCCCACATTGATTCCCCAGATAGTTTATTCCAAAAATATGGCCTATTTTCTCGTTTGGACCAATATTTTCGCCAACCTTGCTGTAGAAGGTCAGGATGTAAGTCTGCAGCAAGGTGAGGTGCGAGAGGAACAGGAGCACCAGGAGTTTGTGGAGTTTCAGCACTTCCTCCCGGAGATGACTGAATTTCTGGGGATGAATCACTATGCGACGTTGAAGTTTCCCAAGTCGACGACCCGGCAACTCCTTTATCACGAATATCATTCATTTTGGCGCTCTAATTGTTAAACCAAAAAACCCCAACTATACGAATGTACTGTAGGTTTGAAAATTCACTTGATTAAGAAATAACTCTTAACAATACATAAGAAACACAATCGTACACTAATAAGGTTCTAATAAGCAAAATATTTTCGTATCACAAAACCACAATATTGATATCGTCAGGGGCACAACACATGAGACTTATTTTTCACACATACATTTGTTGGCAAACTACAAACAAAATTAGAAAATAAATTTATACAAAATAAATAAATAATATGTGATCAAAACTATGAGAAACTTTTGTTTCGTATAAATTCAGAAAAATTATTAGCGTAGCACCCAAGCACCGCCATCATTTTATGACAATTTCACTCACAGACTATATTATCTGCATGCAAGTCGCAAGCACGCACAGACCTAATAGACAAATACTATATGATGGGAGACTAGACGATCAGTCTGTCGCCAGTCCATTCCATCAGTCAGCCTGCCTAGCATGACCGATTTATATCGCGTGATATAGCGTTTTATTTATCACGTTTAAGGGTCCCAACAGACCTACCGGTTTCCGTTCTTTGCTTTGCTGTTCGGCAATGGACCGTCGGCCAAGAGGCTCATTTTCAATCTATCGCATATTTTCAATCTAAGTACATTTCACATATAAGAATGTTCTTTTAAGCTTTGTTCCTTAAAACGATCGTTATGAAAACACAAAAAAATAGTTCAGATAGGTAATGATGACACCCACGACCCTGTTTACAATTTATATAAATATACGATCGATTTATTTTTAGCAATCGGAGACCATGTTCAGGGTGGCATATCTCCCAGAAGCTTCCTACTTCGCAACCCAGACGATGATATTTGATAACACCAAGCTAATGGCTATCTTGCAAATTTGGTCTGGTCCAAATATGCGATAGATTGAAAATGACCCTGGTTGGCCGGCGGTCTAAACAGCAAGTAGAACAGCAAAGCAAAGAAACGAAACCGGTAGGTCTGAGGGGACCCTAACTGTCAAAAAGACAAAAGAATTTGTCAGTTGAGTGTCGATAAAATGCTATATCACGCGATATAAATCGGTCATGCTAGGCAGGCAGGGTAGACTGGTGGGAGACTGATCGTATTTTTTTTTACCTTTAATTTGAGATAAATCACCACATCAGACGCAATCTGGGAGCATCGGGCGTTAAAAATAGCTCTCGTGTGAGTGAACATCTCGTACATTTCCCCTTTGTTGCATTTGTGTCGGCGTTTTCCGCTTGGGTTAAAAAAAATGCACGGTAAAAAATCCTCCGTGCGAACAACACACAGCCGAGAATTAAAAGTCATCTAAATATGGTCTCTGCATAAATACTCATTTAAATCGAGCTTGGATTGATTGACGCAATTTTAAAGTTCATTGCACTCATAGAAATCAGCGCAATTTTTTCTAATAGAGGACACACACGGTCCTTCCATCGCACCAAATGGATGGACGTACGTCCAAAATTTGATCGTGTCATCCAAATTTCCAATCAAGATTCCGCAAAACCAGGCCCACATCCAAAAGTTTGACTGTGTGTGTGCATACCGTCAATCATTTGATTTAAATCAAATGGATTAAGTCATATGAACAGACGCCAAATTTTGATAATTCCATTAGTTCAAATAGTGATGTAGTGATTATACAAAAACATCGAAAGCATTAAATAAAACAACCATAAAATCACAGTTTTAATTAATAAACTGGATAAAAAAAAGAGATTAAAAAAACCGGCCAAGTGCGAGTCAGACTCGTGCGCGAAGGGTTCCGTACCAAAAAACGGCAAAAAAATCACGTTTGTTGTATGGGAGCCCCCCGTAAATATTTATTTTATTCTGATTTTAGTATTTATTGTTATAGCGGCATCAGAAATACATCATCTGTGAAAATTTCAGCTGTCTAGCTATCACGGTTCATGAGATACTTACAGCCTGGTGACAGATAGACAGACAGACAGACAGACAGACGGACAACGGAGGCTTAGTAAGAGGGTCCCGTTTTTACCCTTTGGGTACGGAACCCTAAAAAGAAAAGTCTTTGAAGAAATGAAAGATTTTAGTGAGATCTTATTTTAGATGACAGCTGTCAAAGGGGGACACCATCACCATCAGTCTTGGATGAGTACTTTTTGAGATATTGCTGTTTTAAGTTTGACAAATGACAGCTGTCAAACCTAAAACAGCTATCTCTTGAAAAGTACTCATCGTAGACTGGTGGTGTCTTTAAAGAATTGAAAGGTCTTAATTTTTTTTTTTCATTTATTATGGCATCAAACAGTCATACATATCTAAAGCATACGGTATACATTGTAGATATTAAAAACAAAAAGACCTAACAGTGCCAAAAATCTAAAGATTATATAACTTTAAAGATTTAGGTTGAGTTGTGGACAAACTAACTTATCAGGCAAAATAACTAAATACCCTTTTTTTCCTAAGATACTTAAGTTATCTAGTAGAGAAAAAAAAATCATAACATTATAACATTTGCGCTAATTTTCGCTTCAGTGTGTTAATAGATACATGAAATAAATCAAGATTCATAAATTGTTTATTGTACGTATTGGTGGATCGATAAATAAAACTATTTTAAGTGACAGCTGTCAAATTTAAGTTTGTCATCTAAAATGAAGATTTCACCAAGACCTTTCATTTCTTCAAAGACACCATTAATCTAGGATGATTCCTTTTCGAAATATTGCAGTTTTAAGTTTGACAGATGACAGCTGTCAATACGTAAGTATGCATTACGAACACAGTAAAGCGGAAATAACATTAGGCTGACGTGGGCCACGTACGCCGATCTGGGTGCGTTCGATAATGTACTCTATGGACGTGTCATAAGACATATTTTTCGTTGCGTCGAGTAACGTGTTATCGCGTCGCAAGGCGTGGATGTAGTGTAGCTCTAAACGACTATCCTCTATGTAAAATGCATGGGGACCGACGACGCGCCCAGATCAGCGTACGTGGCCCACGTCGGCCTAATATAATTCCCGCTTAATGCATACAAAATCGTTTATTCTAACATAATGATAATTATTTCAAGCTCCTATAAGTACCTATTTATTTATTAACAAAAAATATTGTTTTTTTTATTTTTTTTATTTTATTTATTAGGAAACTCAACAGCTTCTTTGCTACAATCATGCTTAAAATATAAACTTAAAAATTACACTTAGCCAATAACAGAGTTTCACCGCATGTTATAATTATAAATTCTACAGGCAAACTGTTTAAAAGAGAAATGAGGTAGGATATAATAAAAAAAAAGAAAAAAAGAAAGGAGACTAATATACAAACCTAATTAGGCAACTAGTATGGTTGGCAGAATTCATACATTTTAAATTTTTAAGTTATAATGAGAGACTTTCCAGCTCAGATAGGCTGTCTCACTCACACTTTTTACTTTTTTAAAGACATTTAATGGCTTGATTTATTTTTTGGTACCTAAATGTTTTCAATAAAATGACAATAGAATAAAAAAGGTAGGAATAATGAGTTTTTTTTCCCTCCATGATTGATTTCAGTCTTTGAGCAAGTTTGGTTCAAAACGACGATACGATGCTGTGATGATTATGTACTTTTCATTCATATTTATTAAGTATATTAAGCTGTATTTCCCTTATCCAATAAAATAAAATAAAGATAGACAGGGACGGACGGATTGACTGAACTATCTTATAGGTAATCGTATAAGTTATACGGGTTCCTTGTTTTACTACGGAACCCTAAAACACTATCGTTCAAAAGCAAGTAGAATTGCACAATACACAACAAAATGTTAATAAGCTAACCATATTACATTATTATTATTATTATTATGTTCAACAACATTTTTGTCGCCGCAAAACAATTGTCTATTATAGAAAACACACTTGACACCAATATCTTTGCTTGACACTATCAATGCTTCTCTTTGGTCAGACTATTTGTACCACGTTCTAAGGCCTAAGGCCACTATTACATTATCATATATTTATCATTTATATATGATTTCATATCTGTCAAATTCTATGATCGTAGTTAAATGATGCTGTCCTTCATTTTTTACATATTACACTTATGATCCACCTATGATCATATAAACAATGTCATAAATTAAGATGGATAACGATTTAGCTGTGTTTTCCGTTGCTATGAGTGCAATTTTTATTAATAGCATTAAATAAGAAGAAAACTGTTAAGAACAAAGCAAAAAATAAAAGACGTATTTGAGTTTTGTAAAAACATATTTCGTTATCCGGAACAAGATTATTATATAAACACTCATTTTCGTCGTAAAGAGTAATTAATATTTTTGTTATTTCAATATTCCAGTCAAAATTCTTGCACTTGAAGACGCCATTTTTTGAAGTTAGGCGAATAGAGGAAAGAATCGCTACTGGGGCGACGAATATGATCCTACTTGTACGCTCGCTGTCAAATAGGATCCCATAACTATGATCAAAGACAATATGAATCACATGTAGTTATTAGACCGTCCTATTTTCTTCATATAAAAATGACTCATACATATATGATCATATTTATATGATAGTCTAATAGCACTCTAAGGAAATTGGACAGCGCCATCTAGTATTTTTTTAAGGAACGTTGCCTGGAAAGTCTCTCATTATAAACATAAACAGAGACAAAACAAAAACAAAAAAAAAAACATAAAACAGTATGAAACAAATATCA
The DNA here is from genome assembly GCA_943789525.1 of Agriphila geniculea. Taxonomy (NCBI): domain Eukaryota; kingdom Metazoa; phylum Arthropoda; class Insecta; order Lepidoptera; family Crambidae; genus Agriphila; species Agriphila geniculea. Next base: position 8,964,212 of record OX038873.1, on the reverse strand, counting down.
TGCAAAAATATAAATAAATAAATATATGCTTCACGTGACTGTCCAAAATGTAGCAAGTATGCTACAATGTAGTAAGTATGCTACACTTTAGACAGTTTCGAGATAAGTGCACGCTTGAAACCTTGCTTGGACAAATGGAATATATCGACATCGTGAAATTTATCATTGTATAGTTTGGATAGGCGAGTCATGACAGCATTCTTACCATAGTTCGTACGATGTCTAGGCACAGATAGAAGTGGGGTTTTTCTCGTGCGGTACCTAGGAGTGCAGAACCTAATGGTGGCGAGTAGGTTGGCACTGTTCAGGTGATTATGAAGGATATCATGTAAAAGGCACATATCAAGTAATTCGCGACGAGATTTAAGCGGTAACATTTCGTATTTAAGGCAGTCCTCCTCATACTTGCCACGGCGCGCACGGGTCTTGAAAGAGAGGTGTTTTATGAAGAGTCTTTGTATCCTTTCCAGTCTGTTTGTATATATGGCATACTGCGGCGACCAAATTGGACTGCCATATTCAAGAATACTACGACAGTAAGCATAATATATAGTTTTCAGACTTTGAATCTTTTTGAAGGGTTTGCATGTCCTTATGATAAAACCAAGGTTGCGGTATGACCTGTTAACTATACTATTGATGTGTTCAGAAAACAACATTTTAGAATCCAAAAGAATTCCTAGGTCCTTAACAACTTCTGTTCTTTTGATTAACACACCATTAAAGTGATACGGATAAAGGATTTTATTTTTCTTGCGAGTGAAACTGATGCATTGACATTTGTTTATGTTTACAGTGATATTATTACGAGTGTAATATGAGAACAAGTTATCTAAATCACGCTGAATGAGTTCACAATCTTGAAGAGAAGCTATTTTCAAGAACACTTTTTTATCATCAGCGTATAGTAGGTTTGAATACCTAAAGCATTGGTTGATGTCATGGATGTACGCACAGTAGAACAAAGGACCGAGATGTGATCCTTGAGGAACACCGGATGGGATTGAAATAAAATCAGACTTAAAACCACCAATGACAACGGCCTGCATGCGGTTCGAGAGATAAGAGGTGACCCATCTCAACAGATCGCCTCGAATTCCCAGCTCATACAATTTACGAAGGAGAATGATGTGATCTACACGATCGAAAGCTTTTTCAAAATCCGTGTAGATCACATCAACCTGTCCGCATTCCTCCATTTCACAAAGAACATAGTTACTGAATTCAGCCAAATTAGATATAGTCGATTTTCGCTTAAGAAAACCGTGCTGATGGTGTGAGATGCCTTTTGTAATTATATGATAGATCTTGTCATATACAAACCCTTCCATCATCTTACTTAAGGTATTCAAAATAGAAATAGGAAGATAGTTACTTATCTCCACCCTTGAACCCTTTTTATGAATAGGTACAATGTACGCTTTTTTCCAATCTGTTGGAAAGACACCCTGCTTCAATGACGAGTTGAACAACACGGAAATAGGGTAGGCCAATGATTCAGCGCAACCACGCAAAAACACAGGTCCCACACCACGCCCGGGGCCCTTAGATGTATCCCGTGTTTTAAGCATAGTCAGAACTTCGTCTACGGAAACAGTAAGATTAGTAATTGTGTCCCCAGAGCAGTGTATGTCATCATTGCATGTGAAGGTAGGGTTAGATGAACAAGATGTAGCAAACATGCTACTGAAATAATTATTAAATTCTGCACATATAGCCTGACCCTCTGCAATGGAATTACCTTGGTAAGTGAACTGTTTGGGGTATTGGGAACCGCCGCGTTTGGATTTAACGTACGACCAGAAGGCCTTAGGTGCATTACGAATCCCCTCCTCAATACTAGAGACATACTTATTAAAACATTGATTTTCTAGTGACCATTCACGAGCACGAAGCCTGGCAAACTCATCGTAGTCACGGGGATTTTTATAACGTTTCCATTTTTTATGCAATTTAGTTTTTTCCCGTATTACCTTGAGCAAGGCAGAGTTATACCATATGGGATATTTTTTATTTTGCGTGTTTGAGCTTTTTAAGGGTATAAACATGTTAAAACATACTTCTAGCCTTTCATAAAACATACATAGTGCTTCGTCTATAGAGACATCACTTAAAATACTATCCCAGTCAGTTTTTTTAAAATGGCTATTTATGGCTGCATAGTCGCATTTACCAAAATTACGTCGAGATTGAACGGTTTCCACGAAGGGTGTAACGAGTAAATCTGTAATGTCAATGAACAAAGATGGGTGGTATTTGTCCTGAGTATTTGTAATGGTGTTTGTAATGAACAAAGATGGTACCTATATCAAAATTTTTTCAACAACCCTAGCATCGCTACAAAATGGATGTGAGTTTTGACCTACATCGTGGCATGATGCCAAACGATTGATCGTAGTTTGGCTGTACACCAAACGATTTACGCCGTGTGTGGCCTCAAAAATTGGCAACCGTCCATTTGATTTAAGGTGCGGCACATTTGTCTGACGCCACGTCTTAACACGTGTTAACACGCCGTCATGTGACATCGGTTTTCATAGTAAATGCATGCACTAGGTTCACTGGCGGCGTAAGGGGGGGCGGTGGGGGCGGTCCGCCCCGGGTACCATGCATCAAGGGGTGCCAACGTGTGTTGTGGTTGTGACAACTCACTCGCGGTCTCGCGCATCTCCTCTGCCCGGCGTGCGTTCCGAGGCTTCGCTCGAGTCAGGGGCGGCCCTAGGGCGGTGCGATCGCACTGGGTGCCCTCTTGTGGGACGCCAAAAACGCCCGACCACCGATCGACTATCAATTATGTAGTTGCCTGGTGACGAGCAACCACGCGACGATTGAAACTGACTAATAAAATTGCGCTGCGTGACCGTTTTTCACTATAAACAAGCAAGATCGTGGATGAAACTAACTAAAAATCGCGCTGCGCGGCCGTTTTTTGTTACTATAAACAGGCAAAATTACAAGGTTAGTGGATGACACTGACTAAAAATCTCGCTGCGCGGCCTTTTTTTTACTGTAAATAGAGAAGACTGCAAAATTAGTGGATACAACTAATTAAAAACCGAAAAACGTTGTTGTTTATAATGTTTGTAATCTAGGTACTCCTGCGAGGTATTGTTGGTGTTTTACAAATAATCCTGTATAGGTATTAGGGGTAAGAAAGGGGGGTGTCATTATTGAATCTCGCACCATCATAAAACTTGCTTCGGGCCGCCCCTGGCTCGAGTGCATTGCCCCTCTAATCTAACCGTTCCGTGGCTCGGTGAAATATTACTCTGAACGCTGTCAGAGCGTAGTTTCATCCGTTCCGTGGCTCAGAGCGCAGCAACCAAACAACCATCAAAATCGGTGGATGAATAACGCTCTGACTTTTATCTCTACAAAATAATGTCATAGTAATTTGACATTATTTTGTATTATTTTGTCTAAGCTTCAAAACTTTCATGGTTGCACCAGGGGCGGATTTAAGGGTCGACAACTGTGGCAACTGCCCAGGGGCCTTCACAAGAGAGGGGCCTCCACATAAATAATTTTATTAAAAAAATCTTACTCAACGAAAGAGTACGTAATATAACGATTTGAGCTAGATTTCAATGAAATGATCAATTATTTAGTTAGAATGATGTAGAAAGAAAGAAAAGAAAAAAGAAAGAAAGAAGAAGTTAATCGCCACACACACGGCTCGGAGCGCGCGGCGCGCTACGCACGCCGCTACTTGACTTCTACACAAGAAGTGGGTACAAAGATAAAGATATCTTTCAAGAAACCACCCAATTATGTAGAATTTTACAAAAAACTAAGCTTAAAGAGTTAAATCACCGTTCTGCCCAGAGCCACGGTAAGATACCATTAGCGTGCCGGAGCGCGCGGCGCGCTTCGCACGCCGCGACTACACTTTTACACGAGAAGTGAGTACAAAGATAAAAACCGCCCACTTTTGTAGAATTTTACAAAAATTAAGCGCAGGGAAAAGTTATAATTAAGTTTAGCCCTCAAAAGAAATCTTTTCTTTCTGACAAGGTCAATGTAGGTAGACGTATATAAAGGGGCGACATAATCTCTATTGCACTCGGGCGTTTAGACCTAACGGCGGACCTGCTTGCGAGAAAAATCTTATGTAACCTATTTGAAAAATAATTGGGGGCCTCCACTCCCTTGTTGTCTCAGGGCCTCCACGCTCTAAATCCGACTTTGGTACATAAGCATGTTTAGTATTTATTGTTTTATTTTGGGGGTGCTAAATAGAAAACAGCCCCGGATATCCCATCCTACGCCGCCTCTGACTAGGTTCACACTTATCTTATAACACGTCGCTGACGCGACCAAATCCCATTTCAGATTGCATCATATTGCGTGTTAACACGTGTTGTGACGCGTGCGATGCTTTAGTAGGTTTGGAAGGTGTTTTCGATATCGATAAATCTATAGATATTTATCGATAATATTTATATGTATAATTTTAAATAAGAGTAATTACGTATGAAGAGGTAGGGCATTTTTTAAATAAATTTGTTTTTATTTTGTTTGATCGATATACAATATACTGAAAAAAGCTGCATAGTCAGAATTTATTTTTAAATTAGAATATATTTATTTTTTGGCCATGTTGCTACCAAAGAATTGTTTTATTTCAAAGATCTTATCCCTATAAGCAAAACATTATCCACTCAGGCGCTGCGGGTTACACTTTGATACCCGGCGCGTAAGAGGTAAAGCGATTGGGGCTCGAATCTGCGCCTCAGCTGTGCACGTTGCTAGTGATGGTAAAACGTTATTCATTCAGTTATAGGACTTTTAACTCGAGTTATTTCAATTGAAATAGCTTTTAGTCGAACAGCTCTAATGCTGAGAAACAAAATGTCTATGGTCATAGAAAAAAAAACGAGCATCGTTTTGGCGTGAACTTTTGAATAAGTGGAGTGTTGTTGTGTGTTTTCTTCTGCAGAATTAACAATGAAATAAGTATTTTTGAATAATAATTTGTTATAAACTCAGTAATAGGGTTACGTATATAATAACTTTTAACTTTGTTATAAAAAAAATCTGTTCAAATTATGGCAGAAAATATTTTTTAAATTGATCGTGTCCTAGGCCAATCTTTAATATGGTTAGTAAATGTATGTAAAATTATTTATATTGTAAAAACTACGTGTCCACTATATTTAGATATTTTATAGAAATAAATTAAAGCATTTTTCATCACTGTTTATTTCGGGAAATATTAGTTATCTTTTTAATTCTATATTCAGGTGAAATAATATTGATATATGCCGCCGCGGGCTGCAAGTTGCTGCCCCAACTCGGTCATTAAATATGTAAAGGTGTGTTCAGATGTATTTGATTGTTCGCTGGACAATTGAACATTATCTTGACTTGGATTGTTTGTTTACATTATCCTGTAGATGTAAATCTAAACTCGGCAATGCACTTAATTAATGGTGTTCGGTCAGCTTACAGTTACACACAACTAAGATAAGAACACACTTGAGTTTAGAGTGAAAAAAGATTAGAAGCGATTGAAAACTTGGAACTTCTAATTTCGACTCTATGTCACTGCTTTTAAAGCTTATCTTCTTTTGGCACAGTTAAGTGGTCGAGGGTTTGTTACGGTACTTTTTTTAGGGTTCCGGAGATTCTTGCGTCATCGCTGGGTAAATTGTTAATCTTTTATGAACTTGAAATATGTATGATGAGTTTACTGCAATTCAAAGTGCGTAGGTATACAATATTAATTAATCATATAGATTCTATATTATAGAATATTCCTACGTTGGTAAGAACTACTTATTTAGATTAATTTACGTTAAAAAGTAGTCAACATTTAAATTGGAAATCACTAATGCAAAAAAAGTAATTTTAGATAAGAACTTAGTTTACTATTGAAGTTTATAGTTGCACTTTACTATAAGAGAGTACTTAGCTTAATTTCAATTATTATTTTTTAACTAAATTAAAAAAATCAGCTACCGTTTCTCGAAAAATCTTGGTTGTAGCTATACAAGGTGTATTTGTGGTCCACTCTCCAAATTTTAAGGATGTGTTCAGTCCATGAAACTTAACAACTTTCTCTAAGAAACATAGGATCAAATATGTAAAAAAAAAATACTTTTCATACAATTCAAAGAGATCACGTGATCAGTAAGTATGGAATGACCAAAATTTTTTGGTGTATTTCGACACATGTTTCATGGAGAAAGTTGTTCAGTTTATAAATACACCTAAATACACCTTGTATATTATAATGTGATGTCAACAAAAATAATATAATAGAAAGCGGGTTTTGATTTTACTGCAGACACGTGCATTTTTTTTGAAAAATTACAAAAGACCCTAAACTCGACACGTTTTTATTTACTTTGAGCCATTATTATGTGCCACAAGAAGACGCATCAAAACATAATTTTTAGTTATTTGTGAAGTTTTAACAGGTGTCGCAAAGAAAAAGAAATACTTTCAGATTGCAATACCTATGTTTATAGACAGTAGTATCAGGGCCTGATTTACCCACAGGCTAATAAGGCTTATAGCCTAGGGTGCAAGGGCTATTAGTTAGGGGGGCGCCTAGCTTGAAACTTTCAAGCACCACTTATAAAATAACCTTTTGAAATTTTAAAATCCACGCGTAAAATCTTCCTTGGGTTTGGAACAATTCATGCGCTCTTTTACCCGTTCATCCCCCATCCATAAGAATAAATAAAACTTACTAGAACGGACACTCCCGCCCCGAAAAGGCCCAAAGTCACAATATTAGCCTACTTGTTAAACGTGAAACTCAGTCGGGCTGCCACGGCCGGCCCGTTTCCGCACACGCGTTTGCCTGTTTGTGCGTTCCGTACGATCTTGGAAATAAATTACAATGGCGTCAAATTATTGTGGTGTGTTTGGTCATACAACCGCCTTAAAGTATAAAGTATCTATTTCGTTACGTGATGGAAGTTGAAACATAACGAAACAGTAACTGGCTTATTCAGAGTGCGTTCGTTAAACTAGGGCCAAAGTTAACATGGCGTTAGACTGCGGACTAACGCCATTTTAGCGCAAATCGTATTCAGAGTGACAGTTTAACGTTTGGTCTCACCGTTTAAGGATTAAAAGGTGCATTGTGATTGGTTTACAAGGATTAAACCAGGTTTTGTTAAAACAGTCTTGCACCCCAGTTTTGCGAAACATCTCTGAATAAGACAGTAAGAGGATTAAAACCTAAAAATGTTTTAGAAGAAGGTAGGTACATTTTAATTAAATGTAATTTAACTTCCATACTAAAAGTTTATTTACTTTATTTATACAAAGTCAGGAGTAGGTAAGTACTTACCCAGAAAAAGTGGATATTTTATTTTTGTATCTACAAACTAAACTAAAATAATGATTTAAAACTATAGAAAAACTCATATTTTAGCGATATTATCTTTAAACGTAAGCAATATTTAACAGTAAGGAAGTAGTTATATAAATGGCGGCATTTGGGACTCGGATAAAGAAGAGTCCGTTCTAGTAAATTTTATTTATTCTTTCTTATGCCCCATCCCGACACGCAGAGTCGCAGACCCACCCTGTGGTGCGTGCATGAACCGGGACAGATACAGGCACACACACACACACACACACACACACACACACACACACACACACACACACACACACAGTTCGTAATTAAAAGAATTTGAACTCTGAAAACAAACACGTGCGAAACTAAAAAGTCGAATCGTGAAAAAAACACAGAATGGTCAAATTCCTTTGTTAACACAATGAATAGTTAAAAACAAAAACTTCTGCCAAATCTTGCTGTGACCACGCCCGGGTCACAAACCTACCTAGTAGAGTTAAAATACCATGGTAAGTGGTCAAATCAAATATTTAGTTTTGTCATTGCGTATTGTATTGGTGATGGTGATACCCGTTCGTATTCGTATCGTTCATGCGCGCTCGCGACTCACGTAGCTATTGATTATAATATTTGTGATTAATAGATGGTTGATTTCAAAATCAGAAAGGCAGTAGGTACGTACGTAAATAAAAAAAATATTATGTTCAAATAAAACGGACTAAAAAGTACAAAATAATTGCTTCAGTAAAGATTTATAACCCCTATACTTACAGAACTTAGGTTTAAAACTGTATAGGGTTATAATTTTTTTACGGGAAAAATTATTTTATACTTTTAGTCAGTTTTAAAACGTGTTTTTTATTAAAAAAATATTTTTTCAGTTTATTTTCTGCTATTTAATCAACGGGCTTAAACTAAAAATAGGAAATCAATTAATTGGGAGACTGGGTATAATAAAAAACTTTTAATGGGATACTTAAATACTAAACCTGGCAGCGGTTTATTATTTGGGTGACAAAATAACTAAACGGGCGACAAACTGAGGGTTACAGGGTTAGGGTAAAACGGGCAATTACATCTGGGAGATTTAAGTTAACAGTGAAAATTCTAAATGATTGACAAAAATACTGAGTGAACAACCTGTTACTGTCTTATTCAGAGATGTTTCACAAAACTGGGGTGCAAGACTGTTTTAACAAAACCTGGTTTAATGCTTGTAAACCAATCACAATGCACCTTTTAATCCTTAAACGGAGACCAAACGTTAAACTGTCACTCTGAATACGATTTGCGCTAAAATGGCGTTAGTCTGCAGTCTAACGCCATGTTAACTTTGGCGCTAGTTTAACGAACGCACTCTGAATAAGCCAGTGTGAGTCTGTCTAAAAAGTCAATTTACATGAGATATTATGAAATTATTTATAAAAACTTATACTGGTAACCCTGTTAGTGCAGAATATAGCTTTACTCAGTTTTATTTAAATGGGCGAGGTGGTTAGGGATTTAGGTGGGTGTTAATATTACCTTTGAAATTACCCATGTAAACTGACTTTTTAGACAGAATCTATACCAAGTAGGTAACCATATAACTGATTTAAGCTGCCCATTATGGTATTTTTGTCATCTCGATTAGGATAATAGTCACCTTTTTTAAATAATATATATAGGTCAAATTTTAAATGTTTTGTGTGCCCTAAGTTTGTCGCCCAAATAGTAATTTGGTCGTCCGTTCTGAATAACTAGTTAGGTAAATATACCTACCTAACCTATCTAGTTATTCAGAACGTATGAATGTTGACTGTATTCAACAAAGTTATGACCTGAGTTTGAAAACAAATCGCTTGCAAGGATGGAACCTAAAGTTCGTCTTTTACCTGCCTCCATAGTTTTTATACAAAAGATGCTGTTGTGACTTTTCGGTAAATGCAAGACAATACAGACTACCTACTCAATCTAGAAATAAACCTCAAGGTGTTCAGCTCATAGCATTGCTGAGAGTACCTACTCAATAAAGTCTATTATTTACTTTTTTAATTTAAGCAAAAGTATGCTTTCATAGCATTAAAAAAAGATCTTGAAAGTGAATATCTTGAAAGTGACTCTTTTCTGTGATCAAAAAAGGGTGACCGGAAGGGTTGTAATTGTTAGCCAAAATTGTATCCTCATATCGTTAATGGAATAAGTTAGGATAGTGTTAAAACATTAGTACATAAAAATTTTGTTACATGAGTGTTCACGGTTGTTAAATGAACAAAGAAAATGCTAGTATTAAAAATGCAAATTTTTGAAAATTCTCTATATAAATCTGCAATTTCAGAGGTAAAGAACTATTTTGCACCATGCAGCAGCACGTGCGCCGTGCGCTTTGTTTTGTACTGGCAAAAAAGGCAAGTTTTTTGGCATTAAGATTTTTTCTTGTTAGTTTTTGTGTTGACCAGTGGCCCTACCACCTACCATGAGGTCCATGAGTTGATGCAAACTGTTTACGTTACCATAAACTATCCGATACACTGCTTACAGTCAGTGTGAGTGAAAGAGACAAAACGATAGTTTACGGTAACGTAAACAGTTTGCACACAGAGCCACAGAAGTTACTATTCTTACCCAGACTACTCAAATTAAGCTCAAATTGTAGAAAATTCAATTAGCTTTATAAACATATACATCAAAGTTACCTGAAATTAAAATGCTTCATTGTTGTGGTAGTTTTTTGAAAAAAAACTGGAACAAGTGCGAAGACTTAAAATAAAAAAGGAGTTTGAAAACTTTGGTTATTGTGTCATTTTACAGAAACTGCTAAATATATAACATTTTTTATACCGAAAATGTAAATACGTTATTGATTTATCAGAAAATTATACTACACTTGATCTTTTAGCCAGACGGACAGTTATAATTAGCGACACTGTGGCGCGTCAGGGACGTTTGCGGAAGCACGAATAGATGATTTCGCGGCTATTATTCGTAAGAGAGTACCTCCCTGATGTGCTGCGTGCGCGGCAGCGCTAACAGCATTCTGCAAGGTATAGCACAGAGGGTGAACGGGCCGATGCTGAAACATTGGGTTTCAGCTCATGTTATGGCGTTGGGACGTGCCATAAAATAATTGTAATTTGTTTTATTTTTAATTATTTTTATCAATCATTTTCAAATAATAACATAGTACATATAAGTGCATTGTTACTAACAAATTATGGATTTATATTAATTCTGAAATAAATGATTATTATTATTATTTGTTATGTTGTTTGCAAAATTCTCAGTTCAAAACTGATTATATAGGATCTGCACGGGCGCACCAAGTGACAAATCCCCCTAATTATTTAATTGAAGTTTGTATCTTCTTGCAAGAAATTGCGGACTATCCTGCAACTATTTAAAATGGCTGCCTTTTGCATGGTTACATATGAGTTAGGCGGAAAATCGAATAATTTTAGGTTAAAATGTAAATTTTTTGGTATAACACCAGTGCTGGAAAGCACCAAAGGCACGATGTACACATTTTGCAAATTCCAGATTCTTAATATCTCTTGTTTAAGTTCCGTATAATTATTTATGTAATTTTTCTGAAACGGATTTAAGAAGGTTATGGGTGGGAGGTGTTGTAATGTCTATTAAATTATTATTATTATTATTTTAGAATGAAGGCAGAGGTGGAGTGCTACTTTAACCCGACGCCGCCCGTATGAAATTGTTTTTGTGAGCATAGTTTGGCCCAGCTCAATATTAGTTAGAATAGAAACAGCCTACAGATCAGTTTTCATTATGCGGCCATATTTTATCACGAGTTGTTACTCTCAATTTTTTTTTGTATGGAGGTTCATTCCCACTAATACTATTTTTGTGATGGAAACCTTGAATATTCTAAGATTATTTTTCAATTAACGACTCTGTATGAAATAAAACAGGGAGAAAAAACAGCCTCTGATGTGTTTCTTGCCGGTTCTTCTCGTTACAAGGTCTCCCTCCGTAGTATTTGCTAACCAATGGCCTAGCAGCATTGAAGTTCATAGATGCTTGTAACAGCTTCTGAATAAATGTATTAATTTTCATTATAAACTGAAAAATATATCTTATTTATTTTCAATGCGGCCGCCTGTTTCGTAGAATTTCTTCTCGTATTGGTATGGTTTGTGTTTACATAATTTTGTTGTTAAGGGTATTTTTCTCCCGACTAGGATATAAAACTTCAGATGGAACCCTCGATTTGTAAACTTGACTCGCTCTTGGTTCGATTTTTAATTGAAACACTAGCTATAGCTAGCTATGGACACACTGGCCCCGATAATTAACAAAGGTGTTTGTTGGCATTACAAGATGGACTAAAATGCGTGCTAAGCATTATACGTCATTTGTTATTATAGGGTTTTTATTATCAACATTCTACCTTTTATACGTAGTTCAAATTCCAGCTTCGTTTAGTTGAGAGAAAAAAATCACAGTGAAAAGACCTTTATCGTGTAGCTTAATAAAACCGCTCCGGGCGCGAATCCGTGCCCCAGTCACTGTGATTAGGTCTCTTTCAATGTACTTTGCCAGTTAATTAGCCTAGATTTCTTTTGTTATTTTAAATAGTGCAATAATTCAAATTGTTCACAATTTAATGTAGTTTCTTGTGTGATATTAATCTTTCTGTATAATAGTGTAATAGTGATATAATATGAACATTTGTGAACAGTGACGGAACAAGGCGGTTGGTGTCTTCAATGATTTTTAGAAAGGTTTTTACAATTTATTTTTTCACTTATTATTGTGTAAAATCAATGATTATATTGTTTTCCACGTTTATCGATTAGCGTATAGTTGGCAGCCTCACCATGGAATTAGAAGGTTTTGACTAGGTCAAAAAATTGTTAGTAAATAGTTATAAATAGTGAACTATAACATATAAATAGTGATACTATGGTTCAAAAGATATTTGAGTATCTTGGTGAGGCTGCTATCTTGACGTCAAGCTAGCAGACACCTTAAGAAATACAGTTCGTATCAATGTGATTTATATGCCAAAAAATTGTTAGGAAATAGTGAATCGTATACGCAAAATTTCAATAATATTGCTTCAGTACAAGCCGAGATATTACGATCTCAAAGTGGGCTGCTAACTTGACGTTTCTGGCAATGGCGATTCCAGAGAAACGGGTACAAGTTATAAACAAATAAATACATCAAAAAATTGTTAGTGAAATTGTGATTCTTACGATTTAAATAAAAAAAGAATTCTTCATTGCTATTTTCTAAAAATCGAATGTTAACTTCTACATAGTAATCTGAATATAGGCTGTCGATCAATATTGAACTTTGCTCCACAGTAATAAGGTTTAAACTTGATTGCAATCATGAGGTGAGTACTATCAAGCAAAGACACCTTAAGAAATACAGTTCGTATCAATGTGATTTATATGCTAAAAAATTGTTAGGAAATAGTGAATCGTATACGCAAAATTTCAATAATATTGCTTCAGTACAAGCCGAGATATTACGATCTCAAAGTGGGCTGCTAACTTGACGTTTCTGGCAATGGCGATTCCAGAGAAACGGGTACAAGTTATAAACAAATAAATATATCAAAAAATTGTTAGTGAAATTGTGATTCTTACGATATAAATAAAAAAAGAATTCTTCATTGCTATTTTCTAAAATTCGAATGTTAACTTCTACATAGTACTCTGAATATAGGCTGCCGATCAATATTGAACTTTGCTCCACAGTAATAAGGTTTAAACTTGATTGCAATCATGAGGTGAGTACTATCAAGCAAAAAAGTGAAATTTATATCTTTTGACTGTGTCAATATTCATATCCTCGGTGCAAGGCTATTGATTTGGTATAAGTAAACAAATATTTTTCTACTTACTTTTTTAATTTATTTTTTATTAAATCTCATCAAAAAAAATTGATTGTGTAATACTACTCTAATAATAATTAATACTACTGCTCTAATCATCGGTAATACCACAGCCTAGAGAGTATTCTTCTTACAGTCGGACATCGCCCTTTGTGTTGGCGCAAAAGCCGCCGTTCGTCTAGACAGTTGACGCAACGACTAAAAGTGTAAGGGTTGGCACGATGTAATTTGCCTTTTCGAATTTTAAAAATATATAGGAAAAATAAGATAGACACTTCAAAATTCTTGTTTTATTCTTTGAATTATTTATTGTCATTTTTTTCTAGAAGGTAAGAATATTTTTTTCAAATTTGTCTCTTTTCCTTCTTTTAATGCTCTTAAAATAAGGAAAAGAAAAAGTTTTTCTTAGTATTTTCTCTTTCTTTCTTCTTCTTGCATCATAAGTGCGAGGAATTATAGGAATTATGGAAAGGATATGGAAAGGATGTATGATAATCATAATTTTAATTGTAAATCATTACTAATTTAGGGCTAAATAAGTATAAAATATATCTTAAATTAGTACTCAATTAGGAAATAATAATGAAAAAATAAGTTCCAAGATGGCGGCTGACAACTTTTTTGTTTATGGGCCGATATCGATGAAACTTGGTTTTTGGTACTATTTTGACACAAAAATAACAACGCAAGGTAACGCAATGTAAAAATATTAAAAAATTCAAGATGGCGGCCAACTTTTTTGTTTGCGGGCCGATTTCGATGAAACTCGGTTTTTGGTAGTATTTTGACAAGAAAACAGCAACGCAATGTTAAAAATGTAAAAAATTCAAGATGGCGGCCAACTTTTTTGTTTGCGGACCGATTTCGATGAAACTCGGTTTTTGGTAGTACTTTGGCAAGAAAACTGCAACGCAATGTTAAAAAAAATAAAAATTCAAGATGGCGGCCAACTTTTTTGTTTGCGGACCAATTTCGATGAACCTCGGTTTTTGGTACCTAGTATTTTGGCAAGAAAACAGCATCGCAATGTTAAAAAAAAAAAAAATTCAAGATGGCGGTAATTTTTTCTGTTTGCGGGCCGATTTCGATGAAAATCAGTTTTTGGTAGTATTTTGACAAGAAAACAGCAACTCAATGTTAAAAATGTAAAAAAATTCAAGATGGCGGCCAACTTTTTTGTTTGCGTACCGATTTCGATGAAACTCGGTTTTTGGTAGTATTTTAGCAAGAAAACAGCAACGCAATGTTAAAAATGAAAAAAATTCAAGGTGGCGGCCAACTTTTTTGTTTGCGGGCCGATTTCGATGAAACTCGGTTTTTCGTAGTATTTTGGTAAGAAAACAGCAACGCAATGTTAAAAATGAAAAAAATTCAAGACGGCGGCCAACTTTTTTGTTTGCGGGCCGATTTCGATGAAACTCGGTTTTTCGTAGTTTTTGGCAAGAAAACAGCAACGCAATGTTAAAAATGTAAAAAATTCAAGACGGCAGCCAACTTTTTTGTTTGCGGACCGATTTCGATGAAACTCGGTTTTTGGTACCTAGTATTTTGGCAAGAAAACAGCAACGCAATGTAAAAAAAAATAAAAATTCAAGATGGCGGTAATTTTTTTTGTTTGCGGGCCGATTTCGATGAAACTCAGTTTTTGGTAGTATTTTGACAAGAAAACAGCAACTCAATGTTAAAAATGTAAAAAATTCAAGATGGCGGCCAACTTTTTTGTTTGCGGACCGATTTCGATGAAACTCAGTTTTGGGAACTATTTCGACAACAAAACAGCAAAGCAATATTAAAAATATAAAAATCCAAGATGGCGGCCAACTTTTTGTTTGTGTTGTGGGCCAATTTAGATAAAACTCGATTTTGGATACTATTTTAACAACAAAACAGCAACGCAATGTTAAAAATATGAAAAATCCAAGATGGCGGCCAACTTTTTTGTTTGTGGGCTGATTTAGAAGAAATTCGGTTTTGGGTACTATTTCGACAACAAAACAGCAACGCAATGTTGAAAATATGAACTATCCAAGATGGCGGCCAACTTTTTTGTTTGTGGGCCTATTTAGAAGAAACTCGGTTTTGGGTACTATTTCGACAACAAAACAGCAACGCAATGTTAAAAATATAAAAAATCCAAGATGGCGGCCAACTTTTTTGTTTGTGGGCCGATTTAGATAAAACTCGGTTTTGGGTACTATTTCGACAACAAAACAGCAACGCAATGCTAAAAATATAAAAAAATCCAAGATGGCGGCCAACTTTTTTGTTTGTGGGCCGATTTAGATGAAACTCGGTCTTTGATACTATTTCGACAACAAAACAGCAACGCAATGTTAAGAATACAAAAATCCTAGATGGCGGCCAACTTTTTGTTTGTGGGCCGACTTAGATAAAACTCGATTTCGGATACTATTTCGACAACAAAACAGCAACGCAATGTTAAAAATATGAAAAATCCAAGATGGCGGCCATCTTTTCTGTTTGTGGGCCGATTTAGATGAAATTCGGTTTTGTGGACTATTTTGACAACAAAGCAGCAATACAATGTTAAAAATATAAAAAATCCAAGATGGCGGCCAACTTTTTTGTTTGTGGGCCGATTTAGATGAAACTCGGTTTTGGGTACTATTTCGACAACAAAACAGCAACGCAACTTTAAAAATAAAAAAAAATTCAAGATGGTGGCCAACTTTTTGTTTGTGGGCCGATTTAGATGAAACTCGGTTTTGGGTACTATTTCGACAACAAAACAGCAAAGCAATATTAAAATTATAAAAAAATCCAAGATGGCGGCCAACTTATTTGTTTGTGGGCCGATTTAGATGAAACTCGGTTTTGGGTACTATTTCGACAATAAAACAGTAACGCAATGTTAAAAATATAAAAAAATCCAAGATGGCGGCCAACTTTTTTGTTTGTGGGCCGATTTAGAAGAGAATGTTAAAAATATAAAAAAATCCAAGATAGTTGCCAACTTTTTTTTTGTGGGCCGATTTGTTTTATTCATTTATTAACATCAACAAGTTTAACATTTAATAATTCACAGCAAAAAGAAAATGAATAACACTTTAAATGCAATCTCAATTATAGATGTTACACATTAGCAAATCAAAATTATAAATATTATACTTATTATATATAAAGCATGCAATACAATTCCAATTGATCAAACATTTTTAAATCAAAATAAATCATTCAGAGAAGAGCACGGTTACAGTTGTCTATAAAGTGTGATAAAATATGCTTTTTTAAAGGAGGAGGCAGGTAACCACCGCAAATGTTCAACTTCTCAGAATTAACTCCGTCACTTCCGACACGCACCCACAAGTCCTCGCAGTCATCTACTCAGTACACCTTTACTCTTGTGAATCTTCACAAGAGTAAAGGCGCACTGAGTTCAATCTTTTGGAGACAGCAATTTCTGTCAAGATTATTACATCATAAGAATTACAAACGATATTATTGAAAATGTCGACAGTCTTCCTCCGCAATCCTATTACATTCTGGTAGAATACAATTATATCATTAAAAGAGCCCGTTAGTAAAACAAAATATAACAAGGCAACTTTAGCGTTCTTTATGATAAACCTTTGAGAGTCTCATGATTCCGTATGTATACGTAGTTAGCCTCCTCGTTCTTCCGTACAAAGATTTTTCCATCGCGTACCCAGATGAATTTATATTTCAGCTCCCTGACAATGCGACGAGTCGCTACATGCAGTTGTTTTGCTTTTGGTGTCAGATGTTCTGTCACGTAAACTGGTGATTTTTGTTTGCGGCCGATACCCAGATGACTGGTGTTAAGTTTTTCCCTAGAATTGTTTTTGTTAAACGTTATTGTAGCCGCCAGAAACTGGTCTCGAAGGCGAGGACTGTTGAACTTTACGAGTATGGAGCGTGGGCAGGGACTTTTATTGTCTTTGCAACGTATACAACCCAGTCTAGTTAACTCGGCACCTGAAGCTCGATAGACCCCTCTCGTTTTTTCCTTTCCTCACACCACCGTCGTCAATTTTTTGAAAGTTTTCGATAGATTATCGATAAATTATCACTAACAAATGTACTAAAGCTACTGGCATGACGACAGTGGCGTGAGGAAAGGAGAAAACGAAGGGGGTCTATCGCGCTTCAGGTGCCGAGTTAACTCGACCGGGTTATATACATTGCATGAATATTGCTCCATCCATGATATTAGGACATCCCGCGCACTCAGATGATCCTTTAGTCGACATTTTTTATTCTTATACAATTTCAATAATCTTATACCTTACTACGGCTTTGGTGAATGAAGATGTTTTAGTAAATCAAAATTAATTGAAAAGTAATGTCCAAAAATATCTTCAATACAAATTTAAAAAAAAATATCTTTAAAAATAAATAAAATGTCTCTAAAAAAAATTTGAGAGAAAAAGTCTTTATAAGCGAGGATCGATCTTCGGGCCACTCACAGCTGAATTCAGTATGCAGCACTCAGTGTGCTAACGTATGCGCCAAAGCGACTTAAAGCGTTCAAAGTATTGATCAGTTAAGTAGGGTTTGAAACTTGATGTATGAGTTGGTTTGAGTATGAGGTCAAGACGAAAATAATAATTATTGTACTACCTCAACACTGATAATATCACTGATGATAATATTTAGTTTTAACACTGGAGATGAGATTTATTACGCAAATTAAAGCGCAGTTTTATCACTTTTCTGAGGATAATGCTCAGACTATATTCAGCAGTTTTTAATAATCCACTGATTAAAAAAGGCACTGAATATTTTTTGAGCACAAATACACACTTTTAAACCATAGGTATAGTTCTACAAACGATATCACTGGTGAATCACTAGACAAATTATTGATTTAACTTGATTCCAAATGTTAGAATTGTGATTTAAAATTATTCGGCAATATTTAACGTAGAGACTATGTTTACTACAAAGCGCCATCTGGCGGATTTAGATGAAACTCCGTACTATTTCTAACATTGCGTTGCTGTTTTGTTGTCAAAATAGTACCGAAAACCGAGTTTCATCTAAATCGGCCCACAAACAAAAAAGTTGGCCGCCATCTTGGGTTTTTTATATTTTAAACATTGTGTTGCTGTTTTATTGTCAAAATAGTACCCGAAACCGAGTTTTATCTAAATCGGCCCATAAACAAAAAAGATGGCCGCCATCTTGGATTTTTTATATTTTTAACATTGCGTTGCTGTTTTGTTGTCGAAATAGTACCCAAAACCGAGTTTTATCTGAATCGGCCCACAAACAAAAAAGTTGGTAGCATCTTGGGATTTTTTTATTTTTAACATTGCGTTGCTGTTTTGTTGTCAAAATAGTACTCAAAACCGAGTTTCATTTAAATTGGCCCACAAACAAAAAAGTTGGCCGCCATCTTGGATTTTTTTATATTTTTAACATTACTTTGCTGTTTTGTTGTCGAAATAGTACCCAAAACAGAGTTTCATCTAAATCGGCCCACAAACAAAAAAGTTGGTCGCCATCTTGGATTTTTTATATTTTTAACATTGCGTTGCTGTTTTGTTGTCAAAATAGTACCTAAAACCGAGTGTCATCTAAATCGGCCCACAAACAAAAATTTGGCCGCCATCTTAGATTTTTTATATTTTTTACTTTGCGTTGCTGTTTTGTTGTCGAAATAGTACCCAAAACCGAGTTTCATCGAAATCGGCCACCAAACATAAAATTTGGCTGCAATCTTTTAGATTTATTTATTTATTATTACTTTAGATTTATTACTAAAATTGTAATAATAGGCACGATCTGGCAACATTACCATGTGGTAAATACTGAGCCTGTAGGCGTGCGTTTTCATTCCATCGTTGGAATTGGAATTATCAGTATTTACCACACAGTTGGACCACAGTAAATACTGTGTGTATAGCCGTCGCCTTATACGTAATTATAGTGCGACAATCTTGAATTAATATTTATCTTGTTAATACAGTCGCACTAAAACGTAACAGTACCATCAACATTTCAAAAACGGTAATCAAGCATAAATCCCAAGTTTGTTCTTTTTCAAAACAGACTCTACTGATCTTTGCTTCTGAATGAAATATAGACTTAATCCGGGAAATTCCTTGAACATCAATGTTTGCGGGGACTTAACACCGTAGTTACCATAACTTTATAACCAAAATATACCGAAAATACTTACTTCCGCTAATATCCCTACAAAAATACTGATGTTCGGTAAAGTCGATAAAATATACTGAAAAAGTATTAAAATACTGAATCTGGTCACACTGGCGCTCCGCGCTCCGTGTTCGCGTGTTCGCATCGGATCTCAAATATGGAGCGCGCTCCGAGGTTCGCGGAGCGACCCCGTTAAAGTTTCAGTTACTAAAAAAAATACAAAATATTCATTTTCAAAAAATTACAGGTTAGGGTATTTTCATTAGACTCCTCCCTTTAAGTTATAGTTTTAACGTTAGGTACCTAATTGGTAGTAAAATATTTGTAGTTTTTCCTAAACTAAATAAATGAACTGAGAGTAGAGTATTAAACGACCAAATTTTTTTTGATGAGATTAATTCAAAAATTTTTTGATTGTGTCAATACTCTAAAAAATAAAAAAGTGGGTAGAAAAATATTTGTTTACTAATACCAAATCAATAGCCTTGAACCGAGGACATGACTATTGACACAGTCAAAAAATTTAAATTTCACTTTTTTGCTTGATAGTACTCACCTCATGATTGCAATCAAGTTTAAACCTTATTACTGTGGAGCAAAGTTCAATATTGATCGACAGCCTATATTCAGAGTACTATGTAGAAGTTAACATTCGATTTTTAGAAAATAGCAATGAAGAATTCTTTTTTTATTTATATCGTAAGAATCACAATTTCACTAACAATTTTTTGATATATTTATTTGTTTATAACTTGTACCCGTTTCTCTGGAATCGCTATTGCCAGAAACGTCAAGTTAGCAGCCCACTTTGAGATCGTAATATCTCGGCTTGTACTGAAGCAATATTATTGAAATTTTGCGTATACGATTCACTATTTCCTAACAATTTTTTAGCATATAAATCACATTGATACGAACTGTATTTCTTAAGGTGTCTGCTAGCTTGACGTCAAGATAGCAGCCTCACCAAGATACTCAAATATCTTTTGAACCATAGTATCACTATTTATATGCTATAGTTCACTATTTATAACTATTTACTAACAATTTTTTGACCTAGTCAAAACCTTCTAATTCCATGGTGAGGCTGCCAACTATACGCTAATGTTTATCGTCAATATTTTGCCAAACAAGAGAGTAGTTTACACGAAATATAGGTTTATATTTAGGTTGCGCGTTGCAATGTTGGGTTTGAAATTATGAATTGTTAGCCTAATTTTATGAAGGTATTTAATTTATTTTTTGTACTGGACAGATAGTTTTTTTATCATTATCTGATTACGTGGAATATGTGTGGTCTAAAATCATAGGAAAACTACCAATTTTATTGCTTATATTTTAAAATATACATCATTTGATGCAAGTGAACAAAATATTTTCAAAATAATGATCTTCACTTGAATTACTTGAATCAAACACGTGATATTAATTTAACAATGCATCTTCAAATAATGCCTAACTAATATATTTTATGAAACTAGTTTCAAAATTTTAATTTATTGCCTATTTCTTTTGTACTAACTGTAAAAGTGCAAACCCATACCGCGCTATTTGCGGTTGGTAATTCCTACCGATCAGCAGCGCTCAAGGGTCTAGTTATCGCGCGGTGCCATCGCCTGAGCGGTTATTCAACAGTGCGAATCTATCATGGGCAGTTTTTGAAATAGTTATTTAAGTTTAAAAATACCTAATGTTGGTAATTTCCAATTTTGAAATAGCAAAAAATTACCCACTTATTATTTTTTTAAACTTTTATTAATATTCTCAAAACTGAGAGCCTGAAACTTTTGACTCAAACTTGTCACTTGTTACTTGTCACACTTGTTACTTTTACGTAACTTTTGATAGTTAATAAAAAACACTCAAATAATTTCCAACAAACTTAAAATAATTGTGAGACGGAATATATATGGAATTATCACTAAAATCTATTTTTTTCCAATTTAGGCAGTCAGCCACGAAGTAATCGAACACATCAACTATTGACGCTTCACTAACAATGTACGTAACGTGGCATAAGACTAGTGTGAACCTAACGTAACATCGCATTATATGGCGTGTTAACACGTCAGCTAAAGCTTTGTCCAGACTAGTAAAATTTGAGTGTTTCGGATCTCCGTCGCGTATCATCGACTTATATCATTTGGCTAGTTTGGACGCAAAACGATACGCGATCATGCCACGTACCGTAGCTGATACACCCCGATCCGTATGTAACCGCGTATCAGAACAAGGCTTTGCGCCTTATTTTGTTTACACTTGCGTATCGGATTCGTGTATCATGATCGGCAGTATTACGTAGTATAGACGCGTTTTGATACTGTATCATGATACGACTATGTGATTTGATACGATGATGCACCGCGATCCATCTCGAGGCGGTTTTTGCCCGATCATCAAAGGGGATACGCAATGCCGCTACACGATTTTGACAAGTTTGTACGTGTTTAGTTTATATTATACATTTTCGCACTCTCCTCCGCTGGTTGATGACATACATTTTTGTTGCTCGCGTTTTTAGGGTTCCGTAGCCAAAAAAAAACGGAACCCTTATAGATTCGTCATGTTTGTCTGTCTGTCTGTCTGTCTGTCTGTTTGTCTGTCCGTCCGTATGTCACAGCTACTTTATTCCAAAAGTATTAGGACTACATAGTTGAAACTTAGTAGGCAGGTGTATTCTGTAAACCGCTTTACGATTTTTATACAAAAATAAAAAAAATAAAAGATTAAGGGGGGGCTCCCCATACATGGAACTGAAACTGAAAATATTTTTTTTCATCAAACCAATACTTGTAGGGTGTCTATAGATAGGTCTTTAAAAATGACATTGAGGTTTCTAAGACTATTTTTTTTTAAAGTCAACCGTTTGAAAAATATATGCCGCCAAAGTGGTAAAATGTGTGTCCCCCCCCCTTTAACTTTTAAAGTAAGAGGGTGAAAAATCTAAAAAAAATATAAACTATAGATCTTAATAAACACTTTCAACGAAAATTGTTTTGAACGAGATACAGTAATTAGTTTTCGAGATATAGTACATTTTCCAAAACCGCAAATATAACTTTGTCATTCATACAAACACTGTGAAAAACAAAGTTATTTTTTCAGACGAAAAATGATAGCGGTATTAAAATATGGTATGGTATAATGTACCTACGGAACCCTACTGCGCGTGGCCCGACACGCACTTGGCCGGTTTTTGTTCACTAGGGAAAGATACGAGGAAAATGTACGCGTCCACATTCACGGCACGCGTTGTTGATACGCTGACAAGATACAGCATCCTAAGTGTGGACGTGGTTATTAAGACCATTTTGGGCTAATGGTGATAGTGATACGATGCAGTCGAAATGAGCGTCAATACTTAGGATGCGAATACTCGATACGATACGGCTGATTTTGATCGTCAAGATGATACAAGTCCGGACAAAACTTAAGAGGGAATTATATTAGGCCGACGTGGGCCACGTACGCCGATCTGGGCGCGTCGGTCCCCATGCATTTTACATAGAGGATAGTCGTTTAGAGGTACACTACATACACGCCTTGCGACGCGATACCACGTTACTCGACGAGACGAAAAATGTGTCTTATGACACGTCCAAAGAGTACATTATCGAACGCACCCCGATCGGCGTACATGGCCCACGGCGGCCTAATGTAATTCCCGCTTCAAGTGTGCACCTACCGCTGACGCGTTGCGTCACATGGGAAGGCGTGTTAATAGTGTGAACCTTACGTGTCATCACGTGGCGTGGCGTGTCATCACATAAGACAGATGTGCCCGCACCTTTAATCAAATGTACATCAAATGGAAGGACCGTGTGTGTCCACCTTAACGCTAGAAATATACTATTGTGTCGTGTCTATAGATGTGAAGGCGGTTGTTATCTTAGTCAGCCAGCCGCTGACCAGCCGCTATTTTCGCTGACTAGGGTGATCACCCATAAACCGCGGCTGGCTACAGTTGAAACATGTCTATGTTTTATTGAAGCCGTTTTATGTCCTAAGTGATTATTTTTGTCTATCTACATACTACCTACTTACTATAAACGTTACAGTAACCAGTAAACAGTTTTGTGGTGCAGAGAAATTGACGAGAACACCAGAATTTCCAGTTTGATGTTCTACAAATTCATCGCCCACGAATTCATCATGACAGAGTAGGTATTTAATTTACTAAAAATACCTATTTGCATTTAACGACTCGTATATTATAACAATTTCGACTCAGGAATTGTAAAAGTTGTAAGACCTTTTGGTTTTGAGTCAGTTAAGCAGCCGGTTGTCAGCCGCTGTCTATACGATATTATCGGCTGCTTTAGATAACTATCCGATAACAACCGCTGTTTTACAACTATAGTCGTGTCGCGATCTGTCGCGTATCGGTTTCATGCATTTAGTATGGTTACAAACACAATACTTCAGTGTGTCGTGTCGACACAACACAACACAATAGTGTGTTTCTAGTCATACTAAGGCCGGCCACACACAGACGTAATCACGTAACGGAATTCCGAACGTAATTTCGACAATGTATGAAGATTCCGTACGGAAAAAACACGCTCGTGTGTGGCAGCCCATAGATTTTGTATGCAGCTGCTGCGTTCGGAATCACGTAAGTACGGAATTCCGTAACGAGATTCCGTCTGTGTGTGGCCGGCCTTAATGTATGAAACCGATACGCGACAGATCGCGACACAACACGACACAATAGTATGTTTTAGCTTTAGCGTAAGTCTATGCACAAAACTGTATGATCTAATCTGTGGTGGTGGTGGGCATAGAGGAAGAGGGAGGATAAAATCGTATAAAATTGTTCTCTCTTACGTCTGTGGATAGAATTGAGGAAGTAAAAAGTCGTGTGGTAATAATATTATGAATAAAAATAAAAATTATAAAATTGTGTTGTGATAATGTTCAAGTAACTTCTTCTTCTATAATTTTGTGCTTCGATGGTTCCCTTTTGGATTTCGCCAGTATCCAGTTATTTGTTCCTACAGACTGCTTCTTCAATTAGGTTTTTTTGCATGCTTGGCACAAAATGGATATAAATAACTTTGAACATTTTTCAAGCAAAAATAATTACAAAGACTGTAGTATAAAAGTAGTAGATAAATACATCCCTTACAGTGAGTTCTTTGAAAAATTTATGAGCAATAATTTGCCATGTATTATCACAGGAATCAGTGACGATTGGGAATGTACAACTAAATGGATAGTAGACGGCACAATCAATACTGAATATTTTTCACGAATTTATGGAGATCTTGATGCACCTGTAGCTGATTGTAACATTGTAGCTTACAATGCTCATTGTAAATGTATGATGAAAGTTTCTAATTATATGTCCTATTTAAAACAGAAAACCGACAAACTACTTTATTTGAAAGACTGGCATTTAAAAAGATTGGAACCAATGGATAATTTTTATAATGTTCCTCTGTTTTTTGCATCGGATTGGCTCAATGAGTATTCTGAGGATTTGGAAGAAGATGATTTCATGTTTGTCTACATAGGACCTAAAGACTCATGGTTAGATATAATTTTAATGTAGAATAGAATTTTATAGTTTTGTTTAGTTTTTACTTTGATAGTTTTCATTGCATACAATTTTCCAGGACTCCACTCCATGCCGATGTATATTGTTCATATAGTTGGTCTGTAAATATAGTTGGAAGAAAGAAATGGATACTTTTTCCCCCTGGAGAAGAAGAAAAGCTGAAGGATAACTTAGGTAATTTGCCTATACTCTTCGACCATGAAACACATACAAAAGTGAAATATTTTGAAATTATACAAGAGAAAGGTGATGCCCTATTTGTACCCTCTGGTTGGTTCCACCAAGTTATAAATGATTTAGACACCATATCTATAAATCATAATTGGATCAATGGCTGCAACATTAAAAAAGTGTGGGAAGCTCTAGAAACTAATTTGATTTCAGTGGAAAGAGAAATTGAAGAGTTCAGAAACTCTGAAGATTATACAGAGCAATGTCAATTAATTTTAAAATCTATTTTTGGTATGGACTTCAAAATGTTTGTTTCTTTCATTTGTCATATTGCTAAGAAAAGGCTTCGGCAATTGGAAACAGACCAGCCCAGAGGATTTGGTAAATATCTCTTAGAAATTAATCACATTAAATTTGATATAAATAGTATATTTGATATAATGAACTTAATTACAAACCACTCCCTCCTAAAAGATAATAAAATAATACCAGTAGAAATGCAAAAACACTTTATCACCTTGAAAGACCTAATTTCAAATAACTGTATGTAATGCTGTTTCTAGCATTGCCATGATACTGCACCCAGTTGGTGCATTATACATTAGGTAGATTTTATGAAATAAAAATAATGTCTTATCTTTTTTCACAAGTTTGACTTTTTACTTGCACAAACAATGCCCTTCTTTATTAAATCATCTATTTGATTTTTATTGTAACCCAATTCTTTCAATATTTGGATTGTGTGTTGACCATTCAAAGTTTGTGGTTCCCACCCAGTCGACTTTCCTGGAGTTCTACTTAATTTTGGTTGAGGCTCGGGCAAAATTATATTGTTACTGTCTCTAACTGCTGATTTTTTAGCTTTGTAATATTGATTATCTTCCAATTCATCAATTTCTATTACAGGAGTCACACAAGCATCTAAATTATCAAATATTTGGCACCATTCCTCTTGAGTTTTAGTTAAAAATATTTCTGCAAACTTTGTATGATGATGATGATCGAAGGCAGTATATTGCTGAAAATCTTCTTCAGACTGTTGCAATCCTTTAAGAAAATTTGAATAGAATTTTGGCTCTATGGCACCAACAGCCATGAATTTCCCATCTTTTGTTTTATATGTTTTATAAGCAGCAAATCCACCATCTAAAAGATTTGTCCCTGGCTCTCCATTCCAAATTGGTAGATTTCGTGATCTAAATATCCATGAAGATAAGTAAGCTAAACCATCTGTCATTCCAGAATCTATAACTTGACCCTTTCCAGATTTAGTTCTCTCATATAAAGCTAAAACTATTCCAAGAGTGCACAGCGCACTACCTCCAGCAAAATCAGCTAATAAATTTAATGGGGGTAATGGTGGTTCCTTATTCTTGGATAACAAAGAAAGAACTCCAGACGTAGCAACATAGTTTATATCATGACCAGCTTTATTTATATAAGGCCCATTTTGTCCATAGCCTGTCAATCTTGCATAAATTAGTTGTGTATTAATTTTTGTTAATGTATCTGGACCCAATCTATGCTTTTCCATTACGCCTGGTCTAAATGTATCTAGGAGCACATCAGCACGGGTACACATTTTCTTAATAACTTCAATACCTTCATTTGTTTTCATATCTACTGCTATCGATTTTTTGCCATTTGTGAATACATCATAAGGTTCGGGATTTGTCTGTAAAAGAAAAAAAAATTTTTTTTTATTCAGCAGGATTTAAGTTTTCAAACCACTACCTACCTGCTGTGCCACCAGACCACCTACAACAGGGGTTCCCTACCAGTGGGGCGTTGTTGATAATCTACTTGAATTATAAACACATGTACATACTTCTATTTTTATTTTTCTAAATACAATCTTTGTCTGGGGGGGCGGGGGGTACGTATTATAGCCCACCGTTGGGTGGGGCGCACCGGGTAAAACCACCCCCCCTCTAACACCTATCGAATTCGAAATACGTCCCTGGTCATTGGACCCACGGATTACCGGATTGGTGGGTGTTAACAACTGCAAATGCACCCGGGACACTAATTATGTGCATGAAATGCGGTAACTAAAGTATTTAAGTTGATAAAGATTAATATACTGTATCCCGTCTAAATAGCTTTCCAATTACCGCATTGTACAGATGCCGGCATATATATTGGCAAGAAAATGAAAGAAACTTAGTGTTTATGGCTACTGCGCATCTTTTGTCCCTTTCTTTCTCTTGCCAATATATATGCCGGGCAGTTTTTTTTATACCTATTATGCGTGATCAATTTTTTTTTTGGTATCGTCCGACTGTTCATATAAAACCAACTATCGGCCGATAGAGAGTCAGGAGTCTGTAGTCTGCGAGGACGCTAAGCGGGACGCGCGCGGGTCGATATAGATTGCTAGTTTTCTGACAGATAGATGCTTGCAGTGCATGAGTAAGCTCTGATCTGATCTATGTCGATCTGCGCGCGTGTCCCGTTTAAGGCGATTAGTCTCACAGTGGCGCCCTCACCTTGTATTGTAGTAGTAGTAGGGAAAAAAGCAATAAGTGGCAACTTTTGGCACTTAAGCCTACTACTACTACAACGAACAATATTTTACAGAAGTTATTGTTTGTAAATAAACTATAGAACCTTAGCATCAATCTCAACGTTTGAATTTTCAATGCATTACGTACTTAGCGAGCAATAAATTTAATTAAGATGAGGGCGCCACTTGAGGACACTAATCACCTTAACGCAACGGACGCCCTAACGCCGAATACCTACAGAAAGAAAGCCAACAGCCTACCGGCGGAAAAAATGGACCTAATAATAAATAATAATAATAATATAATACACGGTTAATTTTTAAGTATATCTTAAAATGAAATGGGGTTTTCAGACCACGTAAATGAACAACTTTTACTATGGGGCCAACCAAGAAATCGCGAAAAAAAATCAGCTGTTCCATACATTATAGTCAAGTTGATGTTGTACTCTTCTATGGAACAGCTGATTTTTTTTTCGCGATTCGTGGTTGGCCCCATAGTAAAAGTTGTTCATTTACGTGGTCTGAAATCCCCATTTCATTTTTAGATATACTTAAAAATTAACCGTGTAAAATACGCCGGGATAAGATAAGTATAGCGAAATAAGCGCCGCGCGCCCGTAGGCTGGCTTTCTTTCTGTATACTGTGGCCTAAACGATTAATACGGTAGGTATACTTTACCTTGCTAACTACAGTTACGCTAGCCCCAAAATCAGCTAATATAGCGCCACAAAATGGGCCAGGGGCTAATCCTTGAAATTCGATAACTTTAATTCCTCTAAGCGCCATATCGTGAAAACTGGAACAAATTAAAAATAAATATGCGTTTATAACTCCCCCGTTTGTGATAGTTAAGTTGGCTATACCACCGAAAGTGGCGCCCTCGGAGATTTTTATTTAATAAGTTGTTAAAAAAATTTAGAAGGTATCACTACATTCCCTCGTAGGTAGATAGCAAATGTGTCAAAAACGGCTACCTACTTTTAGCTGGTTTGCTATCTACTTCTAGCAGTGACTACGAGGGCGGTTCATTTTTGATGCTTCACTGATGAAGCATCGAAAATGAACCATCGGTCGTACGTAACAATGAGCTGAGAGGCCGCCATCGAGATAGCGCGCAGTGATTATTGAATTCGCTTGCCGCGCCGCCCGCCGCAACTGGCTGTGGCCGGGCCGTTAAATAAAATCCCAGAATAAATAATAGTACTAGATAAAATGCATTCTTTGTGAATGTTTAAGAAGCACCTACCTACGCCATCGGTTCATTTACAAACCTAAACGGGAGACCTTGAAATGATTTGTGTAAACCCTGTCGTGGTAGGTATCCCAACAGCGCAGCGTGTCGTTGATTGTATTAAAAATATTAAAATAAAATTGGTCAATGTTTTTTCAAGAGAATTAACGGAGTTGTAAAGTGAGCAACCTTCCACGACACCGGGCGCGATAATTATTGTTAACAGCAGCCATAACAGCATTTGTACGTACAGTACGAGGCACGTATCTTGAAATCGGGTGGGGATTGCGCGAAACGCGAATTTTGGGTATGCATAGCGGTGAGGGGCGCGGGCGGCGGGAGATGGGCGCGCGCTATTGGTCGCTCACAAGAGCACATGCGCGAACTTATCCCCACTCCGTCGAAAAATTTCAAGATACGTCGTGCCTCGTACTATAGTTACGTATAATAATGTACTCTATGATAGTTACTAGCGCCCGCCTGTGACTTCATCTGCGTAGAAAGTGCTATCCCTCGGGAACAATCCTTTTTTTAGGGTTCAGTACCAAAATGGTAAAAAAGGAACCCTTATGGTGTGACTCAGTCTGTCTGTCTGTCTGTCACAGCTGGATATCTCGAGAACTACTAATGGTATCAACTTGAAATTTGGAATAGTTTAAGATGACATTTGCCCAACTATTTTGCAAATAAGAAATAAATATAAAAATAAATATCTTTTTTACAGTAGGGCCTGAAAAGGGGTCTTAAAAATTTGAAGTGGGGCTACTAGGGCATATATGTGGGGTGCATGTGGGGTATCATATGAAAGAGCGCCGTTTGCACGTTTTCAATCATTTTTGCTTTTTTTTCTAGACCACATAGTTTTTGACTTATGATGAAAATGTAAAAAAATACCGTTTTCCCCCCTTATCTCCGAAGTTTGCAAAAAGAAAAATCTGAAATAATTCTATGTGATAGCAGTTTATATAAAGATTACAGGAAAAATGAAACGATGTCTCAATATAGCACACTTTTTTAGAAATTATCAAATGTCTAAAAAAGTTGTCATTAGTTCCACTATCGGTCAAGAGATAGCGCTGACCTAAAACTGCAATGCTAATTTTATTATTTTACTGTGCAGTGTGGTTTAATGGTGCAATTATGATGGTACGGAACCCTCGGTGCGCGAGTCCAACTCGCTCTTGGCCGGTTTTTTTTTATGAAAGGTACCCTATGTCCTTCTCTGTACTCCTGAGTACTCCTGACAACGTGTATGTAAATTTTCATGATGATCGGTTCAGTAGTTAAGACGTGAAGGCGTAACAAAAAAAACGGACTTTCGCATTTATAATATTAGTAAGGATAAGACCTCAGATACTTTTTTATTTTGTCTGAGGATAAGACAGGGAAACAAAAATGGTTGGTGATTATTCCTGTGGTTAAACTTACCTACTTGGTTTGCTTCGTCACTCTGTTCACGTAGGTCTTACTTATACAAACAAAACAGAGAAAGGGACAGTAGGCGGAAAGGCATTGAACCCTCGACCCCGGGTTCGAACTCCAAAACGCAATTAGTCACAGATTAACTAAACTTAGCTCAATTTATTGTACAAGTAGGTACTTAGATTTTAGGTATCGATGTTATTTAAATAAAATTGGTAGGTACCTACCTACTTTCTGATAACACGATAGTACAGCATATTTATTTTATTTCTTTGGCGCACTGTACGGTCCGCAGCACATCAATATCAATCAAGCTATACAAAACTGTCAAAAATCTTCAATGAATTTTGAACCTTATACTGTTTGTTTTTAAGTTTAAAATTGATGGAAGCCCAGCGTGCCGTCTGCTGTATATGGACTCTTGCGCAAACAATTAGGCTCTGTGCGCACGGGCGATTTTTTAACGCGCGATATTTTTACCGCGCATTTTTTTAGTGCTTCTTTGCACGAGCGATTTATTTAATCGCCTTGTTTTGACGGTGTTCACACGAGCATTTTTTTGTTGCCGGCAGGCTGATTATCTAATTTAAAACCACCTAGCGACCGGTCTCATTTGACAGATGAAATATGATACATTGCTACTTCTTTTTGGGGTTAAAAAATATACCAAAGAAAAGTAGCAATGTATCTCATTCATCTGTGAACTGAAATCGGCCGCTAGGTCAGCCTGCGGATCCATAGCGAATTTTCTTCGAAAACATTCAACAAAAACACATGCACAAAACTTTCTTTCTGAAACATGTTTCCCTACCCCCACCCATCACAAGCGTGGCCTGTGATAGTGTTATCGCTGGAGTCTAAAACTTGCGAGAATGTAAGCATTACCCGCTCAGGCGACGGCACCGCGCGATAATTACAATACTAATAAATATGAGCGCATATTTTGTCTCTTAGCGTCTCTCATCAAATCTCTAGCATATACAATTTCTTCTGACGCCTATGATCTTGTGCAGACCAGCGGGGCTACCGGCTAAAAACAATGAAGTTCATTTTAACTGTAATTTGACAGATGGATGTAATACATTGCTACTTTTCTTTGGTAGGTTTTTATTTGTCCCAAAACGAAGCAGCAATGCATCACATACATCTGTCAAATAACAGTTAACATTAACTTCAATGTTTTTAGCCGGTAGCCCCGCTGCCCTGCGTAAAGTCTTATTTATTTGACAGTTCATATTGTATCATATTAGCGCCAATTAGCGCAAAGCCTTGTTCTGATACGCGGTTACGTACGGATCGGGGTGTAACAGCTCCGTCCGCTCTTCAAGGGTTTGAAAATTGAATGAGATTGGGCCTTTGGGCGTCGTGTAGACAGATTACTAAACAATTTAAGTTGCCAATCAAATCGTGTCGTTTGGAAGGCCTTAACATCTGTCGGCCTACCTGAGTACTCTTCGAAGCTTTGTAAAAAAAATCACATTGACACATACATTTTTATCAACGCGATCTATCGAGCCTACAGTTTTTTGTCATTTTGAAAAGCCCTCATTAGCATTGGTATTTTTGGCATTTTTCAACAGCTCTTTTCGTATTAGCCTAGTTGGCAACACTGCAAACTTAGCTTTTCTTTTGGTGTTTATTTATTTATCTTTTTTTTATTAGTTTATCTACCAAAAAACTTACTTGCTCAGTGCTTTCTAGTTAAACTCTATTTACAATTACGAAATAGCATTTTTTTTATCAAGAATTTAAATAGAATATCGTTTTGATATAGGAAACTTTTTTCGCTGCTCCGAATCAGATTTCGAAGAATTACTTTCATTCAAACTTGGCACCCAAAATGCTAGCGAGTTGTCAAAATGACAGATGATTATGACATTACCCTGCCCCTCGCGACTATCGGGGCGATTTAAAAATTTTCTCATCCTCATTAATATAAATGAGGATGAGAAAAATATGAATTGTTGGTACCGTCAAGAGCAATTAGTGAATTTATTCAAGTTTTGAGATAGGGCGGGATTTATCAGAAAAGCAAGTCAATTGCACGACTTCTGGGCCCTATATAATAAACGTGACAATTTGTCACCTGTCATGACATTTTTATATCCATTGCGTCAATCGATTTGAAAATAGAATAAACTACTCATAGCTACACCGCAATGTAAACCAAATTGTCGCGACAATTTACAAATTGTCACGTTATTAAATAGGGCCCTGTTATTTTGCAGTGGCTACATTTTTTAACCTCAGGGGCCCTCCCTCTCCCCACCCTTGGATCCATCGCCATAGAGTAAAGGTGCGGTCACATCTGTCTTATGTGATGACACGCCACGCCACGTGATGACACGTAAGGTTCACAATGTGACGCGACGCGACGCGTCAGCGGTAGGTGCACACTTCTGCCCTCCTTATTGCAAATGCAGTACTTGCAATAAGGCGGTTTCGAGATAAACGCGGGAAACCTATTTTTTGATATCTATGCAACAAGTCTATGTTATATAATATTTAAAGTCTACCTAAAAATTAAGACAAAAATCAAGCTTTCTATTGACATATTTTTTTTTTACTTTAACGGTGTCCTCTAAATAAAATGCGGAATACTGCATTTTTATCTACCATTTTGGGATTGTGGGCATTACAGTATCACTAAGGCCAAATGCAGTATCTGTGTTTATTACTGCAAAATTACCTAGCATGTGTTCAAAACTGTGTTTCTAACCATGGGCGTACCCACGTTGGGGCAAGGTGGGGCGCCTGCCCCACCCTCCACCCTGACTAAGTAATTTGAGATAGATGTTTACAAAATTATTTATTCATTATCTTCTTTAAAAAACAAAATTACCGCGTTACAGAACCTCCTTGAAGTTATTAAAATTTAAACGGTTTTTTAGACGAACTTTCAGTCATTGATTGTAATGATTTTGTTCAAACCATCATCACCGCACTGCCCGGAGTGTGCCCCCCCGACTAGGCTACCCACACCCACACACCATCGTTGATTGAAATGATATTATCCAAACCATTATCACCGCACGGCCCGGAGCGCGCCGGCGCGCCGCGCCTCGACTAGGCTACGAGCCCACTTTGTGTGTGTAGAATTTAACAAAATCTGGCTGGGCGGGGAAGAGTTAAATTTTTTTTGGCACAAAATAATGTTGAAAACGAAATTTTTACCAAATTTCGCCAGAATCCTTGTAGGTTCTTATTGATATAAGGTATGTTTTGTTTCAACGCATTTTAAATGATAAGTTAATGATAGAATTCCTATGTATTTATCGAATTTCCTTACTTTTGCCCCACCCCTAAGTAGATGCTGGGTACGCCCATGTTTCTAACTAGCAATTATGTACTATTTTCATGCATGGTACTAGTTAAAAGTGTTGGCTTCAGATACTTAAGTAGTGAAGAAACAAAATAAAAAGAATTTTTGGTAGGTAAACAAAATAAAACAAGTTATTACTATTACCAGAAAAATAGTTTTATACACTGCTAACTTGACTGCTAAGACATCTGCGCTACAGACATTTTTTACGAATTACAATGAGAATATTATTGGTATTATTTCAGATGTTATTTTAGAATTAATAAGTACCTTCCTGACATTTCAAGACCTATCCAGGGCTGTGGTCACGGGAGGACTAAAGTAAAAAAGTTGCTCATAAAGTTAATCAGAAAACAAGAACTAGCTACTGAATCTACCGCCAGTTACTCTCAGAGAAAGAACTGGTGGAAGAAAACTCATAGAGGTTGTGTCGATCTCTCTTTTGATCCCTATGTTCAAAACGAACTAACTGTATCTTAGATCCCGCAGTTGTGATTTAGTACGGGATTTTAGTTTAATGAATTATGAGGTCCCAAGCTGGTGGTACTCTCCAAACATATTCTCTATTGAAATTTGGATACTTGTTGATTTTAATGAGTCTTTGGTCTTTGGCAAGGATTTGTGGTTTATCATTTTTAATGTAATGGATGGGTCCTTTTGAGGCATGTTCACACTCTGCAGTCTTGCCATCGCGCTTGTTCTTCATGTCAACTACATGTTCTTTAATGCGCGTCCCTATACTTCTCTTTGTTTGCCTGATGTAAGAGAGCCCACAGTCGCAATCTAGTTTATAGACGCCTGCACCTTGAAAAGGGATGTTGCACTTGACAGGTCGTAAGAATTGGTTTATCTTCCTCGGCGGCTCGAAGTAGATCTTGATAGCACTCTTCAGAATACCTTTAATCTTGTCAGTGACACCTTTTATGTAAGGTAGAATGGCAGGTTGTCGTTCTACTGTGGCTGGCTTGATAAGGTTTTTGTGATGGAGGCGTGGTACTGGCAGTTTGTTACTTCGCAGAACTTGCTTGACATGCTGAAGCTGCTGAGCCTGACAGCTGTGTCAGGTGTAATTGTTGGTCACAGATCCCGCTTACCCTCTGAAACAAAGTTTCCCTACGGTAGGTAGCTAACTGTAAAAGATGGTGGTGGGATTCACCATTGAGGTATCTATCTGTAAGTGTTGCTTTTCGATTTACACAGTGTGGCTCAAGATTTGATCAGAGTTACTGATGAAAAGAATGTCAAGGAAGGCTAGTTTATTATCTGCCTCTAACTCCATAGTGAGTTGAATATGCGACCTACACCAGAACTAGATAGGTACCTACTTAAATAAAGAAAATAATAAAACTTACCAAAACCATTTGAACATTGAATAAACAAATTATTGAAAAAACAGTACTGTCGAATACTGCGTTTGTCTTTAGTTTCTATTACTTTTAAAGAATTATATGCTAAATGAAACTGCAGTAAACGTATCAAGTACTGCACAACCTTTTAGTACATGCTGAATACTGCAGATCTTGTTAGCATGAGCAATACTTTTGTGCAAGTACTGTGTTTTGCGTTAGATAAAAAACATAGTTATAATAAAAATATTTTTTTATATATAGATTAAGCCCTCAAGATGTCATTTTTGCAAAAAAGTGAAAATCCCAAAAGTGTCGATTACTGCAAGTGCAATTAGCAGGGCAGACTTAGCTTACGTATTAACACACCATATGATGCGATGTTACGTTAGGGTCACACTAGTCTTATGCCACGTTACGTAAATTGTTAGAGAAGCGTCAATAGTCGATGTGTTCGATTGTTTCGTGGCTGACTGCCTGAATTGAAAAAAAAAATAGATTTTAGTGATAATTCCATATATATTCCGTGTAATGATTATTTTTTGTTTGTTGGAAAGTATTTGAGTGTTTTTTATTAAGTATCAAAAGTTACGTAAAAGTAACTTACACCCGATTGCACTAAACTTAAGGATCGCCTAAGTCTGTTCCTAACTACAACACGACCAAACTCAAGACCAAGACTCAAGAAAACCGAGTTCGATCCCAGCTATCGACAAAATATTTTTTAATAAATATTTATTCCTGGGACAAGCGCCATCTAGCCGAAAATTGCCTAACTAACTTGAGGTAAGCGATAAGTCGTAATAAGGATACTGCCACTGCTAATAGTAAAAAATGTCAGGTAATAACTCCAACAATCACCGCAAGGAGCCGCTACTAGTAATATGCAACAAATGTAAACGCAAAGTAGATGCCAAAAATACTATTCAATGTTTACTTTGCAAACACAATTTCGAATATGATTGTGTAGGATACTCAGAAAAGTTGCACCGCCTAAAGGGATCTAGTACCAGAAATAACTGGAAATGTGAATTATGTACACATAAAACAAAAGCGAATTCTACACCTAACTCAGAAATATCCAACGTCACGACAAGAAAAAAACATCTCTCTCAAAAATCTAGCGACAATTTACGTAATACAAGTCCAATCAATCAACCACAGACTCCTACAAATACAACTTCTACTACGAATGACTCTCACATAATAACTCCATTAAGCAGCACTGACAACACATTCACTACACCAGAGAAACTTCTGTCAAAAAGCATGGACTTTACAATCACTGATGTACTATCTACGCAAGAGATTAAAGAAACAACCGATAGACTTCGCTCCGAGTTGATTATTTTGCAAAACGAATTTGATAATGTCGGATTAGATAATAATGATCTTCGTAATCAAAACACTAAACTTCGCAATGAAAATGAGATATTAAAACAATTATGTCAAACACCACTTAATTGCAGCTCTAAAAAGAAAAAAAACTACAACGTTCAGCTGTCTGAATCATTTGCTGCTTGCACACCAAGTAGAAACTCACTCACCACGCAAAATAAAGATACTATAATAAATCGTCAACAACAAATAACAAATCTAGAAATGCAATTATTGCGAACTGAAGCTGAAATATCAAGGCTTACAAATTATATAAATAACATTGAACATAAGCTTACCACAACAAATACTGACTCAACTCACTCAAATGTTTCGGGCCGAATACGTGAAGAGATAGAAAATCAATGCAAGAAAATATTTATCTTCGGTACGCAGAGATGCGTCGGGCTGTCTGCTTCCTTATCAGATTCCAGATACAACTCCAATTATGAAAAATACACAATCACAGCACTTACAAAGCCGGATTCTTTGGCGGCAGACATTATAAATAGCTGTCAAAGCACAGAAATTAAAGCAAATGACAAAATCATAGTATGCCTAGGTGAAAACGATTATGACTTGAAAATATTATCGTTTCAGTTAAATAAGTTGTTAAATAAATTTTCTAATAATAACGTGATTGTCCTAAATGTATTAAATAATCTATATATAAATGTTTTGGAATAAAAACTATATGTAATAAGTATAATAAGTGTAAATTTCTTGAATGCGAAAATGATAATTTATTTAAATTTTGTGGAAAAATAAATTACATTATTGACTGTTGGGACTACGAGGATAATTACCTCAATGTTAAGCAAATAAAACGAATTTTGACCCGTATCAATAAACCATCACCTACCATAGATTTGAATCGTTCAACTACCAATTCAACATTGACTTCGAATACTGTCAAACATCCTAAGGGTACGATCCTTTATTATTTTGCTCGACCTCAGACTTGCGTGACTGACGCAAAAGGGTGTCGCGAAGGGTTCGCGAATAACAAATAGACCCACCAATAATATTGTATATAGCAACACTCATATATATAGACCATAGAGTACTATCGGATGGATATAAAGTCAATCAGAGGGTAAGCTCATTTTCAACATTTGCATATGTCATGTTTTTAACGCCCATCTTGTTCAAACTCTTTCAAGTGAATTTGTAGTACGACAAATGTGTGTGTTACATCTGCCCGCCAGCATCAGATAAACCGAAAGCTAAGTACTTTAGAATAATTTATTATAATCCCGTAAGGATTCACGAGTTTTATGTATGCGATTGTATAGATAATTAACGATGAGAAATTGCACGTGATACGAAACTCTCAGTAGCTGATAATCACTTGCAACTTCTATCGTGCGTGGTAACTTGTTATGCTTAAAGTTATATCTTATACGTGTGCAATTCATCCCTGTTTAAGAAAACTAAGATCTAATAAGTACCCACCAATATAAAGGTGGAGAGCTCCGTTGTTTGTAGAAGCTCCCCCTTAGGTGTCGAGGGCTCCACGAAGAAGTCCCCTGTATGTAAGCTTGCGCAATCTTCTTACAGTATGAATAACATCAGTCCGTGAAGAACCGATGTGTGTTGAGTGTTGGGGTACCGGTCCTTTGGACTCACAAAGATCAGTGACCTATGAGATTCACATTAGGGTATTTGTTTGATATCAACCTGTTTATCAATATGAATATAATTGCACTCTTAGAGATATGACAACTATCATCCAAATGCTTAAGTTTGTGTTGACTATATTACACCACTCTGTGGTGATCTTGCTGGCTAAAGTGCTTAGTGATTATACTTACAGTATAATCATACTTATCCTCTAACTACAGGTGGGACCTACATTCCACGTGGAGATGCTGGCTAGGGCGTGATAGAGCAGAGAGTTTCAACTTATCCAGGTAAGACAGCTGGACACCTTATTATTCTCATAAATCAACTCCTAGCTTAGTGGCACCTCAGACGAGTTGATAAACTTTGTCAATATAAAGCGAAGCAGAATAATAAAACTAGTTTACTAATCTTCAGTACTTTATTGAATCACTCAGGCAAGTGTTTGTATGATGGTTTGTTTTGTGTAGGCTATCATACAATTAATTTCATATATTCCTAATAAATGACAAGCTAAATTAAGTATACACAAAGGGTCTGAATGGTCTGATACACCTTTTGGTAAATCTCGAATCCAAAGTAAAATTACTATATATTTTCCAAAGTTAAACAAAAGCAGTTTTTTTCGTTAATAATGCAATTAGTTCCCTGAAATCTTTCACAATAATGCATCAAAATATAGCTAGTTTGTTAGCAAAACAGGATTTATTAGAACTAACATTACAGGAGATGCTAGAGATGAACAATCAGCCTGACATGATCTGCCTTTCTGAGACATTCATACAATCTGGTAATGACAAATTCCTTAATCTAATCAACTATGAACTGGCCACTTCATTTTGCAGGGACAAGCAAAGTGGCGGAACTTGTATCTTAGTCAAGCGTAATACAATCTATAATGAATACACAAAAATAAGAAAATATGCAACTGTTAAAACTTTCGAGGCTTGTGGTATAGAAATCCCACAACACAATTTATTAGTAATTTGTATATACCGAACACCGAAATCTGACCCAAATATTTTTCTGCAAAAACTTGATCTTTTCTTGCATGAAGTACATAAAAGTCACAAAAAAACAAAACTCGTTGTTACCGGTGACTTAAATATAGATACGTTAAAAGATGGAAAAATACCGACTCATCTAAAAGACATATGTAATAATTACAATCTGAAAATTCACATTGGGGTACCAACAAGGAAGGCATCTTGCATTGACCATATTTTAAGCAATATCGACGAAGCTAATGCTTCTGTCTTGCCTCTGTATTTATCAGATCACGACACAGCCCAATTTTTGAACTTCCCTGTACGAAATAAACAACTTACTCCCAATTCGTATTACATTTGTAGAAGGGACTTTTGTCCAGAAAATATTTATAAATTTAAACAATGCATTAATAGCTTATCATGGTCTGAAATTTACTCAGAAACAGAAGATCTTAATAAAGCTTTTGGTACTTTTCATGAACAATTGTGCTTATTCTATAACTTATGCTTTCCAATTATCAAAATAAAAGTCAACAAAGATAATAAGCATAAACGTAAATGGATTAGCAAAGGCCTGAAAATAAGTTGTAGAACAAAGCGATCACTTAGATCTTATTACTATAAAAATAAAACGGAAACAAATAAAAACAAATATACAACCTATTCTAATGTTTTAAAAAAATGCATTTTCTCTTCAAAAAGAAATTCTAATATAAAATATATTAATAAAAGTGTTAATAAATGTAAGGCAACGTGGTCTATAGTTAAAAATGAAATAATGAACAACAAAATTGATGACAATATTGCTAGTATAAAAATAAATGATAATAAATTGACAAATCCACCTGACATTGCCTCTGCTTTTAATGATTTTTTTATTGAATCCGCAGAAAATTCAACACAAACCCTACGTGTGAACCACACTGAGAAGAAAGTAGTCTCGGAATCTATATTTCTCAGTCCAGTGACAGAGGATGAAGTAATTAGGGAGATTAAAAATCTGAGAAATACTAATTCTGAAGGCTTTGATGGCATATGCACCAAAATTGTCAAAGCATGTAGTGCTGAGTTGGCTCCGATATTGACTCATCTTATAAATCTGTCTTTTTCTTCAGGGAAATTTCCAGATCTTCTCAAAATATCGATCGTCAAACCGCTTTATAAGAAAGGTAACAAGGAGGATATAAATAATTATAGGCCCATAACACTTATTCCTGTGTTATCTAACTTATCTAAGGTATTTGAGAAATGTATGCATAAAAGAATAGTTAGTTTTTGCGATAGATTTCACATCATTGAGCCCAGTCAATTCGGATTTCAAAAGAATAAATCAACAACACTGGCAACTTTTGCTCTTTTACGTACTGTATTAACA
Source organism: Agriphila geniculea (assembly GCA_943789525.1). Lineage (NCBI taxonomy): Eukaryota > Metazoa > Arthropoda > Insecta > Lepidoptera > Crambidae > Agriphila > Agriphila geniculea. The sequence goes on along the minus strand of OX038873.1, from coordinate 8,923,979 downwards.
TCTCTGAATAGCAACGAGTACACTACTGGCCTATTCTTAGATTTATCAAAGGCGTTTGATCTACTTAATCATAAATTGTTACTTGCAAAACTAGAATCGAACGGTATAAGAGGTCTAGCTCAGCAATGGATAACGTCCTACTTAACTGATCGCCGTCAATATGTTGTCATAAACAATGTCGTCAACAATGAAATGATAGCCTACACTTCGCGTCTTAAAAACAACAAAAACGGTGTTCCACAAGGGAGCATTCTCGGGCCAATATTATTTATTATTTATATAAATGACATTTTTAATGCAATTAACCATAAATGCATATTATATGCAGATGACATTTCAGTTATTGTGACATCAAATAAAGCAAATTCAATTGACTATCATGAATCAGTAATTAATAAAACTATTGACAAAATCATCGCATGGCTACAATCGAATCAACTAAAAATTAACTTGAACAAATCGTGTTTTATACAATTCAATCAATCTTATAACCCTAAGTACAAATTTAATATTAACATCAATAAAATAAAGGAAGAGATACATACCAAATTTCTCGGAATCCATATAGACAATAATTTGAATTGGAAAATACATGCTGATAACGTAAGCAACAGAATTAATAGATTCGTATATGCATTAAAAAAATTAAAAAATGTCACGAATAGGAATACTGTTATTGCCACCTACCGCGCTTACGTAGAATCCATATTACGTTATGGGATCATAATATGGGGCAACGGTACAGATAGGGATCGAGCATTTAAAGCACAAAAAAGGTGTATCAGAGCCATTTATGGTGTCGCACCGGATGAACCCTGTAGACCATTATTTGGAGGTCTTGGTTTATTAACGGTGCCATCTCTATACATCTACGAAATTTGTAATTTTGTAAATAAACATAAAGACTTGTTTACTAAAGCTGGCGACATAAACACCAGACTAAAAAGGGACCCCGACAGGCTTGTTTTAAGAGATTTCCCAAAATCAGCTAAATATAGGAAAAGTTGTTTATTTATGTGCATTACCATTTATAATAAAATCCCTGCTGACATAAAAAAACTTAATACTAACCTATTATATAACTTTTTTATTATTCACAGAGCCAATTATATAACTTTTTTTTAAATAAGTTATATAATTGGCTCTGTGACAACAATTTTTATTCTATTAATGAATTTTTGACAAAAAAGTTTATATAGTAAGTAAGAAATTAATTAAGTAGTATTTAAATATTTTATAATTTTATTGATTTGATTTTTATAATTTGCATGCCACAACCTTGGCAAAACATGTGAGACCTTGGCAAAATAATAAGTGGGTAATTTTTTTTAGATTTAAAAATTGGAAATTACCAACATTAGGTATTTTTAAACATAAATAACTATTTCAAAAACTGCCCATGATAGATTTGCACTGTTGAATATTTTTTGCTTATAGGGATAAGATCTTTGAAATAAAACAGTTTTTTGGCAGCGACATCGCCAAAAATAAATATATTCTAATTTAAAAATAAATTCTGACTATGCAGCTTTTTTTCAGTATATTGTAATTCGATATATCGATCAAACAAAATAAAAACAAATTTATTTAAAAAAGCCCCACCTCTTCGTACGAAATTATTTAAAATTATACATACAAATATCGATAATATTTATCGATATCGTATCTATATATTTATCAATATCGAAAACACCTTCCATCCCTATTAAAGCATCGCACGCGTCACAACACACGCTAACACGCAATTCAATGCAATCTGCCCCCTAATTACGTAACTTTGTTGCAATCAACACTGACAGAAATCGCAGTTACATTGCTGCTTTAGTAAGAACCAATGTGAGAACTATCTTACTTAAAGCAGCAATGTAACTGCGCTTTCAATCGATTTCAATCGAGAATTGTTAGCAACAGAGTTACGTAATTCGCGGGCTTATGTGGGATTTGATCGCGTCAGCGACGTGTTATAAGATAAGTGTGATCCTAGTGCATATATTTACTATGAAAACCGATGTCACATGACGGCGTGTTAACACGTGGCATCAGACAAATGTGTCCGCACCTTAAATTTTAGCCATTTTGTATGGAATGTTCAATTTTTTGAAAATATTATGATTTTCTTACAAAAATATTTTACGTGGAACGTCATCGGCGGCGGAAAAAAATCGCTCGTGTGAATGGGTGCTACAGTCTCAGTGATCCAGAGACATTAGCGTATAGTTGGCAGCCTCACCATGGAATTAGAAGGTTTTGACTAGGTCAAAAAATTGTTAGTAAATAGTTATAAATAGTGAACTATAGCATATAAATAGTGATACTATGGTTCAAAAGATATTTGAGTATCTTGGTGAGGCTGCTATCTTGACGTCAAGCTAGCAGACACCTTAAGAAATACAGTTCGTATCAATGTGATTTATATGCCAAAAAATTGTTAGGAAATAGTGAATCGTATACGCAAAATTTCAATAATATTGCTTCAGTACAAGCCGAGATATTACGATCTCAAAGTGGGCTGCTAACTTGACGTTTCAGGCAATGGCGATTCCAGAGAAACGGGTACAAGTTATAAACAAATAAATATATCAAAAAATTGTTAGTGAAATTGTGATTCTTACGATTTAAATAAAAAAAGAATTCTTCATTGCTATTTTCTAAAAATCGAATGTTAACTTCTACATAGTAATCTTAATATAGGCTGTCGATCAATATTGAACTTTGCTCCACAGTAATAAGGTTTAAACTTGATTGCAATCATGAGGTGAGTACTATCAAGCAAAGACACCTTAAGAAATACAGTTCATATCAATGTGATTTATATGCCAAAAAATTGTTAGGAAATAGTGAATCGTATACGCAAAATTTCAATAATATTGCTTCAGTACAAGCCGAGATATTACGATCTCAAAGTGGGCTGCTAACTTGACGTTTCTGGCAATGGCGATTCCAGAGAAACGGGTACAAGTTATAAACAAATAAATATATCAAAAAATTGTTAGTGAAATTGTGATTCTTACGATATAAATAAAAAAAGAATTCTTCATTGCTATTTTCTAAAATTCGAATGTTAACTTCTACATAGTACTCTGAATATAGGCTGTCGATCAATATTGAACTTTGCTCCACAGTAATAAGGTTTAAACTTGATTGCAATCATGAGGTGAGTACTATCAAGCAAAAAAGTGAAATTTATATCTTTTGACTGTGTCAATAGTCATATCCTCGGTGCAAGGCTATTGATTTGGTTTAAGTAAACAAATATTTTTCTACTTACTTTTTTAATTTATTTTTTATTAAATCTCATCAAAAAAAATTTGATTGTGTAATACTACTCTAATAATAATTAATACTACTACTCTAATCATCGGTAATACCACAGCCTAGAGAGTATTCTTCTTACAGTCGGACATCGCCCTTTGTGTTACGTGCCGGACTACAGCTGCGCCACAAAAAAAAAGTTGGAAATCTGACTTTTTGACTATGCCATGATGAAGTCTATAGTTTGTCGGAGTTTGTCGCCAAAAACCAGAGTTTGTCGGTCTTCCGTTTAGGAGATACATGTGGCTCAGCTGTAGAGACGTCTCTACAGCTGCGCCACACAGATCTCGAAAACGGAAGGTCGTAGCGAAAATCTGATTACTTGTATGTATAGCCGTTAGTTTGTCGGAGTTTGTCGCACAAAAACCAGAGTTTGTCGGTCTTGCGTTTAGGAGATACGTGTGGCGCAGCTGTAGGAGACGTCTCTACAGCTGAGCCACACAGATCTCGAAAACGGAAGGTCGTAACAGAAATCTGATTACTCGTGTGTGTAGCCGGTAGTTTGTCGGAGTTTGTCACCAAGAACCAGAGTTTGTCGGTCTTGCGTTTAGGAGATATGTGAGGATACGCTGTGGAGACCTTTCTACCTGGATCTTGAGAACGTACGGTCGTAGCAAAAATCTGATAACTCGAGTGTGTAGCCATTAGTTTGTCAGAGTTTGTCACCAAAAATCAGAGTTTGTCAATCTTACGTTTAGAAGATAGCTCTAGAGATATTTCTACCTGGATCTCGAGAACGGAAGGTCGTAGCGAAAATCTCACATATCTCCTAAACGCAAGACCGACAAACTCTGATATTTGGCGAAAAACTCGGTCGAACTACCGACTATAGATATGACTAATCGGATTATCGCTACGAACTTCCGTTCTCAAGATCCAGGTAGAAAGGTCTCCACAGCGTATCATCACATATCTCCTAAACGCAAGACCGACAAACTCTGGTTCTTGGTGACAAACTCCGACAAACTACCGGCTACACACACAAGTAATCAGATTTCTGTTACGACCTTCCGTTTTCGAGATCTGTGTGGCTCAGCTGTAGAGACGTCTCTACAGCTGCGCCACACGTATCTCCTAAACGCAAGACCGACAAACTCTGGTTTTTGTGCGACAAACTCCGACAAACTAACGGCTATACATACAAGTAATCAGATTTTCGCTACGACCTTCCGTTTTCGAGATCTGTGTGGCGCAGCTGTAGAGACGTCTCTACAGCTGAGCCACATGTATCTCCTAAACGGAAGACCGACAAACTCTGGTTTTTGGCGACAAACTCCGACAAACTATAGACTTCATCATGGCATAGTCAAAAAGTCAGATTTCCAACTTTTTTTTTGTGGCGCAGCTGTAGTCCGGCACGTCTTTGTGTTGGCGCAAAAGCCGCCGTTCGTCTAGACAGTTGACGCAACGACTAAAAGTGTAAGGGTTGGCACGATGTAATTTGCCTTTTCGAATTTTAAAAATATATAGGAAAAATAAGATAGACACTTCAAAATTCTTGTTTTATTCTTTGAATTATTTATTGTCATTTTTTTCTAGAAGGTAAGAATATTTTTTTCAAATTTGTCTCTTTTCCTTCTTTTAATGCTCTTAAAATAAGGAAAAGAAAAAGTTTTTCTTAGTATTTTCTCTTTTTTTCTTCTTCTTGCATCATAAGTGCGAGGAATTATGGAAAGGATATGGAAAGGATGTATGATAATCATAATTTTATTTGTAAATCATTACTAATTTAGGGCTAAATAAGTATAAAATAAATCTTAAATTAGAACTCAATTAGGAAATAATAATGAAAAAATAAGTTCCAAGATGGCGGCTGACAACTTTTTTGTTTATGGGCCGATATCGATGAAACTTGGTTTTTGGTACCATTTTGACACAAAAATAACAACGCAAGGTAACGCAATGTGAAAATATTAAAAAATTCAAGATGGCGGCCAACTTTTTTGTTTTCGGGCCGATTTCGATGAAACTCGGTTTTTGGTAGTACTTTGGCAAGAAAACAGCAACGCAATGTTAAAAAAAATAAAAATTCAAGATGGGGGCCAACTTTTTTGTTTGCGGACCAATTTCGATGAAACTCGGTTTTTGGTAGTATTTTGAAAAGAAAACATCAACGCATTGTTAAAATGTAAAAAAAATTCAAGATGGCGGCCAACTTTTTTGTTTGCGGGCCGATTTCGATGAAACTCGGTTTTTGGTAGTATTTTGACAAGAAAACAGCAACGCAATGTTAAAAAAAATAAAAATTCAAGATGGCGGCCAACTTTTTTGTTTGAGGACCGATTTCGATGAAACTCGGTTTTTGGTCGTATTTTGGCAAGAAAACAGCAACGCAATGTTAAAAAAAACAAAAATTCAAGATGGCGGCCAACTTTTTTGTTTGCGGACCGATTTCGATGAAACTCGGTTTTTGGTCGTATTTTGGCAAGAAAACAGCAACGCAATGTTAAAAAAAATAAAAATTCAAGATGGCGGCCAACTTTTTTGTTTGCGGACCAATTTCGATGAAACTCGGTTTTTGGTAGTATTTTGACAAGAAAACAGCAACGCAATGTTAAAATGTAAAAAAAACTCAAGATGGCGGCCAACTTTTTTGTTTGCGGACCGATTTCGATGAAACTCGGTTTTCGGTAGTATTTTGACAAGAAAACAGCAACGCAATGTTAAAATGTAAAAAATTCAAGATGGCGGCCAGCTTTTTTGTTTGCGGGCCGATTTCGATGAAACTCGGTTTTTGGTAGTATTTTGGCAAGAAAACAGCAACGCAATGTTAAAAACCGGCCAAGTGCGAGTCGGACTCGCGCACGAAGGGTTACGTACCAAAAAACGGCAAAAAAAATACGTTTGTTGTATGAGAGCCCCCCTTAAATATTAATTTTATTCTGTTTTTAGTATTTGTTGTTATAGCGGCACCAAAAATACATCATCTGTGAAAATTTCAACTGTCTACCTGTTGCTGTTATAAATATCGAGCAAAAAAACTGCAAAAAAATTACGTTTGTTGTATAGGAGCCCCCCTTAAATGTTAATTTTATTCTGTTTTTAGTATTTGTTGTTAAAGCGGCAACAGAAATACATCATCTGTGAAAATTTCAACTTTCTAGCTATCACGGTTCATGAGATACGGCCTGGTGACAGACAGACAGACTGACAGACGGACAGAATAGGGTCCCGTATTTACCCTTTGGGTACGGAACCCTAAAAATGAATAAAATTCTAGGTGGCGGCCACCTTTTTTGTTTGCGGACCGATTTCGATGAAACTCGGTTTTTGGTAATATTTTGACAAGAAAACAGCAACGCAATGTTAAAAAAAATAAAAATTCAAGATGGCGGCCAATTTTTTTGTTTGCGGACTGATTTCGATGAAACGCGGCTTTTCGTAGTATTTTGGCAAGAAAACAGCAACGCAATGTTAAAAATAAAAAAATACAAGATGGCGGCCAACTTTTTTGTTTGCGGGCCGATTTCGATGAAACTCGGTTTTTCGTAGTTTTTGGCAAGAAAACAGCAACGCAATGTTAAAAATGTAAAAAATTCAAGATGGCGGCCAACTTTTTTGTTTGCGGACCGATTTCGATGAAACTCGGTTTTTGGTAGTATTTTGGCAAGAAAACAGCAACGCAATGTTAAAAAAATCAAAATTCAAGATGGCGGCCAACTTTTTTGTTCGCGGGCTGATTTCGATGAAACTCGGTTTTTGGTAGTATTTTAGCAAGAAAACAGCAACGCAATGTTAAAAATGAAAAAAAATTCAAGGTGGCGCCGGCCAACTTTTTGTTTGCGGGCCGATTTCGATGAAACTCGGTTTTTCGTAGTATTTTGGTAAGAAAACAGCAACGCAATGTTAAAAATGAAAAAAATTCAAGATGGCGGCCAACTTTTTTGTTTGCGGGCCGATTTCGATGAAACTCGGTTTTTCGTAGTATTTTGGCAAGAAAACAGCAAAGCAATGTTAAAAATGTAAAAAATTCAAGATGGCAGCCAACTTTTTTGTTTGCGGACCGATTTCGATGAAACTCGGTTTTTGGTACCTAGTATTTTGGCAAGAAAACAGCAACGCAATGTTAAAAAAAATAAAATTCAAGATGGCGGTAATTTTTTTTGTTTGCGGGCCGATTTCGATGAAACTCGGTTTTTGGTAGTATTTTGACAAGAAAACAGCAACGCAATGTTAAAAATGAAAAAAATTCAAGGTGGCGGCCAACTTTTTTGTTTGCGGGCCGATTTCGATGAAACTCGGTTTTTCGTAGTATTTTGGTAAGAAAACAGCAACGCAATGTTAAAAATGAAAAAAATTCAAGATGGCGGCCAACTTTTTTGTTTGCGGGCCGATTTCGATGAAACTCGGTTTTTCGTAGTATTTTGGCAAGAAAACAGCAAAGCAATGTTAAAAATGTAAAAAATTCAAGATGGCAGCCAACTTTTTTGTTTGCGGACCGATTTCGATGAAACTCGGTTTTTGGTACCTAGTATTTTGGCAAGAAAACAGCAACGCAATGTTAAAAAAATAAAAATTCAAGATGGCGGTAATTTTTTTTTATTGCGGGCCGATTTTGATGAAACTCAGTTTTTGGTAGTATTTTGACAAGAAAACAGCAACTCAATGTTAAAAATGTAAAAAATTCAAAATGGCAGCCAACTTTTTTGTTTGCGGACCGATTTCGATGAAACTCAGTTTTGGGAACTATTTCGACAACAAAATAGCAACGCAATATTAAAAATATAAAAATCCAAGATGGCGGCCAACTTTTTGTTTGTGGGCCAATTTAGATAAAACTCGATTTTGGATACTATTTTAACAACAAAACAGCAACGCAATGTTAAAAATATGAAAAATCCAAGATGGCGGCCAACTTTTTTGTTTGTGGGCTGATTTAGAAGAAATTCGGTTTTGGGTACTATTTCGACAACAAAACAGCAACGCAATGTTGAAAATATGAACTATCCAAGATGGCGGCCAACTTTTTTGTTTGTGGGCCGATTTAGAAGAAACTCGGTTTTGGGTACTATTTCGACAACAAAACAGCAACGCAATGTTAAAAATATAAAAAATCCAAGATGGCGGCCAACTTTTTTGTTTGTGGGCCGATTTAGATATAACTCGGTTTTGGGTACTATTTCGACAACAAAACAGCAACGCAATGCTAAAAATATAAAAAAATCCAAGATGGCGGCCAACTTTTTTGTTTGTGGGCCGATTAAGATGAAACTCGGTTTTGGGTACTATTTTGACAACAAAACAGCAACGCAATGTTAAAATATAAAAAACACAAGATGGCGGCCAACTTTTTTGTTTGTGGGCCGATTTAGATAAAACTCGGTTTTGGGTACTATTTCGACAACAAAACAGCAATGCAATGTTAAAAATATGAAAAATCCAAGATGGCGGCCAACTTTTTTGTTTGTGGGCCGATTTAGATAAAACTCGGTTTTGGGTACTATTTCGACAACAAAACAGCAACGCAATCTTAAAAATATAAAAAATCCAAGATGGCGGCCAACTTTTTTGTTTGTGGGCCGATTTAGATGAAACTCGGTTTTGGGTACTATTTCGACAACAAAACAGCAATGCTATGTTAAAAATATAAAAAAATCCAAGATGGCGGCCAACTTTTTTGTTTGTGGGCCGATTTAGAAGAAACTCGGTTTTGGGTACTATTTCGACAACAAAACAGCAACGCAATATTAAAAATATAAAAATCCAAGATGGCGGCCAACTTTTTTGTTTGTGGGCCAATTTAGATAAAACTCGGTTTTGGGTACTATTTCGACAACAAAACAGCAACGCAATGTTAAAAATATAAAAAAATCCAAGATGGCGGCCAACTTTTTGTTTATGAGCCGATTTAGATAAAACTCGGTTATGGGTACTATTTCGACATCAAAACAGCAACGCAATGTTAAAAATAGGAAAAATCCAAGATGGATTTAGATGAAACTCGGTTTTGGGTAGGGTGTAGTGTGGTACAATGAAACACCAAAAGTTCTGAGTCTCATATTTCTCTCATTTTTGTAGATATGAATTCCATTTTTTACAGGAACGGAGTCTACTCAATTAGGTATAGTATGGCATTTATAGTTTTATTAATAAATAGATACATAACCAATAACAAGACTTTTAAAAGAAAATGGGAATTGTTTCAATGTGTACACCTAGGTGGAAGAAACACCCCGTGTCCAACAATGAAAAACTGTTATTAATTTTGCCTTTTTATATAAAGTGGAACAAGTAAATTACAAAATCTGTTGAATTACAATCAATGAAGGTTTTTTCAGAGTATTCCACAATTATTCAGACTTTAAAAGTACCTCTAGGTTTGTCTCCGGTACAATTATTTAGTGACTTAAAGATTAACGAGTCCTAATTTTTTAAATCTTAGTAAGGCACCTTTTTTTAGGCAAAAACTATTTAAAATCAACAGTTACTCATAATAGGCATTAATATCTTAAGTAAAGTTTGAGCGTGGGCGGGGACTTTTATTGTCCATTTTAGCAAGTCTAGCGCTAAAATGAATGTTGCCTTCGTTGATTGATAGGACACTTTATAACCTTAGAAAGCTGCAGAACTGTATTAACCAAATTTTTCTGCTTGTTTTCTGGGACGCATTGTATTTCAATATTTGTTGAACGTGTCTGTAACTCAAGCTGTGCCAGTCTAGAAGAAAGGTTTTGATTAGCTGAACGTAGTGACTCATTTTCCTTGCAGACATCATTCAAAGTGGCCAACTCGGCGGCGTGTTGCGTTTTTATGCTATCCAGATCCTGGCTGAATGCCGAGAGAGATGATTCAAAGCCAACTATCATATTTTGCAAGGCAACAATTTTTGGATTAATAACATCCTCGAAATAATTAATCCTCTAATGTCCCTTAAATCATTGGCCGAAGGGCAGGAACAACTCGTTGGCGCAGGAAAACTTGACTTCAAGCGCTGGGTAACGAAGCTATCATTGGAGGCAGTGGGTAATTTAGCTCTCGTTGGTGTAATCGTGTTATTACCCTTTTTGGGCTCGCGAATGTGGCAGAAATCACAAATTCAGGCGTTTTTAGTATCAGCTGTCATCGCATTCTAATCTGCGAGTAAATATGCAGTGCACTGCAAATGATAATTGTCTTTGCAACGTTTACATTGCATGAATATTGCTCCATCCATGATATTAGGACATCCCGCGCACTCAGATGATCCTTTAGTCGACATTTTTTATTCTTATACAATTTCAATAATCTTATACCTTACTACGGCTTTGGTGAATGAAGATGTTTTAGTAAATCAAAATTAATTGAAAAGTAATGTCCAAAAATATCTTCAATACAAATTTAAAAAAAAAAATATCTTTAAAAATAAATAAAATGTCTCTAAAAAAAATTTGGGAGAAAAAGTCTTTATAAGCGAGGATCGATCTTCGGGCCACTCACAGCTGAATTCAGTATGCAGCACTCAGTGTGCTAACGTATGCGCCAAAGCGACTTAAAGCGTTCAAAGTATTGATCAGTTAAGTAGGGTTTGAAACTTGATGTATGAGTTGGTTTGAGTATGAGGTCAAGACGAAAATAATAATTATTGTACTACCTCAACACTGATAATACCACTGATGATAATATTTAGTTTTAACACTGGAGATGAGATTTATTACGCAAATTAAAGCGCAGTTTTATCACTTTTCTGAGGATAATGCTCAGACTATATTCAGCAGTTTTTAATAATCCACTGATTAAAAAAGGCACTGAATATTTTTTGAGACAAATACACACTTTTAAACCATAGGTATAGTTCTACAAACGATATCACTGGTGAATCACTAGACAAATTATTGATTTAACTTGATTCCAAATGTTAGAATTGTGATTTAAAATTATTCGGCAATATTTAACGTAGAGACTATGTTTACTACAAAGCGCCATCTGGCGGATTTAGATGAAACTCCGTACTATTTCTAACATTGCGTTGCTGTTTTGTTGTCAAAATAGTACCGAAAACCGAGTTTCATCTAAATCGGCCCACAAACAAAAAAGTTGGCCGCAATCTTAAGTTTTTTATATTTTAAACATTGTGTTGCTGTTTTATTGTCAAAATAGTACCCAAAACCGAGTTTTATCTAAATCGGCCCATAAACAAAAAAGATGGCCGCCATCTTGGATTTTTTATATTTTTAACATTGCGTTGCTGTTTTGTTGTCGAAATAGTACCCAAAACCGAGTTTTATCTGAATCGGCCCACAAACAATAAAGTTGGTAGCATCTTGGAATTTTTTTATTTTTAACATTGCGTTGCTGTTTTGTTGTCAAAATAGTACTCAAAACCGAGTTTCATTTAAATTGGCCCACAAACAAAAAAGTTGGCCGCCATCTTGGATTTTTTTATATTTTTAACATTACTTTGCTGTTTTGTTGTCGAAATAGTACCCAAAACAGAGTTTCATCTAAATCGGCCCACAAACAAAAAAGTTGGTCGCCATCTTGGATTTTTTATATTTTTAACATTGCGTTGCTGTTTTGTTGTCAAAATAGTACCTAAAACCGAGTTTCATCTAAATCGGCCCACAAACAAAAATTTGGCCGCCATCTTAGATTTTTTATATTTTTAACTTTGCGTTGCTGTTTTGTTGTCGAAATAGTACCCAAAACCGAGTTTCATCGAAATCGGCCCCCAAACATAAAATTTGGCTGCTATCTTTTAGATTTATTTATTTATTATTAGTTTAGATTTATTACTAAAATTGTAATAATAGGCACGATCTGGCAACATTACCATGTGGTAAATACTGAGCCTGTAGGCGTGCGTTTTCATTCCATCGTTGGAATTGGAATTATCAGTATTTACCACACAGTTGGACCACAGTAAATACTATGTGTGTAGCCGTCGCCTTATACGTAATTATAGTGCGACTATCTTGAATTAATATTTATCTTGTTAATACAGTCGCACTAAAACGTAACAGTACCATCAACATTTCAAAAACGGTAATCAAGCATAAATCCCAAGTTTGTTCTTTTTCAAAACAGACTCTACTGATCTTTGCTTCTGAATGAAATATAGACTTAATCCGGGAAATTCCTTGAACATCAATGTCTGCGGGGACTTAACACCGTAGTTACCATAACTTTATAACCAAAATATACCGAAAATACTTACTTCCGCTAATATACCTACAAAAATACTGATGTTCGGTAAAGTCGATAAAATATACTGAAAAAGTATTAAAATACTGAATCTGGTCACACTGGCGCTCCGCGCTCCGTGTTCGCGTGTTCGCATCGGATCCCAAATATGGAGCGCGCTCCGAGGTTCGCGGAGCGCGGAGCGCGGAGGTTCGCAAACCTGAGTGGGGACACACCCCGTTAAAGTTTCAGTTACTAAAAAAAAATACAAAATATTCATTTTCAAAAAATTACAGGTTAGGGTATTTTCATTAGACTCCTCCCTTTAAGTTATAGTTTTAACGTTAGGTACCTAATTGGTAGTAAAATATTTGTAGTTTTTCCTAAACTAAATAAATGAACTGAGAGTAGAGTATTAAACGACCAAATTTTTTTTGATGAGATTAATTCAAAAATTTTTTGATTGTGTCAATACTCTAAAAATAAAAAAGTGGGTAGAAAAATATTTGTTTACTAATACCAAATCAATAGCCTTGAACCGAGGACATGACTATTGACACAGTCAAAAAATTTAAATTTCACTTTTTTGCTTGATAGTACTCACCTCATGATTGCAATCAAGTTTAAACCTTATTACTGTGGAGCAAAGTTCAATATTGATCGACAGCCTATATTCAGAGTACTATGTAGAAGTTTACATTCGATTTTTAGAAAATAGCAATGAAGAATTCTTTTTTTATTTATATCGTAAGAATCACAATTTCACTAACAATTTTTTGATATATTTATTTGTTTATAACTTGTACCTGTTTCTCTGGAATCGCCATTGCCAGAAACGTCAAGTTAGCAGCCCACTTTGAGATCGTAATATCTCGGCTTGTACTGAAGCAATATTATTGAAATTTTGCGTATACGATTCACTATTTCCTAACAATTTTTTAGCATATAAATCACATTGATACGAACTGTATTTCTTAAGGTGTCTGCTAGCTTGACGTCAAGATAGCAGCCTCACCAAGATACTCAAATATCTTTTGAACCATAGTATCACTATTTATATGCTATAGTTCACTATTTATAACTATTTACTAACAATTTTTTGACCTAGTCAAAACCTTCTAATTCCATGGTGAGGCTGCCAACTATACGCTAATCCAGAGACAGTGATCATAGTTTTGTCTATGGTAGTGATTATTTTATTTCATGTTCTCTATATCGCTCGTCTGTGTTTTATTTTCTCTTTGGTTGCTTATCAGTGTTGCCAGACCGTGGGCAATTGCCCACGCCATGGGCAATTTTAGGATTATTTAGAAAAAAGTGCGGAATGGTCTTGGAACCGGTAAAATATTGGCAATTTTGGAAATTACGGAACTCGCTAACCAGAAACCACTTAAAAACACTTGGCACAGAGTACCAAGTACAAAATTCACTGCTTCGTTTGGGTATCTATTGACATTTCTTCCTCTATAGAGCCATCTAGGAATGTCTCAGCACCTCCGTTAAAGATTTCACAGATAAAAAGAGTTTTATTAGTGTAGGTCGACTGAGCTGCCAAAGTCGCCCTAACAGTTTTATCCAAATATTTTGGTCGACCATAGTCACCCAGACGTTTAAGTGGCTAAAGGGCGGCAGCCTTTGAAACATTACGACTGTTCTATATACAAAGGGTGTCAAGGTACAACAGATTCTCCTACATGTCGTTGTTTTAACCAGGCGCGGATCCAGCCCTAAAAAAAAGGTTGTGGGCACAGCCACCCGAAAATCGGGCAAGTGCGAGTCGGAGTTCTAACTAGCTCATGAACAATCATGACTCACATGATGAACAGTGCAGTAAATAGCCTTTTCTGCTCCCGGTTCGAGCTTCTAGAACTGCACCCATGTTTTTTTTTAGATATTATCGGGTACCCTAGAGCAGGGGTGTCCAACACAATTTTGTGGAGAGCCAGATTTAGTACTTTCGTAAAGCCCGAGGCATGTCTATAGCAAAGAAAACGGCCGCGCAGCGCGATTTTTAGTCAGTTTTATCCACTAATCTTGCTTGTTTATAGTAAAGAAAAAGGCCGCACAGACAGCGCGATTTTTAGTCAGTTTCATCCAGATAACCTTGTAATCTTGCCTGTTTATAGGAAAAAAACGGCCGCGCAGCGCGATTTTTAGTCAGTTTCATTTACCATTCTTGTAATCTTGCTTGTTTATACAGAGTGTTTGGTGATAGCCTTATAAAGCCGAATATGGTAGATAGGGACCATCAAATTGAACAACTTTTACTATGGAATCAACTCTGAAATCGCGGAAAAAAACAGCTGTTTCATACATTTTGATATTTTCTTTATTAATTTTTGTATGAAACAGTTGATTTTTTTTCGTGATTTCAGAGTTGGTCCCATAGTAAAAGTTGTTCAGTTTGATGGTCCCTATCTACCATACTGTGACGGCCATCAGGTCACATTACGTAGGGGAGACATAGAGCATCAAGCGATGACCAATTTAGCCGCAAGCTGTCAAGTCACTGTGGCATAGTGGTGTGGCTGCTCGCCTTATACACGCGGTTCGATCCTCTGTCGGACCAAAGCATTTTGATAGTTTTTACGATATTTCTAGAATGTTTACATCTTTATACAAAGTTTATTTACATATTTAATAGAGAAATAGAACATTCTAGTATCGTCGAGAAATAATGGAAAAGATGAAAAAGGACAGAAAATGGTTGCAAAAGACAAACGAAAAGAATAACGAAATGACTATCGAAATTCGAGTTACTAGAAGGTTCGATGGGGTATATAAGCAGCGGCGAAACGCACAATAGATGTAGTTCAATAGTGGGAGTTAGAAGAAGGAAGATGAAGAAGTTGTAAAGTGGTTGTGAAGAAGTAGAAGATGAAGAAGTGGTGAAGAAGAGAAGTTTGGAGGTGAGGTCTAGCAGTAGTTGGTACTAGCACGGAGGAGTGTAGAAGTGGATGTCGTCGAGTTCAGCGCCGAGAGGCTACGACGTTCGGACGTGAGGCTACTTGGAAGGGCGGACCGTGACATCGGAGGACAAGAAATGGGAATGTCATCGTGTAACAGCGCTGGGTGGCTACGTCGTTCGCAAGAAGACTACACCACACAGAAGAGCGGACCACGACATTCAGAGTATGTGGATGTGTTTTAGACTTTTAGGTAATAAAGCGTTGTCTCTGCAACCAGTGTTTTACTTCCAATCCCGCGGGCTGATTATCTAATTAGAAACCACCTAGCGACCGGTTGCAGTTCATAGATGATAGTGATCCATTGCTACTTCTTTTTGGATTAAAAAAAACATACCAAAGAAAAGTAGCAATGTATGTGGAATGAAACCGGTCGCTTAATAGTTTCTTTTTAGATAATCAGGGTGCCGGTACCCCGCGTCCGTAACAATACCATACCAAACACCCTGTAGTAAACATCCGACCGCGCAGCGCGATTTTTAGTTAGTCTCATCCAGATATTCTTCGAATCTTGCCTGTTTGTAGCGAATAAACGGCCGCCAAGTGCGATTTTTAGTCAGTTTCATCCACTTATCTTGTAATATTGTTAGTTGTTTGTTTATAGTGAATAAATGCAAGTATTTATGTGCCAAAAAGAAATGTTAGAAATGTGACAACGTGTCAGCATTATCGTCTATGGCTCTTTGCTGCTGGTCTGTGTTTGCTGCGTTCCGAATCACACAAGAATCAAGATTCATTTTATTTATTTTTATTTTTTATGACGACGACCGACGTGACGTCACAAGTCGATTAGTGTTGTGGGCATGCCCATAGTGCCCATAACGGTGGATCCGCGCCTGGTTTTAACGATTATGGGCGATTTTGTGGCAAAAAGGGCAATTTTAAAAACCTGCGGGGGCAAAAGTTTTGATCGGGTCTGGCAACACTGTTGCTCAGCTCATTAAAGTAAAATATAATTTTGGGAAAGTGAATTGCGGAAAGGAAAATTCTCACTAACTTTCTGAAACTTCCACTAAAAATTAAGTATACTTAAAGGGGTCATAATTTTTTCCTACATTTCAAAAGATTAAACTAGTCTTTTTGCCAATATGTCGGTTGCTTTTGCACCTCGAGGCAATAGGCCTCCATTGAGTCCGGCTCAGATACAAAAAATGTTAGACGAAAATGCTCATTTAATTCAAACTATACAAGATTATCAAGCTAAAGGGCAGCTAATGGAATGTCACCAGTATCAGCAGATGCTGCACAGAAATTTGGTTTATTTGGCTTCAATCGCAGATGCCAATCAAAACATTCAAGCTTTACTACCGGTAAATATATTTGTACTTACCATAGGACAAGTTGTCAGTTCAGGAAGTCTGAGAATAAAAACAAGAACACCAGGAATCTCGTCTCACCATCCCCATTGACGTGATCCATGGAGATAGTGGGAATACCTGTTCTATTAATTTTGATTTCACTATCTCCACTAGTCATGTTTTAAATAGTATTTTAATTTTAAACATGGATATTACAATTATTACTAGAGGACAGTGGGTGTAATAATAATAATATTGATAATACCTACCTGCCTTTTTAGCCCATCATTCATCTTAGTGAATTCAAAATGACATGCTTTTTGGGTCATTCATAAAGCGTTATCATCTCAAACCTAAGGGCTGTACTGTCCCTGTCATTTGGTAATGCGCCTGGCGGCCATGATTTTAACCTCAAAAATGAAAAACAATTGTAAAATTATTATATACCTAGACCCTATCTTATTGAAAATAATAATTCAATAATTAATATATTAGATCAGAGGTTCCCGAATTCTTTTGGTTTACCATTTTTGGACGGAACCCTAGCTCAAGTAAGAAGTAAACTAACCAGGGTTGCCACATTTCGGAACAGAAAACCAAGGACACGGTTGCGACGCAACCGTGAAAAATGTTTGGGTCTATTTTCTAACTATAAATAAATGTACTTTGAAATCACTAAAACTGGCAGTAAAACCACTGTAGAGTCTGGTTTCTGGTAAAGAAAGGACATGATGAATGTATGTGAATGTTTGTAATTAAAATAATCAAAATCAATAGAAACAAATGGGCGGGTGAGCAAAGTAAGAGTAAAATAAAAAAAAGGAGAACTACCTAAGTGAAGGGAAAAAAAGACTTTTGTTTTAATGTTTTAGGTATTTTTGGACGCCTCTCTCATTATTTCTGCATCATTTTTATATTTACTTATGAATTCCGAACAAGACATGTCTTTCGCAATTCTGCTTTCATTAAATCTACAGAGCAACTATTTCTGACATTAGAAAATTTATGGTAAGAGGTACAACACAAAATAAGGCATTTAACTTGTTGTCCTTTATGCTTTAAATATTTGGACCCATTTTTTATGAACATTTTGATTTTGTTTGCGTGTTATCATCAGAAATTTAGACAAAACTAATGGATCGTTGGGACGCGGGACAATATCATCGAAATCGGGACTGTCTTTATACCTAAACTCTTGAATTTTCACTAAACCCCGATATTTTCAATCTCTTTCCTTTTGACGAAGTTGTACACTTAATTCAATGTCATGATATTTTTTTTTAAATATAATCTGCTGCCTGCCCTGTCCCGCTTTTTGGCAGGACCATTTTTGCCATTTTTGTTTTCTTTCTTTTCTTTTCTTATTTTCTTTAGCTTTAAGAGCTATTTGTCTTTATGAGTTACACTTTTTTTTATTCTAATTTTACAATGTTACTTACTTTCTAATACAGTCTTTCTTTTTTCCTTGTTTTTTTTACTTACATTTTTATTTCTTATTTTAATGTCATTTATTTCTAGTACAGATCTACTTTACATTTTTACTTTTCTTGTTTAAATTATATAAATAATATTGATAAGATAAGAAGATAAATAATATTGCGTTCATTTGTTTCAGCCTCCACATGCATTAGCGTCGGGCAATGTACCCCAAGGGCCTCCTAATCCACCCTCTACTGCAGGTGAATCTTCACAACAGCAATATAGACCACCTCCAGGAGTTTCAACTACTCTTACAAGACCAACTCAGAGCTATGGTCAGAGGCCATATTCTCAGAATCAATATCAAGGACAATACCAAGGTACACCTAATGTGTACCCCCCACAAGCAGGTTATGGCCCACCTACCCAAGGTTATGGTCCACCAAATCCTCCTCAATCACAGGGTTATCCTCCAAATTCAACTTATGGCCCCCCAAGCACAACAGCTCCCAATAATTATCCACCCTCCACACATCCTGGATCAGGCTACCCACCATCAACTGTTCAACAGCCATATGCACCGCCCCCTGGTAGTCCTGCTGGTGCGGGGTCCCCATACCCTGTTCGTACTGCTCAACCTGGCTATACAGGAAACTCTGCTTATCCTCCTCAGTCAGGTGCTAACTATCCTAATGTAGGTGTCAGTACATACAATTCCACTGCTTCTCAACAACAGCCTTATCAGTCACAACCTTTCCCTAACACTACACCAACTTACAGTTCCACTCCCACATCGCAGCCAAACAGATCACCTCAACCACCTTCAAGTGGATATACATCTCAAAACCCTAACAATGCTGGGTATGGGTCACCATCAGCTCAGTCCCCTACTTATAATTCGAGTTCTCATCCTAGTTCAGCGCCACCTTCTACAGGAGCATCATCAACTCCAGCTCCAGGAGGCCCCCCATCTCAGCAGTACCCTCCACCAGGACAGCCGTCGTCTTATCCGCCAGCTAATCAGCCCCCTTATTCTAACCCTTCTTCTCAGCCTGGCAGCCCAGCACCGTCAGTGTCAACATCAGCACCTCAGGGCTCTTATCCTCAGAATCCACAAAGTTACCCCCCAGCTGGTGGAGCATATCCATCGCATGCTTATCAACAGGGCTATCCATCTGCACAGTACCCGCCATCTCCCTATCCCTATGCCAGGCCTCCTGCACCAGGGGCTCCACCGCCAGGGGCCCCACAGCCTTACCCTGGCTATGGGTTTCAACCACCCTCCCAACAATAACAGATCAAAATTTCAAATTCAGAAATGGAATATAATAGTATAGATTATTTCATTAAGTTTTTGGTACAGTCAGTAGCAGCACGTCAGGTTACACAAACAATACTGACAAAAATCTGCAATTTATTTTGAACCTTAAATTATTCACATTAAAGTTTGAAATTGATTGAAAATGCTTATCTTGTGGTAGCCCAACACGCCGTTGACTCAGATCAAACTTTTTTATTTGGTCTGAGGCCGTTGACTGTACATTACATACATTTAAGTTTAATGATAAGTTTCTCTTCTTTTATACAAATAAGTATATCTTTAATAAGTTTGAATGATATTAGAGAGCATAGGTAGATTATAATTTTATGGATTGGAATATTTTTAATAGCTAAATAAAAATTATGTAGTTACATTTACATACAATAATTAAGATTTATTATGATGATGAAATAAATGAACTTGTGTATGACATCTAAGTGTTTTTTATTTTGTGTAAAATTATCTTTCAATCAATTTGAATCCATCTAATCAAATTTTCTAAACTTAGTGGCATAAAGAAAAAACTTTATTAAAAGTTTTCAAGTTGTTAGATAGTGTAATAATATGAGTACACGGGAAGAAGGGGCTCATCGACATTTAGTAAAATTTGAGAAATAGGTAGCCGTTTAAAGTTGGTTTATTTTCGAGAAATGAGCCTCTTTTAGTTTGTTTTGAATATGTAATGGACCCTAGTTTCTTTTGAGTATGCCAATGCCATCGAATGCAATTTTATTGTTAGTTTGAAATGAACAATTAGCATTATCCACCTATTCATAAATTACAAACGCAAGAAAAATCCGTTGGAGCTGCCATTACCTGCCCCGAAATGAACTAATATTTTGCAGTTGTGATTAATTATGTTATTAGTTATTTACTTTAAGGTGGTACCCTGAGTGAAAGTGGCGCCGCGGTGAATTTTATTTAATATTATAATTCTAATACACAATTTTAATAATGTTTATCGTGGAGATTTTAGGGCCCAGTCTAGTATTTTTAGACGGTATCGTTACATTCCCTAGTAGTAACTGTTAGAAGTAGATAGAAAAACTGCTAAAAGTGGCCGTTTTTGACACATTTGCTATCTACTTCTACGAATGACTACGAGGGCATGTAGTGACTCGAGGGCATGTAGTAACACGGTATAATACTCGTGGTCCTACTTGGACCGTCGGCCAAGAGGCTCATTTTCAATTTATCGCATATTGGCACCAGACCACATTGACAAGATAGCCATTAGTTTGGTGTTATCAATTATCATCGTCTGGGTTGCGAAGTAGAAAGCTTCTGGAAGATATGCCACCCTGAACATATGGCCTCCCATACTATGATCTCCAATCGCAAAAAATCGGTCGAATATTGATAATAATGGTGAACAGGGTCGTAGGTGGCATCATTACAAACATTACAAACGTTGGCTTGGTTAGTTTTCAGGAAGCATGCGCGCGGCCAGGGTAGAAACAGGTAGAAACATACCGATTTTTTTCCAAAATGGCACCACGGGGCTGGAAAAGTACAACCCGCTCAGCTTTAGTCGGGCCAGCCACGCATCCGGTGACTGACGTTATGTTTTTTTCAATAAATTGCAGTTTGTAATGTAGAGAAAAGATAGAAAGAGGGAATATATTAGAAATGACGTCCTTTACAGTCAAATGGTGTAAAAAATGCAAAGAAGGCAGTAAAAAGATGCAGAAAAAACGTATCTTATTTTTTCGTTTAAGTATAGAAAATATCTATAAGTATACAAATTATGGTCGCTAATAAGCAACCAGTGTTCAGACGCTTTGTGCTGCATAGTTAAATGCCAGCATTTTTAGCTCTATCCACTTATTTGTACTTTTCATGTGGTGCCATTTTTTGAGCAGAATGCTCATTCCATAGTTTTAGTTCGCTGATGCCACCCATGACCCTGTTCACCATTTGAATAAATATGCGATCGATATTTTTTTAGCGATGGGTGACCATGTTTAGGGTGGCATATCTCCCAGTAGCTTCCTACTTCGCAACCTAGACGATGATATTTGGTAACACCAAGCTAATGGCTATCTTGCAAATTTGGTCTGGAACCAATATGCGATAGATTGAAAATGACCCTGGTTGGCCGACGGTCCAACTGAACTAGGGTTTTTAGGGTTCCGTAGCCTAAATGGCAAAAAACGGAACCCTTATAGATTCGTCATGTCTGTCTGTCTGTCCGTATGTCACAGCCACTTTATTCCGAAAGTATTAAGACTACACAGTTGAAACTTGGTAGGTAGATGTATTCTGTTAACCGCTTAACGAATTTAATACAAAAATAAGAAAAATAAAAGATTAAGGGGGGGCTTTCCATACATGGATCTGAAACTGAAAAAAATTTTTTTCTTCAAACCAACACGTGTTGTGTGTCTATAGATAGGTCTTTAAAAATGACATTGAGGTTCCTAAGACAACTTTTTCTCAAAGTCAACCGTTTGAAAGATATTCACCTCCAAAGTGGTAAAATGTGTGTCCCCCCCTTTAACTTTTGAAATAAGAGAGTGAAAAATCTAAAAAAAATAAATGCTGTAGATCTTAATAAACACTTTCAACCAAAATTGGTTTGAACGAGATATAGTAATAGTTTTTGAGATATATCACATTTTCCAAAACCGCAAATATAACTTTGTCATTCATACCAACACTGAGAAAAACAAAGTTATTTTTGCAAACGAAAAATGATAGGTGGTATTAAATATGGTACGGTATA
Source organism: Agriphila geniculea (assembly GCA_943789525.1). Taxonomy (NCBI): domain Eukaryota; kingdom Metazoa; phylum Arthropoda; class Insecta; order Lepidoptera; family Crambidae; genus Agriphila; species Agriphila geniculea. Next base: position 8,901,839 of record OX038873.1, on the reverse strand, counting down.
AGGTAACTACGGAACCCTATGGCGCGTGGCCCGACACGCACTTGGCCGGTTTTTTAGGGTTCCGTAGCCTAAATGGCAAAAAACGGAACCCTTATAGATTCGTCATGTCTGTCTGTCTGTCTGTCTGTCTGTCCGTATGTCACAGCCACTTTATTCCGAAAGTATTAAGACTACACAGTTGAAACTTGGTAAGTAGATGTATTCTGTTAACCGCTTAACGAATTTAATACAAAAATAAGAAAAATAAAAGATTAAGGGGGGGCTCCCCATACATAGAACTGAAACTGAAAAAAATTTTTTTCTTCAAACCAACACGTGTTGGGTGTCTGTAGATAGGTCTTTAAAAATGATATTGAGGTTCCAAAGACAACTTTTTCTCAAAGTCAACCGTTTGAAAGATATTCACCGCCAAAGTGGTAAAATGTGTGTCCCCCCCCCTTTAACTTTTGAAATAAGAGAGTGAAAAATCTAAAAAAAATATGTGTTGTAGATCTTAATAAACACTTTCAACCAAAATTGGTTTGAACGAGATATAGTAATTAGTTTTTGAGATATAGCACATTTTCCAAAACCGCAAATATAACTTTGTCATTCATACCAACACTGTGAAAAACAAAGTTATTTTTGCAAACGAAAAATGATAGGTGGTATTAAATATGGTATGGTATAAGGTAACTACGGAACCCTATGGCGCGTGGCCCGACACGCACTTGGCCGGTTTTTTAGAATATCGTAGTGTCCTATATCGATCGATAGATAAGTAAGTAATAAAGAACGAATATTCCGAACCTAACCCGAAATTTTATTATATATTCAATTACGAAATAATGTTATATTCAGTCAAAAGTACGAGGGCAATATAACTTAAAAGGAGTTATTTCGATTTATATTTTTGAAAAATTAAAGAGCTAAAAGGAATTAAGACATCTTCGCGGTACGAAATCAAAATAACTCATCGTAAGTTATGTTGCCCTGGTACTTTTCAAAAAGATAAATCGAAACTCACAAGCTTTTTTTATTACCAGGGCAACATAACTTACCAGGAGTTATACAATACTAGAAAAATACACGACTCGCACCGCACCAGATCAATTCTCTCGGACGGGAATCAACCCTTTTCAAATATTTTATCAGTGTTACAATTGTTGGTAGACCTTTAAATAAAATAATAAAAAAGGAAACCCGCAACCTTTGAATGTCCGGTCCGGTCCAATGCTCTGACCGCTGAGCTACCAAGTCACTAATTAGTGGCATCGTCGAATCTCACAGTGGTCAGCCTGCCTAGCATGACCGATATCGCGTGATTTAGCGTTTTATTTTATCACGTTTAACTGTCAAAAAGACAAAGGAATTAATTTGACAGTTGAGTGTCGATAAAATGCTATATCACGCGATATAAATCGGTCATGCTAGGCAGGAGAGCATTGGACCGGTACAATACAAAGGTCGCGGGTTCGATTCTCGTCTGAGAATTGATCTGGTGCCAGTCGTATTTCTTCTGGTATTATATTGTATACTCCTTGTATGTTATGTTGCCCTGGTAATTTTGACTGAATATAACATTATTTGGTAATTATAAAATAAATTCTTATTTGATCATTAAATAGCGATACTAAATTGATACAAACAAGCCCTAGTCCAGTATGACCACGAGTAGGTACAGGTCCTACTAGTAGGGCAAATCGGTAGGTCCACGGGCCCGAAATCGAAAGGAGTTAATGAAAGCTTTGATTTGACGTAATTTATTGTTTGTGAATACCGTACTTTTTTAGGGTTCCGTAGCTAAAATGGCAAAAATCGGAACCCTTATAGATTCGTCATGTCTGTCTGTCTGTCTGTCCGTCCGTATGTCACAGCCACTTTATTCCGAAAGTATTAAGACTACATAGTTGAAACTTGGTAGGTAGATGTATTCTGTGAACCGCTTTACGAGTTTCTCACAAAAATAAAAAAAATAAAAGATTAAGGGGGGACTCCTCATACATGGAACTGAAACAGAAAATATTTTTTTTCATCAAACCAATGCTTGTGGGGTGTCTATAGATAGGTCTTTAAAAATGACATTGAGGTTCCTAAGACTATTTTTTCTCAAAGTCAACCGTTTGAAAGATATATACTGCCAAAGTGGTAAAATGTGTGTCCCCCCCCCCTTTAACTTTTAAAGTAAGAGAGTGAAAAATCTAAAAAAAATATATGCTATAGATCTTAACAATCACTTTCAACGAAAATTTGTTTGAACGAGATACAGTAATAAGTTTTCGAAATATAGTACATTTTCCAAAACCGCAAATATAACTTTGTTGTTCATACAAACACTGTGAAAAACAAAGTTATTTTTTCAGGTGAAAAATGATAGCGGTATTAAAATATGGTATGGTACAGTGGCGAGGGGTCGAAATATGGCGAAGGTAAGCCAAACCAAAAAAAACACTACTGCGTGATGCAAGCTTCTAACGTTTCTTCAAAAGCTATAGGGCCTCACTTTGCATAAAGCACTGATAGGATAGTGACAGTGCCTATTCCGTGCTACTCCAAACTGAGGCATACTGAGTTGGAATCAGAGAATAATAAACATAGAGTGAGGACCTGGTGTCTTATATGACAGGTTGCATTGCACCCCAACCCATTTCAAGCATCAGTCTCACAATCTTGTGACAATAATTAATAACATGTTATAATCTGCATGGTGGATCGGTGGTGGGTAGTTCAGGGATTTCTTAAAGGGAAGCCGATGGGAATCGGCTTGTATGGACCCTTCGCCACTGGTATGGTATAATGTAACTACGGAACCCTACTGCGCGTGGCCCGACACGCACTTGGCCAGTTTTGGCATAAATAAAAACTTACTAAAGAAAATTAGCAATAAATGTATCACATCCATCTGTCAAATCAAGGCATACATTAACTTATACGGGGCACTACCGTGCCCCCGCCAAGACGTCCAAGCGAAGCTCAAGGGCATTACCTACCTTTTCTCGAAGCGCTTCGTCGTTTTCTCTTGTTTTAGCACTACTACAACGAACTATATTTTACTGAGGTTATTGTTTGTAAATTAACTACCTATATAGCTCCAATCTGTACATGTGAATTTTCGATACATTATTACTTAACGAGCGAGTAATTAAGATGAGGGCGCCCCTTTGAGGTATAATTATAGGAGCCCTAAAGCACCCTAAAGGGTCATTTCAGCCCAACTGAACCATGTCGTTACGACCGTTACATGTATTCTTTAGATATACTTACTTGTGCAGTGCATTGCACAAGTATATCTAAAGAATACATGTAACTTGTGCATTGCATAGGGCTGCAATCCGTCCGGGTTTCCCCGGATTTGTCCTAGTTTGGAGGGCGTCCGGGGAGCGTCCGGGCGGGGTTCTGATTGTAGTCCGGGTAAAACCCGGCCTTTAATTAAAATCCGGGTTTTTGGATCAAACTCCGTTCAAAAAAGTACTATATTCAGCGCACGTGCTACCGGGCGCCTCACTTCACTACGCGTGGCGCACCGCGCAACCCGCAAAAAATCGCGCTGCGCGGCCCACTTCTTTTTTACTAAAACAAGCAAGATTACAATTAATGGAAGAAACTGCTAAAAATCGCGCTTCGCGGCCGTATCCTTACTAATATTATAAATGCGAAAGTCCGTTTGTTTGTTTGTTACACCTTCACGTCTTAACTACTGAACCGATCATCATGAAATTTTGCATACACGTTGTCAGGGGTACAGAGAAGGACATAGGGTACCTTTCATCCCGAAAAAATGTATTTTTCCCGAGGGATAGCAAAAAAACTTTCCACGCAGACGAAGTCGCGGGCGGCCGCTAGTTTTCTATAAACAGGCAAGATCACAACACAACACAAGCAAGGTTAGTGGATGAAACTGACTAAAAATCGCACTGCGCGGCCCATTTTTTTTTACTATAGACTAGCAAGTTTACAAGATTAGTGGATGAAACTGACTAAAAATCGCGCTGCGCGGCCGTTTTTTCTATAAACAGGCAACATCACAAATCACAACACAGGTTACTGGTTGACACTGTCTAAAAATCGCGCTGCGCGGCCCATTTCTTTTTTACTATAGACAAGCAAGATTAGTGGATGAAACTGAACATAAATCGCGCTGCGCGGCCTTTTTTTCTATAAACAGGCGAGATCACAAATCACAACACAAGGTTACTGGGTGAAACTGTCTAAAAATCGTGCTGCGCGGCCCATTTTTTTACTATAAATAAGCAAGATTAGTGGATGAAACTGACAAAAATAGCGCTGCGTGGCCATTTTTTTTATTACGGGCCGTCCCTGGCTATTTGGGCATTTATTTTGGAACGCTACGGTTACAAAACTACTAAAACTGGAACCTGGCCCTGCACAAAATTGTGTTGGACACCCCAGCTCTACATCATAACTAGTAAAACACACTATTTAATGCGAAAAATGGCTTACAATTCCATTTTTTTTCCAATCAAGTAAAATGTATTTTTTAACCAAGCTAATGTGAATATAAAAAATCAAATAATAATAATAATAATATAATAATAATAAAATCTTTATTGAAATAATCTTACATCAAAATAAAACAATTAAAATCTAGACATAGGTACATAAAGCTAAAATACACGAGTGCCTGAACTAGGTTTAAATAACCTGTATCTCAGGCAAATAAGAACTTACATCACTACGTATCGTAATATTATTATACAATCAAATACAATAAATATGAATATTGGAAAAATGAAAACAAAATTAAATCAAAAATAATTACAGAAAGAGTTAAACTAAACTAAACGCTAAAATAATGTTAATTTTGTAACATCATTTAACGACAGACGAATAATGCATCTGCGTCATCAAAAATAAACTAATTAGTTCAAAGTCAGTTGTGCATTATTATTTATTTAAGTACATTTATTATTTTTATATTACATGCGTGTTAGTAAGGTATCTTACGAATTAAGGTTAGTAGAACAGCATTGTGATATTTTTAAACTGATGCGAATTATTAAATATGATTTGACACAATGTATAAAGAAATTATGTGATATAAAATTATAATATTAGTCACGGAATATAAAATAATTATTTGTAAAAATTATAAAGATTTTCTAGGAAGTGGCGCTCTTAGGTGCCCACATAATCAATCGAGCTGATATACCTTTTTTCGGCAATCTTTTTCGCAGGACAGTCAACATCACCAGTTTTGTGATCTGCGGGCTTCTTGAAGTGCAGACATGTTGCACATTTTGCTGACTCGGCCTTCTTCGCACAGTCCTTTATAGTATGACCTATATCGCCGCAGTGACCACAGGTGATGGCCTCCTCCCGGCATGTCTTAGCAGCATGACCGTATTGCTGACACTTGTAGCACCTTGTCACGAGGGTAAAATCTCTCACAGGGCACGAAGACCAATTTACAAATACCCGGTCGTTCATGATTAAGAGTTTTCGAATTTGTGCAGGAACTTCTATAATATAATTACAGGTCTCAGCGTCCTTCTTCCCCGACTTATGGCTTAATTTAATCGAGGTCAAAAATGTCGCGAGTGACATGCCGCTAAGCTTGTCGGCTAAGTTTTGATGGTATATGCAGTTGAAAACTTCCGTTTCCTCCATACATACAGGCACTCCGATGACCACGATTCTAGGTTTGCGTTTATGAGGTTCATTCACAGTTAGGCCAGAGGTCGTTAGTTGATCCGTTTGCTTAAGCTTCTCGATATCGTCCTTAGTATCTGTGCTGATAATTACACCGCCGTTCCTAGTTTTACGCAGGCTCCTCACATGCAGCTTCATTTGGTCTGGTCTGATGATTTTTTGAACGAGGGCCTTTGTCTCCTCGCTCGACTTCATTTTGTCAGTGGGGTAAATTGCCACAGAGTTGACATTAATGGGCTGAATAAAGTTGTTAGGACTTTTTTTAACCATGTCGGCGAAGGAAACTGCATCCGCGGCGGGTTTTGAGGACTCCTCGATGGTTTGTTTAAGATCTTGAAGCCGCTGTGAGAGGTCGTGTTTTTCTTTAAGTTCTTGCAGTGAAAAATGGGTCTGTATAGTTTTTTGCTTAAGGGACTGGTATTGCACAGCCATTTGTGATGTCCCATGGCTTACTTTTCGGCACAAATTATTAATTCGGATTTTTTGATCCGAATTTAGTTTACCTTCACAGGCGACAGCGCACACCTCATTCAGACACTGCTCAATGGTCTTCATCCAGTTCTGGATCTCCGGCGTGGACACCAATTCTGGGGGCTCATCTTCCTGTAGGGCAGGCGCAGGCGCTGGAGGCCGGCGCGAGGGCGTGGGCGGCGGGCTGCGGGCCGTTAGCTCGCTCCGTCGGTTAAAGGGGCTACCATCCATTTTATAAATCACTAATTTACACTTAACATTATAAATAAACTAAGAAAATAATTCAAGTATTTAGAACGAATGACACAGACGAATGTCACTTCCGCGTAAAGTTCAAGTAGGTCACAATTTTGCAATGATTTATTAATATTACATTAATTAATCGACACGTCCGATCGAAACGATGAGATCGATGTGTATCGATTATTATTATTCATTAATGTCCGGGGTCAAGGCTCCAAGTCCGGGGTTTTTACTCTTCTGGTCCGGGCGGCAGGTTTTCGAGATGGCAGCCCTAATTGCACAAGTATATGAAAAGAATACATGTCGTAACGACATGGTTCAGTTGGGCTGAAATGACTTAACGTAGTTTTTTACAATCCATACAGTTGTGAGGGTTGGACGGCGCGGATCGCGGCCCCCAAACGCGCAAATAACTATTGTTACTTATTTCAACTTTGACTTTTTTAAACCACACACGTATAGCTCCTAAATCATTGGTTCCTAACCTGGGGGTAATTACCCTAATTACATTCCTTCAATCTTCAATGACTATGCACTGTGAATGTGATACGGCGGCAACACCCCCCCCAAGCGTTGGAGGTGAAGTCGGCTTCTCTACAAAGTGATATGGGTAACAATATTGAAAAGGTTAGGAACCACTGTCCTAAATGCAAGAATGCAAGACGGAAAAACTGGTTCTTGGCGGACAAACTCCAAATAACAAACTCTGTCAATCTATCGACTTCATCAATGACATCAACGGAAGCGCTCATGTCGGAGCTTGACATACTGATCATACTCAATCACGTTTGTTAAGCAATGCTCGGTCCGGCCAGGTGTTGGATGGGTGACCGATAAGTGGCATTACAACTCAGCGCTTTGGTGCTTCGGAAGGCACGTTAAACTGTCGGTCCTGGCTGTCGTCATCTGATAACAGTCACTAAGCCAAGTTAGCGGCCTTACAGGCGGCTTGATAAACTCTAACAACAGAGGTGGCCACTAACTCTCATACGATAAGAAGAAGATTAATGGCATAATCAAGTCTAATTTCCAACTTTTTTGTATGAGCTGTAGTACTTACACTTACCTACACGTCAGAGACACTATGTCGGTTTGGTACAAACTAAATATTAAGTCACTTTCAAAACGACGACAAAATAAGCCGCGTTCCTGTGCACAGAACTCTGAAAAAGGAAACCTATTCCTTCGTCATTGGCACAGAATTCATAATAGTATCTACAAGCTATAGCTAAATTAAAAAATTAAAGTCATTAACGTTAGGTAATATTAATGTAATGTAACATTAAACTAATCCGATTACATAGGATTTTCTTAAAACTTAAGATTCTTCATAAGTTAATGTTGGATCTACAAATGGATGAACATCCTCGTCATAATACTCAATAGGCAGATCCTCGGAAGGCGGATGTGTCGGGAAGGGCGGACTACTTTTCAGTTTACGGAGCGGAAGAACTGTATCAAACAAATAACACATCGCGCCTGTTTCACCAGGAATGGCTACTCCCTGTGTCCATAATACATTGTATTTTGTATTAATGCGCAGTATTTTAACGCCACGAAGTGTTCTCCATCTGAAAAGGTAAATGTCTGCTTTAACTGCATGATCTAATGAGGACATGACCTAGTGATACTAAATGATCTTGTTGATGCAATGCGTAGGCGACGCATTGCATCAACAAGTGCGACGTGATGTCGTGTCAATCGCTGACACGCGTCGCAAGCTGTCAAAACTACTCGCCCGTTTGTTATCGATCAGAGCGAAAGGTAATGGGTTCGATTCCCATCTGAGTTGCTACCTTCAAATACTCAGATGGGAAAAAGTTGGCTTATTTGATTATTAAACATTTGCAAAGATGTTTCATTCGAATGTTGTGGGTAGGTACCTCCTTACATTTATGAAATGATGCTGGCTTACAGCTTGCAGCCAAAAAGTAAAAAGTACAACACGAGGCAAATATCTTGAAATCGGGTGGGGATTGCGCGGAACGCGTATTTTGGACATGCGTAGCGGTGAGGGGCGCGCGCTATTGGTCGCTCACAAGAGCACATGCGCGAACTTATCCCCACTCCGTCGAAAAATTTTCAAGATATATGCCTGGTACTGTACCGACTGGAGAATTTCAGTGATAGACAACGACAGAGCGGTTTAACCCTAAGTTCTCAGCAGCTCAGCAGTCAGCTGTCACTCGGATTGTGCATGGTCGTGGGTTCAATTTCGTTCCCCATCATGGGAGTAGGTTGTTAAGTTTCTAGTATAAATAAAGTCAAATATCAAATTTTTGCATCCACAATGGTAGGATAAAGTTAAACTTACCTATTTCCCATATGGCCAGGCATTTTAGTTCCAGGCCACACACGAGCTTTTTCACCACCTGCTCCAATATTGCCAGGGCGTCGATGTGTCTTAGTGACTCCGTGCGATGCGGGCATACCCTTGAAACCCCATCGTTTCATGACTCCTTGGAAACCGCGATCCATGCTGTGAAACATTGATACTATTTACGAATGATTCTTTCAATGCAATGCGTGTATGTTGCAATGCTAATTTGGATCAGATGGTAGCACATAATAATATGTAGGTAGGCCCTCATTCTAGAGACATCTAGACTTAGATGGTCACAGTCATTTCTTCTTGACACATAACCGTTTCGTAATTCTAGACTTGACAATAAGAGATTGCACCTTTTTACAAACGAGCGTACGTAAACAGTTTACGTATGAATGCGCCAAATATTAGGTCTTTACCTATGAAATTGCCGATATTTTGTCACATACAGAGAAAATAATAACTTCTATAATTTAAAATTTTAACAAAATCGTGAATATTACATCGAATTATGATCATGATAGTTAACTATCAGTAAAAATAAAGTCCATATTTTAGCTTTCGTGACATTAAAAAAAAGATCTTGAAAGTGACTCTTTTTTGTGAGCAAAAAAAAGGGTGACCGAAGGGGTTGTAACTTAACCAAAACTTATTTTTTCGCTTATCTTAAATGGAAATAAGTTAGCATAGTGTTCAAACATTAGTACATAAAAGTTTTGTTACATGAGTGTTCATGGTTGTTAAATGAACAAAGAAAATGCTATTATGAAAAATGCAACTTCTTGAAAAATCTCCATACAAATCGGCAATTTCATAGGTAAAGAAAGACCTATTATATTAACTGAATGCCCCTATGTTATGTGACTATGCCTACACAGTGAAACTAAAAACTCAAAAAAAGCTTACGTTTTTGCTCGGACATCTAAATAATCCCCAACTCTAAAGTGAGTCGCGAATAATGGAGTGCCAGTAGGTAACACAGCTTCACGCGAGACCATAAACCTGCACAAGTACTTTTTAGGTAACATGCCGACAGTGTTGAAGAGACCACTATATTCCTTCGTGACTGTGGTAGGGTCTACTGTTTCTGATCCAACTAGAAGACATCCTAATCTCCTTTTTTCGCGCCAACTAACTTTGGTTGATTTCATCGGGTTAAACTCTTCTGGTGGTATATATTTTATAACATGATTATCTACGACCTGAAAAGATAAGACAAAGTGGAGTTGCTGATCAGCATCTTGCTTCAGCTATGGCTGTGTAAAAATACTAGAAATATTTTAAATTAAATTATTATTATTTTTAACAGGCAAGCAGTTGTAAAGAGCTTATTAGATCATCCTGAATATCGGATCCGATATAAAGTCTGTCCTAAATTCAGAGAAGTGTAATTGCATTCAGGAATGTAGTGTCCGATTTAGGATCCTAGTTAGGATAGAAATGGTCTCCGACGTAACGGATGCTACATCGGAAGCAATTAGGACAGTGTAATCGCATTCAGGACGCTCGGCTCTCCGATACAGTAGTACCACAGTATTTAGTCATAGTCAGTCAACGCCTTTTATATTGACGAAAAAAGCCGCCGTTCGTCTAGACAGTTGGCGCAACGACTAAAAGTGTCAGGGCTGTCACTATGTGATTTGCCTTTTTGAATTTCAAAAAAATAAAGATATGGATTGGGCACTTGAAAATTCAATTTCAATGGAACCAATTATATCCTTAAATATAAATAATTTTTTTTAAATCAGTTAACAAATTACAGAATTCTGTGGTAAGTAGGTAGGTAACAAACACTAAAAAAATTATGCAATTTGGGGCCCTATTTTTGAATCGCTCTCTTTTCTACTGATTTTCGTTTGACATCTCATTGTTTTGAGTCATATGTCGAACGAAAATCAGTCGAAAAGAGCGCTCGACGCTAGTCAAGCGATTCAAAAATAGGTCCCCTGAACATCCTTTTTTTTGGTGTTGGTTATTTATAATCAACATATACCAAATATATAACCGTATGGCGGCGTACGGAACTAAATACTTTTTAGGCTGTGGTAGGTAGCACAGTCGCCCGACTTATGTACTTATGTCTCAAAACAATCTCAAACCACTTTGAGTAACAACTGTATGATCGTTAAGCGGTGATATCGGATACGTTATTCAGGATGGTCTAATTGGCGACTGAATTTCTCGTCCTAAATCGGACTCTGAATTCCGGATCCGTTATTCAGGAAGGTGTAATAAGCTCTTTACAACTGATAACGCATGTATCCTGCTATCTATGCATTTTGTTCACTGATTGATTGATTTATACTTTATTGTACACACAAAAGAACAAAAAGAAAATCACAAATACAAAGGAGACATTCAATTGGCGGCCTTATCACTAAAAAGCGATTTCTTTCAGGCGACCTTAGGATGGAATAGAAGGAATAGAAAAATAAAATATGATAAGGTAGTTGAAAAAATAAAGTTTGTTGTTAAGATATCTGTCCAGTCGATTTTTGAACTGATTAACATTTGAGGCAACTACAACATGATCTGGAAGCTTATTCCACTCTGCCAACTCTGTTGCTGATAAAGTTCTTGAATGAGTTGTTATGTGCAATGGTTGTACTTAGCTTGAAACTGTAAAGCTTCGTACACACTGACGCGAGCGAATCGCGCGCGTCGCTCATTTTGACAGATTTTGATCACGTAACTCAAAGCAATAGCCATAGCCATTGCCATAGTAATTTCTTTGACAATGGCTATGGCTATGGCTATCGCTTTGAGTTACGTGATCGCACTCGCGAATTTCGCGCGGAATTCGCCTCAGTCTGTACGAAGCTTTACCCCTGAAGTTACGGTTTTTATTACGTTTATACAAGTTATCAAAATCATGGAGGTCGTAGTGTAATTTAATAAGTCTCAATTAGATTTCCATGGTTCCTGCAGTCTTTCAATGTTGTAAGTTTGAGCACATCCAATTACTAATTAATAATGTCAAAACATTGTGGGCTGGGGGAGGCATTTCCTTGTTTGTCAGTCAACTCACATTTGACTGCCAAATTCTAACTAGCTCACCTGCAATAATGTGGTTTGGATTTTCTTGCCATTTTTGGACCAAATGGGATAGTTTCCTATTTTACGTGCTATCAGTCCAACTCTTCGTGTAGATTGTTTCCATTGTTGTGAAGTTTGCAGTATACTATTGGCTAGAGGTGACTCTAGTTCTTGCTGAAAACTTTTTCTATCTTTTATGACTTCTTCTATAAACTGCTTATTTTCTTGTGTCAAGTAATCATCAGACATCTAATAAAAAACAAAACAATTTTCTTTATGGTGTCAGGCAGGGAAATAAATACTTGATATTAAATATTTAAGCATTAAGCATGATTCACGCTATACCGTGTCGTGACCGGGCCGGGCCTCGGCCGGGACACGTTCACCGTGCGCCGGCCGGGCCAGTCATTCATGTTACACCAGGCTGTTTGGGTGTAATTTGCACGACTATATCTGTGTTATGTGGTTTTTGTCAGCTAGTGATTTCAGATATCGATAGACTTGATGCTTAAAAAAAAATGCAATTTTCACAACTTGAATTGGCAGCTATTGCAATTGCCATTGATGATGAAGTATTGGAAAATCAAAGCGAAACTACTAAAAGAAGATGGGGTGTGCATACAACCTGGAGAAAGCGAGAAGCAGAAGGAGAATTTGCTTTACTTTACAAAGAATTAATAGATGACGAGAGCAAGTATGGTTATTTTAGAATGCCGGACCATGCCGGAGCCGGGAAACAATACCCACCGACATTTCAACGCCATGCCCCGGCCGAGTCCCGGCGGCGCACGGCCGGGGCACGATCAAGCATGAATCACTTCATACAAAAAGTATACCATAATGTTTGACCGTGTCCAGGCCGGGGCACGGCCCGGTCGCAACACGGTGTAGCGTGAATCATCCTTTAAACTCGAAGTTGATAGGAGAAATTTAACCTTGTACCGGGTATTGTTATATTATTGTTGTTTATAACAGTACCATCTATCTATTATTTAAGTCAAATGAATTAATGCAATGACATTGACCTATCAGGTACGGAAAAATGAGACACAATAGATATTTCATTGTTGTGCAGCCTCATGTAGCTGCTATACATTTGATGAATTAACACCTGTAGCCCACCTCAGCTGCGAAACAATACCAGTGAAACCCCAGTAGGTTCCACCATGAATTATCAATTCTATGTTGTACTACAAGCGAAACAAATGCTAAACAGCCTTTTCTAATGCATAGATTCAACTGGATGGTGAGATGGTGTCTCTTTCGCATGCGATTCCGCTCGAATGGGTCGGACTGTTGGCACTCCTCCACCAGGGAAATAATGAAGCGAAACCGCTATGTAGATGTGATTGTCATATATCATTGTCGATAGAACACAATTCATGGTGGAATTACTGCAGTTTCGCTGGTATTTTTTGCGGTGGAGGTGATCAACAGGCGTAATAAATCCATAAAGTAGTGTCCAGCAGTAAAATCTATATTTAATACATACCACCCTTTCCTTGGGATGATACCAATAGGGAGGTCGGTATTTCACAGTATAACTAGCTGACCTTGTCACAACATGGTCTAATCTGCAATATATAAATAATAATAAATTCAAATGGTCATCAAATCATTACACTACTTAGTAAGTCTATTATTTATAATTTTCTGTAGAAGAATAATGGAACTATTTATTGCCAGGCTGATGTGTTTTTTGCTGTGTTGAGTTTTTAAACTTTGACTGAAACTGGATTCACAGTAATGTTTAAAAATTTTTCGGTAAGTCATTGATAAATATTGAATTATATAAACATACTGCTGATTCAGGAATGTAATTTGCACTTCAGATCCTATAAACATTGGTTCAAAATTATTATTGAATAGCCTTACTGACCTTAACTTACTGATTTTTGTACATAATATTTTAATATTACTGGCCATTTCTCAAAACAACATGTAATTATCAGTGTGCTACTATTTGAAGAAATTAAATTCGAAGTTTGTGGTTTGTATTTGTAAGTTTTGAGGTTATGTCCACAGATCAAATCACTCGTAAAGTCTTAAGTGCGCTGTACACATTGTGCGCTTTTATAATTCTCGACGGCACGGCCCGGCACGGCACGGCTCGGCACGGCAGCGGCGACACCGAAAGACGCTTTTATAATTGCTGCCGTTGCCGGCCGTTGGATGTTCAACACAGAACACTCATTACTCATAGCGAAGAAGTTACTATTTGTACATAGTTCAGTAGTGTCGTGGTACCTACTTTTTACTTTAGAATAATATAAAGAATAAAAGTTGACTTTCTCTCTCTAGATATTTGTTATCTTTATAATTATTTCATAAAATAATAGTTTACCAATTATACAACGTGTAACAGAAAGAAGGTATCAACTCGAAAGGAAGTCAATGTACTCGTGAATCTGAACACTTCCAACAGAAAAAGATTTCAAATCGAAAATACAATTTCGGACTCTCAATAGAAAATTTGAATTTGCCGCCAACATTTTATATAGGGAGGGACATTCAAAAAATTTTTTTTTGCTGTTGGAAGTTTCACGAGTACATTGACCTCCTCTCGGGTTGATACCCCCTTTTTGTTACACGTTGTTTAATGATTATATTACAATATAGGTAGGTAGTAGGTACTTACTTAAATGATAAATAAATCTTTTAAAAATCAAAGAATATATTATAATATGTAGCTGGTTTTCGTTACGTACCTACTTACCAAGATAGGTAGGTATCTACACAACACATTATTTAATTAAGTAGGTAACTACCTACTTAAGTAATATCTAGGTAATTATTTGTTGAGATAGGAAACAATATTTAACTTTAGTAAGTCCCCTATTAACGGTGTTTCCACCGCTGTAAGTACCTAGATATCTTTCCGATCAGTATCGAAATAACTGTTTGTCGGAATATTACCTATTTGTTGATTTTGATGTTGTTTGTTTCCACAATCATACACAGGTACATGGCATATAGGGTTGGGTAAATTTCACGACAAATTTCGGTCTGTGAAATATTTAGAATAAATTTCATTTTGGTTTGAAATATTTCAGTTTAGAGTGAAATTTATTTTTAAGTTTCATCTGACCTAAATGAAACAAAATTACATGCATTTTGTCAATATTTCAACATAATTATAGAACAAAACAATAAACAAATAAGTTGGCTTAAATTACGAATAGCTTTGGCTATTTTACAACTTTTAATAACAAAATATTCAATGTCTGTTTCGATTGTCGGCCACGATGGCGTAGAAGAAAAACGACTTCATCAACATTAATAAGGAATATGTAGAAAACTAACAATAAAAGTCGCAAAGTAGGACCAATATTCAGAAAGTTTAACCGTGGCCGCGCAGTTGCAACGTGGAGAACCGAGCGGCCACACAGTTCTCTTAAATGGAGCTTAGTAAGGGTGCCGTGTAAAGAAATATAGAAAGTATAAAAAAAAACCCTAATGTTTGGATTTCACGACCTACATAACTTAAATGTTATGGCCGCGCCATAGTCCGCGCCGTCACGCAGTTCTCTTAAACGGAGCTTAGTGGTCCTATTATTTTTGCTAAGAAAAACGTGGTCGTAAAGTCCAAACATTAGGGCTTTACTTACTTATACTGTCTTAATTATCTACGAAATCGTATCTGCGATTAGCAAAAATAATGGAACCTCTACTAAGCTCCGTTTATGAGAACTGCGTGGCCGCGAGGTCTTCCACTTTTCGCCCGCGCGGTCATGGTTAAACTTTCTGAATATTGAACCTACAAATTTGCGACTTTCATTGTTAGTTTTCTACATATTCCTTCGTAATGTTGACGTATTCGTTTTTTTCTACGACACCGTGGCCGAGAAATCGAAACCCCTTTTTCCGCACTGCTCACGAGGTCTTTCAAAGCATATAGTAGGTTAGATATATTATTTGGTTACGTGCTGTTTGGTATATTATTTGGTAGCTATGCGCACCTAATGGCGCTTCTAATTTTGAATACTTATTTTTGGAAATGGGTGATATTTTTGATAAATTTCAGCTAGCTCGATGTTAGCGACGCAATGTAAAGTGATAAGTGATAGTGACACAATATGATATGAAAGTGATTAAGTGCTAAAGACACGATGTGAAGTGAAATAACATTAACTTATGAACTCTGTGATTGATTGTGTGTTCCGTAATAGTGTTTTCTGACCAAGTGTTCAACCGCCTTCCTCGTCCAGCTGGCGATCAACCTATGAAGTGTTTTTAAGTGCCTATTTTAGTGTTTACAGTCCACTAACTGAGAGTTATCAAGTGATATTATTATTTGTGACGTGTGTGGTTTAGTGTGGACGATATCCCAAGTACTTTCGTCGTCATCTGCCCGCCGCGCCCGCCACACTCGACTTAAAAAATCTATAATATTATCGAACTGCTCGCAAAATTTCACGAGAATCGGTTGAGAAATGGAACCTGTAGATGAGAACAGACAGCTAAATATGTTTATGTATATATCTCCGCCATTTTGAAGAATTAAAAAAAACTGGCTCGACAGTAAAATTCTATATAGTTTTCGAACCTGTCCACAAAATTTGACGAGAATCAGTTGAGAAATGCGCCTGTAGAGGAGAACAAACAGTGCTGGAATGGCGGACTGAAATGTTTCTTTTACATATCTCTGCCATGAAAAATTTCAAAAAACAGGCTCGACAATAAAATTCAATATAATTTTCGAACCTGCCCATAAAATTTCACGGGAATCGGTTGAGAAATGTGACTTGTAGAGGAGAACAAACAGCGCCGGAAAACTGGACTGAAATATGTTTCTTTTACATATCTCCACCATTTAGAAAAAAATCGAAAAACAGGCAACAAAAAAAAGTTTATGTTATAGGCAAACGCCGAAGCTCAGGCACTCCTAGGTTTGTCTAGTCAAACCTCAGGTTTGACAAGAAGCCTTAGTCAAAGCCCAAAATAAATCGTGTTTCGGCTTAAAGCCCAAGATAAAATCGTGTATCGTCTTAAATTCCTAACCTATCACGTGTCCTATAGGGGTAACGCAGACTCTTTGACTAAACTTAACCTCAAGATTATGAAAAATATCATTCATTTCCGATGTGATATTTAGTCAAAGCTGCCTTACTCCTGTAAGTCACGTGATAGATTAGAAATTTAAGACAATCGCGAAGCGCAGAGGAGCGTTCATCTTAAATTTCGTGGTTATTTGCTTTTAAACAGACAACAGAATTTTTTTGTTTACAGGAAGATTGTTAATTTAGTTAAATTTTCACTCTACAGAATGTTTTTTCATAGTTGTAAAAACAAAATATCAAATTCTGTGCCTAATTTAAGCGTGACTGGTCAAACCTCGATTTGATCGTATTAAGTTTCGGCTTTCGACTGCCCAAGTTAGTGTCTTCTAGGTTTGGCCATAAATTCGTCAGTCAAAGGCCGAATTATGCCATTGGTTTTGGACTTTGACTAAGCCTTCTTGTCAAACCTGAGGTTTGACTAGGCAAACCTAGGAGCGCCGGGACTTTGGGGTTTGACTATAACATTTATATTATTTTCGACCCTGCTCACAAAATTTAACAAGAATCGGTTGAGAAATGCGACCTGTACAGGAGAACAGCGCCGGAAAGCCGGACTGAAATATGTTCTTTTACACATCCCCGCCATTTTTAAAAATTTCGAAAAACTGGCTCGACCCTAAAATTCTATATAATTTTCGAACCTACTTACAAAATTTCACGAGAATCGGTTGAGAAATGCGACCTGTTACCTATAGAGGAGAACAAACGGACAGCAGGAAGGACATACGAAAGAATTGTTGCCCAAGCTAAAGCAGAGACGCTTCGCTCGCGCTTCGCGCTCGCTTGGTCAAGTTGCTTAAGCCTTTAAATTTCATTTAATACGTTAAAATATTAAACTAATTCAGAAAATAAGGGATTTCTAGTACTGGAAATAAATTTCACTCAAAAGTGAAATATTTCAACCCGTTTTGAAAGATTTCATAAATTTCATATAAATTTAATTTTCATTTCATTGAAATTTTCACTGGACCCATCCCTAATGGCATACCAACAACAACACATTAACGATATTACGCTAATATACTGGTTGTGCCCTTTATACACGCTGTATATTCTTTGCTCTGGACTCACACTCACACATATGAATCCTTGTAGCTACGCACTACATCGTAAAAGTTCGACGGCAGCGTAGGATTTGGCCGGCACGGCACGGTTTGCCGGTGCCGTTGAGGAAATATAAAAGCGTCTCCATATGATTCCATACATTTCACTCCCCTGTTGTGCCGTTGGACGGCTGCCGGGCGGTGCCGTGCCGGGCCGTTGAGAATTATAAAAGCGCACATTGGCCCAACGCGTTGGCCGAGCGCATTGGGCCAACGTGTAAAGACCTAAAGCGCATTCGCTTAGATAGTGTCGCCCTTTTATCGCGCCGCCTTTGCACGTGCCGCTTCTTGTCAAAGGATGCCGCCGCATAAACAAAAGAAACCGCGTGCGGCGTACACCCGCAAGTCAATTTGGATTTTGGCAGTTTGCATCGAAGCGCCGCCGTAGTGAAAGCTTGTGTTTGTTGACTCTGCTACTTATACTGAAAATATTTTTTCATCCTTGGAAGGACAGTTAAGTGCCTCAAGATGAAACTTTAAGTGAAGCAACAAAAAAATACAGGTGTTTTGTAAAACATGTAAACAACTTATAATCAATGTCCATCGGCATTGCGTTGAAATCAGTTTGTCTGCACCTATCAGAGATACTTCAAAAATAGTGGGGATACCAAGAACTGGCCTCGGAATAATATTAAAAAACAATAGGCGTTTTTACTTTTTTTGCATTAATATATAAATAATAATGCAAAAAACGTAAAAACGGAAGAATCCCACTATCAAAATCGGACGACTTTGAATGTGATGTAGTACGTCCGAACAGTATACAGATTTTATGCTAATAAAAAACTTTCGACACTAGACACGATTCTGGAAAATTTACAAGCTAATAATACGGACTTTCCGTATAAACGTACGACTCTGCGAAATGTCAATACATTACTAAAACTTGTATTTAAGTATAAAAGACTTAATAAGCTAAAACTGTTGCTTGAATCATCGCTCTTTTTTACCGTTATCAGTAACGTTATTTGACTAACGTTACCAAAAACTTACCGGTCTCTGAACACAAGTGCTTGCGGGTGTACCGACACTATCTAAATGAATGGACTTTACTTGGCGGTATGTTGGGAGTTGGCGCCAACGTGTAAACAGTGACATGCCCTGTCCGCGCGCGTTGGCCCAACGCGCGCGGCCAGGCGTTGGCCCAATGTGTACTTCGGGCTTTAGATAACCCCACCCACCAATATGACACAACAGACAGATTAGAAGCAAAGAACACGATTACTCAAAGGGATTGTACACACGGGCGATTTTTTCAACGTGCAATATTATCACCGCGTATTTTTTTGCGGTAAAATAAAGCTTTGTCCAGACTTGTATCATTTTGGCGTATCAGATCACCGTATCTTTACCATACATTGCTAGTTTGGTTGGGCGTGCGTTGATATTACTTCAACGCACGCCCAACCAAACTAGCGATGTATGTTAAAAATACGGTGATCTGACCCCGAATTATGCAAGGCTGTTGCTAACAATTCTCGATTGAAATCGCAGTTGCATTGCTGCTTAAGTAAGATAGTTGTCACATTGGTTCTTACTAAAGCAGCAATGTCACTGCAATTACTGTCAAAGTTGATTGCAACTAAGTTAGACAATCAGCCTACTGATACGCTAAGATGGATTAATGGACTAGTCTGGACAAAGCTTTAGGTAGTCTGTTCGAGAAGAAAATCGACTTGGGATTTGTGTTGTGCTTGACCATTTTTGAAATGTTGACGGCTACACGCACCACGGTAAATACTGTGATTGTGATCCATCAGTTTTTAATCAAGGGCCCGTGCCGGACTACAGCTGCGCCACAAAAAAAAAGTTGGAAATCTGACTTTTTGACTATGCCATGATGAAGTCGCTAATTTGTCGGAATTTGTCGCACAAAAACCAGAATTTGTCGGTCTTGCGTTTAGGAGATACGTGTGGCCCAGCTGTAGAGACGTCTCTACAGCTGCGCCACACAGATCTCGAAAACGGAAGGTCGTAGCGAAAATCTGATTACTCGTGTGTGCAGCCGTTAATTTGTCGGAATTTGTCGCACAAAAACCAGAGTTTGTCGGTCTTGCGTTTAGGAGATCTGTGTGGCGCAGCTGTAGAGACGTCTCTACAGCTGAGCCACACAGATCTCGAAAACGGAAGGTCGTAGCGAAAATCTGATTACTCGTGTGTGCAGCCGTTAATTTGTCGGAATTTGTCGCACAAAAACCAGATTTTGTCGGTCTTGCGTTCAAGAGATATGTGAGGATATGCTGTGGAGACTTTTCTACCTGGATCTTGAGAAAGGAAGGTCGTAGCAAAAATCTGATAACTCGAGTGTGTAGCCGTTAGTTTGTCGGAATTTGTCACCAAGAATCAGAGTTTGTCGATCTTGCGTTTAGTAGATATGTGAGGATACGCTGTGGAGACCTTTTTACCTGGATCTCGAGAACGAAACGTCGGAAGCGTACCCTCACATATCTCCTAAACGCAAGATCGACAAACTCTGATTCTTGGTGACAAATTCCGACAAACTAACGGCTACACATTCAAGTTATCAGATTTTCGCTACGACCTTCCTTTCTCAAGATCCAGGTAGAAAAGTCTCCACAGCGTATCCTCACATATCTCTTAAACGCAAGACCGACAAAATCTGGTTTTTGTACGACAAATTCTGACAAATTAACGGCTGCACACACAAGTAATCAGATTTTCGCTACGACCTTCCGTTTTCGAGATCTGTGTGGCTCAGCTGTAGAGACGTCTCTACAGCTGCGCCACACAGATCTCCTAAACGCAAGACCGACAAACTCTGGTTTTTGTGCGACAAATTCCGACAAATTAACGGCTGCACACACGAGTAATCAGATTTTCGCTACGACCTTCCGTTTTCGAGATCTGTGTGGCGCAGCTGTAGAGACGTC
The DNA here is from genome assembly GCA_943789525.1 of Agriphila geniculea. Classification (NCBI taxonomy): domain Eukaryota; kingdom Metazoa; phylum Arthropoda; class Insecta; order Lepidoptera; family Crambidae; genus Agriphila; species Agriphila geniculea. Next base: position 8,881,060 of record OX038873.1, on the reverse strand, counting down.
TCTACAGCTGGGCCACACGTATCTCCTAAACGCAAGACCGACAAATTCTGGTTTTTGTGCGACAAATTCCGACAAATTAGCGACTTCATCATGGCATAGTCAAAAAGTCAGATTTCCAACTTTTTTTTTGTGGCGCAGCTGTAGTCCGGCACGTATCAGGGGCCTATTTCCTAAAATATTAGTACTACAATAATTTACCGGTGAAGGATGACTTAGCGATTCGTCTGCTGGAATGTATCCATTTCTATTTTATAGCGGTGGGTAATATCGTTTTTTCAATATCAAATCGAAACTATATATCGATATTCGATATCGGATTCTGAAACTATATATTTTGATATCGACGATATTGTGAATGGCGACCAGATATCAATATCAACCAATATAGGTTTACTCAAATTATATACCCTATATACGCTATAAGTTATGATGATTTAATATTGATTAAAGATTTTTCAAAGCAAGTAAATTAACTTAAATAGTAGGTACGAAGTATTATTATTTATTCTGTGTTAAATAATAAATGTTTTTATGATTTTGGTTCAGTTTCAAATCAATTTAAAAAAAAATTAATTGGGAATAGAAATTAAGTAATTTAATTAGTTATTTCAAAATACCTCATCGTTATTTTGAAAAAATAATAAAAAAGATAAAAATGTATGCAAACAACTTTAAAACAATCTCAATAAGGTTTAGAATCGTGTGTGATAAATAACATTGCTATTTCTCTATCTCATTCTCTCGTCTCGCTCACACCCGGCGTCTCGCGCGATACTCGTTGTAGCTTGTATTCCATTGTAATACGGTACAATATCCGTGAATCGGATTACGTAAATATCGTGGTGTCGACGCGCATCGCATTCGTGAAGGAATATAGTGTTTTGTCAAATACCTACCTATATAGTTTCAGAATGCATCGATATCGGATTTGACGATATCGATGCAATATACGTTTTAAAAACTATATACGATTTATATCGTCCACTCCTAGTAGCTAGTCTGATTTTGTACCTTCTCTTACTAGTCCGTGATTACCTGTCAACCTGTCATTGTCATTCTGTCACGAATAGCAAAAAAGTTTCAATTTTTTTATACAAAAATGTTTAGTTTTAACTTCAGGAAAAGTTGCAAATTTGCTTATACAGTAATTGTTACAGCGTTTTTGTTCATCATATGCATAAACTCAAGTTCCCAAAATGAAATTAAAGTTTATGGACCAGGATTACAGCCTCAAGAAATTGTCATGGCGGCAAGATATTTTTTTGTAAATTTCACTGCTTTTAACGGAAAGTAAGTTATTTTTGCAACTACTCTTACTTTTAGTTGGCTTCTCACCTTCTTCACTTTCTTTGCATCAACAAACTATTATTTTGTAAATACAAAAAATTGGTTATTTATTTGATTAAATTTTTAAAATCTGAACTGTAGATTTGCAAATGTGATGGTGAAACAAAAGTTACAAAATAGAAAGAGTGCTGAATGAAGTGAGAGAAGATATTATTCCTAATTAGGATATTTCAAGTTGCAGAAAGAGTACTTGTGAACGCAAAGGTGAATCCACAGGCATTTTGAACGCCATCATTCTCCTTCACATATTTTCATAATTTTAGAGAAAAAAATTCTAACCCCGAGTTCAGTGTCAAGAATAGGTCCCAGACGAGTAGCGTTTAGCAGCATAAGTCATATTAGTTTTGTGTTATGTATTAGAATTCATCTTTCTGTGTCAATGTTTTGCTCCCAAGCTCAATAAACATTTTCATGTGAAATATAGTGTTTTAATGGACATAACATTTTGCAACTTATCATGTCAATTTTATATCGATAATGACAGCATTCTAAATGCCCGTGAGTTCACCAACCAAATGACCTGCAATTCAATGTTTGCTATAATTCATGGGCGCCGGCAGGGCGGGTGGCAGGTGGTGTACTTGCACCCTTTGGGAATCTCAGGATCAACATTACTTAGAGCTACTTAAATGAAAACCCTGTAAACCCCATATGAAAAATCTAAAAGTTGCCCCCCCTCTTGGGAATAATTTCTGTCGGTGCCCTTGTTATAATGTACTATAAACACCTCTATTGTGGCTGTGTCTGCATGCATTCCCTGACGGGAACTTATATTAATTACTAGTTACAATTTTATCTAGATGACAGTTTCTTCATTTTTATAGCATAACTGTTTTCAGGTATTCTCCAACACTAGCTAATGATTTTGCTGTAGAAATAGATGGAAAAAATATTAGAAATACAAAATGCAGGATCTGGGTAAATAAACTAGACCGAAAAGATGGCTCTTTCATTGTGAGGTATAAAGTCTATGACACTTGCCTTGATTTGTCAATCAGCATTTATTACAAAAGTAAACACATTAATGGATCACCTCTTAAATTTAAAGGTAAGTAGTTGTACATTATTTATAAATCATAATCATATTGATTTTTCTTTAATTTCATTGAATAGTACTATACTTAAAAGGGTAGAGCAATTTAAGTATCTAGAACATTTAGTAAACTCTAAACTGACAGAAGATGCTGACATAGAGAGGGCAGTGAAGGGTATTGTCTTGTGACCTTGTGAGCCAATATGGTAGCCAGCAGATTTGTTCGTTCTAGAGAAGTTAAGATCACTCTCTTAAAGCATTTTGTATATCATTCTACACGAGCAGCCTGTGGGTGACATATACACAGAAGCAGTTCAACTCGCTTCATGCTCAGTACAATAATGCCTTCAGGGTGCTGATGGTGTTGCTATGGTTTTGCAGCGCATCAGATATTTGCTGAGTCACATGTAGACTTCAACCTTACATATGTACATCCCTGGTAAAGGTAAACAGGGTCTGGGCTAGCCCCAACAGCATACTGAAGCATTATTGTGTAGGTTTAACTGTCAGTACTTGAACCATTGTTCTATGGTACACGTAATTTGACATTTGTCAAGTCTTTCATATTTATGAAAGTCTTAAAAAATAAACTCTATAATGATATATTTTTTTATAGTTTTTATTATTTGAGAGTGCAATGTGCGTCCACTAGCGCCGCCACTCAAGGAAAAATCATTAATTGAAAAAAACTATGTTAAATAAAATTCTGAAAAATATTAAAACTAGTATTAATTTTTGTATGCGTTAATTCTTAGTTTAAATGTGTTTGCGTAGTTAAAATCTGGATTAACGCCCAAAGTGGCCACTTTAGGCGTTAATTCAGGTTGTAACTACACAAACACATTCAAACCAGGAAAAAATGATTTGTTCCGGATTCGTCATGTTCCTGACTCGCCGTATTCCAGATTCGCCGAATTCCAGATTCGCCGATTTCCTGATTCGTCGTAATACGTACAATCGATAACACTGGCGCTTTACCATTTTAAGTTTAAAATTGCTTGCAAGCCTCGCCATCACGTTGCGCATAAACTATTGAAATGGACAAATTATCAGTAAAATAAGTGGGAATTTCGTATTTGTTTTTTTTATTTCGAACATGCTTCAGATTAACTCATTTATAAACTAAAATGCAATTTATGTTATGCTGTTTTTGTATCTTATAATTAAATAAATAATTGAATAAATGAATAAAAAAATATGTCATTGACTGTATTCCGACGAATCTGGAATACGTCGAATCTGGAACTCGGCGAATCTGGAATACGACGAATCAGGAACATGACGAATCCGGAACAAATCAGCATACAGAAATAGTTTATAACTAATACCTACTAGTATTTTTATTTTTTCTGAATTTTATTAAACATTGTTATTTTGTTGTAATTATTTTTTCTTGAGTGGCGGCGCTAGTGGTGGCTCGGTGGTCGGTGCGATATTTTCGAAATTTTATTAACACGTTTTTTTAGGTTGCTTTCTCGTTTTTTTGTAATATGAATGTTTGATAATATCTGAAATAATAATCATAATTATTTTATATGTGTAAATTATCCCCTTGCATTAAAGTGGACTCACTGGTTTTAAAATAATTTTAGGTCCTGTTCAACCTGAACAATGTTATTGCCCTCATAATAATTTTGAGACCTGGTTGAATGAATATGGCTGTCTACATAGTTACGAACGCATTGAACATGATCTCAGAAGATTTCAAGATTTGGATATGGAATTCCAGATTAAGAAAATAATCAAAAACTACCATAAACCTGAAAGCACCAGTTTTTGCCATTATATTGTAAATAGTAATAAAATATACAGAAACTGCTTTGGAAAGCATGTAGGATTCAATATGTTTTCTGATAATATATTACTCTCTTTATCTCGTAAAGCAATTTTACCTGATTTTGAGTTCGTTATGAACCTTGGTGACTGGCCTCTGGTCCAAAAAACAGCAGATCCATTGCCAGTTTTTTCATGGTGTGGTAGTGATGAAACTATTGATATATTGTTGCCTACTTATGATTTAACTGAATCCACATTAGAAAATATGGGTCGGTAAGTAAGGAACTAAGGACGTGCGCTGCGTTAAGCGGGACACGCGCGCGGGTCGATATAGATTGCTGGTTTTCTGACGAACAGTTACTTGCAGTGCATGAATAAGCTCTAATTGATGTCGACCCGCGCGCGTGTCGCGCTTAACGCAGCGGACGCCCTCAAACGATATTGTAGCTACACCTTATTGGGAGATTCAAAAGGTTGTTTTTTAAATGAGATGGTGCTAAAAAAATTATCCTATCTATATTTTTATTATATTTATGTTTCAGAGTTACTTTAGACATACTGTCAGTGCAGGGCAGTGTCTCTCGAAACTGGTCTGAGCGGGAGGATAAAGCCATTTGGCGTGGCAGGGATTCAAGGCTGGAACGTTTACAGTTGGTGGACATTGCGCGCGCAAATCCTGACCTCATTAACGCTTCTCTTACTAATTTCTTTTTCTTTAGAGATAAAGAAGCCGAATATGGTCCTAAGCAACCGCACATATCTTTCTTCAAATTTTTTGATGTAACTTTAATTTGATTATATTTTATATGAAATTGATTTACGATAATTTCCTTTGGATAAATTATAACAATTTTTTTTAGTACAAATACCAGATAAATGTGGATGGTACAGTGGCTGCCTACAGACTTCCGTATCTACTTGCTGGTGGTGGAATGGTTCTGAAGCAAGAATCTCCTTATCATGAATATTTTTATAAAGAACTCCGTGCTTGGGAACATTACGTACCGGTGTCTCGAGATCTTACAGATTTGATAAATCGTATACTATGGGCCCTTGAACACGATGATGAGGCCCATAATATAGCAGAAAATGCTCGGAAGTTTGCCAATGAAAATTTATTGCCTCAGCACATTGTTTGTTACCATGCTGTTTTATTTCACGTAAGTATAAAAAAGAAAAATGCTGATCCACTCTTTAAAATATATGTTTAAAACTATTAAATATGTAACTACTTCTTTTAGGAATGGAGTAAGAAAATTAAACGGAAAAGTACTCATGAAAATATGACTCTAGTTCCCCAAGTGAATTTCTCATGTCAGTGTGATACTGAAGGAATTCCGAAACACGAAGAATTATGATAAGTCGTTTCGTAACCGTCGTTACTTGGCACCAAGTGGTTTTAGGACAGTTTTATAAAAACTTTCCGATGCTTCATTGATTCCAAAGATGAGATATTTCAACGAGGCTTTATTAAATAAGGCTGGGTAACACTGGTTTGACGACGACGTGATTAGAAGAAAAACTTTCTTCTGTAAGTTAAGCTTTGAGTTTGTTTGTTTGTTCTTCCCCTATGTGGGAATCAGTAACTTGTAATGTGAACTAAGGCAGCGAAAATCAGTTTTCTTTCTTATTCCGATAAAAAGAAAACACTGTGTTTAAAGATCATGATAACGTACATAGAATCTAGTCAACGCAAACGAAAAATACACTGAAAAATATCAAAATTAAAATTTAATAAGTTAGCTTCTAATCAAAGATTTTGCCGACATTCCAAACATAATAAAATTATATCATATCGTAACTATTAAATTAGAGAATGGTTTAAAAGGTTATCAAAATATTCGTATTTTGGTGATCAGATAAATATACATATTTGGTCAGCCAAAATGGTTAGAGCAAAATAAATCAATGTTATACTGGACTGCTCACTGCATTCAGTGACCTTCGTTTAATAAAATTTTGGTGAGCAAAGTCAAAATGGCCTTTATTCAAATAAATTTAATAAGTAAGTATTTTTGAATCGTCAATATTTTCCTACCACCCATTCCAGACTTTTTAACTGACTAGAAAAACGGGCGCAAGAAACTTAGCAACAATAAACTTTTGGTAAAGCACCAAGAGAAAGCAAAATATTTAATGTATCAACAGAAATATAACACCTCAATTGATAGTAAATTTTACAAAAAAACGTTTCTTTTTTGTCGTCGTTTTTGGTTGGAGTTCTAACCTTAACTAACAAACTCTTTAAGACTTTTTTCATGGTTTGTCTTCTTTTCATGATAAAAATTCTGACGATTGCAGATCAAGCTTTGCAAACAAAATATTTGATTACTGGCCAAATAATTAAACTGCTGATATATTTTTTTACTAACCATTTAATAATGGCAGATCAAAAAAATGCTTCCCTTTAAAATACTGTAATCTCATAATAACAAATATAATGATCAATATTTTAATTTAAGAAGCATAAAAGTTTTTTTTTAGAATAATATAATTAAACTATAATAAAAAAAAACATTAATCAATGTTTCTGTAATCATTGTTTACCTATTGTACATAAGAAGATAATGTTTACACTCTTATATTTTTGGTTTTATAGAAAATAATTATGTTCTCTAACTGTTTCGTAAGTACAAATAAATACAATCTGCTAAAAATTAATTAAGTATACACTTATACATACTAAATCATTGACGATCGATAAATCGCCAAATATTTTTTTTTTAACAATGAGTTCGATTAATTTAACAATGTACAACAGAAGTGACTAACTTCAGAGCGCTTGCGGTATAACTAGGGGCACGTAGCTTGGCAAGAAAAGAACGAGCACCCACCCTAGCAATACAGCAAATAATAATATTATAGTTTATTTGTATAATCTGTTGAGTTTTATAGTTTTATATAAAACCTTTTTGTGACAATTAAAAAGTTTGTGCTCTGAGAAAGAAGAAAATAAAACGAGACATTAGTAACTGTCATGTGAAAAAAAAACAAAATGACTGTTTTTCGGTTCGTGTGTGATAAAACGTGGTGTGAACTTAAGTGACTAAAATTGTGTTCAGTGTTATTGTCCGTCTCAATTCCTCCACTACTCTAACTACGCGCTGCTACCACTGCGTCAATTACAGGTAAATACAACGGTTATTCGGCCCGCAAGCTCCCGCAAGATGGAAATTTTTTCCACGAAACTAACTATTCGTTTCCTTGAAGGAAAAGTAAATTGGTCGACATGGAAATACAAAATATCTATTGCCCTGCGAGGAACAGCTGACGCGATGGAAGTGGTAGATGGTAGACTCAGTAAGCCAGTACCCCTACAAGGGGCAGGTGACGCAGTGGTCGCAACTTATAATCAAGCTTTAGGGAGGTATAAGAAGGCAGACTGTTGCGCTCTGTTGATACTGACTACAAATATGACAGAAGAAACACTTAAGAAAGTAATGAGGTTCGAGACTGCACGTGAGGTGTGGCTAGAACTACATAGATTGTTTGATGGGCAAACTGAGGACAGAGCCTTTGATCTGTGTCTAGAATTTTTTGGGTCACGGTATAATAAAGAAAATTTGTGGAACGATCTAACTGTAGAGGTGTCAAAAATAGACACTACTGCCAAGCTCCCTCAATTGTTTCTTATTTGCAAGTTACTCTTGATGACAGATTTTTCAACTTCAAGTCAAGCTGGCTCATGTTGACACAATCTGAGAGAATAAGTGACAGTCTGACAAGTCACCTGTGCAAATATGAAAAGGATTTAAACCTTCAAGAAAACTTTCGACAACAAGATACACTAATGACCACACGTAACGAGAGACCGATAAAACAGAAGAAGGACGAGCAGCTGATTTGCAACTACTGCTTTGAAAAATTGTTTATAAAAACAAAAAACCGACTTCAAAAAACCTACCTCTAAAAAGCAACAAATAATATTCGTAATAATAAAACACGTCTATTGAAGTCGGGTGGGGCAGGAGTACAAATTCCTTTTTTTATTCTAAAAGCCCCACCCGACTTCAATAGACGTGTTTTATTATTACGAATATTATTTGTTGCTTTTTAGAGGTAGGTTTTTTGAAGTCGGTTTTTTGTTTTTATAAACAATTTTTTATTTTTTTATTTTTAGTGTAGGTACTTTTTGTATTAGATAGTGTAGGTATATTATTTAGGTAGAAATTAAAATCGGCTCAGCCAAACGTGAGTTAATCGCGGAGAAACATACATACATGCGGGTCAAACTGAGAACCTCCTTTTTTAAGTCGGTTAAAGAACTACACTTAAGATATCCCTTTTCCAACAAAAAAATAATTATCTTATTCAGTTCATAAACAAAGAATTTATACGACTGATCATCGAGGTAGTTCACACAAAATCATACTATTTTCGTGCTTTTTTTCAAGATTACTTGAAAAGTACTGAACCGATTTCAAAATTTTAAAAAATGGGACCAACTTGGAAGTTTACCTAATGTAATATCGTTTGAATCATTTCAATTGGTCCAGCCGTCTTCGAGTAATCGGTGTACATACAAAAAACAAAAAAAAAAAAAAAAAAAAAAAAAAAAAAACTGGTCGAATTGAGTACCTCCCTCCTTTTGAAGTCGGTAAAAAGGACATAGAGTTCGCAAGTGCAAAAAGTGGATTAGGGATGGGAGGCCACCTAAACCAACTACAAGCTCGTCAGCATCAGGCTCGCAGTCGAAACAAGTACAAAGCGTGACATTAATGGTGGTTAAAGCATGTGCTCAGACAACGGTTCAAGACAAAGAGAATTGGTTTGTAGATAATGGAGCAACAACGCATATCTCAGTCAGGAAAGATGTGTTTCGTGAATTCGAACCTTTTGATTCCAATAACCAATCTGTGAAGACGGCAGATGGAACAGTCGTACCAGCAATTGGGAAAGGACGTGTTGTGGTGGAATCAACAGTAGGTAACAAGAAGGAAACCATAGAACTGAAAGATGTCTGGCTTGTGTCGTCTTTGACGAAGAACTTATTTTCAACTTTAGCAGCACAGGACGTTGTACAGAATAGTTTATTCACGTCGACTGCCACAAGTTGTAAACTTGACATTGATGGAGAAACAAAAATTGTAGGGAGAAGAAATCCAAGAGGAGGACTATATAAACTACAATTAAGAACCATCATGCCTGCAAAGCAGTTAAGTTTAGTAGAAGTAAATGCCATTACGGGCACAAATATGCTACAGGTGTACCATGAAAGATTCGCTCATCAAGACAAGAGACATGTCCGAGCTCTAGTCAAAAGGGAATTTAAAGTTGATTTACCAGCCGATGAGATGAAATGCGAGGCTTGTATATTCGGAAAAGCACATAGGCTCAAGTTTGGGACCAGGCCAAGAGCAACCAAACCTGGTGAATTGCTACACACCGATATCTGTGGACCTTTTCCTCCAAGTGGATCAAAATTCAGATACTTCGTTGTTTTCAAGGACGATTATTCCAGCTATCGCCATGTTTACTTTTTAAGACACAAGTCTGAAGTCAAAGACAAATTGATTCAAGTACTCAATGAATTCAATACCATCGGACATGTTGTGAAAACATTGCTAAGTGATAACGGAGGAGAATTCGACAATGAAGCAGTCAGAAAAGTACTGAACAGCCGTGGCATACAGCAAAGACTTACAATGCCATACACGCCAGAACAAAATGGGTGTAGTGAGCGGGAAAATAGAATACTTGTTGAAGCTGCAAGATCAATGCTGCATGCAAGGGAAGGGCTACCGCAATTCTTATGGGCAGAACTTATTAACACTGCTGCATATGTTCTGAATAGAACAGGACCAACTAAAGTAGATGGCAAATCACCATTTGAGCTATGGCACGGCAAAAAGCCAAAGATTAGCCACTTAAGAATTATTGGCAGCGTGTGTTATGCGCACATACCAAAACAAAAACGTCAGAAGCTACATAAAAAGGCTATTAAAGGAAAGCTTATTGGATATGAAAACGACGATGGTTATCGTATCTGGGATGGTACGAGAACTATGCGATCTCGAGATGTTTCCTTTACAAGTGACGTAGAATTCAAAGTTTCTCTGTGGACAGCAGAGCGGAAACCCAGAGAAATAGAGGGAGTCATGGATGAAAATCCAGAACAAACTTTAAATGAGCCTGCTGAATCCTCAAGTCGTAATCTAGAGGGAGATGAGAATGAGAATGGAGATTACGATAGAGTCCAACAAAAAGAAGTCACTGATGAAAACATTGGTCAAGCAGATCAAGAAGAACTCCCAAATGAGACCAGAGATAATGATCAAGTCAATCAGGAAGGATTTTATGATTGTAGCGAAGAAGAGGGAGAAATTGTGGTTGAAGAACCTAGATATAACTTAAGGGACCGCAATAATCTTCAACGTCCAAAGAAATATGATGATTACATCTGCACTGTGGCAACAGATGACTTTCCAAGCAGCTATAAAGAGGCCATGAAGCGGGAAGATCGTGAAAAATGGTTGGAAGCAATGAAAAGCGAGATGAACTCGTTAATGGAGAATAATGTTTGGACACTGTGCGACTTACCGCCTGGTAGAAAGGCACTACCTTATAAATGGATATATCGCATCAAAGTGAATCCTGATGGAACTATTGAAAAGTATAAGGCACGCCTTGTAGTAAAAGGCTTCAGACAAAGGAAAGGCATTGATTATGACCAGACCTTCAGCCCAGTCGCCAGAATGACAACCATTAGAGCTCTCCTTAGTGTGTGTGCAAAAGAAAACATGCACCTGATTCAGTTTGACGTAGCAACTGCATTTTTGAACGGCAAACTTAAAGAAGTCCTATATATGAAACAGCCTGAAGGCCTTGATGATGGGACAGACAAGGTATGGAAACTCAATCGGAGTCTCTATGGCCTCAAGCAAGCGCCGCGCTGCTGGAATTCCTGCTTTGAGAAAATCCTGTTAGACTTAAACTTCGAACAGTGCGAGGCAGACTGCTGTCTCTTTGCGAAACAAACCAAAGAGGGAAAGATTTTGATAGCCCTTTACGTTGATGACGGCCTGGTGGCAGCTTCAAGCGAAACTCTCGCGAACAAGTTTCTAGAAGATTTGCAAAAGAAATTAAAGATCACAACGAAGCCAGCGTCCTACTACCTGGGCTTAGAAATCAGACAAGAGAAAGATTCAATTGTGATAAACCAGAAGGCTTATATTAACAAGATTTTAGAAAGGTTTAACATGGTCAATTGTAATCCAGTCTCGACACCTATGGACAAGAGTGAAGAAGAGAGTTCAGAATCAGGGAAAGCTGATACCTTCCCTTATAGAGAGGCAGTTGGCGCCTTGATGTATCTGATGACAGGTACTCGTCCAGACATTGCCTTCGCAGTAGGTGTGTTATCCCGGAAACTCAGTAATCCAAGCAAAACGGATTGGTTGAAGGTGAAAAGAGTTTTCAGATATCTCAAAGGTACTATCAATGTTGGGATTAGATATCATCGAGGAAAAGGCAGCAATGTTATAGAAGGATACAGTGATGAAGACCACTCTGGCGATCCTTCAACTGGAAGATCCAATTCAGGTGTAGCTTGCCTATTTGCCGGAGGTGTTTGTTTAAGCCAGAGACAACCATCCGTCGCAATCTCGACGACTGAAGCGGAAATAGTTGCTGCAAGTGAAGCGGCAAAAGAACTCATTTGGCTGCAGCGGGTATATAGCTTTATGGTTGGCCCCATCCAAACCCCTACTCTAAGAGTTGACAATGAGGCAGCCATTCGACTTGCTCACAACCCTGAGTTTCATAAACGAACCAAGCACATACGTGTTCGTCACTTTTTCGTTCGTGAGATGGTGCAGGATGGAAGCTTGATTGTGACTAAGACCAGCTCTGCCACTCAGCTGGCAGACATATTGACTAAGCCAGTACCAAGACCACGACTCAATCAAATATGCGTCGAGCTTGGAGTGTTGGCGCTATAAACAAACGTAGTTATTATCAGCTCAGTGCTTCAAACTTAATTGAGGGAAAGTGTTGAGTTTTATAGTTTTATATAAAACCTTTTTGTGACAATTAAAAAGTTTGTGCTCTGAGAAAGAAGAAAATAAAACGAGACATTAGTAACTGTCATGTGAAAAAAAACAAAATGACTGTTTTTCGGTTCGTGTGTGATAAAACGTGGTGTGAACTTAAGTGACTAAAATTGTGTTCAGTGTTATTGTTCGTCTCAATTCCTCCACTACTCTAACTACGCGCTGCTACCACTGCGTCAATTACAGGTAAATACAACTTAATCTTGATACTTTAGAATAAAAATATTTATATTATTATAAAAGATGATAAGTAAATAAGAAACATTTGAATTATGTACACTGTACATAATCAAATATTTTTTAAGTACAGGATTACAGGAAAAGTCAACAAAAAAAAAATACTTCACAGCATTATGTACATACTTTTATTAACTTTTACTTGCCTATTTAAAAAAGCTAATAATGGCCGAATACTCAAACGCTAATTAACTTTGAGGGTATCAAAGGGAGGATCTCAAACGTCGTCCTGTCGCATTAAATGTCAAAGATATGACAAAGACAGCATGCTGTTTGAGACCCGCTCAAAGTTAAGTAGCGTTTGAGTATTCAGCCATAAGTCGACAAATAAAAAGAAACCTGTCAATGCTTTTCCTGTACTGTATTCCTGTATTTAAAAAATATTTTATTATGTACAGTGTACATAATCAAATGGTTTTTATTTACTTATCATCTTTATATAAATATTTTTATCTACTCTCATATCGTAAAATTCGAATTATGAATTTCAAAACGAATTTATATTGGCGTACTTTATACACGCAATACCGAAAAAAAATTAAAAAGTTATTTTATAACATACCTTCGCTATACTAAAGTATGCTATAAAATAACTTTTTTCTCATTACGATACAGGGCCAATCCAAGAAGAGCAGGTGCCGCGATATTAAAAAAAAAAACAATGATATTCCCATATACTTTCCATGATTAAAATGTACTCTATGGTGATCGATGACTTAGCGTAACGATTCGTCTGCTGGAATTCACTCATATCATTTTTTTTTTTCTAATAGAATACGCGCCATTTTTTATTTTAATTTTTATTTCGCTTAAAATTTCTGATAGTAGGTAGTGAGTGTGAAAAAAGACTCCCCGATATTTTAGATGCGGCGACGGAAAAACGTCTTACTTTACCCACTTACCTAGGTAAGTAACCTACCTACCTACCTAAATCAAAGTCGAGAAACTACTTACTCTTTTTACTATTGATATTTTATTTTGTAGGTTCAATCACAAATTGTATGAGAGTAGATAAAGTAGTGTATGAAACTGTACATAACTAGGTATTAAAACACTCGTGTGATACTATTAAAAACCTCGCCTACGGCTCGGTTTTTAAACACTCATGTTTTAATACCCCTCATTATGCATCAGTTTCATAAACTACTATTATTCCAAAGTATCTATTATCACGATTGTACAAATAAACTATATATTATTTGCTGTGTTGCTAGGGTGGGTATTAAAATTACCCATGTAAACTGACTTTTTAGACAGACTATAACGCATCGAAAGTCTGCCAGGCAAATTAGGGCGATTCTCACACTGCCTCCTCGCTCCGCGACGGGGCGGAGGCTTCCTCGCCGGAGGACGTAGCAACGGAACTACCTATTCGAGCAGTTTTCTCCGCGCTTCCGCGTTGGACGGCGTTGTACGACGGCCTCGCGCTTTCGTACAAAAACCGGCACGATACTATGGAGCTCAGTGTGTTGTACCCCGCGGTTTCAGCGCCTACTAGCGGAATCGGCTCGCGGAGCGCGGTGGAACGCGCTCCCGCGCCGCGTCGCCTTTTTGGTGTGTTGGACAAGGCGGTTTTCTATACTAATAATTGATGTCATTGCATACAACGTTCAAACCGCGCGCGGTCGAACCAGTATGTGAACCGACTTAAACAGATAAATCGAGCCTCAATCAGGCCAAAATGGCAAACGCCAATCCTTGATGTCACACGTATATCGATATTTTCCAAATAACTTCGGCAAATAGTACGCACAACAGCACGTTAGGTTAACATTTGAACTACGAAAACAGTTTTTATTACGTCTGGCATAAAGGCGGTCTCAAGGTCAACATGTATAGTCCGATGTGCCGAACTTCGATTTATCTGTTTTAAATTGAAGCTCGGCAGACCAAGTTGAACTTCGAAAAGTTAGCAGGTAGGGCCCCAGGCATCGATTGATTTATAAAAGAAATAGTAAAATAACTGGATTTCTTTGTAACTTGTCTGAATAATGTTGCAGTTTGAAGGGAATGACAAATTTCGCGTGAAACAAAATCATTGGATTCATTCATAAACGATCAAAATAAAATTCTAGATTAATATTAAGAAAGAAATATATTGATGATCCCCAAAATTACTACATGAAACGTAAGTCGCGCACAGGCAGGCATCTTCAGACACATTTTTATAACAAAAGATTTTTAAACACCTGTTTAACTTACACACTGTGTGTAAATGTCACTTTTTTATAATATTGTTTGAAAATTTCTACTATTTTATTATGCACTCGGTCGCCCGGACGCCGGGCGACTAGCCGCGCAGCGGTGACACGGCTCTTTCTTATTCATTTATTCTTTTTTTGCAACAAAGGACGTGCCTTTATTTTTACTCGTTCGTTTCTCTATAATTAGTAACGATAATATTGCAACTTCCATGGACGAACGTAAAAGAAACACTACCTATATTCAAGTCGCTCGCTGGGTCGCCGGGAGACCGAGTCGCTCGGCGACCGGTCGACAGCGCGTTTTTTGGCTCTCAATATCGCTCTCGATCCACAAGAGAGAAAGCAGCATCTGCGAGCTTCTAATCCGCTCGCCGAGCGTGGAAATCGTCACAGTAGTGGTGAGGTGTAAAGGCGTATTGATGACGTCGATGGGTGGTGTCGGTCTAGCGGTACATGGCGACGTCGGGGCTGCGGTAGAAGCACATGTAGGCGTCGGCGAGCAGGCGCGCGGCGTGCGGCGGCGCCGGCGCGCCGCGCGCCTCCTCGCCCAGCCACGCGCCCAGCTCCTCGATGCTCACTATCTCCGGAATGTTGTAGCCGTTGCGCTCACCTGACACGACAGGGAAACTAACTTTAATCTTTTATTATAGTTACGTCACAAAATAGACACGAGTACTACCGTACAGAAAGGACACTCCGCCCCGCCCCCGAATCGATTACCTCACCCCACCCCGCGAGTTTGTATACCGAATCGTATGCTCGCTTAGTCCCGCTTGTCAACGTCAACTTATTTTGATATATCGGGTCATTTTGAACTTACCATCCAAAAAGGATGTGTCCAGGGGCCCTATTATTTAAACGCTCCACTCCAATCGAGCGCTCGTTTCTACTGATTTTCGTTCGACATCTCATTGTTTTGAGTCATATGTCGAACGAAAATCAGTCCAAAAGAGCGCTCGATGCTAGTCGAGCGATTCAAAAATAGGGCCCCTGTCCATGAAACTAAACAACTTTCTCTAAGAAACGTGTCAAATTTCGCCACAAAATTTTGGTCATCCGATACTAAAAATTGATCACGTGATGTCTTTGATTTGTATGGAAAGTCGATTTTTATTATACATATTTGACCATGTGTTCCTTAAAGAAAATTGTTTAGTTTCATGGACTGAACACACCCTCAAAATTTAGATGGTAAGTTCAAAATAACCCGATATAAAGCGATGCGTTGTAACTATTAAGACCGAAAAGTTGGTTCTCTGCGCCTCTTTTTCTCGGCGCTCAAAATCCCTGCCGTTAAGGTTGATGGACAAAACATTAGCGACTGATAAAGAACATTTCCGCTTCAAATCAAAGCCAGGTACTTTGACTTTCACCCGAACTTTAATTTTATATAGTGTGGAAGTGTGACGTCACATAATGGCGGACATATGGCAGAGTTTGACATTTTGGATAAAAACAAACATCTGAAGCAAGGACCGGAACCGCTTACCCTTAAAGAGCTTTTTGATTGGGTATTTCATAGACATGTTTTCAAAAACCCTATCGATTCGGTAAGCATATCGTCGACTTACGCCAACGAAAGGCTAACCATATTAATACAATTAGTTAATAAGCACTTACCGAATCCGAAAACCCTATCGCGGAAACCCTATCATTTGGGAAGCCTTTTAATACGCTTTCCCTAACAATTGGTTTAATAAAATAAACACTATCGATAGGGAAACCCTATCCATACAGAAACCCTATCAATACGGAAACCCTATCGATACGGAAACCCTTTCGATAGGGAAACCCTTTCGATACGGAAACCCTATCAACACGGAAACCCTATACGCTAAAAACGCTTTCCGTAAAAATTGGCTATGAAATAAATACTATCAATAGGGAAACCCTATCTATACGGAAACCCTATTGATAGGGAAACACTATCGATAGGGAAACCCTATCATTTCGGAAGCCTTTTAATACGCTTTCCCTAACAATTGGGGAAGCCTTTTGATACGGTTTACCTAACAAGAGGCTTAATCAAATAAACACTTTCGATAAGGAAACCCTATCATTTGGGAAGCCCCATCATTTGGAAAGCCTTCTAATACCGTTGCTTTAACAATAGGCTTAATCAAGAAATACTATCGATAGGGAAACCCTATCATTTGGGAAGCCTTTTAATATGGTTTCCCTAACAATAGGATTAATCAAATGAAGGGGTTTTGAGACATGGAATTACACTCAGGAGGAAATGATATTTATTCCTAACACCAAAATAACTCAATAATTTGATAATAAATGAAAAGTGCCAACGTTCTCGTGTTTGTTTTTACCCAATTTTACGTCATCACTTCCACGGTCTATTGCGTTTTTAATTATTTTATAAATATTTTATTGTTTACCTTTTCTATCGGCCATCGAGTCGAAGAAACACCACGGTGCATCGTGCCCAACTCCGGCTTTGACGAAGGCCACGTAATGACTGGTTTCAATGCAGAGTACAGCAAACAGTTCCATGTAAACTCTTGGCACTGGACACGATTCCAGAATGTTGACAAACTCCTCGCACACTGTTAGCGGTGTAGCCTGTGAAAAGATGGCGTCAAGTTATAGGAGCCTCGTTGTTTATGCCAGTGAATGGCTTTGCACTGCGTGCGGTATCATTAAGACCCGGCGGACATAAGCACTTAAGTCAATTTTTGCTCAAAAATTGATAGTCACAATACGCGTATTTTTGTTCAATGCGCCGACTGGTACAAACACGTAAGTCACTGCGGCCCATTACGTCTGTAACTCATGACTGTTCTAAATAACTTATGTTTAATCTGACTCATTTCTTCTTTGACAAAAACCACTTATGTCTGACTTAAGTGGTTTACGCTGACTTTGACTTTATTTCTAATTCCTTCCGGGTCTAGTATTTTTCTCAAATGAAGACTACAGGGGAAAACAAGGAATGTCAATCAAAGGCACATTTGCATAAATCAACATCGAAATTTTAAAAGGTCGGTGACAATGACGTTTATTGCTTTAATTTATTTTGTAGAAGGTTAGGTGCCAGTGGCGAGGGGTGAAATTATGGTAAAGGTAAGTTGTCCTACAAAAAAATTGTTTAAAAAAAACAAAGAACCGACTTCAGAACCCCACTCTACCTCTGAAAAGCAAGAAATATTATTCAAATCACTAGATAAGCATTATCGTTGTAATAAAACACGTCTATTGAAGTCGGGTGGGGCTGGAGGACAACTTTTTTTATTCTAACAGCCCCACCCGACTTCAATAGACGTGTTTTATTACAATGATAATGCTTATCTAGTGATTTGAATAATATTTCTTGCTTTTCAGAGGTAGAGTGGGGTTTTGAAGTCGGTTCGTTGTTTTTTAAAACAATTTTTTAGTTTTTTCTTTTTAGTGTAAGTACCTTCTGTATTAGACATATTATCTAGGTAGAAAAATCGGTTTGGCCAAACGTGAGATAATCGCGGACAAACATGCATACGGGTCAAACTGAGAAGAGAACCTCCTTTTTTGAAGTCGGTTAAAAAACCAAAACCTTATTCTAAGTATAACAAATACTTTTCTGAAAACCGCATCAAATTTGGTTCAGCTAAACGCGAGATAATCGCGGACAAACATACATACATACATACGAGTCAAACTCAGAACTTTCTTTTTTTGAAGTCGGTTAAAACATTAAAATCTTCTCCTAAGTGTAATAATAGTAGTTTGTTACACAAGGGATGTAAGTGAGCTATTACAGAACAAGATCCAATTTGGCGCCCGTGCGAGCGCAGCTCGCAAAGGGCGCTAATGGATCGAGTGCACCCGAGATATTTAGACGCCCGAGCGAGCGTAGCGAGCGAGGGCGAATATAGTTCGAGGGTGTAATAGCTACTTACAACCGAGGTAAGCATACTATTTTACATCATTCATGCGAGGTAAATTTAATAAAAATAAAAACAAAAACATTAAAACAAAAATAAAAATAAAACGTTAAAGAGTTATTTCATTGAAAACTCATGGGGTTGATCAGACCATTGAACTGAACAACTTTCATTATGGGACCAACCTCGAAATCACGAAAAAAAATCAGCTGTTTTTGCATTGCAGAATTTTGCATACCTAGCTTGAACTGAAATTAAATGCCGCCATTTTCATTGTTTTTTTTTTCAGCCAAAAGTTTCGTCAGTTTATAATAAAAGAAAAGAGATTGGTTCACTAAGGAGTTTTAAATGCTTGAATTGTAAAGTAACTTTACAGTTAAAGCATTCACCATCCTTGAATTGTAAAGTGATTTGAAAATGGAACGTTCTATCTAAACAATGCACTGTGTTGCACATGCCAACTTACACAGCCTCATACTATATAAGTAAATCCTAGTTACCGAGCAAGTATGATGTAAATACTTTTTCAACACACTTGCTCGTAAAGTGAGCCCTAATACATCACTTTTAGGGCCATAAACCGAACTATAACATACGCGTGCAATAATATATAAAACACGAGTTGGTTATAGGATTATCCCTACAAAGTTAAATAGGTACCTTACTGCAAGTTCTATGCGAGTAAACAGAGCTTTTTCAATTTAACCGGGTAATACAGTTATTTTTTAGTAACAACAAAGCGGTTTTATGCCGCTGACAATTTTTTGGAATAAATAAATGTGTAGGTCCTTAATTTAGTCAAACAAATATTTATTATTATCAAATTATTCCTAATTTACAATATTTTGTTATAAAATATTAAAATATTAGCATTTCATCACTTAAATTTATAATTTTGAAGTAAGCTGTATGCTCACTTACCCCTTTGTTCGCAAAATATTCTTGCATTGGGCGTGTGAAAAAAACAAAAAAAAAACCTGCGCGCCTTTTCTCACCATGATTATCATTTTGTTTTTGTCGTATTTATTGCTGTGTGGTAAATTACTTTGTTTTTTCCTCGCAAATGTGTTGAAAAACGTCGTATGAAACTCGTGAGCTCTTACTTATTGCACACTCGGCTGAGTTACGCCTTCGCCTGCGGCTCGGGCTGCAACCCACAGCCTTGTGTGCAATAAGCAACCTAAGCTAACTTGTATCATAATGTACTATTCTGAAAACCGTATCCAAATCGGTTCAACCAAACGCGAGATAATCGCGGACAAACATACATACTTGCAAACTCAGAACCTTCTTTTTTTAATTTTGAAGTCGTTCAAAATACTAAAACCTAAGTGTAACAAATACTTTTCTGAAAACCGCATCAAAATCGGTTCAGCCAAACGCGAGATAATCGCGGACAAACATACATACATACATACAGGTCAAACTGAGAACCTCCTTTTTTTGTTTTTTGAAGTCGGTTAAAAATGTTATGATCTGCATTGTAGTGGATCGGTGGGGTGGGATTTTTAAAAGGTAAGCTGATAGAAATCGGCATGTATGGACCCTTCGCCACTGATATGTACACACAACAAATGCCACTAAATGGCATTATTAGTAAAAATGAAACGGATAGCAGTTTGTCCGGATACCGGATATTCGGCCAACCATGTGGCCGGATATCCGGCGGAACTTAGCCGTTTGGTGCATCGCACACACACACACACTTGCGTAGGCGGCGCGCAAACGATCGGGTGGACTCGGTTCGATTCGGAATTATATTTCTTAAGTCTATTATTATTTATTACTCGGTTTCTTAAGACTGTTATTATTTATTACTAGGAAGCGTAAGTTGGACAAACTTAAAGCGCCTACTATAGAGGGTACTCCCATACCATTTTCTACGGAAGCCAAATACTTGGGCGTTACAATCGACCAAAAGCTGACGTGGAATACACATAGATAATGTGATCCAAAAGGCCAAAATTGCCTTAGGAACCTGCTGTCGTTTAGTGGGTGGAAGGTCCCGTTTTTACCCTTTGGGTACGGAACCTATCCGGCCGAGTACGAGTAGTAGTTATCCGGTATTCGGCCGAATAGTATTAAGGCCGCCGGATACCGGATAGTTACCGGATATCCGTTACATCTCTAATTAGTAGTATGTTTCGATCTCGAAACTGCTTTTGTACCTTAAAGAATAATGATACCTCAGTACGCCGTGAGCACTCGCTTTAGTAGCACGCCTGTAGACCGGTCGCTTCTCACATTCATAGATTCTCAACCTTTTCACTTAAATTAAGTCACAGCTTGTAGTTACGAAATGAAGTGCGCAGTATGTGATCAGGCTTTCAACGACGGAGTTCAGTGCGGAACGTGCAATAAGCATTTAGATTTTGCCTGTGCCAACATATCCGAAGCTGGTTACAGAAAACTTGGTCCGGAACGCAGATCGGCTTGGAAGTGCCCCCAATGCAAACTGACAAGATCCTCATCGCCTGTTCCGGCTGGCGATTCATCGAAGCTCGAGACCATACTCAGCGAGCTGCGAGATGTCAAGCGGCAGCTTGCCAGTCTTCCTACGCTTATTGAAGACGTCAAATTCATCAAGCAAGAGCTTACGGACTTAAGAGCCTCTTGCGACTTCAATAGTGCTAAGTTGGATGAACAGGCGGCCCGCATGTCTGACTTAGAAAGTAAGCTGGCTGGTGTGAAGAACCTGGAGATTAACTTCAACTCGGCAGCTAATGATATTTCTGCCCTGAAGAAAGAACTATCATTGAGGGATCAGTTTACACGACTCAATAACGTGGAAGTGAAAGGTGTTCCTTATAAATCTGGCGAAAACCTCTTTACCATCGCAGAGTCAATAAGTAAGGCTGTGGATTATGCATTCCCGAAGTCGCAAATTAACTATATTGCGAGAGTGCCAGTACATAACTCCAAGGAAAAATCAATCATCATGACATTCATCAATAGGTACGTGAAGGAGGAGTTCGTAGCAGCGGCGCGTTCAAAGAAAAGTATCACTACTGCCGAAATTGGTTTCTCGGGCGGCGCTCAACGCATCTTCATCAATGATCATTTAACACCGGAATTCAAAAACTTGCTCACAAAAACGAAATCTGTGGCAAAGGCTAAGAACTATAATTATGTGTGGGTCAAATTCTGTAAAATCCACGTACGGAAGAATGACAGCTCACGTGTCCTAATAATTTCTAGTGAAAGTGATTTAAACAAGATTGTATAAGTTATCGTTATTCCTAGTTATCACACAACTTGCAATTAATGCTATTTTGGTCACTTTGTTTTTGTATATTTGTTTTACTATTTATTTGTAAATTGCTTGTAATGCTTATAGCTTTAAATAATCATAATATTTTTGTTCCTACTGAGTTGCTCATCAATGCGCACAAAAGGTTTGTGATCACTGCTTTACCTGCTTCCGAGTTACCCGTTCGAAACCGGTCCTACTCGCATCGCGCGCACTACAAGTGCCGGCCGCTTCTCGGCGACCTTGAATGCTCTGCCTGCCGCTGCCGGTTTCGCAATGTTATTGCTATTGCTCCTAAATGCTTTGCGTTATTTGCCACGATTTATATAGTTAACGTTTGTCGTGAATATGCTTTTAAACTTATTTTTTTCATAATGGATTTTGCTTTAATATTGCTACTCAGTCTGTTTTCTATTGATTTATTTTTTACTCATTCACAATATGATGTGTTTTTATTGCCGATTGTTAGTGATTGTGATGTTTCGCTCGCCACAAGCTCAGATAATTGTAGGTATATTAGGAGGTCTAAGCCTATTCATTACCGGTTTTTTAGCTTGATATTGTTTACCGCTGAGTTGCTTCGCTTATCAATAATAAGTAAAATAACTAACGGCCTTAAGTGTGTTTTCTGTCGATTTCGTTTTGGATTATTATGCCATCGCTTGAACATATTATTGCGAGTTTATATAAATAATAGTGATTTTAAATTATGTCGAACTATGCAACTTGGTACTCTTTGCGATCATTTTATTGGTATTAATTTGTCTTATGAAATATTTTATTTTGTTTTATTAATTTTTTATTTTATTAATTGTTATTTTTTATCTTTACAACTCGCATGGATTACCTTGATGTTTTTTATTATTATCGTTTTATATCGGATCCAATTTGTTTTTATATTATCGAAATCAAATGGCTAAACAATTATAAAATTTATTATCAGTGTTCGGGACGGCCGCCAAAGTAAAGATTTGTGTAAATAATATGAATGTGATTAGTGTCGTAGTTTTTAATATTTCGCTATGTTTTTAATGATCTATTAGTAAGTTCTCGATTTTGTATTCTGTAAGTTAGCGATGTTCGATTGTTTTATTACTGGGCTTTGTATTATAGTAAGTTCTCGAAATTTCATTGTAAATAGGTTAATTATCTATAGAAAATAAGTCTTTATTTTGTAAAGACCGGCGCTTACTTCAACAATAGAAACGGGATCATTTTTTGTGTGAACAATACAAAGGGATAATTGCACTAGTATGAGATAGATACATTGTATGAAAGAAAGGTCCGAGTTCTAACAAAGACTGAAATATTCTGGATAAACAATCGAAAGGAATTGGCATTTGTAAATTGGCTGAGAATATTCTCAACTATTCCAGTGTAGTTTTTACTGACTATATAAAGCGCGAAAGTTGAAGCGAGAGTCAGTCTACTTTGTTACAGTCAGAGTTCAAGTTTACTTAGTGCAGTCAGAGTTAGTTAGTTCAGTTTACTTAGTTCAGCCACTAGTTAGAGTTCAGTTTCAGTTCAGTGCAGTTTTAGTTCAGTCAGTAGCTTACATGTAAAAGGAAAAGGAGGCGAATAAAGAAAGACTACAGTGAACGAACAGGCATTTATTTCTTCACCAACCCAGCAACTAACTACGTATATGTACCCGTCGCATCACCGCTTTGCATCACTTATACAGTCCACTACGGAAGGCGGGTACATTTTGGTCCTTGCAGAGCCGGATATTGTGAAGAAAGAAGATGCCCGTGGTTACGAGATCAACCTCCGGTGGAAGTAAGCAGCGAACTGAAGAAAGTGAAGAATCGTCAGCAGCAACTATGGGGACCACTATGGAGTCCGTCACCGAGACAAGCGCAGCGACAACTACCGTTCCTACCGCCGACGCTACCGTGTCGCCGATGCCGGTCGCTGCTGCTATCGCCGCGGTTGGGCCGCCGCCGAACGCCGCCGCCCCCGCCGCGCAGTCTCGCCGTAGCAACAGAAGCAAGAAGCAAACCAGGTTGGAGCGAATCGCAATCCAGGAAGAGAACTTGAAGCTCCAATTGATGCTGAACAAGCTGCGCGAAGAGAGGTTATACCTCGAAGAGGATGAAGATGATGAGGAGGAGAAATCCCGCATCAGTGAAGCAGATGTCAACGACCGAGTGAGGTCGTGGCTGGACGAGTCCGTGTCGCAGTTAGCCATCACCGACACGCCGTACCCCGCCGCCAACGCCGCCGTGTCCGGGGTGCCCGCCGTGGTGTCCGACGCCGTACCCGCCGTGTCCGCAGCCGTACTTGCCGCGGCGCCTGCCATGCCTTCCGGCAACCCCGCCGTGTCCAACGTGTCCGCCGCCGTAGCCGCCGCGGCGCCTGCCGCCGCCGCCAACGCCGCCGTGTCTGCCGTGCCCGCCGTCGTGTCCAACGTGTCCGCCGTCACACCGGCCGCGGCGCCTGCCATACCTGCCGCCGTTTTCGCCACACCTACCGCTGTGCCCGCCGCGCCGCCACTGTTGGAGATGAAGAGAGAAGCGCAACATGCGTCGCCGTATACCACGCCGCCGCTGCTGCCGCCGCCGCCGCCACAAGTACAACCGAAGTCGGAACTTGTCATGCTTACCGAAGCTATCACCGCCATGGCAAGATCAACGTTACGTCCACACGCTGCAGAGCTACCGAGCTATAGCGGCACCTGTCACGATTGGCTCGCGTTCCACACCGCCTACAAGGAAACGGCACACCTACTCACCGCTCTCGAGAATAAAGCAAGATTAAGAAGATGTCTACACGGTCGCGCCAGAGAAGCCGTCGCGAACCTGTTGATTAGTGAAACAAGCACGCCGGAAGATATTATGAAGACGTTAGAAACGAACTTTGGCAGAACAGAAAATCTAGCAGTCGCTGAGCTGAACCGTCTACGAAACCTACCGAAGTGCACCGCAGATCCAAGAGATGTTTGTTTTATGGCAACCCAAGTGAAGAACGCCGTAACCGCCCTACACGCACTGAATAAATTACACTTCTTACAAAACTATGAAGTTATGGAATCGGTACGCAAGAAGATGCCTGAAGCACTGCAACTTTCGTGGTTCTTATTCAAGAAAGACGCGCCTGAAGATGAAGCATCACTGGTTACACTCGCCAACTTCTTCGAACAGTACACCGAATGCGCCGCGGTCATCAACAACGAAAATAATATGAGGAAACAAGAAAACTATTTCAGAAATGCGTCGCCACCGCCACAACGTCGAAACCAACGATCGTACGCCGCGCAAGAAAGAGACAGCAATAGAAGCGAGATAGCAACACTGCGCTGTAGGGATAGAAGAGAGCCGCGAATGAACGATCGAGACAGAAGATGTCCCATTTGTGAAGAGAAACACGTTATTCAAGATTGTGAGAAGTTTTTGGAAGCTGACACCGATAACAAATGGGACCTTGCGAAAAAACATCGTCTGTGTTTTCGGTGCCTACGTTATAGAACACAGACACACCACTGCCGCCCGCTACGCTGTGACATCGACGGGTGTTTTGGGAAGCACCACAAGCTGCTACACTATAAAAAGAGAGAAAATGAAGCCGCTGCTAGTGAAAATGGAAGCGAACCGGAAGCAGTCACCACAACGTGGACAAACCGGAAAACAAAGGCTTATTTGAAGATTGTACCGGTACGAGTGTCTGCACCGGCGGGAGAGATCGACACTTGGGCGCTACTGGACGACGGGTCGACCGTTACATTGATCGACAGCAGCCTTGCTAACAAGATAGGAGCGAGGGGCCCTATCGACCCACTACACATAGAAGCAATTACGGAGAAGAATTTGAATGCGTCCCGCTCTCGTCGTGTCACACTCACGCTACACCGCGATGAAGCGAAAGAGAAGATCTATGCAAGAACGATCGACTGCCTACGCTTGTCGCCACAAGAGGTCAACGACCGAGATATTCAAGATTGCAAGCACCTACGCGACATCAAGGAAGAAGTGATGTACCCACACGCCGTGCCACGTATTCTTATCGGTCAAGACAACTGGCACTTGCTTATAGCGAAACAAGTACGAAAAAGGACGTCGCGACCAGCCGGTAGCATCGCTCACACCGCTCGGCTGGGTTCTACATGGCGCGCACACACGCACACTTGGACAGCGTGTCAACTTCATCCACCATCTGAAGAGCGCCGACGATGACATGAACGAACAGCTACGACAACACTTCGCTATCGACAACTTAGTCATTGAACCGAAGAGGCCGTCAACCGATCCCGAGCAGCGCGCTATGAAGATACTTGAAAACAACACCGTGCAGCGCGCCGACGGTCACTACGAAGCCGCGTTTTTATGGAAGAGCGACGCCACCACTATGCCGAACAATTATGAGAACGCCGTGCGCCGCCTTCACTCCGTCGAACGCAAGATTGAAAAGGATCCAGCTTTAAAGAAGAAGTACTACGAACAGATGGACGCGCTGGTCAACAAAGGGTACGCCGAGCCAGCATCTGAGAAGAAAGAAAATGGAAAAACGTGGTACCTGCCGCATTTTGGGGTTATTAACCCGATGAAACCCGACAAACTACGCATCGTGCACGACTCCGCCGCCAAAACCGGAGGGACATCACTGAACGACCGCCTGCTGTGCGGCCCCGACCTACTGCAATCTTTGCCGGGCGTGCTCATGCGGTTCCGTCAACATCGAGTCGCTGTATCAGCTGACATCGCTGAAATGTTTATGCAAGTAAAAATACCTGAAGAAAATCGCGACTTTCTACGTTATCTGTGGCAAGGAAGAGAATACCGAATGACGTCACTGATTTTCGGCTCTACGTGTTCGCCGACAACCGCTATCTACGTGAAAAACGTCAACGCTAAGAAGAACGAAAAAACTCATCCTGAAGCCGACGCAGCAATAGTTCGTAACCACTACGTCGACGATTATCTCGACAGTTACGAAAATGAAGAGGACGCCACGCGCATAGCAACTGAAGTACGCAACATTCACCGAAGCGCGCGACTACAACTGCGAAAATGGGTGTCGAACTCACCACAAGTACTTAAACAGCTGATCAACGAAGAAGGGTCAACTCTCGAAGATGAGAAAATTGCAGATGGCGCTAGTAGCGAACGAGTTTTGGGCCTCGTTTGGAAACATAACACCGACGAGCTCACATTCAACTTGGACCTCGCTCGCATACCGAAGGAGACGCTAGAACGAAAAGCGCCTACGAAGAGAGAAGCATTGAAGATCGTCATGTCACTTTACGATCCGATGGGCCTCGCCGCGCCGGTCGTCATAAAGACGAAACAGCTGTTACAAGAAGTAGGGCACCGGTGGCCCGACTGGGACATCAAACTCGACGACGACCTTGCCGCACAGTGGCGTGACTGGATGGTGCACCTAGAAAACTTACGCAACATCTCCGTGCCCCGCTACTATCTACACTACAGTTACGCCGTGGTACTACAACTACATACGTTCATGAAGACTGCCCTGGCTACAATGCAACAGAGCCGCCATCCGACAGAACTGCTGGTCACGCTGCTCGCCAAGGCCGAGTACACAGTAAACAGCCGGCCACTCACACATGTCTCCGTGCACCATGAAGATGAAGAAGCCCTTACACCGAACCATTTCCTGCTGGGCGGGTCCGCTCTAACACCCGCACCCGGCACGTTCACCGACGGCGACCTGATCGGGCGTGCCACCTGGCGCGCGTCTCAACGACTCGCTGACATGTTCTGTGCAAGATGGCTCCGTGAATATCTGCCGGAGCTCCAAAACCGGCGGGAGCCACACAGCAAGGGCCCCGCGCTAAAGACTGGTGACGTGGTGCTTATTGTGGACAACACGTTACCGCGCAACACATGGCCCCGTGGAGTGGTAACTGCGACCTTCCCGGGACCAGACGGCGTGGTGCGAGCAGCGGACATCAAGACACAAGGAGGGACGCTGCGACGACCTACAAAGAAACTGGTCATCATCCTACCGAAGGCGACCGACCCATCACCGAATATTGACTGCAACGCCGCCGGAGACGACGATGCACGGCGGGAGGAATGTTCGGAACGGCCGCCAAAGTAAAGATTTGTGTAAATAATATGAATGTGATTAGTGTCGTAGTTTTTAATATTTCGCTATGTTTTTAATGATCTATTAGTAAGTTCTCGATTTTGTATTCTGTAAGTTAGCGATGTTCGATTGTTTTATTACTGGGCTTTGTATTATAGTAAGTTCTCGAAATTTCATTGTAAATAGGTTAATTATCTATAGAAAATAAGTCTTTATTTTGTAAAGACCGGCGCTTACTTCAACAATAGAAACGGGATCATTTTTTGTGTGAACAATACAAAGGGATAATTGCACTAGTATGAGATAGATACATTGTATGAAAGAAAGGTCCGAGTTCTAACAAAGACTGAAATATTCTGGATAAACAATCGAAAGGAATTCGGCATTTGTAAATTGGCTGAGAATATTCTCAACTATTCCAGTGTAGTTTTTACTGACTATATAAAGCGCGAAAGTTGAAGCGAGAGTCAGTCTACTTTGTTACAGTCAGAGTTCAAGTTTACTTAGTGCAGTCAGAGTTAGTTAGTTCAGTTTACTTAGTTCAGCCACTAGTTAGAGTTCAGTTTCAGTTCAGTGCAGTTTTAGTTCAGTCAGTAGCTTACATGTAAAAGGAAAAGGAGGCGAATAAAGAAAGACTACAGTGAACGAACAGGCATTTATTTCTTCACCAACCCAGCAACTAACTACGTATATGTACCCGTCGCATCACCGCTTTGCATCACTTATACAGTCCACTACGGAAGGCGGGTACAATCAGAATGCGAGGGGGTTGCGCACAAAAACATCCACATTTCTTCGTAACTTGTGTGGCAGTGATTACGACATTATTATTATTACGGAAACCTGGTTGCTGGATAGTATTGCGGATGCCGAACTCTTTGACGCCCGTTATATAATTTTTCGACGTGATCGTGACTATACTGCTACTGGTCAAACCCTCGGAGGCGGCGTGCTGATAGCAACTCGTCGTGACATAGCCGTCACCCCACAGCCTACCTTCCATTCCAGTGCTGAAGATTTATGGTTGACAGTTAGTCTTAAACAGCGCGGCACTAATATTGTCGTTAAACTTAATATATGTGTCCTTTATTTATGTCATGAAAATCGTGGTTTTACATTGATACAGCAGTTACAAAACTTTTTAAATAACTTAGGTGACATAGTTACAACGCTGACTAATGAAAAGTTTTTGTTAGTGGGTGACTTCAATCTGAGTGGTATATGTTGGGTTCCTAGCTCTGCAGATATGTCTTATTTCGACCCAACCAATCTCAAAACTGAATCTGAGTTACTTTTTGTAGATGAAATTAATATATTGGGATTAAGACAGTTTAACGGTATGAAAAATGCGTACGGTAGGATACTAGACCTCGTGCTTTCAAATGACACTGTAATTGTTACGGACTGCAGTGACGACCCTCTTGTGCCAATAGATTTGCACCATGGTGCCTTACATATTGAATTGCAATTTGCTAAATTTACTCCTTTAGATGACGCCTCTCACACCAAGTATATTTTTAATAAAGGTGATTACGAGGCGATAATCTCAGAAATCTCTAAAATTGATTGGCATCATGAGTTGTCGTCTAAAACTTTAGATGCGGCAATTGATTACTTTTATAGTGTGTTTTTATTATTACGAGAAAAGTACATTCCTTGTAAGAAAGTCACAGCTGGTCGTTTTCCTATATGGTATTCTCCTGCGCTAAAAAGAGTTATAAGGAAACAGTTTAAATATTTGAGTAAATTTAAAATTTACGGTAACCGCGCTGATGAAAACTCTTTCAAACGACTCAGGGTACGTTGTAAAGAATTAGAGGAGTCATGTTACCGAAACTACATACATTTTGTAGAAAACTGTCTTAAGGATAATCCTAAAATGTTTTGGTCGTTCATAAAATCAAAATCTAAAACTAACGATATACCTAATTGTATGACGCTGGGTAACTCTACTTACAACACCGGTAATGCGATATGTGAGGCTTTCTCCAACTACTTTCAGTCAAACTTTTTGGATACCCCCGCTCTCCCTAGTCGCTATGATAATACCGCTCCTACTCCAACTGTTGCAGATATCACAAGTATCAAAGTAAATGTTGACGAAGTGACAAGGTTGCATTCGGGACTAGACCCATCTAAATCTGCCGGACCAGATTTTCTACCGGCTCTTTTTCTCAAAAACTGTGCAAAAACCATAGCGATTCCCATTACAATCCTTTTTAATAAATCACTATCTGAGTGTTCGGTACCCAGTTTATGGAAGCGCGCGTTTATTAGGTACTCCGGTCCATAAAAAGGGATCCAGATTGGACATCACGAACTACCGTCCAATCTCGAAACTTTGCATTGTCTCCAAAGTGTTTGAGAAAATTGTTTATGAGCAACTTTACTCGGCTTTGCAGCATTCTTTTAGCGGTACCCAGCATGGTTTCTTGAGGGGTCGTTCAGTGGTTACTAATCTGGTTTTACTAAATGAATCTCTTACAGCAGCAATGGATAGTGGACAGCAAGTGGACGTAGTTTACACCGACTACAGCAAGGCGTTTGATCGGATACGGCCAGATCTTCTTCTTCTCAAACTGCAGAACATCGGCATCAGTGGGGATCTGTTGCGTTGGTTGGCATCTTATATAAACAATCGCAGCCAGGCGGTCGTGATTAAAAATTACATTTCTGGGTGGCTAACGATTCCTAGTGGAGTTCCGCAGGGATCACTTCTTGGACCGCTTCTCTTTGCAGTTTTTGTCAACGATATCGAGAAGTGCTTTAAAACTTCTCAGTTACTGTGCTTCGCAGATGACATGAAGATTATTTCACCTATCTCTTCTTTGGGAGATGCTGTTTCATTACAGGATGATCTGATAAGGCTTGACAACTACTGTTCTGAGAATTGCTTAGATCTCAACCCATCCAAATGTAGTGTCGTCACTTATAGTCGGAAGCGTAACCTGGTTGAGTTTAATTATACACTAAAAGGTATGTCACTAACTCGGAAAACTATTGTAAGAGATTTGGGTGTGTCTCACGATAGTAAACTTCTTTTTGATACCCACATTGATAACATAGTGTCTAAAGCTTCCAGGGCTCTTGGATTTCTAATGCGTGCTTCAAAGGATTTTACTCATGCGAAGACTTTAAAAATTCTTTATTGTTCATTGGTCCGTAGCCATCTGGAGTTTGCGTCGCAGATCTGGAACCCCAGGTATAATATATACATTTCGCGTATAGAAAATATCCAAAAAAGATTTCTTAAATATCTATGTTTTCGCACAAAGGATCGTTATCATTCGAGCCTCTATCTCGATCTGTGCAAAAAACATCATTTTCTCCCGTTGGAAAAGCGTCGCGAAATTGCGGATCTGGTTTTTCTTTCGAAAATTGCATCTGGTACTGTGAACTGTCCGGAACTTCTATGCAAATTGACATTACGAACACCCTCAAAACCACTCAGATTCAACCACCTGCTGCGTGTCCCCCCTGCATCTTCAAATTATCGGCAGAATTCATATTTGTGTTGTGCGTGTAATAGCTTTAACTCTGCAACGCGTCAGGCAGACTTGGATCTTTTTGCGACAAGTGAAGCTTCAATCAAGCGTACTATGAGTCGCAGTTTTTTCAATTCGACCTAATTGTATGATAATTAATTACTTACTAGGATAGTGCTCGTTAAGTATATTTCGTGTTATATTTGTGATGACCTATAATTGGCTTTGTGTTACTATTTAAGTTATTTATTGTTGTAGTTAGTAGCTGTTGGTCGACCGAAATTAAATAATATATAAATACCTTGTGTGTGGGGCGGGAGGCGTGCGCCAGGCGCAGGCAGGCGGCGCACAGCGCGCCGCCCTCCAGCGCGCCGCCGCCCGCGCACGCGCCGCACTCCCAGCGCGCCAGCGACCCGCACACCGTGCACTGCCGGGGCACTGCGCCAGAGGTGGTTAATATAGCACCTAGCGCAATATTACAGCGCGCTACCTATGCATACCGCACATCGCGCGCTATGTAAGCAGATGCTATGCTATGGCGCTATGAATATAGCACGTAGCAATAAGCAGCGGCGTTGGCCGGCAGCGGGCGAGAGGCCGCGCGCGGGCGGGCAGTCATCGCGTAAGCGCTATTGTTATCGGAATCGGACGCGTTAGGCACCCATTACACGGTAGGTTTTGCTGTCAGTTTAACCACAGTCACGCGCTGTGACTGACGATTAACCTACCGTGTAATGTAGTGACTGATGGTTGCATGATGTGATTTGTTCTTTCCATCTGACTGATCAGTCAACGTAATTCATGACTGATGGAATTTGACTGACGCTTGCATGACCATGTAATGGCTGCCTTACGTATGTATTCTCGCAGCACGCTAGGTCCTTATCGCGCGCGACCTTACGTGTTATATTGTGTTGTGTTTCTGACTTGTGTATCTAACACGTTTTTGTTACATTAATTACTTTTGGAAAACATGACTGTGTGTTCTGTGATAATTAGTAAATGTATAGGTTAGAAAACTGATTGAAATCAAAATTAATTGATTATTTTTATGATGTGACTGTGATTCTGTATGTATTAGTGTTTGTAAGTATTAGAATAAAATACTGTTTAAAAACAATTGTGTGATTGTGATTCCTACGGTAAATGTATTAATAAATAATACTCTTTTAACATATATCATGCGACGCGATTTGTCTAACGAACAACGTGTGACGTAACGTGTTACGAAATCTAGCGTTCTGTAAGTTTTAACGCGCCAGCTGCCGATGCCGGCCGCCCGCACGCTTCCTGATAAATAGCGCGCTATAACATAGCATATTTTATAGCATGCTAGAAATGAAAAGCAAATAGGTTGTAGCGTGCTGTTGTTTTTAGACGTTATGAACAACTACACTGCGCACACGTACAACGCGATTAATTAACAACAACTGAACGGCTTATTCCGTTTATTCACCCTGGGGCCGTACCGGCTAACTTACATGTCTATCGTAATCGCTTTCATTTGACAGATGGATGTGATACATTGCTACATTTCATTGGTAAGTTTTTATTTATGCCAAATAGAAGTAGCAATGTGTTATATCCATTTATCAAATGAAAGCGATTACGATAGCCATGTTCGTTAGCCAGTACGACCCCTGAAACGGCCACCCTAAGGTGGATACTCGGAAAACGCGTATCCATCTATCCACCCCGTCATACTATCAATTATGACGTTTCAGGGTGGATAAACGGAATAAGCCGACTGAACTTAGAGCGCTTGCGGCACGAAACGGCGTATTTTAATCTGTAAATGACATCAGGTAAATTCTTTTGATAAATAAACCCAAGTATGTGTAGCATTTCTTTTTTTTTCAGAATTATTCTTAAATATTTTGGATCTGATGTGCATGATATCCTTTACTCTTTGCCATACATTCTTGAGTGAAGTTGCAGCGGATCACTGTCGATTTAATCGCATCGTACCTACGATATTAGCTCCGCAACGTCATGTTTCCTGTTTCGCTAACGCCTAAAATCTAACAAAAATGGGCGTGGCTTTGACGTCAGTACTGACGACAACACACGCGCCTCGACAGGGATGGAAAACAAGTTAATTATAACGATGTTTTGTTATTGATATGGAGCTGTGGACCCGGCTTTACTGCCCGGCCAGCTTAGCGTAAAATAATTACGAACCCGCGAGCAGAAAAATGTCGTCTAGAATGCAGATTGCCTATTAAAACTAACTACACTACGACACTGCTAGGCCAGTAGTGCAGAAAGGAAAATAAATCCTCACGACACTACCGATAGTGTGGTTTGGTAGTGTTGTCGGTGAAAAGGACAACCGGGCTATAATATACACATGAACATTGTCGAGGGATACAAGGTGTTATTTTCATACAAACGAGGCAACTTTGAAGCCTTGGTTTTCTGCCAGGGATGTACCGTGCTGTAATCTGATGATGGCCATCCAGAGACTGAATGGAGTAGATTCAGATCGCTATACACACCCAACTGATCTGATCAGCATTCTAAAAGATTAATGGGTCAGAGTTCTCAGTTTGAGGATTTCCATACAATTTCATGCTATTTTCGCGGTTTTTTTAAACATGTCCATTACGTTCTTAGAATGATGGTCAGATCAGTTGGGTGTGTATAGCGATCTGAATCTCCTCCATTCACTCCCTGGATAGCCGTCATCAGATCGCGGCACAGTACCTCCCTGGCAGGAAACCAAGGCTTCAAAGTTACTTCGTATGTATGAAAATAACACCTAGACAAAGTTGATGTGAACTTGAACACAGTGTCTACTGTAACAGTTCTTGATCAGTTTCTGGCGCAATAAAACAAATGTCGGAAATTAATTCTAGAACGACGCTTTTATCTAGATTCTAGATAAAAGCGTCGTAAATTAAGTTTAAAATTAATCACGGCAACACTCACAGCCCTCAATTAGGTCAGTAACATCCAAAAGCGGTGACGGCAACACCTGTTGGTATAGCTTATACTGTTTGCCGAACCTCGGCATCTGAATGATGAAAGCGGCTGGAACCTGCAATTTTAATATTGTTCAAATTACCAGGGAGGTATCACACCGCGCTTAAACTTTTATCATTAGCCTACTGTTAGCGGCTGACTCAGTCGAGCCAACGCACAAGGGATGTCATGATGTGGAGGTGCTTATAATAATAGGCACG
This sequence comes from Agriphila geniculea, assembly GCA_943789525.1. NCBI lineage: Eukaryota > Metazoa > Arthropoda > Insecta > Lepidoptera > Crambidae > Agriphila > Agriphila geniculea. The sequence continues at coordinate 8,846,572 of OX038873.1, read as the reverse complement.
CAGCGCTGTACAATTTGAAATTGTACTTTATTGCCGTGCAGCGAGAGTAGCTTATTATTTGATTGCCCTCGCCCTGGCGTCTGTACGTTTAGTACTAATATATAATATACAGGGTGTCCCAAAACTTTGCCACTCGGAGGGAAAGTACCTTAAATATTGAAGATAAGAAATTTTACTGAAAGAAAACTTCATTTTGTTTTTAAGGTGGTACCTTGAGCGAAAGTGGCGCCGCCATGAATTTTATTTAATATTGTAATTCTAATACACAATTTTAATAATGTTTATCGTGGAGATTTTAGGGCCCACAGTCTAGTATTTTTAGACGGTATCGTTACATTCCCCAGTAGTCACTGCTAGAAGTAGATAGAAAAACTGCTAAAAGTGGCCGTTTTTGACACATTTGCTATCTACTTCTACGAATACCTGCGAGGGCATGTAGTGATACCTTCTAAAAATATTAGACCATGATGGGCCCTAAAATCATCACGATAAACATTATTAAATTCTTTTTTTATTAATAACTTATTAAATAAAAACCTCTGAGGGCGCCACTTTCGGTCATACAACCGCCTTAAAAAGAAACGGAACTGCATTCAAAGATTTTTTTAAAAATCGCATACGATTCGATACAATCCGTATTAATTAAAATTTAAATGTTAAATTTCATGGTCTTTCTTTTGTTTAAGATGCTGTGTCACTTTAGAAAAAATAATTCTTATGAGTAACCGTTTCGATTGGTATTGTAAAAATAAATATAGTTATTTTTTTCGGTTTTAGTGGGTTCAATTCTTGGTTAAGGCAGGCGATTTTTCATAAATCTTTGAATGCAGTTCCAATTATTTTTAAAAACAAAATGTAGTCTTCTTTCAGTAAAATTTCCTATATTCAATACTAGCAGCCGCCCGCGACTTCGTCTGCGTGGAAAGTTTTTTGCTTCCCTCGGGAACAATACTTTTTCGAGATGAAAGGTACCCTATGTCCTTGTCTGTACCCCTGGCAAAGTGTATGTAAAATTTCATGATGATCGGTTCAGTAGTTAAGACGTGAAGAAGTAACAAACAAACAAACGGAATTTCGCATTTATAATATTAAGTAAGGATTTAAGGTACTTTCCCTCCGTGTGGGAAAGTTTTGGGACACCCTGTATATGCTGTGAAATTACGCTGCTAATAGGCCTAGAACTCTTTTAAATCAGATTCGTAATTCTTTATATAGGTACGTAAATATTGTAAAAGACATTGTTAATTAGTATTAGGTACTGACTGTTTATTAGCATATAAATAATTTGTTGACAGTGAATTGGCCTGTTATTGGCGTAAACATCAGATGTGAAGTTAGCTTGTAGTTTTAAAGTGTATGTTTGATTGTGTGTGCTGGTGGTGTGTTATAAATACTTAAATAAATAAATCTTATTTCTTAATAAAAATTAAAACTAAAAAACAATAAATACCTCGCTAAGTTTTACACCAGATGTTGCGAAAGATTGCTCCAAAAGTTGTTGAACCGTAGGCAGCGATACGTGTTCGTCTTTTTCGACGAAAAGCTGGTAGCAGAAGGATTCTTGGCCTGAGGATAGCTTCAAGAATGGTTCCGCTCGGAGCAACTGAGCGACTAATCCGTTTAAGAACTCTTCAGGATCCTGAAGTAAACGTGCGTAAATAAATAACTAGGTATAAACACAAGAAACAACTATCACTTAACAGTACAAAATTAATTAAGAGACAACAACGGAGCAGGGACCCCATTTTTTAATCACTCGAAGTGATTCTTAAATTCATGCATGAAAGCAAAACGTATACGAAATTAATTTCGATTGCTCCCAATAGGCTATTTGACTAATTTTGGAAAACCATTTTAAATTATTCCTTATTACGTAATAAGCGTACCACATTTATATTTCAGGAAAAATCAATGTTAAAGTTTATAAATTTAAAACTGCGCCAAAAACGCTATGGCGCTGGAAACGTCACTAGCCTGTAAACATTGTAATATCCTAAGCCATTTGACAGCCATCAATCGCGGATCCTTAGTCTATGGTCGTGTCAAACGCCTGAAGCCATATTTATTTACAGGCAAGTGACGTCATCAGTAATCTTAGAGCGTTTTCGTCACAGAAAAAATTTCAATAATTATTGCATTTTTCTAGGTGAAATTAATCAATTAATAGACTTAATTTAGTGTATATAATAGTTGAATTTGTTTTTTTACGCCATTTTCTGTTAGGATGACCACAATTTGTAGTATATTTTCAATGTTGTCAAATACCCTATTTTACTGGTGCGCAGCTTCATGACGCGGTCGGCACGCGCGCACGTATCCGTGCCGTCGCAGAGGGTTCACTATTCCATCTGTATGTGGCCTATTACCTTCTCCTCCGAGGTGAGCCCCGGCACGTCCGACAGCCGCTCCAGCAAGGTGCGCAGCTTCATGACGCGGTCGGCGCGCACGTACCCGTGCCGTCGTAAAGGGTTCACTATTTCTTCTCTGAGCACTCGCTGCACCTCTGAGTAGTGCGGCGAGTCCTGAACAAACAAGATAGTGATATATGTACTTGAAAAAAGGTTTCATTACTCAGTTTCAGTAAAATAACGATATAAATAATAAAATAAAATGAAAGCTGTGGCCGCGTTCCGAATCGTATTGTGTGTATACAACGCCCCGTGGACGTCGGGACCAGTTTACAACGCTCACGTAAGTTGAAGTGACATCATCATCATTGTGGCCTGTGTAAAACAAATGGGTGTTTTGGTCATTTGACGAAATGAGTTCATGTAAAATACTCTTTTACTTCGAAACATAAAAAATCTAAGATCTAGGCGCTTATCTAGGCCTAGACCCATGGTAGAGAGTCCTAGTACATTTCTACACGATTCAAAAAAATACAGCGCCATCTATTTTAAACGATTGGCAACTCTGCTGCGCCGTATCAGTGTTACCACTATAGGCAATTAATAAATAATTTTATTTAATTTTTATAAGTGGCAATATCGGACTGTCAAGTAAACTAGGGTTCGACCGAAACCACTTTTCTGCAGAGAACTGAGAACGAGACTTGAAACTGAGACCAAGAATTCTGAACATAAGGGTCCCCCCAGACCTACCGGTTTCCGTTCTTTGCTTTGCTGTTCGGCAATGGACCGCCAGCCAAGAGGCTCATTTTCAATCTATCGCATATTTTCAATCTAAGTACATTTCACATATAAGAATGTTCTTGTGTGCTTTGTTCCATAAACGATCGTTATGAAAACACAAAAAAATAGTTCAGATAGGTAATGATGACAACCACAACCCTGTTCAAAATTTATATAAATTTGCAATCGATTTATTTTTAGCAATCGGAGACCATGTTCAGGGTGGCATATCTCCCAGAAGCTTCCTACTTCGCAACCCAGACGATGATATTTGATAACACCAAGCTAATGGCTATCTTGCCAATTTGGTCTGGTCCAAATATGCGATAGATTGAAAATGACCCTGGTTGGCCGGCGTTCTAAACAGCAAGTAGAACAGCAAAGCAAAGAAACGAAACCGGTAGGTCTGGGGGGACCCTTAGTAAAATCTTACAACAATTTGGCAAAAACTGATGAAAAACACGTTAACTGAAGAAAATAACGTATTTTTCATTAATTTTTTAATTGATTAAATCAACAAAACATGCTTGATACATAACGTTTGTATGTAATCATAATCAATATTCGTAAGCAAAGGTTATAACAAATAATTATTTCTATTCTCAAATTCGGACTCGGAGACTCGGTCGGACCTTACCTTATTGCTTGCTATAAATTAGTAATCTGTGCCATGTGTAAACTTTAATTTGGTGTTTGTTGGATAATTTTTACTTTTTAATGTCGTAAATAGTCATTTCTTCATTGATATTGGTTGAGTTGTGCTTCATTTTCTACTAATCATCGTCGAGTGCTATTTGCGACTGTGTTTATAAACATTTTTTAGAGAAAAGACTATGTGAACTACGTCAACAATGTTCTAGATACGAGTACCTACGGCGCCTATTTACATGATATTTTGTTGTGTTCTGGATTGCTTGCAGTTTGCGCTACGGGCAAGGTAAATAAATAATACGTTTTCATTATCTCAGTTCTATCTATTAAAACATAAACATTTCAAAGTACATAACCTAAACCTCATAGTAATAAAAAGTTGCATTAATGTTTAAACCTTTTCTGCGACATTTCGTACCATATATTTACCTTTGTTTAAACAAAAACACAAAGCAATAAAGGTACCTAACCTTTTTAAAACATACTTATTGCTAAAATATTATATTAGTATATTTTATATTTTCTTCAATGTTGATCTGTAAGTAAAGTAAAATCACAACTCTTTGTTTCAGATGTTTCTACAGTAGCCACTCCCAGTCACAATGCTATCACTTTTGAAAAACAGTTGGAGTCATGCACAGCATTTACTGGAAGTATTTTATGAGCAGCGGGTAAATTATGTAACTCATTTTAATTGTTATTTTTGTGATGTTTACTACTTACTAACTTATACTGCATTAACTGTGTCTATAGTGTGTTTAGAACTTAATTTATACTTAGCATAATAGATATTATTACTCATAAAATTAAATAAAAATCATTTTCAGAATATAAGGATGTTTTTCATTTTTTGACAACCTAGATAACTCTTTGGCAAAGTTATTTGGTGTTTATTGGACAGTAAATTACAAGCTCATAACAGCTTGTAATTTATTGTACAATAAACATCAGATAACTTTGACATCTGATTTTCATTAAAATATTGAATAGGTTAGGTAGGTACCTACGTATACCTATAGCGATGTAGTTCCATTCGAGAAAAAGAGATGGCGCTGTATGCTTGTATCCTAAAAACAGAGGGGAGAGCGCCATCTATAACCAGTATATAACTTTAATCTATGCCTAGACCTGTCGGTGCGTACGCGGCCTAACTGGAATCGTCCGCATGGTTACCTCCGGTTCCGGTGGGCGATACAGCAGCGCGTCGAAGACACTGGTGAAGGTGAACATGGCGAAGAGCGTGGCGTCGAGGTAGCAGGAGTTGTGGTGGCCCTGGATGCCGCGGCTCTTGCCGGCCAGCGCGCCCAGCGCGCTCAGCGGCGCCACCACGCCCGCCACCACGGGGCACTCCGGCTGCAATACCGAATCAAAGAGAATGTAAAAAAACTAGCGTTATAAGAGACGGGAGTGTCATACAAAAAGCGTGAGTATGAAACGGAGGCGAATTCAACGAAAACAAACAAAAGAGAAACGTCAAACAGCATGGCGGTAAAACGGTCAAAGATGATAGAATATTCTTTGATAGGGCGAAGTAATACGCCTAAATTCGAATGTTGTCAAATATCTACTGCTTTGTAGATTGTCAACGTTCTTTCAAACTTAGACGGGTCAAAAATTCGCCTCCGTTTCATAGATCGTTTTTTACTGAGAGAGTTGCGCCAGGCTGTACGGAATATCCATAAGTCACCGATTTTGATAAAGGGGTTTGAATATTTTGGCACACCTACTGCCCGACATTTTGATTATTTTTCAAAATAGTGGATACGCATGAAACCTGTGTATCGATAGCTAGTATCAATACGAACAAGAATCGTTAACGACAAAATCGCCTAAAACGTCACGTTTTCGAGTTGTATTTTTGAACTGGTGGCAACACCACTGGGTAGATTAGAAGCTAAATAAAACGCACGCACGCAACGCATAATGCACTTAACAGTCAGATAGATATCTATCTATCTGACTGTTGGCTTGGGCTTTTTGAAACACAAATTCAGCTTTGTCATTTGTTTTGGTTCTATTTTTCGCTGAAATTATTTGCAGCTAGTGCCGGAAGGACAATATCTAAATTTGCACCATACTACGAATATAATTCTTTTCGACAGTATCAAAGAATTCTCCAGAGGATTTTTGGCTAATAAACGCCGCAAAACGGAGAACTAATTCGTCTTGTGATAATATACTACCGATTACTGTGGAGTTGCACCAAATCAATTGGGAAACAAAGGGAGTCGTAGGTGAAGACGCCACGATTAACCGCCAAACCACTCTGACGCCCATTGAACTTCGAAGTGAGCGGAGAAAAGGCCGACCTTAACTACACTCGAATCTTCACGGACGACTCCTAGGAATCTATAAAGCCAGCAGCCATCGTAGCGTTTTGTCAACCTGACTCGCTGCACGTTATCCAAATAGGTACCAGTTAACTTTCAAATCTATTTAACCATTAATTAACCGAAGTTCAAGTATCCAGCGCTCCGTTCGTAGTCCTCTGAGGGAAATCTACGAGTTTCATTTAAGTTACCTAAATAGAAAACACTCTCTGATATCCAACGAGCAGGCAATTCCTACCCTTCCCGCTAGGGAGTACATTCTAAGCCTAACCATTTAAAATAACCTCTGTGGGAGAAATATTAGATTTTTTTTTAACTTCGTTCCTCGTATCCTATCTCTGTGTAAATTTCAGGATCTTCAATTGTCACGTCGATTGTTAGTATTGTATAGAATCAAACCTATTTAAATAAAATTGTATTAGGTATTGACTGTACATTAAGTTGTGTATTTATTTTCCCTTGATGTCATCGAGGTGAGTTCAAAATTGCATGAGTTTATCTAGTAATTATTGTTTCTGAAGCCAAAAGGCTGAAGGGAAGGAAGGATCATATGACATTGGCTTAGTTACTTAGTTACACTGATAATCTTATCGAATAAGAAATAATATTTTGTACGACACATATGTACTTAAATGCAAAATTTTGCATTTAAAGCTGGAGTTCCATGGGATTCACGGGTCGCTTTTGGCCTGGTTCAAATCATATCTCTGCGGTAGACTTCAAACTGTTCTAATTAAAGGATATCAGTCTCACACATTTGTTGCAGGGTCCGGTGTGCCCCAGGGTTCTCACTTGGGGCCTTTGCTTTTCATAACTTTTATTAATGACTTATCATCACATATTTTGCACTGCAAATACCAGTTCTTCGCAGATGACCTAAAAATTTACAAAAAAATTGAACGGCCAGAGGATGTTGCGCTACTGCAAAGCGACGTTGATAGGATACAAGACTGGTGTGACGACAACGGCATGGCTCTCAACGCTAACAAATGCTCCTTCATACGTTTTACAAGAAAGTCTCAACCTTTTTCTTCTTCCTACAAAATTAAAGGAGACGACCTACAGGAAACGTCTGAAATTCGGGATCTTGGTGTCATCATTGATGCAAGACTGACATTCATAAAGCACATAACTAAACTAGTAGCCAAAGCTTCGCAGATGTTGGGATTCATATTGAGGAACTCAAAGCAATTCAACACGGCCACAGTGTTATTATTGTACAAAGCTTTAGTTCGGAGTCAATTAGAATATTGCAGCGTTGTGTGGAACCCCCAGTACACCGTGCATTCCCAACGAGTCGAGCAGGTCCAGCGAACGTTAACCAGACGCCTCGCCTTCAAGGCTTCCGGCTTTTCTCATCGAAATCCGTACGAGCAGCGAATGGCATTTTTCGAGCTACAGTCGTTGCGCGATCGACGCACAATTCAGGACTTAGTGTTTCTGCATAAGACTATTAACTTTTCCTCTAACTGCGAACGGGTACTTGAACGTTTTTCTCTCACAGTCCCATACAATATGCCTAGAAAACCTATTGCTAAAACCTTCCATCCAGCGGCAAGCCGGACAAATTTGGGTAGGCAGTCACCTGTCGTCAGAATTGGCAACGAGTACAACCACATTGGCGCAATGCTGCCGGATCTCGATGTGTTCTCCGATTCTCTAAATAATTTTAAGATTAAGATTGGAAAGCATCTTTGTAAAACGTAATTCGTGTTCTGTTTTTATTTAAATTTATTTCATTCTAATTTAATTTAATTTAAATTTTAGTTCTCTTATAAATAACTCACTGTTTTCATTGAATTTGTGCAACTTACTACGAATGTCGTGTATACCTATAATAAGCGTACATATAAGAACTGATCCTTTATTCTTGTTGCTGCATTGTTGTATATGTATGCTGTTGGTGTACCTTTTAATAAATAAATAAATAAATTTTGGGAGATAATTGTAAATTCTTGGCTAACTCCATAATAAACGCGCCTGAAACGTGACGTCACAAATCATGACCGTTTTGTATATAGCGTTTTCGGCACGTTTTTTACACTACAGTTAAGTACCATCGGAATAAACGCTTGCTGTTAAACCGACATTATCTCTCTCGCTTTATGTATGCAATTGCGTTTCCGAATAAAATATTCCATTTATATCTTGAGTTTTGTCCTTGGACCTCTCCATTATGTAAGTTTGACATTAAAAAGAAAAGGTCAAAAGACTGTTTAACTTTACATGGGCTATCTATACACTCTTTATTAGTAAGGGCGTTAAAAAACAATAAAAGTACTTATACAATATAAACACTATATAAACATAGAGATACACATAATATTCAATAGTTATTGCAAACTAGGATTTAGTCAGTAGGTTTTCATGCAATTTTGTCCTAAAAACAGCAAGGAATTCCGAGTGGTGGACTTCACGTGGTAAGCTATTCCAGAGACTTGTTGTTTTGACTGTATAAGCCCGGCCACATACAAACGTAATCCCGATTCGGAATTCCGAACGGAATATCGATAATGTATGAAAATTCCATACGGAAAAATCCAGCATGTGTGTGGTAAGTTCATAGGTTAGTATGGATTAGCTGCGTTCGGAACTACTTACGTATTCCAAATTCGAAGACGGAATTCCGACTGTGTGGCCACTCTAAGAATAGAATAGAATGATTTATTTGTTTTATAAGGCCCGTATTTATAAAATATATTGAGATCATACCTGATATGCTGTTCCTATAAGAATCTCAAGTATGATCTCAAGATAGCTCTCAACGTTGAGAGCGGTTCATAAATACAGGCCTAAGACTTTTTGTAGTAGCCAAATTGAGTGAGAGGGGTGTTCAAGCGATTGTCAGATTTGGACCTGGAAGATTAAGAGTCCGTACACATTTTGCCGCTGACTGCGGCTGCTCTCTCGCTCGCACATTTCATGTTTTCTCAAGATTTCTTAAATCTGAAAAATGTGTCTCGGCCACTTTTCGCAATATATGATCACGGACATTTTGGAATATATTTCAGTATTTTGTTGCGAAAGTACAAAAAGTTGCTTTCTAACAATTTTTTTTTTGTTGGCAACAAAACAATACAATTTTATAACAAGTTGTTATTAAACTATACATCTTAATTACTATCAAATGACATCTGCACCCAAACTAGTGTAAACTTTATCTCAGGTGCAGCGCTCTTGATTGGAATCATGTTTAAATGCAATAGTTCAACGCAGACTATAATTAACTTTTGCCAAAATCACAAGTGTGTGTAAGTGAATCCTCTCACGGTGTGTGAAGTGAAAGTGAGTGAGTGTGTGTAGAGAGGGTGTGTAGTGTGTAGAGAGGGTGTGTATATATAACATTAACATAAATGGAATTAAAATTACAAAGATTTCAAAAGTAATTCAGTTTCGTCGTAACATAAAGATTTTAACCATTCAACCACTGAGTTTTTTAGTTCATGTACATTTAAGTAATATATATTTTGAATTTTATTTACTTTATTATAGAGATAAGGTCCTAGGAAATTGAAAAATTTATGAGCAAAGGAGTGCCTGGTAACATAGGTTGAGCACACTTGATAGTTTCGACGTCGAACTTTACCATCCTTATTATATAGTAAAAGTGAATGCTGTTTTTAACACATTGCAATCCCTGTACAAGAGAGTAGTGGGATAGTAAATTGGGCGGAATGTAAGTACCTTAAGAATAAATCTTTGAGCGATTTTCAAGTTTATTAGAGTAGTTTTGGCAGTACCTCCCCATGCGATGATGCCATAGGTTAAGACAGACTGACATAATGATAGATAAACTTTCTTAAGGAGATCGAAGTCCGCAACATGTCTTAAGTTTTTAAAAACGTATATCAGTTTGTGAACTCTGCCAACAAGAAGTCTGATGTGTTCTTTGAAAGATAGGGAATAGTCAATCAATAAGCCAAGGTATTTAATGCTAACAGTTTTTTCCAAAATGATACATGAACATGTCTGCGAACCAAAATTACCACAGCGATGTGCCTTTAGTGCAAATTCTTCAGATGGAAGACCAGTAGCTCTCATAGCGAAAGTTATGTATTTGGTTTTTTCCGGATTTAAAGTCAAAATATTTTGGCGAAGCCACAAAGACACCTCATTAAATCCTTTTTGAGCAACGTCAAAGGCTTCCGACCAAGTATCTGCAGAAAAAAGGAGCGCGGTATCATCGGCGTAACAAATTAGTTTGCCTTGGGCAAGATGTAGTTCGAGAAGTTCATTTATATAAACTAAAAATAAAATGGGCCCAAGGACACTGCCCTGAGGAACACCATATTCCACACTGACAAAATTACTAACTTCTGCACCGATACCGACACATTGCATTCTGTTCGTCAAATGATCACGAAAAAGTTGCAACTGCAGACCTCGGATACCCATATTCTCAAGCTTACCCAGAAGGAGGGGGATAGACACTGTATCGAAGGCCTTCGCTAGATCGAGACAAATGCCTATGCATTTACTGCCCTGATCCATATTAGAAGAAATAAAGTTGGTAACCTCCAATATTGCATCATTAGTTGACTTACCAGATCTAAAACCAAACTGAGAGTTTGATAGCAAGTCATTTTTATTAAGGTAATTTACCAAACGACTGTAAATGAGGCGTTCCAATATTTTAGATAATGCTGGTAAAATAGAGATTGGCCTATAGTTATTGATACAATGTCTATCCCCAGCCTTGTGAACTGGGTGGATGCGCGACTTCTTGAAAGCAGAGGGAAATATCCCCTCCTCAAAACAGCAATTGAAAATATGAACCAGAACAGGGGACAAAGTATACTTGCAAAGCTTAATGATACTATTGGGGATACCATCACAACCAGTGGCACAATTATTTTTAAGGTTCTTTATAATATTATCGACCTCAATTCATCACATGGTAAAAATTTTTCAATTACGCACTCAAATTTAAGAAATCTTGAGAAAACATGAAATGTGCGAGCGAGAGAGCGGCAGTCAGCGGCAAAATGTGTATGGACTCTTAATTATCCAATCCTTTGAGAAGTATAAATAAAGTTAGGTAGTATAAAATTATTTTAAATCATTTGTTGAACTTCATTCATGCCACAAATTGGTAAGAAAATAATCTCATTCATCCTTTTGTTTTGATCTACTCTCGAGATAAAGTTGTCACATATGGCAAACATACTAGATACTTAACTTTTGATCCTTCTGATAAGATGAAATGATATAGTACTCAATACAGGTGGTCTATGCTATTATATAACAGCTTCAGGGTGTACGACTAACGTTTAGAAATGTATCTTGTACCAAATAAACTAATAGTATTTTTATTATTATACAAGGTGTTTGGTTTTACCTATGGGACCAACTCCGAAATCGCGAAAAAAAATCAGCTGTTTCATACATTTTAATATTTTCGTTAATAATTTTAGTATGAAACATCTGATTTTTTGTCGCGATTTCAGAGTCCCATAGTAAAAGTCAATCAAATCAAATAGTTTATTGAATATAAATAATGTAAATACAATTTGCATATACCATAGAACAAACTTATTAAATTATCAGCAAAATAATGTGGAACAGGGCATTAATGTGACAATTTTTACAAAAATATCGGTCGCTGCCGCAAAACAACACGCCACGGGCACACTCAGAAAAGTGAGCGCTAGTTGTTCAGTTTGATGGTCCCTATCTACTATACTCGGCTTTATTAGGCTTTGACCAAACACCTTGTAGAAAGGTAAAGTTACTTTTTCAATTCCAAACTAGGTAGCAATTAATCTATACTTCCAAATATTCTGAAATTTATTTGAGGATGAGGTAATAAGTTGTTTGAAAAATTTTACATATAATCATTTCGGTGATATAATCCGATTACTGTCATCTAGTTGAGTACTTATATTTTTGAAGATAAACCTATAATATCTCCAGAGGAACTTTTCGATAAGTGACTCTTGAGATAAATGCCGCCACAGCTGTGTGAAAAACGTGTGGGTATATAACGACACATAGTGAACCGATCGCATCTGTTGCAGAAGAAACAGTCTATCAGGATGTTCAAGGATATTTACTTATTGTAATTATTTTTATAGTTATGTTAGAAGCAAAATATGGATTTAATAACTAATAGCAAAATTGTGATATTTTCATATTTTGTTCCAGTGGCATCTTTGCAATATTTTTAGTTCCCGAAAGCGCTGCCATTCCAGAAAAGCAAAATGTAAGGAGATTTCCTGATGGTTTCAAATTTGGAGTATCAACTGCAGCGTATCAAGTAGAAGGTGCTTGGAATGAAGATGGTAAGCTTATAGATTTGATTTAAATTAAAAGGAAAAATTAAACAAGGAAAATAAAAATCTGGTATCAGTTGCCATTTGAAAATATTTTAACATCAAGAGTTAAAAGTCTGTAGCAGGAGATTTTTGTTTTACTCCGTGCTTATATGGTGTGTATTGCATATTTACAGGAAGATCGCCAAGTATATGGGACCATTTGACCCATACTAATTCTTGCGTTATTTTGGACTGCTCCAATGGTGATGTCGCCGCCAATTCATACTACAACTACAAACGAGATGTAGAGATGATGCGAGAACTAGGTGTGGATTTCTACAGATTCTCCATATCTTGGTCACGACTTTTGCCCACTGCCTTCCCTGACAAAATAAATGAGCTAGCTGTTGAATATTATAGCAATTTGATTGACGAATTGCTAAAGTACAATATAGAACCAATTGTTACTTTGTTTCATTGGGATCTGCCGCAAAAATTGCAGGACTTAGGAGGTTGGACTAATCCTCACATTGTAGATTGGTATGCAGATTATGCTGAAACTGTTTTTAGACTTTTTGGAGACAAGGTTAAAATGTGGAACACAATGAACGAACCTTACCAAATATGCTATCAAGGTTATGGAGAGATTCTTAAGGCCCCTATGTTGAACATTAAGGGAGTAGCTGAATATATGTGCACAAAAAACCTGCTTTTGGCACATGCAAGAGCTTATCATATTTATTATCAACGCTTTAGGCGGTCGGAAGAGGATAAAGTATTTATCGCATTCAGTGCTCAATGGTATGAGCCTGCCAGCGAGGACAATGTTATTGCGGCTGAAGAGGCTAATCAATTTTTAGTAAGTAGACATTTTATATCCCAACTCAAACTAAGTATTTTGTTTATAACCTAACCATAGACTTTATATTTCATAAAGTTTTAACATTGATATTGTGAAATTATACAGTGATTGTCTGGTCTTAAAATGTTTTGTGCGATTTCAGTGGGGTCTTTACGTGCATCCAATTTTCTCAGAAACAGGCGACTATCCTCCCGTAGTGAAAGAAAGGGTAGCAGCTAAAAGCGCAGCACAAGGATTTGCACGAACCAGATTACAAGAACTGTCCCCCGAAGAAGTGGAGTATGTCCGTGGAACTTCTGACTTGTTTGGATTGAACCACTATACTACCAATTTCGTGTATAGGAATGAATCACTTAAAAACTTCTATGATTCACCTTCATTGATGGATGATTTAGAAGTAGCTACTTATCAAAACGAGGAACCGCGAATTGGAGCAAATGCATTTGTAAGCATCTTACTTACTATTTTATGTACTTTCCGAGTTGTCAAATTAATTAGATATCTTGGTGAGTTTCCTGAGGCAGGGCAGCTACGGAAAATTAGCAAATTAGAGGTATTTTGTAAGGTTGCTTTAACTTAAGCTGTATGTGAGATACTTTTTATTTGTACCATGAAATACTATAATTAAACACACAGCTTATTGACCGAGAGAGGGCGAAACGCGAGCGAAGGGTCTCTGCTTCAGCAAAAAAATGTTGTGTTCCGGCAGTTAGAGGTAAGATAGCCAGTTTCTCAGTGATGAGGATTCCTGGTGTAATGCGCTTCCACCTTCAGCCTTATCGTCTCTTAACATCAAATGAGATGATGGCCAAGCACTGCACCGCTGTGCATAAAAAAAACGTACTACGTGCATTGACAACCTCGTGGCGACATCTGTTTGATTAATTTTTAAACAATATATAATTAGAGCTACTTTTTAACGCGAGGTCTACAGCTCACGGAGCCACTAGTACTGTAAAATGTTTTGTTTCTATCACTTTTAGTGTTTGTGTGTATTATTGGTCCTGATTTTACTTTTTCACTTACAGTATGCTCCATGGGGATTCTACAACTTATTGACGAAAATAAGAGAAGATTACAACAACCCCCCTTTGATAATGATTGAGAACGGCCTCGGTACTGGCGCCGGGGTGGAGGACCACGACCGCGTCACTTACTACCGAGGGTACGTGAGCGCCATGCTCGACGCCATCGAAGATGGTTCCGACGTTGTGGGGTACAGCGCTTGGAGTCTCATGGACAACTTTGAATGGATGTGGGGTTATACGTAAGTGAAAGATTACTAAAATATGGTTAACTGTGATTTTGTGGGTATCGAAATTTTTGAATAATTTCAGTTGCCCTACCATGAGGTGATGCAAACTGTTTTCGCTGCCGTAAACTATCGTTTTCTCTCTTACACCCGCATTGACTGTGAGCATGAGCAGTAAATCCGATAGTTGTAGCGAAAATAGTTTGCATCAACTCATAGTAGAGATACTGTTCATTCAAAATAGTTATTAAAATCTTTGAAAATATCGGTCTCGAAGAGAATCAGTGAATTTCTAGTTTACTGGTAATTTTGTATGGCCGTCTTTTAGGGTTAAAACTAGTGATTTAATAGTTGTAACAAAATTGTCACAACTGGTAAAAAATGTAATATTGCCTAAAACTAAACTACGTTGTTTTACAGGGTTCGTTATGGCCTCTACGAAGTGGATTTTGAAAGTCCAGAGCGAACTCGGACACCACGACGATCTGCTTTCGTATATAAAGAAATTCTGCGTACAAAATCTCTTGATTTGAACTACGAGCCCCAAAGTAGTGTTATGCAAATTGAATAATCACCTATGTATGAAACGAACGCAATGGATATGTTATAAAAGATATTATAAATCATGTGTCAATCTTCAATAAAATAATACAAGCACTTCAAATCTCAATGCTTCGATTTATTAAAACTAATACTTACACACCCTCGAAACTACTTAACAGACTTAACACAAGACGAAATATTCTAGTTCGGCCTGCCCACGGAACTAAGCGACTTAGCGAGATGAACGATTGTTAAAGTCCATTCGCTCAGATAGTGTCGCCCTTTTATCGCGCCGCCTTTGCACGTGCCGCTTCTTGTCAAATGATGCCGCCGCATAAACAAAGGATACCGCGTGCGGCGTACACCCGCAAGTCAATTTGGATTTTGGCAGTTTACATGGAAATGCCGTAGTGAAAGGTTGTGTTTGATACCGGTATTCCTGTTTCTGAACACAAGTGCTTGCGGGTGTATCGACACTATTTAAGCGAATGGGCTTTACAGCTTGGGTTTCCTAGGATAACGGTGCCGTCATATTACGGCCGTAATATAGCGGCGAAGAACGTTGTCTATGTAAACAAAAGTCTCTCGATAGCACATTTTATGTGTTGTAAAGATTGCTTAAATCTGAGTGAGTAATTAAGAAATGTGTGAGCGAGAGAGCGGCAAAACGTGGACGGCCGAGGGTTTATACGCTTCACTAACGCCGCCAATGGAAAAAAAATCGTAGTGCTTAAATAAAGACGAAATTGTGAATTGTGTTCTTCTAGTGTACTCTGAAGAAGATTTGTTGTACTCTTTATCGTTTAAATTATATTTTATAACCTGTCGTTTAGTTTATTGCTAAAAGTGGCCACTATTAGCTATAAAACTCCATTAAACTAAACGACAGACTAGAAAATATAGTTTAAGCGACAAAAAGTACAACAAATCTTATTCGGAGTACACTAGAAGAACATAATTCATAATTTCGTCTTTATTTAATCACTACGATTTTTTTTCCATTGGCGGCGTTAGTGTAGCGCAGTAATCCTCTATAACGCTAGTTATTTTTACATTCTCTTTGGTAATCCTCTTAAGAGCGCGCAGTCTCACACTAGCGCCACCCCATTGGAAAAAAAGTAAAAAATACTAAGTTCATAATAAGAAGCACGAAAATAAAAATAAAACCGGTCAAGAGCGAGTCGGACTCGCGCACCGAGGGTTCCGTACAATCATAAATATATTTGGATATGTTACTACAGTCTTTAAAAAAGTAGGATAAACGGCAGACAGGTGGAAGGGCGAACAGGCGGACAGTTAATTTACAAATCTTAACCACAGCTGCTTATGGTGACTGAAAAACGTTTCAGCCACTCCACATTGCAAACTGTTTATATTACTAAGTAGGAACTTATTCTTCGTTTATTCGTATGCAAACGTCTTTACCTATGAAATTGCCGTTTTGTTTGAAAAAAGTTAAAGTATTTTTTTTTCGAACTTATTTATTTCTTTTATTCAAAGTAATCACCCCTGCAATCAATGCATCTTTGCCAACGCTGTGGCAGTTTATGGATGCCCTTCTTGAAAAAATCAGCTGGACGGGAGACAACAAACTCTTCAAAGGCGTTTTGTACTGCCTCTCGGGAATTGAATTTTTTCCCGCTAAAAAGTTGTCAACATTTTGGAAAAAGTAATAGTCGGTAGGCGCAAGATCTGGTGAGTATGGCGGATGAGGGAGAGCTTCCAAACCCAACTCATGCAGCTTAGAGACGGTCTGTTGTGTAGTATGGGGTCGCGCGTTGTCGTGAAGTAGCAGTGGAGACGACCGATTGACCAAAGCTGGTTGCAGACGTGCGAGTTTGGCCATCATTGTGGTCAGTTCTTCAATGTACACATCTGCAGTAATGCTGTCGCCGTTTTGTATAAAGCTATGATGAATCACACCAGCACTAGACCACCAAACTGTGACCATCACCTTTCTAGGGGTCATTTTTCGTTTTGCACATTGCTTTGGTACCGAACCAGGATCTACCCAACTTGCTGAGCGCTTTCGATTGTCAAAAAGAATCCATTTTTAATGAATCCATAAATAGAATGTCATATTTTTAAAACAAAATTAATTTGAATTTAGAATTCATAGCCAATCAAAACTTTTTTTGTTTGAAAAAGTCTGTACTGCAATACGGCAATTTCATAGGTAGAGACCTATTATTAGAACCAGCCACCAATTATTATTGTAGTATTAGGTTGCGCCATCTCTTGACCGATAGTGGAACAATTTTTTTCCTTAGGTCAGCATTCTTAGGACAGCACCATCTGTCGACTGGTAGTGAAACTAAATAATTTTTGTTTGTTTTTTTAATTTCTAAAAAAGTGTGTTATATTGAGACATCGTTTTATTTTTCCTGTAATCTTTACATAAACTACTATTTCAGATTTTTCTCTTTGCAAACTTCGGAGATAAGGGGGGGGGGGGGGAGACGGTTTTTTTAACATTTTTCATCATAAGTCGAAAACTATGCGGCCTAAGAAAAAAGAAAAAAATGTTTTAAAATGTGCAAACAGCGCTCTTTCATATGATACCCCACATGCCCTAGTCACCTCACTTCAAATTTTTAAGACCCCTTTTCAGGCCCTGTTGTAAAAAAATATATTTGTTTTTATTTCTTTCTTATTTGCAAAATAGTTGAGCAAATGTCATCTTAAACTATTCCAAATTTGAAGTTGATACCATTAGTAGTTCTCGAGATATCCAGCTGTGACAGACAGACAGACATACAGACAGATAGACAGACTCAGTCACACCATAAGGGTTCCTTTTTTACCATTTTGGTACGGAACCCTAATAAAGCAAGGGACGCAACAACACATGCAACATTGTGCTTTAATAAAGACGAAATTGTGAATTATCTCTCTGTATTGCATTCCGAAGAAGCTTTGTGATACTTTTTTAATCGCTTAAACAATATTTTCTAGTCTGTTGTTTAGTTTAATTCATCGATGCCCGATCAAACAATAGAACATTTATTGTGTCTTATTTTCCTTGCCTTGATGGGTTAATGGAGTTTTTTCTACTAAAAGTGGTCATTTTTAGCATTTCACAATTTCGTCTGTATTTAAGTACTATATTTTTTTTCCATTGGCGTCGCTAGTATGCAGGCTACTCGCTCTTTAGGCTCGCTTATGCGAAAACATTTGTCTCTAGGCTTTTTCTTTACGTGTAAAGAGTATGGAAAATAACCTCACTTCTGCACTTTTTCGATGTTTTTTGTTGTTTTTTCATCATTATCTTTAAAACAATTATCTTTTTTGAAAAAACGTTATTGGACCAACTGCATAGTAAATTATAGTGTATTTTGATGTAGAGTTCAATACGTTTCCGCTATTATTTACGCCAAAAATATGACCCGCGATGTGGATGGAAAAAAGTGTCAAGGGTCCGATGATGGAGCCCGAAGAAGGCCATTGGAACTCGGTAATAAAACCATGCAACCCCATCGAGTTTGGGCTCGTTTGAATCATCTTGATGAGTACTTTAATCACACTAATAAAACGCGGAAGCTCTAGTAATTAAACGCGTGTTACCTGTTCAAAGTCATCAGGGTCGTGCAGATCGAGCCGGTCGGGCGGCGGCGTGTCGCGGAAGCGCGCGTCGCGGCGGCACAGCGCCAGCGGCACGAACAGCGCGCGCCCCGCCGCGCACGAGAACAGCCGCGCGCCGCCGCGCGCCCCGTCGCCCAGCCCGCACACGCTCTGCTCCAGCTCCACGCCCGCGGTCGCCGTGTCTGGAGTGGAACGGCTTTAGTTTTAGCACAGCATACTTAATACTATAAGTACAGATGTACTCCGCAAAATCATTTAAATAAATACCGACTCTTGCTCCGACACAATAAAATGCAAATCAGGTCGCACAGCGCTCCCTGCCCTACAAATATATTCCACCTATGGTTCCCTGCGATGTGGGATGTTCGCGCAACGGATTATAAATAATAATGCTGTATTTAGGAGTAGTAATAAGCGTTTATTTGAGGCATACAGCGCCTTATATATTGGGACAAGGTAAGTGTGTGTGAGTACATGGTACACACACTACACCTCCCCCGTAAATATAAAAAAATACAAACTAAAAGTATTTTTTAACACATCAATGCAATTCTAAAAAAAGGATAAGATTTAAGCATTTATAAAACATCTAAAAAATATCTTAATAAACTTTTTTTTTCTTTCAAACAAAATATTTCTCAAAAGACAAAAGCTAAGTTACACAACAAAGAAGTTATTTAATTTTATTTATTTAACCAGTTGCTGACGATTATTTTTACGCTAAAATACTAAAAATTAACACTACAATTAAAATATCAAAACTATTTCTCTCATCATATCATTTCGCAACAAAGTTACATTAAAGAAAAATCATTTTCAGAAAAATCTTGTCACATCCGAGTTTACTTACAAAATATTTCATAATCCATTATTGGTGGAGGGCCAATCCACATTATCTAGACAAATCCATATACGCGTATCTCACACTTTACAATATTAGGTTAGGTACCTATATTATCTCATAGTCGACTGATTTCTTTTTAACATTTTATCATTTCATCTTTTTCTACATATAACTCATTCATTTAATATCAATATAGTGGTACTTTAATTATCACATGTGTACACATTTTACAATTTTCTTCATTTCACAAATCTTATACCTTCTTCATAATATAACAATTCAGTGACTTTATTTTAAGGTCATACTCTGACGCTGCGTAGCTCGCGCACCTTCGTCATCAGTCGCCTCCAACTATTCTCACAGAGAAATTTCGTTTCTGCTATGATCGAATGAAGGATCAGAACCCTTATTTTGTACCACTTATAACCACATATTCACTTTCAATACATCATAATAATTCTCCTTTAATACATCTCTTAATTTTCACATATAAAACTTCTACTTATTTCACTTTTACTTCATCTCGATCCCAAGCCAACAAAAAAAAAAACTATTCATCTGTCCAAATAAATCATTAGTTGATCAGAATTTTAACTAAAGAATGATCAGTCCAAAAATAAAGATTCCGATTAATTAATCAATTCCTACTTTAAAACTTATCATAGCGATTCCAATACCTTACATGTATGCAATACTTTTCATAAAATTTCATTCGCTATTCCATACACTTTAAAAATACCTACTCAATCCTTAAAAAAAAATCCAACTCTCTAAAAAACAACGATCCTAAACCTTACTCATATTTCACATAATTATAGTTATTTTCTCATTTCCATGTTTATTTACGTCTTAATCAGGTAGTCACATTTCATAATATTTTTCTCCGTTACAATTTAGTTTAATTAAGAATACTTCAATTCAATATTGTTTACTTATGTTACAAGACAATCAAAGTCAATATAGAAATAGTTCCCGAGATTAAAATTACATTCCTTTAACTGATACCTAAAATGATACGAAGTAGCAACATGAATTCAATTCTAATGATTTAACTTGATACTTCTAATAACATTCTTGCTAGTTCATGTGGCCTTAAATGCAGTTGTTGCGCCAACGCGTTTTCGCTGACACAATGAAATATAAAACAAACTGACGAACTTTAGATTCTGGGAATCTAGATTAGCTAACTAATAAACTATATTTAGAACAATCAATTAAGTTTCCAATTTGGAAAAAAAAATCAGTATCGCTTTAAAGATAATAACACTGAATTTATGGTACTTAATTACGATCACAAAAATCAAAACTGTTTTCAATTTCTTTGAAAAATAAATTAGGAACACACTAAACTTTCAATAAAACAAATTTTCACTTCTTTTTAACTAACATTTAAAATTCAACTTAACCATATAAAAAATACCCTTATCTTCTAGCCAATTTACATCGTCAACAACTGTACTGTTATTTATTTAACACAATGCATAATGATTATATTGCAAGTGAATATAAAATTAAGTATAAACTAATACGATTACAAAAGAAAAATACAAAAGACACAATTAAATTCTTCAGTAAATAGTTCTAAGGTCAAATTTTATCTCAGTATAAAACAGTTTCTTTTTTTATATTAATTACCTACACAAAATCGAATAGCACAACCTATTTTATTTTAACCAGAAACAAAATTGCACTAGCATTAATTTTAGCGACAGATAAAAAATCGAAAATAGTATTTTTTTTCCAGCACTGAATCACAAATTTCCAAATTCTAATCGACTGGAACATCTCGCGGCTGCATCCTCATCAGACACCTGCATCACCCGGCGCCCTGCTCTTATCACCACTCATCATCACCTCGATACCAGCACGCAGAAATTACAGTTTATTTCACATTAGTTTTCAATTTCATTTTGTTAAGTTTTTTTTTACGTCCAATTTAACATGTAGTTTTTTTTTTGTTTCACGCGAAGAATTTAATCACCGTATTTATTAAAATATAAAGTTCAGAACGATTTATTATATTTTTTTTTGTAGTCACTTAATGTCTAGTTTCTTTCACTTTAATAAAGTCACAATTTTCTTTCACTTCGATTGAGTCTTTTCCACATAATTGTTTTTAGTTCACTTTATTATATCTCAAAATTGGCCAAACCATCTGCCCAGCGCCGCCGATGGGCAGCACTGGCAGGGTCGCCATGCGATGTGGGATGTTCGCGCAACGGATTATAAATAATAATGCTGTATTTAGGAGTAGTAATAAGCGTTTATTTGAGGCATACAGCGCCTTATATATTGGGAGAAGGTAAGTGTGTGTGAGTACATGGTACACACACTACACCCTATCTTTAGCGCGTAACTCTCATCTTTTCTGACGTATGAAATTAGTCCATCCGGATCCGGACGGACCCGCCGCGCCGGCTACTTTTAGCTCCATACCCATTGGCGTAGAAAGGGGGGTCGGGTGAGCTGTGCCTGCCCACTCCAGAACACTCTCGTGCCCACCCCAGAAAAATCTGATGCTTAATATTTATCTAACATTCTCCAATGCGGCTGTAGCACTCTAGCTTTACTCTGAAACGGCACAAAATGAAACGTAACAGACTTGAATCTAAGAACATACCGCAAGTGTACGAGTGGCGAAAAAATCGGTGATGGGACGAGTAACCATCTAAAGATTTTTTTCAGAAGTTGTCACACTATTCCTTGACGGCATAAAATGAGACTTACAGATTTCAATGACTTGTCATGAATTAAATCTATGAGACGATAAACAGACTGACAAAAAGTCGGTCGTAAGACTCGATAGACACGAAGAAGAAAGTATTATTTGAAGTTGTCACTTATACCCAAGTGGTTGCATTGCATTGGATCCATTGACCTCTATATTATTACATTGGACTGGCTGCTGTCAAACTGCTCTTGTGCCTATTTGATTTCCGCCATTTTGGCGCTGTAGGACGTAGCGTGAGCATAGCGTGAGGGACATGGTACTAAAGTCTGAAGTCTGGAGAGACCATCACGGCAACCATTTTCATTGTATACGTCAAAATTAGTTCTTTAGACTCACGCTAGTGGCGTTTCAAATAGGCACAAGAACTTTGCTGTCAAATCATACAGACAGCCAGTCCAGTTAATAAAAAAAAAAATTCATGTCAGTGATTGGCTCTAAACAAGATCATAGATAGTTTACGGAACAATGGTCAATAATAAATAAGGTTCATTATTATTAACAAGTTTTTATCAGGTTGCTTTCTCGTTTGTGTGTTCGTCTGTTTCTCCGCAAAGTTTGTGAACGATTTTGTATTAGCTTCCCGATGAGCTAGAAACTTTGAACATAGGTCAGAACTGGAAGGCAATGCAATATTATGGTGTCATTGAGCTGATCTGATGATGGATCCGGAAGAAGGCCACAGGATCTCTATGATGAAACCATACAACCCCATCGTGTTTGAGCTCGTTATAATTAAGTCTTGACGAGTACTCTAATGGGAGACGATCTGTAAATAATTATAACTCTAATTAGTATGGTCCCCAATAGACGTAAAGCGCATTCGCTTAAATAGTGTCGCCCTTTTATCGCGCCGCCTTTGCACGTGCCGCTTCTTGTCAAAGGACGCAGCCGCATAAACAAAGGACACCGCGTGCGGCGTACACCCGCAAGTCAATTTGGATTTTGGCAGTTTGCATCGAAGCGCCGCCGTAGTGAATGCTTGTTTGTTGACTCTGCTACGTATACTGAAAATATTTTTTCATCCTTGGAAGGACAGTTAAGTGCCTCAAAATGAAACTTTAAGTGAACCAACAAAAAGATACGGGTGTTTTGTAAAACATGTAAACAACTTATAATCAATGTCCATCGGCATTGCGTTGAAATCAGTTTGTCTGCACCTATCAGAGATACTTCAAAAATAGTGGGAACACCAAGAACTAGCCTCGGAATAATATTAAAAATAGGCCCATTAACATAAAAAAACGTAAAAACGGAAGAATTCCACTATCGAAAATGGACGACTTTGAATGTGATGTAGTACGTCCGAACAGTATACAGATTTTATGCTAATAAAAAACTTCCGACACTAGACACGATTCTGGAAAATTTACAAGCTAATAATGTATTATATAAATTCTGTAGACTTTCCGTATAAACGTACGACTCTGCGAAATGTCAATACATTTCTAAAACTTGCATTTAAGTATAAAACACTTAATAAGCTAAAACTATTGCTTGAATCATAGCTCTTTTTTACCGTTATCAGTAACGTTATTTGTATAACGTTACCAAAAACTTACCGGTATTCCTGTCTCTGAACACAAGTGTTTGCGGGTGTACCGACACTATCTAAATGAATGAACTTACCGGTATTCCTGTCTCTGAACACAAGTGTTTGCGGGTGTACCGACACTATCTAAATGAATGGACTTTAAACTTCATTTCCGTGGGACCCACCTCTGTTATACCGACTACCGGTATGTACTTGTTTGGTATGTTTTCCTGAATACAAAAAGTGCGGCACTTGCGGTAGTCACTTCCTAGGGGTATGGAGGGGGAGCTGTGACGTAGCAAAGATGGCGGCCGGCCCATTCTATTAAACGGTATTTATAGATAACTACTAAACCGATTAACTTAAATAGGTGTTGAATGAAAGATAATTTAATGCACATTATTTGATTTTAAACAAACGTTCATGTAAAGCTAATATCAAATGAAATAATAATTAAAAACCAAAATTTTTAAAAAGAATAATTGGTCCTAATGTGTATAATAGTAAATATCTCGGTATCCGTTATGTGTAGTTTATTATAAAACGTATTGTTGCTTTTATTAGCTTTTTAATAAACCTTAAATCATTACAATCGGGTATTAAACAACGAAGCTACAGTTGTTATAGTAATGGGAGGGAGTTATAATAAAACTATCTTTTTTTGTATGGACCTAAATTTTATTTTTCCAAAACCCATCGTGTTTGGTATCGAATAAAAGGTCTTGTTGAGCTGATTCCATATATATATAATATTATAACATTTCAGTTCCTGGTTTAAGGAAAAACAGAAAAATATTTTCCAAACATACTGAGTTTGGGCTCTTGGAGAGAGAAAACGGTTAATCGAAATCTTTTGAAACATACGCTATATATTACTCATAATTATACTCTTGTCTAACGTCCTGGAAGCAATTTGAAAAATATTAGCATTGAGTATATTTTTTTTTAGTTTCTTTATTCCAAGTCTACTAGTTAGTATTTTTCAAAACTTACTTTAGTAACAAGTAATCGCAGTGTCATACATCGCACTGGTACATGAAAACGCGGAAGAAGAGGGGAGAGGTCACCTTTATTATCCCTATACTGCACCCTCCCCCCCAAAATCAATTTCATTTTTGTTGATCCCAGTTTGAGTTAAAATTAATCAATAAATATAATACTTATCAATTAATTAAATAAAAACTCGTGGAATGTCTTTTGCAACTGTAGAATAGTTTGCGGTTACCTATTACCAATGGTTTTAAAGTTCTTGCCTATAACTACAGTAAGTTTTGACAAATACTAACTAATAGAATTGGAATTTAAAAAAAAATAAAAAAATACTCAATGGTAATATTTTCCAAATTGCTTCCAGTATATAAGATAAGAGTATATGACGAGTTATTTGGCGTATGTTTCATAAGAATTCGATTAATCGTTTTCTTTCTCCAAGAGCCCAAACTCAGTATGTTTGGAAAATGTTTTTCTATTTTTTTTCCTAAATCAGGAGCTAAAATGTTATAATATTATATATATATTTGGAATCAGCTCAAGAAGCTCTTTTATTCGATATCAAACACGATGGGTTTTGGAAAAATAAAATTTAGTTCCATACAAAAAAAATATAGTTTTATAACTCCCTCCCATTACAATAACGACTGTAGCTTCGTTGTTTATTAACCAATTGTAATGATTTAAGGTTTATTAAAAAGCTAATAAAAGAAATAATACTTTTTCCTAACGGATTCTAACGGATACCGAGATATTTACAATTATACATGTCGACGCAACACCATAATATTAAGAAATAATAACTTTGATTGTGTTATAATTACTATGAATAATTTGTTCTTAAAATTTATTGTTTAAAGCTTCTAAATTCTTATCTTGATTTATAATGAGCAAGGAATAAACTTTATGCATTGTTTTGTAACTAATCTAAAATTAAGAAGTTATTTGGAACAGTTGGCCTGTCGTCACATCCGCCGGCATTTGGCCGCCCCGGATGTTTTGGCTAGTTATCGATTAAAAATTAATTGAAGACTAAATTAGCTTTTAAAAATTGATAGATGAATTTACAGATTTATTTCATTACCCTGAGAAATCAATGCATAAAGTTATTTCCATTTTTAAATCACTATGTAGTCACATCCGCTGGCATTTTGCCGCCACCGGATATTTCAGCTAATTCAGGCTAGTTATCAATTAAAAATTAACTGAAGACTCATTTCGTTTTTGAAACTTGATAGATGAATTTACAATTTTATTTCATTATTGTGAAAAATCTGTGTTTTAAGTTATTTCAATTTAAAAATTACATTTCCGGTTCGCGCCATTTTTTCGATGTGTAAAACGATGAAGCGTAGATTTGGCGACATTGGCGCGCATTACTGTTCGAGTCGTCTTAGAAGCAAGATGTTGATTTTGTAATAGTGCTAGTTGGAGACTTGAGATAATCCTGTGAGTATTTAAACCATTGTTAACTTAGTTTTGAATTTAATCAGTTTTAAGCTTATTTGTGTTTGCAAAATAAATTGAGTGTATTCCAATATTGAGTGTAATTATTTGCAATGTGTGACCCTAGTGATGGAAATGGTGACGTCAGCGATGCTGACGTCACTCTTTCTAAAAACCCTGCTGGACAAAGCCCGCCGTTATCAGAAGTGGGATTACCACCCACTTCTGCTCGTCCTTCTGATGCAATTAATGAAAATAGCAACGCTTCTGTTAACGGGGTTCCAGCGGAGTTTTTCTCACAAATGTTGCAAATGGTTAAGCACGCGTCCGATCGTTTAACGACATTACCGGATTCAAAAGTGAAAATTAATGATGTGTTTTTGCCATCATACGATCCGGACGCAAATATTGGAGTACGCGAGTGGTGTCAGCATGTCACCACTGCGATGGAAACCTACAACCTGAGCGACTATGATGTAAGAATGAAAGCAAGTAGTTTACTTAAAGGTCGCGCAAGGTTGTGGGTGGACAACTGGCTTGTTTCTACCACCTCGTGGCAGGAATTGCGCGATGTTTTAATTACAACGTTTGAACCAGAGAATAGATATTCCCGCGATGTTTTTCGGTTTCGAGAACATATTTATGACAATTCTAAAGACGTTGCGCAGTTTTTGTCACAGGCTTGGGTTTTGTGGAGACGCATTACCAAAGATAAATTATCCAATGATGACGCAGTTGAGGCTGTTATTGGTTGTGTTGGCGATGAGCGATTGCGAATCGAACTGCTGAATGCCAGGGCCACTTCTGTACCAGAGTTGATTTCAGTAGCTTCATCCATACGACGCACAAAGCGTCCTTGCCCCAGTACATTAAATGCACAACAAGGCCCCGTCAAGCGGCAGCGATTCTCAGATAAGCCATTGCTATTCTGTCATTTTTGTAAAAAACCTGGTCACGATACGCGAGATTGCCGTTATCACAGTAAAAGCGAAAATCCTCAACTGCCTCGTCCAGATAATAAAACGGTTCCACAAAAGGACAGTAGACCAACATGTACATTTTGTTCGAGATTAGGTCACACATATGAAACATGTTATAAACGTGAACGCGCAGTAGTTTCAAATGTAAATTGTGTGGGTAAACCGAAACTAAATTCTATGCCACTTGTGATTGGGGGTTTCAAATTGTTCGCGATTTTTGATAGCGGGGCGGAATGTTCGTTAATACGCGAATCGTTAGCATCTAAATTGCCCGGAAAAAGAATTGATGTTGTTAATTATTTGAAAGGCATAGGGCAATTTACGGTAGTATCTCTTTCAACATTAATAACTGTGTGCATAATAGGTGATTTGCAAGTAGAACTTCAGTTTCATGTGGTCCCGGACTATGAATTGTGCTCAGATATCCTGATAGGGATGAATCTTATTCAAAATACAAACTTAAGTGTGATGGTGAATTCTCGGGGTGTAAAATTGGTTCATCAACCGGTCGTCTACCACATGCGGTCACACAGCGAAAAATTTGACAATTTAGATTGTGACTTGACTGATGATGATCAAATTGGCCAACTTAAAATATTACTTAACAAGTTTGAACATCTATTTATCCGCGGCTACCCTCGCACACGTGTCAATACTGGTGAATTAGAAATACGTTTAAAAGACCCAAATAAGTGTGTAGAGCGTAGACCGTACAGATTGAGTCCTGTCGAACGGGAAAAGGTGCGTGATATTGTGAACGAGTTACTCGAGCACAATATCATTCGCGAGAGCAAGTCACCGTTCTCCAGTCCAATCATACTAGTCAAAAAGAAAAATGGCAAGGACCGCATGTGTGTGGATTACCGCGAGCTGAACAGAAACACCCTTAGGGATCACTACCCACTACCGATAATTTCTGATCAGATAGACCAATTGGCGGGGGGTCTCTTTTTCTCTACATTTGACATGGCAGCTGGTTTCCACCAGATACCAATCTCTGAGAGTTCAATTGAGAAAACTGCTTTTGTGACCCCAGACGGCATGTACGAGTATCTGGCCATGCCGTTCGGGCTCAGTAACGCGTGTTCTGTATACCAAAGATGCATTAATAGGGCCTTGGCAGATCTCCTTTTTTCACCTGATCAAATCTGTCAAGTGTACGTTGATGATGTGCTTTCAAAATGTAGAGAATTTGCCGAAGGTATTGCCAATATAGAACGAATATTAATTGCACTACGAGATGCCGGTTTCTCTATTAATATAGACAAAACTGCCTTCTTTAAACGCTCCATTGAGTACTTGGGTAATATCATAACGAATGGGCAAGTCAGCCCTAGCCCAAGAAAGGTGGAGGCTTTAACGAAGGCACCTATTCCACAGACGGCTAAGCAAGTTCGGCAGTTCAATGGCCTCGCCGGGTACTTTAGACGTTTTATTCCCAATTTTTCGCGTGTAATGGTACCACTTTATGAACTAACAAAAAAAGATTCCAAATGGGAATGGAATGACAGACACGACGAGGCCCGTAACCTAATTATACAACACTTGTCTACTGCGCCTACCCTTGCACTATTTCAGGAAAACTCACCAATCGAGCTCTACACGGACGCAAGCAGCCTCGGCTACGGAGCGGTGTTGGTCCAGACCATCGGAGACCGCCAGCATCCAGTCGCGTACATGAGCCAGCGCACCACAGACGCAGAGAGCCGTTACCACTCCTACGAGCTCGAGACCCTGGCGGTGGTGAGGGCCATCAAGCATTTTCGGCACTACTTATACGGCCGAAAATTCAAGGTAATAACAGACTGTAACGCTTTAAAGGCATCCAAGAACAAAAAGGATTTACTTCCAAGAATCCATCGATGGTGGGCGTTTCTGCAGAATTACGACTTCGAGATCGAGTATAGAAAAGGTGAGCGATTGCAGCACGCAGATTTTTTTAGCAGAAACCACGCAGCTGAATTATCAGTCAACGTCATGACTAGAGACACTGAGTGGCTTCAAATTGAGCAACGACGTGACGATGTTCTGCGTCCACTGATTGACAGCATGTCTACTGAAAGCCCAGCTGCAGGTTACACCTTAGAAGAAGGTTTGCTCAAGAAAACGCTCACGGATTCTGTACTCGGTACGTACAAACTAATAGTAGCACCGAAGTCATTCCAATGGAGTTTGATAAACTCTTTTCACGCGTCGCTACAGCACCCAGGATGGGAGAAAACCCTTCAAAAGCTGAAAGAAACTTACTGGTTTATGAATATGAGCACCATCGTGAGAAGGTTTGTTGACAATTGCGTTATATGCAGAACTTCGAAGGGACCCTCTGGTGCTGTTCAAGCGCAGCTTCACCCAATTCAGAAACCCACCACAGCATTTCAAGTCATCCATATGGACATCACCGGCAAGCTTGGTACGAGAAACGCTGAAGGTCAACATGAGTATGTGATAGTCACTATAGATGCATTCACTAAGTACATTTTACTTAGTTACTCCAATGACAAGAGCCAAAGCAGCAGTCTCGCAGCATTGAAGCGAGTCGTTCATTTATTCGGAACTCCAGTACAGGTCGTAGTCGATGGCGGACGTGAATTTCTTGGCGAGTTCAAAGCTTACTGCGATAGGTATGGCATCAATTTGCATATGATAGCGCCAGGAGTAAGCCGAGCAAACGGGCAAGTAGAGAGAGTAATGGGCACCCTCAAAAACGCTCTGACGATGATCAAAAATTATGACACCGAAAATTGGCAGACTGCTTTAGAAGCCCTTCAACTTGCATTCAACTGTACCCCACACAGAATAACAGGTGTTGCACCTCTTACTCTCCTGACACGCCGCCAACACTGCGTACCACCGGAACTCCTAAGACTGGTAAATATAGAAAATGAGTTAATAGATTTCGATACTCTCGACCAGTACGTACAACAGAAAATGGCAGCTGCAGCTCAGTATGACAAACAACGGTTTGACAGGAATAAGGCCAAACTACGCCCGTTCCAAAGAGGTGACTATGTACTTATCAAGAACAATCCCCGAAATCAGACATCGTTGGACCTGAAGTATAGTGAACCATATGAGATCTACAGAATATTAGACAATGACCGCTACATGGTGAAACGTGTGACAGGCAGAGGGCGGCCACGCAAGGTCGCTCACGATCAACTGCGTCGAGCTCCTCGACCTGGTGAACAGGAAACCGTGTCGACGGGATTTGAAGAGGACACCCAACAGCAGACCACATCCCAGCTCGTCGATACACCAATTGAACCAGTGCCGTCCACATCCCAAGCTGCCCAGCCGTTGGATGCCTAAACAATAGGTTAGTGTCGTTTGTTAAGCCATTTTTCATTGACAGATAATGCCACTCGTATAAACTAAACTAGTAACAAAAATTATTTCATTTAAATTATCAAAGCAAGAATAATAACTGACTAAAACAAGAATATTAACAAAAGAATAAGAGCTGAATTAATTGGCACATCTATCAGTGAAAAATATTACACTTAAGTAAGGACTGTTCAAGGCATGTAAATTCCTTTTTCCTTTCCAATTTCGAAGTTGTTTACAGAGCCTCTGGGGACCACGGTCATAAAAATAAGGCCCAGGCCTCAGCATCGTCCTTCCTATATCCTTTAGAGCCCCTGTGGACCACGGCGTACGAGACCGCTCAGCGCCACAGCATCTATAACCCGTGAGCATTAAGCAACGCAATTAACATTGTTTTCAGAGCCCCTGGGGACCACGGTCATAAATAAGGCCTAGGCCCCAGCATCGACCTTTCCATATATCCTTAGAGCCCCTGTGGACCACGGCGTACAAGACCGCTCAGCGCCACAGCATCAACCTTGTCTACGAGAATATTATCATGCAAGTATGCGTGGAGCAATTTGCATTGACTTGACATAAACTAAATAAGCGACGCAAATAACATATTTTTCAGAGCCTCTGGGGACCACGGTCATAAAATAAGGCCCAGGCCCCAGCATCGACCTTTCCCTATATCCTTAGAGCCCCTGTGGACCACGGCGTACAAGACCGCTCAGCGCCACAGCATCAACCTTGTCTACGAGAATATTATCATGCAAGTATGCGTGGAGCATTTGCATTGACATGTCAACTAAACAAACTGTATGAATATGTGTAATACATCGTCCTTCATAAATAAAACCTAGCTCACTTTCCTGAACAGTACCTATCGACATCTTATTATCTTAACGATTATTATAATCTCTCATTTATTATAAAACAAACTGTGAGATGACAGATGTTACCTCATCACATTACATTTATTGTCCAATCCAATGTATTTGGTCTGTACAAAATATTAGTTGAAAACTTGGTTAACAACTAGAAACATTATCAAAAAGAAAAGACAAGTTATAAAGCTTTAACCAGCTACTGTAACCAAGTTATCAGCTAGTGTACCTGTCTACGGATACCTAGCTCAGAGAAATTATTTCTTCTTCCAGAATCGCGACTGGTGCAGAGCACGCACCGTCTCGCAGAATGGCCGTGTCGACGCAACACCATAATATTAAGAAATAATAACTTTGATTGTGTTATAATTACTATGAATAATTTGTTCTTAAAATTTATTGTTTAAAGCTTCTAAATTCTTATCTTGATTTATAATGAGCAAGGAATAAACTTTATGCATTGTTTTGTAACTAATCTAAAATTAAGAAGTTATTTGGAACAGTTGGCCTGTCGTCACATCCGCCGGCATTTGGCCGCCCCGGATGTTTTGGCTAGTTATCGATTAAAAATTAATTGAAGACTAAATTAGCTTTTAAAAATTGATAGATGAATTTACAGATTTATTTCATTACCCTGAGAAATCAATGCATAAAGTTATTTCCATTTTTAAATCACTATGTAGTCACATCCGCTGGCATTTTGCCGCCACCGGATATTTCAGCTAATTCAGGCTAGTTATCAATTAAAAATTAACTGAAGACTCATTTCGTTTTTGAAACTTGATAGATGAATTTACAATTTTATTTCATTATTGTGAAAAATCTGTGTTTTAAGTTATTTCAATTTAAAAATTACATTTCCGGTTCGCGCCATTTTTTCGATGTGTAAAACGATGAAGCGTAGATTTGGCGACATTGGCGCGCATTACTGTTCGAGTCGTCTTAGAAGCAAGATGTTGATTTTGTAATAGTGCTAGTTGGAGACTTGAGATAATCCTGTGAGTATTTAAAC
This sequence comes from Agriphila geniculea, assembly GCA_943789525.1. NCBI lineage: Eukaryota > Metazoa > Arthropoda > Insecta > Lepidoptera > Crambidae > Agriphila > Agriphila geniculea. Next base: position 8,814,240 of record OX038873.1, on the reverse strand, counting down.
CATTGTTAACTTAGTTTTGAATTTAATCAGTTTTAAGCTTATTTGTGTTTGCAAAATAAATTGAGTGTATTCCAATATTGAGTGTAATTATTTGCAATGTGTGACCCTAGTGATGGAAATGGTGACGTCAGCGATGCTGACGTCACTCTTTCTAAAAACCCTGCTGGACAAAGCCCGCCGTTATACACATTAGGACCAATAATTCTTTTTAAAAATTTTGGTTTTTAATTATTATTTCATTTGATATTAGCTTTACATGAACGTTTGTTTAAAATCAAATAATGTGCATTATATTATCTTTCATTCAACACCTTATTTAAGTAAATCGGTTTAGTAGTTATCTAGAAATACCGTTTAATAGAATGAGCCGGCCGCCATCTTTGCTACGTCACAGCTCCCCCCTCCATACCCCTAGGAAGATAGGAAGTGACTATCGCACTTTTTGTATTCAGGAAAACATACCAAACAAGTACATACCGGTAGTCGGTATAACGGAGGTGGGTCCCACGGAAATCGTTATTTGAAGACTACACTAAATACCCTATACCTACAGAAATTTTAAACCTAAAACGTGGGGCGCGTTTTATAAAATTTATCATCCATAGCATGCGCCCCACGTTTTTAGGTTTAAAATTTCTGTAGGTGTAAGTAGTAGGTATGAACGTCTATACAAAAAAAATTTGGGAGTTACAAGGCGTGATAAAGTTTTGCCGCATAATGGAAACTGGTCTGTAGGCTGTTTTTAACTAATATTGAGCTGGGCCAAACTATCCTTACATATGAATCCAAACGGCGGCGGGTTGAAGTAGCGTTCCGCCCGGCTTCATTCTAAAAATTATAACTGTCCCGGTTTAGCTAATAGGTCAAGTGCGGTATCAATTTAGGATAAATCAATAACGTAGAATTCATTTCTAGTATAAAAAAATGCAATTTATGTAGCAGTTTCTGAAAAATTGCTCAATAACCAAAATATTCAACTACATATTTTTAATTTTAGTCACCGTAAACATTAAACTGGTGCAATAATTTCCAAACAAAAAATACGTTATCAATGCCTATTTAATGCAGATTTGAAATAGTAAAACTTTGAAGTACCTTTAAAACCCTAAATAGCGGGAAAAATATTTAAACGTCGCGCGCCGAGAGCCTAGAGTTCACTTTCGAAATAAATTACCATCTTTGACTAGCTATGTCTCTGCAATCAATGGACTTAGACTACTCGGGTTAGACTCAAATTGTAGCAAATGCTGTTAGCTTTATAAAAGTATAGGAAAAATTAACCTGAAGAGTTATGAATCTCCATATAAATTAATCATGGGCGTTACAAGTCCTGATAAAATTTGGCCACATGATGAAAACAGTTCTGTAGACTGTTCATAACTAGTGTTGAGCAAGGCCAAACTGTCCTTACAAAAGAATCCAAATGGCGGCTACTTCTGATATATTTTTGTGTCGAAGAAATTATGATTTTTACGATAACTCAAAAATAATAAGTGTTTCACATGAACTTTATATGACAATTATGTTATAAATAAATTTATCTATTACTTTGCTTCTCGAAAATTTTTTGATAGATCTAATAGTTCATGAGATAAACTGATTTACAATATGGCGTTTCTTTTTTATCGTTTCAAAAAGAAACGCCATATTGTAAATCATTTTATCTCATAAACTATTAGATTTATCAAAAAATTTACAAGAAGCAAAGTAATAGATAAATTTATTTGTAACATAATTGCCTTATAAAGTTTTTGTAGAGCACTTATTACTTTTGAGTTATGTTAAAAATAATAATTTCTTCGACAAAAAATATATCAGAAGTAGCCGCCATTTGGATTCTTTTGTAAGGACAGTTTGGCCCTGCTTAACACTAGTTATGAACAGTCTACAGAACTGTTTTCATCATGTGGCCAAATTTTATCAGGACTTGTAACGCCCATGATTAATTTATATGGAGATTCATAGCTCTTCAGGTTAATTTTTCCTATACTTTTATAAAGCTAACAGCATTTGCTATAATTTGAGCCTAACTTGAGTAGTCTATGTCCATTGATTGCAGAGACATAGCTAGTCAAAGTTGGTAATTTATTTCGAAAGTGAACTCTAGGCTCTTGTCGCGTGACGTTAAATATTTTTTCCTCTATTTATTGTGTGTAAAGGTACTTAAAAATTATAATATTTCAAATTTGCATTAAATAGGCTTTTATAACATATTTTTTGTTTGGAAATAAATGCACCAGTTTAATGTTTACGGTGACTAAAAGTAAAAATATGTGTTGAATATTTTGGTTATTGAGCAATTTTTCAGAAACTGCTACATAAATTGCATATTTTTATACTAAAAATGAATTCTACGTTATTGATTTATCCGAAATTGACACCACACTTGACCTATTAGCTAAACCGGGACAGTTATAATTTTTAGAATGAAGCCGGGCGGAACGCTACTTCAACCCGCCGCCGTTTGGATCTATATGTAAGGATAGTTTGGCCCAGCTCAATATTAGTTAAGAACAGCCTACAGATCAGTTTCCAACATGCGGCCAAACTTTATCACGCCTTGTAACTCCCAATTTTTTTTTTGTATAGACGTTCATACCTACTAAAGGTATTAGAGTTATAATTATTTACAGAAGAATTCATTTTTTACTTTTTGTCTGTTTTTACTAGTCCGTTTTAATGTTTTTAGTCCGATTTTTTTTGTAATAATTTATCCGTTTTAAAAACGTGTTTTTAAAAAAGTTTTTTTTTTTCAGTTTTTTTTTTATAATTTGATCAAATACCTATCTAAAGACATAAACGAGCAATCACGTGATAATGAGCTTTGTTTACCATCTAATATCCCAATCCATCTGACGACGCCGTAGTAGTGTTGATCAACATCCGTAGCGACTTCTACCAGCGATCCCACACCGATGTCATCTTGCAACTCGATTGGAGACCGCAGGGGTTGTGCTGTCCGAGGGGAGCCCGGCGGAGGTTGGTCGTATAATTCCTCGGGTGCGTCTCCACTGCACACATCTGAATAACACAAAAATATCAGTAATAAAGATGCTCTACGTAAATATAATATTTTTGGCACCAAACATACTTTGCTGCAACTGCAGTACACATAAAGGTATATCATCCAAATTTACGTCTTGTAAGAATCCACACGACATCATGATCTAAAGATCTGTGAGCATCTCAATCAGCCGGCCGGTCACCCGCCGCGCTATATACTGGCTAAATTTAGAAATTGGGGAAATCTATAATGGGCAGACTATGAACGCAAGTCAGTCACCGAATGTAAGGGTAAACACTACAGTTGTGTATCAAAATAAATAGTGGATAATAGTGAAGAAAGCAACAAAGTTCAGTGCTCGCGGGAATAAACACAAACTGAAAATGGTAAGATAAAATATGTTTCATCTTTTTATTTATCAATGAATAATACAGGAGGTACTCGCACGCAATAATTAGATTAACCTTTCTTTTGTAGGTACTTGTCTTGCACTTTGACATCTACCTTTACATTATTCGATTGTGTATTGACTAGACTAGCTATCTGAACTCCAAAGTAAAAACCTAAGAACATAATAGGTATCAAAAGGTTATATATTAATACAAGTTTTTAAGGTGGTACCCTGAGCGAAAGTGGCGCCGCGGTGAATTTTATTTAATATTATAATTCTAATATACAATTTTAATAATGTTTATTGTGGAGATTTTAGGGCCTACAGTCTAGTATTTTTAGACGGTATCGTTACATTCCCTAGTATTCACTGCTAGAAGTAGATAGAAAAACTGCTAAAAGTGGCCGTTTTTGACGCATTTATATTCTCTATCTACTTCTACAAATGACTACGAGGGCATGTATGTACCTTCTAAAAATACTAGATCGCCCTAAAATCTCCACGATAAACATTATTAAAATCTTTTTCTATTAATTACTTATTAAATAAAAACCTCTGAGGGCGCCACTTTCGGTCATACAACCGCCTTAATGGCTGAAACTGAAAGCAGTTATGTTATGATATGATATAATTTGTCTAGTCGTTGTGTATGTAATTGTGGCAACAAATTAAGACAATGAACTAAATAACATTCAGACTCCCCCCATCTTTGCAAATAGTATTTTTTGAATAAATGGGAAATAATGTTTGCATTAATACTATTTAATCGAAGGTACAGTAGCCGGCAAACATCTTGAAATCGGGTGGGGATTACGCAGAACGCGTATTTTTTGGGTATGCGTAGCGGACTAGCGGTGAGGTACGAGGGCGACGGGCTGGAGAAGGGGGGGGGGGGGGTTGGTAGCTCGCAACTGCACATGCGCGAACTTATCCACTCCGGCGAAAGAGCGCCTACACTCAAGATGCCGGAATCTGTAGTGTAGACCTCGCGTGCTCACGTGCCTAACCATTATGCAGAAAAAATTCGTGAGCGCGTGCGTCGCCTGGCGTATAACATTTTGTTACAGCGTTGTCAACTTACCTATTAGTACTCCTGTCTCGACCTTTTTGGTGTCCTGCACCATTTTGTTTCTCTGCCTTAAATCTTCGGGAACCACAGGCAAAACTCTACCAGCACTTGTTTGTTTGTGTCGTCTTCGTTCAGGCGCCAAATGTGCCAAAAGGTTCACAGATTTGACACGTTCATGTTGCGACGAACGCTGCATAGTGCGACCAAAATTTCGAGGCACTGATCCATACTCAGGGCACTCGGGCTCGCGGGGCGCTGGAGGCCAGCTTCCTCCAATGAGGTTAAAAAGATCAATCTACAATGTGAAAAAAAAACTGATCAGAAAACCAAGATATATTTAAATTTCCAAAAAGTACAGTCATAACATGAGCACTCAAAGAAATATAAAAAATGTGGTAAAATGCGTCCATACTATAAAATGGTTTGGGTAGTCCATAGAACCTTGTCACATTGGATCGATCTGTGTGCATTGAATAATAGTAATCCTGTGATAATGTGATGTAAAATGTGACAAAATCCTCTATATACTTTTTATTGCTCTTGACTGTACATACAAGTCATCATTCATGAAAGGAATTTGTTAAATAAGTCAGTTATGGTGGTGATATGAAAAAAAATTCAATGATCCAAATTGCTTATAATAGGTAGCTTAGCTTGAAATAGGGAAAGATTGAGTGGCTGCTTCCATGGATCTACTGTGAAGCAGCGACTGAAAAGTAAGAAATATATGACCTGTGAATTGAACAGACCATGTATTAAAATGCAACACCTACTTATGTAATTTTTTCCAATATCCCTCAAGTTCTTAATCTCAGATTCTCTGCAATCTATTTTAACCATCTTTGTTATTTGGTATCTACAGTAAATTGCAGTTTGAGTAGTTTAGGTTCCATGAGAGTACCTACTCAGAAATCAGTACTAAATGTGAATGAGCATTTATCTATACTCAGATCACATGAAACAGTAGATTATAAAATATAGTTTTATGTATTTCTCCTTGATGATAAAATACCTAATCATTAAATAAGTAGAAAACATGCACAGATTTTTTTCACCCTCTTGTAATGGTACTCAGATGTGGCAATGCTTAGGATAACATAGGGTTAAAATCATGCCACCATTTCTGGGGTTAACTATGTTAGACTGGTTAGACACAAACTTACACCATACCATTTCTCAAAAAAAATTAAGGTTATTAACCAAAGACCCTGATAGAGTACCATATTACATTGAGAAATTATATACATTCATTAAAATATATACAATTTAAAATAAATTACAATGTAAGTAGATTAACTGAAATAAGGTTATTATAACACAATGTTGACTAAAGTTGTGTTTGCACACTTATTAGATTTGTAGTTTTTGTACTCCAGCACTTAAACTACTGTTTTTAAGGCATTACAGTACTCTCAAACTAATATTTTCATGCTGCTTTATTGTATTTAAACTTGAATCCATCATGATTGTTAATCTGTTACTTGATAGGAAACTATTAAGTGTAGCACAGTGGGCCCAATGAAATTTCATTTCAGAAGACTTGTGAAGTGGCTTTATTCACACATGACTAAGTTAAACACTTGCTTAAGTTTATTCTACATGACGACCTATCTCTATGATCTCTATAATAGTGAAATATGAAGTGTGTCAATGCATGACACTCCTGTCACATGTAGCAGATTGATCAAAACTTAAACTTCGAATGTAGCATAGATCACAAACCACGGAGGCCGATAGCTTTCCTCAACATTAAGTACATACAATGCATTTTTTTAAATCTACAAATACAAGGCATAGAAAGGTTGTTGTGCATTATCTGAAAAAACTTATTACCCATCAGCTTAGAAGTGATTGATAAAGCAATTTCATTATCTCAACAAAGCATATTAGTTCTTTTTATATCTAAATTAAATAGCAAACAAAGTTAAGATGTTATCGCTGTTAGGTATAGATTTTTTATTTATATTTTGAAAACCTGTGAATCACTGGTGTTTCCCTTATTTTGTGTATAAGATTCTTTACTCATCCTGGTTGTAATTCACTGATGAAATTTTCCAAGCACATGCCACTCTGAAGAAAGTACCAATTTTATTATTCTGAAGTCAGCAAAGAAGGCTTTACATGTTATTTTATTTACAAAGTTGTATTTAATTTCTTTATATTATGGAATCTTTTTCAAATCAAATTATGGTATAGCAAAAAATTTTTTACATTAGGTACACAAGGCAATTTTAAAATTTATTATTTAATTGCATCAAATGCATAGGTTGGTACATAATTTTGTAAGTATAACAGTGAGATAACTGAGATAATAAAATACCTACTTTGTAAATTGATGCCATGTCTACTAAGGTATTTTAGATTTTATGTATTTCCTTAGACACTGGTCAAGTAAGGCACAGCCGAGCTAAACTTGTAAGATTTTAGATGGATTCCTGTATTTTTTAGGTAGGTATTCGGATTTGAATGCTAATAAGTTCTAAGCTACTATGTAAGTCTAAAGAATACTCTATTTTACAAATATCCGATCTGATACTTACATAAATAAAATGTTAGTCACTTCAATGGCTTACGTAGAAAAATATACATTGGAGAAAAAACGATTTATAGCTTAAAGCGTATTAAAATTTAGTTTTCTGTCCTTATAGAGTTAGTAATCCAATCCAATAAATATTTACTTGTTGGTTAGTTACAGTGTTGCCAGTGGCCGATAGTCAAATGTAACACAAGACTGCTCAAAAAGTAACATTTTCACGAAAAAAGTAACATTTTCTTATTTTATGTAGAAATCGACTCTACTGTATTATGGCATTTTAATACGATTATTGATAGCACGTACAACTAGTTTTTTTACATTCTCTTTGACGTACAAGTCGACAACAAACAAACCAACCACAGTGGTTGGTTTGTTTGTTGTCGAGTGTCGTACCGTAAATTGCCCTTTCTGCGCCCTGTGCGAGCTTCTCTAACTGCGCCCTTAGGTTTTTTTTTTAGATATTATTGGGTACCCTACAATTTTTTGGGCCATAATAAATGCCCAATTATCAGGGGTGGCCTGAAGCAAGTCTATAGTAAAGAAATCGGCCACGCAGCGTGATTTTTAGTCAGGTTCATCAACTAATCTTGTAATCTTGCTTGTTTATAGCAAAGAAAACGGCAGCGCAGCGCGATTTTTGGTCAGTTTCATCCAGATAACTTTGTAATCTTGCCTGTTTATAGCAATAAACGGCCGCGCAGCGCGATTTTTAGTCAGTTTCATTCACTAATCTTGTAATCTAGCTTGTTTATAGTAAACAAAACGGCTGCGCTGCGCGATTTTTGGTCAGTTTCATCCAGATAACCTTGTGATCTTGCCTGTTTATAGCAATAAAACGGCCGCGCAGCGCCATTATTAATCAGTTTCATTCACTAATCTTGTAATCTAGCTTGTTTATAGTAAATAAAACGGCCGCGCAGCGCGAGTTTTAGTCAGTTTCATAATTTCATTCAGTCAGAGTGATAAAGTAATGTACAAGGGACTTGGTGTTGGTGGACCAATTATTAGCTAATACTTTGGAAGAAAAATATTTTTTCTTCAATTTCATTAGACTTTTTGGTGATACTGGCATGCACGTATGTGTTGGAACGAGCACTAGGGGTGCAGGGGGAACTTATCAGGAGCAAACCGAACAAATAATTAGTCCTAGTCTGGCCATTCTTGCGCCCCCCTATCGTTCGATCTATTGCGAGTCTATGCCCTGTGCCTGAGCACCGGTAGCACCGCCTCATTTACGGCACTGCAGCAACCACTTCACAAAACTCCACTATTCTGCTTCAAACTTTCGGTTGGTTGAATATTATTTAAAAAAAGTTTTGTCTTCAATCGAAGTTCGTGCTATTGCTATGTTCCTCATTCTTCAAGTGTGAGAATGAGGTGGAAAAAGAAAAAAACGACAGACGACAAGATGGCCCAAAATTAATAAGTGTGTGTGCCACACGAACGAAAACTTCCTTTGGTGCGTTCTGTCTCACGATTATTTTTTGTTTGCTGGAAAATATTTGAGTATTTTTGATTAAGTTTCAAAAGTAACGTAAAAGTAACATTTTGAGTCGTGTAACATGGAGGTAACATGAGAAGGTCAAAAGTAACACAAAATGTTACAAAAGTAACATTCTGGCAACGCTGGTTAGTTAGTTTTGTTTGTCAAATTTTGACGTTTAGTTCTTCTTCTTCTTATTTTTGTTTTGGCAATCTACTTTCCTCTTGAAAGTAATTTTTGCCAGTGTCAAGTGTTGAATATTTCAGTGTTAGATTGTTTCAGTTTACATTAAAATGCGGGTGCATCGCATTCCAATGCTGCTTGGAGCATTTGGCACCAAGTATAACAAGACAGTTTACTTGGTTAGTTCTGCCGAGGTAGCCACAACTACAGTAAAAGTCTCGGCTTCACACAACCAAGATCGCGCCTATTTCAATTATCCCACATATTGTTCAGTTGCGTAGACACTTGTACCACAAAACTGCACCAATTTTAAGACACAATATCCACTATGAATCAATTTGCAATTAATTAAAATAGACACCAAACCGAACTTGACAAATGGCGCCAAAAAACTCTGACGTTTAGTTACTGAGGGCCTAACGAGTTGGTTTTTTGTACTCACTTCACTTTGCGAATAGTTAACTATCGTCTTCTCTCTTTCACTCCTTCACTCACTCGCATGATTTCCTCTCTTTCACTCGATACTATTCGCAAAGTGAGGTGAGAAACACAACTCGTACTAGGCACTCTGACACAAGCCCATTGATGTAGCACATCCCTTCGGTATAAACCAGATTGAGCTCTTCGCCCCAAAACGAGCCGACAGAGAGGTCAAGTAGATAATTGTATCTCTTTCTTCATTAGGGTGACCAAACTGTATGGTTGGTCAGAGAAATACTTATTACTTTAAACTGTTTAATATAAACTTAGGTACTTAGGTAGTTCTATATTTACAATTATTACTTTTGCCACGTTTTTATAAGGTTGCTTACTCGTTCGTTAGTGTTTTCGTTTGTTTGTTTGAGCACAAATTTTGCAAACGATTTTATACTAACTTCCCGATGAACTACAGACTTGAAACTTTGAACACAGAACTAGAAGGTAATGTAATATTATGGTATCATTGAGCTGATCTGACGATGGAGCCGGGAGAATGCCACAGGAACACTATGACGAAACCATACAACCCCATCGTGTTTGGGTTCGTTAGAATCATCATGCAACCCCATCGAGTTTGGGCTTGTTTGAATGGTCTTGACGAGTTCTCTGATAGGAAATAGTTTCCAGGGTCTGATGATGAAGCCGGAAGAAGGCCACTGGAATTCTGTAATAAAACCATGCAACCCCATTGAGTTTGAGCTCGTTTGATACCTCTTGACGAGAGCTCTGACAGGAGGTGGTATATTTTCAGTTTAGCTCGTTAACTAAAAAGCAAAAACTAATAATTTATTTAAAAAATATTTTTTTATATACAAGTTATTTATCGCGTTTCTATTAAGTTTTTTTTGTTTTGATTTATAAATATGGTAAATATGGTAATATGTAACGTAAACAATGTCACAATAGTTGCTAATTTTGTTTTTGGGTTGCTTTTGATATTACTGTGTTGAATAAAAGAAGAACAAGAAAAGAGTTTGGCCGCCACCTTGGATTTTTAATAATTTTAACATTGTGTTGCTGTTTTCTTGTCAAAATAGTACCAAAACTCGAGTTTCATCGAAATCGGTGCCCACAAACAAAAAAGTTGGCAACCATCTTAGACTTTTTAATATTTTCAACATTGCGTAGTTGTTTTCATGTGGAAATAGTACCAAAAACCGTGTTTCATCAAAATCGGCCTAAAAACAAAAAAGTTGGCCGCCATCTTGGATTTTTAATATTTTTAACATTGCGTTGTTATTGTCTTGTCAAAATAGTGCCAAAAACCGAGTTTCATCGAAATCGGCCTACAAACAAAAAAGTTAGCCGCCATCTTGGATTTATTAATATTTTAACATAGCGTTATTATTTTCTTATCAAAATAGTACCAAAAACCGAGTTTCATTGAAATCGGCCTAAGAACAAAAAAGTTGGCCGCCATCTTGGATTTTTAATATTTTTAACATTGCGTTGTTATTCTCTTGTCAAAATAGTGCCAAAAACCGAGTTTCATCGAAATCGGCCCATAAACAAAAAAGTTGGCCGCCATCTTGAATTTCTTAATATTTAAAAAATGCGTTGTTGTTTTCTTATCAAAATAGTGCCAAAAGCCGAGTTTCATCGAAATCGGCCCACAAACAAAAAAGTTAGCCGCCATCTTGAATTTTTTAATATTTAACATAGCGTTATTATTTTCTTATCAAAATAGTACCAAAAACAGAGTTTCATTGAAATCGGCCTAAGAACAAAAGAGTTGGCCGCCATCTTGGATTTTTAATATTTTTAATATTGCGTTGTTATTCTCTTGTCACTAGTGAAGAACATAAATACCTATCATCACCTAGAACTGTACGCTTTGGAGTGCCACAGGGTAGCATATTGGGGCCTCTTTTATTCTTAATATACATTAACGACCTTCCAAAATCCATTAATTATCCAATGGTCCTCTTTGCTGACGACAGTACAGCGATTTTTACTGACAATAAAAATGGAAACCATGAAAATGACATAAAAGACTCCCTGACTTCTATAACTGATTGGCTAGAATCTAATAACTTAAAAATTAATATTGACAAAACACATACAATGACATTTCAAAATAAAAATAGTAATTTCGATGACCTAAATATAAATCATGACAATAATTCTATAAAACAGATACAATGCACTAAATTCTTGGGTGTCTATATCGACGCCAGTCTAAATTGGAAACCGCATATAGAACACATATGTTCAAAACTGGGTAGATTTTCATATGCTCTGTACTTGCTACGAAAAGTTGCAAACACGGTAGCGCTCTTAAGTGCATATCACGCTTATGTAGGTTCCACAATCAAGTATGGTGTCTTATTTTGGGGAAATTCCACAGATAAGGAGAAAGCCTTCAAAGCTCAAAAAAAGTGTATACGGGCAATGTGTCACTTAAAACAAACCGATTCTTGCAAACCGTATTTTAAAGAACTTCAATTAATGACGCTCCCTTCACTATATATCCGCGAGTCAGTTTTATATGTTAAAAAGAACATTACCAGTTACAAAACCTTAAATAGTAAAAGATATAAAAATGTACTACAATCCACTGCATGCACAACCAGTATGTTCTCTAAAAGTGTCTTCTCAATGGGTGTTAAAATTTATAACAAACTACCGCAGAATATTTAAGAGATTGAGAATCCTAATATTTTTAAGAAACAATTAAATAAATTTCTGATTGACAAAGCATATTACTCGATTGACGAATATATCAAAGACAAATTATTATAGAATTATTTAAAATTTTCATGACATTTCAATTTCTTTGACATTTTATAGCACTAGTATCCTTGTATGACATTTGACATTTTTATGATTATTAAATGTATCTTCCCAAATATTTCAGACAAATTAGCTATATTTGTACCTCAGTAGGGCAGCATGTTTTTTGTTCTTCAGGGCAGTATGTTTTGTGTTTCTTGTTCTTTCTGATTTAGGTTTTTGGCAATTATGTATTTAAAATATTGTTTAAATGCATCGCATGATAAAAATTTGCACACCCGCAAGGGTAGGATATGGCGTACTTTGTTAATTTTAAGTCATCTGTATTGTTTATACCCATGTTCAAGCAAATAAATTATATTGATTGATTGATTAATTGATTGTCAAATAGTGCCAAAAACCGAGTTTCATCGAAATCGGCCCATAAACAAAAAAGTTGGCCGCCATCTTGAATTTCTTAATATTTAAAAAATGCGTTGTTGTTTTCTTATCAAAATAGTGCCAAAAAACCGAGTTTCATTGAAATCGGCCTTAAAACAAAAAAGTTGGCCACCACCTTGGATTTTTAATATTTTTAACATTGCGTTGTTATTGTCTTGTCAAAATAGTGCCAAAAACCGAGTTTCATCGAAATCGGCCTACAAACAAAAAAGTTAGCCGCCATCTTGGATTTATTAATATTTTAACATAGCGTTATTATTTTCTTATCAAAATAGTACCAAAAACCGAGTTTCATTGAAATCGGCCTAAGAACAAAAAAGTTGGCCGCCATCTTGGATTTTTAATATTTTTAACATTGCGTTGTTATTGTCTTGTCAAAATAGTGCCAAAAACCGAGTTTCATCGAAATCGGCCCATAAACAAAAAAGTTGGCCGCCATCTTGAATTTCTTAATATTTAAAAAATGCGTTGTTGTTTTCTTATCAAAATAGTGCCAAAAACCGAGTTTCATCGAAATCGGCCCACAAACAAAAAAGTTAGCCGCCATCTTGGATTTTTTAATATTTCAACATAGCGTTATTATTTTCTTATCAATTTTGATAAGCAACCAACAGAAACGTTATACATTGTTTGGTTTTTTTCTATAGGACTCTGCCTGATGTCCTTTGCTCTATGGCGATGGATCACGATATTTACCACGCGTCTAGTCGTCGCCCATGACTTAGCAAGCACACGTAATTATTACCACTACCATTTGGGGGCGCGACCTACCTTTGATAAGCCTCGGTAATCGTACTATTTAGTTGTTTGAACTTTGATGTCAAGTCAAGCCGTCGTCAAGCATCACTCCAAGAAAGAGATTAAGGCTGGTATTATAGAATCAAACTCAGACTCAAATCTCTGCTTGAGTACAGTTAGAAAAGGATGGCGCTATATGCGATGAATAGCACCATCCCTTTCTAACTGTACTCAAGCAGCAAGCAGTGCTTGAGTCTCGTTCTCTAATACGAGCCTAAAAATATGATTGACAACCCGAAAAAAATTTACGCACATGACAAGCTATGCTTGTCTGTCTAAGTATATAATTGGAGTTTTTGGCGGGATTTTGTCGAGTTCAGTTCGGTGACTATTTTAATTATTCGCAAATTGATTCATAGTGGATATTGTGTCTTAAAATTGGTGCAGTTTTGTGGTACAAGTGTCTACGCAACTGAACAATATATGGGATAATGGAAATAGGCGCAATCTTGGTTGTGTGAAGCTGAGACTTTTATTGTAGTGGTCGCTACCTCGGCAAAACTTACCGAGTAAACTGTCTTGATATACTTGCTGCCAAATGCTCCAAGCAGCATTGGAATGTGATGCACCCGCATTTTAATGTAAACTGAAACAATCTACTAGAAAATCTAGAAATACTGAACTATTCAAAACATGACACTGGCAAAAATTACTTCCAAGAGGAAAGTAGATTACCATAACAAAAATAAGAAGAAGAGAAGAAGAAAATAATTATCTATGACTATGACATCCACAGACTACCAAGTGAAGTGACATTTTTGACAGACAACCAACTCCAATTCAATGTCATGTGAATGTCGTCAACCGTCAAACCACAAACCAAACGCCGAACCAACCAATGACGACGTCTAGGGATGTTTGATCCGGGTCTTCAATCCGATTTTGCGGATCGTAATGGGTCGTAAAGCCATGATCCGAACCGCGGATCGGATCGCATGCTGTCGATCCGATCTTTAGGAAATCGATCCGGATCGAATGCAAATAAGTTAGACACTTTTTAGATCATTGTTACGTAAACCCATGTGAAACTTGTAAACAAGTACCTTGAAGATTTAAAAGAAAAACAATGTGAAATTGTAATAATAAAATTGTACTCAGAGAACTTAAGAAAATACTTACTATATTTCTCAAAAGTTTAGACTTCAAAGACTGGGATGGCGGGCGCCTAATATTACTAACAGTTAAGTGCAATTTTTATAGGCGCCAGTCTTCGAAGTCTAAACTTATGAGAAGTAGTCAAGTTACAGACGGCCGCGTGGATCCAGTTTGACCGATGATATTATGATTCGTTTATTAATAATATAATGTATAAGATTAATGGATCTACCCGCAAAGGATGCCGCCGAGTTCAAAATGTAAACAAATATAAAGTTTACAACAAATAAATCTAAAAAAGTAAGTGCCCATTTTTTTGTAAACAAACCGCGTTTTAATTCTTACGATCTAAGCGATCCGATCTTTCAAATTTTGGCTGCGGTCCCCATGGCGATAATATCGATATTATCGCGATAACAGCCGGTCCGCATGCACGTTAGCGCGTTTACAATATCTAGCGTGACGTCACTCATGACGTCATTACCAGCGCCATCTTGGGCTTACAGCGACCATGCCTCGGAGCGTAATCACTGTGAACGTTCTGTCAAAAGTTATAAGTGACTGTCAAACGAAACAGGTGTCAGAATTTTATTTCGTCAAAAAAATCAAAAAATGAGAGAGTTCGTTATAGAAGGATCTTTTCCTCACTTCACAACAAAAGGATAGAGCATTATATTGGTTAATATTTTGTTAATACTAATTTGGAGCTTATCCAAAAAGGTGGTTGATGTAAAAAGTTGAAAAAAAAAGATGTTGGGTGCACACGACTCAATAATCAAACGTTCTTCATCATTATCATCGCTTTAGAGAGCAAAAATAGTATCTAGCAATTATTCCATCTTGTATTTGAGGTTAGAATAAAACGTTAGCGCGCTTACGAGCGGTTCGCATTCGCCAACTGTCATTTGTCGATTTTATCGATTTGAGCGCGATATCGAATGCGGACCTCGTGTGAGCGTTGTAAACGCCGTAATCGACGTAATCGCCATGGGGACCGCAGCCTTTGTATCGATCCAGCAAAAAATCGTATGGCCTCGATTCGATCCGAAAATCGCCGGATCGTATGCGTGCCGATCCGATCTTTCAAAAGATCGGTTCGGATCGGCGCATCCCTACGAACGTCAAACTCGCTGAACTCGCTCGTCAATGTAAACAAATAAAATTTTAGTATTGTAGACTTTTTTTTTATTTTAGAATTTCAGTTTTTCTGTTTCTGTGGTACCTACTTCATTAATAATAATGGAATTATAAACAATACACAATATCTACTATGTTTTATGTAACTTTAATTTCAGGCATCTCCAGATATAATGATTCGCCAAGGAAGTATTGATGATATAAATGCACAGCAGTTTTTAAAGTTATCAAATTATGAGGATACTGTCCGGCAGCTAGATATATATTATGCCATAGGTAAGTTTCTGAAGACTTTTGTGATCAAAAAATATAATAAGGAAACGGTGTGCACCAACACCATTTCCTCATAATATTATTTAGAAATAAACCTTTCCTAATTTATATTGTAAGTAATCAATTGATTTCATCAGAAATCTCAGAATAAGGGTACGTTCAAATGACAAGCGCTCAACGCTTAATTATTGTATAGTGTTCACATGGTGCGCGCTTGTCAGGTGTTGAACGTGCATTGCCGTAGCTGTTGGTAATTTGATATAGATTCAATAATTCGGTTTCCATTTCGGACGATTTCTGGATGAACTGAGCGAACCCTAGAATACGTCTATCCACATCAAAAGGGCACGCTCATCTGACTGAACGGTAATGTAAAAAAACAATGATCTCAAAGCGTGCGTGGACGCGCGCTGACAACAGTCAAGCGCTAGCGCAGCGTTCAACGCGCGCTTTATCAAAATGCGCGTTAGCATGCGCACGGCTTGAATAAAATGTATGTAGTTCTTATGTAGTTGTAAACCCGTGTTATCAAAACACGCGTTAAGCGCTTGTCATGTGAACCTGTTCTTACAGAATAAACTACAACCCACATGTGGTTCCTAAAAGTGAGGCAAGTTCTATTTAACTACTCTATTTCGGTGTAGTTTTGCCGATTTGGTCCTCCTAAATCCTGCATGCAGTGGTTTTCTTTTGTGGATAAACAAGCAGTATGTACCTACACTACCTACTTAGTTTTTTCTGACTTGCCTACTTCAAAAAGTTTTTAAATTCTACCTGAGTTAGCAATGTTAGGGCTAAGAAAAGAAGGGTGCAGGGGTTTTGGATACTGCAAATGTTCTGGTTTGTTTTGTATTCTGAGACAAATTTTTAAAAAGGCTTTTGTGGTTTAAAAAATTTTTGTGATATGAAATTATTTGTGATTTTTATTAGTTATACCACAGTTTAACAATAAGAAGATGGTAAAACTGTGGTTATTCAGTTTTTAATAAGATAAGACATAGAAGTCTTTGAAGATAAGACTTTATTCCCATCAAATATTTTATAATCAACTGGTATTACCTTTTTGTATTGACCCTAGGGTTGCCAGATCGGAAATCCAAAATATCTGGAGAAAATTTAAAAATGTCGGGATTTTGCGGTTGTTGTCGGGAGAAATAAAAATTCAAAATAAAAATGCAAATTAAATGCCTGTGAGTACATACACAGCACGAAAACGATTTTTATTTAGTTTCATCCACCACTAAAGCTTGTAATCTTGACTGTCTATTGTAGAAAAACGGCCGCGCACCGCGATTTTTAGTCAGTTTCATCCAAAGATTTAAATCGTTAGATGCGCCCTTGCCATTCTATAGCGGCTGAAAATGTGGCATCGATAGGAAGAGTGAGCTCACTCTTCCCGTGTCAGTCGCTTGTAGAAAGCAGTGAGCGTTGCACGTTACGTAAACATCTTTGATTTAGCTAATTAGGTTCGTTAACCTACAAAAATGCCTTCCTGTGCCTTCAGAAAGTGTTCTAATAACTCAAGAAACACAAACAAATCCAAGGAAATCGCATTTCATGCGTATAATTACAGAATTATTCATTATTTTCACTGTTTATAATTAAATAAACAAATAAAAATGGTGTCCGTCACATGTTTGTATGACAGAGAGCAAATGGTTACAATTTGCACTATGAGTGAGCGAGATGACGTTGTGTCTCTTTTTTCGTCGTCATAGCATTGGTTACCTGCCACAGAAGATTGAGCTTGGCCGCAGAAGTTTATGTAGACGTATACCTACTAAAGAAGCGGCGTGCGCCCATGTGTCGTGTGTGTGTGACGTTACGCACACAGACATATTACGTGGACACTTTTCAGACGCACAGGGCGCATCTACGATTTAAATCTTTGGTTTCATCCACTAATCTTGTACTCTTGCCTGTCTGTCTATAGTAAAACAAAATGGCCGCGCAGCGCGATTTTTAGTCAGTTTTATCCACTAATCTTGTAATCTGTAGTTTCATCCACGAAAATTATTGCTTTCTAAAGGACTTTCGGAACAGCTGATTTTCCGGGAGATTTTTAGATTTTTCGGGAGTCGGGAGATCACTTGAAATTTCGGGAGAATCCCGGCGAATCCCGACCATCTGGCAACCCTAATTGACCCCCTTGGAATACAAAATATAAATATGAATTAACATTATTATGAATTATTATTTTTACAGTAAAAAGACAACTTTTGAGGTTTCAAAGTCCCATAACTGGAATGTTCCCAGTTCTGTCGTCAGACCTTCATATTGGAAGTGTCAGAGATAGCATATACTGTGCGGCAGCAGTATGGGGACTGTACCAGGCATATAGGTAAACAATAGATTTTTTTAAATTTGAGATTTTAGCATTCACATTGATATTTTTATACAATTCTAAAAAAAAATTGACTCACACTAGATCATATTTTCAGGCGGGAATCGAACCCGCCCCGCGACCTTTAGAAGTCTCGGTAGCTCAGTTGGAAGAGCATTGGGCTAGACTAGCGAAGGGCTGAGTCGCAATTTTTTCGACTCGGGTCACCCGAGTTGAAATTAATGCTGACCTGCCCCCGTATTATGACCTCTTATTTCCTGGCAGTTTTCTGACTGGTTATCAATCTATCTCTTTTATTTGCTATACAGCGAGAAAGAGATGTAACTATAGCAATTCATAAACCTGGCAAGTTTTAAGAGGTTGTAATACCCCCCCTGGGCTTCAACTCGGGTCAACTCGGGTTAGCGATGGGTCGTCGCCGAGTCGCAATTTTTTCACTAGACTAGACTTCCAATGGGTTTGATTCCCACCTGACTTCCAATGGGTTCGATTCCCACCTGACAATATATATTTTTTAAAGAATTCACATGATAGGAGTACCTTTGTGATTAATATTAAGGACGATGAGCGTTCTGCTATAAGCCTCCTCTAGCAATGGACCTTGAACATTGAAAAAATTTGGAGCATTTTACAGTACAAGTACAAGATGTTTGCATCTTGAAATCGGGTAGGGATTGCACAGAACGCGTATTTTGGGTATACGTAGCGGTGAGGGGCGCGGGCGGCGAGAGAGGGGCGCGGGCGGCGGGAGAGGGGCGTACGCTATTGGTCGCTCTCAAGTGCACATGCGCGAACTTATCTCCACTCCGTCGAAAAATTGTCATGATGTTTGCCTTATACAGAAGTTATAAACTTATAACGCTATTAAATAAATCTGAAAAGACTAACAATTAGATATAAAGTATGTTTGCAGTCAATATGATATATCACTCATTGTTAGAGGGGTGGTAGAACAACTGCCTTGTCCCTTGCCCATCATCCTTTTGTTTTTATTTAGTTCAATTCTTTTGCAAAGTAGTCACAATAAAATTGTATTTATATTGAAACTAGTTTTACGGATATTCCAGGCGCATTGATGATGACCGAGGCAAGTCGCATGAGCTTGGTCAGAGCACAGTTAAATGCATGCGAGGCATACTCGAGTGTTGGGTGAAGCAGTCGGCGCGTGTGGAAGCGTTTAAGACGCGGCAAAGTGCTGCCCACGCACTCCACGTCAAGTTCCACCTGATCACAGGCGAGCCAGTGCTGTCAGACGACCAGTATCACCACCTTCAGATAGATGTCGTGTCACTATATCTCCTGTTTTTAGTTCAAATGATCACATCAGGACTGCAAATTGTTTATACACAGGTTAAAAAAACATTTATTAGCTGTTTATCCTTACATGTCTTATTTAGTAAACAGTTTTTGACAGTAGTCATATGTATTTTATAGGTATTAATTGTTAATGTTTCCACACATAGGTGTGGAAAACCATTTGTTGTATTTTATAAATGATTATTCCAATAAAGAGTTGGGTGAAGATTGTTTACCAAATAAGACAAGTAAGTATAAACAGACTTATATTTTATTTTTGGATAAGTAGTTGTTATTGTTATAAAAGTAAATTTATTTATTATTATTGTAGGATGAAGTAGCTTTTGTCCAGAATCTAGTATATTATGTGGAACGTGCATATAGAACGCCAGATTATGGAATGTGGGAAAGGGGTTCCAAATATAATGATGGAAAGCCAGAGATACATGCTTCATCTATAGGTATGTTTTACACTGTCTATTATTTAATAATAGTAATATCTAATAATTATTATTAGATAGTAGAATATTAAACAAAGCTGACACACATATCCTTACTGGTTGACTGGAATAGAATTCCTAATAGCATTAAGCCCGCAATTTGCTGTATATTTAAATAGCAATAAATTAAATCATGTGTAAGCCACATTAAATTTTTGGGACAATGTATCTATGTACGAGTATATGTCATCCTTACTAATATTATAAATGCGAAATTCCGTTTGTTTATTTGTTTGTTTGTTACTCCTTCACGTCTTAACTACTGAACCAATTATCATGAAATTTTGCACACACGTTGTCAGGGGTACAGAAAAGGACATAGGGTACAATTTATCCCGAAAAAAGGAACTGTTCCCGAGGGATATACAAAATACTATCCACGCAGACGAAGTCGCGGGCGGCCGCTAGTTTAAAATAAGATACGTCCACTCATCGGCGTCACATACCAGAGTTTCAACTAGCGGTGCCAACACCAGTCGCAGCGTGTGCACTGACCACGCAATCAAATGAAACTGATTCTGCATTACGTACATTGTGACCAATGGGGACACGCTTGTACACTACGAGGCAAACATCTTTAAATCGGGTGGCGATTGCTCGGAACGCGTATTTTGGGTAGGTATGCGTAGTGGTGAGGTACGCAGGCGGCGCGGGGCGCGCACTATTGGTCGCCCCGCTCCGTTGAAAAAGTGTCAAGATGTTTGCCTCTTACTGTATGAAACTTCCTTTAAGAAAAAAAATGAAATTAAGTATTTGAGTATGAATTAAGTAGTTCATCAATTTCCGAATTATCTTGAAACAATCTTTGCAGGCATGGCGAAAGCTGCTTTAGAAGCGATCAACGGATGCAACCTGTTTGGAGACAAGGGCGCGTCCTGGAGTGTGGTGTACGTCGACATTGACGCCCACAATCGAAACCGGAGTATATTTGAAACCATGCTTCCTCGTGAATCCAGTTCCAAGGTTAGCATATCAGCCATTTTAATGTCCTCCTGCTGGAGCACAGGCCTTTCTTATGGGTGGATCTTTATTCACTTTATCTGGATCGATGCATTTAAGGGGGGAGGTGGTCGAGCCGAATCTCACCCAATCTCACGTGGTGGAGAGAGGGGATCTCGGCAAATATCACACATTTTTTTTTTGCAGAAAGAGTATCGCGAGAAAACTGGGTTAAATTAAGTTACTTAATAATTTTTCTTACCTATTGTAACCTATTGATTGTGGAAGGGCAAATTAGACAGACAGCTGAGTTATTTAATAATAGGTTTTTATTTCAATTCAATAAACACTTACATTGGCTTGGGCGCGTAGGAACACAGAACAGACAGAGACCTCAATCAACGGAGGATAACTGACATTACTGTCACAGATTAAGTATGCGACACTCCTCCTGTCTTAATTTACTAACAACTTTAACAAACTACAAATCTAAAATTTCTCTAGGTTTGGGCACTCTAGAACTACGCCTTATGATTACAGGATTTACAGGTGGTGTCGGGGTTGCAGCCGAGCTAGTTACAATATTACTTGGACTTGGTTCAATAAAAGTTTCAACATTAACAAGATTATCTGCCTCCGGCTTTGACAAACTACACTGAGTTTCATTTGAAATATTTTTATCTAAAGACTTTCTAATAGGTAACATTTGTGTAACATTCCTAGTTAAATTTCCTTTATCTGTTGCTACTTTATACATTACATTTCCTATCGGCTCTACAACTTTCCCTTGCAACCATTTATCACTATTGTTATACATTGACACTTGCACATTATCACCAGGCAAAAAGCTTTTTATTTGTTTACTAGGTAGTAATTGTTTCTTAGGTACAGTAACAGAGTTCTTAACAAGTGACAACCTTGTACGCAAAGGTCTTCCAAACATTAATTCACACGGTGCTTTGCCTGTTGAAGCATGTGGAGCAGTGCGATAACTCAATAACCATGACAACAATTTCTTATCGCAATTACCATCTTTATCAAACTTACTCGCTAACAAAGCTCTTTTGAATGTTTGGACTGTACGTTCAGCTTGGCCATTACTAGCTGGGTGATATGGGGCTGTACAAATATGTCTTATATTATGACTACCACAAAATTGTTGAAATTCCTCTGAAATGAACTGAGGACCATTATCTGTCACCAGCTGTTCAGGCAGTCCAAACCTCGCAAATATGCTTCTTAAACAATTAATTGTTAATTCTGCAGTTGTTTTGTTCATTTTAACAACTTCAGGCCACTTAGAATGTGCATCAACTACTAATAACCACATATGACCTAAAAATGGACCTGCAAAATCTGCATGAATTCTTTGCCAGGGTTTACTTGGCCATTCCCAACTATGCAAAGGTTTCAACTCAGGCTTGTTACGAACTAATAAACAACCTTCACAATTTTGTGTTATTTCTTCGATTTCAAATTAATGTTAGGCCACCAAAATAAACCTTTAGCTAAAGCTTTCATTTTTAAAGTACCTAAATGTCCTACGTGTAACTCATTCAACAATTGTTCCCTTAACTTTTGTGGTATAACTGTCCTTCCTCTCCAAGTAATTACTCCTTTTACTAAGTACAATTCCTGTTCCTTTCCTTTATACGCTAAAAGTTGAGAGTCAATTGTTTTAGGCCAACCACTTTCTATATAACTATAAACTTTACTTAACAACGGATCACTAGAAGTAGCTTTGGCTATCACTTCATGAGTTATCGGTGGTATGTCTATGAATACATTATTTATAGTGGGCTGATTTAATTCAGAATCAATAATATCAGACTGTGACAACTCAATTGGCAATCTAGATGGAAAATCTGCACTAGCATTATGACACGATTTCCTATACTCTATTTTATAATTATAACTACACAATATTAACGCCCATCTTGTCATTCTATCAGCATAAATGTTACCCACTGATTTATTCGGGTGAAATAAAGATATAAGTGGTTTGTGATCAGTAACTAAAATAAAATAATTTCCTTTTAAATATAAATCAAACTTTTTAACTGCCCAAATTATTGATAATGCCTCTTTGTCTATTTGTGAGTATTTAATTTCAGTATTAGTCATAGTACGACTTGCAAAAGCTATGGGTCTTTCTACATATTTATTTAGTTTCTGATCATACCATCTGTGAGATAAACAAGCTCCTAAACCATATTTGGATGCATCACAACTTAAAACTAGTTGTAATTTTGGATTATAGTGCATAAGTACTTGATTTGATGCAATACAGTTTTTAGCCCATTTAAAAGCTTTGTCATGCTCACTGGACCATTTAAATGAAACATTCTTTCTTAATAAATTATAAAGAACATGAAGTTTTTCTGCGGCATTTGGCATGAATTTATTATAAAAATTAATAGTTCCTAAAAAACTCTTTAATTGTTTTACATCTTTAGGCGGTGGAGCTTCCACAACTGCCTTGATATGATCTGGTGTTTTATGTATACCTTCCTTGTCAATAATGTGACCACAATATTCTAATTTATTTGACATAAGAATAGTTTTATCTTTATTTATTTTTACATTTAATTCATTTAATTTTGACAAAACTGTTTCTAAGGTTTGTAAATGAGAGGTTTCATCACAACTCGCTACTAATATATCGTCCAAATATGTAAAAACATTAGGTATATTTCCAAAGTGTGAGTCCATAAACTCTTGCCAATCCAGCGGTGCTGGAGCCATGCCGAACATCATGAAATTAGGTCTATAGTATCCCCAGGGGGTAATAAGAGTCATTAGATCCTGTGCCTCATTATCCATTTTTCTATTCATATATGCCTTTCTTACATCTATTTTTGAAAACACGGACACTGGACTACTTTGGTTACTATTAAGTTTTGCAAAAATATCCTCGATAACAGGTATTGGATGATGTGGCACTTCTAAATGTGGATTAATTGTGACTTTATAGTCTCCACAAATTCTTACATTATTAGGTCCTTTCACAATAGGAACAATGGGGGTAGCCCATGTAACTTTTTCTTTAGAAACTTTAATCATTTTACCGGTATCTACTAATTTATCTAACTCCTTCTTTACTAAGGGTTCAATAGCATATGCAATACGTCTCGGTTTACACACAACAGGCTTTACATTAGACTTTAACTTTAGCTTTCCTGGAGGACCTTTTATTTCTCCTGCTATATCAGAACACAAGTTTGGATATTTATTTAACAGCCGTTGCAATTTAATTTCACGTTCATTTTTAATTTCTATCATTTGAACAGATTTATCTTTAACATTTACTTTCTTACATAACGGCCAATCAATTTTAATTACATTTAACCAATCTCTACCAAGCAACGGTCTTTTACCTTCTTGTACAATTATCAGTGGAGCTAAATATGACTTACCCTTTGATTTAACATACACTTGAGCTTTACCAACTACATTAATAGGCTTATTACCAAAAGCTTTCAACTTAACATCCGATTTAACAATTTGTAAGTTAGGTAAATATTCCTTAGCATACCTGTTTGGTAACAGAGTAACGTCGGCACCACAATCAATTTCAAAGGTTATGTTTACTCCGTCAATCTCTAGCTTGGCCTCCCAAGGCTCTGGTTTGTTGTCCTTTAATTTTATCACCTTTTGAACCTCTAGCGGGTTTGTATGCTGAAAAAAAGATTCCTGAAAAAGATTGGATAAATAAAAACTTCCTTCTTCTTCTTCTTCCGGTTCTTGTACCATCTCTTGGTTTATTTTCATAATACAAAAGTCGTTTTCTTCATCGCAACTTGTCTCTGCTTCTATGTCATTAATATTTCTCTTGCCTTTCTTTTTCTGTGTATAACCAATATTGCTTCTTTTATTTTGATAATTATTCTTACTTTGTGGCAGTGGCTTGCTTTTATTCTTGTTGCAAATACATGATAGGTGTCCCTTTACATTGCAGTTATGACACTCTAACTCTTTATAGAAACATTCTTGTTTAGTGTGACCCTTCCGCCCACAGCAGCGGCACATTATACTTAAATTTCTTGTTTTAAATTTTGCCAAATTGACTTCTTTTTCTTCTATTTCATTTTTCCCAGTGATCATGGTTGCTTCTTTTTCTGCAAGCTCATCCATCATACCTAGTTGTACTGCTTGACTAAATGATAAAGTCTGAATAGTAAATAGTTTCTTCACTAAATTTTTACTGAGCAACCCATGAGCAAACTTGTCGCGCAGAGCACGTTCCAAGTAAGAACCAAAATTGCATGTTTTTGCTAACCTTTTTAGGGCTGCGGAATAATCAGCAATGCTTTCATTCGGTTTTTGATTTCGTTGCATAAACCTGTAAGTTTCTGCTATCTCCGACGGTTCTGGCTCCAACTGTTGTTGAACCAATAATACAATTTCTTCGTATGACTTATTTTCGAAATTATCCGGATAACATAATTCCGACAATAGAGTGATTATTTCAAACCCCACAAAACTCAAAAAATACATCGGCCATTTTGACGCCTCGATGTCATGAATCTTCATCTTATTTGTGAACACTTGGTTATATACTTTCCACGTGCACTTGTTTCTATCAAACGCTGGCATGTCTAAATGGCTTGTTGGCGTGATAAATTGGTAAATTCGCCCTTCCGCGACAGCATTTTCCACACCTTGCCTGTGACCTTCCCCACCTTGCCCTTCCGACATTTTGAACCACGTTGTACCTTGCTACAATCGTGTTTTGCGGCCTTTTCCGCTATCTCCTTTTACACAAATTTTCACTTCGTCGCCAGATATTGTGTTTGGAGATTGTGGAAGGGCAAATTAGACAGACAGCCGAGTTATTTAATAATAGGTTTTTATTTCAATTCAATAAACACTTACATTGGCTTGGGCGCGTAGGAACACAGAACAGACAGAGACCTCAATCAACGGAGGATAACTGACATTACTGTCACAGATTAAGTATGCGACATTACCTAAATATGACTAAATCCTAAACAGTAATGTTTATTTAAATAATGCAAAGCAAACAACACGTTTGAAAAATCTCACGTGAAATTTATGGGGAGGTGAGGGAGTCGGGCCAAACCTCACGACATCTCACCAAGAGGGGAGGGGGGGGGGGGGGGGGGTCGAAAATCGCCAAAATCATCTCACGTAACTAATGGACACCCCCGAAAAAGTTCCAAGGTTATAGGTGCCGGCAAATAACTTGGCAAGACAAAGATGAGACAAAACATGCGCCGAGTTTAGTGTTTGTAGCTACTGCGCATCTTTTGTCTCGTTTTTATCTTGCCAAGTTACGTGCCGGGCGGTATAACTGAATTTATTTTATTAGAAATGCGACAATAATTTCATCTGTACAATTTTTACTTTGTTTTTCAGGGTGTAGATGCTGCACTATTGCCCACAATATCATTCCCAGCATTTGCAACTCACGAAGATCACTTACTACAATTAACTAAGTCGAATATCTTACGACGGTTACAAGGGAAATATGGGTTCAAACGGTTTAGCCGCGATGGGTACAAATGTGTTCTTGAAGACCCGTCGAGAAGGTACTACAACGAAGGAGAGCTAAAAGAATTCGATGGCGTCGAATCGGAATGGCCTTTGTTTTATGTGATGATGATCATCGATGGAGTGTTCCGCACACTACCGGAGCAAGTCGAAGAATATCAGAGATTACTGAAAGCAAGAATTTATATGGATGAACATGGAGGTTGCAACATACATGTACCATGGGCAACAGCGTCGCTTAAGCACTGCTAAGGTTAAAATCGCTTGCACGCCGCGCACGCTGTCACATACGTTTAGTTCGTGCAGGGGCGATACGCGCGCACACGAATTTTGTTGCTAAATGGTTAAACGACGCTGTTGCCCATAGTACAGTCAGCGCTAAAATGACTCTGAGCATTAAAACCGACCAAAATAGCTATTCATTTGAAAAATATCAACCTTATCTCAAGACATTAAGGTGCACTGTCATTTGTTCTCAGTCAGCAAATGAGATACGATTGATGCAGGCACGTATCCAGAGGGGGGATAGTTGGGATTTATCCCACCCCAAAATCCGTCACACAAGAACAGGACTAAATAAAATTTAGCGGGCAAGTCACTTGCCCGGTTTGAGGGATGCAATGGCGGGATGTTACAAAAATTATCTGCTAATAGCTGCTGGAGACCTTTATACGGGTATTTATCCCCAATTTTCCCATTTATTTTAAATAATATCTCAAAATGATTAATACTAATAAATAATTATTATGGAAACTTCCATCTAACTAGACAGTAAACGAATTAAAGATGGAAGAAAACGAAAATGTGTTGGAAGAAAATTGATATTTACAAAAAATCGCTTCCATCATCCAAAAATTGATAGCAAACTCATAGAAAACAAAGAAATGACAGGTTTACATCTACACTAGAGGCAAGTTAGTGGTAGTGCGCCGACTGGTGGACGATTTATGAATCAGCAAAATGATCCTGCCATTGTCCTCCCCCGAATTAAAAGTCTGGATACGTGCCTGGGTTGATGTTTTGTAGGTTTGTATGCTCAGCCCCCTCATTACGTAACTCTCTTG
Organism: Agriphila geniculea; assembly: GCA_943789525.1. Classification (NCBI taxonomy): domain Eukaryota; kingdom Metazoa; phylum Arthropoda; class Insecta; order Lepidoptera; family Crambidae; genus Agriphila; species Agriphila geniculea. The sequence continues at coordinate 8,786,960 of OX038873.1, read as the reverse complement.
CTAACAATTCTCGATTGAAATCGATTGAAACCGCAGGCACATTGCTGATTTAAGTAAGATAGTTGTCACATTGGTTCTTTGTAGTTTTTACTACCAAAGCAGCAATGTAACTGCGATTTCTATCAGAGTTGATTGCAACAAGTTACTAATTAGAGGGCTGCATTTTGGATCTGACTATACTTATACCAGTTATTAAGTAAAGCGATAAGATAGTAATTCTCATTTGTCACTTGTAACAGATCCTGTAATTCCATGGTACTACTACGTGCCTCGAGAAGGGATCGACAATGAGCGTAATGAGCCTAATTCCGTTCGCAGATTACCTGCTAGTAAGTATAATTAAATTACACACCATTTTCTACTCCCTTATTCCGTATACATAACTATTTTATACTACATCAATTTAATCAAATACAATTATGCAGTTATTAAAACATAGCTCTCAGATCAAATAAAAAAGTAAGATGGAGCGTTGCGAACAATGAAGTGAGGCCGGTTTTTGATGGTACATGTGTGCGTACAAGGGGGCGGGCGGGGGCCGGGCGGCAGGGTTTTATATGGAAAGCCAAGGCGTAGTTTCGTTACACGTGTGTGCGTGAACTGTGTATGTACACAGCCGAGGCGTAGTTTTACAGGCCTCACCGCTTTGTTCGGAAGACTCCGGCTTACTTTTTTTATTTGGTCTGAGACATAGCTACACTCCATTCCATGAATTGAACTCCTAGGGAACAAAATACTTGCAGCTCATTGGTCAATGCACTTGTCAAACACAACCCCGAGACGAGGTCAATATCCGCGGGCAAGTTTGAGGTACCTAGGGTGAATAATTATTATGCTGATAGAACTATTAAAAAATAAATTAAAAAATATTAAAAGCACGACTGCCCTGCCAAAAACGAACTAAAAAGTTTAACAACAAGTGCCATTGCAGTCGGGGGACCTTATTATGGAACAATTTTTGATCAAAGAGTTCCCCCGACTGCAATGACACTTCTTGTTTAACTTTTTAGTTCGTTTTTGGCAGGGCAGTCGTGTTTTTAATATATATATATATTTTTTTATTTCACACATTTTAGTGACATATTATATAGTTTTGGAATGTGCTCATCAAGGCCTTTCATTTGATGCGCATATTGTAACAATAGAAGTAAAAAATTTTTTTTTCAAATTAGAAAATGGCGTCGTACAGTCGCCATATTAATTTTTTCTAAAAAAAATATAGTCAGTGTCACTCAGGATGCTGTAAGGATTCTAACGATACCCTATTTATCCAAATCAGTTCAGGCATTTAGAAGTTATGGTGGAATAAAGAAACTCACATACCCACATACATGAACCCTGAACACATATACACTCTTTTTGCTTTGGGCAGTCGTGTAAAAACGTCACCCTATTTACTAAATGGCCTGCTAGCGGATATTAGACATGAGCTAATTAAAAACAAAAAACATTGTTTAAAAAAAACACATGCTTCAAAACTTATTTTAAGTCCAGTCTATTATATAGGTAGATTAAACTAAAAGAGATTGAAGACCCCACAGTCAAACCGACTATAATTATAGTTGGTTTTGTGGGACTATTTTGTAACCCCATATTGTATCCTCTTTGTTTATAATAAATACCAATGGGCAACGGAACGATTTTCTTTGGGAGCTCGTTTCGAAGAATGGACTTTAAGAGCTATGAGATAAGTCATGTATTTTGTCCTATGCCCATTTACCAAATTATAAAAACAATTACAGGCAAACCCGGTGATGTTGACGACAAAGGTAAAAAATGCTATACCCTATGGTGAATGGTTGTTTGATCTATCCTATTACTTCTTGTGCCTATTAACTTTCTCATTTCCAAATTAGATAGAAGTTTGTGCTTTATGCCTTTATGAATAACAACCACTTATACAAAGCTCGTAACTGAATCAACGTTTTTTTACTTTATTTCGCGAATGAATAGGGAAGTTGGTTTGTCTGTCGCTTTGTGGAACCAGACTTGGCGAGCAACAAGTGATTAATCTTCCTTTGCATGAATTTAAAAACCATGTTAAAAATTCGCTTATGGGTAAATATTATAAAGTAGACGATTATCTTAAAGATCAAAATGCGTGGAAATGATGTAACACATAACTTGCTACTATTAGTACTTTGTTGAAGTAATATAATAAGTCTATGTTGTTGCCAATAATCCTGTCACCCTGTTGTAATTATCTGGTAACGATATATTAAAGTTTGTAAATATCGTTACATATGGCTGTTACAGCTGATTAGTTTCTTGCGCCCGTTCTTCTTGTCAGCTAAAAAAGTCTGGAACGGGTGGTAGGAAAATATAGACGATTCAAAAGTACTTAATAATAATTAAGTTTATTTGAATAAAGCTTATTTGACTTTGACTTTGACATGCGCTGCGAACGGCACATGCTCAAGCTGAGTACGCAATGTACAAGGTTATTTCTAGTTCATTGAAAATCTCTCGTATGGTTAATCAGCCCATCACACTGAACAACTTTCATTATGGGCCAACCTTGAAATCGCGAAAAAAAATCAGATGTTTCATACATTTCGATGGAGTAGGCATTGTGCTTTTGTATGGAACAGCTGATTTTTTTTTCGTGATTTCGAGGTTGGTCCCATAATGAAAGTTGTTCAGTTTGATTTTCTGATCAACCCCACGTGAGGTTTTCAATAAACTAAAAATAACCTTGGATATGAAGGTAGTAAAGTAAGTTAGATGGCCATGCGGTGCATACCTCGCAAAGTCTGGTTTCACTTTAATCCACTGAATGAAAGGCGGCGCCGCTTAATTCCTTTTGATTACTAAACACTCTTATTCAAGAACAATACTCAAACGATCCTTGCCTATGCGAACGTACTGCATTGAAATAGAGCTATGTGATTGTTTCATTTGTTTTACGTGTAACTGGTAGTTGAGACGCTTTGCGTCCGCGGGCACTGTGAGACCTCATAGTAAAGTTTGTGAATACGGGTGAAAGTCTCAGACAAGACTCGGTCTACTCACGCCGACCACAATGAAGCGTCGAGTAAATGTAAATGTATTTATTTCTACCATGTCAACTACCCTATTCATTTATCTTAGTTGCATAAGAAAAAAAAACGTATTTGATTGATTAGCATACCATCGCCTTTAACTTTTTCTTATAGACAGTAACTAATATTTATATGATTGCCTTTATAACACCCCTGCAGTTTTTATTTTAAGTCGATGCCAAATGATTAGCTTTGTACAGGTTTCAATCACATCCCCTAGGTAGACTGAGTGTGGTGCAGAGTAGTAGCTTTCTTCAATCGCCTTTTAATTATAGTAACATGAATTAAATGATTAAATAATGATTAAATTCAATCGAAGTGTTAATTTGTTGAACTTCTTTTCAACTCCTATAATATTTATCATTGGAATGGGGAATGTCCGAAAAAAATCAAACTGGCTGAATATTTTTTTATACTAATATTATAAATGCAAAAGTCCGTTTGTTTGTTTGTTACGCCTTCACGACTTAACTACTAAACTGATCATCATGAAATTTTGCATACAGATTGTCAGGGGTACAGAGAAGGACATAGGCTACCTTTTATCCCGAAAAAAAGTATTGTTTCCGAGGGATAGCAAAAAACTTTTTCACGCAGACGAAGTCGCGGGCGGCCGCTAATTTTTTATAGCCACAACCACAACATGGTTTAAAAAAAAATTTCAACACAAAATGTCAAAACTTTTTGTTTTTAATTCTTGTTGTCATAGTGGCAGGTGTTGGCAAAGGTATAATTTCCATTCTGCTGTTACTTTCCTACATTTGTGAAGTCGAAGAGACTTAATTTTTTTTAAATTTTTTCACGCAACCGAAAATTCTGAATTTTTTTTCTATTACTAAGGGAGCTTATTCCTAGCTATAAAAAAATATTCAGCCAATTTGATTTTTTTTGGACATTCCCCATTACAGTATTAATATTTAATACGCTCATAAATGCTGCATGGAATACTATTATAAAAGTGGTCCGAGTGCGCGTCGTAAATAACGCAAGTCACAGGATATAGAAGAATAGGGTTTATTTAATCGCACGTACACAATGACAAAATAGTCGATCGTCCCTTTTTTCCTTCATTCGTCAGTGTCAGTCATGCTAGCAGAGGCAGGGGGGTCTCAGCCGCGCTCAAATTTTTATATTAGTCTACTCTACTGCTCGCGGCTGATTCAGTCGAGCCAGCGCACGAAGGATGTCATGTGTCGGTTAAGGCAGAGCTACGCGACAGAAAGAGAAGCGTTTCGAAAGTGCTTATAATAGGCACGCAGCGCTGTGCAATTGGAAATTGTACTTTATGGCCGTGCAACGAGAGTAGCTTGCTTATTATTTGATTGTCCTCGTGCAGATGGGCTGTACGTTTGGTACTATTATATATTCGGTGGCCAGCGTAATAGCCACTAAAAAGTCCATAACACGTACGTGGGTTTCATCAGGCATGTCAAACACGCGGCCCGCTGGCCGTATGCAGCCCTTTACACGTTTGACTGCGGCCCGGTCTAACTTTAAAAACATCCTGTTAATGCGACCCCCAAGCGTGTCTCAATAATATTTCAATTCCAAAAGTAACACTTTATCTATGCAGTGAGTTTTATTATTATTTTAAGTTATAGGTTTTGTGGTTTTGCAGCCCACTGATTCTACGGTCAATGTGCATTTGGCCCATCAATTTTGAGTTTGACATGGCTGGTTTACACAGACAGCGGCGGGCTGTTCCTGTGGGCGCAGTCGCTGTTCGTGCTGTCGCAGCTGCTGACGGGCGGGCTGCTGCACGTGAACGAGCTCGACCCCATCCGCCGCTACCTGCCCTCCTACAACCGCCCGCGCCGCGCCGGGAGGTATTCCGCTTTCCAGGTACTTGTCACGCGTTGACTTTCGATCGTATGTCCTTCAAGGCCACGTTTCTGACCCTGACCATGCGAAAATGTGGCCTATTCCCAATGCCAAACAGCCAAACTCGGGAAAAAGTTTATTTTTCCATCCTTTTTTCTCGATATCCTCCAACGGGGACAAAAGTGGGGGACGACGGGAATAGGCTGAAAATGTGATCGGCGCGGAGGCAGTGGCGTGACGAGCAGATTCGCTTTTCATTACTCACCCTCACCAGTTAAGGGGGTGTACCACGCTGGAAGAAAAAAATTATCGAATTTATTGACAACATTATCATTTTATTAGATTAAAATCACTGGTATTAAACGCGTTTAAACTAAAACATAGGTGTTTAAACACCTACATTTTCTCGAAGTTTCGACCGAGTTGCATCGGCCGTGGTCACGGGCTGACTGGATGTTCGGAGTTACGCCTTCTCCTCTGCGGTTAGTGAAAAAATGCAACGCGAAAGTTTAAAAGTGTAACATTATCGTTTTTAATTAATAAATAATAAACTATTTCTTACTTTGGAACTGTCAATCGTAAAACTAGAGAGCTAGGCAGCTAAGGCTTTTTTTGGAACCGATAAATCAAATACTACGGCCCCTTAATTAACAATATCATGTGCCATAAATTAAGAATTCGCTCAACGCACCGCCCCGCGCCGCTGCCGTTTGCCACTTCGTGTGGCCAGTCGACTACAGATACAGCGAATAGCTCATGACTAAAACCGACGAATTTCATCCGATTATCGTGATTCTTTTACCGTGTAGGTTTTCGTCGTTTTCGTCGACCAGGGGGCCTCCCTGGTCGCTGGCGACGATAACCGTCATATTTGTAGCTGTATCGGTCGCCTGGCCATCGCTGTATCTACAGGGTGTTTGGTAATAGCCTTATAAAGCCGAATGTGGTAGATGGGGATCATCAAACTGAACAACTTTTACTATAGGACCAACTCTGAAATCGTTTTCAGTTTCATACAAAAATTAATACCGAAAATATCATAATGTATGAAAAACCTGACTTTTTTTCACGATTTCAGAGTTGGTCCTATAGTAAAAGTTGTTCAGTTTGATGGTCCTTATCTACCATATTCGACTTTATAAGGCTATTACTAAACACCCTGTATACTAGGAGAAAGAATGGTATATTGGACCGACAGCTAAATTGGACCACCCTCATATCACGAAAAGTATATTTTTAATTTCTTTATTGGCAACACCAAGCGATACGCACCTCTTGCATTAGATTGAACTAATTGTTTACGTATTGTTTACTGTCGCGTGAACGCAGTGTTGTCGCGGTGTCGTTGTATATTTTTTAAACACAAACAAATAAAATAGTCAGACGGACAACGACGCCTATCTTAAGCTGAGCCGGTGGTTACTCTTAAACCTTTAATTACTATACTCCTAATATGGTTGTAATTACAATAACATTGATGTTATAATCAATACACACAACATTTTATTTCACTTTCATGCTCCAATCGCAGGCCAAGCCAACATTTGTGAGTATCGGATATTATTTGCGAGACTGTAAGCATCTATTCATAGTTTTGTCTTGCCTGTTTTTAATTTTACTGCATACTTGCATAGTAATTTTTATGACTGCATGAAATTAAAATTAAGTCGACGACTCTCCATGTGATTTCACGCAGAACGAGCTATTAATATTCTCTATCAATATTAATCACTTTTTTCTGCAAAAACTTTTAAAGTATATTGCCTGATTAGTGCTTTCATAAGAATAAAGTACAAAGTACAAACAATCATTAGTTAAACGCTGCTTCTATTTGATCCTGAAAATTGTGGTTGTATGCAACTCTTTTTGCAAATCGCAACTAATCTGCACACTTTGCATCATATTTATTTTATTGATACGTGTTGTATAATTGCAGGGTATAGCCACAGATCTGGTGGTGCAAGTGGTGTTGATCGCGGAGTCGATGCGCCTCCAGGCCATGATGGGGACGTACGGCATACAGACACAGACGCCGCACGAGGTTGAACCTGTGCAGGTAAGGCTTTACCGCCGGCAGGAGGAACTCACTCCACGCTTAAACTTTTGAACAACGTGTTACAAAAATACCCCTAATGCCGAATATGGTAGATAGGGACCATCAAACTGAACAACTTTTGCTATGGGACCAACTCTGAAATCGCGAAAAAAAATCAGCTATCTCTTACATTCTGATATTTTCGTTATTAATTTTTGTATGAAACAGCTGATTTTTTTCATGATTTCAGAGTTGGTTCCATAGTAAAAGTTGTTCAGTTTGATGGTCCCTATCTACCATATTCGGCATTAGGGGTATTTTTGTGACATGTTGTATTAGCCTACTGCTCGCGGCTGATTTAATCGAGCCAGCAGCGCCCAAGGGATGTCATGTGTCGGTTGAGACAAAGCTACGGCTACGCAACAGAAAGAGAAGCGCTTTGGAGGCGCTTATAATAATAGGCACGCAGCGCTGTGCCATTTGAAATTGTACTTTATTGCCGTGCTGCGAGAGTAGCTTATTATTTCATTCTCTGGGCTTCTGTAGTCTGTACGTTTAGTACTAATAGTCCGAGCGAGGCTCAGAACAAATGAGGGCGAAGCGTGTTTTCGCGTCCGCATAAGTTTTTTTTCTATTTTCATAATATTTTGACCCTACTGAACAAAATAAGAAAAGGTGTCGCGCTGACATCCTTGAGCGTTTCGTAAAAAACGCATAATTATGCCAAGAAGCTACCGCCATTAGATAAAACTCTAATTTGAAGATTTTATAAACCCTATATACAAGTGTTAGGTGTCTAATGAAAGATAATTAAATGTTCTATAATGTTATAATACACAACATCGTCTGAGTAGTACAGTTCAGAAAATATTTTAAATTTTATGAAAATTATATCTATAGAAACCCATTTTTTTGTTTTAAGTTAACGTAATTCTTAAACTGGTACTTCTTTTCTCAAACAAAAAATATATTAACAAAGCCTATTTAACGCAGATTAAAAAAAAGTAACTTTCAAGTACCTTTACAAACAAAAAAATAGCAAAAAAAAAATTTAAATAAATAAAAAAAAATGTAGATTTCTTCTATAAGTGGAATAAAAAAAATGTTTTTTAGGTATAGCAATATGGGCATCAGATGAAAGCTAATAGAAAGCCAATTTCAAATATATATACACTAGCGGCCGCCCGCGACTTCGTCTGCGTGGAAAGATTTTTTGCTATCCCTCGGGAACAATACATTATTTCGGGACGAAAGGTATCCTATGTCCTTCTCTGTACCCCTAAGAACGTGTATGCAAAATTTCATGATGATCGGTTCAGTAGTTAAGACGTGAAGGCGTAACAAACAAACAAACAAACAAATAAACAAACGAACTTTCGCATTTATAATATTAGTAAGGATTATGATACTTTAATTCTACTGTTTTGACAAAAAAAATGTTTTAAAAACAAAAAACCGACTTCAAAAAACCTGCCTCTAAAAAGCAAGAAATAATATTCAAATCATTAGATACGCATTATCATTGTTATAATAACAAGACGTCTATTGAAGTCGGGTGGGGCTAGAGTACAACTTCCTTTTTTTTTTATTCTAAAAGCCCTACCCGACTTCAATAGACGTCTTGTTATTATAACAATGATAATGCGTATCTAATGATTTGAATATTATTTCTTGCTTTTTAGAGGCAGGTTTTTTGAAGTCGGTTTTTTGTTTTTTAAAACAATTTTTTATTTTTTCATTTTTAGTGTAAGTACCTTCTCTATTTGGTAGTGTAAGTATATTATTTCGTATAAAAATTGGCTCAGTCAAACGTGAGATATTCGCGGAGAAACATACATTCATACAGGTCAAACTGAGAGAGAACCCTCTTTTTTTTGAAGTCGGTTAAAAAGACTACACTAAAAGTATCCTTTCCCAACAAAAAGAAACATCTAATTCGATTTATTAATAACAAAGTTCTCAAGGTAGTTGATGCAAAATCATAGTATTTAAAGGATTTCTTGAAAACTACTTAACCGATTGAAATAAAAATTAAATGGGACCATCTCGCAAGAAAACTCAATCAAACAAAAAAAGAATCATCAAAATCGGTCCATAAATGTCGAAGATACGCGCGAACAACGATAAAAAAAAAAGTATACAATTGAATTGAGAACCTCCTCCTTTTTGTGAAGTCGGTTAAAAAACTTAAGAAAACCACAACTAAACTCGAAAAATTTAGTATTTTTTCAGTTTCCTCAAAAAAACTTCCTTAAGGAAGCGTTTTTCGGGTTACTTGGTTTTATACTTTTTTAAAGCTTACTAAATTAGCTATAGTTTAAGCATAATTTGAGTAGTCTCTAACCGTGGGTTGCGGAAACACAGCTAGTCAAAGATAGGCATTTCTTTCAAAAGTGAAAAAAATTTCAATCCGCAACCAATGGAACTAGACTGCTCGGTTTAGACTTAAATTGTAGCAAATGTAGTAAGCTTTACAAAAGTGTATTACAATAAAACCCGAAAAATGCTTCCTTAAAGTAGTTTTTTAAAGAAATTGAAAAAATATGCTTAGTCTTTTGAGCAGCACAGGATTTCAGGGTTGCATACTTGAGTATAAACTACTCTCAAGAGACCTAACAACATATTTAAAAATCGTAGTTACATGCCCGTTTGCTATTTTTGCCTTTTTTGTGTAGATATTGACTTTTTTTATTTTCTAATAATTTATTAATGTTGCATACTTCTGAGTTATGGTTTTTTGAAGTTACTGTCAAAACAATAACGTAAAAGTATCATAATGTATATATATTTGAAATTGGCTTTCTATTAGCTTTCACCTGATGCCCATATTGCTACATCTAAAAAAAAATTTTTTTATCCCACTAAGAAATTTACGGCACGCGAAATTCAAATTTTTTTTTCGATTATTATTGTTCGTTAATGTACTTGAAAATTACATTTTATTAAATCTGTGTTAAATGGGCTTTGTTTACGTATTTTTTTTTATCGGAGAAAAAAGCACCAGTTTAAGAATTACGCTTACTTAAAACAAAAAATTCAGGATTTCTATAGATTGAATTTTCATAAAATTTGAATTATCTTCGGATCTGTACTACTCTTCTAATGTTGTGTATTATAAAACACTTAATTCCCTTTCATTAGACACCCCACACTTGTATATAGGGTTCATAAAATCTTTAAATTAGAGATTTATATAATGGCGGTAGCTTCTTGGATTATTAAACGTTTTTTACGAAATGCTCAAGGGTGTCGGCGCGACACCCATTCTTATCTTGTTCAGTAATGTCGAAATATCATGAAAATAAAAAAAAATCTTATGCGGACGCAAAAACACGGTTCGACCCAAAATCTGCAGGACTATAAGTATATATTCGTTGCCGCCGGGTAACGCGAAGCAGCGAACGAAGATCTCTTGAGCGAATATTCTCTCTTCATTGCGAGCACGACTCGCTCAACGTAGTTCACAATTCGCGGCATCACGTGCCGCAGTTCGCAGATGGCACAGGCGTTCGTAGTTCTGCTTAGCCAGGCCGCCGTTAGGCCCATTTTAACTAGATCCCGGGATGTTTAATTTCGATTTGGCTTATTTTGAATCTATTGCTATTGGTCTTGTTTCCTCTTTTAGAGGCCATTACGGGCCGGAAGAGATAGAGTAACCGTGTAATATTCAAATGACATTTTATTTTGTAGAGAGTCAAAGTCAAAGTCAAATAAGCTTTATTCAAATAAACTTAATTACATATTAAGTACTTTTGAATCGTCTATATTTTCCTACCACCCTGTGAGATTAATGATAATGTACCTATGTATGTCGTAAGTACAGACGCATAATACTAACGCAATATAAAGATATTATATTTTAATTAAGGTATGCAGTTCCACCCAACTAGTACACGTATACCGAGAATTAGGCGTGTGCCCGAAGTTGAAGCTGACCGGGCGACCAATCCGACCCGTAGGGTCACTGGGGACGAGTAAAGTAAGCAAACATTATTAAACTAATATTTTATGCAACCAATTTCACTTAATTTCATGTCGTCTGTTTTCTACATTTCAGATATACAGGGTGTGCGGCATGACAGTGTTATGCTATCCTCTGATATTTGAAGTTTCAGAGTTTTACCTTTATCGAGATATGGCACTTCTTATAGACGATATTAAGACAGAATTGCAATTTGTGGGAAAGTAAGTAGTTTTGAATTCCTTAACATTCTTGTTATGATTTCAATAAAGAAAATAATTAAAATGGAATTTAGCTTTTCTTTTTATAGCGCCAAATACAAATCTTTCACGCAATTCACTGGTTTACTTTGATCGAATATAACCTCTATCACAATGTTAGTAAGGTAGAATGTCGTCGTTCAGATACTGGCGTCTGTCCGGGCGTCCGACGGTGTGCCTGCTGGTGCGCGAGGAGCACATGCGCGACCCCCACTTCAAGCAGATGCTGGACTTGTTCGCGATGCTCAAGAAGGGCCACTGCGACGGCGTCAAGGTGCGCCTCGGCCGGCTGCAGAATCTCATCTCTAGTTCCTGCATGGGTAAGATTGAATATTTAGGCTGCGGCACACCCTGGACACTCCACACAACCGCTCCGTTATACAGGTTGTTTGGTAAAAGCCTTATAAAGCCGAATATGGTAAATAGGAAATATCAAACTGAACAACTTTTACTAAAGGACCAACTCTGAAATCGCGAAAAAATTTGCTGTTTCATACAAAAATTAATAACAAAAATATCAAAATGTATTAATGTATAACAGCTGATTTTTTTTCGCGATTTCAGAGTTGGGCCCATAGTAAAATTAACACCTTGTATAAGTTAACTCTTTATTACATAGACACTACACAGATGACGTTTTGTACACGCGCCACTGTGTGTGTAAAGTTAGGGCTACTACGCACGGGAATCTTGCCGCCTCACACACACAAATAAACATATTGAATATTCACCATTTTGACAATAAATATGTATTTACCGATGATAAGGAATGTTTCCAAAAGTGACAAGTATTATATGTTTTGCTTTGCTTTTTGCAACTTAAATTCACGCCTCCCCGTTCACGATAGTTGACAGCTATTGACACTCACGACTAACGAGCACACCATTCGGCACATGAACTTGTGGGGTGAGGTAAGGTAATTGATTCTAGGGCGGGACGGGGAGTGTCCTTTCTGTAATTAGTATTAATATCTATTCTGTGGCTGCGGTTTCGACGGTCAGTACTGTCTCAGATATAATAACGGCGACTGCTACAGCTACAGAAATGACTGTTTTTGACGGCTAGAGATAGTCTGAATATATTCGTTTTAAGATTTACTCAATTTTTACCTTAATCCTGAGCCAAGAGCTTTCGCTTTAAATATTGCGTTCGTCGAAATCGGTCTGACTAGCTTCGGTTGTTTCAAAACCGTATTAATTGTATCTTCAGTAAAAATAACCTAAATAAATCGTTGTTCAGAGCACCTAGACTTCATGAGTCAAGGCGAGTTTCCATCGGAGATGTTCACTCAGTTCCGTCAACTGGAGCACGAGTACATCGGCTACCAGTCTCTGACGGACGTGCCCCGCACGCTCACGTACCGCGAGGAGGCGATCTCGTACGACAGCTACAAGCACCGGTCGACCCCCGACGTGGTGGCTGCGCTGAGGGCCTCCGATAACATCTTCGCGCAATGCCAGCTCTGGGGCATTTTGATGGAGCGCGAGGGGCCCATGTACGAGGTGAGTCGGCGATAATTTTCGACTTGTCATTGTGAGCTGATAAACAAAAGATGTTTTTGTAACTTTTTACGGGAATGCTAGACTGATGTACGAGTTCAACTTAATGTGGAGAAGTAGGTACCATTGTAGGTAATCTATCTCTTTTCAACTCGATAATTAGATCTCTTATTATAACTATTCCACACTTTTAAAATAAAATAACAATAATATAATGTCTAAAGGATTATCAACTGTAGTTAAAAAAGCCAATTTAGTACCTTTGCTTCCTAAAACATGATATTCCGAATCAGGTGAACGGCAACACGGCACTGGAGTCTCTGAAGAGTCTGTACCACAGCGCGGGCGTTCTGCGGCACTGGCGCGCCGTGCGCTACTGCTCGTCGCTGCTCAACCACACCGTCGACTCCATCAGCCCTTTCATCACCACCGTGCTGGTCAACGGCAAGCAGGTGATTTTTTTTGGTTCTCAACCTTAGGGTCTCGGAACCTCCTTCCCCGCAGGGGGAAGGAGGCAGAAATCCTCATTGGATACCACATAGCCGGCTATGATAGTTATGTCAGACTCACACTGACTAAAACCGCTGCGGAAATTGGTTACGTGCCCAGACAGGCAACGAACCTTCGGCTGATCAAAGCGACCGCCTACCTCAGGGGAGAGACCCACCCAGTGATTGTAATATTATCAATTGAGCTGACTCCCTTAGGGGGATCGATCAGCAAAACGGGCGGAAGATGACCTGAAGGGTCGGGGTTGGTGGGGGCGAATTCATTCTCCCTCGCCTCCAGAAAGAGGTTCAGGTCAGATGAAAGTTTGTTAATAGGGTCCGTTAGGACCAATTTGGGTCTGCGGTGTAGTGTGGTACACAACGTCATCATCAGTGACGTATGAAGCTAACATTGTTTTTATTATAAATTAATATTCTATTTTCTTAGTTAAAGTAAACATGTAACATGTAATCGGATACTTTTATAAATAAGCTAAATGTCATTGTAAAACATTAACGTATTGACCTTTTTGGAATTACTATAAAAACCCTGTTTTTCTCTAAATAAATGAACAGTTAAGAATCAACTTTTCTTGTGTTATTACGTCTCCCGACGCCGCACATTGCATGGCGACCCTGCCAGTCCACTGCTTCTAGGCAGTGCTGGTGCGTATGGGTTCCGAGCCTCAGTAATAGTCGCGGTACGCGTTAACGGCGTGATTTTTTTTCTCTTCAAAAACCACGAGTAAAACTACATCTAGTCATATTATGGGAGGACAGTCATCAAAGAACGAAGACAAAAAAAGAAGAAATCATCATAGCACAGAATGGTGCAGGAAATAGTGCAGCGCAAAACGCAGCAGAGAAGCACGTGCCATCCCTGGTATAAATAGTTGCTGTTTTGGTGGCAATAATGTCCGTCATATTCATTTACCTGGCCTGGAAGAAGTTCAACAAGTGCCTTACGAAGAAGATTGAGCGCCAAGCTGTGCAGTAGTGATGCGAAAACAAGATATCGTATAGAGCCAAAAAAAAGAAGATGTAACGGAAATAGAAATTAAGAGGTAAAACTGGAATTATTTCATTGTCTATTAAGTTATTTAAAAAAATGTAATAGCAGCAAATATTAGAAATTTGTAAATTCCGGATTTATTTTTGTTACAAATTAAAAACTATTTTGTGAAAATTACGAAGTTAATACCCATAAAAAGATGTAAGAAAACTTGGTTATCTAGAAAAAATAAGTTGTACTTAATATAAAAATAATAGATACGTATAACAAAATATTAGCTTATTACGAAGACGAAAAACAATTAAAAATTTCTTTGAAAATGGTTTTGACATGGATATGCCAGCTATGGATGGCTCAGAGGTCATCATAAACCAATTTGACGCGGTAGAATTTTATTCAACAATGATTAAAAACACGGATGCATAATTATTAATTTATTTTGTGTTAAAAAGAAGATTATCTCAAAGTGCTAAGTTAAGATTATCAGGTACTTAGAATAACGTGAAACAAATGGTTGATGAAATGAAAACGCATTTCCTCACTAATAAATCAAAAACCACATTAAAAATAAATAACGATTAAACTGGGAAATAAGTCAATAACTCAATTTGGTCAAGAAAATGTAGGTCTTTTCGTAAACCATTTTACGCGAAAATCTATCTATAGTGTTTTAAAACCTAAAAAAAAATCCTAATAAGTAGTAGATTCGCTCAAGGATTACTTTTATTTATTTATTTGATTAGGTACACTTACAGCAATACATATAAAACATTAACAAATTAGTAATTAAAGAAAAAACACTTATTATATGCTTGCCACTTATGAGTGTACACAGCGTTGAATACAAAGTTTAATGTAAGTAGCAAAAAAAATTATCTTATATAAATAATGCAACATGAACTCTCAACTCACTATAAGTTAGTTAACAAAATAAAAATTACACGAAAAAGTCTAAATAGATTAAATACTTAAAAACTAAAAGAATATTAAGATAGGTGTCTAGGGTCCTGTAAGTATCATACCATGACTTCCAGCAATTTACGTTTGAACTGTGTTTGGGAATCGTTGAAAATGTCTATGTCTGGTAGTTTAGCATTCATGTTATTGTATGTTAACGTTAACGTTAATTACGAAACAAAATGCTGAACATAATTATATCAGCACAAGCTTATTTATTTTAAACCTTTAAAAGGAACGTATTACAGAAAAGTAGGCAGTTTACCACGATTACAAACGTAAGCTTTTTTTTCTCTTTGTCAAAAAAAAAACCTCTCTATCAAAATAAGTCTCGGGTTTTATAATGTAAAATTTTCAGTCGCAGTAGTAAACAACAACGTCAAATAAATGCGGCAATAGAAAATGGAATTGCAGTTCAATTTGAAATAAACGAGATATACGTATAGTCGATGCGTCACTAAGTACTTTGTGACGTTTCATGACGATGCACTATCAAGAGGCGAGACCTTTCAATATTTTTCTATACGTAATAGGTACTTACTTATATCATTCTGTGGCCGAACGTCACATACCTACTATAGGAGATAAGAGATACATCTTACGGTACGATTTGTTTAAATCTAGAGAGCAAAACATAACAATCATAGCTGTGCACAATCGCTGGCTGTGCAGATAGATAATATAATCTATAACTAACTAATTAAGTACAAAAATAAAAAATGAAAGGAATTAAAATTAATCCTATAAAAATATCCTAATAATATTAATACCATGCATATTTGTTGAGTGAAACTAAGTTAATAAATAAGTCGAACAGACTATTTCAAGTTGGCTATTAGCAATCAAAATATTATTTCGAAACTACAGTTTAAAAAAAAAACGTGTAGGTAGTAAAATCCTACTAAGTAATTTTGAATTCAAACACTCGCGAGTTGGAAACTTACTGTAATTACGAGTAGCATACATTTTTGAAGTTACAGTTATGTAATAAAAACAAGAAATTATATTTATTACTTATAAGCATTCTTGGAAAAAAAAACTATTTAAGTGTAGTTAGTCGATGATTGAATAGGTAGGTACCAAATTGTTGGAGTAAATAACATCATGTCAAGTTGAGTATCGTAACATTTGAAATGTCATAGAGAATTACGCAGTACTCATTATTATACTATGCTGAATTAAAAAAAAATAGACTTATTAAGAAAATAATTAGAAATGCTAATTTAGGCATGGAAAAACTTGATGAATAAACATAAAACATGGAAGTACATAATTAAGAAACTATATGATTGGAAATGACGTACTATTTATAGAGTTTAGAAAGTTAATGGGAATAATTAACAATTAATGATGAAATGAACGAAATTAAGCTTTGTGTAGCTGTATTAAAAATCTTTTTTTACTTTGCAATTAGAAACAGCATGTTAAGAGGAAAGTATAAATGGAAGTATGTACTTATGTGTGGTTTTCGAATGAAATTTTGAGTAAGAATATCACAGAAGTATGGGAATCATATGGTTTATAAGGTTTCACATGCGATTGGACTGATCACCCAAGAACAATGAAATACTTATTTACCCTATATTCATATCAGGAATGATAGTTGTTAAAGCAAGTTTGGATGTGAAACGTGTGGAATGTATACAAAGCTAAAATAAAGGATTAAATAAATAAAATCGGTACACATAAAGTAAGAGTACTAGGCAGGTCCTACAGATTTATCAAGTGTGGACGAGTTTCCCCTTCGAAACTGTTGGGACCAGTAGATGCCAATTCATGACACTATATGTATAAATAAATATGGTACACGGAGGGTCGATCCTTCATTTCGATCATAGTGCGGACGAGTTTTCCACAGTGTGAAATTTTGGAGTCCAAAGGGAACTTAAAAGATGGCCTCCGATATAAGGTTGTGCGCGCAGCCCAAACGGCACGAGGTGTCCATTTCTTATTATGTTAGTCGACTATAAAAAAAATATGTTATTGTACCATAAATAATTAAATAAAAATGAAAGTACGCCGGCGCTGGGCGAATAATGTGTTATATGAATCACTAGCTTCTGCCCGCGACTTCGTCCGCGTGGATGTTAGAGAAAATCCTTAGAGAACCTTCAACCAGGATCTGACCAGTCATTTTTACTTTTCCGGTTTCGGTTCCATTCCCGTTCTGTTCCCATCCGTTCCTGTCCATTTCCTGTCCCGTTCTCGTACCCCTTCCGTTGCCATTCCCGTTCCCGTCCCGTTACCGTTCCGTTCTCGTTCCAGTTCCCGTACCGTTATCGTCACGTTCCGTTCCCGTTTCATTCCCGTTTCATTCCCGTTTCATCCCCGTTCCGTTCCCGTTCCCATCCCGTTACCGTTCCGTGCCCATTCCATCCCGTTCCGTTCTTGTTCCCTTTCCGTACCCGTCCCGTACCCCTTCCGGTTCCCGTTCCCGTTCCTTTCCTTTCTCTTTCCCGTTCCATTCCCGTTCCGTTCCCGTTTCGTTCTCGTCCCGTTCCCGTTCCGTTCCCGTTTCGTTCCTGTTCCGTTCCGTTCCCGTTTAATTCCCGTTCCCTTCCCGTTCCGTTTCCATTCCGGCCCATTCCGTTCCCGTCCCGTTCTCGTCCTGTTCCCGTTCCCGTTCCTGTTCCTGTGCCCGTGCCCGTGCCCGTGCCTGTTCTCGTTCCCGTTACCTGGATGTCCAGGTACAGGTCCATGATGTGTCATGTCCACCGTGTTGGACTTCAAAATAAATGTCATTTTCGCAATCGCCATCCCATGAAACCTCAAGAACGACATCCACATCGATTTTCATGTTTACTTACCCCATTTACACCCTAAGGGATGATTTACAAAATAACAAAATATGCGTTTGCCTATTTATTTTTAGACATGCTCCTAAGAATTTTAAAGTTGTAATGTCTATTTTATATTCTTTTTCCATACATTTGAACCTCATTTTCACCCCTTTAGGGGTTAAATCATGTCCACCGTGTTGGACTTCTAAATAAATCTCATTTTCGTAATCACCATCTCATAAAACCTCAAGAACGACCTCCACATCGATTTTTATGTTTACTCACCCTATTTACCCCCTAAGGGGTTGATTTTCAAAATCACAAAATATATGTTTGCTTATTTATTTTTAGACATGCTCCTACGAAGTTAAAAGTTGTAATGGCCATTTAATATTTTTTTCCATATAAAATTTGAACCCCTTTTCACCCCTTGAGGGTTAAATCATGTCCACCATGTTGGACTTCAAAATAAATGTCATTTTTGCAATCGTCATCCCAGAAAACCCCAATAACGACATCCGTATCTATTTTTAGGTTTACTCACCCCATTTACCCCCTAAGGGGTTTATTTTCAAAATCACAAAATATATGTTTGCTTATTTATTTTTAGACATGCTCCTACGAAGTTTAAAGTTGTAATTTCCTTTAAATTTTATTTTTCCATACAAAATTCGAACCCCATTTTCACCCCTTGATGGGTCAAATCATGTCCACCGTGTTGGACTTTAAAATAAATGTCATTTTTGCAATCGTCATCCCAGAAAACCCCAATAACGACATCCATATCTATTTTTAGGTTTATTTACCCCATTTCACCCCCATTTCAGCCCCGTAGGGGTTGAAATACTAACAATAACAATATACGTTGCGTTAGATTTCCATCCATAAGCCTAAATTATATATTTAGCAATTTTGACTTCGAAAATAAAGGATTTTATTCATTACACAACTTCATCCCCCTTTTGACACCTTCGGGGGTAGAATTTTGAAAAACGCTGAGACCCGTATTTATTAATTTTCAATTGTCAGCCTAAAAACAAAATTTGACGATCCTAGCTTCAAAACTGAGTGACTTTCATACAAACTATCATCCCTTATTTCATCCCCTTAGGGATAGAATTTTCAAAAATCCTTCCTTAGTGGATGCCTACACTGTATAAGGTATCTGTGTGCAAAATTTCAAGTCTCTAGGTCCAGCGGTTTGGGCTGTGCGTTGATAGATCAGTCAGTCAGTCAGTCAGTCAGTCAGTCAGTCATTCAGTCATTCAGTTTACGATTTTATATATTAAGATGTGTTATATGAAGTACCTATACTTGTGTGATGTGTGTACCGATACTACCGATACTACCAATGGTAATTATGATAAATATACGACGCGACGCGTCTTAGTGCAAGAACTTATTACAAAGTGAGAAGAATTGAATTATAAGAAAAGGTGGAAACGAAAGTAAATTTGAAGTAAATGGACAAAATAATGGACCGGTCTGTCAAAATGTGATCCGTCAAAATGCGATCCGTCAAAATGCGATCTGTCAAAATACGGTCCGTCAAAATGTAGTCCGTTGAAATGCGGTCCGTCGAAATGAAATCCGTCGAAATCTGTCGAGTCCGTCAACTAATGTGCCTAATGAATTATTGACAAAGACGAGTAAAAAATTAAAGTAATATCAAACGACATTCTTATATCACTTACAAATGGCCACGTAAGGAAATAAAAATATTTTGATAAGGACTTAAAAACATATTTAATAGTTAAATAACTATTTTGAAAAAAAAAAGGTATCCAGTGTATACCTACTAAGCGAAGGGACCAATGACAATGACAATAACAGCTGAAACAGCTTTTAAAAATATATAACTATATTTATAAATGAAGTAAAACCAGTAGAGAGGCATGTTTGTGATCATGTTAATAATAAGGGGAAATTTACGACAAGCAAGGGTATTTAAAAAAAATATATGCTATGAAATATAATGGAATAATGTTAAAATATTGAGAAATATGAAAGAATTAAAGTTTGTAGATGATGATCGTATTGAAAAATTGTTACAAAATTGAATATACCTACATAGAATCCTACATAGAAGTATATAATAAAGCTAGTTTTAAAAAGTTTTTTTTTTATATAAACGTTGGATAGTTAATATGAGATAGAAAATAAAGTACTTATTATTTAAATTATATCCAAAAGTAGCATACTTTTTATATTAAAAAAAATTGAGGTAATGAGGAAAAATTAATTTATATTTAATCTATAGAAAAGTCATGTAATAAGTGACTATAGCTTACTTATATGTATTCATTTTTCTAAGTGTTATAAAGAAGGAATGTGCAAAGTTGAATTATTTATTTGTTTAGTTTTAGAAATGTGTGTTTAAAATATATTATTTCTAACAGCTCTTCACATAATGTTATGTTTGTGACAAATATAAACTTATTTTTATAATATTTCAGATAAAATGTATTAATTACGTTAGTGTTAAGAAATAAAATATATATTCAGGTAAAGAAATAGTAGTAATAGTACACAAAAATAGGACAAAAAAAAAATACTTATAGAAAAAAAAGTATTATAAAAACAATAGGTAAGTTTAAGTAAATAATTATATATACACACACACAGGCACAAACAAATACTGTCATTCGTCACTTACACACACATCCCACATATTGGTCACGTAGATTTGACGTTAGCAAATAGTTCGAATTTGTAAGAAAGAAAAATTGCACTATTTGGTGGAGTGAAAATAGGGCGCAACGCGCACGAATTTCTAACATGATTTCTTTCGACATGGTTATTACTAAGCGGACAGTTCGCAAGTGCTAATCTGTAAGGAATAATTAAATAGAAGGACAGAAAATTGTAATAAGAGCCCAATAATAACAGCAAATACCTATGCCCAAAGAAGGATTGACAGTCTTGATAAATTGAATCATGTTATGAGTAATAATGCAAGATGACCATAAATTAATTTATATGTAATAGTATATTCTTTGAATGTAAACAATTGTTTGTTATTTTAAGTAAGGATGATTTGTATTACGTGTAACAGTGTATAGTTTAAAATGTTTAATATTAATACTTAACTAAGTAGTTATGATATGTTTAGCAAAAAAAAAAAATTACAGATTCTTAATTTTTGTTAAAAAAAGGGGAAAGGTGTAGTGTGGTACACAACGTCATCATCAGTGACGTATGAAGCTAACATTGTTTTTATTATAAATTAATATTCTATTTTCTTAGTTAAAGTAAACATGTAACATGTAATCGGATACTTTTATAAATAAGCTAAATGTCATTGTAAAACATTAACGTATTGACCTTTTTGGAATTACTATAAAAACCCTGTTTTTCTCTAAATAAATGAACAGTTAAGAATCAACTTTTCTTGTGTTATTACGTCTCCCGACGCCGCACATTGCAGCGGGATAACGATGCGGAGCAGGCGGGAGGGTCATAGACTGCTGCAGAA